>OZ034813.1:34348786-35820868 GCA_964030455.1 Linum trigynum | reverse complement strand
TGATGTGGACGGGTTATGTATGGTTACTCACCATAAGCATAGACCAGGAAACCGGATCGTACCGGCCGGTTCAACCGGTTCAACCAGAAATTGGACCAAAAGCGGTACGGTGGGCTGATTGTGCTGAATTTACCGTGCTGGCCGGTTTTTTCCGGTTGAACCGGCCGGTACGATCCGGTTTCCTGGTCTATGATTCAGCTTCATTTCTACGTATTCTCGTCCAATATGTGGAAAATAATTAAACAAGAATATTATTTTGCTATTTTTCTATGTTGAAAATGGGTCACCGTGGTTGTATAATGCTCTATTTGGTTCTTTTTTTTGATGGATTATATTTTTTATACTATCGCATTTCATTTCTCTATCAATAGTGAAAAACGATATTTACCGGTACAAAACGGTTGAACCACGGTCGTACCACAAAATACCATACCAGAAAGGAATCCGGTATGATGTCCTGTACGGTTTCCTTTACCATGACCATAAGGTGATCTGTTCCTCCAAACTGTGCGATCTTTTAAGCAAAAGGTGACATAGCAGAAGCTTTTTTTGACATTTTCTTATAATAGTATATCCTCCATTAATATATGGTAGAGTTTTGTGTACTTTTCTCCATTTCAAATTTGCTGCAACGAGAGTGAAAGTAGGAATGTCATTTTTGTCTTTACACATTTATTATTTATTTCATATAAAAATAGCAATATCAAGATTTGAACCCGGGTCTTTTCAAACAAAGATAACAATCACAACCAGTTACACTAAACAAATTTATTGCATCTTTTTTTATACAAAAAATAGACAAAGTTAATATCTGAGAATCAGAGGACTTTTTCATCATAATTAGCAAGCTCACTAAGTCTACCGTATGTGTTTTTATCGAGCTTGATACTTCTATTTTCATACTAGAGTTTCATGTAATTTTCTCAATTTTAAATTCCCGCTCTCTCCTTAATTTTTGCTAAAGGTAAATGGGTAATTGGCTAACATGGAAGAAACTAATTATGTAACTACGTGTTGTATCCTTGCATTTTTCAATTTAAATTTAAATTTTGTGTTTTCTTTTATCTTTATTCTTTTCTTTCTAACTTCCTCCGAAATTTCATCCATCGTGCAATAGTTTGCGCCTTTCACTTCCCAGTACAAGACTGTCATTGAAAATCAATCTTCACGTATCTCTTGGCACTACGGTTTTATTGTTGGGGATTTTAAGCTGGGCGAGTAGAAGATTTCAACTCCGATATCAATTCATGGCGAATAGAATGGAGTTCATCAATAACTGAAGTTGTAGAAGGAGGATTAGAAATTGAATTTTTGGTTGAATATATGCCTCTTGAGATAGAAATTTGGTTGTACAACGGAGAGTTGTGGCTATTGGATCTTTAGGTTTATGGTTTTTGCAATTGTCACAACCTATTTCTATATTAAAACGAGGAATTATTGATTGATTGTTTGAAATAGGTCGCTTCTTTATTCAACCTACTGGAACTAATAGATAAGGAGTGTCTAATTTTGCGCCTTATTACTTTGATCGAGTCTATTCGTATATTGGAGTAACCCTGATTTTTTCGTTTGCTCTCAAGTTGTGATGGTCCCCTCTTAGCTGAGTTTTTAGTATATAGATGACTTGAATCAACAACTCTCCATTTCTTTTTGATTAGTGACATATTGTTTCTAAAAGGAGAGCATTGAACCCTTTATATAGAATTGTGAGGTTTAAGATTTAGTTTCAAACTATCTATGGTTGTGTGAGAATTTCAGTGAGCTTTTATACTCTATATTTCTTGACTGTGAAAAAAAAAACTAACCAATAGCATTTTAACAAGGACTTAATTAACATTATGAAAATGGGGTCAATGATACATTTTTATATTTTATATTCTTAAATGATTATGATATTTTTCCGAATGTTCGACCTATATATTACTTTTTTATGTATCATCTCGATCGAATGATTATCAATAAGATTAAATGGATTAATAAACTTAAAAGTAACGTAAAAATACAAATAATCAAATATGAGCATTCCGGCCAAAGGGCCGGGTTATAAGCTAGTTTTGTAAAATGTGTTCACTTCTCAGTACAAACCTCTTCCTGAACACTTCGGTATAAATCTCTTCCTCCAGTCACGGGCCGGGCTTCGTGCTAGTTTTTAAAACTCCTCTTGATTGACTCCAAACAAAAATTGGCAGCCCAAAATTATTAAGAATAACCCATTTTCCAACAGGCCGACCGGAGGTCGCTGAAGAACAAAAAAGTTCAACAAGCCCAACTCACAACACGCTTAAGACGAGACGCCCAACCCGAAGCAGCTACATTTCTCCTCTCATCCTGTTTCTTTCTGCTATTCTTTGCTCCGTCTATCGGCGTTCCAGTTATCGTCGCTAATCTTCTCCAACTCCACAACCGAGAATCAGGAAACAAAAGAAACCCTAAATCGCTAGAAGAACATAGAATCTCAACTTCACTGCAGTTCAATTCTAATTCAGCCATCGTATTTGACTTCCTCGGATGATAATCAGAAAGAGACTGGATTTCTGAAGATCCTTTGGCAATGGGAGCGAGTCGGAAGCTACAGGGAGAGATCGATCGGGTACTGAAGAAGGTCCAAGAAGGTGTAGATGTCTTCGACAGCATCTGGAACAAGGTCTTGCCTCTGCTCTCTCCTCCTTGTTCTCGCTTCCATTCCCAGTTCGTTTCCTTCTTCTTGCCTTCCGCAGAAATTTCAACTGTGCGACTGGGAGATTTCGTTATGTTCTACGAACTGTGGCTTGGAATGCCCGGAATGGAGGTGGAAATGCAGAGATAATGCAGGCTATTGAAGCACTCCATTTTGAGTTCTTGACTGTAGGAGTTCGTATTGGTTTTCTCTGCAATTAGGCATTTGTTCTCTTTTGATACTATTGTTGGAATGAAGAATTCGAACGAGCAGATATATCCATGATTTGAGAGCACACTATCCAATTTTCGTATTAGATATGACGATTGAACAAGACAGCCTCATTGAACAGCTTCATTATCTGTGTTATCAAATATATCATCTATGCCGGGGCTCATTTTCTTTTGCTTATGTGGTCCATTGTTGTTTCAGGTTTATGATACCGACAATGCAAATCAGAAAGAGAAGTTTGAGGCAGACTTGAAAAAGGAGATCAAGAAACTGCAGAGATACAGAGACCAGATCAAGACATGGATCCAGTCTAGTGAGATCAAGGATAAAAAGGTCAGGTGTCTTTCATCTTGTTGAATTCATGGTCTTATAGAACCGGTAGCTGCTTGATTATGTGAGATTTGGAACAAATGAATTATGCTAGGTCGTAAATCTTAACTCAGAACTGGATGAACTATAGTTGACAGGAGGTGGGGATGGAACGTTTGAGGTCGTGTGTTACTTAAAATCTTTGGTTCGTGTTCAGTTTAGTGCACACTGCTAATTCATTCTATGGGTTTAGGTTCGGCACGGTTTTCAGAGCAGGGGGTCATATGGTTGAAGTGTTACTGCTTCCTGCTTTGCTTTACTTCCTTGCATTACACTGGTACTTTGTTTTACTTTTAGATTCATGTGATATAGTGGCTGATCTTTTCTCTTTTCATTTTTGGATCCTTGTGCAATAGGTTAGCGCCTCCTATGAGCAGGCACTGGTGGATGCGCGTAAGCTGATTGAACGTGAAATGGAAAGATTTAAGATATGCGAAAAGGAAACTAAGACAAAAGCATTCTCAAAAGAAGGGCTTGGTCAACAACCTAAGACTGTAAGCCTCTATGCTTACCGCATCTTTTTTTCATGTCTGATGCCCAGGCTTATGTATACGAAGGCAGCAAAACCTGAGGTTATCTATAAAGTACCTGAGGTTATCTATAATAAGCCCCCCTTCCCATTGGATTAATATGACGGCTATATAGTTTTGCCGCCTCATTATAATAAATTTTATTGCGTACTGTTTGCTCCCTATTTGTTTGTTTGTTAAACTTTGAGTTTTCGACATTGTTCCATGCTCGAATGGATAACGTTACACATTATGTGTTTCATAACAAAAAAGATTGATCGTTATGCATGAGAATTGTTTGTTTTGCTTGATTATTCTCTATATATTCTTATAGGATCCAAGGGAGAAGGCTAAAGCAGAGACAAGGGATTGGCTGAACAATATGGTATGTGAAAAGAACAAATTATTGATGCATGTTTTACTTTTTTCTAGTTGCTGGTGTTACAGTTGCATTTGAAAGGAGGGATTTGGCTTAAGAATGCTGCAACAACAGTAGAATCTGCATGTTGTTTACCTGCAAGATCTGCCACGCGCAGAAAGCTTGACTTAGGTTGCTTTTGAACCTTTAATGCTCTGCATGTTTGACAAGTTGACAAATTGTTCATGACAAGGATATCAATCCAAGGCATAAGAGTTCTTATAGATATTGGTCCTTTCTGTTTATTTCTGCCTCTTCTGTCCTGTTAGTGTCTTCCAAGGGAACGTCAGTTGCTCAGTTGTAAATGGTTTTATGTGATACCTTAAAATTCATTCCTCGAAAGAAGAATTGCATGTGAACTTTTTTAACTAATGGTTAACTGATTGTTCTCACTTGTTTTGCTCTTGAGTAGGTCAGCGAGTTAGAATCTCAGATTGATAGCTTTGAAGCTGAAATAGAAGGTCTCACCGTGAAGAAAGGAAAGACGAGGCCTCCCAGACTGGTGAGCGAGAAGGGAAAAGCTTTTTCAAAATTTGCTGTTATTTTATGGAAATTAATGAATTACCTGGATTTGTTTGTCAGACGCATTTAGAGGCATCTATTCAACGACACAAGGCTCATATAATGAAGCTAGAGTTGATCTTGAGGCTACTTGATAACGACGAGTTGAGTGCTGAGCAGGTCAATGATGTTAAAGACTTCATTGATGACTATGTGGAGCGCAACCAGGTGTTTGTCCAACTGTGTCTACTAGTGTTATGGTCCTTTTTAGTTCTTTACTGTTGTTTAGATAACCATATATGGTGATGTAGCTTCCAGTTTCTAAAGGTTTTTTAGCTGTTGTTCTGTCATCTGTTGTAGGAGGATTTTGATGAATTCAGTGATGTAGATGAGCTCTATAGCTCATTGCCATTAGACAAGGTGGAATCCCTTGAAGATCTTGTCACAATTGCTCCTCCTGGTCTTGTGAAGGTAAATTAGCACTGCGCTCTGTTCATCTATGAGGTACAGCAATTTAGAGGTGAACTGTGATGCAAGTATAGATTCACTTCTGTTGAAATGGGAAAGTACTACATAATCACTTTGGTTTGTCTCCTGTTAGCAGCTTCATTGAAGTAGTTAAACCTTTTGTACTCTTGTAGGGTGCACCAGTACATAGCCTGAAGTCTACCTCCCTGACAGTTTCTGCGCCACCCCAAATACCTGTATGTGTGCATGTGCCTTATTGGTAGTCTTGCATGCCTTGTCTCCATGCAATAATGTTGTGTTTTCTTTCCAGACGGCTGTTAGTACCACCCCTGTCCAGGAGCCAGCTGAAGATACAGCTTCGCAAGACAGTAATTCTGAAGCTGTTGCTCGAACCCCACCTGCAAAGAGCAGCATCATGGGTTCTTCTGTTCCATCAACCCCATCTGTTAGTCATGTAACTCCTGTGAGTGTTCCTGCTAATCCGTTATCTGCCATGATAGCTGCTCCTGCAGTTATTCCAAGTCCATCTCCTGCTCGAGGTGCTGGAGAAAATGTTGCTGCTTCTATTCCTTCATCTCCTGTCCCTCTTGCAACTCCTGCAAAAGATGAAGAAACTGCAGGCTTGCCTGGACGTAGACCATCACCCGCGCTTGGCGATCCTGGACTAACAAGGGGCATTGGCCGAGGTGGCCTCACTTCGCAGCCACCAACTAGTATCCCTCTGACTTCTAGTACAGTTCCTAGCAATGGAGCTCTTGGTGCAGTACCTTCAGTCTCTGATGTGACAAAGCGAAATATTTTGGGGACTGATGATAGAATTGGAAACACTGGAATGGTTCAGTCTTTGAATTCCCCATTAAGTAATCGGATGATTTTGCCTCAAGCTGGCAAGGCCAATGATGGAACTGGTGTAGTAGATTCTGGCAATGAAGGTGCTGGGTTAGGTGGCAGAGTCTTCTCTCCTCCTGGCGTGCCTGGCTTGCAATGGAGACCTGGAAGTTCGTTTCAGACTCAGAACGAACAGGTAGCTCTTTGCTCCTATTCAATGAAATCAGCTCTAATATATATATATGTGTGCTTCTTTGAAGGAAATAATGTCCAGTGGTTCTAAGATGCTTCTAGGTATAAGTGATAGAAATTAGAAGGCACTAGTGCCAGATCCAGCCTTGAAAAGTAGCATCGTTCTATATTGATTATGGGCTTTGTATACCACTTAGGTATGTCTTATTTCAGATATATTATGTGAAATAACTTGAAGATTTTGTTTCAGGGTCAATTTCAAGCTCGAACTGAAATAGCCCCTGATCAGAGAGAGAAATTCTTGCAACGTTTTCAGCAAGTCCAGCAAGGCCATAGCAACCTGCTCGGCATGCCTCCTCTTCCTGGTGGCAGTCATAAGCAGTTCCCAACACAGCAAAACCCACTTTTGCAACAGGTGCATTTCCTGTCTGGAAAGTTTCTGGGGTATATCTTCCAGGTTTACATGGGCCAATCGACATATATGGCCACCATTTGAGGCAATGAGTCTTTAGGTGCTCTAGTTTCTTGGGTTCAACTACCAAGTGGTTCCAGGTTCAGATGTTGTGGATCCTTGGCTATTGAGCATGATTTCTGTAGAATCTGATCCAACTCTTTCTTGCTTGGCCTTTATCCTTCATTGAAGTTACAGTTTTCTTTTATTACTAAAAGTTTGAATTTCCACGTGGATTTTTCAGTATAACTCTCAAAGCTCATCTCTCTCCTCGCAAGCTACACTAGGGCTTAGCATTCAAGCACCAGGGCTAAGCAATGCTACACCCACTACTTTGCAGCAGTCAAACTCAATCCATCAACAGTCTAGTCAACCAGTTGTGACACCAAGTGGTTTAAAAGATAGTGGTACCCTCTAAGTACCACTTCTGGTTCTTGTCTGTTCATTTCTTTTATTTATAATGACCTTCAACTACAATTCTGTCCATAAATATGTAGATGCTAGTCATATGAAACCTGAGGAGCAACAGCAATCACTGAATTTAACCGATGACTCAGCCTCTGAATCTGCTTCTACAACCGGACTGGGTAAAAGTCTGGTCAGTGAGGATGAGCTTAAAGCTCCCCACCCAATGGACAATGTATGTATAAAAACTATGATCTCAAATTCAAAAGTGAAATTTCTAGTTCAACGTGAACGCAGTTTCATTGCCAAGTCAAAGTGAATAATATTTTTGAAATGATAATCATGGTCTATCATTGAGTTGCTATTAACTATGTTTTGCAGATATCGAGCTCTTTGGCAGAGCTGTCTGTTCAAGTGCCAAGAGACACCGATCTCTCTCCCGGGCAACCCTTACAACCTTCTACACAAACAACCAGTGGTTTAGGTGTGATCGGTCGCAGAAGCGTAGCTGACCTTGGTGCCATTGGCGATAGTCTCGCTTCACCTGCTGCAAGTCCCGGTCCACTGCATGACAACAGTTACAATTTGCAGATGCTAGAGGCTGCGTATCACAAACTTCCTCAACCCAAAGACTCAGAACGTGCGAGGAGCTATATCCCGGTACTTATCCTATCCAACTTTATTTCTGATTAAAATCTATAACAGGGGGGAAAGTGCTGGAACGTCTGATTATAATAATGGTATCTATCTTCATTATAAAAAAAAACAATGGTATCTATCTAATGCTTTTACAGAGGCATCCTGCTATAACGCCATCCAGCTTCCCTCAAGTTCAGGCTCCCATCGTAAACAACCCTGCCTTCTGGGAGAGGCTGACCATGGACAGTTACGGCACCGACACCTTGTTCTTTGCATTTTACTACCAACAGGTGATAGAGGATATTACAAAGTGGTTTCTGTCTCGTTGATTTGAGCCCCGCCAATTCGGTTACCTGAGCTGTGTATCTTGTTTGCAGAACACGTATCAACAATATTTGGCTGCAAGGGAGCTGAAGAAAGGATCGTGGAGATATCACAGAAAATACAACACCTGGTTCCAGCGACATGAAGAACCCAAGGTTGCCACTGACGAGTATGAACAAGGGACGTACGTGTATTTCGATTTCCACATCGCCAATGATGATCATCAGCACGGATGGTATGTTGAGTTTCGAATCTTCTTTAGTCCCCAGACCACATACTGTCACTTTTTTTGGTTTTTTTTTTAAGGAAGAGCTTCATGATCCTACTTGCCCCTTTGTTCAGGTGTCAGAGAATCAAGACGGAGTTCACGTTCGAGTACAATTACCTTGAAGACGAACTGATCGTGTAGGTGTGCAGAAGTAGTAAGAGTGATGTTCTCCCTCTTTTTTTCTTGCGTTTCTCTCAATTGGTGTACACTAGGAAGGAAAGAGAATTGGAGATCGACTCTTTGTATCCTGTGTGCATCTATCAACACAGGGATCAAATGCCATCTATTGTGTAAACATGATCATTTTCATTTCATCTATAAGTTGGTTAGAACCCCCAATGATAAGCCAGCACGTTTCACCATGTTGCACGGTAGAATGAGTATTCTACGTTGGTGACAACGTGGGATTTCATGAAGGGTGGGTGGCGTCAGCTTAGGATGGCACCTGCTTCGATCTTCGCCGTGCTAATGTTTTCCGTTGGTGACAATTTTGTAAATCATGCAACCATGTTGAAACATAATGAAAACTCTGGAATATAATGTCTATTACATAGTAAAGTATCGTCCTTTTTTTTAACTAATCCACAACTACATGACATGCTTATCACTAATTTATAAGATGTCATATGATAACAATCAATGTTGGACCTAACTAACAAAATTGTCATCAAGATGTGTTCGATATCTAATGTAGTACCCTCCTCTTTCTAACTTCCCAATAAAATGATCGACTACTTTCTCTTTGGTAGGAACTAGGTGAAAAGGCTAATTGCTTCATTAGCAAGCTAAACGGAGGGAAAATAGTAACCTTAAGAAAATAATAATAATCACAGTACTTGTCGACTCAAACTAAAGCAAACAAAAAATAATGTTGAAAAAATACCGTACATAAAATCCAAGAAATCGAGTGTCGAAGTAAATGATTTGATTTCCTAATTGAAGTGCACGACCACATATATGAACTTTGGGTCGTCACTACACCCAATTTTGGAACAAACATCCCAGCCGAATAAATTAGTCAGGACCCAAAATTGATTACAAAAAATTGTGTGCGAGCCAAGGAATACCAACAATATGGGCGACAAAGCTGTTGTTTCCTTCATGGAAGAGTCTACAGGTTCCTTGGCAAAGATACAAACGAAACACAAAATGAAACACAAACAAAAACACAAACTAGAACACAAAACAAACAAAACAAAAGAAAGACTAAACTAACAACTTATTGGTTTTCTACTAGTTATCAAGGTTCCCCACTTCCCCGGCAACGGCGCCAAAAAGTTTGATCACTTACTTCCGTGCAAGTTATTGTCAATGGTTAGCACATGTCAACAACTAACTCATTCTAAGCCAAGTTTAACCTAAGATGGCATTGTCGTATAATGGCAATCAAAGTCGTATTTTACTACCCTAGCCTACTTCCCACCTCGTTATTTAGTGGATCAGTTTTGGAGGTTTGGGTGGAGGATTTGAGCGAATTAACTAGTTTAGAGATTGATAAAGATAAAAGTAGCTACTTCGGGGAGCTATCCCTCATCCTAGTCTAGGGCTACTATGTAATGTCTAGATACTTAGGGTTCTCGAATGTGGTGAGTGAGCTCGTTTTCGTGGTTATCCACACACCTCCGAGTATGCCTCCCCTAGACCCATATAAAGTCACCTTGATCTATGCTATCGTATCTGGGACACTAAACTTGTAGCTCCTTTCAATGGATACTATCCACCATCCACAACGAGGTTTTATCCCTGGTTCTGTCTAGGAAGTCTACCTATGGCAGGGCGGTCGCCTCGACCACCAAAGGTCCCTATTCATACATCTATCTCAATTTGCTTGATGGCGCATACCCGTCTAACCCTAGAATACCATACCCAGCATAGAAGCATAAAGTAGGCTAATAGAGAAGATTATGGAGACTTACCCAAGCACAATCAATGATAGAATAGCAATAGAATCAATTAGATAAACACATTCATTCATTCAAATCCTAAAATATCCATACATACATAGTAAACCCTAAAATAGGGTTTGGGGTTTAAAGCCCCTATTACCTTAGAGGACTACTCCACAAAAGGAGAGAAAAAGATACATAGAAGAGATGAAAAAAGACTTGATGTTGAGGAATATGCCTCCTTTCTTCTAGCTCCTTCCCCTTCTTCTCCTCTTCTCCTTCCTTTAGATTCTCTCTCTTTTCTCTCTCTAAAACCAGGAAATCTTCTCTCAAAATAAGTTCCCTTGAAAGGGGGAAATGAGTCTTCTATTTATAAGCAATCAGAGGATGGAGAAGTTCGCGGCCGGCAATGCAGAGATCGCGAGCGAGGCTCTGCAGCCGCGACCACGATCTTCTTCACGGTCAAAATATGTTATGGCCATGATTCGACTGGGGAAACTTTCTATTTTTTCCCGGCTCCTTCTTCGCGAAGTTCGCGCCCTGAGCCCTCCAATTCGCGGTCGTGATCTACGTCTTCCAGGCCACGATCTTCAGCTTGACTTCGCGGTCCATGATCTCGGCCGTGATCTTTTCTTGTAGGCCACAATATTCACGCTTCTGCCCCC
Organism: Linum trigynum; assembly: GCA_964030455.1. Lineage (NCBI taxonomy): Eukaryota > Viridiplantae > Streptophyta > Magnoliopsida > Malpighiales > Linaceae > Linum > Linum trigynum. Next base: position 35,810,058 of record OZ034813.1, on the reverse strand, counting down.
TTGTTACACTTGTGACTTTTTTGGTACCTAATTCTCAATTATCGTCTAACACACCCTAAAATCACATCGAAATCAAATAGGAACAACATACAGATGTGATTGATGATGCTCAAGCTATTATGCAGATGAATTGGCACAAAACAAACATCAATATGAAGGGTAAATAACACCAATTTAGGTGTTATCAACACTACATTCTAATAATGGATTAATTGAAAACCATCTCAAATCCAACCTACCATTTCTTATTGTTACTTACGGTTTGTAATTGATAAAGGGGCAATACACTAGAAAACCCGAACTATCAAGAAAGTGTGATTTGTGTTACGAACTATTCAATATTCCATTTATGTCCCCACCTATGATAGTTGTGTGTCATTTATGTTCCGACAATTTTGTTGACCGTTAACTAGATTTTTTTTATTGAAGTAATGAAACATATGAGATTTCCTCTAGAGTGGTGAAGCTGTTTGAAGAATGTGTTACCACTCCTAGATTGAGTGTGTAGTTTAATGGTTGCCTCTATGGGTCTTTCCCAATAAGAAAAGTATTGCGTCAACGAAATTCCCTTTCCCCATATTTATTCACGGTTGCAATGGAAATTTTCTCCTATTTAATGGAATATGAAGTCGATACTGAACAAATACCATATCACCTAGATGCAAAGCGTTAGAGATCCCTCACTTATACTTTACAGATGACTTGTGTGTCTTTACTAATGGATTTGTTAGAGAAGTGAATGATGTTAAGTGGTTAGTGGATAAATTCTATATTATTTATGTATTGAATGTAATTTGGGCAAGTGTCACATGTTTTGTGTTGGGGTTTCATAGGAAGAGAAGTATGATATATCGCAGTATACTGGTTTCTCCTTAAGCTCTGTGTCAGTTGGATACCTTGGTGTGCTATTGTTTTCTAGAAAGATTACTTCACAAGCCCACCTAGTTCTGGTGGATTAAAATATTGCAAAAATAAGAACATGGTAATTAGCAGGCTAAAATGCTCATTTATGTAAGGATGATCACTTATGTGATTCCTAGTGTGTTACAATATTTGATGACTATATTTATCCTTCCTGAAAGTCTTGAAAATGATCGAAGAAGCTTGTACCAAGTATTTATGGGGAGTTCATGGTGATAAGGGGAGAAAAAGAGATGTAGTGGCCTGGGCCAAACTAGCACTGTTGAAGAATGAATGAAGTTTGGGGTTAAGAGACTTCAAAACATTGAATAAAGCCTATGTAATCCGTCATATCTAGAATATGTTGGCATATGTTGGTTCTTTGTGGGTGGCTTGGATCAAGAAATATAAAATTAAAGTGAGATTATTGTGGAATCTACATCCTAATTCAGCAGGTTCATGGATTTGGCAGTAAATACCCATGGTTGGGGATGCTCAGATTCACATCACAGGTTCTGGTCCCTCATTATCTTGGAATGACACTATTCTTCCTCGTTACTCAGTAAATAGGGTATGATATTCTATTTGCACTCCTTCTCATTGGTTGAATGGTTTATTGTAGTTTGGGACAATCATTTTATTCTAAACATAATTTGTTGATGTGGTTAGTGATATTAAACATAGTTATGACAAGAACTAGTTGTATCAGTGGGGATATGATTATTGAATGTGCTTGTGTACTTTGTCATGGTGAAATATAATATAGAGATCACTTGTTTGACTCATGTTCATATGGTACTTGGGTTATGCAAACTATTTTAAGGAAGGTCTATTTGATACCTGTTGGGCCACGAGCGGAGCAGCGTTGGGCTTCAGAGCCCAATAAGAGAAGAGAGCGGCCCAATCTAATAGGGAAGGTAAGCCCAGGATGGCAGGCTACCTCAAACGGGACATCAAAAAGACCGCCTAGCATAAAGTGCTGACAGGTGATGAGATGTGAAGATCCACCTGTATATTTGCCTTGGGAGAAGCAGTACTAAGCATTAAGTACCCATCGTAGGTGGTTCATGAGAAGACAAGATATGCTTGGGGCGCCAGACAAAGCATTTAATGCCCAAATCTACACAACCGAGTATAAATACCACCTCAGGAGCATTGATGGATGATGGTAACTCAACTACTTCCCCTCTCTCTAAATCTAAAACACATATTCTCATTTCTCTCTCTAACTTACGCTTTAGAGAGTGTCCTGAGCAACCGTCCAAGGACCCTTGTCTTGCAGGGTTCAGTAGTGTCTCCCTTCATCAAGAACAGACACCTCACTCATGCTTCACAAAACCGCCTGACACTTTATAGGCTTAAACAATACCAATGATGTCAAATTGGGATGATCATTTAAATTTGACAGTTCATAAATGCGATGGTTCTATTGATGTTGTTGTTGTTGGGAGGTTGCTCTTGTCTATGTTCATCAGTCATACCCGAAGAGAGAAGTATAAGGGCAGTGGCGGATTCAGGATTTTTTTATAGGGGTGTCCTCTTCTAAAAATTAAATTAAATTAAAAATTAATTAAATAATTCATAAATCAGACAATATCCGACTAGTACATATTTTAGCAAAAGGTTAGGACGTATTTTCATATTTTGAAAAAAGAATATAAAATAGACTCAATATCTACATTGCTCAACAAATCTGTATATCCTACTAGACAATAATGCACGAACTGATCGCATATTCGATTTCTAACATTGTTCTTGATGTAACTCATAGTAGAAAGACTCTTTTAACTATTGTCATGTAATCATGAAATCAATTCAAATTAAGGATAACCCGTAATTAGTTTAATTGTTAGGTTTTGAAAATAATTAGGGATAAGGAATAATGTTTTTAATATTTTAGTGTTTAAAATAGAACAAGAAACGAGTTGAAACCTATAGAATATGTTTAATAATAGTAGTGTCCTATGTTTGAATAATACAAAGTACCACTTATATTTTTTTAATCATACACAAATTACTACCGAGATTAGAATAATCGTTTTTTCAAAATTTAAGGGTGTCTCGGATTACCGATTATAATTTTTTTATCCATACAAAACTATTATTTGGGATTGGATAATCGTTATCCCAAATTTTAGGGGTGTCCCGGGACACCCCTAATGGTCCCTGTATCCGCCACTGTATAAGAGAGTCTATGGAGAATCCAATGTGCCTTCAACGATTGGTCCTACAGAGAGGATAATTGATGAAATCCAATTGTTTGCAAGGAGCAATGAAACTTCTCCAGTAGATAATGCATAAGGTGTTTGGAAATTAGATACTTTTAGTTAATCTTGTTGTATAGTTTGAATTTTTCTTATAATAACAACTTTAAAAAGCTTGTAATTGTTACAATTTGATATGGAGAATGCATGTTGCATCTTCTAGGCTTAATGCAATTTTTTTTATATTAACCATTAAAAAATAGAAGAAAGTTAATTATAAGGTAATTAGAAATATGTTACTTGGTAATGCATTATTGTAAACTAAAAAATCAAAAGTAAAAAAGAGGATGTGATGATAAGTAAATTGCATTTTAATGAAACATGTTGATGAATAAAATTTATATACGTAACAATTAAAGCGAGAGATTTGATGTTGAAGAAGTATATTATATATATAAGACTTAAACGATGTAGTGTAATATCACGAGCAAATTTTGGTATTCTTTTTCCATTCAAACCCGTATCCAACCAAAATATTTGATTTTAAGAAATTAAAACCCAAACCCACCCATAAAATTGAATTTTCTCGGATATTTTGGGTGGGTTGGTTTGGGATGGGCGGTTGGATGGGATTTTGTTTGTTTATTTCACCTTAGGCGGAAAGAAAAAAGAATCATGTTATTTTTCGCTTTCCATGAATTGAGAGATGACAGATTGATAATAAAAGATACCTTCAACATTTGAACAATACCAACTTCTACTTTTTATCAAGATTGTAAAACCATATAAGATGTTATATATGGAAAATCACAGATAAGATATCTTGTGCTTAACTCGTGGTTTATTCAGCTCCAATTTGACTTTTGGTTTCAATTAATTCTGATATGATCCAGTATGTAAAACATATTAATTTCTACAATATTATATTTATGGCATTCTGAAAATGTTACAACTGAAGTATCAGATTTATAATTTGCCATCCTAAAATACTTGGCCTCTAGTACCATATTGTATCACATCCAAACAACCAGTTAACTATTACTTGAAGAACAACATATAAATATAATCCAAGCTTACCTCCTTCAACTCACAAAGCAATCTTGCATAAAAGAAATAGAACTGATCCATTTTGACACCAACTCTACTTTGTCTGCCTAGATTTGTACCTTAATTTAGAGGTACGGCACTTCCTGTTTGAATCATTTTCTTTCTCAATTACATCTCTCTCCATTGCAAAACAAACAAAAACACAGTTTGTGTTTTTCTTGTAAATAGTGTGTTTTAATTTAGGGTTAATACCCTAGTTTGGCCCAAAGTTTAGCGTAAGTGTCAGTTTTGGCCCGATTTTTCGAATAAGACAGTTATGGCCTACTTTTCAAATTATTGAACAAATTTGGCCCAAAATGTAAGTTGACCGTTAGTCTTGACGGTCAAACATTTAATCCGTCAGTGACTCAACATTCGTTGCTGAGGTGGCATCGACATGGCTTCCACATCATATCCACATAATTTATTTATGCTAAGAATTCTAAAAATGAAAATAAAATAAAAATAGAACTTAAGAAACAAAGAGGAAATTTTCCTCTGGAACCCTAGCCACCGATTCTTAATCCCTCTCCTCCGTGACTCCTTAGTCCTTCCTCTCTCCACTACTTCCCGTCGACGACTCCCTCGTTGCCGCTCCTGGCGACACCGCCTTCATCCCAATCACCTTCTCTTACCTCATCGTCCCTCAGCGACTTGCCCTCGCCGATCTCCGCCAGTTCAAACCTCTCTCTCTTTCATCAGAAAAAGCAGAAGCGAGCTCTGCCTTTCCGAGCCCGACAGGCTATTCCGCCGATTTGAACACTTTCAGAAAGCCAGAAGATCTACCAAACCCTCCGCCGCTGCTGCAACCTAATCGCCCTTAAACTCTCTCCAATGAGTCTGTCGTCTCTCTTATTTCAACCCCATCGCCTTTCAACTTTCTCATTCGCTGATTTTTGCTTCCTCTAAACCAGATCTGAGTTGAAATAGGGCGGTAGTTCTATTTGGGTTCCTTGACTCGGCGATTGGATCTCCAGGTCATGATGGCGGCGATGTCATGTTTTCTTAGGGCTCGATTATAGACTAGAGAGAGGGAGGAGGTGGGTGGCGAAGGGCACCATCTGTCACGGCGGAGGCGAGTGGGTTTTGGCAATTTTGGATTTGCCCGAAGAGGAGAGTGGAAAAACCAAAAAAGTCTTTGAAAAAAAAAAATAATTAACTAGTTCTAATTTTTATAATTTAATAAATGATGACGTGTACGATCCTAGTCAGCACCGGATGCTGAGTCACTAACGGAAAAATCATGGACAATCAATTTTGACGGTAAATTCAAAACCCGGGCCAAATTTGTCCAAGAATTTGAAAAGTAGGCCACAACTGTCTTATTCAAAAAATCGGGCCAAAACTGACACTTACGCCAAATTTCGGGCTAAACTAGGGTATTAACCCTTTAATTTATGACTTCTACAATAATAAAAAGTTTTTTAGCCGTTACTGCATTGTCTTCTAAATCATTTAGAAAGAGAAAAGAGAAAACAAAATTCCCCTTTCACATTCGGACCAAAAAACCCCTCTCCAGTATCCTCTGCTTTCACTCTCTCTACCTTTTCCTCCCACTCTGTTTCTCTCCATTTTCTCAGTTCATCTAACCAATCTCACCTGGACTCAATCTTTTCCCTCCCTCCGCTCCCACAGGGTTTTCATTTTCATCCGTTTGAACAATTGATTGTCGTTTTCCTCCTCCCCCATTCTTTTGTATTTCAATTTATTTAGTAGCTGCCAAGTTTCTCTAGCTTGGTTCCTTTTCAAACTCAAAAGCGAGCTATCGGTTTGCCGTCTTCTCCCCACCCCTAATCAGCCTTTTCAATTCATATTTTCTGGGGAGGGTTTTTTGTTTTGCTTCTCTGGGTTCCTCAAATCGCTGAAAACCCATCTCGCAGAGTCACAGGATTGCTTCCTCTGGGACTCATCGCCGCCATTAACGCCTAGTCATTTGGCTTCCAAAAAATACAGAGCATAGAGTAAAAGCCAGGAAGATATCTCTCATCTCTCTGTTCTTTCTCCTTAAATTTATATCTGTTTCAGTTTCGGTTTCTGCAAATTGCTTTGTTTCTTCTCTCATAACCGCTCTCTCTTTCAATTTGAACTTCAACAAAAGGAAAGCACTGGTACACACGCGCGCACACATACACACACTCTCTCTTCTTTAATTGAAAAGCCTTGTTGCTTTCATTTCCTAAGCTCTCTCTCGAATCTCCAGAAACCTAGAAAGGGGGGTTTTCCTTTCACTTTTCCGATTTGCGATTGAGTTAAGAGTGAATCAATTCCTTGTTGTAAAGTAGGCTTTTTTTCTCCTTTACCCCTTTTGTGGGAGTTCGTCCATTTACTTGAAGGGAATCTAGTTCTCCCCTTCCTCCCCCTCCTGTGTCTCTTTCCACCACGATCTCCATTACACCTTCAAGTGGTCGTTAATCGCTTATATCTCGCTGTTTTCACGGTACCCACACAAAAAAACTGCTCCCCTTCTCTCTGTTCAAAAGAGAGAAAAAGGAAAGTTCGAACCTTTCTTCACTTTCAATCTAATAGCCCCTGCCCTCTGTTTCTTCTCGCATAAGCTTCAGCTGAAACCATGGGGAGCAGATTATGGTTTCTGCTTCTGGGGGTGTTGCTCCGATGGTGTTCTTCTTGTTCCGTTGCGAATGGTTTAGGGGTAAATTGGGGGACCATGGCTACCCACATGCTACCGCCCAAGACAGTTGTGCAGATGTTGAAGGACAATGGGTTCCAGAAAGTGAAGCTATTCGATGCTGATTCCACCACCATGAATGCTCTTGCTGGGAGCAACATCGAGGTTATGGTGGCTATCCCTAACGATCAGCTTCAGGCTATGACTGACTATGGCAATGCTCAAGAATGGGTTAAGAGAAACATTTCTCGGTTCAACTTCAATGGTGGTGTTAATATCAAGTGAGTCAAAAGGCCAACTCTTCTCCCCCCCCCCCCCCCCCCCCCCCCCCCCCCATTCTTGAATTTTCCCGTTCTTATTGGTTAGGAACTTTGAAATCCGTTTGTTGTTCGTGTTGATTGGTTGATGATTTGGGGCAAGAAAGTAGGAGTGTAGTTAGAGATGCTAAACTTGGGGTACTTTGAATCTGTCAAAAGAAGTGTATGCTTTATCGAAATCTATGCTGTTCATGGAGTAGTCAGTAGTGTGAAAATTGAGTACTTTAATGGGGAAATATCGATTTTGGTATAGGGAAGAAACACAAACTGCTTAACTTTGTATCTGAATTTGTCAGAGCTTCGAGCAGTCCATATTAGTTCTTTAATAGGGGAATATCTCTTGATTCAGAATTCCAAAGTTATACTTGATTTCCATCTGTTATTAACCCGAACTGTTTTTAGTTTTTACCCCCCTTTCCAATTTGTTTAATCTCTTTGTGGTAGCCTTTCACTTAGAATGTTATATGTAGCTCTTAGTATAGAGAATGGTGACACTCGATGCCTATATCGTTGGATCATGTTTTCTTGCGTTCCAAGTATGACCTTCCCACATTTGGCTCCTAATTAAACCCGAAAGTAAAAGGGCTCTCCTAGTGTTGACCATGAGCTCAATTTCCTTAGCTGTTATTAGTCTTTCTTCTTTCTAACCTACTCAGTTAGCCTCATATTGAATATTAGTTCTTCAAATTTGAATCTGGTATTCAAACAGATTCAACCTTTTCGGTCCCTAAGACATTAGGGTGGTTTAAAGGTCTGATTTTTACAACGGCAATTGTGTTCTATGTTCTTTACATTACTACCAAATTTTCTGCAACAGGTATGTGGCAGTAGGGAACGAGCCATTCCTGAAGACATACAACAACTCGTTCATAAACGTCACATTCCCAGCACTCCAGAACATCCAAAACGCCCTCAACGAAGCTGACGTCGGAGACACCATTAAGGCCACCGTTCCCCTAAACGCCGACGTATACATGTCTCCGGACGACCAGCCATACCCATCCGCTGGAAGGTTCCGGCCCGACATCAACGACCTAATGACTGAAATCGTCCAGTTCATGAACAAGAATAAGGCACCTTTCACGGTGAACATCTACCCCTTCCTTAGTCTCTACGGCAACGACAACTTCCCTTTTGATTACGCCTTCTTCGACGGGGCAGCTCAGCCGGTCGTCGACAAGGGCACCGGGATTCAGTACACCAACGTGTTCGACGCTAACTTCGACACTTTGGTGTCTGCCCTCAAGGCCGCGGGACTCGGTGACATGACGATCATGGTTGGGGAAGTGGGATGGCCGACGGATGGTGATAAGAATGGCAATGTCGGCAATGCTTACCGGTTCTACAACGGTCTAATGCCCAGGCTCGCGGCGAACAGAGGTATCATAGTTGAAACGCGTTTTCGTACATCTGCACATTTTGTGTTTTATGCATTTGGTTGTCTCTTAACTTACTAAACACAATTGAAACACAGTATTCCTTTGGGTAACTCAGTATAACTAGGGTTAATATGACTTATAATACTCTGTACATGTTTTAAGCCGTGTAAATTATCTAATCCTATTTTACTAACTATGTCAATTAGGTACACCACTTCGACCTGGCTACATTGAGGTCTACCTCTTCGGCCTTCTCGACGAGGATGCCAAGAGCATTGCTCCTGGCAGCTTCGAGCGGCACTGGGGGATCTTTAGGTACGACGGGCAGCCCAAATTCGCTCTGGACATCTCAGGGCAAGGCCAGAACAAGTTTCTCGTGGGTGCAAGAGGGGTGGATTACTTGCCCCAGAAGTGGTGTGCGTTCAATCCGAATGCTAAGGATCTGAGCAAGCTGGCCGACAATATCAACTACGCGTGTACGTTCTCTGATTGCACGACGCTCGGGTATGGGTCGTCGTGCAACGGGCTTGATGCGAATGGGAACGCGTCGTATGCATTCAACATGTACTACCAGGTTCAGAATCAGGATGATTTGGCGTGTAATTTCGAAGGGCTGGCTAGTGTTACGACACAGAATATATCTCAGGGGAACTGCAATTTCATGATCCAGATTGCTACTTCTTCGGCTGGAATTCGTGGGCCTTCTGTTGTTGTAGTTGTTCTTGTGGCGGGGCTTGTTACATTGTTGTTGGTGTCCATTGTTTCGGTATAGATGAGATGAAGAGGAAGGAGAAGTGGGGGGGTTAGTTTTGGTTTGCCAGCTTGTAGATACCATTTTGAGATGCGTAACATTTCCCCCTATACTATATACCATCATTTTGTTAGGTTTTATTTTAACCTTGTGGTGGTTCTTTTTTAGGAGGATGTTTATGGATTACAGGATGCTTCTTGTTGTTTTGAAATAATATGCTTTCACACCATTTGTTTTGTTCTCGTGACGGAGGAGCAACGATTTGGTCCACATATCGAATCAATATAGTTTCATGAATTATTATGTATTTATGCTTAAAGGAAAAGGCAAACTAAACTGGACCAGGTGGGTTGTTGTATCAGACTATAAGTCTATAATCCTCATATTCATTTATATTTTGATCTATATATTCTCTATTAGACCGAAGTTTGGATCAGGTGTCATTTCACAAACCCTTGCAAGAAAAAGAAGTAAATTGCCCGAGAAGATAGCATGTTGATTAAAGTGTGTCCACATTGTCTGCATCCATTTTTCATGGGCTTGAAACAACCCACCACAATTAGGCCTGAAAAAGGTCAACTATCGTGTAAAGTTTTCATTCCCCAAGTAGATGGATTTTTTTTACATTAAGATCAACTTTTATTCCACCAAGTGAGAAGATCCAGATTCAATAGTTTGTACGTGGGATAGGGCTACGCAAAGTGGATCTCACTCAGCAGGAGAGATTGTTGTGTTGAATCACGAATGGGCACTCCTCTTGGATAAAGGGGTGCAATTCCCGAAGATGATGATCCTATGGTTGTTGACCTTTTTGTTATTCGTGAGACCGTTCTCTGGTGTCTCAGCCTTGGATTTTCGGTGACGAGATTTGAAGGTAACGCCAAGGTGGTAATTGATAAGATTCTTAAGGCGGATTATGGTGATAATTGGATGGGGGTCATTCTCGAGGAGGTTGAGCATTATTATGATAATCACAGTGGGTTTAGTGTGCGGTTTATAGGTCGGCGTAGCCATAGGGTAGCACATTCGGTGGCTAGAAAGGCTCTTACTTTGTACCCGAGGATGAGTCGCTTCTTTGATTTTATGGTCTGGCTTAATTCTCGGATGTAACTATCTTTTCTTTGAAGCAATATAATGATTATCTTTTGTCAAAATAAAAAGTGAGAAGAAACTCCAAAAAAACCGAGTGAAAAGAAAAAAGTTACACTTTTAGAGGAGATCATAAATTAGATCTAGTATATTTATCCAATCACTTGAAAGAGAAGATCTGGCAAGAGAATGGGCAACCCAGTCAACTCCAACATTCAAATTTCTTGACACCGTGATGCTCTAAAACACAACACCTAACAATGGCCAAGTGTAACCAATGAAAGAGATTGCAGTATAGTGGCACAAGTAATAAATATCGAATCCACGGGTCTCTAGCATGGATTACGAAACCGTACCGGACATCAAACCGGAATCGTCTTTGGCATGGTAAATCGTGGTACAACCATGGTTCAACCGTTTCCTACCGGTAAATACCGTTTTTGGAATAAAAAATTTATTTTTTTATTAAAAAACCGTACCGGCAAAATTAGGGTACCATACCGGGAAAATACCGGAGTAAAACCGGATTATACCGCAGGTTTAAACCATACTTACTCATTCCCACTGTGATTATCAACAACCCCACAACAAAAAGATTTGTCACTACTTTCAGCATTCGAAAGCTAGGTAGCCCTTCAATCAATATCAACCCATTAACAATTAATCCTGGAATTGCTTGATGGTATATTTGCTCAAACATACCTACACTATACACCAGTAAAGAACCGCAACGAAATTACCAAAATTAGCAAATAAGCACAAAGCTTTATATTAAATTGAATCTTGGCCGCCCAACTCTGTACCCACTTCACTTGTTGCCTGCAGATCTTGTACTTCGGAATTGATTTGTGGGCAGAAGGCGGCAAGCAAAATTGTCAATTGTGGTTTCGCCAAGAGGAGAGAATTGTGGTTGAAGCGGGGAAAAATTGAAGAAATTACTAACCGCGGCAGCAACCGGATTTGGGGGAGACGGGATCGTCCTCATCGTCGTCTTCGGTTGCTGGGGAGTGGGGAGGACGAGTCGCCGGCTGTTTGGTTGCTGCCTTGCTGGGGAGGACGCTGTCGCGGGGAGACGACAGGCAGAGCGGCGGTGCGGCGCGGGGAGACGACAGGCAGAGCGGCGGTGCGGCGCGGGGAGACGACAGGCAGAGCAGAGGGCGGCCCGGAGCCGGGAGATGACAGGCAGACTGGCAGAGCGGCGCGGGCAGAGGAGGGAGACGAAATGCAGAGAGAATCAGAGACGAAGGTAGGGTTTCTCCTCTGCTTACTGCTTTCCGTTTTTTTTTTTTTTTTTTACTCTGCGTCAAAACGGCGCCGTTTAGTAAAATGAAATGGACCGCTATTGTTATTAAAACCGGCCGAAATTCCGGCCCATTGTGGTCTAACCGAAAATACCGGCCGGCATGATTCTGGAGGGTACAAAGCCCTTATTGGGCCGTTTCAACTCCGGTTTCCAGTTTTCCCGGTCTGACCGGCCGGTCCGGTACGGTTTCCTGGTCTCTGGTCTCTAGAGTTACTATTACTCAGCTTTAGTTCATTATCTAGCAGACTAGATTAAGGATTGATTAACTAAACTACTCTACTAACTAAACTAAGTAAAACTACTAATTACAGTTTGGGAACTCACTTAGGTATGATTCCCCCTAGCTCCTCAATTAGGTCCAAGTTGTAATTCCTTTTGGTTGTTTAACTGTTGATTAAACTGCGGAAGATCCGACAGTAGCTTGGAATCTCTTAAGCTGACCAAGCCCTCTCAGTCTAACTACCCGGCAGACGACTAGTCTTCACCGGGAAGAAAGCTGAAGCAGTGAGCACAGAACTCCACTACTGGAATTGAATTCCAGTACAAAGCAGTAAACTGGCTAACTCTCGTATAGCCAATCTCCTACTACCGAATGATGAGACTCTAGCAACCTAATCAGATTCTATCTATCTCAGATTGCAGCAGAAATCAGGAAAAGTTGATCAGACTTCAATTGACTCAATAAACATGCATCATTCGATTATAATCAAACAATATAGCATCCAAAACTTCATACAAGAAAGATCCTAACTCATGGAACTAGGGTTCCTCAAAACCTAAGTGAAGGGAAGTTACTCCATAGAGAAGAGAGAGACTGCAGAAATCTGATCTAGATCTTCAATCTCCATCTCCAAGCTTGATTCCCGAGCTCCAATGGCGAAGAAATCTCTCCAAAATAGCTCCAAGAATGTTCCCAAGTCGCTCTCTCACACCGCCATGACCTTGATTTGTAGCTTCATTCTTAAGATTGAGACCATTGATAATATCCAAGTTGCTTACCTCTAAGGTCAATTCTGGAAATCTTATGAGTGTGCTTTGACTAAGAGTTGACAATCTGATCGAACCTAGCATTAAGAGACATATTATTGTGCTAATTTGAGACCTTCCAAAAGATCTTTCGTTTAAGCTTCAATCGGGGTAGAACACAGGAGGGTAGTTGTTGGAAAATAATATGGGGGCCAAGTGGTTAAGTAATTGAACCGGTTAAGGTTGATTAAAACTTGGCCAATGTTTCATTTTAAACCAACGTTCCCTTAGGTTTGAAATTATCAAACCTTCCCGTCCCACAAATTTACCCATGTGGTGTCATGGTTTCATTTGGATAAATTCGAACCAAGTAATTCAAAGATCCATGCATTAGGGCACGTGGTGCCATGGTGTTGTTTTGTCCAATTTTGAATGAAGTAATGTAATGCCTCATGAATGGTGGTAATTATATATTTATAGTGAATCCATGCATGTATTTATCCATTTTGAAAATTATGCACGTGGCTCTTTGTCCAAGCAATGCAACGCTTGATAAAGTTGGTTATTTGCATGGGATAAATGGATAGCAATGTTTGCGTGGAAGGATTCATGAAACGATACCATGTTTCAGAAATAGGCGGTTGATGATGAACCGTTATATTGTTTCAGAATGGACACTATAAATACTAGCTTATAACCCGGCCCTTTGGCCGGAATGCTCATATTTGATTATTTGTATTTTTATGTTACTTTTGAGTCTATTAACCCGTTTAATCTTATTGATAATCATTCGATCGAGATGATACATAAAGAAATAATATATAGGTCGAAGATTCGGAGAAATATCATAATCATTTAAGAATATAAAATATAAAAATGTATCATTGACCCCATTTTCATAATGCTAATTAAGTCCCTGTTAAAATGCTATTGGTTAGTTTTCTTTTACAGTCAAGAAATATAGAGTATAAAAGCTCACTGAAATTCTCACACAACCCATTGATAGTTTGAAACTAAATCTTAAACCTCACAATCCTATATAAAGTGTTCAATGCTCTCCTTTTAGAAACAATATGTCACTAATCAAAAAGAAATGGAGAGTTGTTGATTCAAGTCATCTATATAGTAAAAACTCAGCTAAGAGGGGGACCATCACAACTTGAGAGCAAACGAAAAAATCAGGGTTATCTCCAATATACGAATAGACTCGATCAAAGTAATAAGGCGCAAAATTAGACACTCCTTATCTATTAGTTCCAGTAGGTTGAATAAAGAAGCGACCTATTTAAAACAATCAATCAATGATTCCTCGTTTTAAGATAGAAATAGGTTATGACAGTTGCAAAAACCATAAACATAAAGATCCAATAGCCACCACTCTCCGTTGTACAACCAAATTTCTATCTCAAGAGGCATATATTCAACCAAAAATTCAATTTCTAATCTTCCTTCTACAACTTCAGTTATTGATGAACTCCATTCTATTCGCCATGAATTGATATCGGAGTTGAAATCTTCTACTCGCCCAGCTTAAAATCCCCAACAATAAAACCGTAGTGCCAAGAGATACCTGAAGATTGATTTTCAATGACAGTCTTGTACTGGGAAGTGAAAGGCGCAAACTATTGCACGATGGATGAAATTTCGGAGGAAGTTATAAAGAGAAAAGAACAAAGATAAAAAAAACACAAAATTTAAATTGAAAAATGCAAGGATACAACAGTAGTTACATAATTAGTTTCTTCCATGTTGGCCAATTAACCATTTACCTTTAGCAAAAATTAAGGAGAGAGCGAGAATTTAAAATTGAGAAAATTACATGAAACTCTACTATGAAAATAGAAGTATCAAGCTCGATAAAAATAAATACGGTAGACTTAGTGAGCTTGCTAATTATGATAAAAAGTCCTCTGATTTTCAGAGATTAACTTTGTCTATTTTTTTTTATCAAAAAGAATGCAATAAATTTGTTTAGTGTAACTGGTTGTGATTGTTATATTTGTTTGAAGAGACACGGGTTCAAACCTTGATATTGCTATTTTTATATGAAATAAATAATAAATGTGTAAAGACAAAAATGACCTTCCTACTTTCACTCTCGTTGCAGGAAATTTGAAATGGAGAAAAGTACACAAAACTCTACCATATATTAATGGAGGATGGGTGGTCGGGTTGTGGGTAAGACACCCCCAAAAAATTATTCTTCTCCTACTAAAAGTTCTAAGTATGCTTTAGGTACTTAAGCCTGGAACCTAAAGTGGTGATAGTTTTATCCTACGAAGAAATTTCCTGTAACCCTAGGCTTGTTGAGGGTGGAAATATTCTTTACGGAAAGTGAACGTAGTTCACGACTCTATCATAATCCTAGTCACCCGGTCTCGGGCTATCGTACGTATACCCTCGTCCCTAAAAGTCCCAACAATCGTAAAGAATATTTTCCGGTACAATGACTCGAACCGCTCTTTACAAGAAACCGGTTCTGGTCTATGGAATTATGAGAATTTTCGATGATGGGTATTTCATCGATGGTAGTAGAAGATGGGTGTTCTTCGTACTAGTCTCATGGTGGATTCCATATCCGGAAGGTAACTTGGAAGAGGGATGATTCGAAGATGAGGAGGAAGGAGAATGATTCGTAAAATGGAGAAATAGAAGAATAAAAATTGCCTTTGGGTAGGTCACATACTCAATGGTTAATTTGTCTAATTCTCTATTCGACGTTTACGAAGTGCTAGAAAAATATGGATTTGTCTAGTGGTTTGATGATGTGGTTTTGTCTAGGTGGTTTATGTTAAACCAAGGAGACAAAATTGTATATACAATGTTTGATGATTCTGGTAATAGAGTCGTTATGTTTGTATGTAGATGACATATTTATCTTTGGGACCAATCAAAGGTAAGTGATTTTGTCTAGTAGTTTATGTTATTTTAAACCAAGGAGACAAAATGTGTACACAATTTATGATGATTCTGGTAATGAATTCATCGTACATTCGTCTGTATATGACATGCTTATCTTTGGGACCAATAAAAGATAAGTGAACTTTGATAAAAAGTTGTTGTTTCAATTCTCCATGTAGGACATGGGGGAGGCAAATGTGATTCTGTGTATTGAATCAAGCGGAACGACAAGAAAGAGTCATTCTCTCAATTTTTTTGCATGAGAAGGTACTTGCATAAATTCCATGTCAAATTGGGGGCTCGATGTATGCATGACTTACATGATGCTAGATATCGCATATGCGATAGAACAATTAAGTTGGTACGTGATCAATCCTAGTTCTCATCATTCGAAATGAAATGAGGCGTGTACTAGGATATGTCAAAGGCACATTGTATTAATTTATATTGGCTTTCGATCAATTTTGGAAGGATTTGTTGATGTTAGTTGGATTTTTCATGTTAAAGGTGATACTTCAACATTGAGATGAGTCCTCGTGCTTGGGAGAGGTGTCATATTTTGGGCCTCTAGAAAGCAAACTTGCATCACTAAGTTTCACTATAGAATCAAAGTTTGTGTGGTCTTGGTTTCTCTTAGAGAAGAGACATAATTGTTGAGAGGTTTGGTTTATGACATATATTTATGGCCTAAACCAATCTCGCCTATTACTATCTTTTGTGATAGTAATGCTAATTTGGCTAAGGCATATAGTCAAGTGAAAATGACAAGTACGGTCATGTGGGAGTAAGACACGGTAAAATCTGTGAACTGATCATTCATAGAGTTGTGTCTAGACAGTATGACCAGACTCGAAATAATTTGGTTGATCATTTGACGAAGTGGTTAACTAGTGACTTGGTGATCAAGTCTGTGAAAGGGATGGGTTAAAGTCCATATAATTTCTGGTAATGGGACACCCAATTCCCCTCTAATATAACGTTAGAGGCTGAATTCAATGTGGAAAGCTTATTATCAGAAATTGAAGCACAAAATTTGTCATCCCGAGGTATGTGCTTGTTATCCTGCATGAGAGAAGAGGATGAAGTTCAAAACTTCTTAATTGAATCTTTGAAAAAGTGTATGATGCGGGTACACGAACAAGAGATTCGACCTACGTAAGCATGAAGTGTAGCCGCTTCAAGAAACCCGGACTTTGGTTTCATGTGCGCTTATGAGAAGGATTGGATACATGGCGGGAAATAGTGTCAAGGCGCTTAGAAGTTTTGAAAACTTAAGTGTATATTATCTTCGAATATTCATATGAGTCAATGGGTTCAATCGTTACCGACACCCTTTGTATTCGAATATTTGTCAAGTGTAATATACTAAGGTGAAAATTCAATCGTCACGACATTTTCATTTATGCTTAAGTTTTGTTGGAAGAATGTTGTAATTTTAGTGAATTCTTGGAATACACTAAAATGGGGGAGGATTGTTGGAAAATAATATGGGGGCCAAGTGGTTAAGTAATTGAACCGGTTAAGGTTGATTAAAACTTGGCCAATGTTTCATTTTAAACCAACGTTCCCTTAGGTTTGAAATTATCAAACCTTCCCGTCCCACAAATTTACCCATGTGGTGTCATGGTTTCATTTGGATAAATTCGAACCAAGTAATTCAAAGATCCATGCATTAGGGCACGTGGTGCCATGGTGTTGTTTTGTCCAATTTTGAATGAAGTAATGTAATGCCTCATGAATGGTGGTAATTATGAGCACTTCTACTATGCTATATAGTATTGGTGCTTTAATGTACAACTTAAAATTATACCATAACATTAAATGTATAAGTTTAGGTTGTACCATAAAGCAATTTGTACCATTATGTTATGGTACAACTTTACAACTTGAAGTTGTACCATAACATAAAGGTACAAGTTCAAGTTGTACCATAAAAGAATTTGTACAAAAAGTGTAGGTACAATCTAAAGTTGTACCGTAACGTAAATGTACAATTTTAAGTTGTACCATAAAGGCAAAATCCTATAGCACCAATACTATATAGTATTGTAAAATTTCTCGGTAATTATATATTTATAGTGAATCCATGCATGTATTTATCCATTTTGAAAATTATGCACGTGGCTCTTTGTCCAAGCAATGCAACGCTTGATAAAGTTGGTTATTTGCATGGGATAAATGGATAGCAATGTTTGTGTGGAAGGATTCATGAAACGATACCATGTTTCAGAAATAGGCGGTTGATGATGAACCGTTATATTGTTTCAGAATGGACACTATAAATATGGGTGGTCGGGTTGTGGGTAAGACACCCCAAAAAATTGATTCTTCTCCTACTAAAAGTTCTAAGTATGCTTTAGGTACTTAAGTATGGAACCTAAAGTGGTGATAGTTTTATTCTACGAAGAAATTTCCTGTAACCCTAGGCTTGTTGAGGGTGGAAATATTCTTTACGGAAAGTGAATGTAGTTCACGACTCTATCATAATTCTAGTCACCCGGTCTCGGGCTATCGTACGTATACCCTCGTCCCTAAAATTCCCAACAGTAGTCAGCTCGCACACCACACACTTGTCAATGGTGGTTAATAACCACAACAACATAAGTCGCCGACTCGGAGTCGCTAATGAATGACCCGTCACAATAAATTACTACTGAGTGATTGCTTAGCAGCGGATAAGTAAGTGGTTGGGTTCCCGTAAGGCGAGAAGGAAGGGGACGAGGAGGGGTATCCTCGCTCATGTTGTCCACTAAATGAAATTCTTATATGCTTGCATACAGTTACTGGGTGCCAAGGGGCACGATTCTTGATAGCTCATTCATTCCTCTCCTTCCAAATATTCCAGCAAATACCACATGGACGAGGGCTCTAGGTTTGAGGGTATCTTGTAGAGAGTAAAACCAGTACATGAATTTTGTAGCTTGAGAGGGTAGGGGCAAAGATGCAAAATTTTGTTCTAAGAGCTATTCGCATGACCACATGAGAAGAGGCAGTGGATTTTCGACTCATTTGAATTCAAGCACACACGGAATGTCGAGTTGTGGAGCATTTTCTACGGACAAGGCTCTTCTTTGTTGCTAAACCATTCCTTGAGCACCTCCAACTTAATCTTAGGTGGAAGGAATGTCCATGCTCAAAAACCATTTCCATTTATAAGTATTTCCCATGGGTTAAGAATTGGTATTGGCCATATGCATAGCATGATAAGCATTCTTGACTGAAAATTTGCCTTCTTTAGTAAGCTTTCAAGCCCGGAAAATCTTCCTAGTCCTGTTCCCATATCAGAATCCTTAGGATAGCTTCTAAATCAAAACTCGGGACGTGTCCTTAATATAGGTAAGTATTCCATCTTCGTTCCCCAGGTTCAATCTATTCTTTAACTCTTAAGTGTTCCCGAGGCTCACTCCCAATGTTCACATTATGAAGGAAAGGTATCCAGGGGTCTTGATCAACCCAAGCATTGTCCCGTGACCCATTGACCTTTATTTCTCCCATATCAATAACTTTTTTAGCCTAAGGCTTTCGCAAATCCAGGAAAGTTTGCTTCTTTTTCCCCCGAAAGGAAGTTACCTCCACGCAAGTAAATCCCTTTAAGGAGACGGCTCCAAAGGGCATCCAACGTGGTAAGCAACCTCCAAACTTTCTTAGCTAGCAGAGCTAGGTTTAAATCTTTAGAGCTCATGAATCCCAACCCCCCTTCTGACTTCGAGGTACATAGTATTTCCTTTCTGCATCGACCTGAGTTCCTGACTAGAAGAAATTCCTAATAAGAGAGTCCATTTTTCGTTGTGATGGTCATAGGGAGGAAAGAAAGGGACATAATGAAAAATGAGATGGCTTGGATAATAGATCTGAGAAGGATTTCCTTCCCTTTGTGGGATAGTAATAGCCTCTTCCAGGCTTTCACCATATTTTCCATCCTTTGGATGAGGAAACTGAATGTCTATTTTCATAATTCCGCCACTCTGTCGGCACCCCAAGGTACTCATAATGGCAGTTAGAGGATGTGAATCCAATATGCATTATGATGGTAGTTACGGTACATGCCATGTGATGCTTCCTTTATTAGACTGTATTGTTAAATACCCTGCATTGTGAAACTACTCTTAAAATGCATATGGGTGTTCTCAAATAAGAAGCTTCTGCAGTTGTTTCCATGTCATCATGAATTGTGATTCACTGCTCGTTCAACTTTTGGAGTAAAAGACACTTTCTCAGTGGATTGAGGTTGAAGGCTATTGTTAACATGGTGCTTGTTGTCTATTGTGGGATGTTGTCATATTCCTCTTTGGATTTTACTATATAAGCTTGTAGGACCTAATGATCATTCTTGCTTCAATTAGGCTAAAAAATTTTGATGATGTCAAAGAAAGAAGATATCTTTTTAGATTAAAGTTAGTAACTTGTTGGACACCCGCCTATTTGTTATAAACTAAGCTTGTTTTACCTCCCTAGATGTAGCATGTCACCCAGAAGCACCATTCTCATGGAGACAACTACAATCATCGCGAATGGTTTGAACGAGAACACAAATATTGGTACCTAAACCAGTAGCACCCATGTGTCCACCCTGTTGCTCAAGCATGAACAATGCACTCCCTTCATCAATCTCGAAAAGGTTTAAAAGAGCCATAATTTTATATTTCTCCTATGATGGTTATGATGTGTGCTTTTATTAAAACTCTCACCTCGCAACAAACCGATGTTATTGTTGTATTTGTCGTGCGGCACTTGATGGTGCTACTTCGATGATCAGATCAAAATCTATTGTTATTATGCAAACAATCAAGTTGCATAAGAAGTTCATTGTGAATTCAACATGTAACTTCTTCCAAACAGGCTAGGGAGAGATTGGCAAAGACATCACTGAAGCAATTCAAGATTTTCTAAAGCAGAGCAAGATTCTCAAAGGTATGAATGCTACATCCATCACTCTTTGCCCTAAGCTACCTAATGATTCGAGAATGAAAGAATTTCGTCCTAGAGCATGCATTAACGTGTTGCACAAAATCATTGCTAAGGTTCTAGCTGGAAGGCTTCAGAAGGTATTGATTGGTTAGAGAAAATCAATAAGCTTTTATAAAAGGCATAGCTTAGTAGATAATATATTGATGGCTCAAGAGATAGTTCAGAACTATCATAGAAAGAACATATCCCCTAGGAGCACAGTCAAGGTTGACCTGATTAAGGCCTTTGATTCAGTGCACTGGGACTTTCTGTTTACCGTAATGAACAAGATGCTCTTCCCACAAAAAATTCATAGACTTGATTAAAGTTTGCTTGGAATTAGCTAGCTTTAGTATAAATTATCAGGGCAACCTATTTGGTTTCTTCTGGGCAAGGAAAGGGGTTAGGCAGGGTGACCCCCTTTCTCTTTATTTGTTCACCTTAGCTATGGAAATTCTGACAGGAGGTGGGCAATGCGAAACAAGTATTTAGGTATACCCATACCCGTTTCGTTTTTTTTAGTGTTACGAGTAGTCGGGTACCCAAATACCTTTTTTTTACGATACTCTTTTGGTGATTGCTGACATTCCACCAAACAAGCCAGACAAAAGAACGCAACAACCCAAAAATACAATTCCAACCGGCCACAAAAGAGCTCAAACTTTGCCGGACTCTTCCAAATTCCAAATTGCAACCCAAACCCAGCGTAACTCCACAATATTGCAAACTAAATTTCCCTTGTACTTCCCACGAGCAGAGTTGCTTGTGGCCACCAATCAAAGAAATGATTTCAATCAAATAATTAATCACCGCTTGACAATTAATAACTCCAACTTACAATTGTCTTCTTTGCTAAACCCACAAACCAAATTTGGAGAAAAAACTAAAGTGCTTCCTCCGCCAACCCCAAACCGAAGACTACCTCCTGATACCGCAGCAATCACCACGATCCCTTTGCCCGGCGGACCGACCAGGCTCTGATATCACTTGTCAGAACAGAAGCATGCAAACAATAATCTAGATCAACACAGTCGAACACGAATTTAACGTGGTTCACTAATACAATATGTGCTAGCTAATTCACGGACAGGGGAGAACAAATTTCACTGATTTGAGGAGAGTACATGTTACAAACCAAATTCCGGAACTGACAAACCAAACAAACTAACCTGACTGACATTACTATAGACTAGGGTGATGAAGAGTATTTATAGAACTCTTCTCCTAATCCCAAAGAGAAAACCAAACACCTTTATCCAAACATACAAGGAAAAGGTCAAAACAAACCCAAAACCCAAACCCAAATATAATAGGCCTAAAACACAAAACAAAAACCCAAATCAAATTCAAGTCATATTCTAACATACTGGATGACAGTATTTGTCTTACCTAAGCAAGTTATTAGCAAGATTCAATAAATTTGTGTTGATATCTTATGGCACGAAGAAGGGACAAATAGAGCCAAAGCCAATTGGGATATAGCTCTTCCAAAGGAAGAGGGTGAACCGGGGTTACGTGTCTTCACACTTGGAACATAGCATGTGTTGCTAGAATGCTCTGGCTCCTTCTAATGCAGGGAGATTCATTTTGGGTGGCATGGATCTCAAAGTATAGATTAAAAGGGCGATCTGTATGGGAACTTTAAGTATCATAGGTGGGATCATGGCTCTGGAGAAAGCTTCTAAGTCTGAGATTGTGGTTCCAATATCGATTGCAGAAGGAGGAGGAAAATGCTGTTAGCTAGGATATAAAGTTGCTGCCTATTTTTTCTATCAAGATAGTGTGGCAATCCTTCATAGCTAAGGGGGTTAAGGTTCTATGGCGCAAGGCTTTATGAGGAAAGTTTGGCATCCCCGAACATAGACTCATTTCTTGGTTGGTGATCAAGAATAGGATCAATACTCGACAACAACTGAAGGGGTGTGATTAATAGTGATGAATGTGTGTTATGCCATGCTACTGAGGAAACACAAGCCCATTTGTTTTGTCCTTGCCCATTTGCTTTGGAGATTCTAGCTGCAATATGTCCACTGATTAACTAGCCTAATGATTGGGAGCGCATGGTGGAAGAAGTTTGTAGGAGAGTTAGGAAGGGAGATTAGCTCATTGGAGGTATCTGGTGCTGGTATATCTCATTGCTATGGAGAGAGCGATGTCGTAGAAGCTTTATGGTCGTCAACAGAGGTAGTTTGGAAGTTTCGAATCAATTGAAGCAAGAAATACACTGCTACCGTATAGGAAAGCCTTAGTTTGCAACAATATATGCTCGTTCAAAAAACGTACACTATTTGTGTCTGTTATAGTGAAGGTATGGTGTGAAAGGTGTAATATTGTAAGATGGTAGGGATAGTGAACTGTATATGTACTATAAATGTTGATGCAGTATGTTTTCGAGAGCTTGGTAACTTGCCAAGCAATAGCTATAAAACGAGACAACAATTACCAAGGGGGAAAAAGTCAACAGGTACTCGCTCATAATATGTGTTTGTTTAAACAAAATGACAAACTTTGAGACTTGGGAAATGAATAAACATCGAATCAAGCATGGGTATGGAAGGAAACACACAAAGCACTATAATGTAGGGATAATAGTCCGTATACACATACTTAACGGTTAGGAAAATCTCACAAGTAGTAGGCATAATAGTCTCAATTGGTGCATTTGTTGGAAATGTAGGGATGAGGAAAGTATTTGGGAGAGGAGAAGATCTACCCAGGTCAAAGTATTGTACGTAATAGTCTTTGTAGCAGGTGCATTTGTTGTCAAGGGTACTCTAATTATCATTGCTTCATCATCACCATCTGTTCAATTGAATTCAAGGTTCAAGAAAGCGCCTAGGCGTAAGGCAGGTGATAAGACTCTACCTAGCACCTAGCATACGCTTAAGCGTTAGATGTAAATGTACTAAAATATCTCACTTGCCTAAAATCATAAGTTTATGAACCAATATTATCTTGTCTACCTCTCATTTCTAAACCCTCATCAACAACACATGGTAAAGTATAAAAAATAGTGTGGAGAAATGAGAAAGGAAGAAATAGCTGGTAAATAGTGGAGCAGATTCAAAGCAAACAACTGCAAAAAAGCACTGTTGTCAAAACCGAACCGGACATCGATCCGGATTAATAAGAGGTTCAAGGTTTATCGGATAATCGTTGCTTAACCGGTATTAAAAACCGTTCATAAACCGGTTCTAGATTGTAAAAAAGAAGAGAAAAGTATAAAATAAGAATTAAAAAAATCAAAACGCTAACAATAGTGGAAAGTCCGATGTTGGGTCACATTTATTTTCACTTACCTTGTTTGCTTTTCATTATTAATCAATTAAAAAATTGAAAAAAGTAGGCGCCAGCTATATTTCTCCAACCGCCCGTTTTCTTGCTTCCGGGGCCCGGACTTGTGCCCGGGTCCGGTTTTTACCGGTCTGACCGGCCGGTGCGGTCCGGTTTTGATAACAGAGCAAAAAAGAAGAAGAAGCTACTCTAAAAGTGGTGGTCTCTAACTCTAGCATAGCGGCTAGGAACACTCGGGAGTTTAAGAAGGAAAAGGGAGGACGGTCTTGATTTTTCTATAACCTAGTAGCATATCAAAAGGTAGAAAAGAGACAAATTGCCATTATTTAGAGGCGCAACTCAATGCTAACTAGGCACCGCCGAGACCACCATGTGATCGTGATGTTTTGTCCGCAACTTATGACCAAGGCGATGCATTTTCCTTCTGCATTGCGCTTAGGTGAGCTTATGCGAGTGGCTAAACACGATTTTTAGAACCATGACTGAATCAATCCCTGGTGAGATTACTCACCTGTGAGTACATTCTAGTTTCTTTTGGAATGCATTTTTTGTGTGGTAATCCTGCTGCTCTCTAAACCTTCCCAAGTTTCCTTCCCAAAGTCTTTTTTTTTTCTCTCCAAGTAATATCAAAGTACAATAGTTATATCCTCTACCCAAGACCCCAAAACGACAATTAGTAAAGTCATCCTACAAAATCGAAGGACGCTTTGTCTACAGGGGACAACAGCAGGGCTTGTCTTGCCACTCTATGGGCAGCCTAGTTGACAGTCCTCGGGACCGAGCTATAGGGGTGTCAAATGGTTACATGGTAATAACCAAACCAAATAAGTCTAAATTCTATTAACCATGAAATACAATATCATAACCAAACCGTCCAAACTAATACAATAACCAAATTAAAGTTTATTCGGTTTGGTTAATTGGTTAAACAAAATAATCAATATAAGACCACATTATCATTAAGTGAGAAATTTTTTTCAGTTAGTGCATCAATTCGCAATTTATATAATGAACAACACATAACAATCCAAATAATTATAGTTAACCCTTAACCTAAATACATGTAACAAATACAATTATCTTACATTTGACTCTTGAGTGGTTATGCAAAATATTAAGTATGTGTATATAATATATATTAGATATATGGCTAATTATTTAATTGGTTAATTTGGTTTGATTGGTTAGGAGTGCCTGAAACCAAACCAAACCACCTAAACCAAACAAGTTAAATTTTTTAACCAAACCAAACCAATTATCGAAATTAACCAAACCAAATTAGTCAAATACTATTGGTTAAAATGGTTACCACTGTAACCACACCGTTTGAAGTTTGAACACTCCTATCGAACTAAAGTGAATACAAGAAGAATAGTAACATAAAATTGTATTTGCTTAACATAAACTTAAACTGTGATGGGACACACTGTTGAGACACGATAATGTCCGCAATATACTTCTTTCTTTTTGAGTTTAGTGCATACGAGGAACTTCTACAATTGTTTGGATATTGAGTTCTAATGTAGCATTAGCCTTGGTAAGAGGTTGATTCGTAAGTTGCATGTCAATACATCTAAAGCTGAAGAGTGATGTCATTATTAATTCTTCCAGCTTTTGAGAAAAAAAAAAATAAGGGCAATAAACGTGGGCACCGGACCGTGTTGCCGACAGGCTAGCACGGCACGAGTACGGGTACGAAATAAATGGACTAGTCCGGCACGAGCACGAATAATTTATGGGTCGTGTCGGGCCTAACTTTCATGGACACGAGCACATTACTGGCTCGTTTGGATTGAGTATTTGGGGGTGTTATTTGAGGTCAAATAACACAAAATCTGTTATTTGACTCCAAATAACATGTTTGGCTGACAAAATGTGGGATGTGTTATTTGGATGTAGTGTTTTGCCAAATAACAGGTTTGAGATCAAATAACACAAAAAGTGTTGTTTGCCAAATACTTGGGAGGGGGCAGGTATTTACCAAATAACAAGTTTGAGATCAAGTATCACATACCAAATAACAAGTTTTATATTATGTGGTATTTGTGTGGTAATTGGCCCCAAACAACAAGTTTGTCAAATACTCAATCCAAACGACCCCTACGTTATCTAAGTGGGTCGTGTCGGGCCTAATATTTTCGAGACTTTATTGAGTATAAGAACGGACATGGCACGAAAATAATATTTATTTGATAAAAAATAAATATAAAAAGAATTATAGGTTCAAATATTACAAGACACAAGTAGAAAAATAATTATTTGTTGTTGTTAGAAGTGTCATGAAGATATATACGTAGTTACTAACATAAGTAAAAATGGACAAAGAATTAAACAAAGCCAAATCACACTCGCTATACTTCCAATTTTCTTTTCCCCCTTATTTGTTACTTTTCTCAAACATATCGGTTAATACTATCTTCCTCCGTCCAATTTTCACCTTCTTTTTCATTCTCTCTTTTGTTTTTCGTCCTTTTCATTAAACACGAATACGAGCATGACACGAGCACGAATAGGCATGGCACGATTCGAACCGTGCCCAGGCCTGAGCCTGGCCTAGCAAAGTTAACAAATGGGCTTGCATGGCACGACACGGAAACTGACGGGCCGTGCCAAGAACGACACGAAATAAATGGACTCGAAGCGTGCCCGTGTCGTGCCAGTCCAAGCACGGCCCAACGGCCATGTACAGTCACACACATATCTCCGGATGCAGGGCCGACCATTAGTATGTGCTAATAATATGTCCTAGAGTCCAATGCCTCTAATAAGGATGCAATTGTGTTAGACGTTAGGGCTTTCAAGTTTATGTGGATTTGCAACTTGATCTATATAAGTTGTAGTGAAATTTTAGAATAGTGATTTTCTAGGTGCCACTCCTGAAAAAGAAATAGCATCCATGATTTTTAGATTCAATCTATGGTGTGAAATCAATCGTCTCTTCATTACAACAATAATCACACGTAGCTACAAAATCCTTGTCACAAATAAACACTTCGTGGCTAATTCTAACTAATAGCTACAGATATTTCTCTCTGTGGCTTTTAATAAACTGTATAGCCATTGACAAGATTGATCATAGCTGATTGTATCCTTCAGACTCAAATCTCATATACTGTAGCAATTAATACAATTTAGCCATGAATTTTCACTATAATTATTAATTAGTTAATTGGTCTCTTTAGCTACGAGAAGTCACTAATTGTAGCAAAGGTGAAGTGATCTAATTAACTGATATCAAATACAAGTTAATGGAATAGGTTAATCACCATGGTTACTAAGGGTAAATTGGGTATTAAAAAATAAATTGTATTAATTAGTTTTTTAATAAATTTTATTTTAGGTAGTTACAAAAATCTATTAATTACAAGTCTCTCTCTTTCTCTCACTTTCGTAATCTCCAGCCAAATCTCATTCCTTATTTTTCTCAATCTTTTTGCAAAAAAAAAAAAAAAAACACAAAATCACTACCAATTCATTAGACAACCACTACCACTTTGAAAAACATCAATACAATTGCAGAAGTAAATCTATACCATTACATGAAAACTACCAATATAAACAATCTATCAATATAATTATATACCATTTCACAAAAAATCAATACCATTGCAGATTTAATCAATACCAGTACATGCAAATTACTACCAATGCGACAAAAATAATACCAATGCAACAAAATCAATACCAATTCAACAAAAAACAATACCTTTGATGCGAGAGGGTCGGAGATAAAAGGATGACCAGCGTCGCCGATTGCTTTGACGACCTCCGCGGTCCAGATCGCTTGTCCATCGGCTCCTCCCTATTGTCGAGGAGAGAGAGAGAAAGAGGAAGGAGGTGTGAAGGAGGGAGGGGCAGTGGGGGAGGGGGAGGGATGGTTAGGGGAGATAGGGAGGGACGGAGTGGGAGGGGTGGGGTGAGTTGGGGAGGGGAGAGAGGGAGGGAGAGGCGGCCGGCGAGCGTGGGTGGGTGGGAGAGGAGGTTGACGAGCGTGAGTTTGGCTGGAAGGAGGAGAGGGTAGAATTAGGGTTTGTGTATATATAGAATAATTCAGTGTGTTTTGTTTTTTCCAAAATTATCCTTGAGCAATTATAATCGTGAGATTAAAAAAATAGGAAAAGAAAAAAAATGGATGGTAGATATTGATGTAGCCAAGATGGCTACTAGAATTTTAATAACCATTCTAACGCGTTCCTATGATCCGGTTATGCCATATAAATATTGGGACTTAGTCAACGATAGCAAAAGGTTTCATCCATTTTGACACATGTAGAGATAAATAAAAAATAGACAGCACATCGCATTTATCTGATATAACACCCAACGGTTAGAAGCAATATAGGTTTTTTACTTATTTGATACAACTCTTCTAATGTTGGAAGATTTTTTAGGAGAAGAATAGGTAGCCGGGGCCATACAATGTTCAAAGTACAGGCATATTATTCTTAGCATAAGTAACAAACTCAGCTTCTTGTTCCAGTATGACCATCTCTTTTTCATGCAAGGTCAGCCAAACTTCAGCACCATATCCACCGGGGGATTGCAACAAAACGGCCAAATTCGGGATCGGGTTGGGGAATTGAGCCATGGTGACCCAATCAGGTTTTCCCCATCCAAAATCAACATCGTAGAATCCCAGTGCTATCGTGGAAGTTATTGTGAATGGCCTTATTATACTCTCGTTTTTAGCAGCAGCATCTGCGACCGTTGCCGGCTTAAAAAATGCTTCCAGATTCCTCAGATACTCTTCTCTCCCATCTCCGTCTTGTAACTTTTTCATAAGCTCTTTATCAAGTTTCGCAACCGATCCTCTCAATATGCGGACCAGCTCTTGCAGTGTTTTTGTTCCATCATCTAAAGAGTCTTGTTGGTGATCGTTGTGGTACAACGACATAGCCGTCCAGATCATGTTGCCGATCGAGTAATCTGGCCATGGCTCATGCATTCGAGATCGGAGGTTAACCGACATTCCTATGATAAAAAAATGCATAAAATAAAATTAACCAATCAATAACTCGAAGGGTGGGTGGGTAGTGGAAAGCTCATTGACCTTTGTTACATCATCTAAACATTTAAAACGCAAAAATATTGGCATTACCTCCGATTGAGACAACCGATCTGGGTTTTGCCCCGTCTGCCGACGCAGCTCGGGCCGCTGCACTCATCACGCATTTCCACAAAAACCCAGCAACCGCCTCCGTCCGGGTCGGGTCGGGTATCTCAAAGCTCTTCGCTTTGGCTTTCAGCGCGTGAACCGCTTCTTCATCGAATGTGAGCCTCCTCGTTCGGATCTTCCCTCCTTGTCGGGCCACAAAATCCCCTGCGGTTGCGGGGACATCGCCGTGCCGCAGCGGCAGGAGTGACGTGGCAGCGCGATTGTGAGCGTACGCGCTGCCGCCTACTGCCGCCGCCGCCGTTTTCTCCTGGCTCCTGGCGACGGCGGACCAGAGCCTCATGAAATCGGCCAGAGTGGGGCCGTCTACGATCTTGTGCAGCGAGCAGACACCGATTGCGAGGCCGCCGCAGGGGAAAGCGGTGGCCCTGAAGGCGATCTGCGGCACCGATTCGAGGTCCGAGATCCATTCGGCGGGGAAAGGGAGGAACCGCTGGAGCGAGTCGATTTCGATTCGGCTCCTGAGAAAATCAGCCATAGAGGAATCGTTGACCGCGGCGGTAGAGAACGGCACGCCCTCATCGTTGCAATGGACGACGGATTTGGACAACCTGCCGGCGAGTGGGTAGAAGCGCGTGAGGGTCTGGGCGAGTGAGGACTTGAGGGTCTCGAAATTTCCCTCCCCTGCGGGTTTTGATCCCGTGGATCCGGGAGCAGGAAGAAAAAAGAAGATGAGAGGCACATAAATTGGTGGGACTATGTTGTCGAAGAGGGAGAGCTTGAATGTGGCGAGTTCGGCGGGAGTTGGGGAAGACGGTTTGATGGTTTCTGCGGAGGTTAGGTTGATTTTGTGATGATGATGATAATGGTGATTGCTGGAGGTCAGTGATGGTGGTAATAGTACTCTGTGGAGGGACCAAATCGAAGATGATGCAGCTGCAGGCTTCTTCCTCAGAGCAACACGAACCAGTATTGGAAACATGGTTGATGGAATGGTTGTAAGGTAATTCAAGACTCCATGTAAATGGTGGCTCTTTCTTCCCTTACTGTAAAAGAAAATAGTGGCACTTGCTCCCAACTATGCTGCTGCTGCCAGGTCGTTCGAGTTAGACCGGTGTTTCCCGTTTTTGGCCAAATCCCGGCGGACAGCTGGCCCCCGGATAGGATTCCGGGTCCAGGTCGGGTCCGGGGCGAAACTATGCCCTGAAATCATCCGTATATAACAGCGGCTTAGGGTAACCCTACGGGATTTTCTCCATTAGTCGACCTCTGCGGCCGATCAATACTCACCCAAGTATGGCAGAGGCTATCTTCCCCTTGAACCTCCTAACACTGCAATTTAAGTATGCCTCAAACCCTAACAAGGAACACATGCTATATGTACCAGCTGAAGACTATCCTTTAGCACAAAAACCACATTGAAAGAACATTGAGATCAAGTCTCGGGCATCAGACCACACATGCATCATTTCCAATCTTACCCCACTGCTTAAGCTGGTCTTTCGTTGTTAGCAGTGAGTGATTGATCAAGAAAATGGGGGAAATCGGGGTTCAGATTACCAATTTGGGAATTCGAGCTAACAAATTGCTATGTAAGTTTCTACGCTGAGTACAGCAAACCAGAAGAGAAAGTATACAGACTGTCATAGTCGAAACTTAGGATCGCAGAGAAACGAATGGAAGAAATCTGGTTCGTGGAAGCAAAGAGAGATCGAGAGACGATTACGAATTGAAGAAATCTAAGTTTCTACGCTGAGTACAGCAAACCAGAAGAGAAAGTATACAGACTGCCATAGTCAAAACTTAGGATCTCAGAGAAACGAATTGAAGAAATCTGGTTCGTGGAAGCAAAGAGAGATCGAGACGATTACGAATTGAAGAAATCTTGTTCGTGGAAGCAAAGAGAGATCGAGAGACGATACCTTGGGAGCAAATGAGCGCTTACGTCGGGAGTGAAAGGGAAAAGCTGGCAGCGTACTTGGCGAGTATTGATCGGCCCCAGAGGTCGACTAATGGAGAAAATCCCGTAGGGTTACCCTAAGCCGCTGTTATATACGGATGATTTCGGGGCATAGTTTCGCCCCGGACCCGACCTGGACCCGGAATCCTATCCGGGCGCCAGCTATCCGCCGGGATTTGGCCAAAAACGGGAAACACCGGTCTAACTCGAACGACCTGGCGGTATGCATCTACTGAAGTGTGAAGTTGGAGGAAGTGTGAAGTTGGAGGCACACACACAACTCACACGGCCGTGTGAAGTTGCACTTTGGCCGTGTGGAATTATGCGAGACTTCACACGGCCAGGCTGGGTGAGCTACACGGCCGTGTGAAGTTGCACTTTGGCCGTGTGGAATATTACGAGGCTTCACACGGCCAGGCTAAGTGAGCTACACGGCCAGGCTGGGTGAGCTACACGGCCATGTGAAGTTGCACTTTGGCCCTGTGGAATTCTGCGAGGCTTCACACGGCCAGGCTGGGTGAGCTACACGGCCGTGTGCCCCTGGCTGTGTGGGAAGCATGAAACCCAATTACTCGGGCCGAAAAACTTTTGCGGCCGGTGCACCGCCGGGCCGAAAAAAATTTGCGGCCGGTGCGACGCCCGGCCGAAAAATTCTTTCGGCCCGACGTCGCTCCGGCCGCAAATTTTTTTCGGCCGGCCGACGAACACGTCGCCGGAAAATTTTTTGCCGGCGTGTTCGGCGACCGGCCGAAAAAAATTTGTGGCCGAGGCGTCGCCGGGCCGAAAGAATTTTTCGGCCGGCCGTCGCCCCGACCGCAAATTTTTTTCGGGGAAAATTCAAAATTTGAATTCAAAATTTTTTTTTTTTTTAGTTGGCGGCAAATAGCAATTTGGTTGGCGGCAAATAGCCGTTCACATACCAAAACAGGCGTTAGCATCTTATTCGCTCCCCTTAAATTACAATCTAGGTTGAATATCTTTCGATCAAGATATCTTAATTATCACAAAAAAAAAATAATAAAAAAATCTTTACATATATGTAACAGTTTTCTTTGTGCATCAATCTCCTTACATTTTACTCCCTTCGAAATTGTAGGTGCAAAGCAACATTCTGAACCCTTTCTTTAATAAATAAAAGCTAGGTACGCTTTTTGGTTTCAATTTTCGTTTACTGTATCAATTTTTGTCCTCTTCTGCTGCTGGTTTTAAGACATCTTTCTTCCCTGCTTGGAAAAGGACCCTTCTTCCCTCTCTAGAACAGCCCCCCCAAGCCTCCCCAGCGAAACATCCGTCTTCCCATGCCTCCCCAGCGACCATGCCTCCACAGGGCAGGGCCTCTGCCTTGCTGCTCTTGCTATCTTTACGACTTTACAGCCACACCTGGTCCAAGTTCCCATGTATTCGCTGTTTCGTATACACGCCACCGCTGCCGAATCTCGCTGCATTTGCTCACACACACGCCACCTCCCATCATACACCCCTCCATGCCTGCCTTGGTTGAGGGAAACCATCATGCTTATGGCCTCTGTTCCACCCCTCACACTCCATTTATGCCCCTTTCCCCATAGTTTCATCCTCTCCCCGATTCCAATCTATCCTTTTCCGCAAAAAAACTCCTTTTCGCTCTAACCTCTTCTGCTACCCTAAGTCATGAATCATATCCTGCTATCCAAGCTCTCCTGGACGGACAAATCGCCTGTCCTCAAATTGCACCTCCTTCATTCATGGACGGCTGGAAACCCTGCTCGGCCCGGCGGATTCACGGAGCGCGCAACACTCTGGACGGACGAATTGGTTTGTACTTACTTCTTCCTTTTCGTACTGCCAGACGATTCCTTGGTACTTTCTGATATAGGTCCTTTTCCTAGGGAGTATTGGTGCAGGGCCTTGCCCCGAATCAAATATCGGCCCAGCTCGATGAAGTTCTTGCTGTCGGCACCGTGTACTTCGTGACTAAGTTTTTCCAGCGCAAATCAAGGAAACGTTGGGCGGCCTGCTCCAACGAGCGCGTGCTGAGTTTTACGTCAAACACCTCTTTTGTTCCATCCACCGAAGACAATTCAACCTTCTGTCCCGATAGCTTTGAATTTCGCCAGTTAGAAGACCTACACGCCATCGCTTCACTGAATGAAGCTTTAGTGGGTTCGTTTATGTCCTTTGCTTTTCATTTGTACTAATTTGCCCACTGATTCCTCACCAAATTCTTTACGCAGATGTTGTTGGTCGGCTGGTCTCTGCTACGCCTGTTGGCTATGTACAGAAACAAAATCGGTCCATAAAGAGGCAGACCATTGTAATTCAAAATGAGAGGTACGTTCTCTTTGTTGTTAGTTTGCCCGGTTTCTATGGTCGTGAGCCGCTCTGATGTTTCATGTATTGCTGGCAGAGAAACCTCCCTGTCAGTCACGCTGTGGGAGGAATTTGCAGAGAGGCTGGTACTACCAGACCTCATTCAGATGGATGGTGCCGCACCGGTTATTGTGGCATTTACCAGTCTCAATATTTCAGTTTGGCGTGGTAACATTTCCCTGTTTTTTCTTTGTTCATGATCCTGTCAAGTATGTGCTTTCATTGTCTGCTTCCGATGCATATCATCTTTGAATAGATACCACCTATAGAATACCTTACTACCCACTTTCGTTTATCCGACCGCTTGGTATCCGAGCGTCATTTAGATTGCCGCCTATAGAAGAACATGATAACCACGTTGCTTACTTTGTTACCTCCTCTTGATATAGTACCTCGGTCAGATTGACCTTTGCATCAGAAAGTCCTCTTCATACAAATGCAATCTGCACCCAACTTTTGAGTACTAACTATTTTCTGGATTTTACTATGCTCTTGATGTGCTTGCCAATGCGTATGCAGCGAATAGGCTTGCCGCTTGGTCTTAGTGCCCTTTAGTTGTTTGACCATCAAACATGTGTAGATATGAGCTTACCTTACCTGTGTTACCAGTTGTTGCATGCTATCGACCAACCTCTCTTGAGAAGGAGTTTCTTGCCTTCATCCTCACTACGAACCCACCGTTCTCATGTTCCTTGCTGCTTTGTTTGTAGGGACTGTCAGTGCTTCCAACAGCTCCGCAACTCGCATTGTGATGCTGCCACCAGTACCACAGGCCCAGGCCCTTGCCCTTCAGTACGTATGATCCGTCTATAGTTGTTTGCATTCATGCCGACGCATGTGCACTAAATCCATTCCCACTTACTATGCACAGTTTTGGCAATGCTGCGGGAGCCATCGGTGTCATCCCAACTGAAATTGATACTCCTGAGAAGGCAATGACAGTCTACCGTGAATCCTTTAGGACTATTCCCGAGCTTCAAACCATTCAGTCCACCTCTACCATGGTCAGTGCTTTCTTCACCTGGGAAGTTTCTCTGTGCATTTTAGGCCACTTTTCTACTTAGTAAATGATCACCTGTTTTCATTTCTTTCAAACTACAAGGGGGGGAAATTTCGTTGTACTGGCAAGATCACCGACATAGATATGTCGCGCCCTTGGTGCTACCTAGGATGTTCCATCTGCTGTAAAGCTGCTGTAACGCGTGATGCCCCATTTTGGTGCGACAAATGCGACACTACGGTTCACCCGCATCAGCTCAAACAGTGGTATGCTCATATCATTCACCCGCTCATTATTACCAATTTAATTTAATGCCTTTAATGTCTCGCTAAAATACCTCACACCTCTTCCGTTTTAAATGGCAAGCTTTCGCATCCGGCTCATGGTCCAAGCTGGGTCTGCTTTCGCACCTTTTGTGCTTCTTGGCCAAACTGCAAAAACCCTTTTGGGGGTGTCGGCAAGTGCTCTTTTTGCTGCTGCCCCAGATCGAGGTGGTGGTTACCCTCCAGAGATAGAAAACTTGCTTGCCAAGGAATATACCTTCCTGCTTAACCTCCCTCTAGGCCAGTCTGCGGACCCAATGGACGATTTCTGCGTGTCCGGTGTTGAAAGGGATGAACAGCCCTTCACCCTCGGCAAAAGAACGCATGGACCTCGCTTTGGGAACAAAAATGGGAGTGTCATCGCCACGGTTGCAGAGGTCCCTTCTAGGTCTTTTTCCATCCCTGTGCTAATTTCATTTACTACGTGTCGTGCTACTTCTGACTCATTTTTCTATGCGGCTTTCAAAAACATAATGGCCAAACAATTTTGAACAGCTCTTCCATACCAGCTCTAGAGTCTCAAAGCAAGCGCCTTCGCGACACTGCACCGAGGTATGCCTGCCACTTTTCATTGCTTTGGTCCTCCTTTTTATCAGATACATGATATGGAATGCCATCTTCCCACAGTCCATTCATGTAGTTGCCTTCTTCTTACAACACCTCTACGGTGAACGAAGCTTTTGTTCAGGAAACTGATCAATTCAGGGCCCCTCGACCACTGCAGACGTTAGACATGAGGTTTGTTGATCTGAATGCTCTTGGTAGTTATGTTTGAATGTTCAGAACGCTCTACTTCCCAAGTTATCTACCTGTCACAGTACCGAAATTTATGTTTACCTCACTATGAATGGTGCAGCAAGTTCGTTGGCGGTACAGCCACTGCGGCCTTCAATGCAGTGCTCTCGGCTGTAAATGCACCCTCAACACCTGTTAAGACCTCTGAGAACTTGGGAGCTGCGGAGGTGCTTCCCGATCTAAAGCCAAACGCCTCACCTGGGTATGTATTATTTGGCCTACACTTTGAGGTTGTTGGTCGTGTTCCCTTCATTTTGCCTGCCTTTGCGCAAACACTATGCTTACATCTTAAGATTACCGGACTAAACATATGCGAGTGTTGACAAAATTGCGAGACGGGAAGGAAACAAAAGGGACTTAGGCTGCTCATATAATTTGTTACTTTTCATTGTATGCATCGAAATCAAAAGGGACTTAATTAAATAGACATATTTTAATACATAAAAAGATGATGGATGCTGAGAACATAGCAGCAACCGAAAGCGAACAGAATTTGAAAAATAAACACTTGCATACATGATGCAAGAAAAAGCCTGCTTTGCATAGGCCATGGGATCTGGATACAGATTGCTGCTCTTATCTTTGCCTGAAATTATATTTGTCTCTTTCTAACAATAAACACATGGTTGTCTTGAATTAATGGGAGTCCAACTCTTTACGTTCACCTCTGCAGTCTCTTTCTAACAATAAACACATGGTTGTCTTGAATTAATGTGAGGCCAACTCTTTCCATTCACGTTTGCATCACTGCTACCTGTTCGTTTTGGTCCGTTGCTTGCCCGATGCTTACAGACCTCAGTGGCTATTGATGTTGTGACATGCGTTCAGTTCCATTCCCCCTACATCCCACTAATTAAAATGGTTATTAGTCTGTGTCCCATGCATTTCTCTGCTAATTCTGAAGCTCGGTTTTCTTGCAGGCTAAATAATACGGTGGTCGGGATGCACATTTCCACCCTAGCATGCACGGAAGAGATAAAGGAGCCACCCCGTGACTCTCAAAGCCTGGAGTCGCATCAAGTGCAGCCACAGTAAGTTTTCCCCTTCCTTGCCATAGGTTTTTCCTTACGCTGCACTGCTTACCGTCAATTATTTGTTCTCATCGGGACCTCATTTAATCCTCCTCCCAGAAATTCCGGGGACAATGCTTCACCTTCTGCTGGAATGGGTCATCCCCATATCCATGGAAACTCATTAGCGGTTGCAGATCTGTCGAAAACAGTACCACCATCTATGTTGCCTATTAACCCGTGAATCTCTTTCTTGGCGCATTTTTCACTAAACTTCCTTCCAAAGATGCACGTTTTTTCCTCACTTAATGCAGCTGCTGTTTCCCATTCCCTACAGAATAAATCACCCTCTTGCTAAGGTCAAGATCGAGAAACTGGAATCCTCACTCGGGAACAAAACAAATCCCTCCAAGAACTCTGATGACTTGCCCATCTCCCACCTGAAGTCGAGGACTTCCAGCTCCAAGGGTAAAGCTGTGGTCAAAAAACTCTTCTAGGCATCCAGATATCCTGCTTTTGCCGCCAGTCTTTTGAACCCTCTATCCTTTTGTATTCTGATCGCATCAACCTTTTGCTGGCTCAAGCTGCCTACTATCAGCAGCATGCAAACTGTTTCTAATTTCATGTTTAATGGACGATCTGTTTTCAAGAATGACTGCTTCTCTCTTATCGTCGTTGTAATGGAACCTGATTCTTATGCACTGTGGCAATATTATCAATCTAAGTATTCTGTTTTAACTAATTGCTTGACACGTCTTTGTTCCTATCTTTCGGACACTAATGTCGATCTTATCGCTGCATTCCTACCGCCATTTGGATGTTCCCATGACAATTTTTCGGCTGTGTACAAAAAAAACTCCCCACCTTTTCGCAATGCTGAACCGTGAACCATTTGTACAAATTTGCAGGTCTATAGGGGTTATAGATTATCATACAATTGACAGCATTGTTGTTTACAAAACTTTGTTTCCAAGGCAGTGGTTGGTTGCCCATACTTTGATTGGGTGAGGGTTTGCATAAACACTGACACAAGTTGACCTCTTATTTGTTAGTTTAAGTCAGGCCCACCACTCCCTTAACCTCGCATCACTCTAGGGATCCTTAGACATTACTCCTTTTCTTTCCTACCTCCTGAAACCTAAACCTGTTCTTGCCTCAAGAGTGGTCAAAGTAGATGAATTATAATACATAAGAATCGCCCCAATACATGGACTGTTAGATTCTCACTTTTTCCCTCTTCTGCAGATTTCATATTCTGCTCTCAAGATGCTGAGTCTCCTCTCTCAGGCTGTCTGCCCTCTTTTGTGATCGACAAGTATAAACTGCTAGACATTGATCCTTTGCTGTCATTGGCACAACCTTCTTGACCACAGGTATTAAGTGTTTCTTCCTTCCTTGAAAAGATAACAGTTGCTTTTCTGTTATCTTTTTTTGACATGCTCTATAACTTTGCCCTCCTTTGTTGTCCGAAATTCTGGTTCCATTGTCTGCTGCCGCCTTCCTCTTGCTATGATGCTCCCATAATTTAGTTCTTCTTGCCCTCTCTCTGCCACACGTTCTGTTTCCTGCCTCTCCGTTTTCCCATAGCACAATTTTGCTCTCCTCTCCTCCACCATCACTAATTACAAACCATATGGTACATGGACTGCACGCCAAGTACCTGGATCAAGGAATGAATACGTTTCAGACCCTTCAATGCTATGTTATAGTTTTCCTAATCACCCATTAAATCTGTCGCTATTGTGCAGTATACCAGTTTCCACATCAGTACTATCCGATGACCAAACCACTGCACAAGAAGACTGGTCCATTTGGGTCTCCTTCAATCCAGAAAAGCAACATGGACAAATTGAGCCCAGTGACAGGCTCTTCACCACCCGTCATTACTGATCGAAGGGGAAGGAAGCCCACCTTCACACACCTGATCACTTTAAATCTTTTGTCGGGGGGGGGGGGGGGGGGGGGGGGGGGGGGGGCGTCCCATGGAAATGCCTTGCCAAGTCTCCTCTCATGGCCTGATCTAGAAACTGTTGAACCTCATTCTCATCCAACCAGGAGGAGAAAAATGGGCTCTTCCCGGGGCGATGGAGTTGCACGAAAGCGACGAAAGACAAGCGCCAACTGCGTTGGTTCAGATATTATGATCCAAGAACCATCAGACCACCATGAAACAATATGCTCTAGCTCACCTCCTGCTGCAGTACCTAGGCCCGACCCTTCTAATTGCACGAATCACGCCTCCTCGCGAGGCACCAAAACTCCTGTTGGTGATAAGCTCAGTTCTGGAATTCAGCATGATGCAGCCTTCTGGAAGGACGATATTCTTGATTTTGGTCTTCCAGAATGTGTGTGCCCATACTGTGGAGCTATGTTCTGGTATGTTGAGCGTCTACAACGTCATCGCAAGACCACGATGCCGATATTTTCTCTGTGTTGCAATCACGGTAAGGTTTCGATACCTTTGTTGAGGCAGACCCCACCATATCTACATAGCCTTCTTGATGTTAATGGAGGACCGGAGTCAAAGCACTTTCGGAAAGAGGTACGACCTTATAATGGCATGTTTTCACTGAGCTCCATGGGAGCCAAACTGGATCGCCGAGTCACTAACTCTTCCGGACCATATTCTTTTGTTATCTGTGGAGCAAATTACCATCACATGGGTTCTTTGTTGCCACCAGAAGGGAGGAAAGCCAAATTTTCCCAGCTCTATGTATTTGACACGGATGACGAAGTCGGTGACCGTCTTTCAAATTTTTCATCAACCAACCTTGCTTTGAGGCCTCATATTGTTGATGGTCTGATCAAGATGTTGGATGAAACAAACGAGCTGGTTAAAAGCTTCCGACGGGTAGCTAGGGAGGTTCAAGATCCAGCGAATCATAACCTGCGTCTCAGAATAACAGGTGCCCGAGAAAATAGGGATCGACAGTATGATCTACCTACTGGATCTGATGTGGCAGGACTTATACCCGGAGACTTCAATGCCGAGGATGACGGCAGAGACATCATCATTAACCACCGAGAAGAAGGGCTGCAACGAATTGATAG
The DNA here is from genome assembly GCA_964030455.1 of Linum trigynum. Lineage (NCBI taxonomy): Eukaryota > Viridiplantae > Streptophyta > Magnoliopsida > Malpighiales > Linaceae > Linum > Linum trigynum. The sequence goes on along the minus strand of OZ034813.1, from coordinate 35,770,694 downwards.
TCTGAATCCAAAATTCCATGCCCTGCAATTCCCTATTCTTTTCCCATATGGGGAAGATGGTTTCCATTTAGGAATAAAGTGTGATCCTGTTCACAGCTCGCCTAATGCCAAGAGGAAGAATGTTATCGAGCGAGAGTTCCACGCGTTTAGATTGCAACACCGCGAGGCTGAAGGCCAAAGCTTAATGCGAGGGGGGAAAGCTCTTCAACACTACTGCGTCGATGCATTTTCGACCATTGAGCAAAATCGACTTAAATTCCTGCGCCTCAACCAGAAGCTACTGCGTGCTGAACTATATAAGGGCCTTTGTGATGCTTATAGTAAGGGTGACACGACCGGAAAGGGCATTGGTACAATTCTGCCAGCAACGTATACTGGTGGCCCTCGCTACATGAAGCATCAGTATCTTGATGCTATGGCAATTTGCAGGCGCCTTGGAAATCCAGACCTATTTATTACGTTCACTTGCAACGCACAGTGGCCAGAAATCACCAAGGCGTTTGAAAATGTTGTCGGTCTCAAACCAGAAGATAAACCGGATATAGTTGTGCACGTGTTCAGGATCAAGGTGGTTGCTTTGAAGGAACAAATTCACCGGCATCAATTCTTCGGCAAGGCAGTTGCAGGTCAGTACTGAATCTCATACCAGTCCATCTTTTTGAGTTGACAGAATTCATGCCCTCTTATGTATTATTATCTCTTTGCTAATCAATGTTGAGGTTTATGAGATTCGAATGGGTACCTGAAACATCCAGGATGTCATTTAGGGATTGTTTAGGTTAGACAAACTATACATATGAGTTTAGGTGTTGTTAACGGTTGCGGGGAAGTTTGATGTGCACAAAAAACACAACAACTTGAACTCAAACTATGAACCTAGCGTAGTGCCTTTCTTATTTTAAGGTTTGCATATAAAGTTTCGGCTCTCTGGTCTGTACATATGCAGTTCTCCAATTCAAAAGGCTGCTCAATGTAGCCCAAACGAAACCCACTCTCCCTTTTGAATAGGTACTAAAGAGCGAGCAGTAAAGAGTAACTAATGAGGTGGAATGCTTGGTTTTTACGTTTCAATTTCTAGCCATGTAGTACTTGCCATGCATTGATCACTATGTTGGCCAGTATTACAGTAGGTAGCCCGACAAGGAACTTTCTACTAAAAATGCATGCCTTTTCATAACTGTGTCTGTGTTCTTGCTTTAAAATAGATATGCACACAATTGAGTTCCAGAAGCGAGGACTGCCACATGTGCATCTATTGGTATGGCTGTAAGAAAATGACAAGTTAAAAACCACTGAGGCCATTGATGCAACAATATCTGCTGAACTTCCAGATCCAGAGAAGGATCCTGTTGGGTATGCAGCTGTAGCAAAATTCATGTTACATGGACCATGTGGTCAGTCCAATCAAAAATCGCCATGTATGGTAGAAGGAAAGTGCAAGAAATTCTTCCCGAAACCCTTCAACTCCACAACTATGTATGATCACAATGGGTACATTGTGTATCACCGGCGCAATGATGGCCGCACGTTTGAAAGAGGCAGCACCATCCTTGACAATCGTCATGTGGTCCCTTACAACCGCAACCTGCTGGTGATGTTTCAGGCACATATAAATGTTGAAATTTGCCATAAGGGAAGACTCATCAAGTATCTGTTCAAGTATGTGACGAAAGGCCCTGACCGAGCAACCGTTGTTGCTGAAAATTGCCCTGCACAGCGGCCAGCTACCTCGCAGCCTCCGCCACAAGAAGTACGTGACGAGATAAAGCAATTCCTTGACTGTCGTGTGCTGTCCTCATTTGAAGCAATGTGGCGGATTTTTGAATTTCCGATACATGAGAGGTCCCCGTCGGTTGTTTGTCTCCCAGTCCACTTGAAGGATCAACAATCTGTTGCGTATAACCCCGATACATCTCTACAATCAGTTGTGGAGGACCCAGAAAAGGCAAAGACCATGTTGACTGAGTATTTTACTCTTAATCGCATCGACGCACAGGCTAGATCGCTTACATATACTAATATACCTTCTGCCTATACATTTCATCTTCGACCAAAGCATTGGGCTAGGAGAAAACAAGGTTATGTCATTGGTCGTATTGTCTTCATCCCACCGGGAACAACTGATGTGTACTTTCTGCGGATGCTGCTCACAAAAGTAACAGGTGCTACTAGCTTTGAAGATCTCATGACAGTAAACGGCGAAATATGTAAAGACTACAAAGAAGCATGTCTGAGACATGGCTTCTTAATTGATGATGGTGAGCCCGAGGCAACCATGGTGGAGGTCGGCCAATGGGGAATGCCAGCCTTACTCAGATCTCTATTTGTCATGATATTGGTGCATTCGGAAGTTGCTGACCCAAGAAAACTTTTCGAGGCAAATTGGAAACTTTTTGCGGATGATTTCTCCTACCAAACCCGTCGTGGTTTGGAACTCCAACACTTTCAACCACCGGAAGACTATTTGCGAAATGAGGTCATCAAGCATATTGAGACTCTTTTACATAGTCAATCAAGGACTCTTGCTGATTTTAACTTGCCATTGCCTACTGATGAAGGTCATAACCTGGTTGGAAATAGGTTGATATGTGAACAACTAAATTTTGATGTTTGTCTGCAGCAGCGAACAGCAGATGAAATTTATGCAACGCTGAACCGTGGTCAGGCTCAGGCTTATCACAACATAATGACTTCTGTGGAAGAAGGGTCGGGAAGATTTTTCTTCCTCTATGGGCATGGTGGTACAGGGAAGACATATTTGTACAATACAATCATTGCCAGATTGCGCAGTAAGCAAAAGATCGTTCTGGTTGTTGCATCCTCGGGCATTGCAGCTACTCTGCTGCCAGATGGATCGACAGGACATTCCAGATTCAAAATTCCGATTGAGATTGATGGTTCTTCGGCCTGTAGAGTTAAGAAGGGAACTCATTTGGCAGAATTATTGCAGCAGACCTCACTCATTGTGTGGGACGAAGCGCCGATGACACATCGGTTCTGCTTTGAAGCTTTGCACAGAACCTTATGCGATCTCATGGATATGCCTTGCAGCGGACATGCTTACAAGCCATTCGGTGGGAAAACAGTTCTTTTAGGTGGTGATTTTCGCCAAATTTTACCTGTCATACCAGGTGGTGGCCGCGAGGAGACTCTTAATGCATCAATAATTCGTTCTCCATTATGGGCACACTGCCACCTCCTATCTTTGCATCAGAACATGCGCATCAACCATGATGTTGTCAATGAAAGCATGGTTTTTGGTGGTTTGACATTTCTACAATGGGTTCTTGCTGTTGGAAATGGGGTTGCACCTACGATCTCCTTGGATGACGATTCTGAACAAACTTTGATAAAGATACCTCAGTGTTTGGTCCTGCCTGTAGATGGTGACTCCATCAGACCAATTGTTGATTTCGTTTTCCATGGACTACTAGAATCTTACAGGTCTGTTTCCTTCCTCAGAAGTTGTGCTATCATAACTCCAACAAATGAATCAGTGTCTGTGATCAATGCTTCTGTTCTTTCGTGCATTCCCGAGGAGACGACAATGTACTACAGCACAGATACTTTGTGTACTGAATCAACAGACAATTCAGATATGGATTTGCTCTACCCTGTTGAATTCCTCAATTCTCTCTCCTTCAATGGGATGCCTGAGCATGAGCTTGCTCTAAAACTGTATACACCTATCATGCTGCTTCGAAATATAGATCCACCGGCTGGTATGTGTAATGGAACACGGTTGATGATAGTGCACCTGGGCACAAATGTGATAAAGGGGATTATACTTACTGGTACTTACGAGGGCACAGTGGTTGCCATACCAAGAATCGCTCTCAACTTCAGCGAGCACAAGTGGCCCTTCACAATGAAGCGACGACAATTTCCAGTCCGCCTCTGCTATGCAATGACGATAAACAAGAGCCAAGGCCAGACTCTAGACAGAGCAGGGGTCTTCTTACCAAAACCTGTTTTCAGCCATGGCCAGCTATATGTAGCTGTTTCTCGGGTTCGATCAGCAGCAGGTCTCAGATTCCTCATACACAATGATGATGGGCTCCCCTCTGATTGCACCAAAAATGTCGTATACACAGAGTTGTATTCTGAATTGGCCTTCTCTGGTAACTTTGCAAAATTATTTCTTCAATTCTTAACAGAAAGACTGAACTCACCTTCTCTACGTATGCTTATACTAATTTGTCTATCGCAGAGCCCGCCGTCCCAAATGGAGTCAATGAGCAGGATTAGAACTTGACAGATCTGTGTGTTGGTAATACAAAGACCTATTTTGGGTGCTGTACATGCCAGGTTCGTCCCTGGTACTGCAGAATTTTTGCTCTCTTACAGCTTAATGAAGAAGAGCAAGTGCCTGTGAGGTTTACTGGACCTGCAATAGTTGCTGTCGGAATGGTGGGCTGTTGATTGACTCGGATAAGACTGTTTTTTGTAGACTAACATTGATGTCCATCTCTTCTTTGTGAACAATTAGAGTGTTTAGTACGTTCGATGCGTATCTATACGCTGGTGAACAATGGACAGGTTTGTTTTCTGGATCATTGAAAGTGTTGTATGTTTCATGCTGTTCTTAGCAGGTGCTAAAGCCGAATACAGACTTCGAACAATAGCCGTATGGGTCCTAATCTCCAGCACAACATTTTACCATTTTGTATTGCAGACTCATGAGATCAATTAGGGATGAAATAAATTTGTTTAGCACAGCAGGTTAGTGATAAGAAAGGAAAACCAACTGCGCACCAGCATGTCTCAAGGTTGCTGCAGAATCAGGAATCTACCTTTGCCTGAATAGGGTTACAACTTTGCTTTCTTTACTCTTTCGGTGTCAAATGGGGTTTCTTCAGCCTATATATATATATTTTTATTTCATTTACGCCAGCAAGAGTGAGAATCCACCATTGGCACCAAAGAGAGCACCTCAATTGGGTTCACTTTGATTTCTCTGTTGGAGTTTTCACTCCCTACAAATATGAGAGTAGTGCTTTGGTAGTATGCCCAGCCACGCAATTGAGAAGAGCAAAGCAAGTGGAACGATGATGAGCATGAACTCTTCTGCTGCTGCCGCTAATCGGGAAGAGCTGCAGGATCAGCGCGACGCCAACATGCCGATGGCGGAGAAAATTATTGAACTGGTTGTGGTGGGATTATGTATGTCAGCTCAGGTACTACTGATGCTCAAGAACCCCCATGCCAACAGTTTCCGCAGATGATGACTGGAAGAATGTGATGTTCGTTGGGGATTCGATTTCGCGGAATCAGTTCGAATCGTTGATTTATATGATTGTGCCATCGCTGCCTCGGAGGACGACTCAGTTGAACGGCAGAGATCCTCTCTCATCCATCAAGTTCTGGGTAAGTAAATACAACAGTGTATGACGGTAACAATCCTTTAATCGTTCAGTTTCAATTTAAGTACTTTTTTGTACTAAATCCCTATAGAATCGTTCTATGTCCTAAAGTGTTCACTCTGCTGCAGAACAAATCCAGATGCATACACATCAGTTGCAGCAGAGACATTAAAGGTTATGCATAATGTCAAATGGGGTTTCTTCAGCCTATATATATATATTTCATTTAACAATGTCTGCTTCTTTATCCATCTATCACACACATTAATATAATATGGCAACCATTCAGATTCGCTTCATGTGCAGTGCTATGTCCTTAACCTTAACAATGAGTTTGTTCCCGCAAACATGTTTGCCGCCTTACGACATTGGGCCTGATTACTTATTCTGTTGTCATTGATGGACTATGACTGGGCTGTAACTGGTTTGTATTGTGAGCAGCCCATCCAATAGAAAAGGCCAAGCTTATGGTCCCAAAAGACCTAATGCGTGTGACAGATGGAGAAGCACTGGCCCTGAATTCGTACCATCTCCTACTTTCATTACCACCCCTTACCTTAAGTGCCCTTCCCAAGACCCTACAAACCTTTCTTTACACGACATCACTCTCAAGTCCCATCGTCTCTAATCCCCTCATATGAAGACTGCACCTGCCCTTGCCCTGCGCTTCTGCAATCTCGGAAACCCCTTAAACACCAAAATCGCACTGATTGTTTTCCCTCCCAACGACACCTCCATCACCACCCCTTACCTTAAGTGCCCTTCCCAAGATCCTACAAACCTTTCTTTACACGACATCACTCTCAAGTCTCATTGTCTCTAATCCCCTCATCCCTAATGTCCATCCCTTTGCTCCTGGTCGATGGTACACCCACTGTAGTAGCATTTGACAAGGCAAAGGCCATGCCTTGGCCAGTACCCTTCATCTGTACAAGAGAGGAATGTAAACCTTATATATCCTGAAATTCCACCCATCCTCAGTAGCGGCCCTCTCATTTTCCAATCTCGACCAATCTTTCTCCATACGAACCGCTGGAATTGTCTATCAAATGGCTTCCGAATACAACTTCGTCCTGGCTCCAGAAGGTAATCTCTTCTTCTGCAAAACCTATTGTGCTTGCTCTGTTATGCTTGGGCAGTAAAGCTGCTAATACATGGTCTCTTTTGTTTTTCCAGAGCTGTCAGAAGCTCCTTTAACCATCGGAAGGCTTCGACTCGGCTTAAATGAACAACCAATTGTCTTGCGCCTGTTGCACTACTGGATGCAGAACTGTATTGAATCAGAACCAGCTCAACGAGTGGTACACAGCATCTGGATCGACAAACAGGTGTGTGGCCTCTTGGATGTCTCATTCAATATCATTTTTATTTTTTGCACGGTCTGGATGGTGATCACCTGGTCGACCCCTGACCAACAACACTAGGCCTGACCACCAAATAGAACATTCCCTAGCCTGGCCTGACCAAAAAATCAAATTATGTGTCTTTACGATATTATGTTCGTGACGAGATGCAATTCCTGTTAGGATTGCAGGTTGTCCTTCTTTATTTTCCTCGCTCTCTCACACTTCATAGCCTTGCAGGAGGAACTCATTGAGGCATACACACCGGTTTGCTTCGCGGGAGAACTGCCTGACTTTTTATGCCCTGGGAAAATATTTATGTTGCGCTCTGTCCTCACAAAGCGACGTAGGCGGTCTTATAGAACCTGCCCACCCATGATTCGCCTAAAGCTCACTGAAGGAGACAATCCGCAGGAGCTGCCAGAGGACCCAGATCGTCCATGGTTCCCAAAAACTGGCTTCTATCCAACATCCTTCACTGGTTTGAGGAATCATTTATACTCAACGGCTGACTTCAGAGGTACCATACATTCCTTTTCCCTAAGAAAACACCCTGCCTACAGAAACCTCTACATTGTTTATAATGTTCCTTGCAGATGTGGTGGGTCGGCTGGTCAGTGTTTCAGTAAAAGAAACTGGAAACTTTGGGGTGCCAACTATCTGTGCAGTGCTGGAGGATTCGGTGTTAGTACCTCACAATATTCCAATTAGATTTATCATGTGCATTAACATTTTGACTTCACATTATCAATTTTTGACTACTGCAGTGGGAACAAAATCATGGTGAACTATAAAGCGCTCGACCATGCTTTATCTCAAGCATTGATTGTAGAGGCTGAAAAGCATGGTCCCGTTTTACTGGCTTTTACAAGCATGGTCGTCGTTGAATCAGAAGGTAAGGTTTACGGAAAAAAACGTTCTATCACATTTAAATATGACTTTACACCATATCTAATTTCGTCCTTCTATTGTACCTGCAGATGCAGGTCGTCTGTGCCTACTCAACACAGCTGCAATATGCATAATCCAGGGTTCCTACTCGCGCCGTTTCAGGCACCTTAGAGATACGTAAGCATCGTTCAGTCAAGATACTACATCTTTGTGATCTTGCATTCATTTTTCAAGTTTTTTTCCCTCTTGCTCATGCTACCTTCTCTTTATGGTTTTCCTTAACCAGAAAATCAGTTATCTCAGCAATGGTTTTACTTTCTCAACTGAACTGGACACAATTCACTAGAATTTTTCCTCTCATACTGACTTCACTAACCTGCAACCTGTTTACTATAATTAGGTTCTCGCATGTTCACCGCCCGGTGGTCATTGGCCACTCACCTACACCTAGCCCTGTGTATGTTCTTTATAAAATGCTTGAAAAAACGACTCTGATGAAGTTAATGGCAGGTGAAAAGGAGCTATTCCCACCACACAATGTAAGATTAGTTCATTCAGATTTTTACAGACATACAAAGATTGATTCCTGACTCACTTTAAAACACATTGTTAAAACAGTCCTCTGTTTGGTGCCTCATCAAGATAGAGAACATTCCAACCTACACAAGTCATTGCTACTATCCTTCTAATGACAACACAAACTGTCCGAGGTACGTGTTGCAACAACACCATGCAAACCATTGAGATCAATTGGCTTCACATCTATGCCACATTCTCTGCAGGTTCCAGATGAATATTCAGTGTTGCGATTTCTCAACTTCGGCCATTCTGCTCTTCAGCAATGATGCAACGATGTCACTGCTAAAGAAGTCAGCAGAGGAGTACTTGGCTCTTACTGACTCTTCTAGGAATGCATGTCTCGGTTCTGTCATAGGGAGGATGTTCACTGTGGAGATTGGGACTGGCCAGGACACAGAAATTGCCAGTTCAGTGTTTGAGGTTGGGAGCATATGGGATCCGCTTGCCTTCGCCATCTAGCCACGTTAAGCTATATCTATCTATTTCTTATGTCAAGAACTTCGGATATCGGGCCTGTAACCCAGAACACATTTTGTTAGAGTTGTCTGCTGTAGTGCTTTTGTTAACTGTTCACGGTGGAACAGTTGACTCTATTTTGTGAAACACGCAGACCTGCTCCTCCTTACCCTTCTTATTTCAATCACTGCTTCTTGACAATGCATATGCTTTTGCTTTCAGTTCCACAGTTTGCTCTCATGTTGACTTGACGGTGTAATTTTCGTCTAAAAAAAACCCACAAAGGTTCAGATGTTTGCCAGGAGGTGAGAGAGCTTGCTTCCTCTGACAAAACCTCCTGCACCAAGTTTAAGATGATAGTCGTTGGTTAAATAAAAACACAGAATAGTCAGTTCTAAACAATGCATGAACATAAAAGTTGGTTCGTTCTTGCCACTTCACTTTAAAAGTAGGGCGAAATCATGCCTTCATTCAACTTAGTTTCTCACTGAGGTGAATGGCAAAAATGACTGAAATTTTCCCACCATACAATCAGTTGCAGAAATTTTCGTTCCCGCGGCGTAGCCGCGGGTATTGATTCTAGTATGATATTACGTCCAAGTCAATACTCAATTTATTCTACTTAAGCCTAGTGGCGGAGGCATTTTATATGAGGGCGGACTCGTGATCCACATTAGATTTGAAAGTATCTATTCACGCAATAATTGAATCACACAAATTAATGTTACACACTTGATGAAATGTATTTGTCTTTAATTTATTTTAACTGATACGTAGATACATTGCAGTAAATAGACTATTTCATTGTTAATTTCTCAGTTTCCCATTTCTTATTTGCTTTTGACTTCACCTCTCTAACCTAAAGCATATGGAAAAACCTTCACCTAACCGACAATGGTTGTGTCAAAGAACCCTTGAGGATCTCCGATAGTATATCAACTTGTAAAATTTGAATGTGTTCGAATGTACTACATAAATAACACACTTAGAGGTGGCAAATGGACTGATTCATGGATTGGTGGATTCAGAGATCAAATGAATTAGATCCATTGGATTGGTGGATTCATGGATTGGATCAAGTGGATTGGTGAATTATCCATGAATCCAAATGACATACTTAACAAATGACAAATATGTAAAATGTGAAAAGTTTAGGTACTAAAAAGTCATAATGAAAATTTTTAGGTACCAAAACGTAATTTTCCAATGATATTTTTCGTATAAAAGTTAAAATTTAGTTGCCAAAATGTAAAATATAAAAAGTATGGGTACCAAACTGTAATTTGTCATTTGGATCAAATGGATTGAATTTTGTTTGAGCCTAACTGAGTGTGGGAGGGAGACTCGGGAAAATGGGTCAAGGAGAGTAAGCAGTGAGAGGATAATCGTCGATGAAAGAACAGAGGAGATTACGAGAAGGATTGAGAGAGAAATATTTTAGAGAGAGAAGTTGATGATTTTAGAGATAGAGTCTGAAAAATCCGATCCCCTCACCCACCGGAGTAAATGCCATATTTATAGGCTACATGGTGGTGGGTGAGTGGTTGGGTTACAAGTGGACACAATGATATGACCACTGACATGCCATGGATTTAGTCCATGCTTTTAGGACACTGATGTGACTACTCTTGACACAAGCAGGACTATACCTAGGACTATGATGGTGACTACTCGTTGGGTGACGCGGTGACGCGGCGCCGCTTCTGCGGCTTCTCGATAAGGGCCCACGCCCAAGTGATGCGTCGTCGTTTAGTATTCGCGCGCGCCCCTCCGGGGGTGGTCTTCACCAGCGTGCTTGGTTCCGGCGCGACCCGCGCGCTTGACTCTGGCGTGACTCCCGCGCCTGATTCCGGCGCGCTTTACTCTGGTGTACTTGCGCGCTCCTCTTTGGCGTGATTATCCTTGGTGTTTCTTCAGTGGGGAAGGATCCGAGTCACATGCCCAACAATTGCCCCCCATCAGGGGGTATTCCGCGAATGCCACCTGTTTGATCTTCGTGTGGTTGACTCGGATCTGGGCGATTCCATCTTATTATGCGCTTCTGGTCCCCACGCGATCTTCGTGTCCTTGGTGGCGCGCGCGTCCCGTGCATCGCGGGTGCTGTCCCTTTGGTTTTCGTGCGCTCGGTCGAAGTTGGTGTGTCTTGCCCCCCTGTTGTGCGCGCGACTTTGAGCCGCGCCCGTAAGTGGTGTTGTTTTTTCGTGCGCTCAGTCGAAGTTGGTGTATCGTGCCCCCCTGTTGTGCGCGCGACTTTGAGCCGCGCCCGTAAGTGGTATTGTTTTTTTTTCCTCGCGGGTGTGCCATACCCCCCAGGCGGTTCGCGGCACACGTGGCGTCGCCGACTATTGTCTATGATGGTAGGTGTCCACGTGTCCCTGCTTGATTGGGCTATTTTGGGCGGGGATTTCTTGAAATTCGAAAGAATTCGAAAAGATTTTGTAGGATCTGACGGTTACGAATCCCTATGCAGCTTTAACCCTTCGTTTTCCCTTGGCTGCGTATAAATATGGGTTTGTTATGGGAGGGTTGGACTCATCTGTTTTCACAATTCTGCTCATCGTTTCTCTGTTCTTCCTTTCTCTGAGATTCCTCTCCTTCTTTTACAACCTCAATACTCCTTTCTCTGTTGCTGGATCAAGTTATTATCATGGCTGGCATCAACATCAACGAGGCTGAGGTCGTACAAGGCGAAGAAGGTAATCTTTCCACTCTTTCGCACACTTCTACTGATCACTCGCTGGAATTAGACCACGGTTCCGGCGATGGGGTTCCGGCGACACCGTCGTTCGACATCGAATCGGAGGACGATCTCGGTGGTTCTCCCGACGAAGGTATGGGTGCCTCCGGGAGCGGGCAGGCGAGACAAGGGGCTCGTGGGGTGCTGATAATCCGCCGTGGTCGTGATGGGAGGCCGGTGGAGGCTGATGGTGACGTGCGCGAAGATTCTGGCGCACAATCAGAGCCTGACTATAATGTGCGCGTATCCGAGGCTATGGCTCGACTCGGATTACGCGGTGTTGGCGCTGCGTACAATGTCATAGAGTGGGCCGAGATGTGGGGCGATCAACCCGCGCCGCACGACAACCTCAAGCGCGGTCCCGAACACGCCTCCATATACGATGTTGGCGATGTGGAGGAGATGGTGCGCGGGCTGGGCTTGCCCCCCGATTGGCAGTACGCTGCTCCGTCTACGCGCAGCATGGTGGGTCACTGCCCCGCGGGAAGGTTTGGCGTGTACACGGAGTATTGGGTGATGGGGTTTAAGTTCCCCATCGACCCGCTCTTGTGCGCTCTGTATAGGCGCCTCAAATGCTCCGTTGGGCGGCTCTCTCCATCGGTCATCATGCACGCGAGTTGTCTCCGACTCGCGTGCAAGCGGCTCAATATCGAGCCGACTTACGGCCTCTTCCGGAAGATATATAAGATCAAGGAGCCAACCACGCGGAGCGACTGCCTTTCTATTAAGCGTCGCGACAAGAGGCCCGAGGGCTTCGTGTACGGGTCGCCCAAGTTGAAGAAGACTTGGTTTGAACGTTTTTTCTACGTCAAGCCCGTCCCTGGAGAGTGGGCGAGTGAGTTTGTTGAGGAGCCTACTGAATGGAAGAACGGCAGTACGCACGGGTACGAGTCGGACGTCGGCGTCTACGACGGGCTGGACGATGAGTATGAGGCGTGCATGGATCACAAGATGAACTTATACGACGCAGGAGTGCGCGAGGCTTGTTTGCAGGAGCTGTTCGCCGATGGTTAGTTGTTTTTCTTTTGTTTTGCATTCTATCATATTAACCGCTTTCTTACAACTTATTGGCGCAGGTGTTGACTTCTCCAGTCTGGTGAGTATGATGTCGGTGGACGACGTCGTCAAAGCGCCGCGCGCTGATAAGAAGAAGAAGAAGGAGGAGGGTGCGGCGCCGAGGGGCGCAAAGCGGAAGGATATCGAGCAGCCCCGGGCGGTTGAAAATCCCCGCAAGGCTGCTCGCGTAGAAAGAACCAGTGCGCGGGAGGCGCGGGCTCAACCGGCGGAGCAAACGCTGTCTGATGGCGGCAGCTGTCTTTGGCGCTTTCACAGCCGGAGGCGGTGGTAACCAGACCTTCTCGGTCTGAGAGGGAGAAGGCGGGGAGCTTGTCGGGTGCCGCCGTTCAACAGAAGTTGCCCGAGATGGCGGGCTTTGGGGGGACTGCCGCGGCCACCTCTCCCGGCGCTGCTGCTGTCAATTACTTCCGCTATGTGCGGATCCATACCTCGGCGGCATGCAACCTCGCGGCCGCGAATACTGCGCTTCGCGCGCTTGGGCCCATCTTAAGCGTTCCGCCGCGGGTGGAGAAGTCGGATCCCCTTCACGACCTGTCCCAGATCCATTTCGCGGTAAGATCGTGTTTGAGCTCTTTCGCGTCTCATTTTTCTCATATTCCCTTGTTTATGCAATTTTTTGCTAAGTCATTTAGCGTTGCGGTTGTAGGGTTTGTCAGCGACCTTCCGGGCCCAGAAGGAGCGCGCGGCGCAGCGCGCGAGAATACAAGCTAATGAGGCTAAGATCATCCAGCTTGAGGGTAAGGTCGTTGGAGCAAACAACCGCACCGATATTGCTACCAACAAAGCCAAAAAGGATGTTCAGCCCAACACTGATAGTGCTTAGTGTCTTCGCGCTGATACGTTTCTTTGTTTGGTTGTCACCTTGTTGTTTTGTTCCCCTTTTCAATCTTGCTGTGTTGGTGCTCTCTCTTAACTTAATCCAAAGGGTTCTCGCTTGTGGCCATTTCACTTTTCAATGTGTTCGTTTAGTTTTTTTTCGAACTGTGTTGGCGCACATAGTGTGCAGCTATTGATAATGCTTGCTCTTTCGGACTGAGAGTGCGCGAATAACTCCTAGTTAACTCGCGCCTTTCCTGTGACAACTCCAGCTCTAGCAATCGTGCTTCATCGTTGGTTTCCTCATTGTACTTCGCGACTCGGTAGGTCGGGGCTGTTGTCTCGATAGGAATCACCGCGCCAGTGCCGTACGTGAGGGCGAAGGGAGTTTCGCCTGTTGCCACCTTGTATGTGGTGCGGTGCGCCCAAAGTACTGTGTTCAGCTCATCAGCCCAGTTACCTTTTGCATCGTTCAACCGGGTGTGCAAGCCGTGCAAGATTGCCTTGTTGGCGGATTCCGCTTGGCCGTTGGCTTGGGGGTAAGCCACAGATGCGAACCTTGCAATGGCTCCCACATGGTCGCAGAAATCTATCACTTCTGCGCAGTCAAACTGCTTCCCATGATCAAAGATGAGCGCGTTCGGGACCCCGAAGCGCGACAAGATGTTGTTCTTTAGGAAGCGCGTCACCTGTTGTGCCGTTATCGAGGCTAGTGCTTCAGCTTCGATCCATTTGGTGAAGTAGTCTACGGCCACAATAATGTATTTGCGATTCCCTTTTGCTGTTGGGAAGGGGCCCAAGAGATCCACCCCCCATTGCGCGAAAGGCCATGGACTCAGGTTGGCTTGGAGCTCTGTGGATGGGAGGTGGTGCTGGCGCGCGTTGACTTGGCACTTGTGGCACTGGTCCGCGTACTTCTTCGTATCCTTTTTTATTCGCGGCCAGTAGTACCCGTGCAGCAATATGGTGCGCTCCATGCTGCGTGGGCCGGCGTGCATTGCGCACAACCCCTCATGTATGTCGCGCACCATGTCGCGCGCCTCCTCTTGTCCGATGCACTTTATGTCGACACCCGAGAACGACCGCCGGTACAGTTCTCCTTCAATGAGTGTGCATCGGGCTGCCTTTTGCCTCAACGTCCATGCCTCTTTAGCGTCTTCCGGTACCGTACCCTCTTGTAGGTACCGCACAATCGGGGCCCTCCAGTCCTCATCGCTCGGGAGTTGGGTGGTATTAACCGCCACTTCTTGGCGAATTTCCTTCTCTTTCTTTTGTACCGACACGAGACGAGTCGTCTCGAAGTCTGTGGCGGTTGCTAGTTTGGATAGCGCGTCGGCGTACACGTTTTCCTCTCTTGGTATTTGCATGTAGGTTACTGCCTCGAAGTTGGCTGCTCGTAACTTGACACGCTCCATGTAATGCGCCAGGGTGTCTTCCTTTGCGCCAGGTGTCTTCCTTTGCGTCAAAGGCTCCGTTCAATTGGTTGACTGCCAGCGAGGAGTCGGAAAGCACCCTTATTGTTCTCGCGCCCAGCTCGTGGGCGGCGGTCATTCCTGCCAAAATAGCCTCGTACTCGGCCGCGTTATTTGTTTTCAACGCTCTGAATCTGATAGCTATCTCGTGAACGACGCCTGTTGGCGTGCGCACGACGACCCCCGCGCCAGCGCCGTGTTTACTTGCCGCTCCGTCGACGTATACTTCCCATACCCCCTCTGGTGTAGTTTCGAGGGTGATTCCTTCAGCGATGAAGTCTGCGAGGATTTGGGCTTTGATTGCTGGTCTCGGCGCAAATTGGATGTCGTACTCTGAGAGTTCGACCGCCCATTTCACCATGCGCCCTGATACTTCCATTGAAGTCAGGATTTTCTTCAGTGGAAGGTTGGTCAGGACAGTGATCTGGTGCGCTTGGAAATAGGGGCGCAACTTCTGCGATGCGCTCACCAATGCCAGGGCTGCTTTCTCTATTGGGGAGTATCTCGTTTCGGCGCTGACTAGCGTGCGTGAAGTGTAATACACAGGCTGCTCGGTATTATCATTTCTTCTGGTTATCAGAACTGCGCTTACAGCTCTTGTCGACACGGCCAGATAAAGGAATAATTTTTCATTAAGCTTGGGAGCTGTCAACACAGGGGGGGATACAAGATATGCCTTCAGTTCTTGAAAGGCTGCTTCGCACTCTTTAGTCCATGAGAACTTCGCGCCATTTTTGAGTGTCTTGAAGAAGGGCGCGCACTTGTCGGCCGACCTTGGGATGAATCTCCCTAGCGCTGCTATTTTCCCATTCAGGGATTGAATTTCCAACGCGCTCCTCGGAGCCCGTAGTTGTTGGACCGCCGTGATTTGCTTTGGGTCTACTTCGATGCCGCGCTTGGTTATCATGAACCCCAAAAACTTCCCTGCTTCCGCTCCAAAGACGCACTTCAGCGGGTTCAAGCGGAGGCTGTGCTTGCGGAGCGCCTCGAATGTTTCACGCAGGTCTTCCAGGTGCGAGTTGCCAGCCTTGGTTTTGACGATGAGGTCATCCACGTATGCCTCGATGTTCCGCCCCCTCTGTTGTAAGAATACCGAATCGATCATCCTTTTGTATGTCGCGCCCGCGTTCTTCAGTCCGAACGGCATTCCGACGAAACAGAAGTTTCCGAAGGGAGTCATGAACGCCGTCTTTTCTTCATCTTCGCGCAACATCGGGATTTGATGGTACCCTGAGAACATGTCCAAGAAAGACAGTGTCTCGTGGTCGGCAGTGGCGTCGATCAGTTGGTCGATGCGCGGCAGGGGGTAAGGGTCTCCCGGGCATACTTTGTTGATTGTCGTGTAGTCGACGCACATCCGCCAAGCGCCCGAAGATTTTTTTACCAGGACCACATTCGCCAACCACTTTGGGTACTTGACTGGGCGAATCAACCCTGCCGCCAAGAGTCGCGACACCTCTTCTTCGATGGCCATCAGCTTGTCGCCAGTAAAGCCACGTCGCGCTTGTTGCCTCGGAATCGCGCTCGGCGGGACTGCGAGGCAATGTTGGGCCACATGCCTTGGTACCCCTGGCATGTCTTCTGTGCACCAGGCAAATAGCTCCTTGTACTCCTTTAATAGCGCTATCAGTGGCTCAATCGCGTCGTCGCGAACGTGAGTCGAGATGCGTATTTTCCTGGTCGGCTCGGCTGGGTCGAGCGCGGCCTCGAAATCGGAATCCATTGATTCCGGGCGGGGCTCCTCTGGCCTTGTGTCAACAATGTTCGTTTGTCGAGGCTCTCCTTCTAGCTTCAGGGCTCCCCATGGTGTCCCGCGCGCCTCTCCGGTTCCCATTTTGGTAGGGAACTTGAGTTTTTGGTGGCACGTGGAAGGAAGGGCCATGAATTTTGCCAAGAAGGGTCGACCCAAGATGCCGTCGTGGGACGATTTGCAGTCGACTATTGTGAACTCGATCTGCTTTGAGACGCGCGGCTCTTGGTCTCCGACGACCACAGGGAGAGTGATCACCCCAATTACTGGCACCCTTGCTCCGGAGAAGCCGACCAGGTTCCCTTGGGCGCGCTTGATTAAGCGCGGGTCGATGTCCATCTTGTCGATGGTGCTTTGGAAGAGGATGTTTGCCGCTGCACCCCCGTTTATCAGGAGGCGGTGGATTTTGGAGGCGGCCACTAGGGCGGTGATGATGAGTGGGTCTTCCGATGGAACTCCTTGCGGTAGTTCTGTGTCGTCGAAGCTCAGTTGACCCCCTGTTCGTACATCAGCTGCCGCGAATTCGATTGCTCGTTCGCGCTTGGTCTTCTTTTTCGGGCGATCTCCTTCCACCGTCACCACCCCTATTTCTTTCCGCACTACATATTCTGCGGTGGTTTCGTTGTAGTCGGCTTGCGGAGGTGGCGGCGGGTTTTGGGGTCCCCCAACTTGCTCCTCTTTTTCATGTGTGAATTCGGTCAGCAACCCTCGCCGTTTGAGGCCCTCTATCTCATAGCGCAGCTCTCGGCAATCCTCTGTCCAGTGCCCCGTCGCTTTGTGGAAGTCGCAATGCTTTTTTGGATCTCTCATGTGGGGCAAGGACTTCAGGGGCGCGGGCCAGTTGAGCTTGTACCCCTTCTCGCGTAGAACGTGGAACACGTTCTTTACGGAGTCGTTGAGCGGTGTAAATGCGTGAGGCGGGCGCCTGTCTGGTGATCTTCTCCGCTGCGCTTGCTCTTGTGGGGGAGGGGGGTGTTGCTTATGTCCGCTGTGCAGCTGCGCTAGCTGATCTCGCGGCAGCGTGATCTGCCGTCGCCCCTGTTCTTCTCGCGGCAATTTGGCTGGCTCGAAGCGCCTAACAGATCCCGCTCCTAGGGTTTCCTCCAGCGTAATCGCCTTCTCGATTTTCATCTCTAACTCCGTTGATAGAGTTACGGGCCTTTTTGCTAGCGCCCGCTTGAGTTCCATGTTGGTTGTGGCTTCCATAAGGTGATGGGCGGCGGTTTCAGGAGTAAGGTCGCGCACTGCCATCGCCACTCTGGACCATCTGGCGTAAAATGCTCGTAGGCTTTCCCCGTCTTTTTGCCTGAGGTCTACCAGCGCTTTGAGGTGGAGCGGCCTCCTTTTTTGGGATGCAAACTTTGTCGTGAATAGGAGTATGAACTCCTTGAAGGAGCGGATGATCCCGTTTGGGAGCCTGTTATACCAATCTAGGCATATCCCAGAAAATGTTGATGGGAAGGTTCGGCATAATGTCGCATTGGAGTTGGTCTGGAGCTGCATCCGCAGGCAGAAAGTGCTCACGTGATCTTCGGGATCGGTCGTCCCGTTGTATGTCGGGAGGGCGGGTGGCATTCCGCTCAGGTGTTCCGCCATGATTTCTGCGCTCAGCGGTTGGTGGAGCGCCTTCTTGGGCGCGCTGAGTCGGTATTGCCGAGATAGGTGTTGCTCTAGAAAGCTGAGGTGCGCCCTTCCTGGAGGCTCAGCTGGTTGCGTTTCATGCACGGGGTGTAGTTGCGGGAACGTTCCCGACGTCTCTCTGCGTGCTTGTTGGGGCGCGACTGGTGTCGTGCATATAGTGAGCTCGACTTGTTGCGCTTCGTGCGCGGGATGCGCTGGTAGGACTATCCCTGGCGCGGATGGCGTCGCGCCCGCTGTTGCCGCGGCCTCTTTACTCATCATGAGCGCCATGACCTGGCTCATTTGTTTCTGCATGTTGGCTATGACGTCGTTCTGCTTCGCCATCAGCTGTCTCATTTCTCTGGCTGTGAGCTCGGGCTCTTCCTCTTCTAAGAGCACCATGTTGAGATTGCTGGCTTCCGCGAATTCCCTTGGGTTGGTCATGGCCTTGATCGGGGTTGATTCGTCAGGTGAGTTGGAGTTGTGCTCTGCCATCAGTTGATTTTCTTTGCTTCTCTACTTGGCCCCACGGTGGGCGCCAATTGTTTGAGCCTAACTGGGTGTAGGAGGGAGACTCGGGAAAATGGGTCAAGGAGAGTAAGCAGTGAGGGGATAATCGTCGATGAAAGAACAGAGGAGATTACGAGAAGGATTGAGAGAGAAATATTTTAGAGAGAGAAGTTGATGATTTTAGAGATAGAGTCTGAAAAATCCGATCCCCTCACCCACCGGAGTAAATGCCATATTTATAGGCTACATGGTGGTGGGTGAGTGGTTGGGTTACAAGTGGACACAATGATATGACCACTGACATGCCAGGGATTTAGTCCATGCTTTTAGGACACTGATGTGACTACTCCTGACACAAGCAGGATTATACCTAGGACTATGATGGTGACTACTCGTTGGGTGACGCGATGACGCGGCGCCGCTTCTGCGGCTTCTCGATAAGGGCCCACGCCCGGGTGATGCGTCGTCGTTTAGTATTCGCGCGCGCCCCTCCGGGGGTGGTCTTCACCAGCGTGCTTGGTTCCGGCGCGACCCGCGCGCTTGACTCCGGCGTGACTCCCGCGCCTGATTCCGGCGCGCTTTACTCCGATGTACTTGCGCGCTCCTCTTTGGCGTGATTATCCTTGGTGTTTCTTCAGTGGGGAAGGATCCGAGTCACATGCCCAACAAATTTAAATGGATTAGATTAGGTTGATATTTTTTAATGGGTTGGTGGATTGGATTGAGAATTGCCACCTCTAAACACACTTCAAAGTCTAATGATTGATAATTCACGAAGATCTTTGTAGAATATAATGAAAGGGGGCATACTTGATAGCCAGTTTTTACAATGTACAATGAATGTGATTTCCAAAACTTTCACATTTTAAAAACATGGTTTATAATTTGTAAACATTGGTTTAGTTCTCTATATCATTTTTTCCCCAGACGGATGGATCTACCTTAAGTACAATCAATCCTAGCCACTACTTAAACCCATGCGGGGCATAGGGCGGCAGGTTGCCAAAAGAAGCACGTACCATACCAGTAACAAAATTCCGATGAAATCTAACCAAGTAATCAACGAGATAATCATCTCTCCTATACGTGTAGTTGATTCAACACCTCTCAGATTCACCTTGCACCAGATAGGTCTGTTGACACAAGAATACTTGGCAGGTTAGAGAAGCACCAAAGTAGACATTAAAAGGGGAGTTACAGAATCGGAATGGATGAGTTAGCAACAGTATGCAAACGGATTTAAGTTATAATGGTTCTTCCATTGTGACATCATTTGTACACCAACCCCATGATTAAGTAAGAAGAACATAATGATTGAGAATGTACAGAGTTCCCATGAACTGGTAAAAGAGGCCGTCATGGCTCAGCTGGCAGATACTGACGCCATTCATCAGGTGTCCCTTTTCTCCTCCTTAACATCCTTAGTGCTGCACCTGTTAATGGTATGGCAAGTAAGTCGTAATCTTTCGGGGCCTGCAAAAAGATCACGGCTTTATGATCTCATTTTCTCGTCATAGACCTTGTTCAACTTCCAAACAATAAGTATTTGTCAATTTTTTTTGTTATGAATTTGATCTACAGCTCTTGCTGGATTGTTATAGGAGAAAGTTAGGTACCTTGGGGAGCTTTTTCAGCTTCATATTTACTTCATCTAGAGTCTTCTGGCCCTTCTTTGAGTTGCACTTGGAACAAGCAGTAACCTGTTAAAATATGAAGGAAGCCACAAAGGTAAGAGTTAATAGAACCTAGTTCTCATCTTCTCTTATTACTAGCAGTAACAACTAGCCAGGACAGTAAAGGACAATAAGTTGGGTCATTTAGTTGCATTATATCTCTGAATCTTCATATCACTGAAAATGTCCACCCTTCATCATATTGTAAGTTCTCTGAAAACAACTTCGAAATCTATGCGAAGTAAGAGAAGGTCAAACCTAGAGAACATCTTGTGTATATAATTATATATCGACAAGACAGGAAATATACGGCATACCAGATTCTCCCATTTCCACTCTCCTCCTCGTGAAACTGGAAATACATGGTCAATGGTCAAGTTCTCACTTGAAGAACAGTACCTATGGCAATAGAGATATTAATTTCCAGGGAAGTAAACTTTAACAAAGAATTTCAGTTCTCAGCCATGCAAAAGCATTGTTATGATGAAGCAAGATGGTTGCATAGAACAAATCTCTGGAGGTGGATTAGGAAAGGCTAATGGTAGCAAGCAGTTGGGAATACAAGATTTTATCATGAACAAACTCCATAACGTGAACCTCTAGATTCAGTTTCAGCATTTCAAGTTATATTGGGAGAAGTTAATAAGCACATGCTAAAATTGACTTATACTGTCTATACTTAATCATTTTACTGATTAACCAGGAAACAGCAATCAGCAGACAACTTACTGACACACATAGCCGTCGCGGTGCAATATATTTTTCCGGCTAAGCGTGTTTTTTATTCTTCGCCTTTTAACAACCTGCAGCAGATGTGGAACCTGAAAAGGAGAGAGTATATGGTATAGATCATAGATTATACAGCTCCAAGAAGTTTCCCGATTTATGAGAAAGCTAGAGGCAAAGAGGACCGTGAAAAGCAAATGACCAGCAAAAAAAGAAGAAAACAAATGAAAGCATTTTTAATTCCATACCCTCAATACTGCAGGTATGTAGTATGAACCGCTAGGAGAGTTTACTGTTCGATCATAGTATTCTAACACATCAGCCTGGACATTAGAGAGTAAAGAACTCAGAAAGTCGTATTTGCAATCATAAGAATATGTTGCAGCCTTTGAATTAATGTTGGAGATAGGCAGAAAAGAGAGAGTATATCAATCAATCAATGTAGTGCAATTAAGAAAAACAGGTGAGAGGAAGAACAGATCAAGTCACAAGGTGATAAGAGCTGAGCATATATGCTTGCAAAACCTACTGGAGCAAACTGAAGTTTGAAGTAACACCTTCAGTAATGCTCACTGTGGTTCTCCTCATGGTAAAACCCATTGTTTCCATGAGAGAATAATAGCAAAAACTGCATTATGAACTTAACCTAATTGGACTTGGGGGGATCACATCAGTCCAACCTTCTCCATAAACTCCAAACATATGGCGCGCTTCCAGCAGACAACATTGACAGGCCTGGTGCAGGACAATAAAATCAGGATTTACCGACTGACAAATCCATGCAAAGTCATTTGGACGAAAGATAACATGGTAACTCAATCAGGAACTATAGTGGCAAGAAAACTAATCATCAAGTACAGTGAGTCTATCCTCTCTACAGATTTCAACGTCATCATTATAATGTGCAAGCTTTAGACTTTTGCCTATCACCAGATCAATGCATGCTATGAAAAATGCGAAATACAAGAAAATTTGCGAAATAATATAAGTGGATCATTGAGCTTTTTCAAATGGGAAACCATGAGCACATCTTTTCAACTACGACTCCACAACTCACTACTAACCAACCAGAATCCAGATAGCAATCAAGCACTTTTATCCGAAGTCTTCAAAGCATATAGGCATTGAGTTCCAAATTAATCACCCCGGATAACAATGTTCTTCGTTGCATTCCACCACATCTGTAACTTTTTGTTCAGAAACTTCCCCTAAAACTACCTGTTTCACTTCTACTTTTGTCCATATTGAAATTTGATACACATGGGTTCTGCATCCCTCCAGATACACCCAAGGAAATGTAACCTTGTCTGGATAACTAAAAATAATGCAAACTCAACTTCGATCCCCAATTGCCAAGTTATGGTCCCGCCTTTCTTTCATTACACCAACCAAGAAGAAACTATCACTACCTTGGGCCATTAAATCTCTTGAATTAAGGCATTAAAACCGAAGAAGCATATGAAAAGAGCACCACTTTCCTGTTCTCTCACAAAGTTCTTTCAATTCCCACCTCGGGATCAAATTTCATAGCACATAATTAACTCCCAACAGCACAATGCTTGGCAAGTGATCCCAAAACAAGTACTTCAGGCATTCAAGCAAAATTGATCCAGTAAAGGCTATACAACAGAAGTTTAGACAGTAGCACAAACAAGTTCAAGTTGAAAGGCTCTCATCTTGCATGCATAAGAAACCAAGAATGAAGAATCAATCTAAAAGACAACAGAGCCTACACAAAGAATGGAAATGAAATGCATGAATTAAGGGCAGGGGAAATTAAGCTGACCTGTAGGAGATATCCAAGACCAAGCCTCTAAAGCAAGCCAATTCATCAGTATCAAAACCAGTCCCGTAAAAATCATCATCATCATAACTCCCCCCGTCGCCCTCACTCCCACTCTCGCTCTCGCTCTCACTCTCGCTATCGCCGCAACTACTCAGCCTTGCTTCCGCATAAAACTTGCTTCTGGTTCTGGGTTTGTCACTAGCGGAGAAAACATGTAGCTTAGTAGTAGCAGAGCCTAAGAACTTGAGTTTTCCATTGTGGAGATGAAAAGATCTGAACCCATCGCCAAACGCACCGCCCACTAGCTTATAGCGACCTCCATCGCTGTTCAACAGCAGTTTCAGGCGCCCTTGAGCTGTGAATTGAGCCATCGTTCAACTTCAGCAACTGCTGCTGAACTCAAAGAGTAGTTGTGGGTTTCGCTGTGGAGCGGTCTTGGTAGAGATTTGTGATATGTAATTCAGAAGTTATAGCGACCATTTTGAAGAGAAGAGGAGGGAGACATTGTCATTGGAAGTTGGAAAGAAGTGAAAGAAAGAAATATCTGTGCGTGGAGTGAAGAAAAGGCTTCACGGAAGGAACCATCGCCACACAACCGAGGAATATCTCTTTATTAGCATTTTCAGCTGGATTATTAATCACATCTTTGCCATCCCCTGCCTTCTCTTTTCATGCCCACATTTTGCCGATGTGCTATGAAACTTGTGCTATTTTAAGTCCCTATACTATATTGTTTTAGCCAAAACAACCTATCACATTCTACAAAATGAGTGTTTGTATTATGTCAATATCCATTTCAATCCATTCATATAAACGCGATTTGATAACAGCCCATTGCTTAGTAACGAAAATTGAGAGAAACTAATAGCTCTGTTTTAGTCTCAACCCTTCTAGTAAGTAGGGGGTTCAATTCAAGAATCCTTAGCAAACTTGAATCAATCAAGTTTAAGATCAGAAAAGGAACAGTTTGTTTCTCCAACAGCTACACGTTTCCATCTAATAACTGTGATCCGACACCAAAATTGGAACCCGTTTCTTCATTTCTTTTTTCCTTCCCTTCGTTCTTCTAGGATTGAGTCTATCAGAACAGTTTGGCACGTTACATATAACAGAAAACTGTCCCAGATTTGGCGGGAGTAGCACCAGATTGACCTAATTACAAACATCAACACTCCCAGCCACCCAACTCTTAAGAACCCCATCCCTCCCTCCTGTTTCAATGGACAGTTGCCAATTCCTGAAGACCTCATCCATCAGAAAATCTCCAATATGCTCTCCATTCCCAGACCACCAGGCCAAGAGCTCCGTGATATCGAACCCAAATCTGAATCATACAGAGAAGAACATTATTGAAGCACTGCTGTAAGAGTTAGTTATGAGTAGCAGAGAGGGGGGGGGGGGGGGGGGGGGGGGGGGGGGGTGAGCATACCATTGCTGGACTTTCCTAAACTCAGTAAGCACAGGGTATATGTTCTCAAAGGCTGTGTATGTCTCATCTCTAACCTGTAGTGTCATGAGAACGATGCACAAGTCATTTCACAATGCTGATGCACAAAGAGTAGAAGTACAAGATATAGGTATATATACACGGAAGCTCACCTTAGCTCCTGTTATCACGATTTTGCCCGAGACAAAAATGAGAAGTACAATCTTGGGTTGTTTCATTCTATAAATCAGTCCTGGGAACAGCTCCGGCTCGTACTGCATTAAGTATAATTTGGTAATTCATTTGAGTTATAAAGAACAATGGAATCATAAATAGACTCCACGTGTGACATGAACTTAAGTTCCGTGCATCAGATTGAAACATACACTTGAGAAAGCACCATGAGAGTACGCCAGACCCTCGAGTCTAATTGGGAACTTCACATCACATGAGCCAACTATGTTCTGAATCTTGAAGTCCTATAAAAACATTTGGGATAAAGGGTAAGCAGCAAGGCAAATTATTCCAGACCCACGTGACCAAAAGGAACAAAATTGTTAAGAAAGGGAGTTAAGAAAACCTTGAATTTCGCTGGAAAACCAAGCTTCTGGATGATTCGAGCATACTGGGGAAACAACATTTGCACATCAGTTTAACAAGATTGATTAATCAAGCGCAACCGAAAGGCAGGTTAGATGTGACACACACACACACCTTTCTGGCTGCCAATTTCGACTGCTGTTCACTTTTAGCACCGGTGCATACCTGGTAGTTCATGGAAAAACAACTTAAGTATATCACAGACCAACAAAGAGCTAAAGAGAAAAAATGGACACTTTGCATATGTTATTCCACTTTCAGAAATGGAACAGTTCCCAGTCAACTGCGTCATAATATTCCACTAGGCTCAGGGGGAAGGGTATTGATGATGAGAACAAACATACTGCTTCATCAAACATCATCCTATAACATGGACTTTATGCATGCATATGACAAGTCAATTAACTTACAAAGGTGGCAAAATAGATAAATCATAAATCAAGTGGCCTACTTTAGAATTAAAACAATGCAACCATTGGGGAGAGCAGCAAGGAATAGCTACGACGCATGACTAAAAGCAGCAAGCTTGAGAAGCTCAGGTGGGGAAGCTTACCATTTTCCCCGAGGCAAAGATAAGTGCCGTGGTTTTAGGTTCCCTGATCCTCATAATAACAGCAGCAAAACGCTGCAGAGAAACACTGCTTAGTAAATCAAGTTGCCAAAAGGGTCAACAACAAGACATACACAGAGACCTCAGAGGTTCCACAAGCACTAATCGAAAACCCTTTGGAACATACTTTAGGGTTATATTCTGCATTACGAGCTTGCAAAGCGATTTGCTTTAGATCCAATTTGCAATCCAAGTTCACTGTCGACACAATGTTCCTGAAGATGAGGTAACAACAACCCATGTCACTCCTACCCATAACAACAGCGATCTCAAGGAGAATGACGTATTAACCCACGAGGTTCAGATCTGTAGAGAGCTTGGACGAAAGAAACTTACTGTAGGGTGGGAACAATGCCAGAAGGGTGCTTGGAAAGATCCACCGGTTGGCTCCCTTCCAAGCCTCCTTGTTCCGCCATATATCAGGTTTTTTCTTCCCTGAATCCGTTTCTCAAAAAAAAAAAATACCCAGAACACAAAATCAAATCCTGTTTCTTTTTCCTTTTTCCAGATTAGGGTTCTCTTTCGTTTCTCTTTTTGCCCCTTTTCCACCCACAAATATGAGAAACCGGACTCTACCCACGAAAAGTAAACCCACAAACAGATCAGATGAAGGATCAAAATCGCGAAAGTGGGAACAAGTTAGGGTTCCAGGTTACGAGCGATCGTGGGAATCTTGCAACCGATTATCGAGTGGTACAGTGATGAGGATAAGAGATCCAAATTGAGGAGGGAAAAAGGAAAGGGGGGAAGAGGGGGGGAGAAGATTTCGAAAAGACGGTAGTTTTATAGGTTCTTGAAGGATTTATAAGAAGGAAGATCTGTCTGTTGGGAGAGGATTGGCGAGAGGATTTGGGATTTTGAGGGTTGGCGTTTGAGAGATCTGAGAAAAGTGAGGGGGAGAGGAAGTCTTGATGGCGATGAGGAGAGAGAGAGAGAGAAGGCGCTGGGGAAAAGGTTGAAGCGGTTTTCCCTTTTTTGTACCCTGGCTAGCTTATATATAGTGCCGCTGGATCAGACAGATTGTGAGAGGAGGATTACCGGCTGGTGCCGGTTACT
Organism: Linum trigynum; assembly: GCA_964030455.1. NCBI lineage: Eukaryota > Viridiplantae > Streptophyta > Magnoliopsida > Malpighiales > Linaceae > Linum > Linum trigynum. The sequence goes on along the minus strand of OZ034813.1, from coordinate 35,744,203 downwards.
GGGGGTACTTTCGGAATTTCCTTGTGTGGGGTGAGACTGGGCAAAGGGTGAGTGATATTTTCCCTTGTTCTCTGATTTGGACTATTGGGCGGGCTGCATTCAGTTTTCGTGTTGGGTGGATATTATGCAAAACAATCTTCGTCATTTTGGGCTTTACTGGAATCCCGCTCCATGGGCCCAGTATATGAAGGATGGGGAAACTACGGTGCAGCCATAAAAACTGCCGTACCGAGCTGATTTTTATTGGGCCACATGGAGCTAATGTGACATTGATTGGATTCATTTAACCCAATCCCAATACTAATCGAACAAGTTGGCCGAACCCTACCACCGTCAAACTAACGGGGTGTCTTCCTTTGATGTTTTTCCTTTTCCATTTAGTTTTCATTTAATTGCATTCGTTTTTTTCCTGAAATAAACAAGCAAACGAGGTCATTTCTTAGCGTCTTCCTCGATCTCTCGCCTTCCGACTGTGAAGCACATAAATTTGTCCGACGAACTCCACTGCCGCCGATCCGAAATCCAAACCCTCTTCTCGTTTAAATAGGAGACTAGAGGAAGACCGTTAACAGTAAAAGGCGAGGATAAAAAAGAACTTGAAAAATTAATCGTTGTCTCCTCAATCTCACTCTCCGGTGGCCTATCGAAATCACTTTTGACGACTCCGTTGTCGATCAAATCCCAAGGCCACCTAATGAACTTGGTTGATCATTCTCCGTTTCCTCCATTTATTCTGCAAAACATAGCCATCAATTCATGCGTCGTCACCGTCACTTTGTCTCTGTCGCGATACCAGATGACCCCTAATCAAAGAATAAAAAAGCTAACTTACGTTGTGTCGTCCCCATCTTTGTAAATCGTCCCTGTCGATTGAAAAAAAATACTGGGAGTTGTTTCCACCAAGGGTGATGCCTTCTAGTCTATTGTTGAATGCTTGGATTCGATGCTCCTGTATTGTTTTTGGGGGGTGTTCTTCTGTTTCGTCATACTTGTTGTGTCTTGTCAAAATTAGGAGTGTAAACTTGACCCTAAAAATCCACTAAGTCGCCCCGACCCTGAGGGTCAAGCTGGATCAGTTTGTCTACCGGGTCAGTTTAGGGTCGAGTCATCTTTTGACCCTGTAAGGATCGGGTAGGATCGAGTCAGTTTAGAGTCAGGTTACTTTTTGACACTGTGACCTTTACATATGAAATTCCGCATACCAACACATGGAGCTGTTTGAAAAATTTTAAAAGTTTAGGGACTAAATTGTAAAAAAACTAGGTACCAAAATGTAATTTTACCATAAAAATTTAAGGATTGGTTTGTAAAAAAAATAAATTATGTACTAAATTGTAAGAAAAATAATTTTGGGCACCAAAACATAATTTGTAAAAAATCAGTTTGTTGATAAGGGTCGACCCACCAACCCAACTCTCACTGACCCGCCCCGACCCTAGAGGGTCATATAGGTTCAAGAAGAAAACAGGGGTGGGTCGAGTCAGTTATACATCTTGACCCTCAGAGACGGGTCAGTCCTTGTCAGAATAGTATAGAGTTTAGTAGGAAGACTAATTATTGCGAGTTGCAATGAGTTCCTGATTCGCAGTGAGAGGCATACGAATCTAGAGTAATGGCAACAAAACTTCAAGGAAAGGTTTAACCAATCCAGTGACTCATTCTGTAGCATTCATTTTCTGGTTTAAGCAATCTGGTGACTCATTCTTTAGCAATTCAAGAAATGTTTAAGGGGTAAGGAGAATAAGCTACCTAGAGTGAATTGGTCCCAACATGCAAAGACATACATAAATATCATATCAACAATACATAGGGAAGTTTTGAGCTAGTATTTCATGTATTCTCTAGAATCACAAAAACCTCAAGTTGGATTAGAAATGCCTAGAAGCTAGGAGTCAGAGGCCTTGTTTTCCTCTTAGATCAATGAACCAGGGCTTGCATCACCCATGTTATCGGATTCGTTCCCTTTCCAAAGTGTTTGCGTCAAGGCCAATACTATGAATATGTATGTTAAGGTGAGAAGCGATTCAGCTCCACCAAGCAACCAATCCACATTAGCCAAAAAAAAGTTCCATGATGCACCTTTGATGTCTCAAATACACCACAATTTATTATCCGGACATCAGCTAGAGAGTTATGCCTCTCAAACAAGCGATCGAATTGAATTAGAGAAGATGATGAAAGGTTATAATAAGCTAGAATTGCACATTCATCCATCATCCACGACACATGAAGAAAGAAAATCAGGCGTGATTTGCGAGGTTTGGCCCCCATAGATTTGAGTAGTTTAATCGGGCTTTGCTAGAAAAAATTGGATGTCGGATATTTGGAGGAATCTTATTCCTTATTAGCTTTGATTTATAAAAGGAAACACTTTCCAAAAGGGTCATAGTTAATGACAAGTAGTGGATCATGGTATCACCTTGTTATGAGGCTAAGTTGTTGTATGGGTTGCTGGAAGTATGAGACCAGCTTGATGGATCGAACTTTATGGAAGAAAGTTTGGCAATATTCAATCCCACCCAAACTTCAGTTTTTCCTCTGGCAAGCTCTCTATTGAATTCTTCCTACAATAGACGCTTTACATTTAAAGGAAGTAGAGCTCTTGGAGTACATACCTATATGTTGCGGAAATTCGAAGACTATGGAGTACTTGGTACTTCTTTTCCTTGTGGCAGTGGATTTATGGGAGGCGTCTAAGTTTTAATATGAGATTGTGAAATTGGATGTTTGGAACTTTTTAATATTACTTAATCGGTTGTAGGTTCGAGTGTCATGCATTCGACGTTTTGATATGTACATTTGACGATTTACTTCGAGTTAGCTCACATTTGAAGAGGAGCGTTTTAATTTTGTATGCGAAAGGGAAGCATAGTGATGGCAAACGTGAGGGTTGTTATGCAATTATGGAGGATTCAACTTTGGTGGGGGCTTATGGCAATTCAGGATGCACTATAGTCGTGTTGACAAGTCGAATTGAGTTGGTATATTTTAAAGAGGATGCTAAATGAGTGATTCAGAAGGATAATATGCCATTGATTCATGATAGCAGTAGAGGAGCGGTGCTACCAGGCCCGACCCAGACCCTGTGCTGGTCAGACCCACAACACAGGGCCTCAAGTTTTGGGGGCCCATAATCCATACGACCGGAGGCCCGCTTGGGCTAGCGAAGCCCACATGGCCACACAAAACCCCTTGTTACAAGACAAGAGGCCCGCTTGGGCTAAGGAAGCCCACATGGCCACACAAAAACCCATTGTACATAGACGCAGGGAGGGAGGGAGGAGAATCGAACCACCAACCTCTTCTTAATTATAAAAAGATTCAACCACTAAGATACAATTGGTTTGTTGAATTTAAATATCAGCTAACTTATTTATTCTTCTCTTTCCCCAAAATTTCTCAACTTCCCAGAAGCATCCAACGCTTAAATATGAATTGTTCATACTCAATTCTGATTAAGTCATCATCCCTACTATCCAGTCTCCCACTCAACTTGTTTTAAGTTATAATCTTTTTTCTTTTTCTTTTGCAGAGAACTTATATTGTTTGAAAATTTGAAATTATTAATCTTTGGTTATAATTTTTAATTATGTCAACCCAAAAATTTCAAAAGGATAGTTTCTAAGTGTAGATAATATTTAATAATATATAATAATATTAATTTGTAATAAATTTTTGAAGTTGTGTAATTTTTATTATTATTTAATATTTTTTATTTTGAACACATTTGCGAGAAAATTTTGTGTGGCCACATTTAAATTTTCGAACAGGGCCTCCGAATATAATGGGACGGCCCTGGGTGCTACAAGAGGTGCATTGGTTGCAAAATCTTCTCCAGGAGTTTTGATGTGGTTTGTAGGATGACAGAACAATAGGGTAGCCTATAAGATTCATCAAAAGGCCCTCTCTTTGCTTCATGATTACATGAGACATTTTTTTGTTTTGTTTTTTTTCTCCTTGCATTTGGCTTTTTATCATACTTGTAAACGTTGATCTTTATAATTCTGAATCGCTATTCATCGCCCTAAATTTTAAAAAATTTTGCCCTAAACCATACTGAATTGATGTTTATACCCCAAATTCTAATTTCTCTAATCCCTACCTCATTGTGTCGTCTCGTCCACCAGCCGATTGCCGGCCGCCGCTATCGTTCCCCAAACCCTTCGCCGCTGTTTTGATTTCTGTGTGTTTGTGAAATTGACTTGGTTACTGCAATCACAACTTTAGTTAGCTATGATTCCTCTTTTTCTTCCTTTCCTATTTGTGTGGTTCTGCCTCTCGCTTCTGCTTGCTCTCCCTCTCTCTAAACACGAGGCAATGACAATGAAATTTGATAGTTTTTCGATCTTCCGCGAGCTCCCGGCTCAGTAGCGGCGGAGCCGCCGATTCCACATCGGGTGGACACCGGATTTACGGGACATGGACGGTGGAGCTTCCGGCTTTCGGATTTATGGTGGTGCAGTGCTTGACTGCATTTGATTACATGGTTATTGGTTTAGATTTGAAACCAAGGATATTAGAGTAAAGTTAATATAATTAGGGCGATAAATAAGGATTTTTAGGGCGACGAATAGCAATGCCCTTATAATTTTGTTTGGGCTTAATTGCAAGTTTGGTCACTCGAATTGCTACAAAATTTCATGTTTGGTCACTCGAATTGATTTATTCCATTCGTAGTCACTTAAATTAGTTGAACAGTCCAACTTTGGTCACTCTCCGTTAACCTCCGTCAAACTCCGTTAGTACCGTCAGTTAACTGCTGACGTGGCTAACAGAGGTGCTTAGTCATCCTATTTTAACAAAAAAAAAAAACATGCCACATAATTAACCCCTCAATATTTTAAAAGTCCACCCAAACCCAATCAACCCTGACCCGAACCGAACCCCTAAACCAACCCATTCACCTGTTCCCCCTCTCCTTTCCTAGCTCCGACCCCATTCAATCTCCCAAGAGAGAAACTCTAACCCGGCCAACTTTTTAACCCATCTGATGAAAAAAACCAAACCCGACCCTTGTTGACCTCCGCCTTCTTCTTCTTTCTAATATAGCTCATGGGATCATCACTGTGCAATATATGCAGACATTGACTAAGCAGAGACTTTGCTCTTCTTGTAATGCCACCATATCCCGGTCTCCAAGACTCATTACATGGTGACATTATCTCACCTTCTGAGAAAGGAAAGACTCTTTTGCTTCTCTTTCCAGTTGAAATTGATCTTTGGGAATGCCTCATCGAGGCGGTATTCTCAACTAACCTCTTCCTCCTCCTCTCAAACTGAGCCCTATCCAATCCCCAGATAACTTCCTCTGTCAATACAACGCCCTGAATCACAAACCCAATTCGAATACCTAAGCTACAAATACCTTCATTTCCACAAACAAACAACACCTCATCACCGGCACAAAGCTCTCTAACCACACCTGTCTCAACCCTCACACCATTAACAAACACTCCATTCAAAGAATTTTGGATGCCAGAACAGTCCATGTTCACCGCTTCCTCCCCTCCCAACGCGCCTTCTTCTTTACCTTCGTCTTCTACCTCCCCAATAGCAGATCTCTATGTTCCCTGCTGAGATTAGAGATCAAAGAGCAGTGTCGGTGGTGCTGGTGAATCAATGACGACGGCGCCTTGGTAACGATAGACCAGGAGGACCACGACAGCTTCGCCGGTCGGTTCTCTATTCGGAGAGATGGAAGGCTTCCTAGGTTTTGACGTTTCCAGAGTCGCGGACGATTCAGATCTACGGGAGCTATCTCCCTCTCGGCGTCATCCCTTCGTACTCTCTTTCTCTCTTGTGCGGGTTGACGGTGGCGAAGAAGAGGTGGAAAAGATGCCCACGGGAATCTGTGGGTTTCGATTCGGAGAAGAAAGAGGGGTTAACGGCGGGGGAGAAGAAGCCTAACGATGCCTTCGTCTTCTCGATTGCGGTCGGGGATCCCTAGCCTTCTTTCACACCTTGTCTGTCGCTGTCAAGGTCTGTGTCCAAAGCCATCACCGTCAAATGATCTGGGAATCGCGTCTCCCTCCATTCCCACTCAATCTTGTCGGCTATCTCTATCTCGGGATATCGCCGTAGATCTGGGATTATGATTTGGTGGCAGTAATGGCGATTCGGGTCGGAGCTGGGGAAGAAGAGGGGGAACAGGTGAATGGGTTGGTTCAGGGATTCGGTTCGGGTCAGGGGTTGATTGGGTTTGGGTGGACTTTAAAATATTGAGGGGTTAATGATGTGGCATGTTTTTTTTTTTTTTTGTAAAATAGGATGACTAAGCACCTCTGTTAGCCACGTCAGCAGTTAACTAACATGACTAACGGAGTTTGACGGAGGTTAACGGAGAGTGACCAAAGTTGGACTGTTCAACTAATTTAAGTGACTACGAATGGAATAAATCAATTTGAGTGACCAAACATGAAATTTTGTAGCAATTCGAGTGACCAAACTTGCAATTAAGCCATTTTGTTTGTAAAGCAATCTATATTTTTGTAAGAAAATAAGAGAAACACATTAGGTTAAGTTTTATATTTTTGTGCTACAATGCTTTTGGTAATTAGTATTAATTAATTTGTTTATGTTTAGGTGAAGGTAATTTAAGATTAAGAATTTCGGTATGCAAAAATAAAGTAAGAAAATCTGTTAGAAAAATATACACTAATATACAAAACTAAAATCTCGTCCAAGATATTTTGTACAAATATAGGTTGTAGTCGTTGTACAAATATATGCATTGTTGTTAAGTCCTAGCTGAATCGGGCAAGCGAATCGGTAAAAACAGGACTCGGCCATCAACGTGGCTCAGAACAGAGAAAGGGCCACCAACTTCATACCAATCGGTCGATGAGCGGCCAAAATGGTTAACCGTTGGGATTGCTTGAACCATATGAATGGTTTTTAGCGTTAAGGTCGTCGATCTTCCTCACACATAACACCCACTCTAATGGTGGCTCTACCCTTCGCGTTGGCAGCTCTTTTAGAGAACACGACCCATTTGCATCTCTGGGACGGGAGAAGTTCATATAAAAATGATGCATTGATCTTTTTTTTATTATCTCAGATAGAGAAGCAGTGAGATCGAGGGAGAGAAGCAGAATCGTTCATAACAAAAAAAAAAGAAAAAAAAAAGGAGAATCGAAGAGGGAGAGAAACAACATCAAGGAGGCCATGTTTAGATATTGTAGTTTTTTCTTGTTTAATTTCCTTATAAAGAGTGATTCTTGTTTTGAGAAGCGGGAAGAAGAGGAAATAATGGGGCTAGAGTCCAAATTTTGTTTTGAGAAGTGGGGGGAAAAGGAGAGAATGAGAAAGAAGGGGATGTCGGTTGTAGATTTTGTGGCTAGGGTTTTCTTTCTACTAACATACCGTTTGGTATCAAATGAATCGAGAATTCATTTTATAGTAAAATGAATTACCGTGTAGAATTTATTTTCAAATGAAATTTTGTGTTTGGTATGTCATATTCAAATCATTAGAAATAAAATGAATTGTCGTATAAAATTCATTGTCAAATGAATTTTGCGTTTGGTGTGTCATATATATAAGTAATTTAGTTTATAAAGAGGATAATTATATCATTATGTTATAATTAGTAAATACTTGTGGAATTCATTTGAAAATTTCATCTCAATTTCTCGGAATTGCTATAACAAGTTCCAATTCCATAGAATTCAAAATTTTGAATTGAAAATGAATTCTGTTGAATACCAAGCACAAAAATGTTTCATTCCAAAATGAATTCCTCACAACTTATTGAATTCATTTATACCAAACGATAAGTAAAGAGAATTTATATAATGCAACTCAAATTGACTAAAATACCCCTTTATTTTCAACAAAATACTAGTTGTTGTCAGCCTTTCCCAAACGAAAATCACCGAAAATGTCCCCCTCCCTAGACTCAAACTCAAGACCCTCAATGCAACTAAAATTTAGTTCACTCTGGTTCATACTATGGTTCGATTTTGACAACATTGGTTACTTGGAAAAAAAGTACTTATTGTAGATAAAAACAAAATCATAAATGTATCCCTATACTTATTTACGAAGGTCATTTTTCACCAAAAAGTATATAAAATTGGATTTCATCTTGTAGATAATAGCAAAGGTCAATATCTCATTCGGGCCTTCGACCAGTTACCACGGCGGTGATGCCGGCGGCTGTGCGCATAACTTTGCGACTCTGTTTTCTGAAAATAGAGACGATGGATTTTGGCCTCGGGAACATCTCCGACACCGACGATTCCGCCGTAGAGGAGATCACCTACGAGACCCAGGACCTCTGCGCCCTCGAACAAATCTCCAAAATCACCTGCTCCGGCTTCAACAATTCGCCTCTCCTCTCCAATTTGAAAACCCGATTCCGCAAGCTCAAATCTTTTCCTGATTATTCAACCAGACCCGCCGCCTCTGCTTCTTCTGGTGTCGTCCGATCTGTGAAGGTCAAGATCATCTATGGCTACTGTCTAACCCTTCCGGTCAGTCCATCTATACCAACTTTATGCTCTCCTTCATCTGTGAAGCTTTTTCCTTGAAGGACTAGTGACGAATTTGGGCGGTTCTCCACCTGGGTTCTGAGAATTTGGGGGAAAAGCGGAATGAGGAGGAATAGAGCGGGCAACTTCAAGGCATGTTCCTCTCGCCAACTGCTCTTGCACTCTAATCAGACAAAGGAACATCAAAATTGGAGGTTGGATCATCAAAGACATCATTACTTACCAGCAATGACGCCGACAGTCCAGTGTACAGAGATCAACGGCCGCCACTCTGCCATTTATGTAACCCCTCACTTGCATGCAACTGCCATTTCTTCAGCAATTTGATTTGGATGTTTGATGTGTAGAGTCGGATCTGCAAACAATCCTCCTGTGAGATACTTGAGAAGCAAACAAGGCCGCTCCGAAGCCACTTCTGGAAGCCGTCGATTTCTTGCACCGGCAAGAGCGCGCGAAATCTCAGAGGCAAAATTCCCCACCGGCAATTCCCAACCGATTTTCCTTAAGTTTTGGTAGTAATTTTGAGGGGACTGGCTGGTGCTTCCTTATCGCTGTCAAAGGCAAAATGTATTGATAAAGGCAAGTTCAGGATCTTGTGCTAATTTTGAGGGGATTGGCTGCACCTTCCACCCGATATTCTTTTGTGTGATAGTTTTATGGGCACTGCCTCCCACCTGCAATCATTGCTTGCCTGATTTATGCTGCTTTTATTGTATGAATATTTTCATATCACAAACTGATCCCCTTTCCCCTGTTGAAGGTATGTGTTTAGTTTAAATAAAGCGACAGACTGTTTCTTCCAGTGAAAAGGGCCCCCCTGGTTTTTAATGCGTAGCTGTGTGGCCCTATCGTATGCTTCTTTTGCTCGCGGTTGGGTACTTCGACTGGTTTGCGGATCAACGTTGTTGCTTGTTGGATTAAGTCTTTCATTCTACCTATCTCATATCACCTGTTTGATCGAATTACTAGATGCTTGTCATCTCTGTAGTACTTCCAGTAGAGTACTGTTAGCATAAATCCATTTGAGAAAATTGGATCTACGCTTTGATTCAAAGAAATATATCTCTTCCAATTGTGTTAGCTCATTGATATAAACATCTTATTTTCTATTCTTAGTTCTCTTACGTTAGTAACTTCTCTTGGCAAATTTTTGGTTGCGATCATGGGAATCCTCTTCTGGAACTGTCAAGGAATTGGCCCTATAACAACCAATAGGCAGCTAGCCGAAACGGTAAGTCGTCACTCAATATATTTGTTGTTTCTAAGCGAAACAAAAAACGAAGATGATTTGGTCAGAGACAAAATTAAAAACCTTGGCTTTAAAGAAAATCGTCTCGTCAGTGCTATTGGCCTATCTGGTGGTTTAGCTGTGGGTTGGTCATCGAATGTAGACTGTATTATTCGAGACAAACATAGCTTCTACATTTCCTTAGAATGCCAACATCCAAGACTCGGAAGAGCTCACTTCTTATTTGTTCACCTTAGTTGTGACGTAGGGACCAGGCAAAACCAACTCAATGCATTATCTGCCATTATTCGAACTGTAATTCTTCCATTATTTGTCTTCAGAGACTTTAATTGTATCCTGGAAAGTTTTGAAAAATCAGGAGGCAGATGCCCGGCTCTTTCTGCCCTGGACCAACTAAGAAATTTTTGCCTCCAGTCAAGTCTGCAAGACTTAGGCTTTAATGGCCCTTACTTCACCTGGACAAATCGCAGATCGGCTTCGGACCATATTATGGCTAGACTGGACAGAGTTTTAGTCGCCTCTTTGGCCTTAAACCTTTTGGCCTCTCGCCAAGGTAACTCACCTATCAGATCTAGGTTCGGATCACCGAAAATTGTGTTGCAACTCATCCCGCCTCATAATTTGGGACAACATCGATTCCACTTCGATAGCCGTTGGGCAAAATACTCGGAATCAAGACAAGCTTTTGCCAACAAATGGGGTAATCAAACCTCTGGTACAAGGCAATTCCAATTTTTTAATAACCTCAAGTCTTTGAGGCATGACCTTGTTGAATGGATGAAAAAGGGTACTTCTAACTCGCCTAGGAAAATAAAAGAACTTCGTCTAGCCATTGATACAGCCAGAAACGCTCCATCTGTTGACTGGGTGGCGATTAAGGGGCTTGAACAATCGTTAGCATCTGCCTATCTACAAGAAGAGCTTTATTGGAAACAAAAATCTAGAGTCACGTACCTTCAGGAAGGGGAGTCTAATACTCATTTCTTTCATACCATCACAAACCAGAAGAGAAGGATGAACACAATCCTTTCCCTCAAGGATGATAATGGCTTAGTTCATTTAGAGGAAGGAGCTAAAGCCAATGTGGCGGTGACATACTTTATGGGACTCTTCCTATCTAATCAACCCTTAGTTCATGAATTCATTTTGAGCTTGGGTCTCCAGAAGAAAGTGAATGATCGTATTAATACTTGCCTTGCTGCAACAGTTACAAGAAAAGAGATAAAAGATGCTACTTTCTTGACCGGGTCTTACCAATCCCCGGGGATAGATGGGTTTACTGGTATTTTCTTCCAAGCATTTTGGGATGTGGTTGGGGAATCCCACTGTGATGCTGCCCTCTCCTTCTTTCAAACGGAAAGATTGTTGCATAACTTTAATCATACGCTGATCACGCTTATACCCAAGACTCCAAATGCTAAAACCATGAAACAAATGAGGCCTACAGGACTCTGCCAAGTATTCTACAAGATCATTGCTAAAATTCTGGCAGATAGGTTGAGTTGCTTCCTTCCTCTCATCGTGGGACCCAATCAAAACGGCTTCGTGAAAGATAGATCTATCACAGACAACATCCCAATCGGGCAAGAGGTGATGCAATTTCTCAAAACCAAAACTCAAGGCAGGGAAAAATGGATGGCTTTAAAGCTAGACATGGAAAAAGCTTATGACAGAGTTGAATGGCCTCTCTTGTTTGAGTTACTTAAAGGGCTAGGATTTGGAGATAAATGGCTCAAATGGCTAAGATCATGTGTGACAACTGTATCATTCTACATTGTCCTAAACGGGTCTATTCATGGATACTTCCATCCTCAAAGAGGCTTACGCCAAGGGGACCCTCTCTCCCCCCTCTTATTCGCTATATACACAGAAGCTTTCTCATCCCTTATAGAGAATTTCATTAGAAACTCTAGCCTTCATGGGCTACGTATTCACAGAGAAGCTCCACTGATCTCCCACTTATTCTTTGCGGACAATTCCTACCTATTCCTCCGTGCCTCCTCTACGGAATGTGTTCGTCTAATTGAAATACTTCATGAGTATGAAGTGGTGAGTGGGCAACGAGTTAATCTCCAGAAATCAGTTGTTACATTTAGTGCTAATGTCTTAGAATTGGAAGCTACTCGGCTAGCTGGTTTACTTGGTGTGTCAGCAATTGGAGTTCATGATAGATATCTTGGACTTCCATCTCAAGTACATAGATCTAAAATCCAAACTTTCCGGTATATTGAAGACTCTTTAGCAAACCGAATACGCCATTGGAAATCAAAAAACATGTCTCTGGCTGCCAAAGAAGTAGTCATTAAAGCAGTTGGGACAGCAACTCCCGTCTTTGCGATGTCCTGCTTTAGACTCACTTCTAATCTGTGTAGAAGGATGAACGAGCAACTCTCCACTTTTTGGTGGGCAGGCCAAGACAAATAAAAAGGTATACATTGGTTATCATGGTCTGAATGTTGTTTCAGCAAATTTGAAGGAGGATTGGGTTTTAGAGACTTTGATAGGTTCAATGTAGCAATGCTAGCCAAGCAAGCCTGGAAACTTATCCGGGAACCGGAGAATACTCTTGCCAGAATGTATAAGGCAAGATACCATTTCACCGAACCTTTCCTTCTAGCCCGTCAGGGGGCCCGCTCCTCTTGGGCCTGGCAAGGTATCTTGCAGGGTAGAGATTTACTGATTAAAGGTCTTCGTTGGCAAGTAGGATCAAGATCTAGGATTAACACCTTACTTGACTCTTGGTTACCGTCAGACCCTCCTTCTAGCCCTAAGTTGCTAATTGGCTCCTCGCTAGATCACCCAATGGTCTCATTTCTTCTGGACTCTAATGCTATGGCGTGGAATCTAGACTTACTTAAAACCTTATTTCCCCCCTGCCACGATCGATAAAATCTTATCCATCCCTCTCCCATCTTCCCCCAAGAAGATAAATTGATTTGGCACTTTGACAAGTCTGGCCATTATACAGTTAAATCGGGGTACCACCTCCTTTTGGATGGTTTAACTCCATCCAGGAACTCCCTGCCAGAATTTTTGAACACCAAGTTTTGGAAATTCATGTGGAATACTCCAATACCTCCTAAACTAAAATTCTTTCTTTGGAGATTGGTTCGTGGATTCTTACTAGTTAAAGGAATCCTCCTTTATAAGAAAATTATTTCATCAAGTTTATGTCTCGTTTGCTGCGAGGTAAATGAAGACTTCAAGCACTGCTTCTTCGACTGTAGAATCACTAGAGAACTGTGGACACTATCTGACCTTGACCATATAAGAGATATGATGAGGGCAAGTCCTATGGATCTTGCATGGAGAAACCTCTTTTTCATGCCTCATATCTCCAAGAATGATGTAGCTTTAATTGTTTTCTTATTTTGGAGAATATGGAAAGGTCGATGCAAGGATACTTATGGACACATTTTATTGAGGTCACATGTTCTATACAGGCAACTATTAGCGCAGGTGGAGGAATGGAGAATGGCAGAGGCAGAGAAGGTTCAGAGATCCGAAGAAGTCCGAAAGTCAATGCCCCACTCTTCCACAGGCCAAGGTCCCCATTCAAGGAGAACATATGTTTCCCTCCCTAGTGAAGGTATCCTAGTTCGTTTTGACGGCGCAACAAAAATTCCTCAAGGATGTGCAACTGGCTTTGTCGGCTTTTCAGGTGATGGAAATATCACATTTGTAGTTAATAAATTCTATCAGGGTATCTCAGATGCCTATATATCAGAATTACTTGCTATTCGTGATGCTATGAAATGGTGTCTGACCCACAACTTCTTGACTGTTGTTTTTCGTGGGGACTCTCAATTGGTCATCAAGGATGTGTCATCAAAGAAGGCTTCGCATTCAAGAGTGGGAGCTATATTAGAGGAAGTCCACTCTCTCCTTTCCTCCTTCCTATCCGTTTCGTGTCTTTTTGCTCCTCGGAGCTTCAACAGAGCTGCCCACCTCGTGGCAAAACAGGCTCTTTTATCGGGGGTCCGGTTGCATATGGACTACCGTTCTTTTTTAGTGTCTTTCTTGTAATTGTGCTGGCCGGCCATGCCCTGGGGGCTTATCTTGGATTAAAAAAAAACCTCTCATAGGAAAGAGTGGTTCCACCATCTTTGTATGATAGTTATACACTGTTACATTCTGCTACAAAAGTCTTGAGAAATATGACTTCACAAACTCTACCGGAAGCTAACATAACATCGTTGATGATCCATCATCAAAACTTGATCATAAATGTCATATTATACAATGCCTTTGGACTCCTCCTTTTAATATGATCTTACCGATTGTGGATTTAAATAGAAAAAAGCCTATTGTACCTTTTCACCTTGGACAAAATATATGACTAAGCAGCAATCCTTTGCAGGATGAAAGTCGTAGATCGAACATCAACTGTTAGACAAAAGCAATGCATCAAACTCCTGCAAAGATAACAAACATGGAATGCCAAACAAAATTAAAGAGCCGCGGGAAATGAAACCATTGTTGAAGTGCCAACAAGTCTAAAAAATACAGGCGTTGAGAATGCAAATTAATTATTCTCGATACTATCTTATTACTAGTTATTATCTAATTTTATTTTCAAGTGTAAAAAAAAGTGAAAGCAATTTATTAGGTGCGAATTAATTCATGAACTCACGAACTATATATCTAATCATGAATCTCGATCCGCTAAAGTAGTAGAAACATATTCAATGGTCGACGTTTGTATTTGGACCATAAGCTTAGGTCGGAGAAGGAGTCGGCGATAGTGGGACAAGTGAAATAAAAGAAAAGGGGAAAGGACAATCCACAAGTAGTGAGAGCTGAGAAGGTAAAGAGTATGCAACATTGAGGAAATCTTACAACTAGCAGTCCACGAGGCTGACCACGTCTAACTAAATTTGACGTGTGACAAAGGCGATGACAAATCAGAGTTTTTTAGAAAGATATGACTTTGGAATAAAATATTAGGATATATTTAAGATTTGATACTCTAATTTGGTCCGAACTCTACACGAATAGACTACTTTGCACCAAAATTTTCGGAACTCCTAAAGATGTCTATGTTTTCAAAATAATTTCTCCAATTTGCATGGTATGTCAATTAACCGTCAACTTGGATAGTCAATACATTCGAGTGTTAGTTCAGAGTGTTAGTCAGTCAGCAACCTTAACTGATGTGGACGGAATAACTACGGGTTGAGGCCTTGAAGGTAGGCAGCTGGATAATAGATTGAAGTAGGCAAAAATTGTTGAATTATCACTCATGGGTTGTGAAAGAAGTAAGATGATCATTTGTGCTAAATGCAATTTAAGTTTTGGGAAGACAAAGAATCAATTGAGGATGATCATATTTTACCAACATATCGACAACACAAAATTCATACGTAATGCATGCAGCTTAATGACAGTACTTAAGACACCACCTCATTTTTTAGGTATATAAGAGCATTATTTCGACTCTTCTATTTCTTACTCAAAAAGTCAAAACCACTCTTCCCTTCCTCTGTATTTCACCACACTAACCAAATGAAGCCTTCAAAGTCTTCATATATCACTACTTGGCCTGGAAGAGATCATTCTCAAGGTATGGCTAAAACCCAAACCATAGCCTGGGTTAACCATCTCTTGTTGTTCTCTCTCATTGCCTTGACCCTAGTCTTCATCTCTTACTTCACCATTCATCATAACTCTGCTTCCCTCGCCAAGTACCTCACTGAGACTACTGCTGCTGGTGTTACATTCCAACAACAATACGCCGCAAGCAATGTGGCTGGAGGAAATACTTGCTCAGGACGTTACATCTACGTTCATCACCTGCCTGCCCGTTTCAACGACGATGTGTTCAAGAGCTGTCGCGATAATTCACTGCTCAAGAACCCTGATATGTGCCCAGACCTCTCCAACTTGGGATTTGGAGCTCAGGTCAATATTAAGAACCCATCTGGTGACCTGGGTTTGATCACAGAGGAGAGATCTGCGAGTAGCTGGTACGCTACCAATCACTTCAGTCTCGAAGTCATCTTCCGTCACAAGATGATGAAGAGCTATGATTGCTTGACCAATGATTCATCCTTGGCCTCCTTGATCTACGTGCCATTCTATCCCGGTTTCGACATTGTTAGACATCTCTGGGGGGATTACAATACAACTGTGAGAGATGCTCTAGGTTTTGAGTTGGTGAGCTGGCTAAAAAACCAGCCCAATTGGAAGACATCAGGTTTATGGGGAAGGGACCATTTCTTTGTTTCAGGCAGAATTGCTTGGGATCTTCGAAGACCAGATGACGATGATTCACATTGGGGAAGCAAGCTGATGCAACTTCCTGAAGCAATGAACATGACAATGCTTTCGATTGAGACAACTTCATGGAGCAACGAGTTGGGGATTCCATACCCAACATACTTCCATCCTCGTCGGCTAAAAGAAGTGCATCGATGGCAGAAGAGAATGACAAGACAAAAAAGGCCATACCTATTCTCCTTCGTGGGTGGGCCGCGAGCTAACATGACAGACTCCATCCGTGGGGAGCTCATAAACCAGTGTTTAGCTTCAAGGAGGAATTGCAAGCTGCTGAACTGTCATTCAGCCAATTGTATGAGTCCAATTGAGGTGTTGAAAGTGTTTCGGAACTCGGTCTTTTGCCTGCAGCCTGCTGGCGATTCATACACCAGGAGGTCAACTTTCGATTCCATCTTGGCCGGGTGTATTCCTGTATTCTTCCATCCTTTTTCGGCTTATACACAGTACATATGGCATCTTCCAAGGAATTACTCTTCTTATTCTGTTTACATACCAGAAAATCTGGTGAGAGAAGGGAGAGTGAGCATCAGAATGCAACTGCTTCAAGTTTCAAAGGCGGAAGTAGTGTCGATGAGACAAGAAGTGATAAATTTGATCCCAAAGGTGATATACAGGGATCCAAGATCAAAATCGAAGGACTTTGAAGATGCATTTGACATTGCAGTTAAGGGAATGCTGGAAAGAGTTGGCAAAGTAAGGAGACAGATCAAGGGAAAGATCCAGGGACTGGATTTGCAGAACCAGGTAGCTGGAAGCTGAAGCTTGAAGATGGATGGTACAGGGAGAGATCGTGAGTGGGATCCGTTCTTCTGATATCTGGAAAAGAGAGAACCATTAACTGTTTCTGGCAGAGTACAAAAGAAAACCCATGATTTGTCTTGCTGAAGATAAAAGCAGATGAAGTCCATTTTCATGGTGAAGGGGGGGAAATAAACCTGTTTTTATATTTGTAAAATCGTCTATTTCTGATAACGTTGAAAGTGAAATACAGGCGAGGAGAAAAAACTGCATATCTCAATTACATGAGTAAAGTGTAGCTTAAGTTTGAAAAACAGAAAGAGCACGAAGGCCATTCTTCAATTGTAGCTGTAAGCAACTATAGGAAGCATAACATAGCGGCATGTACAACCGAGCGACAAAAATAAGACAATAGTATGCACATGAGCAAAACTTCTTGAGAACCAGCATTGTTTAGCCAGCCAAGCCAAGTAACCAATCACCAGCTTCACCCTTACATGTTGGACAGAACTTGAAGCGAGACAAGAATGTATCTCTGTAATGTCAACCATAAGACATTACAAGGTAGAAGAACTTCTGGACCTGTGCACTTTATCTTCTTGAGGAGGATTCAAGGATGGAGAGGAAACGGCAGCATGATACCCAGAAGAAGCAAGTTGTGCTAGTGCTGGAACTGCACCACCTATGCATTTTCCCGGAACAAAGATAACTCTGGTTAACATTCAAGAGAGTTTCTGGCGTTCTCTTTCTATGATGAATTATTATAGCAATATACTAGACCACAACTTTCACAAAAACATGCTGACCACTAGGATGCTGGAGCACATAAAAGAGCTTTGGACAACCATAATTCCCACATTCAGAGCAATGAATTGTAAACCGGCACTTTAATCATTCATTCAGGTCGGATATCAAACAGCTTCAACCAAGTGGATCAGCATCAGAGACAATCCTATATGGTGGAAACCACAGAATCGACAGCATTTTGAGTACTAGTATTCAGAACCCAGTAAAAGATTGAATTTGATTTCTTCCTTTTCCATGGACAAGGAGATTCCGCTTGGAGCTAAGTGATACAAGTAGAAAGACTTCAAAAAAGCTAGAAGGGTTACCCAGTTAGATGCAAAAGTCACAGCTAGGGAATCAGATGAAACATGGAACACTAGTTAAATCTATCTAAGCAAACAATCTTTATATTGATCTATTTGGAAGCGCAAACTTTAAAGGGGAGCGTTGCTGACCTGCAAATCCGGCACAAGCTGAAGCGAATACTATTACTGGAGGTGCCTGCATATTAAAAAAGTAAATTTTTAAGTAGGAACTACCAACAAGAGAAGAACTGAACAAGGTAGAGTAAACTCAGTCCTAAGCATAACAAAGGATAATTTGTCATCACAATAAGCACGACTAAACTAGACCTACTTAGACTAACTACATAACCAGAACAGTTTACAAAAGAAAAAAGCATTGATCTGCCGTTCATGGTTCAACAATCAACACAATGACCAGGGATTGAAGCAAAATTCAGTTTCAGAACTAAGTAGATCGGAGAAATATGCTGTTCACGCGCATATAACTGTACCTTGCAAATGAAGGTATTCCAGAATAGCAGCAGAAAAAAAGATAATCAAAGAAGTGGTACGAACTTACACCAATGAAGAAATGAACCCACATCGGTCCTTTTATGTACTTCTGAACTATCGGCATCACTGCATCACAAATTTTGTAGAGTTAAACAATTGGTGACCATCCTTTGACCAACAAAAATGTAAGAAATCTTGTTTTCATACCATGATTAAACCCATAGAATGCGCCAGCGGTACCACCAACAGCAGTTCCAATCTAAGCCAAAGCAACAAAGGGATACAATTAGAATAATAGATAGTAAAATCTTCATAAACCAAGTAATGGTTAGATTACCAATTGGCATGACACAAGGAAACCCCATTCTCACACAAGTGTTAAACTAATATCAATAAGCTAAAGCTCCGGCCAACTGGTAAACAGTCAATTCATGGAGGAATCGATATGCGTACGCTCACGACGTAGAATTGGCACGAATTCGGATAGTTCAGAGTATCCAGATACCGCTAGATTCAAAGATCAATATTCACCACTCACCCCTTATCATCCATAGAGAAAAAAAAAAGGCAGGGGAATCCTGGTAAATTCCCGTAGAGAAAGAGAATAAACCGAAACTTTACCATGGAAAAACTGTCTCGGAGCAGGGGTCGATTCGTCCAGCCGCTAGTTTCCTGCAAAAATTGAATCGTCTTCGCCATATGATCAAATGAGAAAAGAAAATGGAAGGAAGAGAAATTTTCAGAACGGGGAGATAACGAAAGAAGAACGGACTCACCGCTTCTTTGGTAAGAGGGCCGGCGCAGTGATGGCAGCGCAACCTTTTGAGAATCTCCGATTTCGAATCCGCCATTACTAACCGTCGTCTGGCTCCTTCCTCCGCAAGCTCCTCTCTCTGTGAAACCCCCAAAACCCTTTCTGGTTAAGATGCCAACGGCAACTCAGCCGGGTCGTGGTCCGACCCGTTCAATTAAACGGTGTCGTATCATTAGTTTAGTAGGACGGGACACGTGGGCGATTCGAAGGCAAAGTTGGATTCACAATTAAACGATGCCGTACCATCTGATTAGTTGGGCGCGAGTCGCGCGACTGTGGATGATTGGAAGGCAAAGTTGGATTTGCATTTAGCCTTTTTTTTCTTTTTGTTATTTGTCCCGGCGACCGCTTCACCGCCGCCAGCGAGACGTTTTGCCTTTCTTCTTCCATATAAAGAACAATTTCGGATTCCATTTGAAGGTCTACAGATATCTGTCCCGACTCCCCCGTTGCTTTGAGAGCGCGAGTACTTATTTGATCCTGAATCGTTGAAGAAATGGGGATTATGTCTGATATTCGAAGCTATTGGGAGCAGCAATCCATGGGAAGTCTTCGGTATCGTGGCAGCAGCAGCCATCGCAATGCCAGCGGCGCCATCTATAACAGAAATTCCTTCGCGATTGCTTCTCCCGACGAGAAACGCAGCAAAGCTTTTGCCCGAGGTTTAAAGCTCGCTTCCCCCTTCTCGTCCTCTTTCATCCGGTTTGAACCTCGTTTTTGCGCTTTTGTTTTCTGCCCGATTCTCATCTCTCGCGTCTCTTTCTGTTCTTCCCCCACGCCGTTTTCTCTTGTTGCAGAAAGCGTTGTTGCGGGATTTAAAGCAGCTGCCATCGCGGCCGTACTCAGCGCGATGCCTGTGGTAAGTTTTTGATGATGCCCTTGTGGTAAGGATTTCACCAGTTTATGTGAAAAATTGTTCTGTTGTTTCTTATGTCCCAATCTTTGAATGGATGAGTTGCTTGCTCCTGATGCTGAAGCTCTAAGTGATCAGCTGGATTTGGGTTTGTAATGGTGAACCTAGGTGGCCTGGTTGTGGGGATCAAGTAGTGTTAATTTTGTGGACACTTTGAGTTGATTGTGCCCTCTTCTGGTGATGGCGTGAGAAGTATGAGGCATATGTGGATGGTATATATCTGCATGTTCATATTCATCACCACTGTAGAGTCATAGAAATTTTCGAATTGAGGTGCCATGTAAAATAGATACACTATGAACTGCTATCTTTCTTATGTGAATGTGTCATCGACGAGAGAGTAGCAAATTGGCAAATCTCTTTCATACTTCCTCACCTTTTTTTTCTATATGTTCAGGTAGTAGCTTGTCGCAAGATTCCATGGGCAAAGAGGAACCTAAATCACACTGCTCAAGCGCTCATCATATCCTCTGGTATGACTCTGAACATACACTCTTAACCTTACATGGTTCCCTTGTTAGGCTGTAAATAGTAATGATAGCTAGTGAATGCGTGTGTTCGCTCGGCACAAGTTCACCAATTTGACATGGCGGAATCTCGCTTTAGGTCCTAGATCTCTTGCCACTAGTAGTTACATGGAAAGAAGTTCTGAGTGTCTATGAGAGTCGCACCTTGCGATCCTAAAAACATTCATGAAAAGCACACACGTCACCGTTTTTTCGAACAATGTGATAAAGCCGATTGCCCTTATGCACTGCCATGAGTTGAACTGCACATTAACCAGGTTCCTTATTAGACTGTAAATACAAATGCTAGCTCGTGAATGCATATCTTCGCCCTATGCAGCCTTTTTGGCACATAACCACGCCGCTTGAGGTCTCCTGTCTCGCTAGCGGTGACCTATATTGCATCTGCTGATTATGTATGGCTGCAAGGGAACGTCAATTTCTGAAAACCCTGGCCAGTCAATTTCTGATTATATATTGCATCTGCTTGAGGTCTCCTGTCTCGCTAGTGTTGTACTTGACTTTTGGTGCTTTCCTTCCGGTACTCACACAATGGCTTGTGGTGTCATTTGTTAACAGCATCCATTTCCGCCTTCTTTATCACTGCTGACAAAGCTACTTTGGAGAGCGCAAGAAGCAACACTCACTACGACAAAACAGCTTGAGGGTGGTCAACTTCCCCCTTTGTGGCAGACAGTCACTTTGTAGTTGTGAAGACTCGACTCAGGCAGCTTGGCCATGCTTACTGTGAAATAATAAAACCCTAAGGGTTCGTCTGTAATTTGGCATATCAATGGCCTGATTGTTAGTTTTTTTTTTACTTGCACACATTTGGGGAAAGCACGTACCTAAATGTTTAATCCAGCGACGAGTTCACCTACGGCTACATGAACCAAGTTCCTTATTAAGTTGAAGACACATCCGTCCCCCTTCAACTACGGTGCTTCACTGTATAATAAGGCGGCTCCTACCTTCGTCATTTCCTTTGCCTAACAAGGTCTTTCATTTTACCAGCGAACTACTGGTTTGACCATATCAATGACAAGATGGCAATAATCTTAAAGATGATGGTTCGGAATTTATTGTTTGTGTTTTAGGGTTGCGATGTTGCGCCTTGTCGCGGAGCGGAGATGGCTTATGAGCATGTGTTATGTGACATGTTACGGTGTTTTGTTAGTTTTAGTAGTCTAAATTTAATTTTTTGTTAGCAGTTTTGTTAGTAATATTGATCGTGAAGAGATATATGATGGTCGACATCCAATTTAAATTTTTTTTTTTAAATTTTGGCTAATAAATGATATTAACCTAAACCCAAGTAGACTCATTGATTATAGATAGGGTATGGGTGACATTGGAAGTTTGTAGTTGGGTTGGGTTTGGATAGGGTATGTATATTTACTTTCATAATCTAAATGTGTATAAGTTGGGTATGGATACCCATTTATTAAAGGTTGTTTTAATTACACAAACAAAAAATAGATCTATTTGTAGAACTTCAAAAGTTTAGGTATAAAAATGTAATACAAAAAATTTTAGGTACTAAAATGTAATGTTCCATCAATATTTTGAGGACTATATGCCAAAAAAATTTATTTAGGTTATAAATCTAAATATCTATTAAGTTTAGGTACCAAACTGTAATTTGCATAGTTTAGGCTTAATTATTTTTGTGCTGATGTATTTAAGATGATAATTATTTACTTTTTTTTATAGAAAATGGAAACTATATATTTGATATGTGTAGATACATAGCCAAACATTGCATGTATAATTGTTGAAAATTCTAGCCCGAATTAAAAAGAAAAACTCTAGAGAGTAGCAAAAGGAATACAAACTGGAACTTGCCTAAAATTTCAAGCCTTCAAATCCCATAGTGGAAAATGACGAATTTCTAATAAATAATAACCATATATATATTTATTTTTAATTGGACTCGACATTGAGCTGAAAAAGTTAGTGGTTCATGGTTCAACTATTAATTCTCTAGACTGTTAGTGAGTCGAGTATCCAAATTCGGGAGTCCAAGAGTTTTATAAAACGTTCTTGATGCAAGAACTCCGAATCATTCTCTTGAAGCTCATCCTCTTCATCATAAATTATCCGCTTGTCCCGAAATGACCGGACCCAATAGGGAAATCCTAATTCATTGGGCCTTGGACCCGTTCATACTTGTGATTAGAATACATAAAAATAAATATACTAATTAGGGTTAGACGAAGAAGGCAAAGTAAAGGTTATGGAAGGTGTTGGGCATGTGACTCGGATCTCACCCCACTGAGGAAGCACCAAGGATGCTCACGCCAAGGCAAAGCGCGCGAGTCACACCGGAGTCGAGCGCGCGAGTCGCGCCGGAATCAAGCGCGCAGGTAGAGACCACCCCCGTGGAGGCGCGCGTAAACACTAAACGACGGCGCATTGCACAGGCGTGGGCCCTTATCGAGTAGCCGTAGAAGCGGTGCCGTGTCATCCAACGGGCCGTCACCATCATAGTCCTAGGTATAGTCCTGCCTATGTCAGGGGTAGTCACATCAGGGTCCTAAAAGCATGGCCCAAATCCCTGACATGTCAGTGGTCACATCATTGTACCCACTTGTAACCCAACCACTCACCCACCACCATGTAGCCTATAAATATGGCATTTACTCCGGTGGGTGAGGGGGGGGGGGGATTTTTCAGACTCTATCTCTAAGATCATTACTTTCTCTCACTAAACACACTCTCTCTATCTCAGCTCTATCCTCCCTCTCATTTGTCTCAAAGTTCTTGTTCGACCAAGTCGTTCATTCTTCTCGACCCATTCTAGTGAACCTCACTCCTACACTGAGTTAGGTTCAAACAATTGGCGCCCACCGTGGGGCCTGAAGAAAAAATGGCAGAACAAAACTCCAACATACCCGGCGAGGTAACCCCCATCAAGGCAATGACGGATCCTAGGGTGTTCGCGGGACTCGCGGAAGCCAGCAACCGCGACGCGGTACTCATCGAGGAAGAAGAGCCCGAACTGACGGCCAAGGAGATGAGGCAGCTGGTGACGAAGCAAAATGACGTCATCGCCGATATGCAAAAGCAGATGAGCCAAGTTATTGCGCTCATGATGAGCAGAGAAGCTGCGGCAGCGCCGAGTGCGCCGTCTGACGCGTTACAGCTAACGCAAGGAGGGACATCAGGCGATGTCCCGCCACCACATCAGGCAGCGGTCGAGTTGACCGCGCCCGAAGCCCAGCGATACGAACCGCCCGGAAGAGCGGACCTCAGCTTTTTGGAGCAGCACCTGTCCCCACAGTTCCGCCCCAATCCGCCTAGAAAGGCCTTACATCAACCGTTGTGCGCGGAGATCATGGCGGAACACTTGAGCGGGACGCCACCCACCCTCCCCACGTACAATGGAACAACCGACCCTGAGGATCACGTCAGCACCTTCTGCCTACGGATGCAACTCCAAACCATCTCTAACGCGGCACTGTGCCGGACGTTCCCATCAACATTTTCCGAGATATGCCTCGACTGGTATAACCGCCTCCCCAATGGAATCATCCGCTCTTTCGAAGAGTTCATACTCCTGTTCACAACGAAGTTCGCGTCACAAAAAAGAAGGCCTCTCCACCTCAAGGCGCTGATAGACATCCGCCAGAAGGATGGAGAAAGCTTGCGGGCGTTCTACGTCAGGTGGTCCAGGGTGGCAATGGCCGTAAGAGATCTCACCCCAGAAACCGCCGCCCATCACCTCATGGACGCCACCACTAGCATGGAGCTCAAGAGAGCGCTAGCAAAGAGACCAATCACTCTATCTACGGAGCTTGAGGTCAAGATTGAAAAGGCCATCACTTTGGAAGAGACGCTGGGCGCCGGCTCCATCAGACGTTTCGAACCCGCCAAAATGCCCAAAGAAGATCAAGCTCGTAGGCAGCTTCCTGTGTCGCGAGACCAGCTGTTGCAAGCGCACAGCGGCGCCAGACGCCCACCACCTCCTCCAGAACAAGCCCATCGGGGGCGGTCGCCAGATAGGCGCCCGCCAAACTATACACCCCTCAATGACACGATTAAGAACGTCTACCACGTTCTGCGAGAGAAGGGGTACAAAATCAACTGGCCCGCCCCCATGAAGACCCTCCCGCACATGCGAGACCCCAAGAAGCGCTGCGAATTCCACAGGGACACGGGTCACTGGACAGAAAACTGCATAGAGTTGCGCTATGAGATCGAGGGCCTCATACAAAGGGGACTCCTGAATGAGTTCATTCGCGGAGCGGAAGAACCGGGGGAGCGTCCCGTGGAACCCCCACCACCGCCACAGGCCGACTACGACGACGCCTCGGGCTCGTACGTAGTGCGAAAAGAAATTGGGGTGGTAACTATAGAAGGGGACCGCCCGAAGAAAAAGACCAAGCGCGACCGCGCCATAGAGTGCGCGGCGACGGAAGCTCCAATAAAGTGCAACTTGAGCTTCGACGATGCTGAACTCCCTGGAGGGGTCCCGTCAGAGGACCCACTCATCATCACCGCCCTCGTCGCCGCCTGCAAGGTTCGCCGCCTACTGATAGACGGGGGCAGCGCAGCGGACATCCTTTTCAAAAGCACGGTCGACCAGATGGACATCGACCCGCGGCTAATCAAGCCCGCCTACGGGAACTTAGTCGATTTCTCCGGCACGAGGGTCCCAGTTATCGGTGTGGTCACTCTTCCAGTCGTGCTCGGGGACCAAGAGCCACGATTCTCGAGGCAAGTCGAGTTCACGATAGTCGACTGCAAATCCCCCCACAATGGCATTTTTGGCCGCCCGCTCTTGGCAAAATTCATGGCTCTCCCGTCAACATGCCACCAGAAACTTAAATTTCCCACTAAGAAGGGGAGCGGCGAAGCGCGCGGGACAACATGGGAGGCCCCAAAGCTAGGAGAAGTCCGCCAGACCAACATCGTTGACACAAGGGCAGAAGAGCCTCGCCCGGAGTCAATGGATTCTGACTTCGAAGTCGCCCTTGATCCGAACGAGCCGACAAGCAAGATACGCGTCTCAACTCACGTCCCTGGAGACGCGATTGAACCGTTGATAAAGCTGCTGAAAGAATATAAAAAATTATTCGCGTGGTGCACGGAAGACATTCCAGGGGTACCAAGAGAAGTCGCCCAACATTCCCTTGGGGTCCCAGTCAGCGCGACGCCAAGACAACAGGTGCGACGGAGCTTCACGAGCGACAAGCTTAAAGCCATTGAGGAAGAGGTGGCGCGCCTGCTGTCGGCGGGGTTAATCCGTCCAGTGAAATACCCGAAGTGGCTGGCGAATGTGGTTTTGGTAAAAAAGTCCTCGGGGGCTTGGCGAATGTGCGTCGACTACACGACGATCAACAAGGTGTGCCCAGGGGATCCCTACCCGCTGCCGCGCATCGACCAACTGATCGATGCCACCGCCAACCATGAAACACTGTCTTTCCTGGACATGTTCTCAGGGTACCACCAAATCCCAATGTCGCGCGAAGACGAAGAGAAAACAGCCTTCATGACGCCGTTCGGAAACTTCTGTTTCGTCGGAATGCCATTTGGGCTGAAGAATGCTGGCGCGACATACCAGAGGATGATCGACGCGGTGTTTTCACAACAAAGGGGGCGCAACATTGAGGCATATGTGGATGAGCTCATCGTCAAGACCAAGGCAGGGAAGTCACATCTGGATGACCTGCGCGAGACATTCGAAGCGCTCCGCAAACACAGTCTCCGCCTGAACCCGCTGAAATGCGTGTTCGGAGCAGAAGCCGGAAAATTCTTGGGATTCATGATCACCAAGCGCGGCATCGAAGTCGACCCAAAGCAAATCACCGCAGTCCAGGGCTTGCGCGCGCCAAGAAACACATTGGAGATCCAGTCTCTGAACGGGAAAATTGCGGCACTAGGAAGGTTCATCCCAAGATCAGCAGACAAGTGCGCCCCATTCTTCAAGACACTGAAAAACGGCGCGTGATTTGCATGGACCAAGGAGTGCGAAGCGGCCTTCCTAGAGCTCAAAGCCTATCTTGTTTCCCCCCTGTATTGACTGCCCCAAAAATTAATGAAGAGCTTTTTCTGTATCTTGCCGTGTCCACAAGAGCCGTAAGCGCAGTACTAATATCCAAGAGAGACGGTCAAGGCGAGCGCCCGGTGTACTATACATCGCGAACTCTGGTCAGCGCAGAAACAAGGTATTCCCCTATCGAGAAAGCAGCATTAGCACTGGTTAGCGCAGCGCAAAAACTACTCCCGTACTTTCAGGCACACCGAATCACTGTCCTAACCAACCTCCCGTTAAAAAAGATCCTAACCTCAATGGAGGTATCGGGGCAGATGGTAAAGTGGGTCGTCGAACTGTTAGAGTACGACATCCAGTACGCTCCGCGTCCAGCAATAAAGGCGCAAATCCTGGCAGATTTCATCGCGGAGGGAGTAACCCTGGAAACAGCACCGGAAGGGGTGTGGGAGGTTTATGTAGACGGCGCGGCGAGCAAGCACGGCGCCGGCGCGGGGGTAGTCGTGCGCACGCCCACAGGTGTTGTGCACGAAATAGCAATCCGATTCAGAGCCCTGAAGACAAATAACACCGCCGAATATGAAGCCATCTTGGCGGGAATGGCGGCTGCCAATGACTTGGGCGCTAGAACAATCAGAGTACTCTCCGACTCATCGTTAGCTGTCAACCAACTGAATGGAGCCTTCGATGGCAAAGAAGATGCACTCGCGTATTATATGGAGCGCGTCAAACAATGAGCAACCGCCTTCGAGGCGGTGACATACGTGCAGATACCAAGGGAAGAAAACATGCACGCCGACGCGCTATCCAAGCTGGCAACAGCAACAAACTTTGAGTCTACACGCCTAGTGACAGTACAAAAGGAGGAAGAGGAAACCAACCAAGAGGCCACGGTCAATACCACCCAAATCGCGGAAGATGACTGGAGAACCCCGATCATAAGGTTCTTACAAGACGGCATGGTGCCAGAAGATGCCAAGGAAGCATGGACCTTGAGGCAGAAGGCGGCCCGATGCACAATAATTGGCCTGGACTTATACCGACGATCATACTCCGGAGCATATCTCAAATGCATCGGAAACGACGAGGCACGCAACATGGTGCGAGAGCTGCATGAAGGAATGTGCGCGATGCACGCCGGTGCGCGCAGTATGGAGCGCACCATACTGTTACATGGGTACTATTGGCCGCGGGTGAAAAAGGACACAAAGAAGTACGTTGACGAATGCAACAAGTGTCAATTACACGCGCGCCAACATCATCTTCCATCGACCGAGTTCCAAGGCAACCTGAGCGCCTGGCCCTTCGCACAATGGGGAGTAGACCTTCTGGGCCCATTCCCAACAGCAAAAGGGAAGCGCAAGTACATAATTGTGGCGGTGGACTACTTTACCAAGTGGATCGAGGCGGAGGCGCTAGCTTCTATAACGGCGCATCAGGTAACCCACTTCTTAAAAAGTAATATCCTGGCGCGCTACGGAGTCCCGAATGCGTTCATCTTCGATCACGGCAAACAATTTGACTGCGCGGAGGTCATAGACTTTTGCGACCAAGTGAGAGCCATCGCGAGGTTCGCATCGGTAGCCTACCCCCAGGCCAACGGCCAAGCGGAGGCAGCCAACAAATCCATCTTGCACGGCCTCCATACGAGATTAGACGACGCCAAGGGCAACTGGGCAGATGAACTCAACACGGTGCTATGGGCGCATCGTACCACCTACAAAGTGGCAACGGGCGAAACCCCATTCGCGCTCACCTATGGCACAGACGCGGTTATACCCATAGAGGTGACGTTCCCAACATACCGAGTCATGGCGTACAACGAGGCAGATAACGACGAGGCACACCTGCTGGACCTAGAGCTAGCACAAGAACGACGAGAGTTGGCAGCCATCAAACTAGCCGCGACGAAAGCGCAAGTAGCCAAGTACTACAACGCGAAACTGGTCCCGCACAAATTGGTTCTTGGAGATCAAGTGCTACGCAGGAACTTCCGCCCCGACCCCAAACATGGCAAGCTCGCTTCAACATGGGAGGGCCCGTACCTGATCCGAGAGGTTGTCGGTGCCAATACCTTCAAGCTCAGCGAATTGGGGGGCAACAAAATTCCAAGAACATGGAACGGGCAGAATCTCAGGAAATATCGTTGCTCAAGTTAATGTAACATTTGTGCATGGCAACAAGAAATCAACAATAATATTGACTTCCCAGTTACTCGCGCTTTCACAGTTCGAAAGAACAAAAAATAGCAATAACTACGAGTTATTCGCACCCTCCTTTGTTCGAAAGAACAAAAAATAGCAATAGCTACGAGTTATTCGCGCCTCCACAAGTTCGAAAGAACAAAAAATAGCAATGACTACGAGTTATTCGCGCCCTCCTCAGTTCGAGAGAACAAAAAATAGCAATAACTACGAGTTATTCGCGCCCTCACAGTTCGAAAGAACAAGCATTAGCAATAGTCCAGCACTACTCGCGCTCACTCGATGCAAAGGAACAAACAAACGCCGCGAATAAGCACTCTTTGGATTCAATTAAGCGGGAGCAGCAAGCAATCGCAATTACACTTAAAAGAAAACAAGAGGGATAACAAAACAACAAACGCAAAAGGGGAACATTTCAAACGCAGAGACACTTAGGCACTTTGGCCCTCTTTACTCTGCTTACGGCGCGTCAGGGGCTGAGCATCCTCTTCATCGTCATCATCGTCACCATCAGCTCCCTCAGTATCCCTGCCTGCGCCCCCAGCCTTCTCCCCAACCTGGCGCTCTTCCCCTTCCGGGCGCTCTTCCCCTTCTTCTTCCTCTTCCTCATCACCCTCTTCGTCATCCTCATCACCCGACTCGGAGTCAGACTCCAGGGGCCGCTTCTCGCCAATCCATGTCTGGACGTGGCGGACCATCTCGCGCGTATCCCAGCGGACTTCCGGGTTCTCCGGCCGAATCTTCTTCCCAACCGCGATCATGGCCTTGGTCATAGCGTCAGCCAAAATCTTCCCGAAAGAGGGAGAAGACTTGAACTGGCGAACTGTCATGACCTCGGCCTCGCAAACAGCTTCCGCCTTCGCGATGTTGTGAAGGCGGACCAGGTCATCCTTCTCCCTTTGATGCTCTTCGCGAGCTTGCTTCAGCTTCTCATCATAAGAGGCTTCTAGCTGACTTCGGATGGTCGAGCGCTCCTCAGCCCGCACCTGCTCTTTCGCCGCCTCCACGTCGGCAGCCAGCTTGCTCTGCAGGAGGCCAAGTTCCTCCATCGCTTCGTTGGCTTTGTTGGTGGCCACGTCGGCGCGGTTGTTCGCCCCGACAACCTTCCCCTCCAGCTGGATGATCTTGGCCTCGTCATCTTTTATCCGGGCGCGCTGCAGTGCGCGCTCCTTCTGAGCGCGGAAGGTCGCCGACAAACCCTACAACCACAGCGCTCATACACTTAGCGAGACAATACCAAAAAGAGAGAGATGAAACGCGATAACACTGAGCTGGATCTTACCGCGAAGTGGATCTGAGCCAAGTCATGAAGAGGATCAGACTTCTCCACCCGCGGCGGAACACTTAAGACGGGCCCAAGCGCGCGAAGCGCGGTATTCGCGGCCACAAGGTTGCATGCCGCCGAGGTGTGTATCCACACATCGCGGAAGTAGTTGACAGCAGCAGCGCCGGGAGAGGAGGCCGCGGCAGTCCCCCCAAAACCCGCCATCTTGGGAAACTTCTGCTGGACAGTGGCACTCGACGAGCTCCCCGCCTTCTCTCTCTCAGACCGAGAGGGTCTGGTCACCACCGCCTCCGGTTGTGAAAGTGCCAAGGACAGCTGCCGCGCATCAGACAGCGTTTGCTCCGCTGGTTGAGCCCGCGCCTCCCGCGCACTGGTTCCCTCTACGCGAGCCACCTTACGGGGATTTTCAACCGTCCGGGGCTGCTCAATCTCCTTCCGCTTCGCGCCCCTCGGCGCCTCACCCTCCTCCTTCTTCTTCTTCTTATCAGCGCGCGGCGCCTTGACGACATCGTCAACCGACATCATGCTCACCAGGTTGGAGAAATCAACACCTGCGCCAATAAGTCGTAAGAAAGCGGTTAATATGATAGAATGCAAAACAAAAGAAAAACAACTAACCATCGGCGAACAGCTCCTGCAAACAAGCCTCGCGCACTCCCGCGTGGTATAAATTCATCCTATGATCCATGCACGCCTCATACTCATCGTCCAGCCCGTCGTAGACGCCGGCGTCCGACTCGTACCCGTGCGTACTGCCTTTCTTCCATTCAGTAGGCTCCTCAACAAATTCACTCGCCCACTCTCCCGGAACGGGCTTGACGTAGAAAAAACGTTCAAACCAAGTCTTCTTCAACTTGGGCGACCCGTACACGAAGCCCCCGGGCCTCTTGTCGCGACGCTTAATAGAAAGGCAGTCGCTCCGCGTGGTTGGCTCCTTGATCTTATATATCTTCCGGAAGAGGCCGTAAGTCGGCTCGATATTGAGTCGCTTGCACGCGAGGCGGGGACAACTCGCGTGCATGATGACCGACGGAGAGAGCCGCCCAACGGAGCAGTTGAGGCGTCTATACAGAGCGCACAAGAGCGGGTCGATGGGGAACTTAAACCCCATCACCCAATACTCTGTGTACACACCAAACCATCCTGCGGGGCAATGACCCACCATGTTGCGCGTAGACGGAGCAGCGTACTGCCAATGGGGGGGCAAGCCCAGCCCGCGCACTATCTCCTCCACGTCGCCAACATCGTATATGGAGGCGTGTTTGGGTCCACGCTTGAGGTTGTCGTGCGGCGCGGGTTGATCGCCCCACATCTCGGCCCACTCTATAACTTTATACGCGGTGCCAACACCGCGTAATCCGAGTCGAGCCACAGCCTCAGATACGCGCACGTTATAGTCTGGCTCTGATTGTGCGCCAGAGTCTTCGCGCACGTCACCATCAGCTTCCACCGGCCTCCCATCACGACCACGGCGGATTATCAGCACCTCACGAGCCCCTTGTCTCGCCTGCCCACTCCCGGAAGCACCCATACCTTCGTCGAGAGAACCGCCGAGATTGTCCTCCGACTCGATGTCGAACGACGGCGTCGCCGGAACCCCATCGCCGCCGTTCCCATCGCCGGAACCGTCGTCTAATTCCAGCGAACGATCAGTAGAAGTGTGCGAAAGAGTGGAAAGATTACCTTCTTCGCCTTGTACGACCTCAGCCTCGTTGATGTTGATGCCAGCCATGATAACAACTTGATCCAGCAACAGCGAAAAGAGAATCGAGGTTGTAGAAGAAGGAGAGGAATCTCAGAGAAAGGAAGAACAAAGAAACGAGAAGCAAAGTCGTAGAAACAGATGAGTCCCACTCTCCTCTAGCAAACCAATATTTATAGTCAGCCAAGGGAAAACGAAGGGTTAAAGGTACATAGGGATTCGTAACCGTCAGATCCTACAAAATCTTTTCGAATTCTTTCGAATTTCAAGAAATCCCCGCCCAAATGGCCCAATCAGGCAGAGACACGTGGACACCCATCATCAAAGACAATAGTCGGCGACGCCACAAGTGTCACGCATCGCCTGGGGGGCATGACACACCCACGAGGAAGAAAAAACAACCCATCCCAAACTCGAAGGTAGCGCGCACCAATGCGAGAACATGACTTACGAGCGTAGCTCAAAGTCACGCGCACAACAGGGGGGCATGACACACCAACTTCGACCGGCGCCATCCTCAACCTAGACAACGCGCACAAGCGAAGAACCCAACAAAATCGAGCCGAGCGCACGCAAATCAAATGGACAGAACCCGCGATATACAGAACGCGCGTGCCACTGACGACACGAAGATCACGCGAGGACTAGAAAGGCCCCGACTCACCCAGATCGCCCCCATCCCAGTCAATAGCGCGGAAAAAGATGGAATCGCCCAGATCCGAGTCAACCACACGAAGACCGAACAGGGGGCATTCGCGCAATACCCCCTGATGGGGGGCAATTGTTGGGCATGTGACTCGGATCTCACCCCACTAAGGAAGCACCAAGGATGCTCACGCCAAGGCAAAGCGCGCGAGTCACACCAGAGTCGAGCGCGGGAGTCGCGCCGGAATCAAGCGCGCAGGTAGAGACCACCCCCGTGGAGGCGCGCGTAAACACTAAACGACGGCGCATTGCACAGGTGTGGGCCCTTATCGAGTAGCCGTAGAAGCGGCGCCGCGACATCCAACGGGCCGTCACCATCATAGTCCTAGGTATAGTCCTGCCTATGTCAGGGGTAGTCAGATCAGGGTCCTAAAAGCATGGCCTAAATCTTTGACATGTCAGTTGTCACATCATTGTACCCACTTGTAACCCAACCACTCACCCACCACCATGTAGCCTATAAATATGGCATTTACTCCGGTGGGTGAGGGGGGGGGGGATTTTTCAGAATCTATCTCTAAGATCATTACTTTCTCTCACTAAACACACTCTCTCTATCTCAGCTCTATCCTCCCTCTCATTTGTCTCAAAGTTCTTGTTCGACCAAACCGTTCATTCTTCTCGACCCATTCTAGTGAACCTCACTCCTACACTCAGTTAGGTTCAAACAGAAGGCAAATGAAAAATGAAACGAAGAGGAAATAAATGATGGAAATATTTTGACAAATTCTTTTAGTTGGCCATTAATTACAACAGTCAACCCTTTTCACCGTAACAATTTATTGACACTTGTTTATGTAGATGTCGCATATTTTGTTACATGTAGTTAGTAGAAGTTTGTTTAGTACCCCGTAAATGTACTAAATGAGTTCATAAATTCGCTCTTGAAATATTTTAGAGTCGTCTCTCTTTTATTATTTATTTAATGGTTAAATTGGTCGAATCTTCTCCTACAGTTGAGTGATACAACATTTTGTATGATACAAACTAAATTTATACTTTTATGTTATGGTGGATTGGTTCAAAATGATCGGGGGATTGGAGTCATGGATTCAAGTGAAATCTAAACATCTTGTATGTTACAAACTAAATTTATACTTTTACATTATGGTGGATTGGATTCATGGATTCAAGTGAAATCTAAACATTGGACCAATATGTAAATTTAAAAAATCGTAGTACTACAAAAATCTCATAAAATTTAGATACAAAAACATAATTGTTCAATGATTTTACATTATAATTAAATGTAGGATATCAAAATGTAAAATTTACATTATAGTGATTAAGTTGTAATTTAATTAAAATTGGAGTATCAAACTGTAAAATGCACATATAGTGACTAAGTTGTAATTTTTTATGCAACAATAACCTCACTTCTTCTTTACATATAGTAATTTGGTTTCTGCCATTGTTAAATTGATGTATTATTATGAATACATGTTTTAATGAAATTGGTGCATTATAAATTAGGGTAATGTCTATTTATTAACCAAATCTTTTTTAGATTTTTTTTAACTAAACTTATTGAATAATAAGTTTTAATCCGTTAACTTTTCTGTTAATAATGTTGGCTAAACTTGATGATGTTGAGTTGGCTTCCCATGTGGTAGTCAGAATACCACAATTTTTTATTTTTATTTAAAAAAATTTATCAAAGAATTCTTGAATATTGACTTCCATGTGTCCATAGGTTTGGCTAATAATAAAAAATACGACAAAGATGATCAATGGTTGACCAGCTGATGTGGCATTTTTTTATTGTCAGTCACGTAAGAGTATTCCTTCTAACTTAGCGCCACGTCTAACAACGAACCATCATCAAATAGAAAAGTTAATGGAGGGGTTAATTGCATGATTGGTCATTGAGATTACAAAAAACGTTCAAGTTTGGTCACTCGAAATATTTAAATTCAATGGTGGTACTTCAATTTACTGAAACCGTTCACTTTTGGTCACTCTCCTTCCAACTCCGTTAACTTTTGCTTATGTGGCAGTCAACTCTAAAAGTTGACCGTTAAATGTGTGACGTGGCAATTAAAAAATAATTAAATAAATAAAATTTATTCTATTAAAATTTCCACCTCATTTTTAATATTAAATAAACTTTTGCTCCTCTTCTTTCGTTCAAATTAAAATTACCCGGTCTTCTTCCTCCTCAACACCCTCGCCGGCAACAGCATCTGCTGGATCAACACCTTCTGCTATAACCTCGTCATCCACAACTTTCCCTTCCATCAGCAGGTTAATTAATTATCATCCAATGCCATTTTTATTTTATTTTGCATATATCTCTTGACACGCGCATGCAACGCAGTGCAGGTCGATGTCGGGATCACCAACAGCTATCAGGCACTCACATTCAACAGCCCTCCTCTGCCCTCCTCCGATGTAAAAGCTAACACTCTGAATGCTCTGCCGCGATCTAAAAGTTGTTACCGGTGAGTGCTCAGCCTCTTCCCGCTCTCCTTACCCATATCTTCTTATACGGTGAAGTTGGGAAGCTGGCTGGCAGCAGCAGTATTGTTTTTCTTCAAATTTTGTCGGTAGCGTAAGAAAGGCAGCACTTTACTCTGTTAATCGATAAAGCACAGAGAGCAGGGGCGCAGAGGTCGGAGGCCGATGGCGACGGAAACGGGACAAGGGGAGAAGAAAAGGCGGCCTTTTTTCGATCTCGGCATCTTGCCTCTGCCCGCCAAAGATGATGGATTTCTCCCAAATCCCAATTGCCGGAAGACATAATAGAAAAGATAGTGAGACACCACTTGGACGGCTTCAGTGATGATGGATTGCTCCCAATGCTCTCACTACTTCTCAACCTTCCCCATCATCCCAGCTTCACCAGCACTTCCAGAAAACTCCCCTCCTCTCTCACCTTACGAAGAGCTCTCCCCTGACATTGGTCCCTTGCTGCCCACTCTCGGCGGCGAGTTACCGTCGCCGTCGGTGGCTTTCATTCCCACCATTCTTAATTTTAATAATTTATATTTTTTATATATTAAAAATGAGGTGGAAATTTTAAAAGAATAAATTTTATTTATTTAATTATTTTTTAATTGCCACGTCACACATTTAACGTTCAACTTTTAGTGTTGACTGCCACATAAGAAAAAGTTAACGGAGTTGGACGGAGAGTGAACAAAAGTGAACGGTTTCAGAAAATTGAAGTACCACCAATGAATTTAAATATTACGAGTGACCAAACTTGAACGTTTTTTTGTAATCTCAATGACCAATCATACAATTAACCCATTAATGGAGAGTTAACATTTGATTAATAAGTATTCATTTCAATAGATTTGACTAATATAAAAGAATTCGAAAAAATATTTGGCTAATAAATATTCATCTGCCTTAATAAATAGTTCAATACTTAAATCGGTGCTCTTCAAAGAGTAATATGGATCGAAACGTTGTCATTTTATTGAGCTCGGAGACGAGAACATCCCTCGTCGTCCGACTTTGAATAGATCCGTCTGTCTCCGTCCATCTTTACGGCCTTGTGTCCGATTTTGAGGAGGCGACCATAATTGATGCTGCTTCGAACTTTGTTCATAGTACTGCAGCGAAGACGAACATGAAAGTCGCTTTCTTTCTTTCAATCGCCATTCTGTCTCTTCTTGCTTCATGGTCATCTTCTTCTCCTTCCCTTTCATTCCTCGGAATTGCCCCACAAGGTACTTCCCCTTACCCTGTGCGAGTACCTCTTCTTTAAGTCTGAACTCGTTCTACTAATAATGTTGGATTTTGGATTTTCGGAATCTACCCAGATGAGAATTACTTCCGAAAAGAGACCATTAAGTGTAGGAATGGATCCAGGAAGTTCACTAAAGCTCAGCTCAACGACGATTTCTGCGATTGCCTTGATGGCACCGATGAGCCAGGTCACTCATTGCTCTGCTTTGAGCTTGTCCCCAATTGACCGACTGAAACCCTTTCTTTTAATTGCTTGATAGTTAGAATTGCCTCGAGAGAACGTTGATCTAGTGAGTTGATAGCAGCAATGCTTGTGGTTTGTTGGCTTAAGGAAACAATTCATTGAAGTCCTTTGGCAGTGGCTTAATGCTTTGTAATTTTATGTGTTACGACAGGAACATCAGCTTGCCCAGAAGGAAAGTTTTATTGTCGGAATGTGGGACACCTTCCCACTTCTCTATACTCATCCATGGTGAATGATGGCATCTGTGGTAATATTGGCTTTCTTTGTTGAATAGCTCTTCCTTCTGGGAATTGACTTTATCAGCCCATTCCAATTTTCCTGTAGTTTGATCACTTCTACGACTTACTTAACTCTTTAACTCGAAATGGGAAAAGAGCAGATTGCTGTGATGGGAGTGACGAGTATGATGGTAAAGTGAAGTGCCGAAACACTTGCTGGGAGGCAGGCAAGAAGGCTAGAGACAAGTTGCAGAAACTGATAGATATGTACCGAGAAGGTGTAACCATAAGGAAAAGGGAAGTTGAACAAGCAAAAGAAGCAATCTCCAAAGACAAAGCAGAACTATCTGTGCTGAAAGCTGAAGAAAAGTCCCTTGACAAATTAGTAAACCAACTGAAGGGTTTGTTTCATGCACTTAAGTTGTATTCGATCTTCATGTTTATCTATACCTTATTTGACATTATTTGTTGACACTCTTGTGTAGTACGGAAAGAGCAAATTGAGAAGGCTGAGGGAAAAGAACAGTTAGAGAAAGATAATGAAGATAGGCCAAATGTTCAGGAAAACTTTGAGTCCACTGAGGCAAGCGGAAAGGAAGACTCGTTGACTTCTGAGGATGACGTGATTGGTCTTGTGGAACAGGTTTGGTCCACCTCTCTCTTTTGAGGAGTTCTGATGGTGAACAGACAGAAATGCTTTGAATAGTACACATAATGACTTGAAATCTGTCTTATATTTCTATTTTCCAGGAAGAGAGTAAAAGTGAACATGAAGATACTAATGTTGCAGAAGATGGATCAGAAAGCATAGAGGACATGTCAAAGGAAGAGATAGGTCGCCTTGTGGCTTCACGTTGGACAGGGGAAAGAACTGGACAAGTTGAGGAAACTGGCTCTGGTGCAGATAGCAATGAAGGGAAGGATGGGAGTCTGAATAAACCCAGTGATGGTGATAGCGAGAAGAATGTATATGATCACCATCAATCATCCATAACTGATGATCTTGATAGTTCCAGTGTTGTGCATGAACCAGGCTTGGATAAGCAAACACAGTTTTTAGGTCAGGAGAGGGCATCTTTTGTTGCTGTTATGGTTTCCTATGAATGCTTTGAATTTTCGTAATAGTTATAATCTTTTCCCTCATTTCAGGTTTCACGATTCATATCCAATCTTGGCTGAGAAAGATGCAGGATGTCAGCCAAAACCTTTTAAGATCCGTTAGTTGGTTCTCAAGTCCTCTTGATAATCTTGGTGAGTTTCTTACTTCAAGTTTGTTGTTCATAGGTACAATCTCCTTATCTTGTATTATTATGGGACCCAGATGCAGATAAAATTCGAAAAGAGTACAAGGAATCTACTGCAAGGTTGTCCAGTGCACAGGAAAGGATATCAAGTTTGACAGAGAAGTTAAAACATGACTTGGGTAGGCCCGTTACAGGACTGACTGACTGACTGACTGACTGTATTCAGTTAAGATCTCTCGCAGATGAATCTTATCATCAATCCTTAAAAGAAGTGGATTTTGATTGCAGGTGTTGATGGCGAATTCTACACACTTTATGGTCAATGCTTCGAGACCAAGCAGGACAAGTTATATTTCTTAACTATTGTTTTCCATTCTCTTTATATTCTATCCATGAAGTCTTTCAAGTGTAAACATATGATATAACCTGATAGGTTTTGTGTTTCAGGTATGTATACAAAATTTGTCCCTTCAAAGAAGCTGTTCAGGAGGAGGGGCAGTATCACAAAACACAACTAGGGTACGGATAGTCCATATATACTCTCGTAGGAAGCGGGTAAAGAAACACTAATACATCCGATAACATTGCATTAAACGCTTGATGGTGGTGGAATCAATCAGGTACTGGGAGAAATTTGAAGAATCATACAGTGCCATGTTGTTCTCAAATGGCGCCGGTTGCTGGAATGGACCACGTAGAAGCATCAAGGTATTGTGATTAGAAGGTCTTATTTCAAATGCTTAGAATTGATGAACTAATAAACCCAAGCGACTTGGCTACTGGCTCTCTCCCTTGTTATCAGGTGAAGCTGAGGTGTGGATTGAAAACAGAACTGACTGATGTGGATGAACCAAGCCGCTGCGAGTAATGCGATATTTTTTACACTCCTTTCCGTAAAAACAAACGCACTTGTAAGACTTTGATTTGGCTTTCTCTCATGCATTTCCTTTGTTTTTTTGTGTGTGTCAATTGGCAGATATTTGGCAGTCCTGTCAACCCCTCTAGGATGTCTTGATGGAAAGCTTAAGGTAATCGTCCATAAACACCAGAGAAGCTCACTTTTACTCCTCACGCTTCATTGTTAAACCGGCAAATGGGGTTCCCAACAGGAACTCGAGGGTAAACTGGAAATGCTGCAGAAGGAGAAGCCTGAAGGCCACGACGAGCTCTAAACTCGCAGCGAAATTAACATGCTCAATATCAATCCAGCCACTCCTAAATCCTAATCTTTCTCTCATTCTCGATATGCTCTATAGATTCGCTGTCTGACTGAGTCTGAGTTGCGGGCGATTTCCCATCAGGAATCAGAGGTACAGGAGATGGTATTATCTGTATTCGTTACTGCGTGCTTAGGTTTGACGCAGGAGCTTTCCATGGTATATGCCGACATTGCTTTTGGATCACAAAGCAATAAGGGAATTTATTTGAACGAACTGTAAACTCATTCCGACCATTCCATTAACAAAAGGGACCGAAAGTAGTTCTCTTTAGAACGTGGGTTGGTGCTTTGTTGTTAATTGTTATGGTGCAGGTGCTGTTAGTGTTTGATGATTCCTATTCCAGGCAGCAGCTAAAGTTGAATTAAAAAGCCATCATTTATGCTCCCACGTATTTTATTTTACTGCATTGTCCTTGGTCTATCGACGGTGGTTTGGCAGACATGTTTTTTCAGTCACAGAGGACTCACAGATTTCACAATTAGGAGCGTGCCGCAATCCGGTTCATACGAGATCAAAATATCGAGAATCGTGGTTCAATAAGGTGAGCGTCATCTTATGACTAAGGATCGGACTATTATTGCATTCAGTCCGATTTGGTTTGGTACACATATTAATTCGGTTCATTTTTCTTTTGTATATATAAAATTTATGGGACCAACAACCTGACCATATTATATTCGATTTCCTTGAAAAAAAATTATAAGACAGTTCCGTTGAAATTAATATATATGTCAATATTAAGAAATGACAACATAGTAAGTTATTAATTAGCCCTCTTTCAGAAGTCATTCAATTATATCGAACTTATGCTTCTATCGTCATTTCGAATTTGCCAATTGTAATGTTTGCTAAGTATTATATTTGCTAAAATATGGTTATGTAATGAGCTGGTGCAAACGCGTCCTCGGAGCTAGGGGAAGAGATAAGCATCGATAGGACATGGAGATGTGGGCTCAGGAAGGAGCTGAATACGAGGGGTTTTTGGAGACCTGGCGACCCTTTGTCCAGGCGCGAAATCTTCTCTCTGCCGTCGAAGTGGTGCTTGACATAGGCAACACATCTTATTCTTAGAAAATTCTCTGCTCTCGTCCAATCGCTAAGGCGTTCCCACCGCTAGGGCTGGTGGGCTACTCATTTTTCTTTTTTTGACAGTAATGCATTATGCATGTGATCAAAATATCTGACCCAGAAGAACTTGATTAATAAGTCATATTTTCCACTACTAAAAAATGCCAAATACAGAACACCGTGTCCGTACTAGAGTCTTTAAAAGCTTTATTATTTATAAAACGAGTGAAAATAAGCGGTATTTATTGGACCAGAAGAAGTCCAATACTATCAGCTGTATATTACAGATCTAAACACAAGAAGGTGTGAAAGAAAGCAGTTATACAACTGCAGCAGAACATTCTAGAAGTTTAACCCTTTACCTTGTGGGTCAAGAAAACCTTCCCTCTCAACGAGCGGAGAGCACAAATAGATGCCTCTGATTATATATAAAAGATTCCTTCTCTCCCACGCTTTCATATTCCGGCAAGGGAAAGGGCACATCGTTGTTATTCGTCTTCTATAAAACCCACAGCAAACCCCTTGTTCCGTGTCTCGTAATCAAACTTCTAATTACTCTCTTTCAGTTTCCCTGAGGAGAAAAGAAAAGAGGATCAAAGCGAAGAAACAATGGAGAATTCGATGGCGAGCTTGCTGGCTGAGACCCCCGGCGGCGGCCGGCCCAAGACCAAGATCATCTGCACACTCGGCCCTCAATCTCGCTCCGTCGACATGATCTCCAAGCTTCTGGAGGCCGGCATGAACGTCGCTCGCTTCAACTTCTCCCACGGCACCCACGACTACCACCAGCAAACCCTAGACAACCTCCGCGCCGCCATGTCCGCCACCGGCATCCCCTGCGCCGTCATGCTCGACACCAAGGTACCTCCTCAAATACTTCAATTTCAGCAACGTTTTCTCGATGCTCAACCTAATTTCAGTGACAATACCTTACTTTCTTCAACAATCCTTTTAGCAGTTGGCACTGAACCGTCGCTAATGCTTCTGTTTTACTTTTTTTTTTTTTTTTGCTTCCCAGGGGCCGGAGATCAGAACGGGGTTTCTGAAAGACGGGAAGCCAATCGAGCTCAAGCAAGGCAGCGAGATTCTGATCTCGACCGACTACAACCTGAAAGGCGACGAGACACAAATCGCGATGAGCTACAAGAAGATTGCAGAGGATGTGAAGCCAGGGAGCAGGATTCTGTGCTCGGACGGCACAATTTCACTTAGGGTTTTGTCCTGCGAC
Source organism: Linum trigynum (assembly GCA_964030455.1). Taxonomy (NCBI): domain Eukaryota; kingdom Viridiplantae; phylum Streptophyta; class Magnoliopsida; order Malpighiales; family Linaceae; genus Linum; species Linum trigynum. Next base: position 35,702,820 of record OZ034813.1, on the reverse strand, counting down.
AGGGACAAGGGGCTGGTCAATTGCCTGTGCGAGAACTCCGCAACCCTAGGCGAGAAGAAGAACGTCAATCTCCCCGGCGTCATCGTCGATTTGCCCACATTGACGGAGAAAGACAAGGACGACATCTTGAATTGGGGGATCCCCAACAAAATCGATGTAATCGCACTCTCCTTCGTCCGGAAGGGCTCCGATCTCGCCGCCGTCCGATCCCTAATCGGCGAGAAGAACGCCAAGAACATAATGCTCATGTCCAAGGTCGAGAATCAGGAAGGAATCGTCAACATCGACGAGATCATTGCGAGCTCGGACGCGCTCATGGTCGCGAGGGGCGATTTGGGGATGGAGATTCCCGTGGAGAAGATATTCCTCGCTCAGAAGACGATGATCCGAAAGGCCAACATCCAGGGGAAGCCCGTGGTGACCGCGACGCAGATGCTCGAATCGATGATCAAATCGCCCCGCCCCACGCGGGCGGAGGCGACCGACGTGGCGAACGCGGTGCTCGACGGGACCGATTGCGTCATGCTCAGCGGGGAGACGGCGGCGGGGGCGTACCCGGAGGCGGCGGTGCGGACGATGGCGCGGATCTGCGTCGAGGCGGAGAGGTCGATCGTGTACGGGGACGCGTTCAAGAGGGTGATGAAGGCGGCGCCCCTGCCGCTGAGCCCGCTGGAGAGCCTGGCGGCGTCGGCGGTCAGGACGGCGAAGAACGTCAACGCGAGCCTGATCGTGGTGCTGACCCGCGGCGGGAGCACGGCGAGGCTGCTGGCGAAGTACCGGCCGCACGTGCCGATTCTGTCCGTGGTGGTGCCGGAGATTGGGATCGATTCGTTTGATCAGGAGTGGAGCATTAGCGACGAGGCGCCGGCGAGGCACGGGCTGATTAGCTGGGGGGTGGTGCCGGTTCTGAGCTCGTCGCCGGTGGCGGAGTCGGACCAGGAGTCGGCTGAGGTGTCGGTGGAGAGAGGGCTGGAGGTGGCGAAGGAGAGAGGGATTTGTAGGGCCGGGGATTCGGTGGTGGCGTTGCACAGAGTTGGGATGGTGACGGTGATCAAGATTGTTCAGGTTCAGTAGAGTGCGGTGGAGTAGATTTAGCGCTACGTTTGTTTGTTTTATTTTTTCTTCTAAAATTGCTTTGGATTTTTTTTTTGGTGACGGAGTTGGATTTGCTTTTTTCGGCTGGATGTGGTTTTTGTAACAACATTTATTTTCGTACAATGAAGTTTAGGGAGTAGTTATCATTTTTTTTTTTTTGGTTTTATGGTGGCAATGGGTCGGTTTGGGTTTGACGGGTTGGGTCTTGCTAAATTATGAGTTTATCCGTGAAAAAAATTGGGGTAAGACTCATTGGGTTTGGAAAACGCAAACCCAACCCCACCCGCTGGGTATCCGCGGGTTCATGGGTACCCATGAGTTTTTGTCGTAAAAGAATTTCCAATAACAAGTTCCTATCAAAATAAAAGTTAAATATCAATCTCTCAATACAAATTATCCATATATAAAACATCATCCTAGAAAATTCAAGTACATAAAAAATTAACCATACAAATTGTTCAATACCAATCTAGAAAACTCAAGAAAATTGAAGCAAATCACAAACTATCTATAAACAACATGATTAATTGAAAACTTTTTTCACCTTCTCAATTAAACTTCTTTACTCTCCACTCCATAATATCAACTTCATTCTACACAATTAAAAATAAAAAATTAGGCATGTCTCCACAATTAAATATACCGAGACAATTAATTATATAAGTGTGGGCGGGTATCCATGGGACGGGTATACCTAAACCCAAACCCAACCCGGTGAATAGTGAATGGGTTTAAACTCGAATCCAGCCCGAAACCCGTCAATACGGGTTTTACCCGCATTGACTGGGTTGGGTCGATTAGGGTACTCATGGATTCGGGTTTTTTTGCCATCCCTAGTTGTTATGAGAAACATGGTTGGATAAGTAGAACCAATAAACTAGTTCGGTTCATTTGATTGGACAGTAAGGGATGGATCGAATGGATTTTACCAGTTTGACTAGAATTCAGATCAATCACCCTAGTTTGATTGGTCCACTGGTTCACTATTATAACAATAAAAAATTAAGAAACACAAAACTTAATGTTAACTAAGGTCATCAAATCTCAATCATGAATTTTATTTATACTTCTTTTTAGTCATTTCTCGGCTCCTTTTTTGATTTATCTGGTTAACTACGGATTGCCACCTTGATTACTGACTTGAATTCAGTTATAAAATTATGATTTCTTTTGTGAGATAGTTTCAATGCTTAGTTAGAACTTTATTGTGATAAATTCGTTTCTATATTAGTGTATTATATATGTCTTTTATGCTATAGATCATTAATGGTTTTATCAATTGTTAACCTTTGAATCATCAACCACTAATTTATCCGGTTCAGCATTCGGTCTGGTTCTGAAAACACTAGTTCTAAAAATTATAGCTTTTGTTCCATAAGCATTTGCACAAAAATTTCAACAAAAGCTCATGTAAAAGTGCTAAAGGGCTTTAAAAGCCTTAAAAGCTAACTTTTAGATAGTTTTAGAATTTTGATATTCGGGTTTTAGGACCATATTGAATTGATTTTGGGTTGGTTTTAATGGCCAAAAATTAAGAAAATGACACAGTTTTGATATGATCCCAAATGGTCAACTATATACATTTAAATTACTTGACGAAGAAGCTATAGAAGTTGGGAAGAAGAAGGGCAGAATTTGGCCAAGTCAAAATACGTGTTCAGGGTACATACTTTGGAGGCATGGTTCTCTAAATGGCTCAGTGGAAATTCCAGTTTAAGGGTTTGTTTTACAGACAAAGTTGCCATGTTTCCAATGGTATGCTTTGTGGATCCAGAAGATGTGATTAAGGTTGTTTTCCAAGGCCTCAAAGTTGCTACCTCAAAACTGGAAAACTACTAGAAAATGACTAAGGCAGAAAACTGTTTTGTGAAGCCTACTTTGGAGCTTTATTCGAGGAGTATGGATCTGATTCAAGTCCAAAGGCTTCCACAACATGAAAATAAGTATGTTTATGTACAAAGGGAAGGAATTGGATGGAAGATTGGAGTTCTGGAAGGCCTCGAACGAAAGGCGCGAAGTTAGTACGAAAGCTGCCTTTTGGACTATTTGCTTGCAGCTTACTTGCGCTTGAAGAAAGGAGTTTAAACCCGAATTTTGTGTCCTTTTTAGTCTATAATTTTACCTTAATTGCTTCCTAGTTCTATTATGATTGTATTAGGTTTTATTTGCCTTTAAATATTGTTCTATTTCGTTGTAAAATGAGAGTTGATTGAAGAGAAAAGAAACCATTTGGTTTTGCAAGTTTGCGAACTTGTTTTGGGTTTGGTGGATTCCAAACTTGCTGAGCTTGTGTATCGATTGAATAGTCACTTCAATCGTGGTCGAGCAACTACCATTCTATACCAATCGAGCATTCCCCAGGTGTGGAATCGTCCTTTTGGTTCCGTTTTATCCAAGTTCGTATTAAGAACGCTTTGTTCTTGATTCGAGCTCAATCGATTCTTCGATTGAATAGTTAGCTGCGTGACTTTGATAATATACACCCCCCATGGGCGTATTAAGTTTTATAAGTCTTGTTATCCTTTAAGGTTTTCTTTCAACGAATTCTTCATCCCCAATTCATAGACATTCTCTTCCATTCACCTCTATTCTCTACCTTCAAAAACAACATACACCAGAGTCTAGCTGCCAACTTTCTTTTCTGGCGGCTCCCCGCAACATTGCCTCCAACTTCCACTCCGTCGTTGACACTCAATACAACCACAAGCCCCATCCTTACAACTCCCACTTAGGAATGACAATGGGCAGGTTGGGGGCAGGTATCACGATATTCATACCCGCCTCATGGCAGGTCGGGTTTAGGTTGAGTAATTTTAGGCAAGAACGGATCGAGAATGGGGCGGGTCAAGGTAGGTCAGGTCGATGAGAGTACCCATGCCCGTCCCACCCCACCTACGAAGCGGGTCAGACCCACCCAAAACAGGTCAAACAGGTTGGGTAAAGGTCGAAATTGTCATCCCTACTCCCACCCTACCCCTATGGTTGTGCCACCATCAAAGCTCACTTTCCTTCACTTTCCCACTCATCTTCATTTTCACTCGTTAGTTAAGTTTGCTGACAAACCTTCTATTTTTTTTTTTTTTGACAAAGCTCACTTTCCTTCACCTTCCCACTCATCTCCATTTTCACTCGTAGTTAAGTTTGCTGACAAACCTTCTAACTTCATCAGTTTTATTGGTTTCCTCTTCCTTCATTGAGAAAACCCGTCATTTCCTCAGTTATTTTTGGTGCAATGGTACTCCAATTCTTTTGGAAGAAAAGGGATGGGAAGCCATCATCCCCTGGAGCTTTGGTTGCTCCCATCTGGAACAAAGCAGCTTGGATTTCTTCCGCAGTAAAAGGCCTGAGAAGTTTATGATTCATCTCATCAGTTACTTGTTGGTGCTTTCAGAAAAAAGTAAGAAGAGGAAACCAATAAAACTGATGAAGTTAGAAGGTTTATCAGCAAACTTAACTACGAGTGAAAATGGAGATGAGTGAAAATGAAGCTTGCCTGTTGAGCTTAACAGAAATCTTATTGTGCTGATTCCAAAGGTAAAAAACCCTACCTCCCCCAAAGAATATAGAACGATTAGCTTGTGTTTTGTTCTGTATAAGATTCTATCAAAGACTATTGCTAACCGGATGAAAGAAGTGTTGAATGATCTTATATGTGAAGCACAGAGTGCCTTTGTCCCTAGAAGATCAATCACTGACAATGTGATAGCTTCCTTTGAGTGTTTCTCTACTATGAAGAATAAAAACAAAGGTGATAAAGGTTCCCTAGCTCTCAAACTGGATATGTCTAAGGCATACCACCGTGTTGAATGAATTTTTCTTGAAAGAGTCATGGCAAAACTGAGGTTTGATGATAAATGGATCAAGCTTGTTATGAACTGTGTCTCATATGTGTCTTATGCAGTGTTGGTTAATTGTCACAAATCCAGCTTCTTCAATCCTGGAAGGGGGTTGAGACAAGGGGATCCCCTCTCCCCATATTTATTTCTGCTCTGTGCTGAAGGCTTATTAGCTCTGATCAACAAGAATGAGAAGGAAAGGAGAATTCATGGTCTGAAAATATGCAATAGGGCTCCAGTTGTCTCCCATTTGCTTTTTGCGGATGACTGCACAATCTTTGCTAGAGCCACGGTGGAAGAAGCTAAGAAGAATTGCTTGGAGATTATGAGAAAGAATCTGGACAAATGGTGAATTTGGAAAAGTCAGAGATTTATTTCAGCAAGAATACTTTGAGTAATAGAAGACAAGAGATCTGCCAAGAGTTAAACATCAAGGAAGTGGACAAATTAGCAAAATACCTTGGCCTACCTACAATGGTGGGGAGATCAAAGAAGCTGGTGTTCAGCAATCTCAGATATAGGGTGAGGAACAAGCTTATGAATTGGAAAAATAGGGGTTTTCTTAGAAGCAGGGAAAGAAGTTCTGATCAAGAGTATTGCTCAGGCCCAAATGACCTACGCTATGTCTGTGTTTAGGATCCCTGATGGAATTATAGATGATATTCATAGCTTGATAGCTAATTTCTGGTGGGGGCAGAAAGGGAATGAAAGAAGAATTCATTGGAGGCGATGGGAGAAGCTGTGTAAAAAGAAGAATCAATGAGGAATGGGATTCAGGAACCTTAAAGTGTCTAACACTGCTATTCTGGCAAAACAACTATGGAATCTGAACCTCAACTCTCAGTCTCTGGTTGCAAGATTACTAAAGGCAAAATATCATCCTAAGTGCAATATTTTGGAAGCAAAAATGGGCTGGAGACCAAGCTACGTTTGGAGGAGCCTGATGGGAGCTCAAGACTTATTAAAATCAGGTTGCAGATGGAGGATTGGTTGGGGTGAAGAGGTTCATATTTGGAAAGACAGATGGATTCTGAGGCTTGACAATTTCCAGGTTTTCTCTTATATCCCTTTCCTTGAATGGGACTCAAAAGTCTCTTGCCTCATCGACCAAGAAACTAGAACCTGGAGGAGAGACTTGATTGAGATTATGTTTACACAGGGGGGGAGGAGGAGGAGCTGGAAGGGAGTGATAATGAACAGGAGATGAATGTTGGATGGAGAAAACTCTGGAAGCTAAATGTCCCAGGGAAAATCAAGGTTTTCCTGTGGAAGGTGGCCCATAATATTGTTCCAGTTGGTGTTAAGATTAGGAAAAAAAGCATCAGAAGAGGGTATGAATGCCCAAACTGTGGAATGAAGGAAACGTTAAAACAATGTCTTGTGAACTGCAGCTGGGAAGAATCTAGCCAAAAACTCCTGTTGCAAACCTGTTCTATATGGCTGATTCCCTCCCCTGCAAAGAATGGATTTTCAAGGTGATTAAGGAAGCGAAAGAAGGGGAGATTGAAAGATTTTGCTCTCTGTTATGGTTCTTCTGGAAAGAGAGAAACAACTGCTTGTTTAATAGCAAAATGCTACAAGATAGGGAAGTGTTTACAAAGGTTGATGATTTTATACAAGACTATATTGATGTTTAGGGAAAAGAAAATAACTGTCAGAACAGAAGCATGCAATCGATAATCCAAACCAACACGAACGAACACAAATTTAACGTGGTTCACTAACACAATGTGTGCTAGCTAATCCACGGGCAGGAGGGACAAATTTCACTAATTTGAGGAGAGTACAGGTTACAAACCAAATTCCAAACGAACAAACCAAACAAACTAACCTGACTGACCTTCCTACAGACTAGGGTGATGAAGAGTATTTATAGAACTCTTCTCCTAATCCCAAACAGAAAACCAAACACCTTTTCCCAAACATACAAGGAAAAAGGCCAAACCCAAACCCAAACAGAATAGGCCCAAAACACAAAACAAACTCAAATTAAATTCAAGTCATATTCTAACAATCTCCACCTTGACTTGAATTCTCTCTCAAATACCAGATGTACCAGACGCAACCAAAGTTGCCAGATGTGATCGAAATCACCAAACTCAAACGCGATGCAAATCGCCAAACTTAGATGCAATCAAGATTGTCAGACGTACCAAACTCCTCTAAATCAGTTGTACCATAATATCCCCTGCCTCCCGATGCCCCTAAGAGCGGTCAACAAATCAAAACATGCAGCAAGCCCAACCCATGTTGGGACTTGCCATTCAGAACCAGCTTCGTGTTATTTCCGTCCATAACACCAACATCAAATTTACTGCTAACTCCAAGCCTGCAACTCCAAATTGACTTCTCGATCTTGATACTGATAGTAGCCATTCTTAGTATCAAACTAACTCCAACCAAACTTCTCACCAAACAAGCGAGACCAAAACACAACTACCCAAAGTCAACTTCAAAGCAATTCCTCCACCAAACAAAACTGAAGAATTGAAAGCTACCTCCACAAAGCAAAACTTCAGTCCAACGCCTAATTTCCAAAACCGCAACCAGGCTCTGATACCACTTGTCAGAACAGAAGCGTGCAATCGATAATCCAAACCAACACGAACGAACACAAATTTAACGTGGTTCACTAACACAATGTGTGCTAGCTAATCCACGGGCAGGAGGGACAAATTTCACTAATTTGAGGAGAGTACAGGTTACAAACCAAATTCCAAACGGACAAACCAAACAAACTAACCTAACTGACCTTCCTACAGACTAGGGTGATGAAGAGTATTTATAGAACTCTTCTCCTAATCCCAAACAGAAAACCAAACACCTTTTCCCAAACATACAAGGAAAAAGGCCAAACCCAAACCCAAACAGAATAGGCCCAAAACACAAAACAAAATCAAATTAAATTCAAGTCATATTCTAACAATAACAGAAGGGGAGGAACTGACAGAAGGAACTGCAGGTGGGAGAAGCCACCGGAAGGAACCTACAAACTAAATACTGACGCAGGCTGCAGTGGTAAAGAAGAGGTGGGAATGTGTTTCATAATCAGAGACTGGAATGGTAAGGTGATGCTAGCTGGGAGCAGAACACTCAAAGCAAGCTGGTCTCCTGAGATTGCGGAAGGAATGGCGATGCAGTATGGATTAAAGGAAGCTAGAGAAAAAGGGTTAAGGGTCATTCAGGTCGAGTCAGATTGCTAGAGGCTGATCGACTTTCTGAAAGGGAAAGAGGACAGCAGAACTGAGATTGATAGTGTTTGCAGAAGCTTAGTTTTGATTGGCTTGGATGTTGGTGTTGTTGAGTGGAGATTTGTTTACAGGGAAGCAAATGGGGCTTCCCACCTGTTAGCACATTTCTTTCCTTTTAACGTCATTAGAGACAGAGTATGGCAGGGTAGTGTTCCTGGCCAAATTGTTGATGTTATTGTCGCTGAGGCTGATGTGTGATTTCAATGAAATCTTGTTATTCCTAAAAAAATTACTAGAAAATACTATTCATTGCCGCTTATTTTTTACTCAAATTTAGAGGTATCCGAATACTTCTAAAAAGTTATTGGGTTTGCTCCTACATCAACCCACTTAGGAATATAAAATTGTTTGATTTTATGAATGTTACATGTAACATGAGATTTTTTTTTATTCAATAGTTATGTAGTGAAATCAGGATGGAAACTTATTTAAGTAGCATTGTGATTCTAACTTGCTAAAATAAGGAGGACTATAAGAATATGCATTCATTTTTTTAAATCACGAAAAAATCCTCATTGTTTTTAAAAATTTTAAAAAATCCTATTCTGGATCAATAGTTTTTACTCATATTCAGTGGTAATCGAACACTTCTATAATTTCTTTGGGTCCGCCACTGCATCAAACCACTTAGGACTATAAAAATGTTCGAATTTTATGAATTTTACATGTATAATGAGTTTTTCTTTTTATTGAATAGTAGTTATGCAGTGAAATCAATATGGATACTTATATAAGTAGCATTGTGATTTTAACTTGCTAAAAATGAGGAGGACTATAGAATATGCATTAATTGTTTTTTTTCCCTTCACCATTAAAGAGTCCCTTGAAGAATACAACAAACTCCTTGAGCAAAAAATTTACAGGAATTAACATAACAGGAGGCCAAGAGCAAACTGAATATTTTTTTGTGGAAACAAATGTGTGTGTGTGAGAGAAAGCTATACTTTAAAAAGTGGAATTATAAAAAAAAAAATCCAATTTGCTGCAAAAACCTTTTATATTTGCTTTTTGTTCAAGGCTGCTCGTGTCCTCGGGATTCATCATGAGAATTAGAAGAATCTCCCAATAGAGGCACAACCACACTAGTATTAGTGCTAGTAGAAGATTACGATGTCGATGATGATGATGATGAAGCGCCTGGAACATAATTCCCAACACCACTTCTTGACCTCAAGAACGGAAGTGAAGCGTCGAATGGGAATAATGGAAATCGATGCCTCCTCTCGTTTGGACTCCCTACTTGTTCTCCTCCCACGAAACTAAAACTAGCACCACCATCATTTGAACCATTTGGCTCGATCTTGGAACCATCATCATCAGTAGTGGTGGGCATTTGGAACCTGCAAACAGGACAAGAGCTGTGGAGCTCCAGCCAAGGATGGATGCAACCCTCGTGGAACTTATGCTTGCAAGGCATCTCTTTCGCTTCAGCTCCAAGCTCGAAATCCTCGAGGCAGACCGCACACTGCAGATTGTTCTCGTCAATGGTCACGGTTGGCATTGCATTGACAGCCTCTTTCTGAGCAGGAGGGGTCCCATATCTGTTGGGATCGTTCTCGGCCAAGTGTTGGAGCAACAAATCCAATCCGGGGCCTTCGAGGTAGTCCGCGAAAGAACGAGTCACGGTGGTAGTAGTAGTTGGAGTGGGAGCAATGTTGTCAGGTCGAGTTGACGAATCAGGTGGGCCATGGAGGATCAAAGCACCTTCGTTGAATGGATCGACCAAGATCAAACGACTGTTCCTGCTACGACGACCATACTCATCATCATCATCATTCTCTTGATTATTATGGAGGTGGTGATGTTGGGCGAGAGTGGTTTCCGCCCTAGCACGAATATCGTGGAGCAGTCGAAGGAACGAGACCGTGCTTCTTGTCCTTCTCCTTCGGAGTAAGGTCTCAAACTCCCTATCGAGTAGTTGATGGTTTAATTCGTGGTCCTCTTCATTGTCAGTGGTTGCTACATTGGTTCGAGGCGGGGCCGGGAGAGAAGCAAGAGGGGGGCGGTAAGCTCCAAAGCCATCCATTAAGCCGAGCAAGATTGGAGCCCAAAGAGAGAATGCACGTTCTGATTCCACATCAAATCCATTAATATTGTCATTGTTGTTATTAGAATTAGTATCAATATTGTTGCTATTATTGCTATTGTTGTTATTGTTGGTGGTGGTGAGGTCTATTATTGTGTTGTTGTTTCCGCCAGCCACTTCTTCGACAAACCCACTCTCGCAGATGGGGCATTTGACTTCGGGTTCCACGACTGGATTCACCATGCGACTACACATGTGACACCAGTATTGGTTGGCCGCTGCATCCGCCATCTCCCCTCCTTTTGATCTTCAACAATCTAATCCAAAAAGTTCATCAAAAGAAGAAAGCATAAAACCAAAATATTGATCAACCACGGGAAAAATGTATGAAAATCCAGTTCTCTACATAATCCATTTGATAAAAACATAAAAATAAAAACAATAGCAACCAATTAAAAACGGGGGATTTCGTCGAATAGTGGGCATGCATCTTTCATTCTTGATAGAAGTATATGAGATGAAAGGAGAAAATGATTCGAATTTTTTTTATTACCTCAAGGATTCAGGAGGTGGGTGTTCATCATCTTTAGGGGCTGGGGTATATTTGTTGATGAGAGATTTGGGGTTTGGAAAATGAGGAGAAAAAAGAAGAAGAAAGGAGACTATAAAGGGATCGTCACATCCTATATTTTGATTAATTTGTGCCTAAATTTTTGTTGGTTGTCCATTGATGATTAGGTGGGCTTTTACAGTTAAAATGGTTTCAAGACCAATCAAATTATAGCTCACGTTTTTTTTCTTCTGTGATTAATTAAAAGTGGTGTATAGAAAAAGGGCTATTTTTGGATGTTACTATGCTTACTATTTGCATTGCGATAAGACATGTTCTTCTATAGTTGGTGCTTTTTGATTCATGGGGAATCTTTTAATTCTATATATTTTCTCCATGAATCAAGTTCCTATATTTGTGCATCCCTCCCTCCAAATCCAATCATGGTTTAGTTTTGTCCACAGTTTGCTATCACAAACCATAATCATAATCTTACACTCGATACAATTCTCATCACTTAGCAGTGTGCTAAATGCCTATTGACTCATAGTAAATTAGTAGGCTTCATTTTTCAACTAGAAGAGTAATACAAAGTCACTAGTAAGAAAAATGGCATTTTTAAACGAACAAGGAATTGGTCTAGTGGTAATACCAATAACCTTCAACCGGAAGGTCTCAGTTCGAGTCCCTTCAGTAGTACCTAATAACAAAAAGGTAATCTATATCACCCTTATTAAAAAAGAAACATTTTTATGACATTTTGGGAAAAGTCAAGCACACCCAACGATTTTATGTAATTGTTCATTCTATAGAATAAAGTCTTGTAGCATTTTTTGGTTTCAATAGTATTGAATTGGAAGAAGGAAAGTGTGACAAAAAAGCAAGGTTGTCAACCCGCCGGTCTACCCACTTTGACCCTGACCTAGTGAGAAATGCGGGCCGCACACAACCACCGGGTCGACCGCTATAAGGTATCGGGTTGGAGGTTAAATTGTGTCATTTTTTCTTTGATTTGCGAAATGCTCCTATTTTCCGATTTTTCTTTTCGCCTAACTCAATATTTGGAATCCTAAGTTGAACATTTGAATATTGATATTATATAAGTGTGTGTGAATTTTCACTATAAGTTGGATCTAAGTACGATATGTTATTTTGGTGTAATATTATATGTTATAACTCATATGTTAGAAAAGATTTAATATAATTTATCAAAATAAGTACAGTATAATGACTCTTTCCATATTTCTGGGCCAAACTGAGCTAAAACGATTGACCCATTAACTCTTGAACCACTAACTCGACCGGGTCCGAGTGAGTCCGAGGGTTGACACAAAGAGTAATTTCCTCTCCGCTTCTCCTCATCCATCTCCAGCCACATCACCAATCGCGTGGCCGACCACCTGGAGTTATCAACATTCAATCACTACCATTCCTTTCTTTATCTAATTTATTTAAATCATTTTGATAATTATTTTAATAGTGGGTGAAATTAGTTTTTGTACAACTTTGTTCTTTTTTTTTCTTTTTTTTTTTTCTCTTGTATATTTCGTGTGTGTTTTCTTAGCTAGTAAATTGAAGGTGTAGTGGGAATGTGGCAATGTTAGCTGTCATGTTTAGTGGTTTTATTTTTTTATTTTTATTTTTTGGGAGATCGTTGGTGTAACACTCTAGCTCGGCCGAGCACTACTTTTACCAAAATGCCATTGATAAATCGTTAACCAAAATAAGAACCAAACAGACTGGGAAAAATAGCGGGAAACTTTATCTAAATATCCATAAAAATACGTTGAAATTCAAATAACAATTTCTTGAAATTTGCAAAAGAGAAAATCATAAACATCTTTAATGAATGTGCATCAAGTCTCGAGCCCTACTAATACACGAGATTTGAAACTTCGTACTGGAGTCCTCTAGGACCATTGATCCTTGTCATGAACTGCGAACTTCTAGCATGCTCTGGAGCTTCTACAATTCCTGAATGCGAGCGATGGGGTCAGTTCTAGTCCTAATTTCGTTATCATTCATAACAGACAGCCATGCACATGCAATGCTTTAAGTACATTATTGGGAGTCCTTGAACTTATGATTCTTGTTTACTTCATAAGTGTCTTGCGTATTTTATCTTAACATGGGGCCCCGTCCTCCACTTAGCTAGAGCACCCGCCCGACCACCTAAACGTGATAAACATGGACCTCCATCACCGTGGGAGGTGAATAATGTGATAATCATGGACCTCCATCACTATGGGAGGTGAGGTAACCGCGCGCTAGCTAGGCGACCGTCCGGTAACTAATACGTGAACTTGAACTTGGACTCCTTGTCTGAAGGAGTGGGTAGTATACATGGACTTCCTCACTCTGGGAAGTGAGGTGGCCGCGTTCTTAGCTAGTAAGTGAGGTTTGATCTTTTTCTGACTTATTAACTTGATAACTTAACGTACTTGTTTGAATCAATCTCTCACACGATGGAGAGATGCACTTAAGCTTACACTTGTTTACTTAATTTGAGAAGTTTGAGCTTACTTAGGGTGATCTCTCCCACAAGGGGAAGATCTGAACTTATTAACTTGCACTTGATTAGTTTAGAACTGAACTTGTATTTGCTTGACTTACAACGTAGTTTATTGATGTTTCATGATGTTATGCATACTTAAAGTAAATGTTGAACGTGAAGAGCTTAACTTAACAACGAAGCGAATACTGAATAACTGAAACATAAGGCGTGAACTGAAATGCAAAACATAAACATGAATGCATAGACTGATAACGAAAACTGCTCTAGCCCCTTTAACCACGCAGCTTTATTAGACGCAGTTTAGCTTTAATTACCCACCATCCAAGAATTGGTCGCAACTTTCTTCGAGTAATGCACATACCATCCCATTATGCACTCGCTTCCTACCAAACTTCCTTGCACCTCCTTTCCATGTCCAATTTCCCACGTGGACGTAGGTACCATCTCAAGAATGGGAGGCCATTTAACTTGTGTAAGCTAATAAGCATGCAACGCATAATGGCAGGGATATAAGTCCCCATATATATGTATATATACACGATACCTACCCAGCTAATTATAGCACCGCCTTCGCCTTCTCGTCTGATCGCCCCTTACAATTGATCTGATGTAGTCAAGGAGTCGTGGAACGCACCAAGAGCTTGAAGCTACAGTATCAAGTCAACCATCCAAGTATAAGTGTTGTTCCTGGCTTCGCCATTGAAGTACCAGATTCACCCCGATTATCCCAGGCAGCGTCGTCTCTCTCATTCACTCGATTAGTCTTTCCCTTGACCGCATGAAGCTACGGTAACGATTGCTTGTTCTTGATGCTGAGACGGTGATGGCGAGAAGAAACAGAATTGCGGGTGGCATTTTGTGGTGGAGAGGGAAGGTTCGGTGATTGAGCTGCTGCTCTCGACGGCTGAGGTCGAGCACACGGGAAAGGAGGAGAGTGGCGGGCTGGCGGCTGCTCCTCGATCCCCTTTTAGGGTTTTCCCTTAGCTTAACGTTAAATAGGATTCTTTTATTCATAAAAGAATGAAGGACAATTTAGGAATTTTATAGTGAGAAGAAATCGGGGTGTTACAGTTGGTCAATTGATTTTTTTGCCTCGTTATCATTTTTAATTGAACTTAGAAGTTTTACCTCTTTTCATTACAAGTATGATTTTACCTCTTAGGCCCGGGAATAGATCAGGTCAGTAACTTTATGGTGAGTAACCATGAGTAAACCGTCCACATTAACATGACATCAACATCCTCTCTCTCCTAGAAAGTCTTTAATTTTCCCTCTTTAATCTTTGACGAACCATTTCTCACTCATTTTAAGTCGAAATTTAATTTTTTTTTGCACAGTTATATCAGATTAATTGTGCTCTTCAAAATGATATCCACTTTAATATCTTTTTCGAACAAAAAAATTGAGCCATTTTTTACCAGTCTATACCATATGGTATTGAAATAAGGGTTAATACCCTAGTATGGCCCGAAGTTTGGCGTAAGTGACAGTTCCGGCCCCATTTTTTAAATAAGACATTTATGACCTACTTTTGAAACTATTAGACAAATTTGGCCCAAAATTTTCTTTGACCGTTAATACTAACGGTCAAACACTATTCCGTTAATGACTCATAAAAAATCACTGATGTGGCATGCCACGTCAATAAATAATATTATTCTAATTTTATAATTTAATTAAAATAAAAATTAAGAAAAATCCTTAATTATCCCAAATCCCAAAAGAGCCAAATCCAAACCCTAATTCCCTAAATCAACATCAACAGGAGACGCCTCCCTCCTCCTTCCTCTTCTTACCGATCCCTCTCTTTTCTATTTCCTTCCTCCCGCTGCTGGTAAGCCGGACGACCATCGCGGCGGCGTTTGCGGCGACAATCATGGCCTTCGCCATCTTCGTCGCCGCCACGGAGATAGCTCGCTCGGATCCTCCTCTTCCTCGTGGCAGCTCTCGTCTTCGTCGGCATCATAGTCCTCCGTGACCGTAATCCGTCGGAGCATCACAGAGGCGGAAGAGGAACCATCGCGATCTCCCTGTACCCTGGACGAGGCCGCGGACAGAGGCGCTGTCGTGATGGTCCTTTTCTCCTTGGGACGAGCAACGGCGGCCGCGACGCGTTGTTGATGTTGAAATGGTTGTGGAGAATGCAGTTAGAGGGAATAGAGGGATTCGATGAAGAGAAAGGAGGAGGGCCGCTGTTGAAGTTGATTTAGTTTAGGGATTTTTTTTGTACAGAAAGTTAGTTTAGGGGATTATGGTTTGGATTTGGGGTTTTGGGATGATAAAAATTTTCTTAATTTTATAGTTTTTATTTTAATTAAGAGATAAAATTAAAAATATTATTTAACAACAAAATTTTGGGCCAAATTTGTCCAATAGTTTCAAAAGTAGGTCATAAATGTCTTATTTGAAAAATGGGGCCAGAACTGTCACTTACGCCAAACTTCGGGCCATACTAGGGTATTAACCCTTGAATTAAAAGCATACCTATGGTTTGAAAAACGTACCATGGTGGTATGAACCAACCAAAACTGTAGGATGGTTGAATACATGATAGTAGAAGTATATTAATTGTCATTTACGACTTTTAACATTGTATACCACACAATACCACCCCGTACCAGGGTGGTATTGTATGGTATTGTGTGGTATTTTTGGGTCCTGTAATTTGTTCACCCAGAAATTTGTAGATCCAATAGATCATGATGAACTCGTCCCTTCTGTGCAAACGTTTTCAAAAACGAATTAAAAAAGAAGAAGATACCATACAATAACACCCCGTACCAGGGTGGTATTGTATGGTATTGTGTGGTATTTTTTGGTCCTGTAATTTGTTCACCCAGAAATTTGTAGATCCAATAGATCATGATGAACTCGTCCCTTCTGTGCAAACTTTTTCAAAAACGAATTAAAAACGAAGAAGATACCATATGGTATGCAGTTGGTATCGAGAGGCCATAATTTTTTTTCTAAAAAAATATTGAAAATTGATCTCATTTTGTATAGCACGATGAACTCGTTCCATCTGTGCAAAAAAATTAAAATCCGAGTTAAAACGAAAAAGATATGAGTCAATTAAGAAAACTAGAAAAAATAAAAATGATCTTTAATTCTCTTTCCTTAGGTCTGAATTTTCTAAATAAAGGGTCCAGATTTGATTATTGATAGGATCTTGAGCCCTTAGCCCAATCCGTTTCACTTGTTTGGATTTGTCAATAGATGGGTTATGCACCCTATCTTGAGCACTTAGCCCAATCCCTTTCACTTGTTTGGATTTGTCAATAATATCTATTAACATGCCTGCAAACTGTACCTAGAGTTGAAATGGTTTGGCTTCTATTTATGGTTTGATTATTCCGATTTTCTAACAATTAAGAAAAAGCCGCTCATTTATGGTAGACCCTTGTTATTTAGGACTCTGCTAATCGTTTTAGCTCTAAATCAATGAGGTTTGGTTAGATAGGTCCATTTTGTTTGGACCCCATATCCGAGCGATAGTGCATTTGTTACTTTTGCAAGGGTGTATTATGTTGCTTTTGTCCTAGGGGCTTCTTCGATAATAATGAAGATATATGCTTGTCATTGAATCTCATAGATTTGTAGGGGCTCGCCACATTGCTTTCATCTTTCTCCATAAAATGGTGTTGAAGCTAAGTCGAGGATTCTACTCTTGTCGAAGAGGTATCAAGAGCCCATATCGTGGCAAAAAGACTCTCTTATTGATTAATCAACATTTTGTGGGGCGACGTTTTTTTTTTTTTTTTTGCCTACAAAGGAGTTGCATTTATTTTCAGCTGTTCCTTTTGGAATATCTATGAGAAAAAAATAGACTTGGAGGAAGGAGATGTGGTACAAAGAGGAGCAGATCCGGTGAGTAACCTTGTGGTGCTATAATCCCATGCATACCCTTATAAGAATCCGCTACATCAGCGCCTCTTTCTCTCTCCTCGGAAAAACTTTAATTTCCTTCCCTTAATTTAACGGACGATTTCTCGCTCGTTTTAACTCGGAATTTAATTTTTTGCACAGTTAGATCAGATTAATTGTGCTCTTCAAACTGCTATCCACTTTGATATTTTTTGGAACAAAATTTTTTTGCCAGTTATTACCAGTCTATACCATATGGTATTGACTGGTATTAAATAACAACATACCATATAGTATGAAAAATACCAGCCCAAACCAGGGTGGTATAGTATGGTATGGAGTTGGTAACGAGAGGTATGAAATTTTTTCACCCAGAAAAATTTGACATCCAATAGATCATGATTAAATCGTTCCTTCTGTGCAAAAAATTTCGAAAACGACTAAAAAACGAAGGAGATACCATATGTTATGGAGTTGGTAACGAGAGGTATGAAATTTTTTTCTCAAAAAATATTGAAAATAGATATCATTTTGTAGAGCACAACAAACTCTTTTCATCTGTGCAAAAAAAAAAGATATGATCAAATCAAGAAAACTAGGGAAAATAAATTCTTTTAATTCTCCACCCTTAGATCTGCAGCCACTTAAAAGAAGGATCAAAATTTGCTTACTCATAATTATGCACCATAAAGTTATGCACCCAATCTTGAGCCGGCACAAAGAGCTTTTCAAATTCGAATTTATTTGGACATGCAGGTAGTGGAAAAATCGGATCGGGGATGGATGAGGCCGCCTAAGGCTTTTTTCCAAACTAAAACACATATGCTTCATGCTTACATTTTGGAATAGTCTAAATGCGAAACACAAATTCACCTAATCTTAATTTCAAATAAGGTTCTAGTAGTTATTTTAATTGTTGGATTTAAACTTTGAACTACTTATAAGAAAAAAAAATTAATGGGACAAACAATAAAAAATAAAATAAGTTTGTATTATTTATATTTTTGGGTATGCGTAAAGTGACTTCCAAGTCACCGTGATTTGGAGAAATCAATCAACCGCCTTTTCATACAAGTGAACTTACCATATTGTGTTGGATAGAATGACTAGTACCATAGTTGAAATCTCACAAACAAGATTTCACATTTTCTAACTCAATCCACAACGCTAAACCATAAAAAATAACCATGAACCCTAAACACTAAGCCTCAAACCTTCAATCCTGAACTCTATACACATAACCATAAACTTTAACTCTAAACCCTAATGACACGAGCACGGATCCGACACCCGTACTTATCAAAATAGCGCAGCTTCAAGAACAAATAAGCAAAAAATATTTTTAGGTTTTTTTTGTTTGTTTGTTTGAGATAGTATGGAATTGAGTGCAATCTCAACACAAGATGAGAGAATGCTCTAACAATATAAATGATAGAATCTCGACCACAATCAAGGGGAAAACTTTATTGATATAGAGAACAATTCACAAGCCTAAAGCTCAATGAACCAAAATAATAGCAATATTCTTCAAAATCTGACCTAATAGTCGTGTTTAAGCCTTTATATTGGTCAGGGAAACAAAAAAACTCGTCCAATCACATTAAAGTAAAGAAATCCTAAACCAACAAGGAAGTTAACCCGTCAGATCCCCGATCCCCAGGCAAGGAAAATACTCCTTATCCCAGGGAAAAGACCCAGTTTAAATCCCTGGGTGGGGATCTCGGCTTCAGGCCCAGGATTTTGGCCCCGTCCACCTTCTTGCTCCAACGTGGCACGCTCTTCTTTCCGCTTCAATTTAGGCCACTTTGGAGGCTCTAGAGTCTCGCATCGGTCCCTCATCATTGGAAAAGCTAGCCCTCAAAGCTAGAGTGTTCCTGCAAGAGACAACATCAACATAATTTACAAATGGAATTCTCCTCTGCGCAGTGAACATGTGCCTTCGAATCAAAAGATGTGTCCCACTTTCGTCCTCCGACTTTGTGCCACTTCCATTTCCTTTCTCTCTTGCCCAATTCAACTCCATTTGTCACTGATCTTCTCGAACTTCAGCTGGAGACAATGGAATGAGCATGAACTTCTGATCGCCTTGTTTGAACCGATAGCTATTCTGTCTTCCGTCGTGAGTAGCTCGATGATCATATTTCCACGGTCGACCCAATAAGATATGAGCAGCCTGCATTGGAGCAACATCACACCAGACTTCATATGCATACTCACCAATCTGAAATCAAACTTAGCCTTCTTATTAACCTTGATGGCTCCATATTCGTTCAACTAGTGAAGGTTGTAAGGCTGTAGATGCTTAAGGTTACTCAACCCCAACTTATTGAATGCATCAAGACTCACTACATTAGTGCAGCTACCACCATCGATCGCCACATAATACAACTTTCTATCCATCAGGCAGCGGGTATGAAATAGATTATCTCGTTGTTCTTGTTTAACTATAGATTCAAGGGAGAGCACCCTACGATTAACTCAAAGAAACTTACCTACTAGAGGAATATTAGCAATAATTTGCTCATGAACTTCATCATCATCAGAATCGATTTCCTTCCCCATTGGCTTATATTAGTCCTCTTTCGTTGAATAGTTTTATCCATCTCTCAGAACCAGAGCTTTCTTGTTGGGGCACTAGTTTTCCTTGTGACCTCGTCCCAAACATTTGAAGCATTTGATGCTTCTAGTTGATCCTTCATTTCTAGCTTGGATGATTGGGGTCGTGTTCATAACAATTGGATTGTTACTAACAATAGAAGCTAGTAACTAAAACATGCACCCAATATAGTTTAAAGAGATAAAGAAACAAAGAACATAAGGGGAACTGATAACGATGTAATTGCACATATTTGTGCCCCTATCTTATCCGTTTGAGGGGCATAGTCGTGTACTTTTGGCCTATTTTACGCCGGTTTGTGCTATTTTGTCATATTTCAGGTCCCAGGCGTCAAAGGAAAGGCTAAGCACGAGTTTCGGGGCATTCGGAAGTCATTTAGTCGAGCTGGAGCCAAAACACGGGCACACCTAATTCATTACCCGGCCGTGTTCTCCCAAAACACGGTCGTGTTCTGTGGCCGTGCTTTTACTGCCGAGAGCTAATTCGAGTTTGGCAAACATGAGCTGATTACACGGGCTGAAAGCACGGTCGTGTTCTCCCAAAGCACGGCCGTGTTCTCTCCAAAGCACGGATGTGTTTCTCCCAATGCACTGGCCGTATAATTAACCCTAGCCAAAGCACGGGCGGGCTGAGGCATTACACGGCCGTGCCCTCGACCGTGCTTTGGCCACTGATGCCCTTTTAAGCAGATTTTCAGCTAAAAGGAAAGGGGAGAGCTGGGTTTTGGATCCCAAACACCCAAGGGACGAACCAAAGAGAGAGAGGGCGATTTGAGGGCATTCTTGGAGTGTAATTGGAGGATTTCTTTGCCTTGGAAGCTCGAGGAAGAATCCCGGACTTGAAGACTGATCATCTGAAGATTCTTACTGCAGTCTCTCTCTTCTCTATGGAGTAACTTCCCTTCACTTAGGTTTTGAGGAACCCTAGCTATGTTTGTTTGATTGGATGATTGTATGAGTACTCTGACTTGATTATCTTGAGTTCATATTCAATCTATGCATGTTTTCATGATTCAATTCTGCTTTAGTCGAGATTATTGATTCTGCTTTGATCCTATGAGAGGGAATACCTGATTAGGTCAATAGAGCACCATAGATTGATAGTAGTGGATCGATTGCTTTAGTCGAGGGTTGATTCACTGCTTTATATCGATTGAGAATCTCTTTCGGTAGAGGGAGTCTAGTTCAGAACGCCTTGATCAGTTGTTCTAGAGAAGGATACGTCCCTCTAGGCAATTGACTCAAGAGGGCCTTGTTCCTTTAGTCGAGACTCAAGGTCTAGTCAGGGATTCTCCGCGTTGTGAATGAAAGTGAAAAAAGTTAGAAATCATCAATCGTTAGTCTGGCTAGTGGCTAGGGGGAATCATACCTAAGTGAGTTCCCAACCTGTAATTAGATTAACTTTAACTGTAGTTTGCTAGAGTAGTTTTAGTTCTTTCATCTTGATCTGGTTTGCTAAATAATAAACTGAAGCTGAGTAATAGTAACTCTAGAGACCCGTGGATTCGATATTTATCACTTGAGCCACTATACTGCAGTCCCTTCCATTGGTTACGCTTGGCCATTGTTAGGTGTTGTGTCATAGCGAGTCAGGAACCCACAAATGTATATGTATTTTTTGGGGAAACGTGCTTGAGGGATACCCACGACTTTGAAAAGTAAACCGACCCAAAAAGAATCCTAAATAATGTGATTCTTGTGTAGGGAAAATGATGATGACATTTCGTCGTAGTTTCCTAGAAGTTAGCGACGGGAACAACCCAAAATTAGTGATGGAAAATGGGTGGGGCTAGTGATGTAGCAATCGAACTATAAATCCTAGGATGCCCTAGGGTTGTATTTCATGAGATCTTTTGATTGTAACTGATCTAACCTAACCTATTGAGCTCAAATTTAGATGCAAGGAAAAGTAAATATGATGCGGGTTTAGGTGCCCTATTCGTGCAACTGCTCTACTATGCAAACAAAGGAACATATAAGGCAAGTAAACAAGAAAACAAACAATTAATGGAAGTAACAAAATATAATGTTTAGGAAGTAACTCTAGGTGATCATTCACTCATTCTCATCAACAAGATGCTTCAATGTTTGTTCTTAAAGATGCCCTATCCCTTCCACTAAGGCTTGCGATAGAGATTTGCCTAGCTAAAGTATGTTGTCGCTTCATGCCATAATCTAATCAATGAAGAACAACGAAGTTACGATAGCAAACATTTAATTGTGGTCTTTTATGAACCATAAGGATGGTCTATATCATCAATGATCTAAGAATCAAGCATCATTCTTAGTCATGCATAGAAGGGTAGGTAGTCCTCCTATACACACATAAGAAGATGCCTACTACACGAGATTAGTTTCCTTGTTGCCCATAAGAGTAGTAAATGAGATACTATAGTAGCATTCATAATAGAATCATAAGCATCGATCAACCAAAGCATATAATAATCATAGCACCGAATAACTCAAGCAATAGCTGAAATAAGCATAGATTGACATCAAGCATCAATGATAAGAATACTTATACAATAAGCATCTCATTAAATCATAGAGATAATACACAAAGCATCATCGAATTGCATCCCTCAACAGATCGAGCTAGCTAAACAAAGAAGGATTAGAAGACATCACCGTAGATGATGAAGCCATCCTCATCGAGCTCCTCCTCCTCTCCTTGGCTTTGTAACTCATGCCCTAGGGTAGAGTGGTTGTAAAGTGTGCACATAACCTCTAGTCTAGCCTCCTATTTATACTAGTTACAGGGGGGGAGGGGCTAGTCTTTTTCCTCCTAGAAGTCATCCAAAACCTTCCTTATCCGACTTGAAGTCGGTTTCCTTCAACTTGGGGACAAAGCTACTTATTGATGAAGTTTCCTAAAGGACTTGGGCCAAGCGGCAGTTGGACTTGCTGCTCTCAATTCTTCTCAAAATCGACACATTCTTTGGGCAACTTTATCTTGCGCTCATGGACATGTTTCCGAAATTTCATCTCAATCGGACTTCGTAGTACCCGTATGCTCTTCAAAATACTATCATCTGGTCCATAAGTTGAGCTTCTTGTGTTAGAATCCATCTATGTTTGGGGCAATGAGCTTGTATTCTAGTTCTCCTTCTGATCCATTAGGTCTCTTGACGATCCATATTCATCTCGGGTGATTTATATCCTTGAAAATAAAACAAACAAGGCATCACATAGTACAAAAACATACTCAAGATCTATTATAAACATATTAATTAAATAGTTTCCATATGAAATATAATCAAAACTACTAAAGATGCATTGATAGAAGAGGAAATATATCAAATATGGGAGTGATAAACACTAAAATCTGTGTGTCATCAATTGGGCGGGTATCTCAATACCTATATCCGCTCCGCACCAAGCATGGGTCGTGTATGTAATACCAATGCAGGTACGGGGTAGGGCGGGTCGACCCACTCTTACATGCTATTTGAAAAAATACACGTTAAAAATTGTACTTTTTACAATAAAACGAAGCGAACATACTTTATGAATGAAGATAGTAATATAATGGGTAACTGAGTCTAATTAGTTGAAAAATCAAGTTTAACTAATTGAAGAAAAATATAGGAGAAATTTAAATAAATATTGTTAGAAATTAAGATATAATGAGCTAAGAAAGAAACGAAGCATGACTAGTCAGAAATAGATATCATACCTCGTCCCCACGCTAATGCTGGTCGGTTACCGGTTACCAAGCCGGTATACCGAAAATAACCACACACGAGAGAGTCTTGCGATGGGTCACTCTTCCGAAGGTCTTCCTCCCGTCCTCTGCCTCTCTGGCATTTCCGCCAGTGAAACCTTCTTATTCCAAACTCTCCTTTCTGCTCGCGTTCGTAGCTCCACCTGTTCGTCATCCGTTGCATGTCTATTTCTACATGTAATTCCCAAATTTCTCGTACCAATGCTTTGATTGATATATGGTAAGGTTGAATTAGAATGGAGGAGAAGGATTATGAAATCGAAATTTGTGTATTTTTCAGGCTTGCCATCGTTCTCCTCTCGAAACCTCTCCGACGACTGTCAATCGGATATCGGAGATGTCCCCGCCAGAATCGCCCTTGCCGCCAGAAGGGGGCTGGCTAAGACGGGGAACGCCGACAGTGAGCTTTACCTCACTAGCGAGCGAAGGAGCGCTGGCGATGGGATTGATTGACAGTGAGGGAGGAAGAGCAGAGATCGACCTCCGCCAGCAACCTTGTCCCTCGTTGCTCTCCCAAAACTAGAGATCGGTCTTTGAGTATCTACCGACGCCCGACAGTGGTGATGGCAACCCTTTATGGCGGCTTGTAATGGACTGGTGGTGGTCTCAATCTGCGGCGCCTCTTCCTTAGGGTTGTTGGCTGGCTGAAGAGAGTTGGGGGAGACAGTGATGACTCCGGATTTGGAATCGAGACGGAGTGAGAACTGCCGCGAGAGGGAGACAGAAACACACCAAATCTGACCTCGAGAGGAAGATAGAGCCACCGCGCGAGGGATTTTCATGGTGCCGGATCTGGAATCAAGAGGGAGAGGGAGTCGCCGGATCGTGTTCTGGGTTCGAGAGGGAGAATGAGTCACCGAATCGACAACAAGGTCTTCACAACGGCGGCGGCGAAAGAGGAGTCCATAAAGGCGGTGGCTGGGCGAGCAGCAAATCCATCGCTCCTGCCCTCTCTCCGGCGACGGCATGGTCCAGATGAACAAATCGAGAAAGAGATGAGGGGATTTCATAGAATCTCTCATGGTGAAGGTTCTGTTTGTGGAGGAAAGAGAGAATTTTTTTTGAGGGAGATGGAGAGAGGAGCAAACAGGGTAGAGGAAGATGAGTGAACTGATCGACAGGGGAGGGTTTTTGCCTATATCGATATACTCGGTTATACCGAGTAACCTGCGATTACTTATCGGGTATAGATCGGTATACCGACAGTTGGGTTTCATCTACCTTACACCGATACCATCGGTTAACAATTAATCGGTACGGTTATCGGTTAAACCATTAACCGGATTACCGGCTACCAGCCCTACCTGACAGAACGGGTTCAAATAGATGTAC
Source organism: Linum trigynum (assembly GCA_964030455.1). Classification (NCBI taxonomy): domain Eukaryota; kingdom Viridiplantae; phylum Streptophyta; class Magnoliopsida; order Malpighiales; family Linaceae; genus Linum; species Linum trigynum. The sequence goes on along the minus strand of OZ034813.1, from coordinate 35,678,011 downwards.
TCTCGAGTCGCTAACCCGTAGAATTCGACATATATAGCTCAGAACCGTTATCAAAATCTCTATTATATTCCAAAAAGTTAAATTGAGATCTTTTCCAAAGCCCAACGAGCATGAGTAGATGACTAGATGCGCCGGGCCCAAAATGTCGACCTCTATTGAAAATCGTCGGATCCGATCCAGTAGGAATTTCAAGACTGAGATTTTAGGGTTCTAACATGTGATCGCCTCTATAAAAACAGAACTTCCATCCCATCCGCAAATCAACACTACTTGATCTTATCTGAGCGGGAAACGAATCTCTCAGTCGCCTAATCGGCAACTCTGCTCCGTCTCTGGTTTCTCTCCGTCGCTTTCTCGAGCTACCCTGCCCATCTCAGATGGTCTTTGTTGGCGGCTCTTTGCGGGGGTAGGATAACGGTGGCGGTGTTCCCATTTTGGCTTGCTGTCGAGGTTCGTCAATCCCGCGGTGAAGACTGCCCGCAGGCTGAGCCCATCGTCGATGGAAATCTCTCGACTCGGCTATGATGACGTCGCGGGCTAAACCCCCCAAAACCCTTTTAAAATAAAATATAAAGTTCGCGTCTTTTTCGTTTTTTTTTTTTCCATATGCAGAACTTGGTTTCTAAGGTCGATCTTATTAGGGTTATGCAATCGTTTGTGAATGGTTTTTTTTTTTTTTTCTTGTTGACTTCGTCTGTTCGTTAGGAGCCGCTATTCTACTGCATTAAGGTGCGATTTAAACTAACAGAATGGTGCTCTGCGTTACTGTATAGAGTTTTTTTCTTCTCCAGATTGGTGCAGCTTCTAAGATTGGCGGCAGAGGAGCAGAGTTTAGAAGAGGCTATACAAGCGGATTCTTAGAGGCGATAAGTAATTCTATGGAATGTAATTTGGTTGTTTGGGAGTTCACATGGATGAAGGGGGTGGTTGGATTAGGCGTGAGATTAGTAAATTGGTGGAATGTAGCATTCGAGATGTTGAGTATATGTCAAATGTCAGTTTTAGGCGAAATCAGAAACTTGATAGTAAACTTTGTATGTGTTTTCAAGTGAATGAATGTTTGAGAATATGCCAGATTTGCCATTCACACATGCCCACAAGTGAAATTGCAGTTCTTCTCACTTATGGAATTGCGAGACATTGGTTGAAAGAATTGAGGCATGAACCCTTCTTGTGAAATGCCACATGTTTTGGTTCATGCCACAAGTTTTCATGTTTATGTGTATGAATGAAATTGTTTAGTTTCCATACTCTTGTAGCCTAATGCAGTAATGAACTCTTTGATAGCAGTTCCAAACTTCCCATGAGTGAAGAATCTGTATAACTTGATTATGTACAAGAAAAGTTATCAGCAGACGATCTATACCAATAATCAAATAGCCTATCAAGTACAATATATATCTGATGTTTCTTCTGTGTTTCATTTCATTTCCTTATTTGGCGGCCAGGGTGAGGCTGCCCAAACTGCCTGCCAGCAAAAGTCTGCCCAAAATTCCAGTTCTTAGGAGCAACATTGAGTGAAGTGACAGTATGCCCATTACTAGACATAACCTTGAAAGACAACCCTTGCCCTTGCAGGTAACCATTGGTCTGCCAATTCTGGCCCCAGTTCCTCACCATGGGCAGCCACTTTTCACCATGGTTTGAGCCCTTGACCCACATGGCCACTACATCTCCAGCACCACCGACGTTCGTCACAAGCACAAGGTTGAAGTAAGCATTCCCAGCAATGGTGAACTTGATCCCTCTTTTTCTCTTGCAGGCGATCCTCCTGGACATAACTGGGACTATCCCTGCCTTGTAAGCAACCATGTGCTGGAAGATCAGCTGGCTGACATTGAAATGCTTGTTGGGCGCATTGCACCATCCTAGCCCTCCACTGGGTGGAGACACCAATGTGGGTCGTGTGTGCATTTCAGCTGGAAGCATGGTCCGCAGGATTTGCCATCGTTGAACAGGGCTGTGCTTAAAGCTGCTGTCTTTGTGCCATAGCCTTCGCTCTGTACATATCCCCGTATCCACAGGCCCTTCCTGTTTAAGAGGAGGTGTTTTATTACATATGAAACATGTATACAATTTGTGTTTGGTAAAGGTATGAGACATTGCTTGATTTTCCAAGTTCTCAGCCGTTTGGAACTCCATTAGCCAAACGTAGAATCATGAAGAGTCCAGGAGATAGAATTTACGTTCACAGAGTCTTTTTGTAGTTATCTTTTTAAACGATGCTAAAACTTACCCATAGTGCCGTACCAGAGGCCTCGCCAACACCGTAGAATGTGGCATGGCCGGTCATCCATCGACCTAGAGGTTGGTGGGCATGAAGACTAATAGACTATGTCTCGGTTTGTCGACAGGATAGCGAGACGAGTGGGTGGAGGAGGATGTTGACCACGATGCGGACTTCCTCCATGATGCGTTGGATATGATTTCTTGTGATGTATGGGTTTGACAATTGACATTGTGGCCTGGTGGTTTGCCATCATGATACTTCTTACCCTGAATCTCGCCATTACCACCGTGGTAGCCTGATTGCCCGCCAAATGCTTGTGTAAATGCCAGAAGGGCTTGTAGTAGCACAAGAGAAGATCCTCCAATCAAGTTCATCTCCGGAAAGAGGGAGAAGTATTTTATTGAGGGGATGATGCAGACAGCCACAGGTAGACGTAGGGCTGTTAATAATCCGAGCGAGCTGAGCCGAACCTTGTCATAGTTTGGGCTCGGTTCGTTTAAATATTTGCAAACTCGAGCTCGGTTCGAGTTCGTTATGAGATTTATTATGCAAGTTCGAGTTTGGCTCGTTTATGAAAATGAAAGCTCTAGCTCGACTCGAGCTCGGCTCATGAAATAAGTTTAACGAGTCCAAAATCGACTTTAGCTCGTAAAATGTTCATGATAGTTTAAGATTGAGCTAGAATTGAGCACAAAATTACATTCTAACCTATAGCAGCAAAGCAAAGGAAAATATAACACAATATTTATCTTAATTTCTATGCCTAAAGTCCATGAATTTCAATTCTTTATGATGCCAAACCGTTAAATGAGCTTGTTCACGAGCTTTAAAGCTGAACATAGTATGGCTCGAGTTCGGCTCGTTAAGTTAATGAAATTGTTCGCGAGCCGGCTCAATTAAGACGAATCGAGCGTCGAACGAGTTTTTCTCGAGTCGGACGTAGAGTCGTTCGTGAGCGGCTTGGTTCATTAACAAACCTAGAGGTATGGATATGAATGTTGCGGTTTTATCATCAGAAAGTACAATTGGCTTCAAGGGAGAAGAAATTCTATGTTTTGTTGCTTTTATTTTTAGGCCCCGAGCAGGGATGACAAACCACAATACCTAATCGCTCGCGGGAAATCCCTACATTTACTAAGTATGAGACGTGTACGAGTAAAATTTACGATAGGTCTGATGGGGATGAGACGAGTATAATTTTAGCCTCTCTGCCCTATATACCATACACATATCGGTCTTACCAAGACTATTTATTCAAAATATATTAGAAAAATCAAAATGTAACATGTCAATGGAAAGAAGGATAATCAAAATAAATAAAGAGTTGAAATATAATTGAGTGGTCAATCAAACCAAACATTAATTTCTTTCCTTCCAATTCGCTCTTTACTCTATTACTTTATCCTTGTAACAAGATTAATTTAGTTATTTATTGCTTAGTCAATATGTCAAACTCGTAGATTAATAATTTGGTAAATATTGAACCTTTTCTTATGGATAATTGGAGTTTTACGATTGAATTTGTTAAATTCGTATTAAAATAGTTGTCTCTTTGTTGATTTTATGATTTGTTACGTCCGTTTAGTGTTATAATTAAATCTACATGTTAAAATAGTAATGTTGGATGCATGAACGGGTATTATGGATACTTGAAAACCGCGACTATGATGACAGGCGTACAAAACCTCCCCAACATGAATATGAGATGAGTGTACCTTTGATTATTCGATAATGAGAATGGTTTAGAGAAACTCACCCAAAGCAGCCCAATTGCCATCCCTAGCATGAGCCCGTGAATAATCTTTGTGCATTTTTAATTTATCCACCTTTTAACATAAGATATTTTGAAAATAAATTAAATTAATATGGAAATAATAATTTGAATGTGGATTATTAGATTAAATACTACGGGGTCGTTTGGATGAGTCTTTTTGATGAGGTAATGTGATCCAATTGGCTCAAAATGAGACAATTGGAATAAATTAACTCATTTGGCTGGATAAAATGAAAACGGAACAATTTGGAGTGGGGGAATTAAAATTGCACCGTTATGGGGCAGATATTCTCAATTAACGCGTTTTCATTCCCACCTTCCAATTCTGACCCTTTTTCACCCTCTCTCTCTCTCTCTCTCCAGAGACAACCCATCTGAATTGCTATTCGTCGCCCTAATATTCAAAATAAATCGCCCTAAACCACACTAAATTGACATTTATACCCCTAACTTCAAACAAACTAAAACCTAGCAACAATGTCCTGCTGCCGGATTCGCTCCCCGCCATGTTGTATTCCACCCGCGCCGCATTGAACATAACTTCTCCCGCCACGATGTCCTACTGCCGTATCCGCTCCCCGCCATGTTGTATTCCACCCGCGCCGCATTGAACATGTCCAGCTCGTTTTCGTCACGGCAAGTTGGCAACTAAGTACAGCAGATAGGCTCCGATCTCGGTGGTGAAACAAGTCTTGTTCCTGCAACCCACTGGACAAAAAAACAAAAAACAAAAAATTCCAAATCCCCAAGCTATCGCCTATCAAAATTCAGAGCAATGCAAAAGCTGGCTCCTTTTAATAAAATAAAAGATCATTTTGATGCACCAAACTATTTACCTTCGTTGAGAGTTTGAGAATTGAGACCATTGGTCAAACACCTTGCCCCACCGTTTCTCTCCTGCAACAATTACTCGAAATTCCCTTGATTCGCCCGTATTATCAGGACATCTACCGGGAGATGAGATGGCACGGCGGCGATGAACAGTAAACCCCTCAAATGGTGATGTTGGGTGTGGGTTTCCAAAAATGTTTCCTCCGGCTTCGGCGACTGGTGGACGTATGTAACTATGTATGTGTTTGTTTCAGAATTAAGTGTTTGATAGGAAAAAAAAATAAACTAAGGACATTATAGTAAATTTAATATAATTAGGGCGATAAATAAGAATTTTTAGGGCGACGATTAGCAATCCCCCAACCCATCCCTTTCCTTTCTCTGCAACAATTAAACCCTTCCTCCTCTCTTCTTCTCTTTCCTTTTTCTCTCTTGGCAAACGATTTTCCGAACAAATCTTCTCCCTTCTCCTCTATTTCCTCCTTTTCTCTCTTGCGGACAATATAACGACGACGAAAGGGAAGCTTGATTGTTTCGTTCTCTTTACGAGAACCCATCTGATAAAGGGTAAAGTTAGTCGATGAAGAGGGAAGAGAGGACCTGGGTTTGTTGCTCGATTGGGATTGCGATTTTGAATATTCGGAAATCAATTGGGAGTTCTGCATGTAATTGAGTTGTGGGTCGATCTGGATTCTTCTTATTTTTCGATAGGTTTTTCATCAATTCAGTCAAGCTTAGGTTCAAATTTTGGATGCTCTGCTATTAGGGGGTTTCATTTTATTCAAGGGAAATCGATTGCTTGATTGGTAGCCTTCTCCCTGGTTTGGGGTTGTTTTCCATTGCTCTGTTTCTTAATTAGGGGGATCTATGAGGAAAAAGGCTTCTTCTTCTTACCTCGCCTTCTTTCTCCTCTCCGTCTTGATCTCTGACTCTCTGTGAAAAATTTCCATTTTGTTTTGTGGGTATGATAGCAGAAACTGATTGCATGTGAGGGATATGGTGAATCCAAGAGGATTTAAGTATAATTTTGAAAATGAAGAACTCGACAGAAAGAAACCCAGAAGCAGGGACGAAAAAATTGCGGTAAACAAGACGAGAAACTTGCAGAAGATAAGGGTAAATTGGTATTTCACCAAATTGACTCACCAGAATTTCTCCATCTCACAGTCTATACCAAACGACACATTCTTGGTAGATTTCCTCACCAAATTGACTCATTTTCTAAAATAGATCTTTTGATCCAAATTGCCTCATTTTGGGAATGACCCATCCAAATGAACCCTACATAGAGATGCCACTTTATAGTGTCATGATAGGCGCTAGCACAAATAATAGCCCTTAAGATTAATTTAATGACAAAAATTTACCTTCTACTATTTGGATAACCCACTCCCATTATTTTTAAGGAATTAAAACGCTTCCTTTTAACTTAACTTTAACTTTTTGGATGACATCCTATTTTATATAATTTTAGCAAAGAAACAAACATCATTCGATACTGGTATGCACTTAGCTGTTACTAGCACGTATCCAAGCAATACTAATAAGCATTCATTAGTTTCTGCTCGTACTCCAGTGTTCATATTATGAATTCTAGTGTTTCTGGTATGCTTTCTAATGTTTCTGTGTTTTTTGTTATAGTGGTGTGTTTCTGGTATGCTTTCTAATGTTTCTGTGTTTTTTGTTATAGTGGTGTGTTTCTGGTACATATTTATAATATGAATTCTAGCAACGAGTCAAGCACAACACTTGAATCCAGATGATCATTTCTTTATTATTCTTGTTCATTTATCATATTTATAAGGTTATTTGTATACAACACGTATTCTACAAGTTTGATTCTTAAAACTAAGTGAAATTATATGACCATTACTTTGTAAAGAAGGGTCCTATGTTTGGGCTAAGTTATTTCCGTTGGGTAAATATTAATGACGACAATATAAATATCACAATTAAGAACTTTTGAAAAACTTATGCCACAAGACTTGAAAACTTAAAAAAAAAAAAGACTTGAAAACTTCAAATGAGCCACCAAGGATAGCTCAAGTGTTGATGAATAAGATTTTGCATTGTGTAGTTCTGAGTTCAATTCTCATTGCTTACTATATTCAGAAGAAAAAAAAAAGGATCCAAAGTAAGATTCATTGTACATTGATTTTGAAAGTGCACATTATTGGATAAGACTAAAAATTAGATTTTTACCCATAATTTTGCTACTCGCATATAAAAGAGAATAATGTATCAAATTAACCACAAATTGCATATATATCATATACGTATAAAAATAATACTAATAGGATTTTGTATGACTTTGAATAAAGACATTGTAGATTCTTGGGCTTTAGTGAATTTTCACTAAAATATTTGAATGCAATTGACGTAAATGTTCATCCCTTATTTCAAATGTATAAATCAAAATGATACTATCCATTACATTTGAAATAAAAAGCTAAGATTTATAATCAAAATTACTAGCAAGAAGTGTAAATTATATATTTGTCTCATTCTTTTATGGTTTTAGTATATTACTAATGTGATAAATATATTTAACTTGTTCAATATGAATGGTATACGACAAGTAAAATTGTTGAATTTTATCTTTTATTTCACTAATGGGTCAGACTCTAATCTAGTAAAAGTTTACAATATTTGGAATTTTGTTTGTGTGCGTTTTTCTTCTATTAATTACTCTTTTTCTAGCGAATTCTATTAGTGTTAGTATCATAATAATACGTCGCTTTATTATACTATCTTGTCACATTTCTAAAAATAAAATACACACATATACTATGATATATATAAATAATAAGCACTACTCTCCCTCTTCTCTTATGTCTTTCCTCACTATTTGGTCATGTCGTTTGGACTCACCAATGCTCCAGCAACCTTCATGGCCTTGATGAACCGAGTTCTTCATGAGTACTTGGATAAATTTGTCATTGTTTTCATTGACGACATCTTGATATACTCGGAGAGTCAGGAAGAACATGAGAGGCATTTGAGGTTGGTCTTGCAGAAGTTGAAAGAGGAGAAATTGTATGCCAAATTCTCCAAGTATGAGTTTTGGCTCGAAGAAGTCTTGTTTTTGGGACATGTCGTCTCTGGACGAGGAGTAGAGGTTGATCCCAAGAAGAGCGAGGCGGTGATGAATTGGGTTCCACCTAAGAATGTGGCTAAGTTCGGAGTTTTCTGGATTTAGCGAGATACTATCGGAGGGTTGTGCAAGGTTTCTCTAGCATTGCCAGACCGATGACACAACTGTTACAGAAGGGGAAGTCAATTGGCTGGGATGAAAAATGTCAAGCATCTTTCGAGCTACTGAAGGAGAAGTTTATGTCCACACCAGTGTTGGCACTACCGACCAGTGGATGAGAGTATTCCATCTATAGTGATGCTTCCTACCAGGGTCTGGGTTGTGTACTGATGCAGGACAAGAAGGTGATCGCATATGCTTCAAGGAAGCTACGACCTCATGAGGTGAACTACCCCACCCATGATTTGGAGTTGGCCGCGGTAGTATTCTCCTTGAAGTTGTGGAGGCATTACCTCTATGGGAGACTTTTACCATTTACACGGATCGTAAGAGTCTCCAGCACTTGACTAATCAGAAGGAGCTGAATATGAGACAAATGAGATTGATAGAACTTCTCAGCGACTATGATTGAACCATCAAATATCAGCCCCCGTTAAGTTAATGTGGTGGTCGATGCTCTAAATCGGAAGAGGGAAAACCCACTATCGGAGTTGGTCTCTTTGAGAGCCATTAATGTGGAGTTAGAGTTGGTGGAGGCAACAAAGTTATTGGCGACTCTAAAGATTCGTCCCATGTTGCAGGAACGGATCAAGGAGAATCAGGGTAGTGATGTGGAATTTTAGAAGTACCGGAAACAGGTACTAGTGGGGAAAGACACGAAGTTTGGGATAGTGGATGGAGTATTGATGTTTAAAGGAAGGCTTTGTGTACCTAATGTCGATAGGTTGAGGGAAGATATCCTGGATGAGACCCATTCTGCTCTTTAAACGATGCATCTCGGGGCAACCAAGATGTATCGAACACTCAAGGAACATTATTGGTAGCCCGCCACGAAGAAGGGGGTCGCGACTCACGTCTACCAATGTTTGGAGTGTCAAATGATTAAAGTCGAGCATCAAGTTCCACTCATCCAACACTTACCACTAGAAATTCCGGAGTGGACATGGGGTAAGGTCACTATGGATTTCGTGTATGGGTTGCCAAGGACCCCAAGAGGGAATGATGGTAATTGGGTGATCGTTGATCGCTTTTCGAAGGTGGCACATTTTATCCCTATCCGATTTAAGCTGGGGATGGAGGAGTTGGTAAGGTTGTATGTGAAAGAGATTGTCAGGCTACAGGGGGTGCCACTCAGTATCATTTTTTATTGTGATCCTAGCTTCACATCGCGATTCTTGGTTACTCTACAGAGGGCTATGGGCACCAAGGTGTATTTTTCCACTGCATATCATACTCAGATCGATGGGCAATCTGAGAGGACGATACAGACGCTGAATGACCTTTTTAGGGCTTGCGTTATGACCATGGAGGGTGCATGGGATGAACATTTACCCCTGCTAGAGTTCACTTATAACAATCAGTAGCATAGCTTGATACAAGCAGCCCCATATGAGGTTTTGTATGGGAGGAAGTGCCGCACTTCGTTGTATTGGGATGCTGAAGGAGTGAGATAGTTAGAGGCCCCCGAGATGATGCAAAACGCCGCATCAAAGATAGAGGCAATCCGTAAAAACTTGAAGGCAGCTCGGGATCAACAGAAGAGTAATGTCGAGAGGCCTGGAGTTCCCCGCCAACATCAGGTGGGAGATCGAGTTTTTCTGATGGTGTCCCCTTGGAAGGGAGTGATGCGATTTGGCAAAAGAGGAAAACTCAGTCCTAGGTACATTGGACCATACGAAGTGTTGGAACGTGTGGGAACTTTGGCCTATCGGTTAGCCTTACCCCCTAGCCTGTCAAGGTTCCACGACATTTTATATGTTAGCATGCTAAGGGCATATCGGTTCAACCCGGAGCATGTGATCAGGAGAAGGACATCCAGTTGGAGGATGATTTGATGTAAGAGGAAGTCCTAGTACAAATCGTGGATAGGAAGGAGAAGGATTTTAGGAGGAAGAAGATCGTTACAGTAAAGGTCATATAGAAGAACCAGGGCAGCGAGGCCGCAACATGGGAGACAGAGAGCTGCATGAGAGAGAAATATCCAATGTTGTTCACTTAACAAAACCATGTAATTGATATGCGTCCTTAGCGTGATTAGTAATTCAGTAACAATAAGAAGAAGTGGTTTGAGAGTCGTATGTGACTTTCTTATGAGGACAATTCCAATGTCGAATTTTTTTTAGGGAGAGGGAAATGTTATATCCTTGTCGATCAGTTCAATCAAATGAAGCATCTAAGCATCTTTTTAGCAGTTGTCTGCATTCCCTTCTCTCAGTTCCAATTTCGGGGACGAAATTGTTTTAAAGAGGGGGGGGGGGGGAGGAAATGTAACACCCTGAGTTCGGATTTGGGTTTGATTAAGGTTTGACCGAAAGAGAGTTGGGAGACGGTTGCTAGGCCGTGTTGCTAAACATTGAAGGAGGAACATGCTAGAACATGGCCCGAAACACGACCGTGTTGCTAGGCCGTGTTTGGTTAGGCGTGTCGTTTTGACGTAGCTATAAATGAGACAATGGAGGATTGAACACGATCAATGAACACGCCCGTGTCATTAGATCGTGTTCCATTAAATGCTCGTTTTAAAGATTAGGGGTTGGTGGACGAGTCGTTTTGGAAGAATTGGAGATGAAACGTAACACGGCCTAAGCACGTCCGTGTTGGTTGGTCGTGTCACTTGAGGTATCGGGACACGACGACGGACTGGCGGAACGAGGCACGACGTTTGAGGCGAACATGGGTAAGAACACGACCATGTCCCGTGCCCGTGTTCGACCTGATATATGAGTTGTCAATTTTTCTGCTTACCTATTTTCATCTCCCAAATCGCCCCAAACGCTCTGAACAAGCAGAACACGAAGGAAAGAGAGGAGAGGAGCAAAGAGGAAGGAGAAGGAAGTAACCGCTGGATTATTCCCCGTTCACCGGCAAAGCGAGATATCGACAAAAATCTCCCCAACTCCCCATTCCTCTCGACTTCTAATCTTTCATACGTCTTAGGAATACTACAAGAAAATAGATCTTTAATCACGGGTACTTTTGATTATGGGTATGCTCCCGTAATCAACATATATTTTTTATCATGGGAAAATCTTCCCGTAACTGTTGTTTGTTAAAGAATAGCTTCCTGTGACAATTGATGAACAGGGGAAAAACACAGTGGGCGGGAGCCAAAACAAAGTTTGGCGCTATCTCCCTCTACGTTTTGGCTCCTGAAAATTTTCAACTTACCGCCATCCATTATTTGGGGTTTTCAACATCTTCTTGAAACTCAGCTTTACCAAATTTTCCCCTCCCCCAAAGACAAATCAATTTTGGAGCTCTACTCTAGATCTATTCCATCCCCAGTTTTCCAGCCGTTTCGTCCTCCTCCTCGACACGCAGATGCGACGGCTTCTCTTCTACCTCTTCAGATCTAAGCATTATGTCGCAATCCCCTCCCTTGCAGACTCTCCTCCAGTCGCCTCCGACGTCGCCGTCAGTCCCATCGCCTCAAACGCTCCCTGCGCTCACCACTTCCTCACCATCATCACCTTCGTCAAAGATAGAATCATTCTCGCTGCTGCACCCCTCTGCTGGACACCGAAATCGCAACAATCACTGACTGCTCTGTCAAATTTGACCTGCGTAGCGGCGGCATGGTTTCGTTTTTTGCTTCTCAAAGGGACACAACCCCTCCCATTCTCCTACCTCATTTTTCGCGTCCCTTGAGGGATTTCTTGTTTCAGTCAATTTGCCTCCTATAGTTGATTTCTTTTTTCTGTAAATTGGACTCCAATATTGCAGGTTTGTTTTGATTTCTCTCATCGGAGCAACCAACTCCTCCATCTTCTGAAGAATTACTGCTATTTTTGGAGAGGGATTAATTCCCTTCTTAGCAACACTGGGTGGAACTGGGGATATGTGGATAAAGGTCTGCTGCTATTGTGTAACCCTTCTTTTCCTTTTCACTTTCTGGGCGTTTTACAGAGATTTGTGGTGATAAGTGATGTGGACATTATGTTCTCTCATACTCATGCTTTTGTGATTCCGAGTTATTATTTTCAAACTTCAATATTTTGGTGCCTCCACACAAATTTTTGCTAGATGAGATAATGGTGCTTGCATTGGCATGACAGATATATATCCATCTCCATTCATTATCTAGGATTCGGATCTTGGTTCCATTATATCTAGGGTGCAGATCTCTTGATTTTCCCGTTTATCTATTTTCTGGCTTAAGTTGTTAAATTCCAAAAAGTCATTATCTCTGAGGTGGCCAGATGTGCTTGAATTCATATTTAAGGGAGTTGGATTTTCTAGGTTCATCAAGTAGCAGTGTTAAGCAAAGGATTATGTTCTTAGAACTCTGTTTCTAAGGGAGCATAAAGCAACCCCAATGCAGTGGGAGAGATTGCAAGCAGTAGTGTTAGCCTAATTGGGCCCTTCATATGGTTGTGGGATGAAAAGCACTTAATTAGTTGATTTCATATTATTAGCGAATCATGCCTTCTCATGTTGTCCTGTCTGAGTTTCAGCATCGATGGTTGAGCTGGACTTGATAAAGCATCAATTTTACAATAATTTGGTCAACATACCAGAAAAACAGGTTAGTTTCATTTAGTTCTGCAGCTTGCTTATCAATGGTCTCATGGGTTTCTAGACATTTGGATTCCTTAAAAGCTTTATGCAAGTCTTCGAATGCATTTCTCCGGAAATTGTGCGTTATCGGACTTGCTGTAGATTGTAAATTTGTAATGGGATGGGGGTAGTTTAACTTGCAAGCATGCTGCAATTTTTGTGGCAGCAAGAAAAATGTAGTCACTCTACTGGTCAAGTTATAATTTATGTCGTAGCAAAATTTTCGTATCATTGTTGATTTGCACATTAACATGGGTGATTTGATTTGCTGAAGTGCTTAGTCTTGATGATGAAAATGTGTTGAATGCTTGCATTGATTAGTGTTACAGTTTCCTCTATATGACTTGCTTTTTTCCGGTTTGTTTCAATGCTTCAACAATGAAGCTTTTGCAGCAGTTTTTGGGTTAAGTCTTCATAGTGACTATGTTTATGTTTTTTGGAATTTCATGTGGTCGTTAGAGTGGAACTCAAGATTTCAAGAGAAACGTTGCGAGGACCACCTGCATGCTTATTGCATAGTTTTCTTCATGCAATGTTGATATTTAGTGGGAATCAATGGTCTTTTTATCTGTGCTTAACCATAATTTTGTTACTCCTTTATCGTGTACACATTGACATTTGTATCTTTTTATTAAGTATGACATTATAGTTGTCTTATCTTTTATTTTAAGTACACAAATTAGATATTGAAATGACGCTATGTTGTATCCATCAATGATCAATAGTAATAGTAGTATTCCATGATTATAGCTAATTACAGTAACTGGATTTTATCATGGTTAACATTGCAACTTGTCACGGGGTATACCGTAGTTATTGTTGTTTCTAAACACAGGGCATTTCCCGTGGTTGTTACTTAATTACGGGTTTTACCTGTGATTAAAGGGGAATATCATCACGGGATATTTCCCGTGATTGATTATTTTTGGTCACAGGATATCCCGTAATGGTAGATCTTCCATTACGGGCACGCTTGTCACGGGAAAGTACCTGTGACTAATTAAATTAATCACGGGATTTGGCCATATAGTCACAGGATTTACCGTGATCAAAAGCTGATTTTCCTGTAGTGGAAGGTAAGGATATTCGTCTCTAGTCGTTCCTACGTTCTTTTAGTCGCTAGTAGTAACAATAGATTGTTAAACCTTGAAGTTAATTTGGCGATTAATACTTTTGAGAAGGGGATTGAGCTTGGTTCAATTAGACCTCGTCCCAATAAGTTCAACTGGGTTTAAGCTCGCTTTGGAGGTAAGGAATCGTGATTCCCTTTGGATAAGATTGAGTTTTGTAAGAGTTTTCTTGTAGTTTCAAATCAAGAGATTTAGTAACGGGTTTCTGGGATTTTCGTGACGAACAGATGGTCACTAAAACGTCATAAATTTCTAGAATAGTGTTTTTAGAGATTTATATTTATTCGACACCCTTATAAGCTTGATAAATTTTTTTATTATTATTTAGAAATTTAAAGAAGGTCATTGGAGGCCTTTGAATTAATTTGGGAATTTTTAGAGATAATATCTATTTTTAATAATTAATTAGGTGTGTATTTAAATAAAATAAAATTATATAATGCGTTTTCGAGAAATTGGATATTTTTCCTAGGGATCAATGCATTGGCCAACTAGAAAAAATTGTGAATTGGAACTTTCAATAGGTTTAATTTATTCTATAAATTATCGGTAAGCGAAACTATATTAGAAAAAGGGTTATTTCTAAAAGTTGGTGCGGTTTATAGGGTATCGAGGTAGTACGTTGAGGAAGGAATTCTTTGGGGTAAGGTTCGGAGAATCGTCTTTCGAGGTGAGTGTAAAGGGGGTAAAATCTCCGTCGAGGTCTTTTAGTTTATGTATTTACTTTTAGTAGTTTCGTTAATTTTGAGTTATTCGTGATTATGTGTGTTACGCATCCCACCGCCTACTTAAGGTGGAGGCACGTGTTGTGCTATGTATGTGATGTATGTTTGTATATAAGATGAACCCCCGGGCGGGTTGGCCACTACTGGACGCGGTAGATGGTTGGGTCACTACTAGACGGCGATACATAACGCAGTAGTAGACCAGGCATGGATGGACAGTGATACGTAACGCTGTACCATTGCCTTGAGGATAGGGACACCTGACGGTGATACGTAACGTGATAGATCCTAATAATAAGTTATGAGTTAAGATAGAAGTAGAGAAATTCTATAAGTTATTAAGGACTAAAGTATTAAGGATGAAAGCGAGAACGACTTTCATGTAAGAGGAAAGTAACTGCTAATAATGTATCAGTAAGAGTTTACTTAGGCAAAGACCTTAGTAAGTAACGACGAGATCGACCCCCTCTTACTACCTAGGTGTGGAAAGGGGAAGAGGACGTAACCAGTACCAGCAGGTTAATCAAGTAGGTCAGCCGCGTCAAGTTTGAAATTGTCAAAGGGCTCAGGGTATAGAGAGGAGAACCATTTATCACAATTGTCTTTATTTTCATGACTTACGAGTATACTGGGAAGCTCAATATTAAGGTTAAAGTATTTTGGATTGGGATTTGTCCAAGTGTTTAGGGCTTTTGTTTTGGGATTTCTGAATATTAACGTTGGGTGGTTTTCAGTTTGACTTTAAAATGTGATTTGGGTTTCTCTGAAGTAATCGGTTTTTTATTTGAATTATGGTTTGGGTTTTCAAAATAGTGTTGTTTCACTAAAGCCTCTCTTGTCTTCAACTCCCTCTCTCTGTAGCCTAGCCTTCAACCAAAAACCCCTCCATTTTCTCAAATAAAAAAACCCACCAAAAGAAATTTAGAAAATAAATATTTTATTTCCAACATAGTCCCCGATGATTTTTCTCTGAAGCAAAACTGATCTTAGAACTTCAACTGCAGCTCCAAAGCCGACATAGATTGAGGCGGAGATTGAGGGTTTGATTCGTTTTCCTCCTTGCCTCCTTTCGTCATCTATTTCTACGATCTGTTCGGCTTCACCGACGATCGATCTTCACTCTCTAGTCGATCTTCACTCGACTGAGTTCACAAATTCGGTTGTTCTCTTGATTTGATTGCTTTTCTACTTTGATTCTTTGTAATATGAAACCCTAGAATTCTTCATCATCTCTGTTGTGTTCATGACTTTAAAACCCTAAGGTTCACTGTGATGGCAGCTTATTCAAATTTCAACGAGAGCTACAACGGGAGCTGTCATTCTTGTGCATCCTTATTTCATCGCCAATGGCACTAGGGGCGGGCACATGTGTGGTTGATCCGCAGATTGATATTGATCCACCTGCAAATAACTAGACCCATACGCAGTGGATGATTGATGTGAGTGGATTGCGTATTGATAAATCTCACACCAGCTCTTATGTGGATGGGTGGTGGGTGGATTGCGGGTCACCCGTATGACCCGCATCATATTTTTACATGAAAAATGTTGCTTCCTATAGTATATAATATTCATCATATTTTTGAACTGCACTACAGTCTATCATATACTTCAAAAGGTGGAGAATAAAGAATAGTTTTGACTACTATTATTGGTTATTGTGTGCAATATCCATTAGATATTGTATAATAAGTATGAAAATTATTGTTAATAACTTAATATCCATTAAAGGTTGAGATGCAAAGTATAAATTATTAATTGTATCAAAATCATAAATTATTTATATAATCTTACTAATTTGCTATGAACTTATTATAAATATTAGTCAACTTTCTTAACGGCTAGTTGGAGAATTGCTTTTGCGGGTTGATCCGCAATCCAACCGCATTCATGTGTGATGTGTCATCCACCCAACCCAACCCGCAGAAGTATGTGGGTAGATTGCGGATCACAATTATTCCAACTCACTAGTAAGCGGTTGGGTCAATTTGAGATCAAAACCCATCCAACCCGCCCATTACCCACCCCTAATTGGCACTATCAAATTTGAAATGTAGGATTCTCTGAAGCTAGACCGCAGGACATGTTCATCATCATCGTCGACGTCCCCGATAGCAAAGAAGCGGCAGCAAGCGAGGGGTCTCAATGGGTGGAGGTGGCGGCAGGGTTTCTGGATGTGGGTCACGGGTTGGTATATGACGTGGCGGTTTTATAATACGGTTGGTTGGGTTTTTTTTTAGTTAAAATTGGGTGACTAGGCATTTTTTTAACTACGTCAATAAAAAAAAGATGTAGTTAATGGAGATTGGCAATATAGTTAGTAAAATACGGTACGGAAAAGTTATGCATAAAATATGTAAGGGTATTATACTTCGTCTCTAAGCTAAAGTTACGTTTAATAGTATGTTAATAGTCATAAGTATATAAAATTAATTATTTTAAAAATAAATAAATAAATGAATAAATAATATTAAAATCAACAGTTTAATTCATAAAATACGGATAATAAACGTGTTATACGGATTTTATACGTGTTTAGTGCGCGAGTCGTCAAATGAACGGGAAAAAATGAAACGGTATGAGAATAATACGGATACATAAGTTTTAAACGGATAAAGTACCTACGGGTACATATACGTGTATTACAAGGAGTATTTACTAACGGATTGGCATAAGGTAACGACTATTGCGTATTGACCAAACTTGAACTATTGAAGTAATTTTAGTGACCACGAATAGAATAAAATATTTTTTGTGGCAAACTTGAATCTTTTTAATAATATCAGCATGGTTCGAAAAAGCATGCTTAACCTTACGCTTAGACACGCCTAGGCGCAAGGCAATGACAAAATGCCTCGCCTAGGGGTTTCACGCCTAATTAGATACATGAACATGTCAATGGAGTGAGGCGACATATAAGTCTCTTCTAACCATTAATAGATGGAGCTAGGAAGTCAATATTAATGGAGAAAATCAACTTCAACTACAAAATCAATTTTCTATATCAATATTTTCTATAGCTCAAGAACTTTGTGAGCTATTAAGTTATGATTCTATGAATTCGTGAGTTATATTCTTGTCATTAAGTGTTGAGTAAGTTATTAATCATTTTAACTGAAGTGTGGAAGTGTTGTATATTATTATTCAATTCATCATGCAGTGTAAAGAACTATTTTTCTTCCAACGCCTAGGCACGCTTAGTCTACGCCTAGGCGAGCTAGGCGCTAGGCAAAGCCTCAACGTCCGTCTTACGCCTAGCGCCTTTTTTAACCTTGAATATCAGTGACCAAACTTGAAAAAAAAATCCGATGAATGGATGGAATTTTATTCATCAAATACGATCAAGGACAAGTTTACAATAGACAAGTAGCAACAATCAACCACTAGCCCACTGCAAACCCATAAACCCGAAACCTGTCCTACTTGTAATTATTTACAACACTACATCAGGACTACTTTTGTACCACAAGGACTGTATAATAGCCGATTCAGCAAACCTGAGGTCGCCCAGCTCTTTAGCTTCCATCACCCCCTACATCTTCTTGATAAGCTCTCCAACAGAAAGTTGCTTGCCTCTATAGACTCGCTTACACCGTTCGCGCCATACCTCACTCAACACTAGACACTAGAGGATTCTACCAACTAAACACTTACTGCCATGACGTAGGAACAAATGGTAAAGAATGTTTCTGTTTGTATCGTGCCACAGACGTTTTACGTAGTGCTGGGAAACGGTGCGGTCTGGTACAGACCAGATCATATATACAGTTTATGGTCCAGACCGAGAGGCTGGAGTATGGACCAGAGACCAGACCACATAGTATACGGTCTAGACTAGACCACGCATGTGCAGTCTGGTCTGGTACGGTCCGGTCCAGATAAACCACGATGAACGAAAAATGAACAATTTGTTTAGTCAACCACAAAAATTTAAATCAATAATCGAGGATTTTTTTTTGCTTTAAAATATAAACCCCAACATGCATGAAAATGTTGAGACCCTAAATCTCAGTAAACAACAAAAATACAAAGTCAAAGCCTCCCAACTTGCATCATAACGTCATAAACATTAACATAATGTCGTATGGGGAACGATCGTCTCTACTCTCTGGTGAAATGTGGTTGTGAATGAAAGAGGGACGAGTTTCTCAAAATTAGGGTTGAGACTTGGGTCTTTTTGGGGGGATCGAGAAAGTGGTCGAGTTTGCTGCAAACACGTATTGGGAAGTCGACTAGGTCCACGGTTTGGTCCGGTAAACCGCGGTAGACCAGACCAGACCAAGAGATCAAAACATCATATAATAAAGACCATGAACCAGACCAGACCATTCTTAACGATCTACGGTCCGGACCAAACTGTACGATCCGATTTAGTCCATAATTTTTCAAACGGTCTAGTCTATTTTCGCAGTGCTTTTACGGTTGAGGATATCGCTTTTTTGGCCTTTGATGAAAAATGATCATAGAAAGGGATTGATGAAGACTTTTAGCTTTAGAAGTTCGATTCTGTGATCATTGAAATTTCGGAGACTCTATTCTATAAATTAAATGTGACCTATTTTTTTTGTGGG
The DNA here is from genome assembly GCA_964030455.1 of Linum trigynum. NCBI lineage: Eukaryota > Viridiplantae > Streptophyta > Magnoliopsida > Malpighiales > Linaceae > Linum > Linum trigynum. The sequence continues at coordinate 35,658,940 of OZ034813.1, read as the reverse complement.
TGTAGCAATTATTACTAATGAGTCATGGCCATAAAAATTTTAGGTGTAGCAACAAATTAAAGAAAAGACTAACGAACCAACAAATAATGTGTTGAGATCCCAAAATTTGTGAATGTAACAACTACTAGTATTGAGTCGATGCCCCAAACTAATAGCAAGTTATGAATTAAAATGAAAAAATAGGCTAGCAATTACTAGTAATAAACTGAGGGCCCATAAAAAAAAATACTAGTAATAATTCGTTTCCTTGGAGCTAACCTTTTCGTACACTAATTACTAACAACAACTGACAAGTAACAATCAAGTGAAAATAGAAATAAGCACCCCATATAATATTAATTAATTAATATGGATGTACATGCTGTGGATGCATTTATTTTTCTTCTTTGGAGGAAGAAACGTGCATGCAACAAACTACGTGCTTTTGGACTCTATGAACAAAGTCAGAAACATTTCTGACAAATATGCCAAACCCAAAGTTTCAAAACCCAATCTGTTGACCTAACCCGAAACAGTCCGAAAATTAGAAATTTTTGTAATCCGAAATCCGAATGAGCCGAACCCGATAATCCGTCATTTTTTGGGTCGGGTTGGGTGAATTAGCGGGTTGACCCATTAGACCTGTTTCATTTAATATATTACTCCCAACACTCATAAATTGGTAAGATGTTTAAAAAAAATCACAATGATTTGAATGACATGTTTGGAGTTTAAGGATAATCAAATATCGTGTGTTTCTTGTAGTAGTATTACTTTTGTGATTGTTTTTTATGATTTGCGCAATTTATATTTCATTTTATTAGTGTGGGAGGATTTGAGAATATATTAATTGACATGTGTTAGGTAAACTATTGTCATGCATATAGGAAAATTTGTGTTCTTTAAAAAAATATGAAGCATGTTTGATATTATTTCTGAGAACGCTCATAACTCGAAATGACCTGTAACCCGACCCAAAACCGAATGGGTTGGGTCAATATTTGACCAAAAATAAGCCAACCAAACATGACCCGACCCGTAACCGAAGTTCCCAACCCGAAATTACCCAATCCGGTCCGATTGCCTGGTCTAGTTTCAACCGTTAATATATAGGTCAAAATGAATAAAAAACATGATAACAAACTTAACTCAGAAGTCCCTTGAAGATGGCATTCACTTATTATATCCATGTTTGACGTACCCTTAGAATTAAAGAGTGTTATTTGACGGTATAAGATTTAATTTAAAATTTTTCTGGTGTTAGAGTTTGTGACACTTAAAGGTTTTGTGTTCTAATTTTCATAGATCATAATAATAGTAGGTATATGGTCCGAGCAAGTGAGGAACGAGATAATTTAATTAATTGTCTTATTTTACAAAATAAGTAATTTATAAAGATGGAATTCGAATTATTTACCCTCAAGACAATTGTGATTCCCACAAAACTTATCAATTTAAAAAATTTCAACTCAAATTGTTTTATTAAAATTTATATTGACAAATGGTTCAATTTGGCTCACCCGTCTCAATATTAGATGATTGAGTCAAATTGATTAATTAGAATTACGCATCCAATCTATTAAACAAAAGATGTTGTTTGGATGGATAGTTAAGAAATGAGACAATTTAATCAATTGTATCAATTTATGAAACGATTCAATTATAACTACTCTTTAGACAATTGATATTTGACTGAAAATTAATCAATTTGAAAACTTCCACCTCAAATTATTTCATTCAAAAATTTTACTGGCAAACGGATTAATCAAATTCAATTATCTAAAATAATACATTTAAATCAAATTCATCAACTACAATTCCTTGTCCAAACCACCTCACAGGCAAACTTCTCACCAATAATTCTTTCTGCAACCTCCGGTTACAAAATAGTACGCCATGCTTTCTAATGGTAATAATTTTATTAGACTCATTTGATTATCTATATGAATACGGAATTTCCTACAATATCTTGAAGTAAAGTAATTTGATTTTTCTTTTTTACCAATTATAACAGGTTTCACATGTCGCCTTACATGAAATACAATAGTCATTACTTAATGGATACGTATCGTATGTTTATCTTACGTAATAGTTGTAAAAGGTCATTACAGAAGTCTTACGTAATCGACAGTCCTTTTACGTAATGAATTTTAACCTCGTGTTACGTAAAGTGACTAGTCATTGCGGAAGCCATATGTAACACTTTTGTTTTTAACTATTATGTAGAAATAACTATCGTTGTGTAACCTTTACGTAATGTATGTATATTTTACGTAACGGATGTAAAGCGTTATTACAAATGCCTTACGTAATGAAAGGTTATTTTACGTAATGATAATAAGTAAAGTGTTAAGTCATAACGAAAGTCTTACGTACGCTTCCAATTCAACTAATACGTAAGAAATAATTATCGTTTCGTAACTTACGTAATAAATGTGTATTTTAAATAATAAGATCGGTAAATGATTGACCTGCACGTTACTACTATTTTGATAATCAACAGTCTAAATTGATTTTAGTTCATTTTAAAGGTATAGATTTACAGGTATAACCCGTGGCGGACCCAGAAATTTTCCATAGGGGTTTCCTCTTTTAAAAAATAAATTAAATAAAAATAATTAATAAAAATAAAATCGCAAATATTAAAAGACCTTACTCGTACAGGTTAAAAAAGTCCATGATGTGTTTTCATATTCGAAAATAATTGTAGAATACACTTGGTGTTTATAGTGTTAAAAAAAATCTCTATATACCCTACTAGACAATCGTTCAGGAACTTATCGCATATTCGATTTGTAAACTTGTTCTTGATGAGTTGATGTAACCCAAAGCTGAAAGACCCTTCAACACTTGTCGTACAATCATAAAATCAATACAAATTAAGGGTAGATTGAAATTATTTTAGATTGAAATAATTAGAGATAGGGAATGACTTTTTACTATTACACATTGTTCAAAATCGAACACCAAATGAGTTGTAGCTCAACGGAAATTAAGTTTATTAATAATAATAGTGTTCTAGATTTGAATTACCCAACCTACCATTTATATTTTTATACACAAATGACAGTATGATAATCATTTTTTCAAATTTTAAGGGTGTCCCTCACTATCAATTATATTTTTTTGTCAATACGTAAATTACCATCGGAGGTTGAATAATCATTTTTCCGAAATTTAGAGGTGTCCGGGGACACCCCTAAAACCCCTGGGTCCGCCCCTGGGTATAACGGTATCAATCTAAACAAACTTGATCCACTTAACTTCTTTTTTACTTTTGTAGTCGCGTTTTCAAATATTGATGATGATTTTCACGGTCTGTTATTAATGTTTGTACATTTTATTCGTCCTCTTCGAGTCTATCATGGAAGGAAGAGTTCTCTCTTGCCATAGCTTTATGATGTTAATTAATTTTAATATATATATATATATATATATATATATATATATATATATATATATATATATAAAGCAGATGTGAGTTTACTGTTCCGTAAACTCGCAACCTGATTGGGCGGCTGTACATTTTACATTTTCGGGTCGTTTGGATGCAGTATTTGGATGAGTTAATTTGGTCGAAATAACTCAGAATGAGGTATTTCAATCAAAATAACTCATTTGGAAAAAATAAAGTAGAATGTTGTATTTTGTCTATGAGTCAATTGAAATAACTCATTGTGAGTTATTTGAAATACCTACCCACCCCCTAGTTATTTCAAATACCTCATCTCCCAACTTCTTTTTTCACTTCATCCCTTCTTTAAGTGGTGAAATACCACAATATTTGAATGTTTTATCCAAACAAGGCAATTACACCAATTACCACATTTCAAAATGAAATACCACATGAAATGCCACATAGCAAAATAATGCATCATTTGGATTCGAAATACCATAGAACCAAAAATATGCATCCAAATGACCCGAATACTCCAAATTTAATTAACTTACAACTTAGTTATTATAATGTACATTTTGGTATCTACATTTATGAGATTTTCGTACCTACATTTTTTTTGAATTTACATATCGGTCCAATGTTTAGATTTCACTTGCATTCAATCCACCAATCCTTTTGAATCAATCCATGAATGCAATCCACCATAACAAAAACTATAAATTTGGTTGGTATTATCCAAGATGTTGTATTATTCAACTGTAGGAGAAGATTCGATCATGTTATATTTGCTCATTACGTGAAATATTAAATAAAAGATAAAAAGAGAGACGACTCTAAAATATTGCAAGAGCGATTTTATAAACTTATTTAGTACATTTACAAGGTACTAAACAAACTTCTATTTACTACAGGTAAGAAAATAGGCGACATCTACATAAGCAAGTGTCAATAAATTGCTACGGTGAAAATGGTTGACTATTGTATTGACGACCAACTAAAAGTATTAGTCAAAACCTTTCCATCATCAACTTCCTCTTCGTTTTATTTTTCACTCGTCTTCCATAACCCTTTATTTATTTCTTTCTTTGCCTTCTTCGTCTAACCCCAATTAGTATACTATTTTTATATATTCTAATCACAAGTATGAATGAGTCCATACACGACTTACCAACAGTCTAGAAAATTAATAATTGAACCATGAACCACTAACTTTTTTAGCTCAATGTCGAGTGCAATAAAAAATAAATATATATGCATGGCTATTACTTATTAGAAATTCATCATTTTCCACTATGGGATTTAAAGGCGTGAAATTTTAAGCGAGTTTCAGTTTGTATTCCTTTTACTTCTTTGTAAAGTTTTTCTTTTTCACCCGGGTTAAAATTTTCAACGATTATACATGAAATGTTTGGCTAGGTATCTACACATATCAAATAATAGCTTTCATTTTTCTATAAAAAGTACATAATTATCATCTTAAATACATCACCATAAAGGAATTAAGTCTCAACTATACAAATTACAGTTCGGTACCTAAACTTAATAGATCTTTAGATTTATAACCTAAATTTATTTTTTTTGGCAGATAAGTCCTCAAAATATTGATGGAACATTACATATTAGTACCTAAATTTTTTCTATGGCATTTTGGTACCTAAACTTTTGAAGTTCTACAAATAGGTCTAATTTTTGTATGTGTAATTAAAACACCCTCGAATTAATGGGTATCCACACCCAACTCATACACATTTAGATTATGAAAGTAAATATCCATACCCTACCCAAACCCATCTACAAACTTTCAACCCCATATATACGTCACCCATACCCTACCCATTAGGGGTGGAAATTGGGGTGGGTGTGGTTACCGCCCCATATTTTGCGGGTACCCACACCCACAAATCTACAATTATGCTACCCACAACCCGCACCGCAGTGGTTAGTGGGTAACCACTACCCACTGTGGGTTTGTGCGGGTTGGATGTGGTTACCCGCAAAAATCCATCTTTGCAAGCATAGAGTTCTAGTCGCCACTAACGTATTTGTTGTTCGCAACTAGACTATAGTGATATACACTTGTGTTGTTCGTGAGATACAATTTTGTACATCGATCTTACTCAACATGGAGATTTTTTCTTTTTGAGTTTGGTATTTAACTTTTGTGTCAGAGATCTATGATTTCATATTCCCGACTAGGGGGTGAAATATGACAATTAAATATGACCTTGTATTTTTTCACACAAAGGCAAAAACATACTGATAAAAGTTACAAAAGGTGTTCACTTTTAATGAATTGATTATTCTCCGCTCTATCGATTATAGTGTTTTATAAGCTAAAAAATTCTTACATATAACTGATTAGGTGTGACTTTTATATTTGGTGGCTACTTTAATTTTTATCCTCGCACTTTTCACATACTATTATATTATAAAGTTAATTCACTAAATAAATATAATTAGTGTGGTTATTGTGGATTTTGTGGGTTAACCGCGGTGGGTAGTGGATAACCACTAACCACAAAAATAGTTATTTTACTACCCACACCCAACCCACTACCCACAATAGGTGCGGGTTGGTGCGGTTTGCGGATTATCCACAACCCGCAACCCAAACTTCCACCCCTACTACCCATAATCAATGAGTCTACTTGGGTTTAGGTAAATATCATTTATTAGCCAAAATTTTCAGAAAAATTTAAATTGGATGTTGACCACTACATATCTATTCTTAGTCAATATCATATTGTCAAGTCAATATTACTAACAAAAATACTAACAAAAAATTAATTTTAGACTAATAATACTAACAATACAACATAACGAACCACATAATACATGGCCATAAACCATCTCCGCCCGCGACAAGACGCGATATCGCCACCTATTTCTGATAATGATTCCGACTCTATTTTGTTCGGATTAGGGTGATTTGAACATACTTCTCCACAAATCCTTTCAAGTCAGCAATGTAGGTAAGATAAATAAGTCAAAGTGTTAGGACTAAGAAATAAAACATTTGAGTATGATACATTGCTATTGGTCAATACTCAATAGCTTAATTAAGAAACACATTAACATCTTAAACTCCAATATAAACCCGAGGTTGGAATCAACCACAACACATCATATAGTGAAAACTGTCATATGATTACAATAATTCGAGTTATTGGAAGAAAGTTATACGAGATCTTATACAACTCTAAAAAAACGTTATTTATATACTTTACATATAATAATACTACTATAATTAGACAACAACCACGAAATTACTCGAATTTTCTTTTTGTAATTGATTTTCCGGTTATCCTCAAGCTCAAAGTTTAGCGACCCGTAATGGACTCCAATTGCGCGTATTTACTTTTGTCAAATTTCCTATTCCAGGAGCGTTTGTAGGAATGGTGGAATAGGGAGTGTCAATTTTTTTCTCTTTCCTCTGTGGAACGGGCCAACTTACCGTACACATGCGGATTTAAACGGGTCCAGGAGTGTCAATTTTTTTCTTTATACCCTTTTATTTCTCCGTGGTGATAAAATATATATAAAAAGACAAAAATAATACTCCTTTTTATTATTAAAAATAAAAAATTTAACAATAAACTAATGCATGGTATCTAATGGGCTAACCGCTAACCATAAAACAAAAGAGTTGAATGAGCCTGACCTACATGGGATTTGGTCATCAAGTAAAACAAATGAACATCATTGGTTTGCCATTCTAAAACAAGCTATTTTCTCTGACATAATATATATTATGCTATTATTTTATATCTTAGTGGCTAAAATATAATGTATTTTAAAGTTATTCAATGGTTCAACCTCGACCAACCCAATTAGTCCAATTTTTATCATTTCAAATATATATTTTATAATTATTTGACATCATAATGATCAAATTATAGTGTATTTTATAGGGAATCGTTTGGTATTTGTTAGTAAAAAACTAAACATAAAGATCTATTTGGTTATTTTAAACATTAAAACGATCCTAAACATTTTCAGTTCCTTTTGAATTTATATGGTTTTATTCCCAAATAAGTGATGTGCAAATGGCGAATTGTAGTCGTCTCTTTTCTTTCACTATTTTTTATTTTCAAATAGAAAGTTTAAAAGTAAAGAATAATTAGAATTTGGCATGGGTCGGTCAAACAGGTTGAATTTCAAGTTTTGGCCTGTTTGTTTTATGCATTGCAAATTTATTAGCATGTTGATGGAAATGGCTTGGAAAAAAGACATATAAGTTGTACCTTTGCAGAAATGTCCTCAAATGTTTGAATGCTTTGTGAATCAGGTTCTGTGACTTTTGTGATGGTGTATGTGCTTGACGATTGCTCGATGTTGTAACTACTTAATTTGAGAGTAAATCTTTTGATTTTCCCTATGAGTTGTGATACCAGTTCTGGTGGTTGCAGCATGTTGTCGTTGTTGGCCTATAAAAGTTGTTCTGTCGTGATGCTAAATACCTTTCTTTCTTTTTTAACAAATTGTGTAGTAGTGCTATGAAACAGACCACCCATGAACGCTACGCTTATTATGGTCTGTTCTTACTTCTGGTGGTGAGAAATTGTGAATTGAGAATCATATTCGCCTACCGCACTGTGTCTGGTTGGTGGTTGCTTACTATGCTCTCTAGAGTTATGAAACAGACTACCCATGAACGTTACCCTTAAGAGTCCATAACTTTGCGAAAAACCAAATTTAGGCAATCAAAGGTGGTGGATGTTTGATGATTTTTTATGGCTTAATTGTTTGTGAATTGGATATCTGATCTTTGTATGATTAGAGGGGATGTTTGCTTAATAGAATAATCCATTTTAATTCATATTTATTTTTAACATGAACTTTAGTAACTCAAAACCTTCGAGACACATATCACCTACTGCATTGTATCATTTTGCCTGGGTGCTTGCTGTGTTGTCAAACTTCTTTGCTGCTGCTGCATTTACACTAACAGGGGAGTTAAGAACCCATGAATGTTTCCGTTTGACACAAACAAGAGGACTTACTTCTGAATCGTGCACTAAAGATGATTGGAGGAAACATCTCTGTTGCAGTTGATACACTGGAGACCAGAACAAAAGCAACGTATAACATCAAAACCAACCATCTGAACTATTAGCATTGTTGCTTTACTCTTTTTTCGTGGTTGAGTATCCTTCAAAAAATTTAGTTTGATTTTAGAAAATTTTGCTTCTACAGTCCTGTCTTGCCACCAACGCGTTCAATAGATGGAGATGGCAGAGGCGAAGGCTATTTTTGTGTTGTTGTTGCTGGTTTAGGGATCGGTTTGTGAAGAAGAGGGAGAAGAGAGGGGGAAAGGGAAATGCATGAGAGGGGGATAACTCTTTTCTCCGACAAAAATGGAGTGAAGAAAGGAATTATGATCAGTAAGGATATGGTTATCTTACATAACTGTGTCTATTCTGTTTGAATTGAGCTTGGGAGGTAGTGATAAGGACGAGCTGCAACCAATTCATAGTGATAAGAGTGCTATGAACTGTGATCATGTATTATTTCAAGTTAGAAGGTAGTTTCATTATAATGATTATTTAATTTGACAAGTTGTTTCGTCCATGATTTTTGGTAGTTTCAGTGCCATTCTAGCCATTGTTTAGTCTGTAATTTTTGAGAATTGATGTGCGAGTAATGACTTTCACTTAGCTTCAACTATTATGTGTGTATTTATTGGCATGTGATAGAATTCTCTTTTCCTTTTCTTTGATATCAGTTTCATACTCTAATTGTATCATTTGTACATAGGAAAATCATGCTCGAGATGACAACTCGCCGATATGGCTGGTGCAAGGAATGAAGCCATCATTAAAATTCAGACCGACAACGGGGAGGGATGCCTAGGACTAATTCAACGATGATTGATGATGGTATGATAAAAACTGCAGTCTGCATCAGCACCAATTTCTAGGACTAAGTAAAGTTATTCAACCCAGAACTCTGCTTAGCGCTAAAAATTGCCCTCACCCAACATTGATCCTGTTTGACCCACTTCTGAAGAGTCAAGATATATTACTAATTCTCTCTGTTCGTATTTTCTTATTGACTCTTTCTGACCCTTTAGGTTGGGGCGGGTCGGGAAGAATCAGATTAGTGGGTCGGTCCTAATCAAGTGGAATCACAATCCCTTCACTCTCACTTGCTTTCTCTCCCATTCCACAAGTGGGTAACATACAGTAATCCGGCCAACGGGCCGGGTAATAAGCTAGTACATTGCTATTGGTCAATACTCAATAGCTTAATTAAGAAACACATTAACATCTTAAACTCCAATATAAACCCGAGGTTGGAATCAACCACAACACATCATATAGTGAAAACTGTCATATGATTACAATAATTCGAGTTATTGGAAGAAAGTTATACGAGATCTTATACAACTCTAAAAAAACGTTATTTATATACTTTACATATAATAATACTACTATAATTAGACAACAACCACGAAATTACTCGAATTTTCTTTTTGTAATTGATTTTCCGGTTATCCTCAAGCTCAAAGTTTAGCGACCCGTAATGGACTCCAATTGCGCGTATTTACTTTTGTCAAAACTGACTTCCGGAGAACGTCTGGCCGAAACCCCAACTCGCCGGAACGACGTTATGCGAAACCAGCGACCGCCCGTCGCCGATGGTGACTTTGAACGACAACTCCTGCCCGAGAAGAACGGTGTTGGCCTGCCAATTCTGGCCCCAATTCCTCGTCATCGGAATCCACCCGCCCGTCGCCCCCTTCACCGCCGTCGACACCACGTCACCGCTACCGCCGACGTTACTCACCAGGATCAAATTGAAGGACCCGCTCCCGGTGATCGTGAACCTCATCCCTCCCTTTCTTTTGCACGCCACCCGCCTGTACTTCACCGGCACGATCCCGGCCTTGTACTGCGCGATGTGGAGAAAAATCGGCTGCGAGAGGTCGAAATGCTCCAGCGGAGGGTTGCACCAGCCGCCGTTGTCATTCGGCTCGTCGAAGTTTGGCGGGCAAAGGTTCGTCACCGTGATTGTGATCGCGCCGCGGATGCACCACTGGGCGTCTTCCACGCAGGTGATCTCGTAGCAGGAGCCGCACGCTCTGCCATTGTTGAACAGAGCTGTGCTTAGTGCCGCCGTCTTCACGCCGTAGCCTTGGCTGTAAAGGTTTCCGTAGCCGCAAGCTCCCCCTGGGGAAAAAGAGGTAAAGGTGGAGAAAAATTGATCAGTGGAATCCCAGAATTGGGGATTTTTTGGAAACTAGGGTTTTGAATTGAGATGGCAATTGAACTCGGGAATCAGGGATTCTATTCAATTTGGTTACCCATTGTGCCAGAGGCATCGCCGCCTCCGTAGAAAGTGGCGTGAGCGTGAACCCAGTTCCCTTCCACGCCCTGGCTCTTCTGGTGGTGCTTCTTATAAAGCAGAGCTTTTTTCAAGTGGGCTTTATGGAGCAGCTCCTTCTTTAATTGATGCGAAGATTTCTTTCCATGGCCAAGGGTTTGGTTCAAGTTGGACAGGGCAAGGAGAGCTAGGATTATAGCAATTCCAAGGTAAAGCTTCATCTTGCGACTATGCTCTGTTTTTTCTTTCAGGTTACAGGAAACAGGGAGAGTTGGAGAGCTAGGACTGGGATTGCCTGGAGAAAATGGGGTAGTGGGAGTGTGTATAAATACCAAACAGATAGTATCTCCATCGGCATGTTCAGCCAAAGAAAAGGATTTTGCTTAACTAGGACTGCGCTAGAAAAATCAGGGGAACTCAGGGGGTTTGAAAGTTGTTCTGCCATTTTTTGTGACCGTGGAAGTGGAGAAGGAAGAAATGTCCCGAAAGCTGTTAAATTTGGGGTTTGGTTTCATCACCAAATTGGGAAGAGGGAGAGATGTGGGTTAGCTACCAACCTGCAGAAGGGAAGAAGACAAGCGAAGAGAGGAAAAGGCGGGAGCTAATGGGCTGTCTCATGAATCTCTTTTAAAAAACAGAGACTGTTGTCACTTTCCCGGCCTCCGGCCAAGTGGAGAATTTGTTTTTTCTCTTGGGGAGAGTCCGTGTGAAGTCGGGAGTCTACTGTTAAAATTTTGGTGACTTCCGACTTTAAATTGAATCATGTGTTGGACTCACGTACTTCAAAAACGGATGTAGTAGCAGAAGAACCTCCTAACCTTGGGCTCTCTTTTTGGTTTTAGGAGCTGTTGTGCGTGACTCAACTCGGCTTTCGATTCGACAAGACAACGAAGTCGAATGTGTTAAACGACTGTAATGGAGTCAATCAAGTTAATATAGAGTTGATGGGGTCTAATAAGATGAAATTCGAAATGACGGATGCTTATTTCTAACATATTTGAATGAAACTGACACTTATTTTATTTGGAGGAGGTATCAATTATGTAGAGGGAGAGACAGTATTTCAATATCCATATTTTGTGGCAATGCTTTAATGATGTGTTTCTACTTTCTAATTTCTTTGTTTTGTAGGATTCAACGGCTATTGGGGGACTTCAGGTTGGCACACATCAAATGATAAAAAGCTAAGTTCAAGAAAGTGCTAGGTGCTAGGTGAGCGTTGGGCTGGTGTCTAGATAGTTTAAGTGTTCTAAGGGCTGGCTATAGTGAATTAGTGATGGCAATTTCAACCCGCCCTGCGGGTATTACCCGACCCGCGATGGGGAGGGTATTACCCGACCCGCAGTAGCGTGGGGCGGGGCATGGGTATCTACTTCCGACCCGCCCTGCCCCGCCCCGCTCTAGACTCATTTTATCTCAATTTCTTACAATATATATATATATATGGTGACTACTTCGGTGCACCCACAAAAATGAGTGCGTTCAATGCACCCAACTCAAAAACTAGTCTTAAGGTGTCGGATTTTGAATTTTAATTTGTAGAATTAGTGTAATATGATGATATAACATATGATAACAACTAATTAGCGGATTACCCTAAGCTATAGACCTCCAATTTTGAGTTATATCCCTAAATCCCAAATTATAAACCCTAACCCTAACCCCAAATCTCGAAACTATAAATCCTTCAAATTAAAGTAAATCTTTAATGGTTTTTGTGCAAATTCATGTGCGTTATTGTTCATCACATCATAAGTGATGATTGACATCATTTTGACATAAATCGCATGTTTAAAATAACGATTATGAAGCGAGTGCACTGAATGCACCCAAAAAAGTGAGTGCACTGAAGACGCCACCATATATATATATATATATATATATATATATATATATATATATATTTCTCCTATTTTGACTTTTCTTCAACTAGTTAGAGTCGATCTTTCAACTTGTTAGGCTCAATTATCCATTCTATTATCAATATTTTTCATTCTTAAAGTGTTTTTCCATACCTTTTATTTTAAAAAGTAAAATTTACTTGTATTTTTTTTGAACAACATGTAAGAGTGGGTCGACCCGCCCCTACCCGTAGTAGCGTAGGGCGGGGCATGAGAATTGAGATACCCGCCCCGCCCCGCCCCATTGCCATCAATGGCTGGCTATTTGGTTCAGACTGTTTGGTTTTACCCAAAACCGGACCGTATAACCCGGACTGGGACCAGATAGCAAACAATCCAATCTCATATTCGGGCTTAGAATTCAGGTAAAAAACCAGGATAAAGACCGAATAACAGGCCCCCAACACCTATAATCAAGATCAAATTGGGACCGGACCAGGTTAAGACCGGATCGGATCAAAACCGGACTATATCCAATCCAATCTGTGGTCCTTATATTCCCGAAAAGACCGGACTGGAACCAGATCAATTTGGTCCAATTTAACCGGACCGAACCGTATAGCCTAGGTGCCTAGATGTTCGTAACAAGAATATACATCAATCTCATAAATTCACCAATTCATAGACGTAGAAAGTAAATCACTCAACAACAATCAAAAAGTACATGAAATTTCATTCTTCATCATCCAAATACGACCATCCAGAAAAATTAAACCAATATCACCATTATTAAAACAAAATACGTCCGTCCAGCAACCATTGTCTCGTAGAACGATAAATATGTTATAGTTAAGAGATCAACTATAATTTTCTTGCACACACCTTCGAGCTCCAAAAAAAGGGGAACAAAATCAAATTCTTCCACACAAGTAATATAGTGATTATCAATGTCAATACCTAACCAAGTTCCAATCTATGTAAAAATACTAAAATTATATATTCAAGGTTATTTCCCATTACACGTGGGTGTGGCTAATTGATCAAACTAAGGTGCCATAACATTATAGAAATTGCAGCGAGTTTCATTACATGTGGGTGTGGCCATTGATCAGAGGTGCCATTAAATTAAAAAATTGCAGCGAGTTTGAGGGAGTAATATTGTCTATAAGAAAAAAGACAATATGATTGTTGCCAAGCGCCATTTTCACTTATTTGTTTGTATTTTTTCAAAATAAAATTTATGGTTAAAAAATTGCTATAAAATGTTTCAAAGCTTCCCTTTATACTTGGCTTTTGTACTTCCGCTTTTACTAATCATTTCCCTTTTACATAGAAAATATATTATTATCCTTTCGTGGTCATCCGATAAAAAAGATGGATGTTAGATACATTTGTCTCGCCTAGGCGCGCAATCCTTGCAAGCTCATATTTGTGGTCGACCTTAGTTGCACAATTCAGGGTTATGCACCAGAGTTCCCTTCAAATTCCTTGCTTCTCTAATTTTTGTGGTGCAGCAATCCAAATACCACTGCAACGCGAACCACATTACAACAAAACACTCTTTTTCTTTCACCTCCTTTGGACAGAAGCATGGGGGGGCCAAAGGAGTTTCTTTCTCTTTCCTTCTGATCTTACAATCGTAATAATAGTTAAGATACCATCCTACCTAGCAGGCTATACAGGACCCGATTAAAAAACACACAATCCAAATTGCCTGCTTCATCAACTCTTCTTCCTCCATCGGTGACTGAGATATACTATTACAAGGAGAAACATACAATTCACACATTACACGATATGAACTTAGATGTAGAAAGATACCATCATATAGAAAACACACAAAAGAAACTGTACACAAGGGTGAGGAAGGGGTCAAAAGCTTCATCCCCCTTGATTGCCTTGCATCATCATCATCTCCCTGATGGCACCAGAGTTTTCTCCTCCGACTCTTTGGGAGATCGGGTGATTGCTACCGGAACCAGGTGAGGTGAACTTGGCCGACTCGAGGGAGATGAAGGTGAGATAACAGGAACTTCCTTTTCCTGTTCAAGGGGAACAGGCTTTGTATAAACCTTCTTCGGTGTGTATGTGAAGTTGAGATCTCTATTAGCAGCTAGAGCAACCAACTCTTTTTCTTCCAACCCTTTCACTGGACTGAGGCTGCACCTGTCAGGACTGTGCTTTGCCAATGCATCTCTGAATTTCTTGATCTGCAAGGGAACCAGACATTCATGACTACTGCCTAGGATGATAAGCACAAAAGTCAATTCCTAGAGGAGTTCAAATAATGGTGAATTCCTACAAGACAAAGAAATGGGGAACAGAACTAACTGTGGCATTGGTGCAGCTAAAGCTGCATAGCCGACCCTGAGCTCCACGGTAGAAGCGGAAGAAAGGTAGAACATGGACGTTGAGACTACAACACATAGATTTATGATCCTCGTAATTCACATGAAGAAACTGTACATCTGGGTTCATCTCTGCTATTTGACAAATCTGCAAACACACCATCCCAGATTTCCATCCCTTAGTTCTAAAACAACACCAACTAATTTATATTCCTCCGCCAAAGTTAAAATACACAACACCCCACAGCAAGAAAAATTGTCTACAAGATGCAGCATGTGTTACTACCTTGGGATGGAGAGCCTTGCAGCCACCACAGCCAGGGGAGAAGAAATCAACAACAACGAGTTTGTCTCCAGCATTCATTAGAGAGTCTACAAGGTCTTGAGCCGAAGTGATCTCCTTCATATTGGATTGCAACCCCTTCTCCCACCATCTTTGCATGTTCCCAATTCGACCAGTCTGCCATTTTCCCACAAAGATAGAGGAGACAAAAAAAAAAAAAAAACTAATAAGCAAACTGCCAAACAATCCTTTCAAATAAGAGGAAACATTTAACCCTGCAATTAACAAGAAAACCCCACAAATGATCTGTGTCAGATTTTAACTTTCAATTCTTGCTCATGAAACCAGCTTCTAATTATTTGGGGTTCCTACTTCTGCCCCTCCCCAAACTTGATTATTGAGATGCGGTTGTAAGTAAATAATCTAGTAATTAAATTACCAAGACCAAATAAGCAGAAGGGGGGGAGTAAGTAAAAAAAAGAGAGCTTTGACCAATCCTTACCTGAGCCCTAATCGAAGCTCGACGAAGCTGTCCCCTTCTGGCGCCTCTGGCTTCGTTCCCGTGAGCAAAGAGCTTCTTCCCATGAAACCCACTGCTAACAACACCACCACACTGCGCTGCCTGTGATCTAAAGGCATGAGTTTTCTCTTTCAAAGGAAAGCCATTAACCCTGCTCCGACTCTTCCCAACGACACAGATCCGGCCGTAGCGGTGGCTGTCATAACTGTTTGTCGACGAAGACGGAAAAGGTGCAGAACACAAAGGAGGCCAGGACGAAGCGATCAGATGCGACTTGCTCAAAACATCCGCCATAACTATTCTCTTTACGACCCACAAGAAAGAAAACAGAGGATGACTCAATGTTTGAGCCTTTAACAAATGATTCAAAAAATCTTCCACAATAAGCGAAGCGAGCAATGAGAACAAAGAAGCAAGCGCGGAGTGGGATTTGCTTGTCTTGACAAAAAGGAGATCGATTGATCCCCCTTTTTACTTCAGCTCTTGAGGAATTGAATATAATTTTGGATTTTTTTTTAAATTTTAAATTTTTGAACTTCACACACAGACCAGAAGAAAAGAAAAGTGATGAACTTTATTTTTTTGGTTTTGTTTGGCGTTTGGCCCCCCCTCGCCTTTCTGCTTTGACGCTTCTGTGAAGAGAAGAAAAAGAGGGGAAAGGTCTTTGTGGACCATCAGATTAGGATGAGGGACGTGGCCGAGCAGAGGAAATCGGACGGCTTTTAATTTTTTTTTAAATCTTTTTAACGGAAAAACGGAAACAGCGGGGGTATTTGGATAATGTTCAGTAATTTCCTTTTTCCCTTTTAGCTGGTTTTTATTGTTCGCTGGTTAGTCACGTGGTGGCGGAGGAAGCGGCGAGACGTGTCCAGCGTTTCGACCCGGTTTTATCTATGGTGCTTAGGATATTCTTGTGGATAATGATAAAACAAAATATGGGGAAGAGGGTTTGGTTCGTCGAAAAGAAAAAATTTCGAATAGTAACTTTCTAAAAGTTTTAAAATTCGAACAAAAAACAAATTGCTATAAAAATTACTTTTAAAATTTATAAAAGATAGTTTTAAAAAGTGATTTGGGTTTGTTGGTGGAAGCTGAAAATTCCTTATTTGATTACCAACATATAGACCAATAGTGACTGATGATTGGTAGTTAACCTCATACTAACTGATTAAGGTTGGTTAATCACCCAAAATAGATAAAATGTCACACACACGACTCCCCCTTCCCTCGACCACTCGCACTCATTGGTTACGCCCTATATCCAATCTCCCTCTCCATTGCGCTCATCCCTCTCGACATCGATTATAATCAGTTTCCAAATCCCTAAACCCAGCAGTCGCCCCGCCCCAATGACGACATTTTCTCCAACGGCTTCCCTTCTGTCAATCTGCCGCACTAGCTCTCTTTCTCTACCTCCAGAGCTAAACACCTCGACCATGTCCTTCATCGCATATTCCCTTTGGTCTACTTGTTGTCTCACCTCATACAAAGACAAACAGGATGGGCAACGAGGTTGTGCCACGAACCGTGAGCCACTAGTTGTGTTAGTGGTGAGCGAGAGAAAGGAAGCAAAAGGATGGTGGACGAATGATGGTCTACCTCCAAAGCTAGACATTTCCACCATGTCTTTCCTCTTACATTCTCTCTACCTCTTGTGATGGTGGTTCTCACATTGTGTTGTATTTAGAGACTAGTGTTTGGAGTTTACTTTTGATTTTTGTGTGTTTGTGAATTTGTAGATAGGAAGATGATATTTGTGAAAATGTAAACTTGTAGTATTATTTATTCTTTATCTGCAATTTCAATTTAATGTGTCATAACTTTGAAGGATTATGCATTTATGATTGATGATAGATTTTAACCATTTATGATATTTTCTCTGATTTTGTTGGTGGGTAGGCATTTAACCAATAAAATAACCGCTAACTGCATTATCTATTTATTTTTAATCGGAAAGTCTTGAAAAGTCGGTTAACTGTAGTGTTTTTTAGGCAGCGGATAGTCGTTAACCAACCCGACTATAATCCTAGTTGGGCAGGTGGAATTCTCTTGCTTTTTTATTTTCCTCTATGTTCGAGGACTTAGCTATTTCCAAAAAAAAAAAGAGGATAAAACACGTGACTAAGAGGATAATTGTAACATCCTAGCCTGACTAAGCACTAAATTTATCAAAATACCTTTGATAATAAATGAACTTTAAATGCTTGAAGGAAGTGAAAGCGTAAAATGAAACTAAAACATGAAAATTGAAAACGTCAATGTAACTCATGGTTGTCATGCCAGTGGTACGCCGGTCGGTTGAACCAGGTCCAACCGGTACCGGTCATGAAACCGGTTGGAATACCACCGACACAACCCTCCAGTCAATACCGGTCAAAGCCGGTCAAAATCGGGAATTCCGGTGGTTCAACCGATATGGGAGATGTCGGCCAAAAGCCTAAAACGATGGCGTTTTTGTAAAAAAAAATTTGAATTTTAGGGTTTCACTTCGCTCAGCCGAGCTCCAAATCGCGACACATCCCTCCCACTCTTCTCCACTTCGCCGCCCAGACGCCCACCGCCACCAGTCTCGGCCTCCTGCTTGTGCCGCGTTGAAGCTCCTTCCGGCGCGGCCTCCTTCTGGCGTGGCCTCCTTCCGGCGCGTCTCGATTCGACAGCAGCCCAAGCAACAAAATCCTCCGACGAGGTCGCTCGATTCGACAGCAGCCCACCGTCGCGTTCATCTTCCCCTCAGCGCCAATGCAGTCAAAAGCGCGATTCTACCTAGAAGCGGAAAAGGGGTAAAATCGTAAAGCGTGGTATCAAAGCGTAAAAGCGTAAGTTTTTGTCGCATACTGAAAAATAATTAAAAATCTGTTAAATAGGACATATACTATATAAAATATGAATGCATAGAATTTAGATAAGTTAATAAATACATGCAATTCATGCTTAAAGTAGAGCAACTTATAGCATCTTAATAATAAGTTCGTAAACATAAATTTTAACAATAAGCCACTTTTCCTTCTATGCTAATGAATTTGGGAAAAGTCTAGCAGGTGAATTAGATTACGCTATTGAAGTTGAGAATGCATCCAAGTATCTTATATGCATATTCTAATCTCAAATGTATCATATTGTTAGTGATTTACTTTTAAAATATAATTTTTATAATTAATTTCATGAAAAGAATACTCATTTAGTGAACTAAAAGCGTAAAAACGTAAAGCGTTTTGGTAAACTAGAAGCGTAAAACCATAAGTTTTTAAGCTTTAAAGCGCAATTTAGTCCGATTTTATACACTTAAGTTTTTAGATGGAAACGAAAGCGTTTTGGTGACCTAAAAGCGTAAAATCGTAAGTTTTTAAGTTTTAAAGCGCGATTTTGACTGCATTGCTCAGCGCTACTTCTTCAGTCGACAACCCTTCTTCTTCCCCTCATCTTCCCCTCACCGTCGCGTTCATCTTCCCCAGCAGAAAAAACGGCGAGGCAGGAAATGCGACAACCCTTCTTCTTCCTGTGCGCGACGATCGAGTGAAACCCAACAGTCCACCTTCTTCCTCAATTCACCTCCAGCCCTCGCCTCAGGTAACGACTCTGTTCTTAAATCTCCAATTTGTTGTTCAATTTTACAAACAAATTATAAACAAAAGGTGTAGAAACTTCACCCTAAAACACGTTGTATATAGTCAACCATCAGATCAATTTTGTAAAGTCCATGTTCAATTTTTCAGATCAAAGCAGATGGACTCCGACAATGCATCAAGTCAACCATCTGTGGCAAGTAGTAATGTTGGTTCTTCTTCGACAGTTCGTTCAAAAGAAGATCCTACTTGGGAGTATGCCGGAAAAATCAGAACTGAAGATGGGAAGTTGGGGAACAAGTGCAAATTGTGTGCTCGTATTATAAAAGGTGGAGGAATTACGAAAGTGAAGCAACATTTAGCCGTAGAAAGGGGTCAAGTTGGTCCTTGTCCTCAAGTTAGCCATGATATTCGTGAGATGTTCAAGGCTTTACTTAAGACGACTACTAAATCAACGCCTATTGCAAGGGTTAATGCTGATGATTCTGAGGAGCAAGGTAGTATAGGTGTAGTACAAGGGAAAAGCGTTGCAACAACTCCTAATTTCTTTGATCCAAGAACAAGCCCAGGAGCTCAAATCGGCATAACCGGCATGAAACTAGTTCTACCACGGTAGAACCATTCCACTTGTAAAACCGGCGTACCAGCATAAACCGGTTTGACAACCTTGATGTAACTTAAGACATTTCACTTAATAGAAATCATCCGTAAAACCACATCAAGTTTCAGTTTTCAACAATTATTTACAAAAACCCTTAAGTGAAAGAACTTGAAACAAACAAGTCCATAAATGGCATCCTAGATTGTCGACTGATGAAAACTTTAATTTATAGTGTTTATCACTCTCACTTTTTTATTTCTTATCTGAATCATAACTATTTGATCAATGAGCCTTTAATTGACCTAGGATGTGCTTGTGTACTCTTTTATGCCTTCTTGGTATATTTTTTTGTGCTTTCAAGGTACAAAGCTACTATCACCAAAAAAAAAAAAAAAGTGTACAAAGCTACTAAGGACACTTGGATCAAGTATTGAAGAACTCTGGAGGACCAAAGGAGCTATAAAGAGAAGAAAAAGGGAGCTTTGATGATAAAGACGAGTTCCAATGATAGAGAAGTCTACTAGAAACCACTATGTGAGCGCAAGACAAGCCCAATAGAGGAAAACTCAGACCAAGCCGAAGAAGAAAATAGTGGCAGCCCAACATCCGGTCCAACCGCTGCGGGAGGAGACTTGGTCAAGACACGTCAAATGATGAGAAGAGTTTTCCATAGACCAAGGAGCCCAGCCCACGAAGAAAAACAATGACAAGTCCAACCACCGCTCATGCTCTAAGCTTCTAGAAGCCTTCTTCAAGAAGTTACTTAGTCCACAAGGAGTACAAAACCCATGCAGCTTCTCGGTAAATCCTGCACGACCACAAAGGTCACCATGCACGGCCGTGCACTTTCTCGTCCTGGTCGTGCAACTTGTCTGATCTCCCTCGCTCGTCCCGAATTCGCCCAATCGACCCGAAACTCATGCTCAAACTTTCATTTACGAATTAGGACCTGAAATGTCATAAACGTTGCCACGACTGGTCCCGCTTACAGTCTCTTCGCCGACTGGTCCATTTTCCAGTCCTGCTGCAATCTATTTTCTTAGTAACATCATTCCCCTTATCTTTCCCTCTTCTCCATTGAGGCCAATGTCGATCTTAAGTGTGTGTGTGTGTGGGGGGGGGGGGGTGTTTATATTTGACTGCTTAGATGTGTTTGTGTGCTTGAAGCCTAGTCCACTGTCCAAATTTCAATTTGAGGGCTCCAAGTACGTGTTTCTCGCAATCACCTGCTCAATATGCTTTGAATTTATAGTATTTATAGTATCATGCAACCTAGGGAGGTAGTTGTAGCACTACAGAGGATGTTGAAGTATAAGATCTGTCCTATATTTCTCTTTGTTATGCCGGTTGATTGTGTGAACTAGAGGCTTTAAGACATTTGATTCATGTGGTATCGATGAATCCTCTTGTATTGTGGTGTGGACTCATGTATCGTAAAAGTGTGCTCAGGTGAGTGTAATCAGAATCATTTGGTCCTCCATGTCGGAAAGTTTGAAACATGGGGTAAGCCCAATGTGTGGCACCGTTCATTGCAGAGAATCAGGTTTTGGAAGAGATTCTAGTGATCCTTAGTGGAGTAGGCCTACAAGGTGAAGCTAAACCGTCTCTTGTACAAGTAAAATTTTCATGCGTCGAATGGTTTGCCTAGTCAAGGATGTGTTTTTAAGGGCATGGATAGAGCTTCCGACCCCCCTAATTTCAGTGACGCTTCACACGATTTGAGGATAAGGAGTTAAAAAGTACTCTGGCGAGCGATAGGTGTACAAAAATTGCTCCTGCCCAACCAATAAGGGTCGACTGCGCATGGAAACCGCAATTTGGAATCCCGACAAAGTGTGAAAGAAAAAAAAAAGATAAAAAGGAAACCATAAGGAAAAGGGGTTCCAACCAATGAAGTGGGGGAAAACACCTGAGACGAAGAGTCCTTTGTTGTTGTATTGTGTGAGTCTCTTTGTCCATGAATTGTATACCCTAGGTCCACTACTTCGCATGATCCTGCCTTGAGTTGCATTGAGAGAAATATGGCATGTCTTAGAAAACTGGTTGACCTCGTAAGTTGCTAAATGACTTAGGAAGTCCTCTACTAACGATCGGGGTTGCACGTTGTTGTAAAGGTCTGGAGAGTTGTATTGGTTTGAGTCAGGTTTGCTTGGGGACAAGAAAACGGTTAAGTGTATGACAATTTGATAACTCGATATTTACATATGTTTTGCCCACCATGCTAACACGATTTGAGGCTAAATTCTTGTCTTTTAAGCCGATTTCACACTAAGTTGTTCTTGTTTGTGACATTTCGGGTCCTAGTACGTGAATGAAGGTTTGGGAACGAGTTCGAGGTCGATTGGACGAAGTTAGGATGTTTGCCGAGAAGCTGAGGAATTCGTACGACCTGTATGTGTTTCTACACGGCCGTGCGTTGTGGCCGTGCAACTGGTATCACACAACCATGGGTCGCACTAGCCATGAGAGGGCGCTCCCACCCCGTCCAGGATTTCCAGAACTTCTGCACGGGCTGGGCTCAATTCTACACGGTCTTGTGATGGCCGTGTGATTCCCTTTGACCAATAAGTGGAACACGACATTTTGTAGTTACACGGGCAAACACGGAATTCTGCACGGCCTTGCGTTGGCCGTGAAATCGAGCAGAGCTGGGTTTTAACTCAATTTCGGGTCTTTGGAAGAGGATTCGACTTTTTGGAGCAAAAACAGAGTTTTAGAGAGAGAAAGGACGAAGAACAAACCCTAGGAGCTATTTGGAGTGGATTTCTCACCATTGAAGCCCAAATTGCGTCTCTAGGAGTGAAGATTGACATCCCATAGCAGATTATTTCCATCTTTATGAGTATGATTGCGTTTATTTATGTTTCCATTTCTCTTTATGGAGTAAATCTTTCTCTCACTTGTGTATGAAGAACCTTAGTTCCATGTGTTAGGAATCTTGATTGTAATGACTTTTGGGATGTCATTCTTGATGATTTTAATCATTGAGGCATGTTTATTGAGTCAATTGAATCCTGATCAATTTCTCTTGACTTCTGCTTTAACTTGTGATAGATAGAATCTGATTAGGTTATAAGAGCTTCTTCAATTGATAGTAGTGAATTGATTGACGTTGTACGGGAATTCGTTCCAAGTAGAGGGGGTCTGTGTGAATTGCCTTAGCCGTCTATCCTGGTGAAGGCTAGTTGTCTGCCGGGTATTCTGTCTAAGATGGCTTGGTTAGTTTAAGAGATTCCAAGTTATTTTCGGATCTTCCGCAATCTAATCAACAGTAAAAAAACCAAAAAGAATTGCAACTTGAACCTAACTGGGGAGCTAGGGCGACTCTTCTCTTGCTTTAGAAAACCGAACAACGTACTGCTTTCTTTCTACTTTAGTTTGAATTCACCTACAGTCAATCTTTCCCGCTAGATAATAGATGATCACGAAGTAGGCAGTACATTTAGGCCCCAGGTTGACTTTTATTACTTGTCCCACTATATAGCATTTCCATTCTACAATTACACTTGGTCGTAGTTTGGTGTTGTGTCTTAGCGAGTTAGTTTGTCCTGAGACTCATATGAGTCAATATCAACACATACACTCAGGGATTCAAGTAATTCATGAATTTCTGGTGTTTCTTTTTCCATAAGTCCCAGATTTTCTTGGTTAATGAGCGCCATATATCTCCTATGCTCTTTTTTTCGACTTAGAGTCATCTAAATTATCTTCGCTACAACTCTAAGTCGCAGCCATTGCCCTTTCTCTATTTAGTTTTATGTCGGGATAATCTACTATGCAATGTCCTGGTCTGCCGCACTTAAAACATGTAAAAAACCTTGACATTCACAACCCCTTTATCCGATTCATTCCTTCCAATATTCATATGAGAGTTGTCTATTTTTCTATTATATTTCTTGTCGTTTTTCGATATGTTAGGATAAGTTTTTGGTTTCTTTTGAATCTTAGATAATCTAATTGTTTGGTTAGTAGCACAATCCGCCCTTCTATCCCTTCTTCACTATATAAAATATGACATTATAGAGCTAAATCATTCTTCTTCAGAGGTTGCTTATTATCCTCAATCCTAAAGACATATTTGTGAGCTGTAAATGAACCTACTAGCTCACTTAATTCAACTTTAGATAGATACTTTGATTCTTCTATAGCAATTACCTTAGGTCTCCATCTAACTCCAAGTTGAGTTCCTATTGGTGGAACTAAAACCATTAACAATAATAGAGCAATATAACCCTTTCTCTCTTCCTCAGAAGCGGTCACGCTAAAGAGAGAAACTACACTAGCTCGCAGTCACTCAAGCAATACAAAGAATGATCACCTATCACTTCTTACACCTATTTTTACTAATAACAAAGCATTTGATCTTGCTTTGTGTAAGATTACTTTGCCACCTTCCGTAAGTATGTCTCGATGCTTCCTCCAATTTATGTAGCCTTTAAAGGTAATGACCTCCTCTTGATCTTCCTTTGATTCGATGATCTTCCCTACAATCACAGATTCCCAACAATGACTAATAATTGAGATTGGTGGGATCCTTTTCGGTATTTGGACGCAGAAAGGGAAACCCTTTTTTTCTCAATAGGTAGTTCATTAGTTGTGTAGGTTGACGAACCATAAAAGTTTCTTAGATAATGTAATAGTAGATTATATATATATATATATTGATTTTTTAGTATTCGCCTTTCTATATTTATTGCATATTATGTATTTGCTAATTATATTAGGTAGATAATAAGGAAGTCCTTATGATTTTGTGCATCAAATGCAATCAAACGTCTGAGAGCAAGCTATGACAGGTAACAGAACATATATGATTAGTTAGCTCACCCACGTGTCTCTTTGATCCATCTCCAAAGAAGGAATCCACGACAAATGATACGATATAAAAGCATATTGAGTGGGGAAATCCATGTTGATTCTCACAAATACACGTCGCTTATTGTTATAGAGCGAGTCTAAGGAAACTCTATTGGAGCTTGTCTATGCAGCCTTTTCCTACTGCTTTCCCTCATCAAGACTTTTCGTTTCTTTCTTTTCTGCTATTTCGTTTTACAAACAAAGAACTCAAGGGGAACCTCAATTCTGGGACCATCTTAGTCCCTACGGTCCATTTTCTAAACTCAATAACGTGATCCCAACAGGTTGAGTAGTCGAGAGTGAAAGGGCCAAACAGAATATATGATTATGGTTATCTACCAACTGACCAAGCTCAGGATATCACCGCATCAGCAATGAAAAGGTTGGTTGTCAAGGACTTCTCTTTCTCAGTGTTTGATGCACAGCCTGTTGTGCTATAGGTGACGAGAAGCCGTCGTTGAGGACAGATGACGAGGATCATGGAAGCTTCCATAATTGCCGCCAGCGCGAATTGGGGAAGTTGGGCGTGGGTTGATGGAGCTCGTAGGAACAGCTTCCAGGAATGGATGATAGGCATGTTGGGGTGGGCATTTGCCTAAAATTATTGCTGGAGTTATGGCTTCTGGGAAAACTGTCGACAATCAATACATCTCAATAACTTGAGTAGTTGAAATGTTTGAAGATCTCCCACATTGGGAGAAGAACTTCTTAGGAGCTGTAACTTAAGTCATCGGCACAACAGTAGGCCCAGGCATGCTGGGATTACCTGCTGCAACTATGAAAGCTGGTGCAGAACGCCCAACAATCGCCATTTTCTTTCTTCATAAAAAAAAAAAACATGTGCTAGCTGTAATGCAATCTCCTCCATCATTCTCGTAGCTTAGCCGAGCTTTGATGCATGTAATAGAATGGAGTTTCGGAGGTGAGCTTTACTGTCTTTGCAACGAGCATTAGGAGGACGCTATATTGGTGCTTTGGTGGGACCTTTGCCCGACTGTCCTGGAGTATTTCTGCATTTTTGCCTGCTGTGCTTCCGACGGTGCTCATTTTTAAGGTTTCATGTGATATGTAAGATTGCTAGGAAAACCGTTTCCAAAGCTCGAAAGGCGGTTTTGTTAGGTGGTGCTGTTCCACTGGTCATGTTGCTGTCGTGGGACTTGCACGGGATAATAATGTGGCTGCATCGAACAGTGATCCCATCTAGCTCTTTCTGTCAATCCTTCTGCTCTACCTCCTGTTCAAGGATTTGCCTTCTCTGCTCTTTAATAGGTTATGCTCTTAGCTTCCCTTGATACTTTGGACCTGATATTAGGTAAATCAAATACTGAAAAAAGGAGCTAGCTTTACTTCTAAAACTCATCAGTACCTGAGATGGAAATGGACATGCAAGTGTAGTAGTTTTTGCTGGTGTGCACAGTTCAGGAAACCCTGGCAGGCTACTTTTCAACAGATCAATTTCTCCTGCAGACCAAGCTGAAGAATTTGCTGCTGCATCACAGAAGAATTTGGTCATGGAAATGATTCTTGTGAGTTCCCAGTATCATTGAATCCATTCAGCAATCCAGCAAAAGAACAGCATTCCTCTACTAGGTGGATGGAATATTTGCACCTCTCTTCTTTAACATAGAAGGTTTGACTTTTCAACCTAACCCAAAAAAAAAAAAAAACGGTTTTGACTCCCAAAACTCTGATGTTTGCTTCAGTGGTCACCCATGGGATTAGGTGCTAATCCTTATAGGGGTTAGCACCGTGATAACTAGCAAAAAACGCTACTAAAAATAACGAAATCACTACGGATTATAATAAAATCACTACTAATTCAAACTAGTAGTAGTTTTTCCCTTGGTTAGGACGGTGCTAACTATTGTACAATTAGCACCATAACCCCTCCCTA
Organism: Linum trigynum; assembly: GCA_964030455.1. Taxonomy (NCBI): domain Eukaryota; kingdom Viridiplantae; phylum Streptophyta; class Magnoliopsida; order Malpighiales; family Linaceae; genus Linum; species Linum trigynum. Next base: position 35,632,328 of record OZ034813.1, on the reverse strand, counting down.
ATTCTTTACCTGTTGCACATTAGTATTTATTTAGCAGTAGGCATAAATCAGGCACCAAATACAGCATTAAATTTCAACCCTCAGGAATTGATCAAGATGTAATGAGATAAAAAAATTCCAACCAACCTGGGGGTTGAAGTCACTAAAATCAAACCTGTCTAGATCAATCGATCTGCATGTCCAATGGATCATATCGCACTCTGGCCGGGAAGTTTTATGGCATTTCTCTGGTGCATCAATTTTCTAAACTTTTCAGCATCACCAAACCTCCCAGCACCCACAAATATGTTATGCATCAGCACGTAGTCACCTCCATATCCTCTCTCCATCTCCATGATCTTCCTTGTTACCCTTTCAGCCATCTCAACATTATCATGAAAGCTACAAGCTCCTAGAAGCGTTCTCCAAACCACGACATTTGCAATCTCTGTCGGTATCTCCAGTGCCAAATTTTCTGCTTCTTCTAATCTGCCCAGCCTAGCCAGCATGTCTACTAAACATCCATAGTGCTTGATATCAGGCAAAATTTGATACTCATTTACCATCTTTTCTAAGAACTTGAGTCCCTGATCCACTAGTCCTCCATGACTGCACGCATTAAAAACACTCAAGAATGTGACCCGATTAGGTTTCCAACCCGCTTTCTCCATTCTATCAAATCTTTCCACAGCTTCCTCCCCGAACCCGTGCATTGCCAGCCCAGTTATAATTGTTGTCCATGATACCAAATTCTTCCTCTCCATCAAGTCCTCAAAAAACCTGGAAGCACTCTCTATGCACCCACATTTCGCGTAAGTATCTATGACCGAGTTAGCAACCCGTATGTCAAACGCAATCAACCCTCTTTTCTCCGCATAACAATGAACCAACCTGCAAACCCTCATGTCTTTCAAACCTGAAACAGCCGGCATTAAGGCAAGAATGGTAATCTCACTTGGCTTCATATTCTCACAACAAACCATCCTCTGAAACAAACTCAAACCTTCTCCAAACCTCCCGATACGCACATGCCCATCAATCATCCCGGTCCACGTCACAACATTCTTCTCCGGCATCTCATCAAACAGAGACCGAGCATATTCCAGCTCACCCCACCTCACCAATCCCGTTATCAAAACATTCCAACTAACCGAATTTCTGTCAGGCATTTCATCGAACACCTGCAGCGCATCAGACAAAACACCTGCAGCCGTATACATGTTCAACGCCGCGGTCTGGACGTAGACGTGAGAATGAAACCCGACTTTAATTCCGCGACCCTGGAACTGGGTTCCGATGGGGAGAGAAGAAGCGTGAGTGGCGGCGTTAATGAGGAAAGTGTACGAGAAGCTGTCGAATGAAGGAAGCTGTAGAGACGATGAGGAGGAGGAATGGAAGCAGTACAGCGACTGGAGTTGGTTGTAGAGGGAGAAAGCTTTCTGCGGGGAGCCACTGAGGGAGTAAGATCGAAGCAGAGTGTTGAAAAGGCGGATTGAACGGATTAAGTGGCCGGTTGTAAGCAGCAGAGAGTGAGTTTGTTGCGTGATGGCGACAAGGTTGGAGGATGCTGCGTTTGTGAGTAGCGAGTACAAAAACCGCTCCATAGAAATTACCAACTGTTCGCTGAACGTGTAATCTATCGATCTAATTTTCTGACTCTCGTAATCGTGCTCAATTCTTCGTGAAAAATGCTCATATGAGTAGGGGGTGTTCAAACGGTGTGGTTATCGTGGTAATAATTTTAATCAGTAGTATTTGGCTAATTTGGTTTGGTTAATTTCGATAATTGGTTTGGTTAAAAAATTTAGCTTGTTTGGTTTAAGTGGTTTGGTTTGGTATCAGGCACTCCTAACCAATCAAACCAAATTAACCAGTTAAGTAATTAGCTATATATCTAATATATATTATATACACATACTTAATACTTTGATAACCACTCAAGAGTCAAATGTAAGATAATTGTCTTTGTTACATGTATTTACGTTAAGGGTTAACTACAATTATGTGGATTGTTATGTGTTGTTCATTATATAAATTGCGAATTGATGCACTAACTGAAATTTTTTCTCACTTAATGATAATATGGTGTTATATTGGTTATTTTGGTTAACCAATTAACCAAACCGAATAAACTTTAGTTTGGTTAATTTGGTTGTTGTATTAGTTTGGACGGTTTGGTTATGATATTGTATTCCATGGTTAATAGAGTTTAGACTTATTTGGTTTGGTTATTACCATGGTAACCATTTGAACACCCCCTACATATGAGTTAGAACCGGATTATTTATCGTCATTTGGAAGTTACAGGGACCCACTCACCAGTCAGCGAGTCGGGGTCTAGAGCGAAGAGCTCGGTTAGGGGGCTCGGTGAACAAGGTTCCCACAATATATAGACTAATACACGTATTGGATTTCTGCTCTAGGTCTGGTTTATATAATTTTATTCTTTACCAAATTAGATTATGAATTTAAGATTAAACCGTTTGGAGGAGTATTATATATACTTGTCATAAAGAGATGAAGAACTTTAGATCATCTTTTTCTCCTTTGATTGTACTTTAATCCTTGTTTGTTGAATGAATTCTTCCTTATTAAGCTCCACCAAGGTCGTGTCTCTCACTAAAACTGCCAATAAACCATATTTTCACACTATAAGGCTGGTTTCCTATAGGAATTAGGGTATCTTCGAATTTATAGGCGGCCAGAAACATGGACATGATCGCGGCCTCGTGTTGTGAGATTACAGTCGCGATCTTCCTTCCCAATACACGATCTACAAACAATTTTTTGTTGTTGTTGCGCTGGAGCTAAGTTCTCGGCTTCCAGATCACGATCACGAACTAAAAGTCACGACAGCGAACTTTGCCGCGGGCTCGAGTGCGAAGGACCACAAAAAGGACCGCGACTCCTTCTGTTTCTTATTGGGCGTGGCCTCCTTGAGATCATGACTTAGCGATCTTGTGTGTGGCTCGTTATCTCTTCGCGACCGAAGGAATCTCGGTCGTGATCTTATGCTCCTTGGTTGTGAACTTATGTTTTGCCTCTTTTTACCCTTTTTTTTCCTACCCGTGAATCCTCTTTCTTTGCCAAAATAGTTTGTATTCCCCGATGCTACTTAAATGATCATGGATATGATGAAGGAAAACAATTCTAAGAACGGAGAATTAAATAAATCAATACACTCAATATGACATGAAAACACATTCCCCAACACTTAAGTCTCCCTAACCTCTCCCCTCGATTTGTTTTTAGGAGAAGGGTCAGTAGTAACTAGAAATGTTTAGTTTTTATACCAATGTTCCACTCAACAAAGATGTTCTAAAATGATCAGACATAGGTGTAAAGTGTCAGATCAAGACTCATAGGTGTAGATAAGAAAATTTCATATTGTAACAGTTTTATTCTCCACTTACTCCAAAACTTTTATTCTCTTTTTTGTATTTTTATTTGGGGTTGTAGCAACTTGAAATTTTTGTTTTTGTCTTGGAGCAGGCAAGTAGGGGAGTTTCTTTTAGCGCTTTTTCCGCCTACCTATACCTCACCCAATATGGAGGGGCCACAACATGTGGATAACCGACCTTTGAATGGTAGCAGGCCGAAACTGAGTGGTTACTAATGTGAATCACCCTCTAATTGGGATGCGATGAGGAACTATTGCTACTGTTGCTACTAATACTAATAAAGACACAAAATAAATCAATATGTTGCGGTTCCCTAGGAATAGTGATTTTCGAGATACAACATAAAGTAAAGCATAAACTCAATAAAAAGTGGAGTAAAGGATACACAATTGATAAGATAGTTCATCCTAGATGATCATACATCTCAATCTGAATAATGGTATGTATCGATGCATTTTCTATCATGTAACCTTATCCCTTCTACTAAAGCATTCCTAATCGAGCTTTACCACATGCACAAAGACCTATAACTAGCTAATACATACTTTTTCTTTATATCATTAAACTAATAAATCAAACAAGAAAGTAAGGATGGCACATTAACTATTTAGTGCCTTTATGAATAACAGTGATTTTTCATGTAATGTACACCAAATTTACCTGGCCCTAAGGCTAGGATAGTATTCCCTTGGGCCTATTGCGGCTTCGGAAGCAAGGTACATTTCTATTTAAGAAGAGGTCGGTTTAGCTGGTTGAGGTTCCTCCGGTTTTGCAGAACGTAAGTGTTCGAAATGTAAAGAAAATGCAAAAAAGTAAATCTATGCTACGGGAGAAGTGAAAGAGCATAGAAGGAAAGTGTTGCATAGGCAATGTTCCCCCTAGGTATCCTAAGCACGTGCCCTCGATGATCAGAGTATACGAGCTTTCAATTTCTTATTTCGTTAGATCCCACCTTGTGTTGAAGCATTTATCCGAACTAATGGGCGACAAGGGTCATTCGAATTACTTCATTGAGGTGCCACGCCGTTTGATCAAATGAGGTTTGATCTAGTAGAACTGCTATTTCTATACTCATCCTAAATGACTAAGATTTTGAGTCTTGCACCTCGAAGGAGCGCAAGATCGACTAAGAAATCATTTGAATAAGCAAATAACGAAATAGAGGAAATCAAGCATCAAACATATGAATAAGAACAATCATAAGCCAAATCAACGAGTTTATATGGTTAGAACCCCTAGGGTTCACACACCTACGCAACTCAGGTACATAGTCGACCATGGGGAGGGTTTCCTAGACATTCATAGATTGAAAAGAATACTTCAGGGCACCACATGAAGCAGCGGCCAGAAAAGAGGAAACGAGCCTAATGGCGCATATTTTGATGTCGATTGTCACTCGAAGGTGGCATCAGTCTAATTCAAGAGGGTTGATATGTCGACATAGTAACAACCTTTGCTTGACCTCTCATCTCTTCCTTCTAGGTCCTAGATGTACTGACTACTCAATGAATTCTCTATTATCTAGAGGTCAAAGTGTAGAGAAGTTTGTTGCATGCAAAGCAGAAATAAAAGCATGTAAATGTTCTTATTTCCAAGTTTGAGAAAGAACACTCAGGTAAGCGTCCCCTAGTCTGCACTTAGGCCAAGTTGTAATTCATCCAATCCTATTCAATTGTCATTTATATTGCATAAAGTCTTTAAATAATCTGGAGTATCACTAAAGTTCTCCAGATCCTCTTGAATAGAACACCCCACGGGATACTATCCTCCACCAAACTAAACTACCAAGGCAATTAAAACAAACTTCCTCTACTAGATTTTGACTCCAGTACATAGCAGTGGATCAATTGACTCTCGTACGATTGATCCACTACTTCCAATTTAGGTTGCTCGATTGATTTACTCAGAGACTATCGTTCTAAGTTAAAGCAGAAATCATACAAACGTGATAAAGACTCATATAATTTTGATTAGTGCCTCAATTGAATATATAATCATCAAATGTCATGAATATGGCTTCATACAACTATTCCTAACATCTCGATCTAGGGTTCTTTATACCCAAGTGGAAGGCATGGGTTTACTCCATGGAGAAAGAGAGAAACACAATGCTAGTGGTGGAGATCATCGTGTGAGTGAATGAAATCTTCTAAGGTGATCAATTGATACTCCGAACGTGAAGGATCGAGTTCCAATTGTCTTAGGTGACTCGAATTAGCTCCATGGCTATTATTCATCACTTTCTCTGTCAAGAACTCTCTTAGACTATTCCAAAAGTTGGAAAATCGGATCCCAGCAAAAATCCCAAGTATTGGGTGGCATGAATCGCTTACTTGGGTGGCATGCTAAGGTTTGGGAGAGAGAATTATAATGGAGGAATGCTATACAAAAATAAGAGCTAAAATTTGAGGGGAAAAGAAGAATGCACAAGCTGGTCAAACCTGGGTATTTAAAACCCGAGGATGGTCAAGATTGTGGGCTAGCCTCGCTAGATTGCAGCCGCAAACTTAACCACCATAACTACGATCTTTGACTATAACACCGTAGGTGAATCCAACATCTACAAAGCACGGGAGAGATCCATGTTTCATAAGTAGAAAACCGGCCTTAACCGACAAGACGCGTTTTGGGGTGAAATTGAGGAGTTCTTGTGAGAACTCCAAAGTTAAACGTGCTCAGTGTGGAGTACAACAAGGATGGGTGACCTTATGGGGAGTTGTTGGGAAATCAGAATACGGTGCAAACTGTTGTGTATTATTTCTAACACCACATGGGGTTTATATAGAGTACAAAGACTGACTTCTATAATAACCCTAACACTAATGCGACTCTGATTAGGAATATAACTCTGACCAATTACATAACAGTACTCGTAGTATAACATAATACTACTCGTACTACACATACTCTAATACCCTCCCCCAAATTGACGGTAATTACTTACCAACAATTTGAAAACCGAAACAAAAACGACACAAATTACTACGAACAATGTGACTGAAAAAAACAATGAAAAACATAACTGCTCCACCAAATATGCCGATGTCGATGAAGACCATGTCCAATGCTTCATGAAACGTCGATGGTGATAAGCTGGAGATAACAAAAGGTTTTGCAAAAGTCGTATAGTTCGTCGAACTAATAGAACCACGTGCTCCAAAAAACATCATGGCGATCAGGATGCTCTGAATAGCATCATCGAAACATAAACGAAACCAAAAATGCTCCAAACAGCATTTATCAAATTCAGATGTTCCGAACAACATCTTCAACCAAGGTGTTCCAATTCAAAATTGAAACAAAGCAACCATAGGGACGAAACCTATGGCTGTACCAAATCGAGACGGGCTTCAACGACTCCATCTGAAGAGTAAAACCGTGCGGGCTTGGCCCAAAGCGGACAATATCGTACTAATTGAGCACCCCGGTGTTTGACAAGTGGTATCAGAGCCTGATTCGGTTCGGGGAGGTGGATGTCAGTTTCGTGGGACCCTCATTCGGTGACCTCGGGATTTGAGATCTGCGTCTGGTTTGGTGGATCCAAGGGAGATCCACGTTTGGGATGTTTGGCGGATCAAAGAGAGTTCCAAGTCTGAAAAAAAGGTGTCTGGTGGACCAAGATAATCGTTGAGGTGAGGTCAAGAAATTCGTGGTCCTTGTCTTGAGGGAGGATTGTTAGGGTACAATCCAAGTACCACATCGGAAATACAAGGGAAGGAACCCTTGTATATTAGAGTCCACCTAGCCCAATTAGTACGAGGCCTTTTGGGGAGGACACCCAAGAGTATAACCGTGCGGGCTTGGCCCAAGGCGGACAATATTGTACTAATTGAGCACCCAGGTTTGATACCATGTTAGTAAATCAGAATACGGTGCAAATTGTTGTGTATTATTACTAACACCACATGGGGTTTATATAGCACCCCAAATCGGACAACATCGTACTAATTGAGCACCCCGGTTTGATACCATGTTAGTAAATCATAATACGGTGTAAACTGTTGTGTATTATTACTAACACCACATGGGGTTGATATAGAGTACAAAGACAGACTTCTATAATAACCCTAACACTAATGCGACTCTGATTAGGAATATAACTCTGACCAATTACATAACAGTACTCGTAGTATAACATAATACTACTTGTACTACACATGCTCTAATATGTTCCGAACAAAACCTCCATGACCGAAACAAAGCAACCACAGGGACGAAACCTATGGTTATGCCAAACCGAGATGGACTTCAACGACTCCAGCTGAAAACCCTTGCAATCAACTCGAGTTATTGGGAACAACTGGTTCTTGACATGGTATCAGAGCCTTCTGTGACCGTGAGGTCTTATGTTCGAATCCCAGTGACCCCCATTTGTTTCTGTTAAGCACATGGTGTCTGATGCCTGTGCAAACTTCAAGCCCATATATAGTGGCTTTCGTTTGAGGGGGTGTGTTAGTAAATCGTATATGATCCACGGTTGAACCTCTCCCAACAACTCGAGTAATTGGGATCAACTGGTTCTTGACATGGTATTAGAGCGGACAACATCTTCAACCAAGGTGTTCCGAACAACACCTTTAAAATCGATACAAAGCAACCACAGGGACGAAACCTATGGTTGTACCAAACCGAGACGAAACCAAAAATGCTCCAAACAGCATTTATCAAATTAAGATGTTCCGAACAAAAATGCTCCAAACAACATTTATCAAATTAAGATGTTCCGAACAACATCTTCAACCAAGGTGTTCCGAACAACACCTTCAAAATCAAAACAAAGCAACCACAGGGACGAAAGCTATGGTTGTACCAAACCGAGACGGACTTCAACGACTCCAGGTGAAAACCGTTGCAATCTCCACCATGACCAAACAATCAAATTACTTCATATTCACCAACCCACGCTTTCCAATCCGAACTGCAACCTGAACTCACGTGACAAATAAACTTCACCCAGTTTGCAATGAAGGTAAAGCACTTCTTTGATCTCCACTGCAACTAATTAATCAAGCGAAGCAAAGCAACCAACTAATAGTTGGTTCCTTTACTTTGGCCCAAAAAACCAAAATCACACTGCTGTATACCAAACTTGACGGATCCAAGAATAAAGGCTATATAGAAGCCGCAATAAAGCCTCCGAACCAAAAACAAAGCAACTATATATAGCAGATACGAACCAAGAAGTAGTGATTTGGAGACGGACAGCTGACGAGAAGCTTTTTTCATGATGATACAGGTCTCGGTATGGCCGACCATGCGACACAGCAGATCAAGCGAAGCGATGACCGGGGAGTAATTATTCCGGGACAGAATTCTTGACGTCGAAGTTAACCACCAAACTAAAAAATCACAAAGCTACTCCAAGGAACAAACAAAGCAATAACGAGATGAAGGAGAACATATTACTGGCGGGTAAGGAGAAATAGACAAAAAGATTGGATGGCTGGAGTTATCATGTTCCCGGTGACTCTGGAGTCATGTTGGCGGCGGGATAGGAAGGAAGATTAGGGTTTTTCAATTAGGTTTTTGAATCAGGCTCTGATACCATGTTGGGAAATCAGAATACGGTGCAAACTGTTGTGTATTATTACTAACACCACATGGGGTTTATATATAATACAAAGACTGGCTTCTATAATAACCCTAACACTAATGCGACTCTGATTATGAATATAACTCTGAACAATTACATAAAAGTACTCGTAGTATAGCATAATACTACTCGTACTACACATACTCTAATAGAAGTCACCCTAAATTGCACCCCAAGTCGAAATTTGTGAGGGTCGAGACCCAAAGCGGACAATATCTTGCTCGCCGCTCGGAAATAGGTTCGGGATGTTACAAGTGGTATCAGAGCCTCTCCGCGTCCCTCTTGAACAATGGTGGGGCAACCCTCAACGAGGAAGTTGATTCCCAAGGGGGTGTATATAACACCTTGGGCGAATCCCACATCGACAAAACATGGGAGAGATCCATGGTTCATAAGTAGGAAACCGACCTTAACTGACAAGACGCGTTTTAGGGTGAAATGGAGGAGTTCTTGTGAGAACTCCAAAGTTAAACGTGCTCAGTGTGGATTACAACAAGGATGGGGTACCTTATGGGAAGTCATCCTAAATTGCACCACAAGTCGAAATCTGTGAGGTAGAGGCCCAAAGCGGTCAATATCTTGCTCGGGAATAGGTTCGGGATGTTACATTGACTGCCCTGACCCTCAACTTCTAAAAGTTTACATGCATAAGGCTATGGATTGAGTTGAGAACTAATTCCTTGTCATGAGAACTAAAAGCATAGGGATAAAACATCCTATATTAACTAGGAATTCTACAACGAAGATATATAAAAAGAAAAGGAAAGAAATCAAACCGAAACTTTGGGGTACCTCCCAACAAGTGCGTCTTTAATGTCTTATCGCCAGACTCTCCAAGGTGGGTTAACTAGAAGGTGGTAGTGCATCCAAGTTTGTCATTATTATCATCATACACACTCTTGTGGTTGAGTCCGAGGTGTAGACCATGTAGTCTTCTGCTTCCTTCCTCCTTCAATGGGTGTAAGGGCAATCTTCTTACATTGTCTTGCTCCATGGAAGTGCTCATAGATGATTTGATATAGGGACGGGTAGTTGTAACCTCATTGGATGCTCCATCGAGATCTAGCTTGGACATCTTTCTCCCTTCCTTAGATGTCTCACTACATGCATTCTTGGTTGTTAAAGGGCCCATATCAAGTATAGGTAACTCTAGAGAAACTTAATTTTTTTGTGGTGATGTTCTCTCATAGGAAGTGAATGTCGAAGAAACTCCTCGTCTATCATTAGAGAGTTTGATAACTAACTATTTGTCACCAAATTCAGTGATGACCCTTCTTTTTGGGACTTTGATTGCCGCTCAAGCGGTTTCTACAAATTTTTTCCTGAGTAGGATGTGGGTTATCTCTTCTTCTTCAGTGTGTAGTACCGCGAAATCCACCGGGTAGGTGTAAGACCCAACTCTCACCAGTGATATTCAATAATTCCCACATGGTAGACTATTGTTCGATCCGCCAATCGCATGGCCATATTCGTTGGCCTTAGCTCTTGCAATCTCAATTCCCTATATAACTTTAGTCTCATCACACCAAGGTAGGCAAAGAGGTCGACCATGACATCTTTGATTATGACTCCTCGAATATAGCATGGTATGAAAAATAGGCAAGGGTTATCCCTTTTAACTGGAGTCTCATGTCGAGTAAAAACATGGCAGATCTGGCCATTCTCTACAATAGGGGCTTCGTCGAATTTCCATTTAGTAGACACTAAGTGCTCAATGCGCTTGACGAATTTGGAAATCTTAGAGCCTTTTCCAATGGAAGGAAATGTAAGTGCTACCTCTTAAGCGACTTCTTACTTTTTTTCTGGTCAAACTTTACACCAGGATCAAAATCTATTTGATTCGGCACAATTATTAACTCACTCTTGGTAGCTTTACTCGGTGTCGGAATTGTCACCTCACAGTGTTCCCCTCTAAATTTTGGAGATCCTTGTTCTTCCCTTTTATCGATTATGATCTTCTCCAAAGCTCCAAGGGAGGATGGCATTGTCTTCATAATATCTGACACTACCTTATGCTCTGCCTTAAGAGAATTCATATTGGTGATGGAAGCTTGCATGAATCGATCAAAATGATTCATCATGTGATGGAAAATAGAGACCCAATCCAAAACACGCTCCTCCAAATGATCTAAATGACGTTTCAACTATTGGAAAGAGCCACAAGGTTCTTCAAGTAGGCTGAAATAAGGATTGCCTTAAGGTTTAGGGGATTAATTGGAGTGGTTTGTACCCCCACCGTGTTTAGATCAAAAGCTTGCTCCACACGCATTGGCATTTTGAAAGCTTTCCTCTTCTAAAAGTTTGTTTAACTTGTCCTCGGCCTCCTTGATTTGGAGTTCAAATTCCATTTCGCATTTTGATCTTGCCACTTCTACCTTGATTTGCTTGCATAACTCCTTGCCTTGCTCTGGATCATTGTATTGTAAACACAAGGGTACTTTCTTCTAATTATCTCCTTGAACTTTTCATGAAGTCCGTTAAAAAATCTTTAGTTGAGGAGGCTCTCAGGATGTTCATGCCTCGAAAATTGATGAATCGTAGCATTGAATCTTCCCTAAGCTTTGTGGAAGCTTTCTTCAACTTCTTGTTGGAAGGCCAGAATGTCCTTACGAGGGATAGTGGACATTGAATCGATGTGGTAGATGAATACAAAGCTCTCCATGGTTTCAACTCAAGAGGTAAAATTCGAAGTCATGAGCTCCTTGTACCCCTTGGCTAGTTCTTCCTTCAGAGAATCGGTAAACATGAAACTTAGGTAAACATGAAACTGTTGATATGATTTTGATCACATCATGATATTCTCATGGTGTTGACAAAGCTCATGACATTCCTTAAGTGTTTAATGACGCATTCATCCTCCTTTTTCTCGAAATCGAGGACCTTGGGAAAGGAAATAGATTGAACTTCTAAGAACGATATTCAATTCATGATTGTCCATAAAAAAATGCTCGAGTCGGTCTACTTGAAACACACAACCTTTAACAACCGTGATGAACAAAGTGGAATAAAAAAAGACAAGATAAAACTAATATATATATATATATATATATATATATATAAACGGAAAAGTAAGACTAAACTAACAAATATATGATTTTCAAGTAGTTATCGAGGTTTCCCGCCAACGATGCCAAGAACATGGTGTGACCCTATCTGGTTATTAAATAGATTGAAAGGCATGTATTAACTAAACCATCTTGAGCCAACTATAACTCAAGACGACATTGTCAATATAGTTGTCGACCAAAGTCGTATTCCACGGGTTTTGATACCCTAAGCTACTTCTCATGTTATCTAGTTGTTTGGTTTAGGGTTGTTTTGGAGGTCAAATGGAAATCACTGGTGGAGAAAGCAAAGATAAAAGCAGGTACACCGGGGTATCACCCTCGCTCTGTATTTAGGTCTATCATGCAAATGGTTAATTACGTCGGGTTTGATAAAATAAGATGCGGGACTCACTAAATTGGGACTAGCTCAATATTCATGCAACTAGCCCCCCTCCTAGCACGATTCCTTGATCCATTGTCACATCGATCAAGTTCCCGATACTAGGGATGCATTCTAGACCCTTCCTATAGGTTACACCTATCTTGGCTCCTCATTCTTCTCCTTCCTTCAGCTTCTCTCTCTAACATTTCTCTCAAACTAGAATTTTTCCAAGTGATTTTAGCTCCATTGTTAAGGGGAAGGGATCCCCTATTTATAGAGTTCAGGCTGTTGGGAAAGTGCTCGGTTAAACAGGGGAAGATCTTGGTCGTGATCCTTAGAGAAGAGGTTGCAAATTTATGCATTGCGGGATTGTGAGTTTGGGGCCTCACATCAAGGTCTTGATCTTTATCATGTGCATAGACAACAAGATCTGGGATTCGACTGTCGAAACTCTCTGGTCCTCCCTTGGTGGCTGCTTCTGAAGTTTGCACCCTTGGCTCCAGACTTCGCGGTCGTGATCTTGGCAGTGGAGGCTGAGATTTTGAGCTCAGCTTCACACCATTTCTTCATGGTTGTGATCTCCTTGCTCTTGGCCTTGATCTTTCATTTTTGCACATAATCCTAAAATTTTGACCCCTGTTAGTACCTAAAGTGTTTATATCATCTAAAACACCTGACTTGTCTCGAATATCACAATAAAAATCCTGATTAAGGCCCAAGTATAAACCTTAATCGGGTGAAATATAGGGAAAGTGTGTTTTAAAAGTCAAAACCAGGACGGTTTATGTAACCCTTATTCAATGGTTTGAAACATTATCTAGAAAATGGTTTTCGGTTAAAACTATGGTATAAAGCTAAAGCGATTGGAAAAGTAAACGGTTTGAACACTAATTGAGAAGGCTTCACTCGGGTGTTGCTCCCCCTAGATAGTAATCATGACTTGTCGGATCAAATGCAAATATGTGGTAAAGGTGGTTGACCATAGGGGAGCGCAACAAGTGAACACGCGTCACTCTCTCGGTCACTAAGCCAAGGGATTTGGAATCAAGCTACCAAGGCAGCTTTCTTGGCCAATCGACTAAGAGTTACTTGGGCTTCTCCCTCGAACCGTAGTCTACACAGCCAAAACACATCCTACCCAAGGTGCTAATACGTATTAAGAGGTTTTCCCTAATTCAACCTAAGTAGGTGACACAATTTGGCCAATGAATTCCAGCTTTTACAAGCCTCTTAGCAAGAAGGGGATTTCCCTCTACCTAGGTCAAAATGGCATAAGAGTTGGAAATGCAAAACACAACACAACCTTCATAAAAATACCTCATAAATTGTATTAAAACACAAGCACACACAAGTCGTTCAATCCATGCAAATATTCACATAATTATAGCTAGGGTTTACAAACACCCAAGTGAAAGAAAGGAATACTCCATGCTAAGAAGAGGGAATACACAAAGGAGAACAGAGAAACCCATCTTGATGATGTTTGTCTTATTACTTGTGGAGTGGAGATCAACCTTGGAGGAAGAAATTCCCAAAACTTTGCTCTTAGATGAAACCCTAACTTCTCCTCCATCCCTTGGTCATCACTTTCTCACTCTAGAAATCTGAAGAAGAAGTCACTCTCACTAGGTTCTACCTCTTTTATTCTGCACACTAAAAACCTACCAAAAAGCTCCTTTTCTCTCTACCAGCAACCTTCTATTTATAGAGCCCGATAGTCACTTTCAAGGTCAGCAGTTCACGGCCATGACTTTTAAGCTCTGACCATGACATCGGACCACAACGCAACGTCTTGGCCGATTTTAGTCCGACTTCACGATCTCTGGGAAATTATCACGGTCAAGCGACCGTGATAACCCTTATGCCCACGAGACGTGCGAAAATTGTTATGGATCCCACAGTCTTCATGCCCTCGGGGCAATTGTCACGGTCTTTGGACTTTTCTTCACTTTTTGGTGCTTTTCAACCTCCAATCGTCCCGAATCCTCGACCCTTCCACACGTGCTAGGACCTGAAATGTATAAAAATAACACAACCTAACGCAAAATAGGTCAAGAGACGATGAAATTCAAAGTTGAACTATCAAGAAATGAGTGGTAAAATGTGTACAATTGGACCCGAATCAACATCCTAATATGACAATATTCTCTTCGAGTTAGGGATGTGTTTGATGACATGTCAACCAAAGAGACCATGAAATGACTCAAAACAACCCTAAATATGAGGGTTAAATAACACAATTTTGGGTGTTATCATTTCCCCCACACTTAGGTGCTTGCTTGTCTCCAAGCAAACCTACTCAAACTAGTAAAACTTGGTAAACAATTAATATGGTATGCACTATAGTTCTTCATTGCACTAGTTCGAATAGTCTGGGTCAAGTGAACGTTAGACCCATCTTACTGTGAAAACACAAACTCCTAGATGAGGTTCATGCCAAATAAATATATTTAGACATTCAAGGTATGCGCCGGGGGCTGTCAAAAACAATAAAAACAATGGACTCTTTGAAGGTTATATTTATTCTTTCTTTTCAATGTAGAAGTCAAATTTTGAATATCCTTTTTAAACATTATCGAACTTGGCACCAAACATTAGCAATTTTGCAAATAGGAATCTCTCCTTCGTGACCAAGAGCAAAAAGATGTTGCCTTCTCATTCTCGGCTCCATGTGGGGAACATGATGGTCAAATTCACTGCCTGAGCACCACTTCCTAGTCTGCACTACTTGTCTCAACAACAGACGTGTTGCCACACATGTCGGGTACAAACGAGAGCCGAGGTCCCATGAGTCGCTAAAAGGCATGCTATCTCCTTACCGTACGAGTCCTTAGGAGGAGAGGTTTTTTGGGGAGGAAGGTTGTAAAAGACGACTGGGACGCTAGAAAGCTCTCAAAACCCCAAACACATCCTCAAATGGAACTTCGGACCGAGAAAAGAGCCCTTAAACAGCTTAACTAAAAAATTATGCCAAGTTGCCTCTCACGTGAGAACCTCAATTTTGAAAAGATTTTTTCAAAGTTGAGCACATTTTGAAAATGTTGCTTATTCCAAAATTGGGAGAGAATCCCGCACATATCCTAACCTAAGTAGCAAAAATTATCAGCTCACCAAAGAGGAATATAGAAGTAAAACCCCTCGTACACCGACATCTCTTGTAAATGCACACTACTCCCTACAAAGCACACACCATCGGCCACCTAATAAAATCAAAGCACATTGAGGAGGTAGATGCAATGGACAAGATGTTTGAAACCCTCAAATTTGATTTTTTTGGGTATTTCATCAAGGTTCCAAAAACACCACAAAACACATTCAATCGATAGCAAACACTCCCACACATAAATATCAACGTCTTACATTCACAATCATAGGGAGGCTACTAATGACCATGGCACAATCATCATGAATCATTCAAACATGCATGCACATCCCCTACCACACTTGAGAGACACATTGTCCTCAATGTGGAAGAATAAAGATAGGTTGATGAAGGGTTACCATAGGGTGTTTTGTGGGTTGGTGTAGGTGCACAAGTGTAGGTCTTGATCATCTTGGTGATTATACAACGATAAAGCCCGCAAGAAAGAGAGAAAATAGCATGGTTCAGGAAACCGTACCGGACGTCATACCGGATTCATATCTGGTATGATATTTTGTGGTACGACCGTGGTTCAATCGTTTCATATCGGTAAATACCGTTTTTGTAATAGTAAAATACTTTTTGGTAAAAAACCGTACTGGCAAAAACATGAAACCGTTCCGCAGTAAAACCGGAATAACATCGAAAAATACCAGATAGAAAATAAAAAAATATTAACATAAAAATTATAGGTATATAATGGAATAACTTAATATTACAGGGACTAAACACATAGAATAATTTCAGGTATCATGCAATAATTTTTCAATCCATCTAGAAAACTCTTTGTCTACTCTATTGTCTATTCACATTCCAATTTCCATTTTCAGTACTGTCTCTCCACTCTCTCTCTCTCCATTTTACAAATTCCAATATGCTTCTCTCTTGAAACAATACTTTCCTTACGAACAAAAAACTAAGAAGGCAGAGAGGGAGGGTAGAGTCTTGGCGACGTGAAGGAGATCGGAGGGAATAATGGCGGTCAGCGGAGAGGGGACTGCAATTTATTTGACATGGCAACCGCCGCCGCCAACGGGGAAAAATGCCGCCAACGAGAGCGTTGGAGACTCGGCGGCGTTCTCAAGCTCGTCCTTTTTGCCGGTCGTCGGAGACAGGGATGAGTTGGGGAAGATGAAGGGCGGTTCGCGGTCGAAGAGAAGAGAAGAGAAGAGAAGAGAAGAGGGAGACTCGACGGCTTTCTCGAGCTCGTCCTTCTCGCCGGTCGCCAGAGGCAAGGTTGTGCTGGAGAAGGCGAAGGACAGCGGCGTCCTTGGGCACTCGAGCTCATCCTTCTCGTCGTTCGCTACCGGCAACGGTGAGCTAGAGAAGAGGAGCGGCGGGGTGAATCTGGAGAAGAGAAGTGGAGCAGTCTATTAGGGATTTGTATTTGGAACTGCGATGTTCAGTTTCAAATAGCCTACCGCCGGTAGAAACAAAACCGGCCGATATTTCCTTTCAGACCGGTTAAACAAAAAAAAACCCGGGCGGCACGATAATTCAGCCACTAAATGGCTACTGTTTCGTTTCTAGACCGGTTTCCGATTGAACCGGTTGAACCGGCTGGTACGATCCTGTTTCCTTGTCCATGGAAAATAGAAGGTTATGGGGCACAAATGCAAAGTAGTTATATAAACAAGTCTACTACTACTAGGTAATAAAAAGTACGAGTACGAAAATGAAAAACGTAAAAATAGACATTGTTTATTAAAGTCAAAAGAAAGAAAATATATAAAAAAAATAAGCCTTGGATGTCTAGAAATCAATCCTCCTCGTTGTTGGTGTCTATGTCGCCCCTTTCTCGGCATCAAGCTGCATATCCTCAAAGACGATATCGTCGCCTTTGGATGGGGGCGATAAAGGAAATGATTGCTCCATCGCTGGAGGGGGCCACCTTCATCTCCTTCATAATCATTTGAACAGTGCCAACAATATTCCTTCTAGCCTTCCTATCAAACCTCCCTTTGATTACCAAGAAGTTGAATGTTTTGCTTGATAAGTTTAGCATTTTGCTCGACCAATGTAGCAAGAAGAGTTGCATGGTCACCTGAAGAGGATCCTTCTTCTTTTGTGCTTGCTCTTCATCAGCTATCTTGAGGTTGTAGGGAGAGCGACCGAGGCATTATTCCCATGATTTTCTTTTGCCCCCAAACACTTAAATAAGCTTCATGTTGGAAAGATGATCTGCGGTGAATAGTTGGGTGGATCTCATGACTATGCAATTACTAGCTTCCAAATCGATCCCGAATAATCTTGCGAGCCTAGTGACGCAGAGTCCTCCACAAATAGTCTTGAGCTTAAAGTTTGTAACATTATTGTAGAGTGTCTTAATAATGACCATTCTGAGATGGAGGTGGGGTTCAACAAACATCAATTGGAGGAGGTTTAAGTTCTTCTTTGTCAAGTTTCTAGCACTATTCTCCTTTGTAGTGACCGTATGAGAGAGGACATTTTGAATGATCCTCCATTCGGACTTGAGGAAAGTGCTCTTAGTAGTTGTTGGATAAAACGGTCTTGGTGGTCCACACTTCACAACTGGCTCATGATGAAATTCTCAGGATGGTTGCAAGTACCAAGATCTTCTCCTTCTAAAGCTCGGCCTTTCACAGTAGGTAAAAATCTCGGGGGATAGATCCCCATCACTTCTATGAACTCATTGCTCTTGGTTTCCCTCCAAGTGAAAAGGTGGTCATGTTGGCAAAATGTTGGTTGATGGTGAGAATTGAACACTTAACCATTCAGAGAAAATCAAGAAAAGGCTTTGCATAGATCTTCTCATTGATTGTAAATATATTTAGTCATGTCGGATCTCAGATGCGGGATCGAATTGGAGTTGCAGCTCTTAACTCTTCAAGCACCTCTCATTCAAAGCAGCAATGTTCCCCATAAGTTCGAGTGGAAAAACATGCATACTATACCTTTTCCTTCTCTTCAAACTTGAGGTATGGGTGAGGAGCTCTTTGCCCATCCTTAACCGAGTCGGAAAACTCCGCAACTTTCTTTGTCTTACCCATTCCTGTAAAGATAGCTCAGCACAAATGTGAAACCTTTGATTTACAAAAGTGGTAGATGGGAACAAAAAGTTGACTGATACAAGAACTTTAACCAACTTAGAAGGATGGAAAGGATGAAGAGAGCATGTAAACCGCAATTGCAATTGAGAAGTGGATTTAAGGACATGCAATGTAGGAAATTGGTTCACTTGAGCATTTCATCGAACACCACGAGAGCTTGAAATTAAAATGTGGAATTAATATTGGACTGGGATTTAAATTTACCTCTCATACACATCCCCAATCACAATAAACTACCAAACCAAGTATTAGAAGAATTTAAGCCAAGCAATATACATAACAAGGAAGCATATTCAAATCATGGTAAAGGAGATTTCAAGAGTTCTCACTCTCTCCCTCGAAGTTGGGATGAGCTTGCTAACCTCAAATGAAATGAAGTGAAAGTGAAATCCGCTTGAAGTGATATTCTAATGCATAAATCGTTCCCTTGGGTGGCATGTCAAGGTTTGGGATGCTATACATACATAAGAGATGGAAGTTAGGGAAAATGAAGAATGCACAAGCTAGTCAAGGCTGGGTATTTAAAACCCGTGAATGGTCAAGATTGCGGGCTAGCACCACTAGATTGCGGCCGCAAACTTGACCACCACAATCGCGATCTTTGACTGCCGTGAATCTAAACTTCCAAGAATTTACATGCATAAGGGTTATGGATTGAGTTGAGCTCTAATCCTTGTCATGAGAACTAAAAGCACAAGGCTAAAACTTCCTATACTAACTGGGGATTCTACGAGAGATATATATAAAAAGAGAAAGGATATAAAATCAAATCAAAACGTTGGTGTACCTCCCAAAAAGTGCGTCTTTAAGGCCTTATCGTCGTACTATCCAAGGTGGTTGACTAGGTGGTAGTGCCTCCAAGTTTGTCGTCGGTGTCATCATACACACTCTTGTGGTGGAGTCCGAGGTGTAGATCATGTTGTCTTCCGCTACCTTCCTCCTTCGATGGGTTGAAGGGTAATCTTCTTACATCGTTGTACTCCTTGGAAGTGCTCATAGATGATTTTACCTAAGAAAGGGTAGTTGTAACCTCGTTAGATGCTCCCTTTAGATCTAGCTTGGACATCTTGCTCCCTTTTTTGGATGTCTCACTACGTGGCGATGTCCTCGCATAGGGTGCGAGTGTTGGAGAAAATCCTTTTCCATCAATAGAGAGGTTGATAAATAAATGTTCATCACCAAATTCCATGATGACCCTTCTTTTTGAGACTTCGATCACCGTTCTAGAGATTTGCTAGAAAAGTCTTCTCGAGAAGGATGTGGGTTGTCTCTTCTTCTTTGATGTCTACTACCATAATATTCACCGGGTATGTGAAAGATCCAACTCTCACCAGGAGGTTTTTGATAATTGCCATAGGGTAGACTATGGTTCGATCAGCCAATTGCATTGCCATATTCGTTGGCCTTAGCTCTTGCAATCTCAATTCCTTATATAACTTGAGACTCGTCATACTAAGGTCGCTGAAGAGATTGACTATGAAATATTTTATTATGACTCCTCGAATGGAGCATGGTATAAAAAATAGCCATGGTCGTCCCTTTTAACTGGAGTCTCATGTCGAGCAAAAACAAGGTAGCTAGGCCAATTTCTGTAATTGGGGGTTTGTCGAATTTCCATTTAGTATACACTAAGTGCTCAATGCGCTCTGTGTATTCGGAAATTTTAGAGCCTTTATTCATGGAATGAAAGGTAAGTGCTACCTCTTGAGCTACACTCGGATCAACATCTATTTGATTCGACACAATTGTCAATTCATTCTTGATGGCTTTACTTGGTGCCTGAATTGTCACCTCATGGTGTCCCCTTCTAATTTCTTGAGATCCTTGTTCTTTCCTTTTATCGGTTATGATCTTTTCCGAAGCTCCAAGGGAGGATGACATTGGAAGATAAATTGCATAAATGGGGTAAGTCTATTTCAGACTTATGTATGATATGTCTTGGAGGAATTGAAGATCAGGATCATTCGTTGACTAGTTGTTCTTTCACAATATGTATTTTGAGAAGCTATTTGCAGGGTAGAGCTCCCCCGACCTACTTAGAATTGGGAGGGAACTGTTGATTGGTGTGCACAGAGATGGTGTAAGAAGTTACTTGAAGCAAAGCAGACTGATTTGGTGTTTGACCTTAGTATGGTGTGGAAGGATTGATGTTGTCATCTCTATGGGGGCAAGAAATGCAAAATCTCTAGAAGTTCTCTGTCGTGAAGTTCAAAGTACAGTTCGATGTAGAGTGTCAGTGGATCAGGATCTTCATAATGGACTGGATATGTTGAAATTTGGTTGGTAGATAGTTTGTTTATACAATTGTGATTTCGATTTGACAACCATTATTATTATAAACTAATAATACCAATATAAAATCATACTTTTAACTATATATAATATACGATACTATAATTAAAATGTAATTGATTCACAACAATAGTATATAGTATGAGAGAATAACATAATTGGGTATTGTGTCATCATGTAATTGGCTTTATCCTCTCTCTACCTATACTTATACAGACATGTCTGGAGCAATCATATCAACGGAGAATGTGGAGAATAGGGAGATTTCTCCAGGCAGGTGGGCTTTTTGGACTGACTCACATCTCCCGTAAGTCATGATGAATATGTCATCATGATTAATTAATATGTCAATCATACAACCAAAAAAAAAAGTGGTGGGTTATTTCTTTAAGACTTATATTAGTCAGTGTCAAGTATATAAATACAAAGGTGGGAAATTTCTAGTAACATACATGGAATAATTGACTTTTTGATGCAATTTCAAAACCTAATCTCATCACCTTCTTGACAAAATCGTGTGCTTTAAGTCTAGTTTTAGGCATGTCTCATTTGTCAAATAACTTATACATATGTATATTGACATTAATTATATTTATGTAACGAGTAGTTTTACTGATAATATGAACGCATTGTTTCTAGAATAAGGTGATGATGTATGCATGATTTTGTATTCAAATTACACGAGCTTCCTTAGTTCCCACAGAAAATTTATGTATTCTAACATTAATCATAAGGTGTAATCAATATATACATATATAGAACATTATTGACAAGATGAAAAAGATTAGGTTACTTTGTTCATTATAAGCCATATACTCATTTATTTACTATTAAAAGACTACCCAAACCTATACTTTATTTTATGCGGGGTCTTTTGTCGAGGGTAAAGTAAATTCTCAACACTATGACAGTCGTCCAATCAATTTTGATGGGTCAATTAAAATCAATTTTATACTATTTATTATTAATTTTTTTCTTAGTTTGAGGAAATTTAGTATGAAAATTCAATAATCCTATATATTTTTATACAAATGTAAGCTCTCATTTTCCGCATGTAGAAAAGGAATAAATCAATTAATCAAATTCTGGAAATCTTCATAGAGTGATTCTTTAAGAGTTAAATTTCCATTGATCCATATCTAGAGAAAAAGATCTCTTACTTTTCATTTCCATTTCTATTTTCATAAAAACGAATACTATGATTTGTATTTGGAACGAGCATGAAGACAACATCTATAGGAAAGCTTTCGTTTTGATTTTTATTTTATTTTTTGTGATTTTATATGATAGCCATGGTTTCTCTGAATTTGAAATTCAATGCACAAATCAATTGGTTCCATTAGGCTAGCGATAGGTTGTGTATGTGCATGAAAACACATTGTTGATGGCAACTCAAAAACGTTATTTGAATGGAGTTTTTTTGTGTGGTTAATAGCAATTTATACCCCTCTATTATTGTAAGTTAACAAACATACTCCTCTACTATATTTTTGCACAAATGTATCCCTCTATTTTCAAAATGCAACAAACTTACCATTCCATCCAACATTTCGTTAACTAACTATTAAAGGAGACAAAAAATGACCAAATTGCCCCTCAATTATTAATAATTTTTCAAACATAATCAAAAAAATATGAGAAAAATGAATGCTTTAATTTAAATACTTTTATTTTAAACAAAAAAACTTATATTTATGTAATAAGTGAAGTGCAATTACGTTATCTTCAGCCTTCTTTGAACGGTCAACTAACATAACTTTGGACGGAAGGGTATGTTTATATGTTTATTCAATAATATAAATGTACATTTATACAAAAATATAGTAAAGAAGTATGTTTGTTAAATTACAAGTATATGGTTATAAAATGCCATTAACCCCTTTTTCTATTAAAATTATATAAAAAAGCAAAACAAAACTCTCATATTTCTACATGTCAAAATATTGCACTTTTTTACTATCAAGCAAGTTATATCAGTCAAAATGTGTCATAAATAGATAATTGGGACTAAGGTTGGGTGTATAAGCATCGTTATGCATTTTTCCATAATCAAATATGGTTCCGTGATTTTGAATAGCGTAAGATTTTATTGGTGAAATTAAATAACTTTTCATCTCATACTCAACTCCTTGTAATGAACTAGTATCTCATTTGTTTCAACTCAGGTTTTTTTATTTTTTGTATAACGAGGTCAATATGGCCTACAAAAGGATATTCATTTTTTTTATATATTTGGAGAGAAAGCTTTTCGGGTCACCGATTACCATCCTTTTACCTCCTTTGTTTCAACTCATATTTTGGAAATTTTTGCACATAGAGAACTTGTTTATCGTGAATTACTATATAGTATCCAACCTCAATATATTTCGAGAAAAAAATTTCAAGCCAATTATGCAACCCTCTATCATAGATGTAGACGATGGTAAATGGTCGTTAACATATTCTTATCACCATTTTACACTATGGTATATTTCTGCAAACCTGATATCTCTACACCATGGCACGATATATTAACATCATGCTATAATATTTTGTGCCACCAACATTTAACACTAGGATATATAGTGGTGGAAGATGAGTAAAATCATATAGTGGATGTTATTTTGTAAGAGATAATTAATATGATTTTCTATGTGAAAAATAATAATTCTAATTAAAAGGAGTCAGATAGAGTTTGTTAACTTTTAGGACTAGTCACCGTGACTTGGAAAAAATGGTCGACCTCTTCACTGATATGGTCGACCTATTTGGACAAAATGGTCGACCAGATATACTATATTCTACTTTGCTATGTTCAATAAACGATCGACCTCGTTCAATAAAAGGTCGTCCACTATACAAAAAAATGGTTTACCACTTCCTTGAAGTGGTCTACCTCTTTCCCCAAGCGGTCCACCGCTTTCATAACTGGTCCACCTGATGAACCATTGCTAGTGATATCCCCATACCAAAGGGTGCCATTTAACCTCCTCTTCCTTTATCCTTATCGAATCTCATACCCTCTTTGCTTAATACTTCTTCATTACTAGGAAATCACATGCAAAATCATTCCCTGAGCTAGAGAAGTATTGTTTCACTGTACTTCGACATTTTAAAAGCCTCTTCCAGATTTAGTTCCCAACAGTTTTGACAGGTAAAGACCAAACAATATGATGCTTGATCCTATACCTACAAACTCATGCTACCCATATTGATCCCCCTTCAGCAAGAATTTCCCATAAATGTCTATGAACACATGCCATATTCCATATCTTAAAATTTCCCACCCTAAGGCCACCTTCTCTATTTGGCTTTGCCAACTGGTCCCAACCATAACTGCTCTTGTTCTACCCCTACCTCAACAGGAATCCATAAGAAGGCACTACATAATCTCTCAACTTCTTTAATCACATACTTGGGTAGAAGAAAGAGATTCACCCAATACTGAAGTGTACAAGAGATTACTGTGTTTACCAATTGAATCTTCCCGCACAGCTAAGAAGATTAATTCTCCAACTTCTTAATCTCTTGGTATTCTTATCAATCAATACTTGACGGTCTTTTCTAGTAATTTTGTCTATTATTAATTCTCCAACTTCTTAATCTCTTGGTATTCTTATCAATCAATACTTGACGGTCTTTTCTAGTAATTTTGTCTATTATTAACTGGACTCCAAGGTATTTGACAGGTAATATACCTAAAAGAAATCCAAAATATGAAGAAATTATATCCATTTCACCTCTCTTTAAGCTCGCATAAAATAACCGACTCTTGGCAGGATTGCTCAAACCCGAGATTTGATAAAACTCTTCCAACCGTCTTTTAATACCAGTTATCCCTTGGATTGAACCATTTGTGAAAACCATTAAATCGTCAACAAAACAAAGGCTGGTAATCCATAATGGCTTACATCTTGGATGATAAGAAATTTCACACTCGTTCACTGCTTTTTTTATCAAACAATCAAACATATAATGAATAGGTAAGGTGAAAATGGATCCCCTTGCCTTAACCCCATTTTTGTTAAAATTTTACTACAATGACCCCCATTAATTCCAACACTGATGACAGGAGTGGTGATACTTGCTCTAACTAAAGCTACAAATCTCTCTTGAAAATCCATAGCCTTCATTACAGCAAACAAAAACTCTCCATTTATGGCTCTTTTGCTTCGTGGATTAGAAAATGAAGATTTTTGTATAATTTGGGTTTTGATAAACCATGGATATATGAGGGTTTTGGGTTCATTATGGATTTGTAAAAAATGATGGAATTCAAAGTCCATGATCAATTCCCACCTAAAGAGATGGAATTTTCAAGTCTGTGGGCCCCATGGTTTTGGACCCTTAGAATCAAGGGGTCTCACGGATTTGGTACCTCTAAATACTTGAAGCAAACAATGGATCGTGGACAAAGTCCATCATAAACTCAAATCCATCACCAAATCCATCAAGCAAACAAGCCCGAGTCAAAATCCTTCATGATATCAATTTTCACCACACATCTGGGAGAAACAATAGCCTTATGATAATCTCTAACAATCTCTAAAACCAAGAGTATATTATCACTTATGAAACGTCCCTCAGTAAATGTTGTCTGAGATATACTTATCACTTTAGGGAGAACAAGAGCAATCCTATTAGCCAAGAGTTTTGAAATCCCCTTGTAAATTACTTTGCAACAGGAAATGGAGTGATAATCATTCATGCTTTCTAAACTAGGCAACTTTGAAATCAAGGTAAGGATTGTTGAGTTTACAATTTGAGGCATAAAGTCAGTAACTAAGAATTTAAGAATTACCTCTTCAACCTCTATGTCACTGATATTCCAGTGATCAAGGAAGATATTCACTGGAAATCCATCCGAGCCAGGCGCTTTGTCCTTTCTCATGTCTTTCAATATTTGTTTGATTTCCAGTATAGAAACACCTCTCAATTCTCATCAACATTTCCCAGTCCAATGAGTCAAGTCTATGTTGAATAAAGGAATCATAGTAATTTTGTTGCTGCCCTACTACATCTTTATCCACTATGCCTATAAGATATGTGTAGAATGCAAGTGCTACAACTCCAGCACCTTTAACATTAGTATTAACCCTCCTTGACTATCCAGTATACGACTAATTACCTGTATTTTATTTCTAATTTTAACCAACTTATAGAAAAATGTTTTATTTGCATCCTCTTCCTGAATCCACTTTGTTCGAGATTTTTTCTTATAGATTGATTCATCGGCTCTTATAACTTTTAAACACTCTATTCCCATATTTTCTCCATCTCAATTAAATCTTGATTTGAATTTATAAGCAATTCAATTTGTAGGACCTCCAGTTCTTTCTCCAGTACCCTTACTCGTTCAGAAATCTCAGAGAACTCTTCCTTGTTAAGCTTCTTTAACCCTTCATTTACTTTAGTCAGTTCAACATAATAAACGTAATGAGGATACCTTGTGATCTCAGTATTCCAAACATAAGTGATTATTGAAAGATATGATGGATGATATTTCCAGAAACTTATGCTTAAACGGTTTAGGCAAATGCTTCAGAGGTGGGGAAGTTTCTAACAAGATCCCATAATGATCAATTATCACTCTTGGAGAAATAGTAAAAGCAGAACTCACCTTAAAAACTCCCAACCAAGCTTCGTTGACAAATAATCTATCAATCCTTCTTGCAATAGAAATTTTATGTTGCTTATTTCACCAAGTAAACCATGAAACTGCAACCTTATGATCAATTGACTTTATAGGTCCAATCCACACCCCGAAATCCTGCATACTTTGATTTAGCACAATGGAATTTGAAGCTCCATTTAACTAAGAGATGCCATTAAAGTCCCATAAAATAGAACATGGTGTATGAGTATCCTTTATCAATAGCATTTCTTGATATAACCTTGCTCTATCATTATCTTTGTTAGGGGAGTAGACAAATATAACATGTAAAGTCTCCTTCCAAACCACTTTCACCTTCATAAAATGCCCACCATCTTCAATTCTTGTAGACAAATATAACATGTAAAGTCTCCTTCCCAACCACTTTCACCTTCATAAAATGCTCACCATCTTTAATTCTTGTGACACTTAGATCCGGCCTCCAGAATATCTAAACACGACTGTCTTTAGACATATTGTAATTCTCCATATGACCTAAGGTGCAAATGTATTAGAAATTGTAGATTTACTATTTTCTACAATAACCATAATTTCCAACAAACCAATCAGATCAACCTTATACCTCTTTAACTGTGCTAACACAAGTGAAGGATTATCAGAGAAATTAAATCCCCCTGACTCGACCCTTTGGTGGGGACAGAAGTGAAGGAGCAACATTCTTATTTCCAACCTACAATCAAGACAAACTAGGATAATTATTTTCCTCCAGAAGTATTTGCCTTACAACAGCTTGAGTTCCTAATATGTTACCAGTACTAGTCATTGTCGGTTTGGTACATTGTTTTTTGTTGACCACTAGAGTAAATCCTTCTTCATCCACTACCACCACATGTGGAGGAGTGACAATCATATCCTACCTTACTAAAGTAGCCACAGGAGCTCTGCCTCTAAGCTTTGAACAACTTCTTTACCCTTTCTTTGAAGTTTATTCCTTCATATACTCCATTACATCTACTTGTTGCATAGGTAACTCCCCTATCACTAAATTTTTTGTCACCCACACTCTCTTTGTAGGCTCATCAGGTAGTGAGCATTCATTTCCAAATACATCACACTTCTCACAAACCTTTAGTAGATGACAATAGTTTGTCCCCGTGAACATCTTTGGAAGCCCATCCAGAGTAACACTTATCGATTCTATTCCTGCAACCTTAACTTCAACACAAATCTTCGCTTCAACTAGGCACAACCCTTTCCTAGTTGGAATATCCATACACATCGGTATCCCCAAGGAATTAGAAATCCTTACCAAACCCTCTTCAAAGCTAATTCAGTAGGAAATTTTGAAATTGGGATCCATACAGAAAAAGCAAAATTATCAATCGTCAAAGGGAAATACCTGGCTCCCAATGTCGAAGGGATACTAGGTTATCTCGATGATGCCATGGCCTCCCTTGAAGACCCATTGACTAATCTCCACCGAGACAAATTTTAATAAAACTAGCTTTTCCCCCAATTGAGAGACCCAAATCTCGCTAGCTTTACCCCATCCAGTTTGCCCATTACCTAGTCGATGACAGGGATGGTAATTTCCAGATGAACTAGCCTACCAAACTGTTGACCCATCGCTTTGCTCCCGCCTCCACTACTTCGCCCGGAATTCTGAGTGGCCCATTCACATACTCAGACTTGTAATAGTCAAGCTTACTGTCCGGTGAAATTACAAAAAGCGACACCCATGCAGCTGATATGTGGCAGCATATCTTTAGTACACACTCGAAGAAGAGTTTCTCCTGGAAGTATGAACTTGAGTTAGAGATTGGTCATTTGGATCAAGGAGATCGCGATATACGTAAGTATTATCTAGAAAGCTTACATCTATGGACTGAAGCTGAAGCGTTATTTGCTTCTCAAGTCTCGAGGGCTGATTCGACAGTTGTTCTTTAGGAGCGCAGTCGCACTCAAGTTATGCAGTTCTTATCCAAAATTCGTCTGGAGTTTGAACCTATATGGGCGTCTCTGATACACCGCAAGATTACATCCATTCAAGACATTTTGGGAGGACTCATTAGGGAGGAGACTATGCTCAAGAGTCAGTCTCAAATTGATCACTCGAGCAGTGCGTATGAATTTGATTTTGTTGTTGGCCGCCCCGGTTCATCGTCACGTTCACAATTCAATCGCCCGTCCGAATTTGGTGATATTCATTGTCCCTTTTATCGTGAATCTAGTCATTTTCAAATCCATTGTAATAAGCACAATTTATGTAATTATTATAAGAAATCGGGTCATATTATTCTTAATTGCCACACACTGAGCCGTTGGGAAAGCTACATCCTTAGTCTGAGAATGGTTATTCCTCTCTTTCGACTGCCTACTCTGTGGGAGATTTGGCTGCTAGTTATGATGGTGGGTCGCAGGGCGGTGAGCAGTCTAAGGGGAGTTTGGGCACGTTGGCTAGCTTTTTTCCTGCATTGATTCGGCCGCTTGTGTAAGAAGCTCTTCATGACGTCCTTTCTATGGCTTTAAACTCAGCTTTTGCCACTGGTGCTGCCTCGGTTAAGTCTTTACGTTGGCTTGTTGATTCAACGCCATTCAATAATATGAATCCTACTCGTTCTACATTTGCTTATGTTCGTCCTTCCCCGGGTACAAGTGGACAATGGGGCTCAGTTTCCCATTCATGGCCAAGGCACCTCTTTGACTAGCTTAGTCACTCTTCCTAAGATGCTATATGTTCCTCGATTAATGCCTACATTGTTTCTATTGGTCAGTTAGCGGAGGATGGATGTGAGGTCCCTTTAAATTTTAGTGATTGCCTTGTGCAGGATCAGATGACGGGGAGGGTTCTCGGGAAAGGAAGTAAGTACGGTCGCGTCTTTGTGTTGGACAAGTTGGGGGCAACACTTGTCAAACAGTCAGCTCGTTCAAGTTGCTGCCATGATGTCTCAGATAGAGATGGTACCAGGCTGGGCGTGAATAATTGTGGGTCTTGTTCTACAATAGAGAAAGTGGAAGAGGATATTTCTCATGGTTATTTGGCTTGTAAGGGTCTGGTAGAATCAGTTAGGGCATCGGGTTACTCTCAGTCTGCCTCCTGTTTGCATGCAGTATTACATACACTACAACAATTTTCGGTTATTATGACAAAAAAAAATTTGTCATATTTATTTTGTCACAATAAATCCTCTAATATGATAAATAACGAGTTTGTCACAACTTATTTGTCAGTTATGACAAGTAGTAACGTTGTCATAATATTTTGTCACATTAAGTACATATTATGATAAGTGATAACTGTGTCATAATACTTTGTCACATTAAGTTTATATTATGACAAAACTAATATGTCAATAACATTTTGTCACAATATGCCTAGCATGAAGGGAGGACATGAATTATTAAGTGACTAAATATTCGTAATAATATAGTTTGTCACATTATCTACCGTATCTAATTTATGATGACAAATACTTTTGTCATAATAGTAAAAATGGACATCTAATAGGATTATGTTCACTTGGTCACTAAGAATGTGATTCATTATAGATTGGCGGGAAATTATGGAGTGAAAAATGAAATGTTTAATGTGACAAATGATTAGTTTGTAAAAATATATAAATGTTTATTTGTTATATGACAAAATGTTTTGTCATAGAAATTTAGTAACATACATATATTATGAAAAAATAGATTTTGTTACAATAGACTAGATTGCCTATATTGGTAGGCGGGAACTTGTGCAAGAAACATAAAATGTAATATGACAAACTATATGGTGTCACAATAATTCATAACACATTTTAATTAGCCAAAATATGAATTGGCGGGAACTTATATGAGAAAGATTAAATGTATTGCACGTTTGTCACAATGTATGTTGGTTGATATGTATGCTAACAACGAGTTTGTCATAATTAATGTCAAGTATACATTTCATATGACAAAAACCCTAAACCCTAACAAAAACCCTCAATGATAAATTCTAAACTATAAGCCCAAATCGTTAACACTTGAAACAATCTGCATACCTAAATTCTAAACTTTAGAATATAAATTTTAAATGATGAAGGCAAAATGTAAGCCTTAGATCATGAAACTCATATTGTATTTGTGCAATGGTCGACTAATTCCTAACACATAAGTCCTATTATTTGTCATTGTTAGAACATTGGAAAAACAATTTGTTTTCTTGTCACTTTAAGTAATTCGAGTCTTTCCCAAAAACACATAAAACGAGAACATAAACCTCGTTTATCATTGGTTGATTTTGCTCCGTTGCCGCTCCCAACCTCTATCCCTTCTACTCCCAAAAGTAAGTATAAGCTATAATTTTTTGCTGCTATGACCTGAAGAGTGACTATCTGCCGACGACTGGAAGTCACGGGGGTGCACGGTGAATGTGATAATACACTTTTGATGATCTTATTATCTACTATTTATAATATAATATATTTCTCCTAATATTTATTGTTACTTTTTTATTTTCATTTTTATTTTATTTTATTATACCTAGTAGCCTTTTGGTACGCGCGTTGGGGATTATTTCCTCAATTCCTTTCCACGCGCAGTAGTATTTCCCTTCCCTCCCAACTTTAGGTTTCGGACTGAGAAAAACCAATCGACAACCCCCAATTGATCTCCTAGAATACTTGGTACGAAAGAGAGAGCGAGAAGCGTTGGGTTCCCTTCAAGTAAGCAATTGAACTTCTTCAATCTGCCTCTTCTCCTGCAATTAAACATTTCTTCTTGTGCTATTGTGATTGATTCGCGCTCTTGCATCTACCTCTGCTCCCAGAGTCTTTAATCCGCCCCTTCTACCCCAACTAGATGTTTATGGTTATGTGCTTGCGATTGATTCCTTCTTGCATGTGGGAACGTTCACTACTACCTTCCATTTTGTTGCTCAGTCCACTCAAGATGCTTCTTTTCTGCACTTTTTACATGTTAGCATAATAGGTCTGAGTTGTTCTGGTTTCATATTGTTTTTGAATGTGAAAAACCGATTTTAGTATTATAGGGTGCCTCATCTATTTGATATTGTATTTACTGGAAGGTCTATGTTTCCTGAAACCTGAAAAATATAATCTTTCTTGAGCTTTAGAAGAGTCTCGACTGAGGGCAAATTGTAATGTGTTGGCTTCTTCATTGGTATGAAGAGAAAAGAAAAGAATTGGATTTTCACAAGACTGTTGGTTTTTAACAGTTCTTCCCATGTTATGTATTTATTATATCAAGAATTTGGGAGTTAACTCTCATGTTGGTCTCTGGATTCACTCCTAGTATTTGGGTTTGGATGGCAATTTGTGGTCCATTGTAGGATTTGGCAGCCTAGCAATAGATGTTGTCATTTATATTGGTTGTTGGATGCATGCTGATGGCTAGCTACTGTGTTTACCTTGTTGGTTATAACCGATCAGAACTCGATACTCATTACCGATGCTTGTAGAATGGTTTTATATGTTTGTGGGTATATCCTTTACTTTGTTCTTAAATCATAGTGGACTTACTTTGATCCTTTGCTTGGTTAGGCTGTCGTTTTTTCACTCTGTTTTTGCAGGCTGTTTCTTTCTGATTATGGCCCCTTTGCTTTGTAAACCTTTTGTCATTTGTGAATGACTTTCTTACAGACCTTATTTCATTTTGCAGGTTGGTTTCACATTCTTTGGTTGAGATTTGAGAAGCATCTTGCACTTAAGGAACTTCAGCAAGTGAAGGTTAGTCCAATTCAAGTGCAAAGTCAGAATGAATAGAAATTGGTTAAAGTTAAAGGATCGATTCTGTGCTGACTATATGAATGGTGTGGAACAATTTTTAACGGCTGCAAGTACTTGTGTCGATGGGCATGGTAGATTTAGGTGTCCACGCAAAAAAATGCAATAATTATTGCTTTAAGAATATACAACTAGTGAAGAGTGATATATTCTTAAATGGAATGGTTGAAGATTACACGACATGGATACATCATGGGGAGCCATTTGATTTTGGTAGTAGCAGTGGTACAAACCAATCTTCTCATGCTGGTGAGAATGATGGTTTTGGTAATGATATGTATTCCATGTTAGAGGATTTGGGTAGAGCTTCATCCGCTCAGTTTCGTACAACAGAGGCTGAACCTGATAATGATGCTACAAGTGAAGTGAATATGGACCCGAAATTAGCTAGACTAGCGAATGAGGCTAGCTGCCCACTTTTTCCTGGGTGTAAAAACTATTCAAAGTTGTCGTTCATCATGAAAATGATGAACAACAAACAAATAACAAATAGTAGTGACAAATCTTTCAACTTGAATTTGGAGTTATTCAAGAATGCTTTACCAAATGGTGAATCTTTGCCAAATTCATTTTATGAAGTGAAGAGGTATATTCAAGACCTTGGGTTTGGTTATACCATCATAGATGCATGCCTGATAACGATGTAATTGCACATATTTGCGCCCCTGGTTCTTATCCGTTTGAGGGGCATAGTCGTGTATTTTTTGCCTATTTTACGTCGGGTTGTGCTATTTTGTCATATTTCAGGTCCCAGGCGTCAAAGGAAAGGCTAAGCACGAGTTTCGGGGCATTCGGAAGCCATTCGGTGGAGCTGGAGCCAAAACACGGGCACACCTAAAACAGAACACGGCCGTGTTCTGTGGCCGTGCTTTTACTGCCGAGAGCTAATTCGAGTTTGGCAAACATGAGCTGATTACACGGGCAGGGCCGAGACAAAGCACGGCCGTGTCCACCAAAGCATGGCCGTGTCCACCCAAAAGCACGGCCGTGTTTCTCCCAACAGGCTGGCCGTGTAATTAACCCTAGCCAAAACACGGGCGGGCTGAGGCAAAGCACGGTCGTGCCCTCGACCGTGCTTTGGCCACTGATGCCCTTTTAAGCAGATTTCAGCCAAAACAGAAGGGGATTCGAGTTTTAGAGAGATAGAGCGATTCCTAGAGAGTGAAAGCGACGAACAAGAGTCTCCAAGTGCCCTAGCTTGATCTCCAACACCATTGGAGGCCAGCTTGAGCTTGGAGAAGTGCCAATCAACGTCCAGGAGCAGGAATCCATCCTTCACAATATGAATTCCGCGTCTGATTCTGCTTTTGCTTCTTTCTCCATGGAGTAGTTTTCCCATTCATCTTGGTATGGAGAACCCTAGATTTGTATGTTAGGTTTGATTGTATGAACCCAAGTACTGATTCTATGATTTGATTATATTCGATTGAGGTTTGAATGATTGAATGGCATGAATCCTGATCAAATTCCTGTTGTTTCTGCTTTAACCTAGAATGAGAATATCTGCCTAGGTTGATAGAGCATCCTTGATTGAAGGTAGGGAGTTGGTGACTTTAGTCGAGGAGCCAACTCACTATTCTGTACCGAATTCACTTCGGTAGTGGAGGTTTTGTTCATAGGGCCTCAATCTGTTTACTCCGGTGGAGGTTAGTCGCCCGCTAGAGACTCAGATTGAGAGGGTCTGAAGACCTTTAGTCGAGACTTCAGGCTGTTTAAGAACCTTCTGCAGTATAACTATCATAGAAACTGAACTTGGTAATTACATTCCGGCTTAACTGCAGTCTAGGGGGAACCATATCCGGGTGACCTCTCTTAACCTTAATACAACCACTTACTTGCTTTGTTAGTTTGTTAGTTTAGACTTGCATTAAAGTTTCATTGCTAGATAACAAGAATTCACCGAGTAGTCATCAAATCTAGGACCCGGGTTGACATTTAAACCCAAACCCGCTATACTACGCTTTAGGAAGTGGTTTCACTTGGCCAATTCCTGGAGTGACAGTAGAAGTGAGTCAAGTTTTTGGCGCCGTTGCCGCGGACGGCTAGGTTGTTAAAGAAAAGTGATTTCTGTTAATTTAGCTTTTCTTTTCGCAGTGTTTGCTGTGTCCCACTTGTGCCTTCACGGGTTTGCTTGCTTGAGTGTGTGCAGGTAGTGCATGACCCGTAGCCAGTTAGGAGGTTTACTGCTGTTGAATCCACAGATTGACCGCACGTGTCGCCAACTCAGGAGACAACAGCAAGCTAGACTGGCTACGGAAGAGCAAATAGACGGCCACTTGAGCAGCGATTCCGAGGAAGAGTACTGGATGGACGGAGATTACAATCAACACCAGGGGAATCCTCAGCAGGCTCCCCCGGTGAATCAGGTCCTGGGGAACAACCCCATACCCCAGGATCATGGGGTTCATCATCCACCGCCGCCGGGTCCCACCTTGGAGTACTACTACACTCCATAGATTGCTGACATTCGCCCGGTCATCCTCTATCCGCCTATTCCAGCAAACAACTTCGAGATCAAGCCATGCTGGATTCAGCTCATTACATCCTCTATCCAGTTCCATGGCTTGAAGGATGAGGAGGCCAGGGTGCATCTTTCCCGTTTTCTGCAGCTGACGAACGGGTTCAAGCTGAATGGTGTCCCTGATGATGCAATCCGCCTTCACCTTTTCCCCCATTCTCTGGCGAGGAATGCTAAGAGGTGGTTGGAGACCCAGCCCCCTTTGTCCATCACCTCTTGGGACGATCTGGCTGACAAATTCGTGCACAGGTACTATCCGGCATCGAAGACTACAGAGATCCAGCGGGAGATCACTCACTTCCGCCAAGAGCCAGATGAGTCACTTCGTGATGCTTGGGAGCGGTACATGGGCTATTTCTGGCAGTGTCCCCATCATGGCTTTAGTGATGCATTCATAGTGGGGAACTTCTACAGTGCTCTCTCTCCAGATAGCCAGAGGGTGATTGAGTCTCTATGCCCAGGAGGGGATATTCTTACTAAGACTCCACCCGAGCTGAACCAGATGATCAATACCTTGGCTGCCAAAGATCATTCTTGGGGACAGAGTAGCAGAGGCAGACATTCCCGGGACCGTGGTGTGCACGCCATGGAGACCAGATCCGGGCTCGAGCAGCAGGTAGCTGAGCTAGTGCAGACATTGAAGCAGCCCAACAGTCTTATTCCGGGCAGAGGTTTGGCTACACCTCCAGTAGCTGAATGTCAGTGGTGTGAGAGCTCGAATCACTTAGTGGAAGACTGCCAGGCTATGAGGGAGTCTACTACTCCCCAAGAGCAGTTGGACTTCATCGCCAATGCTCGGCGCCTCGACCCATACAACAATACATATAATGAGGGGTGGCGCCAGCATCCCAACTTCTCTTGGGGCAGTAACACCACTAAGCCACCTGGTTTTCCAGCACCAGCTGGTGGCTATCAGCAGAGGCAGCCCTTCCAGGCTCGACAAGGGCCAGCCCCACAGCAGCAGCCCTACCAGCCTAGGCAGGGGCAACCATTCCAGCAGCCCCAGCGCCAGTTTGCCGAGCCAGCAGCAGCTCCAGCTCCTGATACTCAGATGACGAAGCTGGAAAATATTCTGGCTTCATTCATGACTAGCACTCAGGCAACTATCACGAGGTTGGACCAGAGCGTAGCCTCACTGGAGGCAGGTCAGAGGAACCAGGGTGCCATCTTGCAAGATCTGCAGAACCAGGTGGGTATCTTGGCCCGCCAGAACACCACCAGGGCACCGGGGACTCTGCCTGCCACCACTGTTCCAAATCCTCGTGATCCTCACCAGCACCAGCAGCTTGATACCATCACTACCAGGAGTGGCAAGACCACATCAGCTGCTCCTGCCCAGCCCAGTCGAGATGAGCCACTACCTGCTTCGACACTTCCAACTGATACTGCAGAAGTGGGGGAAGACACAACAACGCCTGCTCCCAAGCCACAGCCAATGGTTAAGGAGCATGTACCTCAGCTTCCTTTCCCCACTCGCCTGCATAAAGACAAGCTGGAGACTGAGTTTGCCAAGTTCATGGCAATGTTGAAGCAGGTCAACATCAGCATGTCATTCGTGGAGGCACTGTCAAAGATGCCCAAGTATGCCAAGTTCATGAAGGACCTCCTCGCCAACAAGAAGAAACTTGGGGATCTTTCGACAGTGATGCTGAGCGAGGAGTGTTCTGCCATCCTGCAGAACAAGCTGCCCGAGAAGCGAAAAGACCCAGGGAGTTTCACTATCCCTCTTGTTATTGGCAGCATGCATGTAGGAAAGTCCTTGGCGGATCTAGGCGCTAGCATAAATGTCATGCCTTATAATTTGTTTAAGAAGCTAGGCCTAGGTGAACCTAGAACTACTAGGATGAGCATTCAGTTAGCTGATCGTTCTATCGTGCATCCTAGGGGTATCATTGAGGACTTGCTTGTTAATGTGAGTGCATTCACATATCCTGTTGACTTTGTTATTTTGGATATAAATGAGGATGTGGATGTACCTTTGATTTTAGGTAGACCGTTTCTCGCCACCGCCAAAGCGCTTATTGATGTGCATAGTGGTAAATTGATTATGCGTGCTGGTGATGAACAGGCTACCTTTTCTGTGTCTGAGAATGGGAAACACTCTCATTTGCTTGATGACATAGATTACTGTGATATGCTTGCTGATTTTGAGACCGCACTCGCTATAACGAGTGCGGGTACTGACGATGTTCTTGAGCGTTGTATTTTGCTAGGTGAGTAGGCATCGCAGGAGCCGCAGCTGGCGGAGCAGTTGGCCGAGTTGGAGAGTGTCCCCTTCTTGGAGGGCGACAGGCTGTTCAAACCGATCTCATCCTCCACCCGCATCGCTACTTCCTTGGAGGAACCACCAGAGCTGGAGCTTAAGCCCCTCCCTCCTCATTTGGAGTATGCATTTCTCCGGGAGGGGAATAAGCTGCCAGTCATCATCAGCTCGACCCTCACACCCGAGCAGAAGACCAGCCTGGTGACCTTGCTGATGCGGTACGAGCGAGCTCTCGCATGGAAGATCACAGACATCCGGGGGATCAGCCCGTCTTTCTACTCCCACCGGATACTGATGGAGGATGAGATGCGGCCAGTGAGACAGCCGCAGAGAAGACTGACACCGAACCTGGAGGCTGTGGTTCGGGCAGAGATCGTGAAGCTGCTGGACGCGGGGATCATCTTCGCCATTTCCGACAGCGAGTGGGTCAGTCCCACCCAGGTGGTATCCAAAAAGGGTGGGATGACTGTGGTGCCTAACGAGAAGAATGAGCTGATCCCGATGCGCACGGTGACTGGGTACCGTATCTGCATTGATTACCGGCGTCTCAACGACGCCACTCGGAAGGACCACTTCCCGTTACCATTCATTGATCAGATGCTGGACAGACTGGCGGGGCACGAGTTCTACTGTTTCCTGGATGGGATGTCCGGGTACTTCCAGATCCCTATTGCACCGGAGGACCAGGCGAAGACCACTTTCACCTGCCCCTTCGGCACTTTTGCCTACCAGAGGATCCCATTCGGGCTATGCAATGCCCCGGCCACTTTTGAGCGATGCATGCTCGCAATCTTTGACCGTCTGGTCAGCGAGATTATGGAGGTGTTTATGGACGTTTTCTCGGTTTATGGAGACTCATTCTCTCACTATCTCCATAACCTGGAGCTTGTCCTTAAACGGTGTGAAGAAACGAACCTGGCACTGAGTTGTGAGAAGTGTCACTTCATGGTTCGAGAAGGCATAGTTCTTGGGCATAAGATCTCCAAGATGGGGATTGAGGTGGACAGAGCGAAGATCGAGACTATCAGCAAGCTGCCTCCTCCTACATCTGTTAAGGAGATCCGGAGTTTTCTTGGTCATGCAGGGTTCTACAGGCGATTCATCAAGGACTTCTCAAAGATTGCTCTGCCCCTGACTAAGCTTCTAGAGAAGGATGCCCCCTTCCAGTTCACTGATGCATGCACAGCTGCTTTCACGACCTTGAAGGAGAAGCTCGCACAAGCTCCTATCATGGTTGTTCCGACCTGAAGTACTATTTCAGGGATGACCCTCATCTCTTCAGGATCGGAGCCGACGGTCTCATCCGCCGATGTGTTATGGAGAGTGAGATGGAGGGCATTCTATCTCACTGTCATGAAGGACCTGCTGGCGGTCACCACGGAGGGAACCGCACGGCGAGGAAGGTGCTCAAATCGGGCTTCTACTGGCCCACGCTCTTCAAGGATGCAGACGCCTTCGCACGCAGGTGCGACCGATGCCAGAGGTTAGGTAACATCTCTGCCCGTGATGAGATGCCCCAGAATGTGTTTATAACTTGTGAGATTTTTGATGTCTGGGGTATCGACTTCCTCGGCCCCTTCCCTCCATCTTTTGGTAATACATATATCCTTGTTGCTGTTGACTAAGTCTCTAGGTGGGCTGAGGCGCAAGCTTTGCCCACTAATGATGCTAGACGTGTTTGTGGTTTTCTGAAGCAGCTATTCTCCCGGTTCGGGACACCTAGAGCCATCATAAGCGACCGAGGCACCCATTTCCAGGGTCAGTTCGATAAATTGTTGTCTCGCTATGGTGTAACTCATAAGGTGTCCGTGGCCTACCATCCTCAAACCAGTGGCCAGGCCGAGCTGACGAACCGGGAGCTCAAGCGGATCTTGGAGAAGACAGTGAACCTATCCCGCAAGGATTGGTCCACCAAGCTCGATGATGCTCTATGGGCATATCGCACTGCCTACAAGACGCCCATTGGTACCTCACCATACCGGCTTGTCTATGGAAAGGCATGCCATTTGCTCGTGGAGCTAGAGCACAAGGCCTTCTGGGCCCTTAAGCTGCTAAACTTGGATGTTAGTGTTGCAGGTGTTGAGCGAAAAATGCAGATGTTGGAGCTGGAAGAGTGTCGTTATCACGCCTATGATAACACCAAGCTGTACAAGGAGCGCACTAAGCGCCTGCACGATGCAGGTTTGCGGGGTCCGAAAGAGTTCAAGGTTGGTGATCGAGTTCTCCTTTATAACTCTCGCCTGAAGCTCTTTTCCGGAAAACTCCGTTCCCGGTGGTCTGGACCGTACACGGTCACACAGGTGTTCCCGTATGGCACGATTGAAATTGCTAACCTGCAAACTGAGCCGTTAAAGTGAATGGCCATCGTCTCAAGCTCTACCTGGGAGACGAGGTCGAACGTGCGGAGTTAGCAGTGGAGCTCGCGGACCCTTAGTTCCGCAATTGGCGTCCAGCTAAAAGACGGTAAAGAAGCGCTTGTGGGGAGGCAACCCCACCACGGTTTGCATTTCTACTCTTTGTTTTTATTTATTTACTTCATTTTTGTCGGTTTTTAAGTCTTTGAGTATGTCTGGAGTCAGTCTGGAAAGTTTTTCGTCCCTCGGGCGGTTCTTTTTAATGTGTGATTGGGTAAATTTTAGAGCCGGGGCACGAATGAATCTTGGTGGGTTGAGATTGAAAATTGAAAAAAGGCATTTTAGGCTCGGCAGTAAAAACACGGGCAGCAAGGGGCCAAAACACGGCCGTGTTTTGCCCTGCCCCGCCCGTGTTTTGCCTTTTGGCCTCGGCTTAAAAAGCACGGGCACGGGCCCTTCGAAAACGCGGCCGTGTTTTGGAAGGAGCCCGCCCGTGTTTTAATAAGGGAGCAATTCGCCCTCGGCAGTGAATACACGGGCGCGGAGCAGGCAGAACACGGCCGTAGTCTGCCCCGCCCGTGTTTCGCCCCCCCCCCCTATAAAATCGATTTTTCCGCCCCAAACCCTTCAGATCAGTTTTTTTTCAAATTTCTCAGCCCCCTCTCGCCGGAAACTCGGCCACTTCACATTCTCTGTCGATTTTCCGGCCATAACTTCCTCTCCCGACTTCCAAATCACAAACCGCGAACGCCCCCACGCTCCTGGCGTCGAGGAGCACATTCCCCAAAGATTTGGGCTGGTTTGGCCGAGGTTGGGTCGCCGGTGGTGAGTTTTCCGGCGAGTCTCCGGTGTGTTTTCCGGCGAGTTTGGGTGCCTTTTTCCACTTTCTTCACCTCTCTCGTGGTCTCTCCTTGCGTCTCCAGGTGTGTTCTCCTCGTCTTTTCTTTTATTTATGGAGAATCGATTCCTAGAGTTAGGTGAAAAACTTTTGATTGTGGAATGGTTTGGGGACATTTGGGTTTGGGGGATGATTGGGATGATTGCATGTTGCATTGTATGCGGGCTAGTGTGGTTTTTGTGTGGTGGATCGATTGGTGCTTATCTCGTATGATGGGTATGTTTGTGTCGCCGGGAGTCTAGTCCACTGTCCATATATTTCGATATGAGGGCTCCCGGTGTGGGTTTGGCCTAACATTGACCCCGTTTGCTTGTGTACACTTTGTCCTTCATTGTGTTTTGTAGGATCATGGAGGTTTATCTCGACCAGATGAACATCGTCCAGCGCCATAAGCTGCGGAACCTCCGTAACCGCAGCATCGCCGAGCACTATCACCTCGATTGGGAGGTGTTCGAGGAGCTTCATGCCAGGCCACAGATGGAGGCCGTGGTCCGCTCCTATGGTTGGCGGCGTCTTCTCGCCCTCGCCGAGCCGACCTACAAGGAGCTAGTCTGGGAGTTCTACGCAACCTTCCACCACAACTCGAAGGGGAACTCCGACCATGCTGATGCAGTTCAGTTCACCCTCGGCGGGGTGGAGCACTCCCTCAGTTACTGGGAGTTCGCCAATGCACTTCGTCTCAATTTCCGGGCAGCAGGCGGGCCTCCTCTCCGCTTGGATCTCTCTGATCCCACAGACTTCGCTTCCCAGGCGTACTTTCAGAGCATCTGCCTGCCGAACAGTGTGGATGAAGAGTACGTGGCCAGCCAGACGCGGGCTTCTCTCCTCCGTCCGGAGTGGCGGATCCTCAACCACTTGATGTGCACTTCTTACACACCCAGCAAGGGCTCGTCCAACCGGGTCACACTCCGGACACTCTGGTTGATGCATGCGATGGGACGTTCTGAGGACACCATCCAGCTGGGTTTTGTGGTTGCCCGGACGTTCACTAAAGCCGCAATCAGCACGACTCGCAGCCTCGTTTGTGGCCCGGTGATCACCGCCTTGGCCCGCACCTATGGGGTGGACTACATAGGGGTGACATTGGTCCGCGGGCCAACCCCACTCGGCGAGGCTACTCTCCGCCACCAGCACTGGGTTGCTCGCCACGGGCGTGTGCGCTGGATCGCGGGCCTTCCTCAGCCACCTATACCTGCAAAGGGCGACCAGGCCGAGTCGAGCGCCGCTGGTGGGCGCCGAGTTCCCCGTCGCGTTCGCCGTCGTGACCAGGCTCCCGCGAGCCCCTCTCCTGCTCCCCGGTCTCCTTCTCCAGGGTCAACTCCTCCAGTGGTGGTGCCCATCTCCGACCAGTTGGCGGCGATCGCTCAGCAAAATGAGCGCCTCCTGGACGGCTAGGAGCGCATCCACACCCGCCTTGATCGTGAGCGGGACCGAGGACGTTGTCACATGTCGGGGAAGCACTACATCATGTCCTACTTGGGCTTGGACCCGAACGCGGTCCACTACCCGTTCGTGCACTCCCCAGGGTTTGAGGATGAGTACCCTCCACCCACTGGCGATGGTGGTGATGCCTTCTAGAGCGGGTTTTGTGCTTTATTTGTTTTCCAGACTGAGACTCCGTGTTTTGTGGTTTCGTTTTGTTTTGTTTTTTTATCTTGGATTGTAGACTTGGTACTCTGATTTCTATCACCCAGTGTGTGTGTTTTTGTTGTCTCTAGCTCTGTGCCTCCTTCTTTTGACTAGTCCGCCATCCAGTCAACGTTCGTGACCACTATTTCACGGTAACATCATTCCCTTTCCCTCTGCTCCATTGAGGACATTGTCGCGTTTAATGTGGGGGGGGGGGGGGTTCTTTGTATGAATCGGAACGTATATATGTGTGCTTGGAGCCTAGTCCACTGTCCAAATCTTGAGATTTGAGGGCTCCAAGCACGGCTGTTTGCTTGATGATTGATCGTATTGGCACTGTGGGTGTGATTAGTGAATTGAATGGCTTTTGACTTGATACATGACAACTTGAGTGTGACTTAGACAACTTATTGTGATGACTGAGATGTGCGGTAGAATTGTGTAGGGGTTCAGTTTTTCAACTGTCTGCTCACCAAATGTGACTTGGGTTGATTGATCACTTGCTTTTAACAGTCATTTATGCATCTAGTTCAGTGAATCAGAACGAGAGATAGAGCATATAGGTAGCCATGTGAGATTTGAGCCTGCTCGTTTCTTTCTTGTGTGATAGTTTCCTCTTCCATGATGTGCAGCATTCACGTTGTCATTAGCTAAGATGATGAGGCCTAGGATTAGCCCACGACCAAATTGACTGTCCTGGTGTGTCATACCCCTAGTCAGCCCCTTTGAGCCGTGTGTTTTCCTTTCTTTCGGTCTTCAATGAAAAGTCACCCTTTTGCATCTTCTAGAAGGTTCCACAGAGTGATTTTTACATGTTCTCTGCTGTTTCTGCTAAACATAATGTGAGGGTTGGAGGTAGTGCTTAAAAGTCGGGCAGGTGTTTGAAAATGTGCAGAGGCGGTGGTTCTCTTATGAAATGAAAAATAATGAAAGAAAAATAAAGAAAAAAATGAAAGCAAAAGAGAGCCACCACCAAAAATCTGAATAATGCCCATGTAGTAGTGTTTCTTAGCAGTCTGGCTTAGAAATACTAGCATTTATGTAACCTCCTTCGCTCTTGTGCTCTGAACTTGAGTAATGCAGAATAGTAGAAAGAAAGTTATTGGTTTGATTGATTGTGAGTCTGTTGGGTTTGGAAATGTGGAACCTTGTGTTGTATGAATACTTCCACCACCTAAAAGGCCTTTTCCCCATGTCCAAGACCCTAGCCAATCATCTGAACCTGTGTCTAAGACCTCCGGATTAGTTAGTGATGACACCCCATATGTAAACTCTAGCACTTAGAGGCTGCATTCATGGTGAAGAGATGTTAGGGAATGAGAGATTAAGCATGCGCATTTTTCGCATCATATTGTTCTGACCCCACTGGTCGAGAGTGAGCGATTCATTTTCTCTTATTCTCTATCCGGTGAGGACCTAGATTGCTCGGTCTTAATTCTGATATCTTGAACTTTGTGCATGACGTGACTGTTTTGAACAAGTGGTTGAGTCAAGTCTATGTTGGTGGGTGAACAGAAGGGAGACTCTTCCTTTGCTCGATTTTACTACATTCGAATGTCATCTGTGGTGGTTGTCTAGGTTGTCATTCAAGTTGTCCATGTTTTACTGATCGAAAGCCAGTATGATCCACGTGTTTTGTGCCGACATGACATGCCTTGTTGTTGAGCTTATCTTGTGTCTGACTTGGTTTGCTTGGGGACAAGCAAACGGTTAAGTGTGGGGGAATTTGATAACGATGTAATTGCACATATTTGCGCCCCTAGTTCTTATCCGTTTGAGGGGCATAGTCATGTATTTTTGGCCTATTTTACGCCGGGTTGTGCTATTTTGTCATATTTCAGGTCCCAGGCGTCAAAGGAAAGGCTAAGCACGAGTTTCGGGGCATTCGGAAGTCATTCGGTGGAGCTGGAGCCAAAACACGGGCACACCTAAAACAGAACACGGTCGTGTTCTGTGGCCGTGCTTTTACTGCCAAGAGCTAATTCGAGTTTGGCAAACATGAGCTGATTACACGGGCAGGGCCGAGACAAAGCACTGCCGTGTCCACCAAAGCACGGCCGTGTTTCTCCCAACAGGCTGGCCATGTAATTAACCCTAGCCAAAACACGGGCGGGCTGAGGCAAAGCACGGCCGTGCCCTCGACCGTGCTTTGGCCACTGATGCCCTTTTAAGCAGATTTCAGCCAAAACAGAAGGGGATTCGAGTTTTAGAGAGACAGAGCGATTCCTAGAGAGAGAAAGCGACGAACAAGAGTCTCCAAGTGCCCTAGCTTGATCTTCAACACCATTGGAGGCCAGCTTGAGCTTGGAGAAGTGCCAATCAACGTCCAGGAGCAGGAATCCATCCTTCATAGTATGAATTCCGCATCTGATTCTGCTTTTGCTTCTTTCTCCATGGAGTAGTTCTCCCATTCATCTTGGTATGGAGAACCCTAGATTTGTATGTTAGGTTTGATTGTATGAACCCAAGTACTGATTCTATGATTTGATTATATTCGATTGAGGTTTGAATGGCATGAATCCTGATCAAATTCCTGTTGTTTCTGCTTTAACCTAGAATGAGAATATCTGCCTAGGTTGATAGAGCATCCTTGATTGAAGGTAGGGAGTTGGTGACTTTAGTCGAGGAGCCAACTCACTA
Source organism: Linum trigynum (assembly GCA_964030455.1). Classification (NCBI taxonomy): domain Eukaryota; kingdom Viridiplantae; phylum Streptophyta; class Magnoliopsida; order Malpighiales; family Linaceae; genus Linum; species Linum trigynum. The sequence continues at coordinate 35,587,752 of OZ034813.1, read as the reverse complement.
TTCTGTACCGAATTCACTTCGGTAGTGGAGGTTTTGTTCATAGGGCCTCAATCTGTTTACTCCGGTGGAGGTTAGTCGCCCGCTAGAGACTCAGATTGAGAGGGTCTGAAGACCTTTAGTCGAGACTTCAGGCTGTTTAAGAACCTTCCGCAGTATAACTATCATAGAAACTGAACTTGGTAATTACATTCCGGCTTAACTGCAATCTAGGGGGAACCATATCCGGGTGACCTCTCTTAACCTGAATACAACCGTTTACTTGCTTTGTTAGTTTGTTAGTTTATACTTGCATTAAAGTTTCATTGCTAGATAACAAGAATTCACTGAGTAGTCATCAAATCTAGGACCCGGGTTGACATTTAAACCCAAACCCGCTATACTACGCTTTAGGAAGTGGTTTCACTTGGCCAATTTCTGGAGTGACAGTAGAAGTGAGTCAATGCCCTGATAATTGTGTCTTATTTCGAGGTCCTCTTCAGAATGAAAAATATTGTCCAGAGTGTCAAAAACCTAGGTATAAACCCAGCAAAGAGAAGGAGGTTGCCATTAAAAAAGTTAGGTACTTTCCTATAAAAGATAGACTACGAAGGTTGTTTATGACAAAAGATACTGTCAAAGATATGAGGTGGCACAAAGAAAAACGTCTGGATGACGATGTTCTTAGGCATCCAGCTGATGCAGAAACATGGAAAAACTTTGACAGAAATCATAGTTGGTTTGCTTCCGACCCTAGGAATGTCCGACTTGATCTTTTCAGTGATGGTTTCAATCCATTTGGGATGAGCTCTAATTATAGCATGTGGCATGTAGTTTTAACTCCATACCATTTGCCTCCATGGATGTGTATGAAGGAGTCATTTTTATTTCTTAGCATTCTGATACCTGGGAAGAAATCCCCGGGTAATAAAATTCATGTTTTCTAGAGCCACTCATCGAAGACTTAGAAGAATTGTGGAAAGATGGGGTTACAGCTTTTGATGGATACTCTAATCAGACTTTTAAGCTCCATGCTGCATTATTATGGACCATAGATGACTTTCCCGCATATGGGATGCTGTGTGGGTGGAGTACTAAGGGTAAATTAGCCTGTCCTGTTTGTAATGGTGAGACAGACTTCCTAACATTGAAATATGGAAGAAAAGAATGCTACATGGGTTATCGCAGATGGTTAGACAAAGATCATCAATGGAGGAGAAGCAAGAAATTCAATGGAAAGTCAGATCTTAGAGGAAAGCCTAAACTTTTGTCAGGAGAGGAAATTCTAAATCAAATAAATTTGGCTTTTGCTAATAACATGCCAAATCAGTCTCGCAAAAGGAAAAGGGATTCCACTGATACCCTATCAAAGTGGAAAACAAAAGCTGTATTTTGGAGATTACCTTACTGGAAAACCATAGAACTTAGGCATAACTTAGATGTTATGCACGTTGAGAAGAATATTAGTGAGAATGTGCTGGGAACACTAATGAATATTGAGGGGAAAACCAAAGATACACTTAAAGCTCGGTTGGATTTAGAGATCTCGGGTATTCGAAAGGAGTTACATGTGAAGAGAGATGGTGAAAAGGCTTCTTTGCCCCAAGCTTGTTACACATTAACTGTACCACAACAGAAGCAATTGTGTGACTGGTTGCAAAGTATCAAGTTCCCTGATGCTTATGCTTCCAACATTTCTCGGTGTGTAACTAGAGATGGTAAGTCAGTTTCTGGAATGAAAAGCCACGACCACCACGTCTTCTTACAAAGATTATTACCAGTTGTGGCACAAGGGTTATTGCAAAAAGAGATGTACACAGTTCTGGCAGAATTAAGTGTCTTTTTGAGAGAGCTATGTGCTAAAACAATAACTAAGTCAACTGTGAAAAAATTGCAAACAATGATAGCTCTCATTCTTTGTAAGCTTGAGATGGTATATCCACCATCTTTCTTTGTGTTATGATGCATCTAGCAATTCATCTACCCTATGAGATAGAGTTTGGTAGTCCGGTTCAATACAGGTGGATGTACCCCATGGAAAGGTACCAATTTGCTTAATACATTTTTTATTTCGGTTTCTAATCAATTAGATGATTTAACACAATTAACTTCATTCTTCTATCTTTGGATGTAAAAGGTTCTTAGGTACACTTAAGAACCTTGTTAGCAACAAAGCGTTTCCCGAGGGATCCATTGCTGAAAAATATATAGCAAAAGAATGTTCAGAATTTTGCGCTAGATATCTGGAAGGGGTTGAAACAAGGGCAAATCGTGTCGACAGAAATGACGAAGGGAGTCATGTAGTCGAGTCTGATGGGTTTTCTATTTTTACCAATAAGATTAGACCATTAGGAGGAGCTAAAGATGACACATTAAACCTGCTGAATTCAATAAGCTACAAACATACATACTAAATAATTGCGAAGAGGTCGAAGAGTACTTCAAGTAAGTGTCTGTTTGTTTGTTAAACTTATTCTTTTCGTGTTAATAGCTAATAACTTCTGACACACATGATCCATACATCATCTATTCTGAGGAGATGATGCACCAAAATCCTAACAATTCTTATGAAAGCCTGCAGTCCAACTTTTCAACTTGGTTGAAATCATATGTAAGAATAAGCTTGCTATTCATTTAGAGGAGATGCACTCAATTTGACTATTAAAAGGGTTTTGTAATTTGATGAAAAACATCTAACTTGCTTGCTGTTTTTTGTTTATTTTTTAGATAACAAAAATGTTTTTGTCTGGATCACTTGACAAAAAGAACCATTTATATATCTTAGGGTTGGGTGCTGATAAGAGAATTACTAGATATAGTTGTATGCTTATTAATGGTGTTCGCTACCAAACTAATAAAGCAGACAAGACTCATCGTACCCAGAACAGTGGTGTAGTTGTGGAAGGTGAACACAATGGAGAGAGTATTGACTTTTATGGTGTCGTTACAGACATATTGAAGCTACAATACTGCTATGGAAGTGGTATTCATATGAGCCATATATATTAGCTAGTCAAGCTAGCCAAGTATTTTATATAGATGATATAAAAAAATGGAGGAACTTGGCGGATAGTTCATAAAGTAATTCCTAGGCATATATATGATGTTCCGGAGAGGGAGGATGGGGAAGATGTGGACCCCATTTATGGTACTGAGCCATACCAACAGGATGAAAGCGCTGACCTGAGTTTGATTGACACTGATGAAGAAGACATACAACGGTTGAGTCGTGATGATGAGCCTCCAATTACTCTAAGCAAGGAGGACATACAACTAATGAATGACTTAATTTCCAGCAAAGAGGTTATTGAATCGATGGAAGACATGGTAGGCAGCGAGGAATCTTCGGAGGAGGAAGAGGATAACCTGTTAGATGATCTTGGTGGTCCTTCTGAAGAAAATGAAAATAATACTGTTGAGAGTGAATAAGAGGATGACAACTAACTTTTTTTTTAATTACTTCGGTCTATTGTGGTTTGTTAGCAGATTGCTGATATTGACATTCGATTTTTGTTTCTTTTTGGCCTTACAAGAATACACATAATTCCAATTTTATTTTGTTATAAGACTTTCCCATGGCGTTGGAGATCTGTATAGTTCTTATCTAAGTCTTGTCTTGTTATCTTTTCATTATTGTGAAGTGTATATGTATGCATTTTAGGTCACTTTAGTGCCTTTCAGAAGTTGCAGACTATAGTCAATCTAAGTTTACTTATCATAAATTGAATATTAGGAATTCATGTGTTGTTGTTTTGTTTCTTTCATACAGGTTGGAATTTATCTACCATGTATTTGTGAGCTTTCAAAAAAGTCTCTATTTTGTAGGTATGGCACCAGGTCTAGGTTGTGGACAAAAAAGAAAGGGGAATGCAGTGCGCCCAGCACCTACACAAAGAATGACAAGGAGTTCACAACTCAACACTGCAACTGAAACCAGTGTGAATGATCAAACTTCTGATAGCCCATCTGCGAACTCAGGGGTAAATGAGACACCTGTTGAGAACACAAGCAATGTGGGATCTGCAACTTCATATCCCAATTCATCAGGTAAGCAATCTGATCCTTTTATTGAGCTTTTTAGTAATATCCATATGAACTAATTTAGAGAAATATATTTAGAGAGACCAATTAAGAAAGGATGTGGGAAAGCAAAAGGGCTCGAGGTTACAAAAAGAATAAGAGATGGCAGTAAGATCGGTGGAATTGAAGTTGCACAAGGAGTGAAAAGGATTGTTGGCCGTAATGAGAAAATATTTAAGATGGAGATAGGGGTCATTGTACGTCTGTTGGCTCCTATTGGCAAGTTATACTGGTCAGATATGAGTGAAGAGCTCAAGCAGCCCCTTTTCGCAAAATTGGAGGTAAGATTATTATGAAAATGACTATGGATTACACAATTTGACCAGTGTTCTTCCTTTTAAGTGTTTTCTGCTGGTTTTATGCTTGAGGGCAGATGATTCTGGCCAGTTGTTTTCTTTTGAAGTCTGTTTTGCTGGTTTTGTTCTTTGATTGAATGTACTGCTCTTTTGGTTTGCTTCTACTAATATGTTTTTCATGATTGTAGAGTGAGTTTCAGATTGCTATTGATGATGAAGATACGAGGATAGCTGTGGATTTCTCAATGTCTCGACGATTCATCAACTTTAAACACCATTGTCATCGACATTATGAGGAAAAAGGTGGTGCTGCCAGCGCACGACAGAGCCCTCCTGAACATGTGAAAATGGATGATTGGCTACTATTGTGTGATCATTTTGAAAGTGAACGGTTTAAGGTCACACCCTCTATCAATTCTTTGATCCCTTCTACTCAATTCCAGCCAAAGTTTAAGTACACATTTGCATTACATTGAAGCTAATAGAGGAATTCCCTACTTGATTGTAAACTTTTTTGTTACAGAGGCAAAGTGTAGCTAATAAGCGCAACAAGAGTATGCAAACATATGCTCATACTACAGGTGGTAAATCTTGTAGCCAGCGGATGTATGAAATGGTAAAGTATTGCATGGTGATATTAATTTTATTAGAGCTAGCATCATGCATGTACACACTATTAAATGGTTTTATTTTGACACGTGAGTAGGTGCCTACCGAGCAACCATCCGACCAGCATGCTGATGAGGAGAACAATGATGCGCAAGGTGATGAACTGGAGGTAGAACCCAAAGAGATCAAAGTGTATGCAGACACCCATAAGAGAAGTGATGGAAGTTGGGTGAACCTAGAACCTCAACAAAACTATGTAAGTTCAGTACTAGCTACCTTTCTTTCATGTCTTGCATTTGTACCCTTAGGATGGTAAGAACAGAACACGCGTTGATTTTAATTTTCCTCTACTTTGATTCATTATATTGGAGGAAAGTTGGCTAAATATAGTGGTAATTCATGCATGTAGTGTGTTATTGTTGCAGGAGGAAATGAAAAGACTTCATGCCTAAGCAGTAGAACAAGGGAAACCATTATCTGGTTCTGAAATTGTTTGCATGGTGCTTTTTGAAGCACCAAGTTATGCCACAAAACAGAAACTTAGTTCCAACAGGGAGAAAGAGCTAGAAGCATGTTTGGAAAAGTCTTTGGCTGATGACGAGAGGCAGAGCCAAGACTTTGAAGATCAAATTAACGCCCAGCAACAGCAGATAGAAAACCAGCATGAACAAATAGAAAAGCAGCAACAGGAGATAGCAAGTCAGAAGCATATTATCGAGGATTTGCGCAAGTCACAGGATAATCTGAAGGCATATGTGGAGTCAGAGGTGAAAAAATTGATGGGAGGATCTGTTTAGTTCGAGGTAATAACATTTTCCCTTAGGTTCTCCAATTAAGTTGCATTTCACAGGTTCATTTCATTTGATTTCAGGATTTGAAGCTTTTTCCTCTAGTTCAGTTTTGTTCTTTCTGGAATTTACCTTATGGTTTCATGGTTGGTGTTATTGCTCATGAACTAGTGTTTGAATTGCATGGTTATATATTGATTTATCTCTTTTACGCAGGTAGCTTTCCGACAGTACGATTGACTTGTTGCAGCCCATTTTCACCATAAGCTTGGATAGTATGATGTTTAGACTTTGATTTATTTTGTTTCAGACCTTCCTTTGAAGCTGAACATATCAGTTAAGACTGTAGAATGCATGGCATTAAGACTTTCAGTTGTTTGCAGCACTGGAGTGACTTATGTTCTGAATTTAAGATTATGTAGTTTCAGAATGTTTGTTATTAAGGTTGTTTATGACAACGACTATTGAATATATTGTGTTGATATTTATATCCTCGTAGGGTGCATTATAAACTGTCACCATGTATAGGTATCATGACAAAAGTATTTGTCAAAATACGTAGCTACGCTGAAGAACAAATGTCAATTGTGACAAAGGTAGTAATGACAAGCAAGCTATTATGATGACCTATTATGACAAATCATTTATCACAATAACAAATTTGTCAAAATAACATGGAACAGTTTAGCATTTATCTTGACAAAGGTAGAACTAATTATGACAAAGTAGTTTATCACAATAACTAATTTGTCAAAATAATATCAGGCAATTTTGTATTTATCGTGACAAAAATAGACCTACTTATGACAAACATTTTTATCACAATAACTAATTTGTCAAAATAACATGGGACAGATTAATATTTATCATGGCAAAAGTAGACCTTATTATGACAAAATCTTTACTTATTGCAACAAATAAAGTTGTCAGAATATAGGTCGTGTTTTGACACTAAATTGTCTGTCAAATCATCGACAACGAAGTTATGACAATTCAAATTTTTTTGTCACAATAGACTTGTTTCGACGAGGTAGTTTTGACGAACAGTGTGACAACATATTTCGTCACAATATATATAATATGACAACATTTGGACCTATTATGACAAAAGTGATATGTCACAATAGTCAAAAAAATTGTAGTGATAGGATTTTCTCTACAGAACCAATTGTAATTCCTTCTAGTTATGACGAGGCCAAGGGTGATCCGAGGTGGGAAGGAGCAATGGATGACAAAGTCGATTCACTTGAGGCTAATCATACATGGGATCTTGTGCCTTGCACCCGGAGTTTGTGGTTATTGGAAGTAGTTGGGTTTATACAATCTAGACACATTCAAATGGTTCACTTGAAAGGTTTAAAGCTAGTGTGGTCGCACAGGGCTGTCACTAGGAGTATGAGATTGACTATGAAGAGATGTTTGCTCCAGTGGTTAAAATGCAAACTATAAGGTGTCTCTTTGTCGTGGCAACTATGAGAGGCTAGCCTTTGATTCAGATGGATGTGAAGAATGTATTTCTTCAAGGGAATTTTAAAGAGTCCACATATATGGAACGTCCCCCAGGGTACAAGAAGGGAGATTCAGGTATGTTTTGCAAGCTTAATAGATCACTATATGGACTCAAACAGGCACCTCAGGCATGGTTTGAGAAATTCCATGGTATTACAGCTCAGGGGAGTTTAGTACAAAGTCAGAATGATCCTTCGTGGTTTATACGAAGTACACTAGATGGTTTGTTGATTTTGCTAATTTATGTGGATGACATGGTTGTTATGGGGAGTGATACACAGGGAATCCAGAAGTTGAAGGCATCACTTCATCGCTCTTTTAATCTAAAAGAGTTGGGTGATGCTGAATATCTTCTTGGATTACAGGTTCAATGTTCACCAAAACACTTGTTTGTTTCACAAAGGAAGTATTTATCCGAGTTGTTAGAGGCAGCACAACATAGTTTGTGCACTCCCAGTTCAACATCTATGGAACAAAACTTGCAGCTGCATCGAGAGAGTAGTGATCTATTAGGAGATCAGTCTGCATATCACAGCTTAGTTGGCAGTTTGATTCATCTAACACTTACTCGTCCTGATATATCTTATGCAGTTTAAGTGGTGAGCCAATGCATGCGAATGGCATGAACTATGCACATGGATGTAGTTTATTGGCTGTAGCGATATTTGAGGCTAAAGGAGAGCCATTAGGCGAAGCCTTTGCTGATGCTTATTACACAGGATGTAAAGATACCAGGAGTTCGACTTCTAGCCGGTTCATACGGGTAGGACAGTCCTTTGTAGGTATCCTAAACAAAATCGTGTTTCAAAGTCGTCCACGGAGGCAGAATATTGGTCTATGTCTAAGGTGAGGTTAGAAATGGAGTGGTTACATCGGTTTCTTGGTGAGATTGCATTGGTATGGTATGTCGTCGTCCTATGAGGATCTATGGCGATAACATGAGTGTTATTCATATCGCTATTAATCCTATGCTGCATAATAGGGCGAAACATATTGAGGTACATGTGCATTACATTAGGCAGTTGTTTGCAGAGGGTTTGATATAGGTTGGGTACTTGTCTATAGAGGATCAGACAACCGATTTCCTGACTAAGACGTTAGCTTCGAGTAGGCATTGGCTTCTCTCATCCAAATTGATGTTAAGTACATGTAGTCGTACATTACAGTCATCTGGGTGGAAATCTGGCCCATGTAGTCGTACATGCCATCCATGCGCTTCCCAAGAGGTCGATCATTTGCTATAAAAGGTCAATCGCGTCGTTGAACCTCACAAATCTGAAACGTCATATTAGGTCGACCTAATCCTATATAAGGTCGACCTAAAAGTGCAGATTAGGTCGACCTAATCCTATATAAGATCGACCTAAAGTGCAAGTTACGATAACATGCATGTCACCATAGACATACCCTAAAAAAAAACCAAATATGAAGTCACACCGTGAGGCGAATATATTATTTCTTTTGGCCATTCTTTTCTAGTGACGAAAATGTATCTTGTGGTAGTAGTAATATTTGCATATTTTTTTATCACCAATGTTTGCATTATTTTGAGTGGACTGGACCAAATTGAAGTTGAACCCATCATTAATATGCGATATATGGAGGGGACGACGATTAGTATTGTGACTTTTCTAGTTGGTTGCAGTTGTTGCACTAACTAAAAGCTTTGGTTTGGTTTGGTTTCGGGATGTGTGGTACCAAACCTACTAATTAATCGACTTTAATATATATAAGGTTCCAATCTATATATGTAGCATATAGGCTCTAGCAAGTTGGGAGGCGATTAATTTTAAATATTACATATATTTATATATGATGCCGACTTGCATGTATATATTAATCACAAGAAGAAAAGGTCAGATTGTCAACTAATGCAATCATTTTATATAATCCTAGCTCATCGAAACCAAAGAGGATTAAGGAGAGCTACGCAAAAAATGCAATCACCAAACCCCCTCTCCATTATTAAATTAGGAAGACACGTGCAATCGTTTCAAGTTGTTGTGTGTTACAAAAAGCTTGATTACTCATTAACTTATCCATAAAAAAATTAATCACTAAGTTGTAGAAAGTCTCCGCTAGCTTGCAAGCAAGCTGGCATCAATATATATTTGACATATTCTGAATATTAAGAATTTAACCCGCAAAAGTTTTAGATAAAAAGTATTTTGTACTATAATATCATTACAATACTCGAAATGTTAAAAAAGTGTTAATTTAGTATGAATTATACGTTATGAGAATATTATTCTACACTGCATATACAGATGTCCGGCATTGCGAAAATCTAACAATCGTGGTAAATGGTAATGTTAGGTTTTTTTTTACAAAAGATAATCATATATTGATAACAGCAATCGATAGTTACACCCTGGAACCAAGCCAGGTCCGAAAATCAAAATGCCGACTCATAGCCGGGTACAAAGAAAGGGCCTTTCTAGCCACCAAATGGGCTACCCTATTGTTACGCCGACCTACAAATCGAATGGTCAAACCAGGATGGGCCTGAAAATAATATCCTATCTCTTCAAGCACTGCCCCCACCCGGTTGTCTCTAATATCTGCCTTGTTGATCCTATCGATGAGCCCTTTAGCATCCCCCTCCAATCTGACCTCCGAGAAACCCAGCTCCAGACACCAAACGAGAGCCTCCCTGAGTACAAGCAATTCCAAAACCATGGGGTCATCAATTGACTGAAGAAAAAAAGATGGTAATGTTACGTTGTATTTGTTAAAAGAAAAAAAAAACCATATATACTAACAAAGTTAAAATATTGAGCCAACCTTTAGAAATTCCATTTTTACAATAACGAGCCAGCCTTTTTCATTGTGAAAGAAATGGTAGGTTCACCCATGTCTGCCAAAAAAAAAATTGTGTGTGATAATTAAATAACTTGATGAATGATATTGGATGAATGCTATTCTACACTACTACATCCTTAATTTGCTGTCTCCAACTAATCATTTCTTCCTCTTGTATCTCCAAAATCTGTCCCATGTTTTCATGCAACAAATAAGGCGCCTTCTTTTTTTCTCTTTTATTCGTGTTGGTTGTTTCTTTCCTTTCTTTTTAATGTGGCGTTTGCTTCCACAAGAATGACTTGGGGAATAAATAAACCTCCATCGCCGATTCCTCCTTCGCCATTATTTAACTTCACTTCCAAAAAAAAAAAAAAAAACTTCACGTATAAAGAAGTAGCAATAGCTAGTGGTGCAAATTAAATGGATCATAAGGACGGCCAGAGTGGCAAGCAAATGGCTGCTGCAAGGTAAGCTGGAAGCATACAATACAAACAAGAGCCCAGTCACCTTCTAGAGAGAGAGAGTAGTGGCCGGTTAACTCCCCTGAAAGTCTGTTTTATTTATATTGCTCTCTCTCTCTCTCTCTCTCTCTCTCTCTCTCTCTCTCTCTCTCTCTCTCTCTCTCTCTGTCACAAATCTTTGCTTTGAATGGAATGGACAGTTAAAGTTAAGTTTAATTCATGGGATGGGATGGTCTAGTTTCTGGATGGTAACCAACCTCTTTGGCTAGAGAGTTCATTTGATTGATTCGTTAAAAGTATAAACAAATAGCGTAGTGTGTTGATTGGTCATGGTGAGGTCAGATTTTCATACCCTAAAGCTGGCCTGGGAAACTACCTAGCTATGGTCATGACTTTTCGTGGTATCTCGAGTATGAAACGTGATTACAAATTCTTATGTGACTTGATAAGATTCGTCATGACTTTTATAGTGTATTGAAATTCAAAATGCTTTTTTTTTTAAAAACATTGACATCATAACGGTAGTTAAGTGATTGCAGCGAAATCGTATTTGAATGTTAAAAAGACAAGAGAACTTTGAACAATAAACATGGTTGGATTAATGAGAACACTGAACACACGATTATCCTAATTCGAATTTTTTTAGAGTCAACATCATTCAAAAATAAAAGATCCTAACATAATACCTCTTTAATGAATAGATTTCTGACACGATACGTATATAAACTTTGCTATCGGTCCAAACAAGTTAAGTTATTGAAGTAAGCCTGTAGCTAATAAAGCAAAATTAGCCTAGTGCACTGAACATATAGATGAACATCATGCATGTGGATTGGAATTTGGAACTATAGCCTAACACACCAAAAGTAAGCAAAGTTGCCAACAAAACCCCAAAACAAAGTGGTCAATACACTAGATTCACCTAATAATAATAGAACCCTGCCTATTGTATTCGAATTACGAAATTTTGATGAAAAATCTACGTTCGTCAGTACAAAAATTTGAAATTCAAATCTCTGACACACCTCTGAAATCTATAACTGCAAGTTGTGAAGTAATTTTTTTTTATACTATGAAGTTAGTGAAGAATGATTTTCGAAATCATATTAGTGACCAACTTATCAATGAATGTTTGGTTGTATGTACTAAAAGAGATTCGAGTTGCAAAATTAATAATATTTTTCACAAATCTTTCAGAATTTTATTAATTCATTGCATATCATTATGAAAAAAATAAAATTGTGTACTCTTTTCAAAAAAATTATTATTTATCTACTTTACTTTAACATTATCGATTGACACACCTATCCAAAAATCATGGGACCGCCACTAATCGGAACTAACATGCCCCGGCCCTCTAACAATGTTTCCAGTCTCCTATGAATTTGTTAGAGCCAACGTTTATCATCATTGTACATGCATAGAAGATAGGACCCTTTCAGAAACTCACAACTACCTCAAACGGTATAGAAAACCTTCCACCCAACTTTTAAAACGTTACTTTGAAACAGTAAATACGAATGTGCAGGATCGGATTGAACGAGCGAGTCGGGTTATGGTTCTTCTTGATCACCCCCTTTGAGAAAACGGATGGAAAACCGCCACCTCTGATAAGAGAGAAAACTTGTGTCGAGGCAACATATAGATCTGATCTAGTGATCATGATCTATGTAGTACGAGGAAGAACAAACACATGTGGGTGGCAGCTGGTATTCTCTTTGTCTGGAAACTGAACACAAGAACAAAATCAGCATATGCATTCATATCTCCAATAAGCCTATTCAGGTTGTATTATCATCAAGAGCTAGCTGCTTGTTTCGCCTTTTGGCTAACAAATCCCCTGTCTCCCCATTCCTCTTGTCATCTCCTTATCTATTGCCCCCACCACACCCACTCATCACTAATCAAAGCAGCTGGCTTGGATCCAAGTTCTTTTTAACTAATATAATAATTTTAGATTAATTATTTTCCTTCAATAATTAATATGAAGGAGCAGGGGCGGATACATGGGCCTCTAGGGGTGTCCCGGGACACCCTTAAAATTTGGGGAAACGATTATCCAACCTCCGGTAGTAGTTTCGTATGGGTATACAAAACATAATTGGTAATCCGGGACACCCTAACATTTGAAAAAATAATTATCCTACCCTCCATAATAGTTTGCTTATGATTAACAAAATATAAGTGGTAGTCCGTGTTATTCCAACCTAGGACACTACTATTATCAAACATATTCTAATTATGTTGCTACTCATTTGTTATTCTATTTTAAACATCATGCAACTGTAAAACGCTATTTCTTTATCCCAACTATTTTCAATACCTAATAATTAAACTACGTACATGCTACCCTTAATTTTGAATTGATTTTATGGTTACACGACAAGTATTGAAAGAGTCTTTTCTACTTTGAGCTACATTAAGAACAAGGTTAGAAATCGAATATGTGATAAGTTCGTGAAGTATTGTCTAGTAGGATATGTAGATTTTTTTTGAACAGTGCAGACACGGAGTTTATTTATATTATTTTTTCAAAATATGAATTTTAATTTATTATTTAATATAAAATTTATACAAATTATACAAGTATGATATTTTTAATATACGAATTATTTAATTTATTATATAATTTAATTTAATTTTTGAATAGGACACCCTTGTGAAAATTTTCTGAATCCGCCAGTGAAGGAGGCTATCGTATGATGAATCGATGAATCTTGGCATCGTGAGAGAAAAACGACCCATCTTGATTTTCTTATTCTTTTTTGAAGTAAGACCCATTTTTTTTTAATTACCGAGTAACCTCAGCCGCACGTGTCACTTTGTTACAATGAGGCCTACTAAATTTGGGGGCCATTTGCATTTAATTCGACGCCAACAGGACTTCGGCCGCAACAGCCTTGTACCTACGAGAACACTAACTAGCTAACAATCCTTCACTGTCGCTGGAGTTTTACCGTTAGACTATCTTACCGTTAGACTATCTTACCTTTGTAAACCATATATATATGCTAGTTAACAACTTACATATCATTATTGTACAAATAATAACAACTAGCTAGGCCGGGTTTCGTACGATAGGGGGTGTTGATGGTTTCAATTCAATATGTACGTTTCTGCTCAAGAAACCTTCCAGTAGAAACACATTATTATTATTATTATTATTATTATTATTATTATTATTATTATTATTATATTATTATTATTATTATTATTATTATAATAGGAGGAGGTCCAAATAATTGCAAAAAGAATGATGCTGCTAATCATCCATTGGTGAGAGGCATCTGCTGGTTGCTTAGCCTTAGATTCAGGGACGTGATTCTTGCCATCCCGCGCGCTGCCTTGTTTTATTTTATTGCTTTTTTTTTGGTAGAGGATGATTTATGCAATTTAATTAATTAATTGCTGTTCGTCCAATAATATGGACTTAGTTAGGTTTATATAATCCATCCACTGGGTTTCATATAGATATAAATTATAATTATAATTGTTCAATTAATGGGATCTTGCATAGCAGCTTTTCCAGTTCAGCCCAACTCCAATATGTGTTGTCAATTGTCATTATGTATGTCAGTTTAATTTGTCAGGATAATTACGTTAACTGCAAGCGGAAATGGGGACGTAAAACTATTTCTCAATTCTCTAATCCGATCCTTGATTAATTAGCGGTAATTACACAAAATTTTTTTTTTTTTTTTTTACTTAAAATGCCTCCTAGGCTATTTTGGACAATTGGCCCGATTTAAACAATTTGACCTATGTATACCAGATTGTTTGGGCGGGCCGTACTTTTGATGTATAGTAGTTAGCTGCAAGGTGACAATCCAGTATTTGGTCACCATCTGTTCAGCTTCATTGATATACCATCAAATCGCAAAGTGGATGTTGTCCATCTCATATCATGGATATCATCCAACTCCTAAGTAGATAGTTGCTGCGACATGGTCATATGTATCTAGAGGCTTTCATTGACTACAAATGAGTGAAAGTGACTAGTTTAGATACTACAAAACTACTTTTCGAGAAGAAGAGTGAGAGAGCAGTTGAACGACTCTTTTCCAACAAAAGTTGAAGCAAGCTTTCGGAGGAAGGGGACGATCACAATCCAACACACATGAAATTTGTCTCAAGTGTCCTTTTTTTACTTTTTCTTTGTAATGTGTGGAGCTCCCCTCCATGAAGGATCCTCCATAGCTATGGTGTTAGTTGCAGTCACAGAGCTCTCAAGAAATCTCTATAGGAGTAGGATCATAGTAATGTTGGTTCTTTTGTATGCACCAAACACCCTCGTTCGAACAATGTTTGAAGACGTGTACCATAGTAACATTTATCACCTTAATAAATGTTAGAGAGCACCCATACACTTGTTATTCCAGTGTTAACAATTTGGAACCCCTAGTGGGACATGTGTGTTTGGTATGACTTCATTACAGAGACAACAAGAGTATCATCTTCCACAAGGTTTTGTGTATGAGGAGAAGTTGGTTAATGTTGGAATTGACCAAGAATGAATTTCTACCTCATTTTATGGACAAAGAATCATGTAAGTTTGTCATGAAAAGAAAGAAGTCGAGACTACGAGCAGTGGCGAACCCAGAATTTTGGGATAGGTGTGTCGATTCATTAAAAAAGGTTTAAGATAAAAAATAATTGCTTAAAATAAATGAAATAAATAATTGATTAAAAATTAATACAAAATTTCACTCATAAATTTCACCAAATTCATTGTTTTTTAAAGTGAACCAGGATAAATTTTCATATTTCGAAAGATTTTTAAATTACATTTGTCCATTAGCTAGGTTGCAAATCAAACCTTTTTATGTAAATAACTAAACAATTATTCATAAATTGGTCATTCAACACTCAAGTGATACCAAATATCATTATTTATTAAGCTGATATATGAAAAATATCATTTTGTAGCTTGCGGTTGCAAGGGGTAAAGTAAACACTAATTCAATATGAGAAAGCTGGAAGGGTTACCATAAGTATCAAAATGAAAGTTTGAATGAGAATGAGGATATCACCGACGCCAACAATTGGAGGGTGGTGACTGACGTCAACATGAAAAGCAACAACTAAACTAAAAAGTAAATTGGAAATTAACTTAAAGAAAAATATATGAAAGAAGCTACGAGGAAAAACGAGATGGAATTCACTATCTAATTACTAGAATCAACCAGCTTATTAATCAATATAATTCTCATTTAAATTACCAAGGTTATCTCTAAGGTGATAGTTATCTGTCTGAAAACTCACTACGTACTAAGTAGCCAATTAATTGCTTACTCTTGTACTACCAACTAATTAACTACCTAGTCTGAAGTCATATAACTCCTGTATTTATATATTTTAATAACATTATGACAACAACAAAATTTAATGTAATAAGGTGTATGTTGGTTAAATTATCGAAGGTGTGTGGAGGTCTCGGGTTTGAGTTTTTTATACCGAAAAAATATAGGTTCCTGACAAAAATTTCGGACGAAGGTGTGTCAGGTGACAAACCTCCATTAGAGGTGGGTTCACCCTTGATTACGAGCTTCTGGGATCAAACGACAACTAATTCGGAGTCTGGATGAGGGATAAACGAGGCATCAAAGATAGAGGGAATAGGAAAAATGAGTTCCACTACTTGGAGAGCCAAATCCCGGTTTGGCATATCTATTCCACGACCGAGGAATAGAAGGGGTGATCATGGAACATGCCAACAACGGGTATAAAGGTCCTTTTTTTGCAATTTTGGAAGCGGAGAGCTGGGTTTGGTTCCCAACACCCAAGGGGCAAACCATAGAGAGAGAGAGAGAGGACGATTAGAGGGCGATTTTGAAGCATTGAAAGCTCGAGGAATAAGCTCGGACTTGAAGGTTGATCATCTGAAGATTCTTACTGGAGACTCTCTCTTCTCTATGGAGTAACTTCCCTTCACTTAGGTTTTGAGGAACCCTAACTATCTTTGTTTCATTGGATGATTGTATGAGTACTTCTACTTGATAATCTTGAGTTCATATTCAATCTATGGATGTTTTCATGATTCAATTATGCTTTAGTCGAGATTATTGATTCTGCTTTTATCCTATGAGAGAGAATACCTGATTAGATCAATAGAGCATCATAGATTGATAGTATTGGATCGATTGCTTTAGTCGAGAGCGATTCAGTGCTTTGTATTGATTAAGAACCTCATTCGATAGAGGGAATCTAGTTCAGAACGCCTTGATCAGTTGTTCTTGAGAAGGATACGTCCCTCTAGGAAATTAACTCAAGAGGGCCTCGACTTCTTTAGTCGAGATTCAAGGTCTAATCAAGGACGCTCAGCATTGTGAATGAAAGTTTAACAAGTTAGATATCATCAATCATTAATCTGGCTAGCTGGTTAGGGGGAATCATACCTAAGTGAGTTTTTAACCTTTAATTAGATTAACTTGAACTGTAGTTTGCTAGAGTAGTTATAGTTCTTCTATCTTATTCTGGTTTGCTAGATAATGAACCGAAGCTGAGTAATAGTAACTCTAGAGACTCGTGGATTCGATATTTAGTACTTGTGTCACTATATTGCAACCCCTTTCATTGGTTACACTTGGTCATTGTTAGAAGTTGTATTTTAGCCAGTCACCCGCCAAAATATTTCGTCTTTCGTGGAAATAATGAACCGAAATTATCTCTGGAATATTTCTTTTAGTAACTATATATCCTTCATTACTTTTCCATTTTTGTATAAGAAAGAAATCAGATAATATGGAGGTCATTTATGTCCCCATCTCTCGTAAAAGTGGCTCACCGGAAAGGAATAACAAAAATTATCGAAGGTGTGTGGAGGTCTCGGGTTTGAGTTTTTTATACCGAAAAAATATAGGTTCCTGACAAAAATTTCGGACGAAGGTGTGTCAGGTGACAAACCTCCATTAGAGGTGGGTTCACCCCTGATTACGAGCTTCTGGGATCAAACGACAACTAATTCGGAGTCTGGATGAGGGATAAACGAGGCATCAAAGATAGGGGAAATAGGAAAAATGAGTTCCACTAGTTGGAGCGCTAAATCCCGGTTTGGCATATCTATTCCACGACCGAGGAATAGAAGGGGTGATCGTGGAACATGCCAACAACGGGTATAAAGGTCCGTTTTTTTGCAATTTTGGAAGCGGAGAGCTGGGTTTGGTTCCCAAACACCCAAGGGGCAAACCATAGAGAGAGAGGACGATTAGAGGACGATTTTGAAGCATTGAAAGCTCGAGGAATAAGCCCAGACTTGAAGGATGATCATCTGAAGATTCTTACTGGAGTCTCTCTCTTCTCTATGGAGTAACTTCCCTTCACTTAGGTTTTGAGGAACCCTAACTATCTTTGTTTCATTGGATGATTGTATGAGTACTTCTACTTGATAATCTTGAGTTCATATTCAATCTATCGATGTTTTCATGATTCAATTATGCTTTAGTAAAGATTATTGATTCTGCTTTTATCCTATGAGAGAGAATACCTGATTAGATCAATAGAGCATCATAGATTGATAGTATTGGATCGATTGCTTTAGTCGAGAGTCGATTCAGTGTTTTGTATTGATTAAGATCCTCATTCGATAGAGGGAATCTAGTTCAGAACGCCTTGATCAGTTGTTCTTGAGAAGGATACGTCCCTCTAGGAAATTAACTCAAGAGGGCCTCGACTTCTTTAGTCGAGATTCAAGGTCTAATCAAGGACGCTCAGCATTGTGAATGAAAGTTTAACAAGTTAGATATCATCAATCATTAATCTGGCTAGCTGGTTAGGGCGAATCATACCTAAGTGAGTTTCTAACCTATAATTAGATTAACTTGAACTGTAGTTTGCTAGAGTAGTTATAGTTCTTCTATCTTAATTCGGTTTGCTAGATAATGAACCGAAGCTGAGTAATAGTAACTCTAGAGACTCGTGGATTCGAAATTTAGTACTTGTATCACTATATTGCAACCCATTTCATTGGTTACACTTGGTCATTGTTAGAAGTTGTATTTTGGCGAGTCACCCACCAAAATATTTCGTCTTTCGTGGAGATAATGAACCCAAATTATCTCCGGAATATTTCTTTTAGTAACTATATATCCTTCATTACTTTTCCATTTTTGTATAAGAAAGATATCAGATGATATGGAGGTCATTTATGTCCCCATCTCTCGTAAAAGTATACTTATATATATATTGCAAACCTAACTCATCAATATTACTATTCTACAATCCTCCGAATTTCAAAATTGATTAAGAAAACTTCTTATTTAATTTCTACTTTGCCTAGTGATCATCTAGAGCCAATATATATATTCGATCGATCGACTAATTTTCAATATGTATACCATATGGGCTGTGCTCTATAAGGTTACAGTGCTCCATATTGAGCACGTTTAATTTCAGAATTCTCACAAGAACTCCTACATTTCAGATTTCGCCACAAAGTGCGTCTTGTCATTTAATATTGGTTTCTTACCTATAAACCATAGTTCTCTCCCGTGATTTGCCGGTATGGAATTGAGAATATATAGTTAGCTTTCATTTCATGGTTGTTATGATATTAACCTCTTCCCCCCACGTGGGTAAATGGTCCGAGACTGGAATTGGTCACCAAAGAATCAAAGTAGCCTGGAATCAGAGCACTGTACGTACTCCATTTTTTTCCTACCCAAATGAAAGGTACTGTGTACCAATTTCGTCAAACAATACAGCGCATGAAGACCTAAAAGTACCATAAGATAAATTACCATTCTATAAATAAAAACAAAATACCGCAAAAAAGTACATCAGAAATCCATTAAGATAACTACACATATATATATATTTCATATGAATGTTTTACAATGGTATATATAATACAGCTCTCTCTCTCTCTTTTTTCTGGTATGTATAGCTGTTAATAAAATTTGCAGATTTTTACATCTGCAGCACGAGGTTAGAGCTCTTAACAACACTAGCGATGAGGTAATTAACAACAACACCACAATCTGTACAGAGAAATTAAAAAAGAAAAACCCCCCACCAATGTCTACCTAATCAAATGTTGTAAATAGAAAGAAAGAAAAGAAAAAAGAAAAAAAAAGAGGGAGAATTAATCACTGTCCCTTTTCCCCCAATCTCTTAAATCCTAATTATAATTACCCTTGATGACGAATTATTAATCAAACAATGAGGATGGATCAGTAATTATCCCAGAAGCAGTCCAATCCAGCCATACCGGACGACGTCGGATCCTCCAACCCATCGTACCCCTTCCCTCCGACGCTCGACGATATCTCCGGCGCCGCGCCGCTCATGTTGTCCGTGCTCAGCCCCGTCTCCTGCGAAAGGCTCACCATCGACTGCTCCGCCTTGCACTGCCCGCCGCCGTGCAAATAACCCGTCGTCGTCGCCGGGTTGGGGAAAGTATACTGACGGTAATTGTTGACGACGTTAAACGAATTGGGGAAGCCGCCGTAATTGGAATTGGAACTGCCTTCCCCCACCACTCCAGACGACGACGTCGGTTTAGCGAACTCGCTGTTGCCGTACGGGAGATCCATCAAGGGCGGCAGCGACAAGGAAGCGTCCAACAAGAAATCGTCGCCGTTGCCGAAGGAATTCGCCCTCGCCAGGAAATCTTCCATCGGGGAAGCTCTCTTCATCAACACTCCTCCTCCGCCACCACCGCCCACCGCCGCCGCCGCCGCCGGATTCTTGTGGAACACTCTACATACAACCCATTCGTCCTGCGCCCCAAAAAAAAAAATTCAGCTCGAATTAATCGCCGATTTCGCGTCCGCTGAATAGCACAATTATATAGTCCCGAAAAACACGGTAAAAAAAAGTCGTCATGAAAGGAATGGGTTACCAACAAAAATGAAAATGAAATTGGGATTTTACCTTTGAAGCTTTGGGGAAGGAGTAGTAAGAGAACTTGCCGTCGAGGCGGTATTCGTGCATGACCCAATTGGTTTTCTCTCCCTTGGGAGCTCTGCCGCGATAGAACACCAGCGTCTTCTTCATCCCGATGAGGCAACCTCTTCCCCGGAAAATCTCCTTGTCTTTTCCGGTGGCCTTCCAGTAGCCAGCCTCCGTCGCGCGGTTCGTCCTCATCCCCGTAGGGTACTTCTTGTCCCTCTGGCAGAAGAAGTACCACTCTTTCTCCCCCATCTTCGCTTTGCCTAAACAGCCAGCCAGTGGAGAGAAAGAAAGATAAAAATTGAGAATAGTTCTTTCGTAGAGAGGAAGAAGATGAAGGAGAAGGAGAGTTGACTTACTGGGGAGGTCCCAGGGCTCGGACTTGTTGAGATCGGCTTCTCCGACAGCGACGGCGCTGAAGGTGTCGTCCTTGACCTTGGGGGTGAGGTAATGAGTGACGATTTCCTCGTCGGTGGGGTGGAAACGGAACCCCGGCGGCAAATCCAGCATTTCCTCGCCGCCTCTGACGTTGTTCAGCACGGTCGGCTCTTCCATGTATTCAAATTCAAATTCAAACTAGCTAGAGATGAATGATAAGAACCTTTTTTTCAAGCTCGCGGAAAAGGAGGAAGGGGAAAGGAGGAAGGGGAATTGTTGAAGAAAGAAACAGTTAAGAAAGTTGAAGGAAAGGCTGAAAGAGAGCTTAAATAGAGGAGCTTGTTGAAGAAATTTAATTAGAAAAGGAGAAATGTTGTTTTGTTTTTTTGTTTGAGAGGGGAAGAGATCCGTGGAGAGCAAGTAAGTTGAGGTGTGAAGTCCTGGAGAAGCCACTGAGAGAGAGACACATAGCTAGGCAAAAGAGAAGCTGTGTGTGATTGATTCATTTGATTGGAGATTTTAGTTTTTACGATTTTCCTTTTCATTTTTTTTTCTTCTTCTTCTTTTAATTCATTAAATCCATTTGCGCATCAAGTTAAGTTTTAATTAGGAGAGGTAATAATAGCCTGTCTCCATACTTATGGAAATCCTTTCTGTGATCAAATCATGTAAAAAAAAAGCCCTGATTAGTGTTTTTTTGTTTTGTTCAAATGATGTAATTTATAATAATTCTCCCAGTTAATTATTATGAGAAAATGTTTTTAGCCAAGATTCATAATATTGTACGTGCAACAAGTAGAATATTATAACACGGCAACAGATCACCATACATATATGAATGTGATCACCATTTTTTTTTTTTTTCCTGAGCTGGGTATCTACCAATTTGAAAACAAGAGAGTGTGAGTACAATTTTCTTTTGAAAAACCAGATGTGAAAATGAGAGGAATGGTAAAAAAAAGAGTTCAACGAGCTAGAAAAGTGGTAGGCCTTTTTAATGACGTATGTATTCTTCTTTTCCTTCTCTTTTCTTGTTTTGGGTGCAATCGTATACGCTGCTGAATGGTGGAGGCATATACAATTTCTAACGGACGCGTTTCACGTTTGAAAAGAATCATTCTCTTCGATTGTTTAATAGATGGCCATATTTAGTATATAGCCCGTATAGCGAGGGCTGCGAGCTAGCTCGACTCGGTGGCTTGTTCAGCTAAACTCGTGAGCTGTCTCGTTTAGAGTTCATGATATGTCTCAACATGTGACTAGAGAGCCAACATGATTACAGACTTATGGACGAATCAATCTATATCTTATGATTTTAATTCATATGGTTGTTAAATTATATATCTCGCCGTATATAAAGTTTAACACACGTTGAGTATGTGAGCAAATATATCTTATTTTCTATTTTAAAAGAAATCATGTATCATAGATTGCTTCGATACTGTGAATTAATATGATTTGGAGTAGTTAAAAATTATTAACTAAATGATATATGATACCAACAGAGCATAATATGAGATTAGCTAACAAAATAAATCATATTATCATGATATACAAAATGAAATATCAAATAAAAGTCAATATTTTAACAAACAAGCTAACTCGAACTCGACTGGATTCGGCTCGTTAATAAACGAACCGAGCTCAAACTAGTATAAAATTCGACTCAGCTCGGCTCGGCTCGGGTCGGCTCATTTACTGCCTATGTATAGGTGATAGAGGGAGCCAGGAGGGAGAAGCAAAAAGAAAAAAAAAGGTCCCTTTTATTATCTGCTAAAAAGACCTAACCTTTTTCAGAATTCTGATTCCATGTGGGCTCTGTCTGCCTCTTTTATCCTTTTTACAACCTTCGTAGCAACTTATAAAAGGAAAAGAAAAAAAAAATGAGTGCTAGAATCGACAGCTACAAACTAACAGTAGTACATAGAGATAAATGTTTTTTTTTCATACTTTACGAATATTACATCTACGTTCGATTTACTAAGTTAAATTTGAAACACGAAAGTTGTGATCATAATATGCAGTTTCATAAGTTTTGTGATGGAATTGATTCATTATGGATCATTTCATAGAGGATTGTGATAAGAACTGGTTTGTTTGTTGGATTTGAAAAATTAAGAATTTTTTTTTTGTAAACATGAAGATTTTGGTCATAACCTAAGATATGAAAAACTTGAGTTTTGTGATAGAATTGGTCCGTAATGGATTTAAAAGACAAAACTGTTGTTTGCTTGTTGGATTTGATGATAGATTTGGTCGAACTAAATTGTGGGTATATAACATTATACGCTATTCATGAATTTGGTCCAAATCTCACATATAGAGCAGGTTTTTGGCTTTTTGCAAATCCGTGGAGCCTACAGATTTGAACTTTGAGAATTTACAGTATCGAAAATTACCAAGCAAACATAGATTTTGTACCAAATCCACTAGGATCATGAATCGAGACCCAAATTCATGCTTGAAATCTATAAAGCAAAAGACCCACTAAATGTTCTTGTCAAGCTTTTTATAGAGCGAAAAAAAATTCGAGTTTAATTTTATTTGGATGATGTATTTTCTCTCTTAAATGAAGTATTAGACCAATTTATTTTGGTGTGACAGGTAGAGAATTCTTTTTTTTTTTTTTTGCTTCTTCTTCTTTTCTATGTGTTTATATCATCAATATAAACAAGCATCCTTAGTTGGCAAGAAAAAAAAAAGTCCGAAGAACTGAAGAAGAGTAGTTTGAACCATTCATTGGTTCTAAAAAAAAATACTTGGAATAGTTTCTTTCTCTTTCCCGCAAAAAGCGGCTGAAAGGTTAGCTTTGGCATTCAAGTTAGGATTCAGGCCTAGGAGAGGAGTGGATGAATCCACCTGTCAATTTTTCTTTCTTTCTTTCCTAAAAGATACCTACCTCTCACATATTCTAAATTATCCCAATGCCATGGATTTGACTCGGCTCGATTCGGCTCGGCTCGACTCGACTTGAATGGCGATCTTCATTTCTTCTTGACTCAGTCAGCTTATGGCTATATCAAGCTGGATTAGAGTGGTTAATTATTGGGTTTTCAAGGATTAGGATAAACGTTTGATATTCTTTTCTCGTTTGCTTTGCTCTATGGGGGTCATAGTTTATTGTGTGTTGTGTGGAAGGGAATGTGTTGCTTGTAATGGAAACAGGGAGCTGCTGAGGTGGTGATTGCGTATAGTTTCCCACTAAATATGCAAAAGCTAATAACACTAGTTAGGGGTGAGGGGTCCAAATGACAGGAATCTGTACAGAGACAAGGTCTTGATTGAGGTTATGATGATAAGAAAGTCAAGAAAGGTTACAAGCTAGAGAAATTTCAAAGAAGTTTCTTCTCAATTATGCTATGTGGGTAATATTTATCTTCTCCATTTTTTTTTATCTTAGATGAAAGAGTGTGTAAAGAAGCAGTATACATCCATACATGAGCCTCTCTCAATATATAACTTGAGTTACAAAAATTAGGGTTATTGAAACGCGTTGGTTTATTGATGGTATCGGAGCTGGTTTGACAATGGGTCTTGTATGCAAGTCCTCGTTATCAAGAACTAGTTGGTGTTGGGAGGAGTTCAATTATGAATCTTATATCATTTACTAATATGCTCCCTCAAATGAAAGCCACCATATATGCGCTTCAATTTTTCATAGGATATCGTAATGCTATGTGAATAACAAATGGGGTCACTGAAACTCGAGCCGAAGACCTTTCGCTCACAAAAAGCTTTGATATCATATAAAAAACCAGTTGGTTCCAACAGCTCGAGTTGCTGGGAAAGATTCAATTATGGTTCTTGTACCATACACTAACACTCACAACCCCAATATTAATAGCTGAATATTCAGGTACATGGTATATCATACTTGTACAAGTATCAAGCCTTGAGTTAGCTTTTATTTGAAGGGGACATAAATGAAAGAAAATTATGTTTTCTGAACAAAATGGTAAAATAATATCATATTTTCCAAAAGCTTTTCACATAAGCTCCAAATTGGTGTTCCTATTTTTATGTTTTTTTTAATCAGGATGACATAGGTTGATTTTTACAGTTAGGTGCAATCGAAGAAATTCAAACCTGAGGCCTCCATATTCAATTAAACTTAGATCAGACACTTCTTTGTGAGTTTTGTTTCTTATGTTATAAAACCACTTTTCATTATTTTCAAAAGGTATTGGTAACACCTTAGGCACGAATCTCATATTGACAATGTACAGAAGAGATCCATAGTTCATAAGTAAGAAACCGACCTTAACTAATAAGATGCGCTTTTGGGTAAAATGGAAGAGTTTTGTGGGAACTTCGGAGTTAAAAGTGCTCAGCTTGGAGCACTGCAAACAAGAATGACCTTATGAGAATTCACATTGACATACACCCCCAAAGCAAAAACCGTGAGGATATACCTAAAATGAATAATATCTTGTCTGTAAAAATTTTGGGATGTCACTGATCTCGCTTCAATTATCTAAAGAAAAAAATTTCTTAATGCTGGGCCTTCTATTTGGTTTACTTGGGTCATGCGATTAAATAGTTATTATGACAAAATCTGCACTATTAAAAGAGATTTTTTTTTAGATTATGCGAATTTATTTTGAATTCATCTTCTTTTATCTTTATTTCTTCTGTACATTAATTGATAATGTGCAACTGTGCATCATATTTTGCCATTCCGTGTGTTATACTATGTAGTAATTATCAAGATTCTGCAAATAATGTTTCAGGTTTTTTTTTTTTGGGTACATTTAGACTTTCACCTTTTATCTTTACGTGTAACCATAAATATGAATTAATATGCGAGATGATCGGTTTAGATACACCACTCATTTTTCTTATTATTCAATTTTCAAAGAGAGTCTTCATAGAAAATTATTGAATTCGAATCACGAAATTTTTCGATTCAGATTCATCATTTTAACCATGAAGTTTGTTATCTGAATGAAATACAAATTAGAAGCCTCTTCAAACATATATAGATAGGCATGAAACATGACTAATCATATGTGCGTTGAAGTCCTGTGTGTACTTGGAACAAATCAACCTAGAAGCCAATTATTTATCCGAATCAAATTACATAAATTTGGTATATATATGTATAATCTCGGAACACATTAATTAAAAGGTATTTAATCACTTCAAAGTCTTCGTCAATGAATTTACATAAGAAACTCAGCCAATAAGTCTATTTATTTTATTCTAGAGAAATTTTACATATAGCATGCTATATAGTATTGGTGCTATAGGATTTTGCCTTTGTGGTACAACTTAAAATTGTACATTTACGTTATGGTACAACTTTAGATTGTACCTATACTTTTTGTACAAATTCTTTTATGGTACAACTTGGACTTGTACCTTTATTTGATGGTACAACTTCAAGTTGTAAAGTTGTACCATAACATAATAGTACAAATTGCTTTATGGTACAACCTAAACTTATACATTTAATGTTATGGTACAACTTTAAGTTGTACATTAAAGCACCAATACTATATAGCATAGTAGAAGTGCTCTTTATTCTAATCTTCATTCTTAATTCCTATCTGAATATCTGATTCCCAGATAATTTTGTATTGAAGGCAGATTTCCAATGTAATTTAATTTCAAAGAAAATATGATTCCCATTGGCTGTCCCGATTAAGAAAAGACCTTATATACTTCTTGATGAGGATGAGGAATTTTGGCAAAGGGAAAGAAGATTTTTTTTTTCTTCTTTTTTATAATGGTGAGCAATTTATAAAGAAGAACAAATAACAAACGCGCAAACTGTACACAATTAAACAATCAGAAGGTTGTATATTCCATCTATTTGGTTTGTAGTTTGATGGTGTGAATCACCTTATGGTCTTTTCCATCCTGGCATGGTAGGCCGGGTAGGGATGGCAATTTCGAGTTGATCCGTTTTACTCGACATGTTTGACCTGTTTTGGGGCGGGTCCAACCCATTCCGTAGCGCGAGGCGGGGTAGGCATTGGTATTCTCATCGACCTGACTTGCCTTGAGCCACCCCATTTTTGACCCGTTCTTGACTAAATTACATATAATTTTAGTCAAATTACTTAGGATTTTCTTTTTATTACATAATATTTTGGCTGTTATAAAGTTGTAAATATGTTAAAATCTCAATTTCTCCAATAATTTAACTGTATTGTATCATATTATGATTTTTTTCTTGGTCTTATAGTGAAAATAACTAATATTTCTAATGCTTTCTATATAAATTACATACCCATTGGATCGACCTGCCCCGATCCGCGCCCCGTGATAAATTACCTGATCTGCCATGGGACGGATATGGGTATCGAGATACCCGCCCCGGACCTGACCCATTGCCATTCCTAGCCAGAGGGCTTAACAAAAGTGCTAATTTTCAGGGGGGAAATGTTTTAGCTCGTCATTTATAAAACAAAGTTTCCCAATAAACAGCTCGAATTAATTATCGAGAAATTTGCAGATAAAATCAAAATAAATGACCAAAACCACATTTTTTTTCCCCCCAAAACTTCGTATATCAAAGAATGTAAAGTTGAAATGAAAATCAATTTTATTCATATGATTCCTTCAATTCTGCTGAAAAATTGGTAACAAATTAATTTGCTAACATGGTGGTCGGTGGGACATTATTTCTTCTACTGCTTCGAATCGAGCTGATGCGAAGACGATGTTGGCATCTGCTCTGCTTCATAACCACCAGCAGCAGCAAGCATTGACGTATACCCAACTGTTATTAATTCTTCATTTTCTTGAATAACAATTATTATAAAGTAATTAGTTGTAGATCCATGCAGTGGGCGCCGACCAATTGAAAATTATGGATCTCGCTATACAAAGTTCTCACACACAAACTACGGTTCCAACTTGGCTTCTTTCCTTTGTTGTTTTCCCACTCTCCGTCCAAACTGCAAATTATTTGCTCATTTTACAATTTCTTTTTCAGGTAGCTCATTACAAATGTTATTTTAACACATGAAAGTGAAAGCTGGTAACAACACTAAATTGCTTCTTTCAATGATCATAGTCCTTAAAAAGCGTATATTTAGATCTAGAAAACTTCATAGTCTGTTTTCGCATCATATGTATAATAACATAGTTGATTGATATCGAAATCTAAGATATAGTTATTTAGAAAACTCAAACATATTATCAACACTTAACTATTGTCTCTATATTTACTCATCTTCTTCTACGTTAAGATCGGTTTCCACTTTCCAGTCGAGAGAGCACTTCATTTACTCATTTTGTAACTCACTTGGTTAGTGGTTGTGCCCTGAAAAAAAACATTTAAAGCAGGAAACTTAATTTGTGTTATTATTGGTTACGACTCATGTACAACATGAATTGTAGGTGAATTTACTTGAAATATAACAAATATGTTCAAGTTGTCTCATCATCAGTCATCCCTTGCAAAATCCAACTAACAGTTGACTTTTTGATAATGAGAAGGAAAGTGTGTCTAATCCATATTATATTCAAATCTTTAGACTAATATAGTATATGTGAAAATGACAGTATATTTCTTCTAATGCCGCTTAGTTCTCTATATATTTTTGTGTAGACATATTAGAAAAATATATGGTATTGAAACTAGCCACATACGAGAGCTAAAATGTCATTAACGACCAAGTAAGATCTTGATAGGTTTCAAATCTAAAACGTTTCTGAATGATTACCAATCCATTTCCAAAATTTGTTGATCTGTTGTCGAACTATTTACATGGAGTATACCGCATGCGTTGGAATTTCGGGGTGTGTTATCAAGATTCAAGAAGGCGCCAGAGTAAGGTAGACGTTGGAACTTGGGATCATGTTTAGCATCTAACATGTTGAGGTGGTTCGAAACGAAAATATAAAATTTTTAGTAGAAGTAATAATTTTGTAGAACCTTTGTACTTAGGTTGAAATAATTAATAATTTAACTAACCCTTAAAAAAAGAAACATAGGTAATAGTTTCACAGAATCAAAGGTTTATAAAAACGAAAATTCATAAAAAGTTAGAAACAAAAGTTCATACAACAATAAACTAAAAAGATTTTAAGTACATACAACACTCCATGTCGTTAATAAGGGTTTGTTCTAGCGGTTCAATTGCTCATCTTCAACTTGGAGGTAACAGGTTCTAATTCCTTCAGTATCACATAAGGGTGGGCATGTGGATGGTTAAACAACGATTTAATATCGATCCACCCACAAATAACCCCAAACCGCAGTGGGTGGATGATTGATGGGTGTGAAACATGAATCCAAATTTTCTATCCACACTTATTCGAGTGGGTTGTGGGTCGACACTCCGCTTTCACATGATAAATTTTTTATATTTATTTATTGTATTGAATAACCATCATATTTCTAAACGCACTACACTGGCACTACACTGACCATCAACTTCTAAAGATATAAAATAAATAATATTTTTGAAATGCTATTACTGGTTAATATGTTGTGTAATGGCCATTAGATACTGAAATGCAATTTATAAACTGTTAATTATATCAACGTCATAAAAATTTTCAGTTTTCTCTTCGCAACTTTTTGAAGGAGCTAGTATTGAAAGATTTGATACGTTTGTCAAAGAAGTAAAATTCACTTAAGTAAAGAGTCATAGTCTTGGGAATATATGATAAGTAACTTTGTTTTCTTTATCAACGAATATTTCATTTAAAGGGGCCAAATGAAGGGGAGAATTAGAGATTTTTATCAACGAATATTTCATTTAAAGGGTCCAAATGAAGGGGAGAATTGGAGATTTTTATCAACGGATATTTCATTTAAAGGGGCCAACGAGGAGAATCGGAGATTTTTCTAATTAGGTATTAGGAAAGTTTTCCTTGGCAGTGGAATATTAAGTTGATATGAGTACTAAAAGGCTTAAGATAGATTGGTTACTGATCTATAAGTAACTAAATCTAAACCTTTAGTTTTAAGTAAGCTCAGAAAATTCAGATCTAATGGTTGTCAATTAAAAATATTTTATTTTCCCTGGTTTTCATAATCGACTCTTATCTTCTTCGTTTTAACTCGGATTTCAAATTTTTTTGCACACATGGAATGAGTTCGTTGTGCTCTACAAACTGATATCAATTTTCATTATATTTCGAGAAACTTTTTTTACCAACTACATACCATATGGTAACTTCTTCGTTTTTAAGTCGTTTTTGAAAACGTTTGCTCAGAAGGAACAAGTTCATCATGATCTATTGGATCTACAAATTTCTGGGTGAAAAAAATACTGGACCAAAAATTACCATACTAAATGTTTTACATTTAGTATTAGACAGATGTATATGAGACAATGTGGAAATTGTGTCTAAGTTGCTAGTGTCTTCCTATCTTTTAAGAAATTTATTATAATTGTTAGATAATTTGCCTAATGTCTAGCCGGAGAATTATATTTGCGCGTTAACTCACCACCGAAATACACCCACCCACCACCCAGTCAAGCCAGCCCGAAGAAGCATGTGGCCATGTGGGTGGATAGCAGGTCATATGATTGTATCAACTCGTTAATAAACAAGTGAGTAAATTTGAGACCAAAATCCACCTAATCCATCCATTGTCCACCTCTAACCCGTAACAATAGAAATAAACATATGTTAATTACCTAAAACCAATTGTTTGACGGTCCTTATTATTAAGTAATTAATATGCGAATGATACTTCAATCGGGAATTTAGGATATTGATGACTCGTACGTTGTTGTGATGTTATTATTATTATGTTATTATAGTATGTAGAACTAAGTTTTGTTCGGGAATTAAAATGATGATTGGGAGGTGGGGGGACCTTAACCAAATCCCGATTCCACGTGTTGACATTTTCGCAGCAATCCTATAAATCTTATCATCCCAAACCAATGCTGACTTGGATCTTACACTCTTTTCTATCTTTTCACCACCTCCACCTCCAATTATGCACCTCATTGCATTGCATGCGCACACAATAATGTATTTTAATCTCATTTTGATGCAAATTTCTCAGTATTTTCTTCGTTAGTTATTTTAATAATTAATTTAACCTTAACTATAATTATATATATTTAAACAAGCGGAATGTTTGGAGGAGTGCTACGATACTTCTCTGCGTCTTCCTTATTGCCTTCATCTGAATTATTAGGGTTTTCTCAGCTGCATTATAGTTGAGGTTGTAATAGCTACATACCATCGATTCTAGCTAGTAATAGCTACTTTGCTAGGAAAGTGTTATGCTTGTAAGGCAATAAGGGTACATGCATCGAACCTCACTAGGTATGTAATATTCAATGGAGCGTGTACGTGTTAGCTTCCAAAAGTATGTTATCCAATTACCAAATCCAAAAATTCTCGTCAAAAAAAAAAAGGAAATTCAATTATTATAGATATAATGTCGCATGTTTAGCAAGGACGCAAATTTCATCTTCTAGCATGATAATATATGTACACTGTGTCGATGAAATCATGAGGAGTTGGGGACATCAAATTTGCAGTACTCTTGCGGTTACCATTACAGCACCATCCTTAAAAGAGAATATTCTTTCATTATTCTTATAATCTGGAAAAGAATATATATAATAAATCAGCTCAATTGGTGGCCGTGGCTCTAACATATCTTTATTCTTGTTCTGTATCGGCGTGATAGGATTTCATTTCTGCTTTTGATTATTGTCGATTTTTTAAGGTCAATACGTTATTTTTGGCCCGAACTATATACAAATAATCAACTTTCGTTCGCGATTTCAGAAATTGTTATCCTGACTTCAACTACATACTATATAGACTCAATTGGTAGGACGCGTGTTTTGACCGTCTATTTGGACGGTTAACACCGTCAGTGGCGGACCCAGAAATTACAACAAGGGCATTCAACGATAAGCCAAAACTAACGAGGGTTGTCAAGTAGTCTCATGCTCAAATACTATCACCACTAAAATAAAATTTTACAAAGAAATTGTGTCCCAAATTATATCAAGGTTTGTTAATTGACAAACCATTGGCTAACCTAGGTCAGCCTCTGAACACCATTGACTAACGGTCAACGGTCCATCTCACTGCCATATCAGCACCAAATAAATAAAAGATTATAATTTTTTTTTCATCTCGAGAGCTTTGGTGAATAAGAGAGAGACCTTTTGTGGTTTATTTTATTTGTTGTTGTTTATTTTATTATTAGATAAATAAATGAAGTATGGAAATAATTTGGAATTTGAATTTGAATTTTTTATTTATTTATCTGATGCTGACGTAGTAGTGAGCTGGAGTGTTAACTGTTATTCAATTGTGTTGACTGTTCAAATTGACGATCAAAATATGTGTACGACCAATTGAGTTTATATGGTGTATAGTTGAAGCAATGATAACAATTTCTTAAATAACGGACCAAAGTTTATTATTCGAGTATAGTTTAGGGTAGAATAAGATATTAACTCACTTTAAAATAGTATTTCTTTGAATGTAAGACTAGAGCGCATGAGTTATCCAATTAGTTGAAACTAGCTAGATCACATAAAGCCCAAGTGATTGTCTTCTCTTTTCCGCATTCTTTCCAGCTCTTCTCTCGCTTTACCTACACTTATGGATGAGAGTCAATCTTGGACTTCTCCTATTTTGAGTTGTCCTTACAAACCCAAACACGAATAGGAGGCATCCTTCTAGGCAACACTAACTATCCCAACTAGAAAACTTGCTTACTTCCCCCAAATGATACTTTCTTATTCGATGGTGAATACTTTTATATTCAAGTGGGGAAAACAAAAATTTGATGTAGGTTTCAAGGAAAAAGACAAAATGAGGATTAGTTGACTGTTATTTTGTTTAGAAATGGTGAATTAGACAGTTGTATATATCTTAAACTAAGGAATATTAGAAGATAGATTTTTAGCGAAAGATTATGAGAATTGATTAAGGCCATCCTAAAAAATTACTAACCATCAACCTAAAAAAAATTAAGGTACACTTTTAGCTTTTGGTCCTTTTTAGCTTTCATTTAACAAACATACACTACCTTGACTAAGGAAATTAAAAAATCATTTATCCTTCCTCACTCTCAACTTCATCCTTGATATTCTGGAGTCGCGATCATCGGAAGTATATCTGAATCATAAATAGGGACTCCGTAAAGGTAATAGTCAATCCAACTTAAACAAAATCCATAAAAATAACAAATTTCGAATGCACCATGTGACAAATGAAAATTGGGTAATGTATCCCATGGGGCAAACAAAAATTACCTTCTTTTGGGCATTTTTTTGGGAATTTTATTTTTTGCGATGCTTTTGCTTTGATTTATGGTCGGTGCATAAGATCATTTGTTAGTTTTTGATTTATATAATTCTAAAATTATTTGTGTAAATGATGAATTTTTCATGTGACATTAGGATGATTGTTACATTATTTGATAAAATATTGAGAGAATATTAAAATTAGATATAGTTATGTTAAATTAAATTATAAATAGGATTTTATTGTAGTATCACTATATTATTTGATAAAATATTGTAGGTATTGTTGGTAATTACGAGCAACGTGGAATATTACACCTCGTCCTTCATCGATGACATGAAATACACTACTTGTTTGGTGGGACCATAAAAAATGAAGATAGTCGGCGTTATTACTTGAAGCGTGCTCATGGTAAGAAGAAAAGGTCGAAAATTCAACATTATGATTCGACAAAGAAAAAGAGGCATCTTACTGTTTCTGGAAAGTTGGGGTGCCAATTTCAAAACAAGGTTGAGCGGTTAGATGACTGAGGTTGGTTGATTCTAGGGGTGGCATATTTAAAGAATCTTGTTGCTAAATTTGGGTTTCCACAATCATCGGTTGGAGCTACTTCCAGAAGGTTCAGCCATAGGAATGCTTTGACTATAGATGATAAGCAATACATTCGATAGTTGAGATTGGTCGGCGTTCAACCATGAAATATCCACAAGGCAGTGAATGAGAGAAGAGGGTCGAGGGAAAGCACAACAGAAGACATATTTATAACAAGTTGGAGAAGAAAAGGAAAACATATCTTGGTCAGATGACAGTTTTCCCATACACTTTCCACGATGCTGAGGGTAAGGGTTAATACGTGCAGTACCTCGACGACCCTGACGTGCTTACACACTTCTTCATAACCCACGCTAAGTCACTAGTATTGCTTCGAGTTTGGCACCATGTCATCGTGATAGATGCAACATACAAGACCAATTAGTATGAGAAGTAATGGGTTGAGATTGTCGGCATGGCATCAATGAGATTGGACTTTGTTATTGAAAATGCGCTAGTGTATAACAATACGAAGGAGACGTACCAGTGACTTTTGAGGCATTTGTAACATCTCCTTGGCCCATCCATCTGGATGTGGATCAGATCATGACATCTTGGAAAAGGGTTGCATATGCCTTCACAGAAGAAGAGTTTAATAATTAATACAACCTTATACAATTTCACTGATATCCAATGAGGACTAAATATTTTCTCCATATGACAGTGTACCAGTTCACTGATATCAGATGAGGACGCAATCTTTTCCAAACCTTTTAACTGAGAAACATGGCAATAAACTACCATTCCACTTCAAGTTTAGGTATTATATGAAAAAAATGGATGCACATATATTTGGCACTTCAATAGTTTTCTCCATATCCAAGTCCCTGCAGAACTAGGTGACTTGTAGAGTCGTAACAAAGCCCTATTAGCAAAATGCCTTTGGCGGTTTTCTACAAAAAGTGAGAGTTAGTGGCGTTAACATAAGGTTCTCAAGTTCTGTTTGGGCCAATATTTCTAAAGTTATGAGTCTTTTTGGAAGTGGCATATGTGGAGATGGGAAGAGGTGTTTGGGTGTCATTTTGGAATGATTGCTTGATTTCGAGAGTGGTTCTTCCAGACTCTTTTCGTCGGGATGTTGTTGTTGCCACATTTAATGTTGAAGATTGGATATCCAATTATGTCGTCTACTGTAGAAGATGTGTGAGGTGGGATATTCCACTTCTCTTGTCTTTGAGAGAAAGAGAGGATGAGGAAGAGGGCATTTTTTTTAACAAACTCAATTTTTTAATGTTCGTTAAATTTCTTGGTGGCCTAAGACTTGTGTGGTTTCTTCAACCCTATTCTTCTTTTTATGTGCATACAAGGTTGAGGTGTTTAAATGAAGACAACTTCCCTGGAGTTCCTAATTTTTCTTGGAGTTCAGTTTGGAAGAGTGTCGTTCTTACGAAGGTGTTTGATTTTGTTTGGCTCATCTATCACAATAAGATACTTATACGTGAAAACTTCAAGCAGAGAGGATGGGCACTTGTCAACTGTTGCAATTCTTGTATTTTTTAGTAAACATTTGTCAACCATTTGCGTTAGTTATGTCTATGTTCGAAACATTTTGAGCAAAGTCCATAGTGCTTGTAGTAGGTTGAAACTTCTTGTTGGAGATATCCCGAATGTGATCCAATGTTAACCTGCCTAGTGCCTACTCGACTGGATGTATCAATGTGGCTCAGCATTGTGACCTTCATGCAACATGCTCGTACATGTGGTTAGAAAGAAATCAACGTATTTTCAACATGTCAGTCTCTTAACAGTGAATATTGTTTGGAAGATTTTCAGGTATATAATACAATTGATAGTGGCACACATGGCTATAAGGAATTAATTTTCTTGTCTTTGTGTTGTGTTCGTGGAAGTTTTTAGCTAGTGTTGGGCCTATTATTATGCAACAGTGTTCCCTTGTGGTTGTGGTCATGGTTCATACTGGTGTGCTTGGTCGTTCTAATTGT
This sequence comes from Linum trigynum, assembly GCA_964030455.1. NCBI lineage: Eukaryota > Viridiplantae > Streptophyta > Magnoliopsida > Malpighiales > Linaceae > Linum > Linum trigynum. Next base: position 35,552,233 of record OZ034813.1, on the reverse strand, counting down.
TGTGGGTTGTGGCTGTTGAGGCCTGCTCGAGGCTGGATCTTATTCCTTGGATAACTTTGGAACATTTCTTTGAGTTTTCTTATGTTTATTTTGTGTTTTTTTTTCTTCTTCTGGTTCGTTGTTTGATTGACATGCTTTATTTCCATTATGTTGCAGTTTGTCTCCTCCCATTTTCTTCTTGCTCCCGTGGATGGTCACTGCTTGTAACGTCTGAGTATCTTTTATGATATTGTATGACAATTTTTGTTTTCCTTGAATTATAGTATTAGCTCTTCTGATCTAGATGTTCTATGTTGATTCTTTTATGACTCTTTGAAAAATGTTTGTCTTGTTTAGTTAATCTTTAGAAGGTAATTATTCTTTGCATTTCTTAAAGAAAAGTTGGGTGTTATTGTAATTTGTGGCTAAATAATCAAAATTGAAAATTTATTTTCTTTCTCATAATCTTAATCATACTTTTCTTTTCCTTCTAATGCTTAAAAACGCAATTATTAATTTGTTTTTTTATTTTGAAAGAATGTTATACTAGGAGTAGGATGGTCATCCGATGTTTTGTTAAAGGTTGCCTAGTTGGGATTAGTTCTATCATATATAGCTTCTTCAAATAGATATAGTTTTGTAAGGGAAAACCATTTGAATTGCACAAGCATTTATATAATTTTATGACACTTCACCAAAATAGCTAGATTTTTTGTTTTTTTTTTTTTAATCTTTCTTTTCATCTTCATCCATTGTTAAAGGATTTAATTTGTACCGTTTAGATTTCTATACTAACACTACACTCCAGGCTTAGCCAATAACGCATAAATTAATAAGTACTCATTAAAGTATGCAAGAATTTATTAATGCAAAAATAAATTTATTCTAGAAACCAACCAATTTCTTAAAGTGGAAAAATGTTGTAGCACCAGCACCTCTCTGCATAAGGCCTCCTTCATCTCACGATGCCACAACCTAGGAGTTAAATGAATAGTCGGATGTCATACTCCTCAATGAAAACCAATCAGAAGATAAACTTGAAATTCGCACAAATTAATCATATTACATAATTAAACCAGCTATTAATATTGAGTGATAAAATTTTGGACAAAAATCTGTGAATTGAAGATGCTCTATCATATCAAAATTCCATAAATTTATGCAATCCAAATTGTTACCCGAGTTTAAATAATATCCCGCCGCATATTTTTTATTGGGGAAGAACACCGAAGGGACTAGGAATATGGCGTCAATTCATCATCACAAATACAAGTTTCTAGGGTTTAAGAGATAATACACGTATGTAGTTTGTATGTATGGTTTTGCTATCTCTATCAATCATTCCTACTTGATTGGATAACCTTATTGGGTTAACTAAAATCCAAAGGGATGACGATTGGAGCGCATCAATCCGGATGTTAACATGACTCCCACATTTCTTGTCCGCATTTCTACTTTATTTTCTCTTTTAATAAAATAAAAAAAAATCATTTTGCCCATAATATCCAATCCCCATTAACATCACCTCTGATATTTTATGGAAATTAAGTTAGCTTTAAGTTCTGTTTCTTTTTTGGGTAGAAAGTTAGCTTTAAGTTTTATCCAACAACAAATATATATATATATATATATATATATATATAAAAGAAATAAATCTTATTACAAGCTATTTTATTGGTGCCGCATTGGTTGTCCTCCTCATAATCTCAGCCATGGGTCATGGTGACCACTGTGATGTCATATCGATCTCTCCTATTTCACAAGTCACGCCATAGCCAATTAGCCATTATCATTGCATTTCCTCTAAAATAGTAGTTTATGTATAGCGTCCATTGCTGCTCCAATAGATCGCCAAAATCGGACTTATGTATGAGCGGGGGATACGCTGACTTCCCTAAGGGGTGTGAAATTCAAAATTAAGGGTATTTTGTGCATGATAAAAAAGAATATTTTTTTTTATTAATTACACGTTGAGAATTAAAAACTCATATTAAATATATGTTTTCCTAAAATTTAAATTCTACAATAAATACATTTATATCTCTCTTTTCCTTTTCAGCAGCCACCCCGCTCCGAGCGACAGATTTTTCTCCGTTGAAATCCTTTCCGCAGACTTCTTCCGACGAAATCTCTCCGGCAGACTCTCTCCTACAACTTGAAAAAAGTACAAGTGCGCTAAAAAATGTATCAGTCCATTAGTCGAGTGGTGGTAATTTTTTAAGTGGTACGCCAGTACAGCGGTACCACTACCATCCTGTAGCATGATAGTGGTACGCTACCACTAGCAGCTACCAGATGGCAGATGGTAGTGGTGTCAAATGGAGTGGTATGCTACCACTACCATAGATGATAATGGTAGCGCACCACTCCATCTGGTACCAGATAAAAATTACTACCACTAGAAGAAAAAAAAGCTAGATATGAAAATCCAGAAATCACAGATTTGAAAAACGAAGGGGAGGAGAGGAAGAGTAGTGGCAGAGGAACCCGCACCGGAAGATGCGAGCAGAGGAGGCGACGACGGCGGTGACAGAGGAGGCTGGAGGTAGAGAGCTGGCAATGGTAGTGGGTAGGCGGAGGTAGCGGCGATGGAGGGCTCGACGGAGGGTTGCAGGATGGTGGCGATGAAAGTAGGCGGCGACGGAGTCGTCTGCTGGAGAGAGGAAGGAGGAAGAGAGGGATGAGTTAGGTTTTTTTATTATTTATATGGGAGGAAGAATGATTGGGTGTAGTAATATTTTTCCCTTCCAAAAATACTCTTCATTTGGTCTTAACCACAATTTGAAAAAGAGAAGAAAAAGGAGAGAGAGAGAGAGAGTATCCAATGGCTAGAAAGTGGGTTGGGAATCTCATAAACCCCTACTGTATCCCATCCCATATACAATATCACACTTGCCCTGGCCCATCTGTATCGACGACCAGTACAATATCGGATGGCGAGGATCTTGTTTTCTGAAACCACGCCTATTAGATTTGGCTGTGGATTTGGGGTTGGGGTTGTGGACATCAGAAGTTCCTGATCCAACCCGACTGTAATACAATTATCGATCAAGTGAGAATTGCATTATGCTACAATCATCGGAAATAAAGGCAATGAATACCAGGCTTTTGAGGAGGATATCCAAAAGTAAATTCGTGCAGGGTTGGCTCAAAACGAAAGATATCGTACTATTAGAACTATCCGGTTTTACCAAGTGATATCAGAGCTTGTTTTACCAAGTTTGGATTTGGGGGCAAACTTCTGTTTGTTGGACCCTCATTTTGTGGCCTCGAAATTTGAGATATGTGTTTGTTTGGAAGATCAAGGGCGATTTGGGTCTGTCTGGTTGATAAGGAGATGTGCATTTGGAAAATCATTGTGTCAAGCAAAGTTTGCGATCCAAGGTGACTGGCGGATCAAAATAATATCTTAGGAGAGGACACAAAGTTTGTGGTCCTTGTCTTTAGTGGAAGATTGTTATGTTATGGTACAATCCAAGTATCATATCGAAAATACAAAAGAAGGGATCTTTGTATATTAGTGTCCACCTAGCCCAATTAGTACGAGGTTTTTTAAGGAGGATATCCAAAAGTAGATATGTGCGGACTTGGCTCAAAGTAGACAATATCATACTAATGGAGCTACCCAGTTTCATCAAGTGGTATCAAAGTATGGTTTGGTGTTCCAGTTTCAGGGCGGTGGACGTTGGTTCGGTGGACTCTCTTTCAATGGCCTTGGAATTGGGGATATGCATATGTTTGGGAGTTCAAAGTGAAATTCGCGTCGTAAGGCAGGTAAACGTAATCGCTGATGGGAGGACACGGTGTTCGTGGTCCTTGTCTTGAAGGAAGGTTAAACAACTTGTTGAAACCAGGTAACTCCATTAGTACGATATTGTATGCTTTGAGCTAAACCAACACGAAAATATTTTTGGATATACTCTCCAAAATTTCTATTATTAATTAGTTTTGGTGGACATTAATATATACAATCACTTTTCTTAAAATTTCGATGTGGTACTTAATTGTCCCATATCTCTTAGGTGTTGGGTTTGGGAGAGATTGACCTTTGATTTAGTCTCATTTGTGTTGGAGGCTACATGACTTGTTACAAGAAATGCTTATGTAGAAGGTTTTTATACATAAAGCGATGAATTGATCAAACCAATTGGTTAACTAGTGACAACAAAAACAACTAATTTGTTAACGTGAAAGAACTGCACTTTAGCATTTTTCTTTCATAATTTAAAAAAAGTATAAAGAATTACATGTTGTTCTTTTGATTTACTTTCCTAATTGTATATCATAATTAATTTGTTTGATCTCTTTCTAATCAATAAGATTATTTTTGTAAAAAAAATCTGCACCAACTTAACTAGAAATTTGGGTTAAAGTGAGTAAATTTTGTGTTATGAATGTGCTTTAGTTCAAGGTGGGCTTTGACACCTTGTAACTTTTTCACTGATGCACAGATGAGCCCGTAACTTTGGGGGTAAGCCCATTAGGAGGAGAAAAGGCCAGCGAGCCGAGGAGAAGTATTCTCTGGGCTTCATTGTACTTGTTTTTATTAAGTTGGGATGGGCTTGAAGTTCTCTAGTCAGAAATGGCATTTGGCAAACCAAAATTGGCTCAAGCCCACAATACAGCTAACTCGGCCTTGTATCGTTGGTTTTATGGGGCAAAGTATCATATGGGTTAGGCCATATAGCATGATGATGTTGGGTTGTTATCGTTTGCGATGGCAAATTGGCAATGGCAATGGGGTGGACAAGTATTTCTTTTTCGGTGGGAGGGAGGTACTTTAATATCTATATATTTCAATATTTATATTCGTTTCTTGGGGCGGGGTCAATATTGTCAGAACTGAATCGGATTATAAACCGGTATGATGAGTGGTTCACATTTTACTTGTTTAATCAGTATTAAGCCGTTAAAAATCGTTAATGAACCAGTGCATCACAAACACTAATTTTATAACTAACATATCATTACACTAAAAAGTAAAAATCATAATTATACACATTCAGGAGATTGTAGAGAATTAAATTGGGGCAATTTAATTAATAATTCCATACATAAGGTGGAGAATCGGAAAGTGATTAAAATCGAGTGAAATTAAGATTTTTTACTTTTTGATAATTAAATTGGAGCCATTAATTTGATGTGGAAAGTGAGATTGGAAAATGAAAATGAACTAAATTGGGCCATTAATTTGCTGTAGTTCTTTCTTTCCTTTATACACGTCGAGCTCCTTGATTGGGGCAATTATTTTAAATTTTGTTTGCTTGGTGGGTGACAAACCGAGGATGGGACTGCTGAATGCTTGGAATTGATCGGTCAGTTCAATCGATTCGAACGGTCAGCCATTCAGAACACTAGTCAGCCCGGTGACTCATTCTTTTGCACTAATTTGAGCCGAGTTTGCGGTTGGGTTCCGATTTTATTATTTATTTTCTTATCAATTAATTTAAAGTTCATGTAACACCCGGTCCTTTCTTATATTTGAAAATCCTAAACTACCCTCCATGACTTAGTAATCGACTAACGATATATTCAAACTAAACTAAACCAAACCCTAGAGCAAATCCTAGCACTAGCGGCGGATAAAAGCCCTAGATCACACCATTGTTCTTCTCGTAAACACCCTCCGTCGATCGTCAAAGCTCGATCAACGAAAAATCTGGTAGGGGAGAAGGGATCGAAGGGAGCAAGGGAAAGAGAGAACTTGACCATCAGCAGCCTTGTCGAGCTTTCGGTGTTGACAATTCAAGTACATGACGTACGGGTAGGAGATGATGGTGCCGCTGCCGCAAGATGGCCCAACACGAGGTTCGAATTCAGACTGGACGATGGAGTTAAGGAGCTGGACCTTCCCTTTCTCTTCAAATTGTGAAATGATCTTGCTGGGGAAAATAGGTGGAACCTTCTACGTATGCATGCATGGATGGATGGAATTATATGTGTGGGAAAATCCAAAGCAAATTTTGGTCGGTTCAGGTTCATTGTTCTAAGAAATTAGGGTGCGTCAATGATGGTGTCAATAAGTCAAGGGAAATTTAACTTTAGTGACTAATTGATGGAAGGCTGGGTACGATTGGTGCATTATAATTGGCAATGCATGATTCTATGTTGATGTGGAACAAAGTCGAACAAATGCTACGGGATGCTCCGCAGCAAATTTTGGGGATATCAAGAAGTATTGGCGGGTGTCAATTATTGAGTGGGGGCTGGATCAAACTTAGTCAGGATATCTGATAAAGTCAATCATTTGAGAATTAAGGTGCGTGGTTAAAGGGGGCTAGAGTAGTTTTCGTTATCAGTCTATACATTTAAGTTCATTTTATGCATTTCAGTTCTTGCCTTATGTTTATGATATTCCTTTACGCTTTCGTGTTATGTTAAATTGCTACATTCAACATTTACTATAAATATGCATAGCATCATGAAGCATAAGTAAACTACGTTATGAGTCAAGCAAATACAAGTTCAATTCTAAGCTAATCCAAGTGTGAGTTAATAAGCTTATATCTTCCCATTGTGCGGGAGATCATCTAAGTAAGCTCAAACTTCTCAAGTCAAGTAAGCAAGTACAAGATTATGTCTTTCCCGTGGGCTCTCGTGGTTATCCACGTGCCTTCGAGTACACCTCCCCTAAACCCATACAAAGTCACCTCCATCTAGGATATCGTATCTGGGGCATTAAGCTTGTAGCTCATTTCAATGGATATTATCCACCATCCACACCGAGGTTTTATCCCAGGTTCTATCTAGGAAGGCTACTTATAGCAGGGGTTTGGTCGTCTCGACCACCATAGGTCCCTATTCATACATCTATCTTGATTTGCTTGATGGCGCATACCCGTCTAACCCTAGAACTCCATACCCTAGAAACGTAAAGTATGCTAATAGAGAAGATTATGGTGACTTACCCAAACACAATCAAAGATAGAATAGCAATAGAATCAACTAGATAAACACATTCATTCATTCAAAGCCTAAAATACCCATACATACATAATAAACCCTAAAACTAGAGTTTGAGGTTTAGAACCCCTAGTACCTTTGAGGACTACTCCATAAAGGAGCGAAGAAGATAGATAGAAGAAATTAAAGAAGACTTGAGGTTGAGAAAGATGCCTCCTCTCTTCTAGCTCCTTCTCCTTCTTCTCCTCTTCTCCTTCCTTCAGCTTCTCTCTTTCTCTCTCTCTAAAACCAGAATTCTTCTCTCAAAATCAACTCCTTTAAAGGGTGAAATGAGTCTCCTATTTATAGGCAATCAGAGGACGAACAAGGTTGTGGCCAGAAGGACAGAGATTGCGGGCGGGATCTTCAGAGGAGAGGCCGCGATTTTGAAACGCACTTGTGCTGGCCTTCTTGATTGAGGATATCGCGAGCTGACTTTGACTATGGAAACTCTCTTTTTCTCCTCGAATCCTTCTTGGAGAATTTCGCGCTCTGAGCCCTCCAATTCGTTGTCGGGATTTTGGGCTACTAGGCCGTGATCTTCAGCTTATTTTTGCGGTCTAAGATCTCGGCCATGATCTTTACTTCTAGGCCACGATCTCCAGTCTTCTGCCCCCTTGCTACACTTGTGACCTTGTTTTGTACCTAATACGCATATATCGTCTTACACACCCTAAAATCACATCGAATTCAAATAGGAACGAAATAGAGATGCAATTGACGATCTGCTTTCCATCCAACTCGCTGCTAAATTGTAAAACAATCGATCTGATTAAAGTGTGTTGAATTCGATGGTGATGTGTTTTGATTCTTAGAGTTAAATGAACCCAACTAAACTCGGTGTTGTCGAATTTTTAGTCGAGAGTGTCGGGGTGATTACCAGGTGACCATTTTGTTACTAAATAAAACTTTGAGGGTATTTTTAAATTTTTTGTTTGCTTTTGTTTCTTTAACTCTTTCGAGCCACACAAACTTCTTCTTTCCTCTCCTATCTTATCCCTTCATTTCTGTCTTCCACTCTTCCTCTTTCTCCATTTGTGCGGATCTACTTTCTCTCTCCACAAACAAGGAAGAAGGAGTCATAAGGCGATCAAGAAGTGATTTTATTCTACGATTCTCCGGATGGCGGACGAGCGGATAGAAGCGGTAAGCTCTTGAAGCAGAAGCGAGGACACAAATGCCCAACGAAGTCTCAAATTGATTTTCCCCTACTCCACCTGTCCGAACATCATATCCTTCCTACTTCCGGACCAGTTCGAGCCGACTACAAGTGATCACAAATTCACTGTAAACCTAATGTCCTTCCGATCAAAAACAAATAACCCAAAACCCGTTGCTCGCCCTTGAAATACTTGGTCACAGCTAACACCAGTACTTACTCTTTTAGTCTATCATGCAGTTCCTTATTCTTTCTGTGATTGTTTTGTCATGCCCAGGTCTCAGTCCAGTTCCATGCTGCATGCCTCCTCTAATTTGTTGTAGGTGAACCTTGCTGCATAATGGACAACAGAAGAAATAATGGCATGTCTTTGCAAATTTTAATGTAATATGCATCTCATAGCTTTTCAAGATGAAACTCTTATCTATCTATCTATCTATCTATCTATCTATATCTATCTATCTATCTATCTATCTATCTATCTATCTATCTTCTATACTATATATTATGGCAATTCAAAAACAATCCCTTGCCACATAAGCCCTTGAAGGATCCACAGTTTGCCAAGTTGGCAACTTTTTTACAAACAAAAAAATTAGTTATTAATGTATTTATGGAGCTACCTCTCTCTTCTTTAATAATAAGTTATTTTCATTTCTTTTATCCAATTATTCTTTTTCATTTATCCATTTTTTTCTTTTTTGCTTTAATAATAAGTTACATGTTGATAAATTTAACCAAACACACATAAAAAATAATTTTTTTGTCAAGTAAACAAAATATAAATAGAAAACAGAGAGTGACATATATCACATTTGTTCAAATAAAAAGTATATGATTAAACCTTATGAAGTATACTTTCTACTCATTTTTACTAAAATTGAATGATAAGTTACATTTTGATGAAAAAATTAAACAAACATACACATAAACAATAATATATTTATAGATTAAACAAATTATATATGAAAAGAGAGAAAATAAACATTTGACATTTAATTACCTTTGAAAATAAACTATATTATTTTATATTTTATTACAATGAAACACTCTCTTATTCATAAAGTATATGTCTATAAAATAAAACAATTATTATTTAGCAAAATGTTAGAGTATAATCTTGATCGAGTAGTTACAGTTATTTATTTATTAAAGAATTCTTATTCATTCAGATCATGTTCTACCATAAAGTCCTCAATTGAAGAGGAATTGCATGTGCCATAATTTTATAATGTGTCCTAAATTCACATTAATAATATTTTCTCTATATCATGTTTGATTGAGCAAGCTCTATTGAGGTGCTAAGTCGTATGCTAAGAAATTTTCTTTCAGATTTGGAGTTATCGTCGACGATTATAACATATGTGAAGGTTAAAGTAATCTTTGTTGACAATCTATGATAAACATTCCTTGATGAGACACAACGTTCCTTGAAAAATAACATATGTGAATGTTAAAGTAATCTTTGTTGACAATCTACGATAAATATCACGTTTCATCAACTAATAACCTAGGCATTTACCAAATAAAGGTTGACAATTTTTATTAAGATAGTCAATTGGGATAAACATATTTATCCAACAATCAAGTATCTTTATCCAATCATCTCAACTCTCAAAATTGGTTGCCAGTTCGTCCAAACTCGAGAAACACAAATTGATATATGTTGTATAAGATAATAAGTTAATGCAAATAATCAAATGAAATCCACTGATATTGTTCTAATGATAAGACATTTTAAATGCACTTGAAATATGTGTGTATTGTAGAAACTCTTTATCAATTATTAATATATAAGTGATAAAATCTTTGAAAATTACACATTCAACGACCATGTTAAGACCAAAATCCTTGATAGTGTGTGTGTGTCTTAGATTGAGATTCTAAGCCAACATATAAACAATGACCACGGGTTGAGGTTTAGTCTAAACTTCAAGAATTAACAACTGATACATATTGTATAATATACTAAATTTAAGTGTCCTGCTAAAAAAACTAACATCCAAAATGAAAATGAGTCGAGATTAGAGAATTTAATCATCATGAGGGCTACAGTGTGTGTCAAGTTTCAATATAGATAAATAATTTGATCTAATAACTAAGTATCGTTACAACATTGGTCGAGAGTTCGTCCAAACTCGAGGATCATGAATGTGTTTTGGATTTCCAAATGACCTAAAATTCCAATCCCTTTTGAGGGCTAAATACCTCTGATCACAACCATAGGTTCCAAAGAAGAATGAAAAGAAGCCCAAAAAAGCAAAAAAGGAAATAACCTCTGATACGATGAACAAAATAAAACCATATTAAGCTATGATCCTGTCATCCCTACCATTTTATTCTCCATAAAGGGGGTTGTGGGAGAGAATAATAATAATAAATAGCAGGATCTTAGGATTTGCCTCTTTATATATTACGTATAGAATAATAGACAATCCTAATGGTTGTCTGACGTTATGGGGGTAAAAGCGGGATCTCTATCCCGGGAATGGGGGATAGGCAAGTAGCACTTTTAATATGAGTATTATGCGAGATAGGATAGGTCTGATGAAGTATGTGGATACTTTTGAGTTTACTATACACACACACATACATATATATACTATCAAGGAGTGAGTTCTACGATACCTAGGGTGAAATTCAGCGTAACGCATACCTTGAGTATGAAAATGTTATCCAAACCTTGAATTGACTAATCTTTCGGATATGATACTATATTCCAGCCCTTAGACATCAAAATCTAGGTTTTAATTTTCTAAATCTTATATACCAAGATCAATTTAATTAGAACAATGATCGACGATTATAATTCGTCCAAATATAGGCAAAAAATGAATGCAACATCTTAGGGTTTATAGTTTATGATTTAGATAATTAGGACCTAGGATTCACTCATTAGGGGTTAGGGTATATTATCCGACCCAAAAATCCTGCTAATTCGATGTCTAGATAGCTTTTTCATACTCAAGGTATGTGGTACCCTAGAACTCACCTGGGGTAGCGTAGAAGCCGCCCAATATCAAGGTATACTATACTTTTGATTTTACTCAAGATACGATAGAAGATAGATATGACGAAGTATGCCCATAAATTAGAGGTTAGAGAATTAGGGACTGGAGTTCACCTATTAGAGGTTAGGGTATAGTATCATGCCACAAAAAACTCTGGTTAATTCGTGGTCTAAATAGTATAAATCAATGGTCGTATGGTAGTGTGAACGCAAGAGTATAGCATACTACTCGCGCACGCTAGCTTGAACTATATGTGTGGTGTGGGGGGGGGGGGGGGGGAGTTCAGGTTGACGTACGCTAAACATTAGTGTTTTGGTTGATAAATTTTGACATAAGTTCTAAATGGGACGTGATGGTGACATCATTTATGATTAGAAAACCGAAGCATCACAAGTGAGTGTGCTAAATATTGGAAATTTTCAATATAGACATACTACAAACTCTGTTATGAATCAAGAACACAAAATATTTGGAAAATCCAAAATGATTTAAACATATAAATAAGTTAATTAATATAAATTATAAAATAAATCTCTCCGGCCAACGGGCCGGGTAAAAAACTAGTGTAGTCCTTATAGTTGGTGCCTTTTCCTAGGATCTCAATTCACCTGTTTATGTTTCCTTAATGTTTTGTGGTTTTATTGATTGGTTCTCTCTTCGAAATGCTGCATTTTACAGCTTGGGAACAAGCTAGGAAGAGGACACGAGCGTCCAGGGATAGCACACTTATGCCAAACCAGCTTTATGGGATGCAATGAAAAAGTTTTACGATATCATTGTTATGGTTCAAAAAGGCACGCTTAGGCGCAAGGCAATGGCAAAACGCCTCGCCTAGCGATTTCGCGCCTAATTAGATAATGGAACACATCAATGAAGTAAGGCGACATATAAGTATCTCCTAAACATTACCAGATGGAGCTAGGAAGTCAATATTAAAGGAGAAAATTAATGTCAACTACGAATTTAATTTCTATATCAATATTTTCAATAGCTCAAGAACTTTGTGAGTAATTGAGCTATGATTCTATGAATTCGTGAGCTATGTTCTTGTCATTAAGCGTTGAGTAAGTTATTAATCATTTTAACTGAGGTGAGAAAGTGTTGTAGATTATTATTTCATTCATCATGTAGTGCGAATAGCTTTTTTCTTCCAACGCCTAGGCATGCTTAATCTATGCCTAGGCGAGCTAGGCGCTAGACGAAGTCTCAACGCACGCCGTACGCCTAGCGCCTTTTTGAATATTGATCATTGCACATGGATTATTTGACATTTGCAGGCATGTATTATTCCCTATATAACTGCTAGCATTTTGCCCGGCCAGTTGGCCGGATTGTAGTTATTCGATTTATAGGCTATATCCCGTTTTAGTGCCCTTTCCCCCATTTTTGTTTTTTTCGGAAATGTCGGGTCAAATTGGTCAATGATCAAGTTGTTGTTATTCCATCTATGAGCTATATCCCGCTTTTGTGTCCTTTATTTTGACATGTTTTATTTTTTTATAAAAAATTCGTGAATTCATTTTATTATACAAATTGTATTTTAAGTGGTGTTAGGGGTGTATATGGTTCACCTACTGGAATGCAATCGTTCCATCTCATTGATTTCCCAGTTTGCCCATATTAGTTTTGTCACAATGCTGATAGGTGCAATGTAAGCAAGGTTGTCATATTGATTTAAATTGTCAAGCAAAATAAATAAGCGATTTAAGATGCGATTGTCGAATTGAGATCCAACCTATTTGACGTGCATTAGACATATTCTAAAAAGATATATCTATAAGGTACAAAATTAAAATTCTAATAATAACTGGTATACTCCAGAAGTATAGCATGCTCCAGGTAATCTGAATGTTGGATGCACTTTGATGAGCTCCGACCAATCTCAATAATCAATTATTAATTTTATTAAATTCAATATCTAACAAACTTAAAAACTCACCCAATCACTTCATATCCTCTCATTGTCCCTCCCCGTTCATGTATCTCTCTCTATGTCTCCGTCTCTCCCCCACCCTTTATCTCTCAGTCAATGTGGCTGACGTGGCCGGTTTTATATGTACGATTAACTTGCGTAGTAAAGCAAAATACACGTATGGATTTTATATGTAATTATCCATATCGTATTTTACTAACTATGATTAAGATAATTTTTGGTTTTTATGTAATTCATAGCCATTATATTTTAAAGCCAAATTCAGTGGCGTTGGGCCTGTGAGCCCATGATATATACTTCAAGTATTCCGACCAATATGTAATAAGTATATTTTCATCTATGCGTAATAAAGTAAAATACAAGTATACATTTTATATTTAACTACTCATACCGTATTCTACTAATTATGATTGAAAGCCTCTTTGTTTTTCATGTAATCTATATATTTTTATGCTTTCATGTAATTCATATTGCTGGTCTCGGTTTGTGAAATTAGCATATATAGGTATACTTTTAATTTACTATAAATATGTTTTAGCAAGCCTAATTAACCTGCCCGTTCATAGCTCCCGTTTATTTTTTTAGCGGGCCTCAATTTAACAGGTCCAAGAAATTACTGCTTTGGCACAAATGCCCCTCCGCCAATTAAGGACTGCCTTGCGGTGGTTGATGTGGCACAAATCTCATATGTACTCCTCTCTATATATTTGTGTTGATGATGATAATAATAATAATAATAATAATAATAATAATAATAATAATAATAATAATAATAATAAGGGTATCTATGCATATAGAACTGTACTGAGATTTGTACATGACAAAAGGTTTCAACTTTATGATGTCTCATGGCATGTATTAGAAGTTTTCCCATTCAGTTTATATTATTGATAAATGAAGCTCCAAAATTATAAGCTTTAGCATAAACTATAGTTGAAGTAACAATGAAAAAGATAGGTCGAACATTATTATGCAACAAAGGTTGTTTGTTTCATTAATTTACATATTCCTTTTCTTTTATGGCCTACTGTTATATAATGCGACACATATCACAAATAATCGGCCGTCGCGAAGCGCAGACTTTCCTTACTAGTACTCTTTAAAGTTTAAACCCTCTAACCCGTAAAAAAAAAAAAAAGTTTAAACCCTCTTCAGCATGCTCTCGTTGGGCCACTTATGCAAGCTTATGTCTTCAGTGGACTTAGCATAATTGAGCCCATAAAAAAGAAACAAAAGAAAGAATTGATTCACAAATAATGTCATTGTATTCTTCTTATTTTTTTCCTTCGTTTTTCACTCACAAAGTCAAATCCCTCAAGGAATTCTGATCCCAGCCGATTTCACTTTTAACAAAAGCCATTTGTGTAGTTAATACACGACGGCATTTGCTGAGAACCGAGTTTCGAGCAATTTAGCAGTCGTGTTACTGTTACGACTGGCTCTTAAACGAGCAGTAGCTATTAGCCTGCAGGTAGTGTAGTTCTCCCGGAAAGGATTTGTAAAATTTCCTCTAGTAGAGAGTTGGTGGCCTTCCTAGCACGTTTCGTTTATGCTGATTTTTGGAAAGGATATGTTTTTTTATAATCTAAGTTAATGGGGTTTTTTTTAACACTAATAATCTTCTTTAATTTTTCTGAATTGGTTAGTGCAACTTTATGTTCCCCTTTATTATGAAAAGATTTCGAACACATCCCTATATTCAAAATTTGAAGTTACACATCCTTAATATAATCCTTATAGGCTTATAGGTTGTCAACCCATGGGTCGACTCGCGGGTTAACCCATTTTGACCCTGACCCAGTGAGAAAAACGGGTCGCACGCACCCACCGAGTTGGCCGCTACAAGGTACTAGGTTGGAGGTCAAATTGTGTCATTTTTTTCTTTGTTTTGCGAAATGCGCCTATTTTCCGATTTTTCTTTTCGCCTAACTTAATTTTTGGAATCCTAAGTTGAACATTTGAATATTAATGTTATATAAGTGTGTGTGAATTTTCACTATATGTTGAATCTAAGTACGACATGTTATTTTGGTTTAATATTATATGTTATAACTCATATGTTAGATGAGATTTGATATAAATTATCAGGATAAGTACAATATAGTGACGCTTTCCATATTCCCGGGTTAAACTGGGTTAAAACGGGTGACCCATTAACCCACTAGTTCAACCGGGTCCGAGTCAACCCGCGGGTTGACAACCTTGTTATACCATAACAATTTACCAACCCAATAACTTAATTCCGGACAAATGGCAAGTCAAGTGCCTCTTTTGCGTAAATGTCATAGTTAAGTGACTATTTATTGCCACTGAATATCCGGAAATTCATGGAGCCAAAACGCAAAGTGCCGAAATACCAACTCATCAAAATCGACACCGTCGTCATATCCAGTCTGGCCGTGGGTATATAAACCCCACAGCCCCCTCGTTACCACAACACACACAAAAGTAGTCGAGAAATAATTATCACACAAGATCAAAACACAGCTATGAAGAAGTTGGTCATCAATATTATGCTTCTTCTCGGCATAGTACTCGTTGCAATTGCTGGGCATCCATCGGCCGTCGTTTATGCTCAGCAATGCATTGGAGCTATCTGCCGTCTCAGCGAAGACTCCTTAACCGTCGCTGAAGCACCAACTCGCACAAATTCAGAGGGTTACGACGAACCCGAGTCCGGCAAGGACGGTGGCGGAAAAAACTGCCGTGGGTGCTAGCTGATGCATGCGCAATAATATGAATGATAATTAACGTGGAAGATTAAAAATCAAAAGAGAAGAAGTTGTGTAAGATTGTTATATTATGATATAAAAGTTTGTGTGTGTTTGTGCTTTTTTCCCCCTTAATGTTTCTCAGACCTACAATTTGCAACTCGTGCTAGGTTTATGCAGTTGCCCAGTTGGGCACTGCACGCACGGAATAAATTGATTTTTCAGTGTTTGCTTTAATTTGTTATCGCCATTAAGTGCCTGCAAGATATAGTGGTTTGCAACCTCTGAATCTTGTCAATGATGCAAATGAAAAATAAAATGATGCAAATGCAATCAGGCCAGAAGAGACAAAATATAAGGAGTTGAAAATGGCATTCCGAAGAAGATCAATGCAACTGATTTTTGATTGCAGTTCTACTTCTATGTCGTGGAGATGTGAAAATTGCACTGATCCTCAAAATGGCGCTTGGGCCATATCTCGAGCTTTGGTCGACATTTTGGCCACCTATTTGGGAGCTATCCCAATTCCCAAGTCATGCAAAGTGGTCCACTAGTGTGGTATGACATGAAATTGCACGAAGCACTACTTAAATGGCATAAAAACTATCCCCATAGACCACTAATCGTTACTTTGAGTCATTACCAAGAAAATTCAAGTCAATATGGTAAAAATTATGCAGTACTCATGTGAAAAATTCCATGAAATGAGGTTATGAAAACATGTATTTTACATGCATGGTGAATAAGTCTTTGAACTTTCTTGTTTACAACATGCAGCTCGACTTTCTTTTTCTTTTATTTCCCTTTTTAATGAATGGTTAGAGCTTCTATTTCATAAAAAAAAATGGCAACACCCCTTGCCATTAGGAAAAACAAACTACGGCTACTGTATTAACATAAGCCTAGCTAGGAGGCAAGAAATAGAGACACACGAACTTCAATTGCAAGAAGATTACAACCTCGGCACTATTACATAAAGCATTCATGCCTTGTCTAGCCTTCTTTACAACTTCAGCAACACTGTCACCAACGTGTACAATTTTGCTGATATCGCATTGATGTGGTAGATGATTTGGATCCTACTCAGCAAATCGTTAGAAAAATTGACGCCGTCACTAACACCGTCAAAGTTTCTAACGTAGTAGGCTAGATTTGTCATACTACCATGCAAATTCCTAAACTTTTACTGTATTTCGATTTATTTGGCTATAATTGGCACGAACATGAGAGTTGTGGCTATGAAAGTGTATTTTACCAAATTAAATGTACAAATTTAGTTTGTAGCTTAAAGAAATTTAAGCGAAAAAGTATAGATACAAACTGAATTTATACCAATTTTGTTTTTAAACGATAACACCTGTCCTCCTCCTCATGGAGATTAAATTGGAGAGGAATATTACAAAATTCTCATTGAAACTATCTAATCAACAACCCCGTAAACATCTAAGCTGAAAAATCCAAATCGGAGCATTAATTCATAACAAGTCTTTCTTGAAATGAGGAGACAGAAGCAAATGCCAATTCACAGCATCGAGATAAGATATTGATTAAGAGCACTCTCAGCGGCCTCTTTCCACTCCTATAAATTCTCAAAACGGTCTCTCTCACAACACAAATCACAATCCCAAAGAACACTCAAACACAGCATACATTTCAAGGCCCAGCAAGCAGTAAATAATAAATAAATATAATTATTATCGAAATGGCGACCAACCAGGTTTACCGTCACTATTCAATCATCTGCCGCGCTGTGGCGACGGCATTGATCATAATGATGTCGCTGTTAGTACAGTTGAGTAGCGCGGATGCCAATCATGCTGACGTGGCATCGGCGGTTCTGGCGTACAAAGCGCCGATAGCGGCGCCGGCGGGCAAGAGCGCCAACTGCGGGATCCAGGGAAAACTCAAAAAGTGCAGCCTTCCTGGGTACGATTGCTGCAGCCAGTGGGGGTTTTGTGGGGTCGGTAAGAAGTATTGTGGTTACAAATGTCAAAAATATTACGGGGATTGTTACGCCCCGCGTCCGGTCATCCCCCATTAATTTCTACCGGCCGGCCGGCCGGCGGACATGAGTCTAAGACTTGGCATTTACAGGTGTAGCGAGATTCCGATTTTTGTTTTGTTTTCATTGCTCCAGTTCACAATTACATCACATTTTGATATATTTTATTTCTTTCTACCTTGACTATTGCATGCCAGATTGCCAGATTACTCTTAACTCCTTTTATTACATCGCAACATGTATCCATTAATCAGCGGCGGATCCAGGATAGAGTAGAGCACTGGGCCACATTTGAAAAAGACACGGAAAGAACAGAGTCGTAACCAGATGAGCATTGAAACGAATATCTAAAATCGAAAATTTACAAATACTATACCATATTTGAATAAAGAGGAGAGGGCTAGTCCGTGGTCCGGGATGCCCTAGATCCGCCGCTACCATTAATATGAGAAAGGCTAAAACGATCATGGCATTAGCCCCGCAACAAATTACACATACTGAATGGGGTGGGCGAGGTCAAAATCTTGGTCCTGATCACTGTCTGATTTAAAACCAAAATAACCGAGCCCAACCTAGAATATGAAACCAGCCTAGTAGCCACTCCACAACCCATCTCTAGAAGCCCAAACCCATTATTATCCACTCAGCCACTAGTCCAAACTCATTCAACATCCAAAATCCAACGCACAATTTGACAACCGAGTCAGCTCTCCTTAATTCGTTAATAATACTCAATATCCAAAAGTATCCGGTATATGAAGTATAACTTTTGGTTATGCATAAAATTAGCTTTTATCCGGCTTGTTGGCAGGATGAATTTTATTTTATTTTATTTTATGTTGATCAATGTTTCCATAGTTTTTAATAATTTGGGCTATTCTATTATAATTATTTACTATTTCAAAGTAATATTTATGATATTTTTTATTATGAAATTAGCGGTAATTAGTTAGTATGTATTTGTGTTGATCAAGTAGTTCTAATTTACTGTTATTTATATGCTTTTTTCATGTTTTAGAAAGAACTTTTGCACTTCTTATTCTAGGATATGTATTCGAAGTTGGAATAAAATATATTTCGTTTAAAATTAGTATGAATTGAAAGAGTAAAACCATATGAAAGAGTAGAACCAAGTAAGATTACTGCGCTAATTATTGTTACCCGACCCTTTGGGCATATGAGTTTGGTTTTGTGTTGGCTAATTATATTATTTTGTTCATTATCTTCTCAATATTTTATATTCTTAATTGTTAGCCAACTAAGTCGGTTCAATATTTTTTATATGTTCTTGATTCTTGAATACCCGTACCCGTTGTTGAAAAGAAATCACAAAATGTTCAACTTCAAATGGTTAACTTGAGTTAGTAAAATATTACTTTTATAAAATAAAAATTGAGGCTTAAAACGAGAGATCAGTCGTCCGTTAAAGATTAAAAGGGAAAAAATAAAAGATTTTTCAGGATAGAGAAGCTACTGATGTCATGCTGATGTGGACAGGTTACTCATGGTTACTGATCATAGAGTTACTGACCTGATCTGCTCCCTTGTAGCTGGCTCGATAAGTAGTAAATAAATAGGTATGTCGTAAGCAAAAGCAATCTAATTATATATATTAGGACCACAACAAAATCAAAGAATGTCTATCTAGCTAACAAGCAGCAATAGAGCTTCTGTATGCCTATCCCCAAGTTTCACTGTTGCGGCTACATTAACTCAATGGCCCTCCTATGTGCAATCGAGTTGGAGATTGCAGATTTGATTCAAAGCCATGGCTATATTGGCCAGCCCATGTCCTTGCAAGAGCTAGCTGCCGCTCTCAAAATCTCTCTCGGCAAAGCTCCATTCCTCCAATGACTCATGCACGAATGTATTGTAATCTGCCATACCAACACATATATACATGTGTTGATGTGATTTGAATCAAACCATCAGCCGATACGACCCGCGGTGTATGAGTTCAATGTTATTTGGGTTCGGCTACTGGGCCTAGTCTGTAACTGCTTTTCCTTTATCATATTGGATTAGGATTAGAACTAGGAGAAGTACTATAAATACTTCTCATACTCCTATGTAATCTGTATCTCCTCGAAAAGTATAGTGAAACTGGCTCTTTCCTGCCCGTGGACTAGCTAACACACATTGTGTTAGTGACCCACGTAAATCGTGTATGTGTGTGCTTTCGTTTCTTGCATTGTTGAATCCTCCTATTTCCCAATCCGCAGAGCAACAGTTGTGACAAGTGGTATCAGAGCCTGGTTGAATATCAAGCAAGGGTTTTGATTATGAAGAATGATGTCGGTAAACATGATTATCGATAAGTTCACGGGGAAGAACAACTTTGCTATATGGCATATCAAAATGCAGGCTTTATTGAAACAACAAGGGTTGTGGGGGCCGGTGTCTGCGAAGCAGAAGAAGGCAGCGGTCGATGACTATGAGTGGAATACCCTGGAGGAGAAGGCTCACTCGACTATCATGCTATCGTTGTTTGATGACGTCATCATTGAAGTCACTACTGAGAAGACTGTCCCGGGCTTGTGGTTGAAACTGGAGAGTCTATACATAACTAAGTCTCTAACCAACAAGCTGCATCTCAAGCAACGGTTGTTCAGCTTGAGGATGCAAGAAGGTACGCCTTTGAGTGAACATTTGGAGCAACTTTATTCTATTTTGTTAGATTTACGCAATATAGATGTGAAAGTTGATGATAAAGATGCTGCCCTATGCCTGCTTGTGTCTTTGCCGAGTTCATATGATAACTTCATATATTCTTTTATTGCTGGTAAAGATAGCTTGTTGTTGAAAGATGTTCGATATGCTCTTCATACGAGAGAGATCATACATAAGACGTCTGGATCTAGTACAGGTGGTGAAGCATCGGGGTTGGCTGTTACAGGTGGAAAGGGAAAGAAACTTATTTTAATTTCTTTTTTCATTTGACAATCCCAATTTAAGATAACAAACTTATTTTATTAGGTAAGATTTATTAAGGGTTATAGGTATAATATGCCCCTCTACTATTTTTTACTTCAAACATGCCCTTGTACTTTGAAAAAATTATCAAACTTGCCTTTTTGTTAAAATTTCCATTGATAAAATCGTCAATCATGGTTGAACCGAGATTTAGACGACCCGACATCGGCAAATGGGAGTGAAAATGTCAATTTTGTCTCCCGCTTTATTTCTCTGGGTCTCTTCAAAGTGAAATTATTTGAATTATTTGGCTATACAAAAGAACAAGAAAAAAATTCTAAAGTGAAATTATTAGGGATATTTTAGACATTTGTGCCGCCCAAACCAAAGTTCGACCTTGGTTAACGGTATTGGGATGAAAATTTAAACAAAATGGCATGTTTGATCATTTTTACAAGGTACAGGGGCATGTTTGATGTAAAAAATAGTATAAGGGCATATTTAATAAAACGTCATAATAGAGGGGCATATTATACCTATAACCCATTTATTAACTTTTGATAGATTGATTATCTAAATTCTGGAAGCTTAATGGGAAAACAAAGTAACATATACATGGCGAGTTCTACAGTACCCTGGGTAAAATCCGAGGTACCGCATACCTTGAGTATGAAAACACTATCTAGACCTTGAATTGACCGATCTTTCGGATATGATACTATACTCTAACACTTAAAGATCAAAATCTAGGTGTTAACTCTCCCAATCTTATACTCCAAGATCAATTTTTAATTAGAAACAATAATCGACGGTTATGATTCATCCAAATATAGGCACAGAAAGGAATGCACCATCTTAGGGTTTATAGATTATGATTTAGATAATTATGACCTACGGTTCACTCATTAAGGGTTAGGGTATAATTTTAGACACAAAAATCCTGGTAATTCAAGGTCTAGATAGAGTTTCCATACTCGAGGTATGCGGTACCCTGGATTTCACCCGGGGTACCATAGAAGCCACCCATATACATATATGGATATAAACATGTCACAATTGCATTCCGAAAGCATAATTACTTGTGAATTAGTTTCATGTAGTTTTATTAAACTTTACACATTTTAAATTACATAATTTATTTTTAATTGATGATTAAAGCTACAACATATGTAGGTAGATAAAATGTATTAATGATGTATCTTAAATTGGTAAAATGACGTATGTAGATAAAATGTATATTTTTAGTAAAAAAAAATAAGTTAGGCCTACAAAATGAAATAGATGGTGGATTTCATTGATCTAGAGGAAACGAAAGTGGTATGTAGTGAAAAGGAAAAAGTTGTTAATGTGACAGTAGGAGTCACATATAAACTAGATTTGATATTTCATGGATGTGGATGGTCTAAGCCACCATACCCTCCTTAATGATCGACATCATTGGATTGTTTTCTTAATTACTACTACAACCACTAATTTTTTAAAATAGTCAGATATAGTACACAAAGTTTTATAGAACACTATGGCAACCAAATAATTTAGTTGCTGAATTTTATTATTTCATTATTTTTAACGTCTCTAATTTAAAATCGAACACGAAACTTTGGTTTAATTTGGAACCAAATTATTTAGTTATCTAAGATTTTTAAATTTCTTGCTTAAATTCATAACCAATAATATTTGGTTGGAGAAAGCAAAAATCAATATACTACCAAATTATTTGGTTGGAAAAACTAAAAATCATTATGCTACCATAATTATTTGCTTGGAAAAATTAAAAATAATCTACCAAATTATTTGGTCTCTTCCAGTTTTATTTGATTATCAATACTTTGACTTCAATCAGACAACCAAATTTGTAGTATTCTAGCTACCATAATATAATTGATTGTATATACTATTCTTTTCACAACTAATTTTAGTCTGGTTGTAAACTCTTTGGTTGCAAAAGTTAAGTTTTTGTTGTAGGGTTCCTTACCACCCAACTGAAACACCATGGTTATAAGTTGGATCGCAACTAGAGGTGGCAATTCTCAATCCAATACACCAATCGATTAAAAATATCCATCTAATCCAATCCATTTGATTCAAATCCAATTGGATTGGTGGATTCATTGATTGATCCATGGATCCAAATGGCAAATTACATTTTGGTACCTATACTTTTTATGTTTTACATTTTGGTACCCAAAATGTATTTTTATATGAAAAATATCATTGGAAAATTATGTTTTGGTACCTTAAATATTTTCATTATGATGTTTTAGTACCTAAACTTTTCACATTTTACATATTGGTCCTTGGTTGAGGATGTCATTTGGATTCATGGATAATCTATCAATCCACTTGACCCAATCCATCAATCCATTGGATCCAATCCATTTGATCCATGGATCCACCAATGCAATTCACAAATCCATGGATCAATCTATTTGCGAGCAACCCAAAGAAAATAACATATGAAATCGTGTGCGTATACCCTCCAACACAGCCCACGTGGTAATGCCCCACACGGTATCACTTTGTCCCCGTGAACCTTCCCTCCACCACCCAATTTGCCCTCTCAATTCAATAGTACGTACTAGTTGGAAGAAGCATTAATCAATAAGATAAGATACAAACCCATAAAAGAATCAAAAAAGAGATATGGAGGAGATTCCCATAATAACTATGCCCACATGGTAATGAACTAAAATAAGTACACTATCTATTAAAAATTTGGACCCATCTATAAAAATTTACAAGTTGGAGGAGGGAGAAAAACAAAAAAGTAATTCATACATGATGACAACCAAAAACTCAAAAAAAAAAAAAAGCAAAGCCAACGAACAAAAGGTGACAGTAAACAAACGTTACATAAAAAGACAATATAACAAAGTGCAACATGGGCGAAAGTGAAGTTCTACAGTAATTAAGCACATATATATTATATATGTATGTATGATGAGCTTACTATTGAAGATCAATCCTCCCCCTCTGTTATATATAATAATTGTGCCTTATAATGAACTTGGAATTAACGTTCAAGTGGACCAATTCCTATATAGCGGCGCGGTTAAACTATTATTCACCCGCCAGAACTGTTCTCTTCAGCTTCTGCTCTTGCACTTCTCCACAGCTCTTGGTGCTGCGTGCAAATCAAAATCCACAACTAATCATAACTGCATATGCGCACGATAAACAGAGCTTTTGCGACCAGTTGGTCACGGAAATAACAAAATTGCTGTTGCAAAAAAAGGTGACGACGACTCTCTAATGTTTTCATATATATATATGTTACTTACCAAGTCCAATTGCTTCAGACCCTTTCATTATTCGCAACCGCTTGCATGACTCCACGAACATCCTGTATTTATTATATGGATGAAACAAGAGGAATAAATTTACCATGCAAAAAAACACGAGAAGCAAATAAGCCACCAAAAAAGAAAAAAAAGGACTTACTCCCATGGAACATCTCCAACAAGCATCCAGTCTCCATCTTTGTCCTCGTAACTTGGCACGTATTCAGAACCGTTCAAGAGATCTACCAGCTTGCTCTCGCTCATAAAATCCTTCATCCCATTTGGTCCGCAATTGCCTGTGGGAAGAATTATTTTTTAACTCTCGCCATCAATAGAAAAAAAAAAAAATCATCCAGATCGATGTTAATAATTTTATAGCGACGAGCTAGGCGGTGACTAAATAAGAATTAATTACCGATAGTGAAGGAGCTGAACATTTTGCCGAGGGACTCGGAGAGGTCGCTGTAGCTGTTGTAGAGTTTCAAGTCGACTTTTCTGAGGTATGGAGCGCCATCCATGCTCACCTTCACGAACGCCGCCGCCGCCGGCGGAGGTGTGGTGGCGGCGGCGTCGGCGGCGGCGGGTTTCTTGGAAGGTTGGGCGTCATTATTACTTTTCTGGACAGCCATCACGTTCTTTCTGAACGACCGGATGGGCGGCCAACCCACCACTTGTGCCCTGCAACACAACAACAATAATAAAAATAAATAAGTTCAACCCCAACGCATACATTATTAGTTTTTTCTCTTCATTTTTTTTTTCCTTCTCCCGGGTGGAAATCAATATTCACCAATAATTATGGGATTAATTATTACATTTTTCTATAGTAGGTTAGCCCTAAAAGAAAGAAAAAAGAATACAAAATTTAATATATGCAGCTCTAGTAGTTGGGTGTATTATGGGTAGTATGAAATTGATAGTTGACAATACTATTTTAAGGAACTACCTAATGATTGTTAAGGAGATGAGTAAATTAATTAAGAGCTAAAGAGGTATCTTTCTTACTTTCCTAAGTATGTAACGAATCATAAATCAGTTGATCCCAATAACTTGAATTGTTGAGATAAAAGTACGATGTATCTTATACTACTTTCTAACATACCGGCCATGTCAGGTGGGTGAAACCATCGCTTTCGGTACCCGATATTTATTATTTTTTAAAAAAATTTTGGCCCCAGCACCGGCAGCCGCACGAAGAAGTGAAGAGAAGAGGTGAGATTAGAATAGATTAGATGATGTTTGTTTGGGAGCCGCGAAAATCGAAAGTAAAAGATTCCATATGTTTTGTTCTTTTCCCTTATGCTCCCGACACCCAACCAAAACCATCAACCCCAAAGTAGGCCCCAAACCAAGAAATTAAACAGTACAATTAATTCTCCCACAGTCTGGAGAATCAATGGATCTCGGCAACTGGACAGGCAGATTATCCTAATCACTCATCTGTGCCAACCAAACCAAACCAAACCAAATCAAACCATTTTATATGAATATCATTCATGGTCACGGTCATGGGTCATATCCCAAGTCCTAATCACATGCATCGACTATATGCATACGTTCACTACTAATTAACCACGCCCTCTTAATTATATTACATATGCAGAAAGAAATACGGACTAGTTTGGATTACTAACGTGCTTGAGCGTAGAAGCCGGAAAAGAAGAAGAATAATAATAATCATTTCAAGGATAAAGCGAAATTTATATGGGAAAAGAAATAATAAAACATACTTGGCAGGCGGTTTTGCCGGATCGTTGTTAGAGCAAGCAGCAGCGGATAATTCGTCCTTGTTCATCATCATCATCTTGTCATCGTTGTTGCCTGTCTTGATGGCAGCATGAGGATCGCAGCCGTCCATCTTGGTGGTGGACGGTGACAAATTGAGCTTCAAATCGACGGTCTCCGAGAAGCCTCTCTTCCCAGCAGCACCGGTGGTTCTACCCACTGTCCCAGCAGGTTTGGGCCCGCCGGGGAGGCCCAGCCTTAGCTCCGTCTCCTCGAAATTGATCGTCACGTACATGTCAGCCTCCGCAGTCGCCATAACGACGAACAAAGTCTTCTTCCTCCGCAGCCTCGTTGATTGAGGATTTCAGTAGTAAAAATGGTTTTGTTGTTTCTGGTATTGGAAATGGGGAGAAGGGGGAGGGGGGAAAGGGAAAGGGATGAGAAGGGATGATATATGATCGAGGTGGGAGGGAGGGAAATTTTGGACGGTGGGTGGTGCGACACGTGGACGGTGGATGGTGGTTAGGCAGCCCTCGCGGCTTTGTCGGGGAAAGAGGGGAAGAGATGGAAAGAGAAAGGGAGAGGGAGTGATGGCACGAATGACGTATGACAGTGGGTGGGGTTTAGGGGGAGAATGAATGATTGTGGGATGTGTGTGGACTGTGCAGTGGAGGTGGGACAGGGCCCAACTTGGCTCGTCCGAAATTATGATGATAATCAAACTCATGTTCGTGGTATTCGTCTACCTTTGATTCAGTTAATAAAGGAAATTCCCGCTTTGATCGGGTATGGACGGGTATGGATAAAATTCGCAAAGAACGAGATGGGTATGAGGCTGGTATGGTTATAGCGTCCCTCGCTTCATACCCAAACCCGCCTCATCAAGGTATTTTGCTATACGTAATAAGCTATAAATATATTTTTATAAATTATTATAAGCATGAAGGTAATTGAATAAGAGAACATGATTA
This sequence comes from Linum trigynum, assembly GCA_964030455.1. Lineage (NCBI taxonomy): Eukaryota > Viridiplantae > Streptophyta > Magnoliopsida > Malpighiales > Linaceae > Linum > Linum trigynum. The sequence continues at coordinate 35,525,606 of OZ034813.1, read as the reverse complement.
AAATGTAATTATATTTATCAAAACCATTGAAATTTTTGACCCTCTCAGCCGGTTACAGTTTACTTTCTCAATTCCTCATTGTCGCCGCCTTTCCTCTCCTTACTCCTGGATCATCTTGGAGACGACCACCTTACCAAATTTTTTGATGAGATAGTAATAGGTCATTGCGTATCATTTTTTATATTTGAATTATTTCGATGCATATTGGTGTAACTTAGTGTGTTTGAATAATTGGTAGTCTAGTAGACTTTAATCTTTTAGAAGTAAAAGAGGTTTTGTTTAGTTGACAAGCTTATGTTAACTATTTACTATATATATGTTTTAGATTAGAAGATGAATGATTTGATATAATTTAATATTTTCATTTTAATTTATTTTATTGATTAATCAATATTTAGGATTGAATGCTTTTTCCTATTAAGAAATATTATAACTACATTGATTTCCGCTATTTATTATGTATGATTTGTGTTATAATTGAAGACATACATATGCAACTTTTGATATACTAATCTTGCTTATACGGGGCGGGTATTACCCATGGGTATCCAAAACTCATGGGTATAGGGATGGGTTGCAAAACCTCACTCCGCGTGGGTATGTGGCGGGTATGGGTTTGGGTATTTGGTAATGGGGATGGAGATGGTTTAGACAAACCCGCCCCATTGCCATCCCTACGCCCAACCATTTAAACGGAGTAAATTGGCAGATTTGAGCCAAAGAAGGAGATTCGGCTTTTGAGAAGAAGAAAAAAAGAGTTCTATAGATAGAAAATGATGAATAACAAGACCTATAAGTTAACTGGAGCCGATAGTACATATCTCTATGAGTATGGATGTGTTGTATTTGGTATTCCTCTCTCTATGGACTAAACCTCCTTCTCACTTGGGTATGAAGAACCTTAGTTCCATGTGTTACGAATCTTGCTAGTAGTAAATTGATTAGGTTAAGAGAGCTTCATTGATTAATAGTATTAAATTGATTGTGCGAGAGTCAATCATTCCACTACTTTGTACTGGAATTCATTCTAAATAGTGGAGATCTTTGTGAATTGCCTTAACATTCATTCCGGTGAAGGTTACTTGTCTACCGAGTATTGTGTTTGAGAAGACTTGGTCAACTTAAGAGATTCCAACCTATTATCGAATCTTCCGCATTTTAATTAATAGTAAAATGATCAAAGGAAATTACAACTTGGACCTAATTGAGAAGCTAGGAGGACACATACCCGAGTGGCTCTTCTCGCTTTTGAAAACTGAACAATTTACCTGTTTTCCTTGTTAATTTCCTTTCTGCATTTTCACCATAATTTGACTGCAAGATAATAAATATTCAAGGATGTTTAGGTGCGTGGTTCTAGGAGGTGAAAAGACTACTAGTTTGTATTATTTCAGAAGATAGTTGATTGACTGTAAAATTTGTTCATGAAAAGATGTTGGAATGTTGATATTCTTTGACCATTTGTTTGATCCATGACTAATTGGCTCCCTCGCTTTTTTAATGTTCCCTTAATGCAAGTTTTTCCAATGTTTTCCTATGTCCTGTTGGATGAATAGGACTGAGATGATGCTAAAGAAGATGTTGCAGTAGAGGAACCAAAACAAGTGATTTTAGCTGAGGTTTTTGAAAAATCAATGAATCTGGTTGCCGTTTTTAGGATTGTTAACAGCCCAACAGGTATTGCTAGCTCTTCCTTCACTCAAACTATTACACTAGTTGCTATTTTTGAATATGTACTATTGCCAAGTGACATTTGTTGTCCCCCATGATTGCAAGTTAGCTATAGTATATGTGCAACTCCTCCGAATTGCCGATATTAGAAGACATGAAATCACATGTTTTTACCTTGACAATTTCTAGGTTTCCATGCATGTTTCATGCATCAGTTATGGTTGCTTGGGATAGAGTTCGTGGCATGAAGATTTTGTTTACATGCATCAGTGATGGTTGTTTGGGATAGAGTTCGTGGCATGAAGATTTTGTTTACTAGAAGAAGGATGAAATTTCAAAACGTTGATTCTATATAGACTACTTGATGTCGACCATCATATCATAGAAGGAATAATGAGATAGTTTTTTGAGCAGTAGAGATCTAGCTATTACTGTGATGCATATTGTAACAATATTATAGAATAATTATTGACTACAAGATTTTATACTCTTTAGACTGTTAATAATATTTTGTAATTGGTAATGAGATCATAAATAATTAATCTTGTATTAGGTATTGTAATTCGTCATAGGAAAATACTGTGATCGTCGGTTTGTAATTAGCCATAGTAAATTACCGTGAAAGTGATAGACATTTAGTCACGGTAAATACCATCTTAAAAGAAGTTCATACTGTTTTTAAATGTATTTTTTTCTTAGATATGTGCTCCAAAGTTGACATTAGGCACAATGTTTCTTGTGATTAATAGGTACAAATAAGCATAGGAAACTACACCGTGACTAGTTCTAATTAGTCATGGTATACAATTAGTCATGGTATACAATTAGTCACGAAACTTTATATCACTGTAAATGTCCCGTGACTAAAATCAATAATCAAGGAAAAATGCTTTTAAGTCCATGATTTACCATGATTAAAAGACCTTTTCCCTATAGTGCATGTAAAACGAGACTCGTAATCTTATAACAATATGCAAAAGGAAGTTAAGCAATTACAAAGACGAAGGAACATATACAAATAGTTGATGTGAGATGAAGCAATTTTTAGAAGCAGCCGACCACTTGAGCCATTAGGTCGACCTATGAGCCATTAGGTCGACAACTTGTTGATCGTAGCAAAACATACAATAGTGTATACATTTTACCACATATGCTTACAAGTCAACCATTTTTTCCAAGTCATGGTGACTTTCAAATAACCGTAATAAAGTCCGAAACATTGTAGAGAATATCACTTATAAGAGGTATTGACCGGGCCAAGACGATTTGTAGCTTGGGGCATGGCCTCCAAGAACTATAGATGAGTGGCATTATGGTGAGATATCCATTATCAGTAAGGTAGTAAATATGAATTTGGAATATGAAATTTGTGCAGAATAAAGTATACAAACGAGTTATGGGGCAACATTCAATTTGCAAACAATAAATTTATTTTTGATTATTTCAAACAATATGTGTGTGAATTAATGTCATTTATTTGTCGTATTTTTTATAAAAATTGACACTCTCTGCGTTGAATCGTGACTTTCCCCTTGCAAATAGGTGTATGGACTCCTAACATCATAGATAGTTGAGTAAACGATTGTGCTGGCTGGAGTTTATATCAGTTCCTCTTCATAAAGAAAAAACCTTAAATTATAGTTCTAAACTTACAATATCTATAATGACAAGGTTAAAGAAACCGTATAGAAGGTTATACCGGAATAGTGAGTGGTAGGGTATTTTATACAAAAATCGTGGTTTAATAATGATTGAACCATTTCCTATCGCTATAACTGTCTACCATTTTGAGTTCGGTATCCGGTATTTTGATCCGACAGGACGGTACGATAAAGTTTCCTAATGCAGCCTTGTTCAATGTAGCTCAATCTACCTTTAGGATGTTAGAGATATAAATTAAGTGCCATGTTGATATAATGATACAAAAATTAGATTTTTCCATGCATGTTCTTACTTCTTCGATCGCATAGCAAGCACTCCAATATTGTGGTTTTAGTTCCATGTTTCAGTGATTTTTCATTGGGGTCAAAACTCAAAACTCAAGTCTGATGCTCAATTCCCTCCGCAATATGGAGGACCATGTCGGAGGAATCGGCTATAGCCATGTGGAACAGATGGACAGAACTATAGAAGTCAAACCCTTAAAGTTGTCTGAGACTACTTGTTTTGATTTATTTTTATTATGGCACTAAAACAAAGAAGCGAAAGGGAATAACGCTGACACAAACACAAAAGAAGAGAAAGGAAATAACGGTGAAGAAGTCCACCAGTTTACGGCCGCGTGAGTCTCCTGCCCACAAAATGGATCCAATATGGCAAAGCAATGCCTAGATTCGATCGGCCCACGCTAAAATATTTTCATCGGCACTTAAAAAAAAAAGTTAATTGAAAACATGGAATTTTTTTAAACTCGTGTTATGTGACAATCCAAACACCATATCGGTAATACAAGAGAATAAACCCTTATATATAAGTGTTTAACAAATTAATTATTAGTACGAGGTTTTTTGGGGAAGACACCCAAGAGTAAAACCATACGGACTTGGCCCAAAGTGGACAATATCATACTAATGGAGCGGCCCGATTTTGACAATTGGTATAAGAGTTGGTTTTGGTTCGGAGCGGTGGACGTCAGTTTGGTGGGACCCTCATTCAGTGACCTCGGGTATTGAGATCCGCGTCTGTTTGGTGGATCCAGGAGAGATCCACGTTTGTTTGGCATATCAAAGAGAGTTCTGGGTCTGGAAAAATCCTTGTACCGAGAAGCTCATCGATACAAGGTGTCTGACGGATCAAGATAATCGCCGAGGGGATGACACAAATTCGTGGTCCTTATCTTGAGGGGAGGATTGTTATGTCACAATTCAAGTACCACATCGGTAAACAAGGGAAGGAACCATTGTATATTAGTGTCCACATAGCCCAATTAGTACGAGGCATTTTGGGGAAGACACCCAAGAGTAAAACCGTGCGGGATTGGCCCAAAGTGGACAATATCATACTAATGGAGCGGCCTGATTTCGACAAGTGGTATAAGAGTCTGGTTTTGGTTCGGGGCGGTGGACTTCAGTTTCATGGGACCCTCATTCTGTGACCTCGGGATTTGATATCTGCGTCTATTACTCTATTTGGTGGATCCAAGAGAGATCCACGTTTGTTTGGAAGATCAAAGAGAGTTTTGCGTTTGGGAAAATCCTTGTACCGAGAAGCTCATCGATACAAGGAGTTTGGTGGATCAAGATAATCGTTGAGGAGAGGACACGAAATTTGTGGTCTTTGTCTTGAGGGGAGAATTGTTATGTCACAATTCAAGTACCACATTGGTAATATACGGGAAGAAACCCTTGTATATTAGTGTCCACCTAGCCCAATTAGTACGAAGCCTTTGGGAAAGATACCCAAGAGTAAAACCGTGTGGGCTTAGCCCAAAGCGGACAATATCGTACTAATAGAGCTGCCCAATTTCGACAAGTGGTATCAGAGTCTTGTTCGGTTTGGGGCAGTGGACGTCAATTTGGTGGGACCCTCATTTGGTGACCTCGGGATTTGAGATCTGCGTCTGTTTGGCGGATCAAAGAGACTTCTGCGTTTGGGAAAATCCTTGTATCGAGAAGCCCATCGATACAAGGTGTCTTGCTAATCAAGATAATCACTGAGGTGAGGACACGAAGTTCGTGGTCCTTGTTTTGAGGGGATGATTGTTATGAGACAATCCTAGTACCACATCGGTAATATAAGCAAAGAACTACTTTGATATAATAGAGCATAGTAGAGCTACTTTGGATTGAATCAACTGATTTTAATAATTCGAGTTGTTGGGAGTTATTTATACATGAATTTTATATCACTTCTTTGTATACCCTCTCAAAATAAAGTCGGCTCATCATGGACTTAAATTTGTAATGACCCATCATACTATATGTTTAACAAACTGTTAATATAATGTCATAAACAACTGATCTCAATAACTTGAGTGATTGAGAGAGTCCGTAACTCATATCACTTCCTCGTAAAGATATCAAGTACTTCAAGAAAATCATATCAAATTCACTAAAAGCTTTTGGCAACATTACCCAATGGCTTTGCTTGGTTTACAAGATATTTCCTCAAGTTAAGGCTTAGATCTGGCCTGCCTCTAGAATTCATTTAGAGATGCTTGGTACATGTGTGGTTATATCCAATAAAAACATCAAGGTAATCGCACATAATGGCCGGAGTCCAGGTACAGGAATGCATGCCCCAGCATGATGTGACTTCACTAGTCGCCCAAAGGAGGGCACCTACTCCACGTGTGTATGTTTAGCCCACTTGGGTTAGCGTTACATATTTGCTTAGAAGTCAGGTTAGTTTATCATATTTTCTACTTCTAGGATCATGTGGATTGTATTTGTTACTTAGTATTTATTGAGTTTATTGGCTAGAGTTATGTACGAATGGTTTGGTTTGCCGAAAGAATGAAGTTGTATTTTTCTCCTTGTTCCAACTTTTATCGTGTTGTAGAGGTCTAATTGCAAACTGTAACCAAAAGATCCACAGAATATTAAAAGTGAAGCGAGACAGAATTGAAAAAGCTGAATAATTGTTGAGGACTATTAGTCAAAAGGCTAGAACTAAGCGACTATGCAACCGATGAAGGCAAAACACCATAAAAACTCTAGACATGTCCTCCTCCATCCATGTGTAGATCATTTTAGAATATTTGGTTGTGTGAGTTACAATAATATTCATGATCAACCAAGAAGGAATTTGGATAATAAAAGCGTGGTCAGTGTGCCACTTTCTTGGATTATCACCTGAGTCCAAATCTTAAATGCTTTACAATCGAGCTAAAAAAAGATAGTGATTAGTCTAATTTCAACCTTTTACATACCGTTTGGTATAAATGAATTCCTTAAATTTTGAAGAATTCATTTGAAATGAATTTTTTTTGTGTTTGGTATTTAATTCAATTCTAAATTTTGAATTCTATGGAATTGAAACTAGTTATAGCAATTCCGAGGAATTGAGATGGAATTTCCAAATGAATTTTACAAATATTTACTAATTATGATAGAATGATATAATTATCTTCTTTTATTAACTAAATTACTTATACATATAACATACCATACAAAAGAAAAATGGCAAAGTGCTGAACGAAGAAAGATATTGAAGCATGAAAAAGAATGACACATGGACTCTAAAAACAATGCCTAGAGGTGTTACTCCTTGTTTAAATTGAATTTTGAGGATAAAATTGAAGGAAGACGGTATGTTGACATGCACAGAGCAAGATAGGTGGCTAGGTTTATCTCAAGAGGCATAGAATCTAGTTTACTGAGGCATCCGTGTCTGTAGCCAAATGAGATACCATTAGAAGCTCCAGCTACTTATAAGGCATTTACAAATGTTATTGTTTGAAGCTCCAGCTACTTATAAGGCTGATTCTTGTACTACTTGATGCCTCGTTGGTATAGTTTTAATGGTTTTGAAGATACAAAGCAACCTAAGGAAGATCGGGTCAAGCATTGAAGAACTCTGGAGGACCAAATGAGTTATAAAGAGAAGATTAACGAGTTTTCACGGGAAAGAAGTGGTCCGATGAAAGATAAGTCAACTACAAGTTGCCATAAGATGTCAAGATGAGCCCATATATAGGTGGAAGAATCAGCCTATTCTGAAGAAGAAAATAGCAGTTGCCCAAAAAAACGGTCCAATTGTCGCTTCTCCAAGTTGCAACCCAAATCATCTGGAACAGAAGTCCATGGATCAAGAAGTCTAAACCACGAAGAATCAGAATTGCAGGTCCAACCACCACCTTCCCTTTTTCCTTGTTGACAAAGTTTCCTAAGTCTACTAGATTTAGGAGACTCTTGCCTAGTCGGTTTAGGTTATTTTAGGTCAGATTTTCCCCTATAAATAGAGGGCATGATTCCATTGTAAGAGCAAGGCTGCACAATCACACAATTCTCTATAACACTTTACATGAGTGCTTAGCATACTCGAAGTAGAGGGGTCTTGAACTAAGGAGATGTCATCATCAATGGTGGTACCTTCCTTCTACTCTATGTAGCTTGTCGAAATTTATTGTATTAGGATTTGATTTTGAATATTGTTATATAAATGAATGCTATGATTTCATCTCATGCTTGTGTTTGCCTGTGAAGATTTTGATGCCTATGATGATGTATGAATGCTTTCTTATATTCGATGCTTATTGATGGTCATTGATATTTCCATTGTATGATTGCTCTTAATACATTGTATTCTACTATATGCATGATGCTTAGTGTTGCCTAGATTGTCAAGAAATTACCTTCAAGAACATTTATATCATTGATGCTACATTAGTAGAGATGGATTGATCACCCATTTATGCTTCAAGTACTACCAATGCTTCATTAGCATCAATGCTATATATATATATATAGACTATAGTTATGGTTCGTAGAAGCCCACAATTAACTATATGCTATCTTAACTTCCATGTTCTTCATTATTTAGGTAATGGCATGAAGCAAAAGCACGCATTAGCTAGTTAAATCTCTATTTCAAGAGGCTCTGCATGGGTAGAGAGTGGCCTCAGAGGAAGGGATATGGCATTTCAATAGATGAATTGTCGATGCATGATGTGAATGAACCCTAGTTTGCATGATTATCTTTGAGCTCACTACCTATGTGATATGGCCAATTCTTGTCGTAAAGCTAGAGATTTTTTTGGAATTATTCAACGTGTTTATACGATATTTTCAAATTCCAATAAAAGATGGCTTTTTTTAAAAAATAATGTTAATTTGACTTTGAAACTGTTATCATCTACTCATTGGGAGAGTCGTGTTGAAAGTGTAAAAGCAATTAGGTTTCAAATGCCAGAAGTGGGAGAAGTCTTACTTCAAGTAGCTGATCTTGATGGCGATTCAAAAATAGTAGTGAAGCTGAATCTTTAACACGAAATGAACTTGGCGATCTTGAGTTTATTCTTTCATTAGTTATTTGGTATGAAATATTGTTTTCAACAAATTCGGTTAGTAAACATTTACAATCCAAAGATATACTTATTGATGATGTTATTTTAAAAAGATGGATTGATTTCATTTTTCAAAAGATATAGAAAAGATGGTTTTCAAAAAGCCTCAGAGCTAGCGAGGAAAGTTTGCACGACAATGGATGTTATTCCAAATTTTTCTCAAAAGCGCGAGATTAAAAGAAAGAGGCATTTTGACGAGGTTCCTGAAAAATTCTTCCAATAATGCATCTTTATCTAGGGTGGAATCCTTTAGAGTTAATTATTTCCTATGCGCAGTGTATCAAGCAATTTCTTCACTTACTAAAAGATTTGAGTTGAGCAATATAGTAGTTTTCAATCTAATTTTGGTTTCTTATTTAGTTTTAAGAAATTATTTTCCTTGGATTATTAAAAATTGAATTCTTCTTGCATCCATATTCAAACCATTCTTAAGAAAAACGACCAATCTGATATTGATGGTAATGATTTGTATATGAGCTTAAGTTATTACCAGATTTTTTTACCTAAGGAATGTATTCATCCTTTTGAAATTTTAAACTTTTTGAAACGTGTCGATTGTTTTCCTAATGCAAGCATTGTATATAGAATCTTATCAACTATTCATGTAACTGTTGCTACAGCAGAAAGAAGCTTTTTGAAGTTGAAGTTGTTGAAGTCTTATTTGCGCTCTACAATGACACAAAAGAGGCTTAACGGATTAGCTATGTTGGCAATTGAGAATAACTTCTTGGATGATGCTAAATTGGAAGAGCTAATAGAGGATTTTATTTCCAATAATACTAGACGGTTGTTACTTTTCAAACAATGATCGATAATATTATCGCTAGACCCTATTGTAATAATTTTCTAAACTTATGTATTTTATAATTATTTAATAAGTTTTATTTATAATAAATTTGTGGAGAAAAATTTTAGGGCCACATTTTTTATTTTAGAACAGGGCCCGAATATAATGGGTGGCCCTGCTTCTACAAATAAATTTAAAACCAAATGACCCTTATAAAGGAACTTTATTTTAAAGATCAGAAAAAGTCATTGAAGTATTTCAAAACGGAGTGATTCGATTTTGAGATCAATGCATATTTCTAAATGCATGCCTTCTTATCAATGCATATATAATATAATTAAGAAAACATTTGTATTGTAGATTTTTATTTTATTTTAGTTATTGTAGTATTTAAATAAATTATATTAGTTTTTGAGTGACTTTTGCTCTTTATTTTAATGTAGTAGATACCACATATATAAATTTAGATATATAGTTGAAAAATAATAATCTTATGGAAACTATCTCAATAATTTCAAAGAATAAGATTTAATTATCTAATTTTGAGTGATATATAGTTTCTTTGACATCAAACAAATTTCAACACTTATTTACATAAAATAAAAATAATTAATGAATTGTGAACAATACAAACATTATAACTATCCCAAACAAAACTATTCAAACTATCCTATGCAAAACCTTACCCAGTATATAGAATTAACAGGAATCACGACGTCAATCCACGGCATATATAGGTGGTTCACCGTTGCATGTGCAGAAGTCTAGCCCTCAAAAATCAAAGTGCATGATGCATGTATTACTGAACTAATTAATTGAATTCAAGAGTACTAAACGTACTTGGACGAATTTGCTCAACAATATTCTTTTTGTGTTCTCACTATTTGATCAAATATTAAACTTGAAGAATAGTCAATATATGTGATGAAGATCGTGTTTTGCTGGGGAAATGTTCTATGACCTCGCAACATGGGCGGTTAGGGATTAGTAATCTTCATGTGGGATTATCCCTGAGTTCAGGCCTATTGTCTGGACTTAACAAGTAATTAAATTCAGGCCCTCTTCTTCCTGATTCCCTGAGGGTGTACTTTAATTAAGATTGCTTGTCGTCCAATGCTAATACATACATTCACTTGTTAATCACAACTAATTAAGCAATCATTGCCAACCAATCACCTGATTGATGATTATTATTATGTTATTGAACCTTGATTAAAGATTCCAGCCGAAATTTGTGCCTCAATCTTTGCTTCACATGTCTCTTGACGCCAATAACGTTGATCTTTCCTATGTCTCCTCCCAAATTAATATTATCTCATTTATCTCACAAAATTTAGAATGTTGGGTCTCTCATTGCATCTATTGCATTTAGTAAGCAAAACAAATCATGGTCAATTTCACAATATTTCCTGGGTCAGCATAAGGAAATGGTATAGATTATAGATATGTTCATATTTGAATTGGAAGTAGTTGATCATAGGAATGACAATTCGAATTCAATCTATCCACTAAAAAGTCCAATTAATTAGTTCAATTAATCCAATCCAATCCAAATCTATTTAATTCAGTCCATTGAACCCTAATATAACTGATTCGATCAATTGATTGCGGTACAAATGCATTTTAGGACATTTATATTTTATATTCTACAATTTGGTATCTAAAAATTAACTTTTACGAAAGAAATTAACTTATAAAACTACATTTTGGCTCCTAAAAATTCTTTGAATGACATTTTATTACTTAAAGTTGTCAAAAATTTCATAATGATAAAAAAGTTAGATACCATTTGGATCCACGAATCCAATCAATATATAAACCAATCACTTTAATCAAATTCATGAATTAATAATTCCATAAGTTCATGAATTCATTTCATTTGCCACATCTCAATAGATATTGAGACTGATTATCTTCTCCTTATCCATAAGTTTTTCTTACAATAATGTGAAGGGAGGAAGTTCTCTCCTATAGATGGGGGACATATGTGAACAAATCAAATACTTAACACAAGGTTTGGGCCCGATTCCTTGTGCCTTTGTGGTCGAGATAGTAATAGGAATGCACATCTTTTATCTTTTAGCTCATATCATTTTAGATCTGTAGAGGTCAGCGGGCAAACATCCAATTTTTATTAGCATGAGATAATACTAGTTCCACTCAATAATAATATTTTATGTTAATAATATTTTATTTTTTAGGGTCAGTGGCGTAGCCAGATTTATTTAAGAGGGTGCATAAAAATATTTTTTGAATAATGACCCATGATGCACTCTCATGTTCCATTTCAGAAAATTTTATATCAACATATTTATTGAAAAAAGTATTAGCCTAAACCTAATTGCACATGCAAATATAAGAACAAATTTTCTCTTCCGACTACTATTTTTATAGAAAGTAAATTATTTTCTCTAATAATCTGCACTCTCTTATCCATTAGATAAACTAGACTATATAAAATTAACTTAATAGATAAAATTAACTTATAAAATTGATTATGGTTGAATTGTGAATTTTGACTATTAACATTGAAATTTGGGATCAAATTTTATTATTGGCATATTAATACTACTAAGTTTTTATGTGTTTCTCAAAATCAAGGGGGTGCCATGGAACCCCCTTCTTACTCTCTGGCTACGCCCTTGCTTAGGGTTGTCTACAATTAATGTAAATTAGTAAAGGAAGGGGCACGCTGTGACTGTCATAATCCAATAGCGACACAAATCATGCGATGGAAGAGAGGACTTTGATTAATGATTACTATTTCGCTTACAATCCAATATTAGTCCCTCACTCACTATACAAATGTGTCCGGTCTCGCCACTTGAAAAGCCTCCATCTTGCCTATCCCAAGCATTTTCCCCAACCTTCCAACCATCGGATTCTAGGCCCCATGCCTGATCCCATTCACATCAAACGTGGTTAAAGGCCCATCAGATCTTGAGACCCCTAGCTCGGGCGACCAAAGCCTATGTTCGCCACCCTGATGCGAGTCGGCCACCTCCATGGGGCTTTGATGACATGTAGAACTGACTATTCTAGACCCCGTATTATGTTCCAAAGTGCATACATTTTATCTTTGTCATCATAATACTTTGAATTTGTGCTATGAATGCATAAAGTATGTATTAGCAACCTTAGGATTTCTTTTGCGGGTTTGTAGCGCTTTTTGTAGCGCTTTCTGCATTTTTGGGTCAAAGCAGACTATTGACCAACTTGGTAGTCGAAGGGTAAATTGAGATCCAGTTGCTGGAGCTAAGACTCAAAGAGAAAGCTAGCTTAAAAAAAAGGAACCCAAAATAGCGGCCCAGGTTAAGAAATGGCCATTGCTGCCATTTTTGAGTGGCACCTCTACTTTGTTAGAAAGTTACCTAGGAGCTTCCTGATTTGCTAGCCTCGAGTTTGGAGCTTTTTAATTGGTCGAATAATGCAGTAGCTATGAGTTTCCTCCCCAAAAGGCCTAATCAAAGGCCTATAAATAGAACTCTGGAAGATATAAATCGAAAAAAAGAAGAGAGTTCAGGAAGAGTTGTTTTAGCAACCTGCCAACCATTGGATTTTGGGCCCCATGCCTGATCACATTCACGTCAAAGGGGTTACAAGCCCATCAGGTTTTGGGACCACTAGCCAGGGCGACCCAAAGCCTACGCTGGCCACCCTATTTCGAGTCGGTCGCCTCTAGGGGGCCTTGATGACACGTATAATTGACTATTCTAGACCCCTGTATTATGATCCAAAGTACATTCATTTAATATATATTTATCATCATAATACATTGAGTTCGTGCTATGAATGCTTAAAGTTTGTTTTAGCAACCCTATGATTGCTTTTGCAGGTTTGATGCACTTTTGGTAGGGCTTTGTGCATTTTTTTGTCAAAGCAGACTAGTGGAGCACTTGGTAGCCGAAAGGGATATCGAGATCTAGTTTCTGGAGTCGGGACTCAAAGAGAAGCTGGGCTTAACGAAAAGGTGCCCAAAATGCCTACCCAGGTTAAGAAACAGAACTGTTGTTGCCACTTTTACGTGGCACCTTTTCTTGGTCGGATGATGCAAGTAGAGGTTCCTGATTCGCTGGCCACGAGTTTGGAGCTTCCTGATTGGTCGGATGATGCAATATCTATGAGTTTCTCTCCCCAGAAAGCCTAATCAAAGGCCTTTAAATAGACCTCTAGAGATTGAAAAAAAGAGGAGAGGTCAAGAAAGGGTTGTTACTTTGCCAACTGAGCTACTCACCTGACTTAGAGCGGAACCACCCGAGAGGGAGGAATCAATGTCAGAAATTTCAGCATAGGCTATGCTTTTTTTGTCGGGCCGTTGATTCCAGTGGTTTTCTTAGACTCCGATTTGATCGTTGATCTCCCAGAAATCCTTCGCCATGGTGGGCTAGTTCGTTTAGTTGCGTAGGTATGTGAACCCTAGAGGTTCTAGTCATATAAAGCTTGATGTTTGGCTTAATACGATTGATTTATTTCATATCTATTGATGCTTGATTTCCACTATTTTTTATTTGTCATCTTGAATGAATGCTTAGTCGACCTTGCAATCCTTTGTGGTGCAAGAATAGAAATCCCAGCTGTGTACGATTAGACCAGACATGACGGTTCTATTCTCTATCCTCATTCGATCAAACGACATGATGCCTCCAGAGAGAAATCTGTAGGGTCCTTATCTCCCATTAGTTAGAGTAAATGCTTTGACACAAGGAGGGATAAAAACATAATACTAAATCGACAGCTCGTACCATGCCTTGTATTGAGGGAGACGTGATTAGGAGACCTAGGGGGAGCATGCCTATGTAACTTCTATCCTTCTCTGCTTTCTCACTCATCCAACGTAGTATAGATTTACTTTATTGCACCACTCTTTTCTTTTAGCTTTAGTTTTGAAAAACTAAAGGCACCTCAACCTCCTACATCATTTTCTAAATAAATAAACTCGTACCTGGCTGCCAAAGTAAGGGTTATGTGAGAGGCTCTAGGGAAATACGATCCTGACCTTCGGGCCAAGTAAATTTTTTTCATGGTACAATCAATGACATCATGCTTTCTTCCCATTTTTGTCATAGTCGGGTCCACTGGGTTGGACTCTATAAGTGCCAGCCCTTCTTTCTTAATTCACCAATCCAATGGTGCACGCCAGTCGTACGCTCGAGCCACTCCCTAACTTGTATGCGGACATGTTTTGTCTCCATACCCATTGAACCCCTAACTCGCAGGCCTGACTCCATATAGTAAGGCTTCATGCGTACATATTAAGACCACTAAGGCGACTTCACAATGCAACATCCCGCCATACCTGACTCGAATTCATTGTGATGGCTCCCCATTCGGCCTGGTGCTCAACTGTTCCCACCGAGATCGTCGACCCACTTCATCGGCTCAACGCCTCCTCTTACCTCCCTGTTTCCTGGATCTTCTAGTCATCTTCTGCATCGCAGACTACCAGGCTTCCCCACACGCCCCCAAGGATTGGAACTCTCGGTTCTCTAATAATGCGCTACTCTTTCATGGTCATTTTGTTGGCCTTTCCCCAATAATGTATGATGATTCGGAATAGAGATGGTGGAATTTAGATATCCGTTCGGCCGCTTACCTCCTTCAACATTACCTACTCTTCCTCAGCCAAGGATTTTAGTTTTTTGTCGACCAAAATCATGTCAAGAGTCCTCCTTCTTTCCTTTGCGACTTTGGTCCTTCGACTGCTGCTTGCGATGAAGCCATGCATATGTTGCATTGTCGTCTCTATCTCCTTCTGTTCATCGCTTCGTGATTTCTCAAGCAAAACTTCCACTTCTCTTGTACCGTCCGCATTAGCTTGCTCATATGCTCAAGACTACTTTAGAGATCATTTTGCTCCTCTTGAGGTTTTGGGCATCCAATTGGATTTGGCTCCAGTCTTCTTTGTCCTATTGCATATGGAGATCGGAGGCTTCTATATGTGCCCTCGTCTTTTTTTTGTGCTTCAATAATCTCCCAAAGTTGTTGTCCTATCTCTTACTCCGTGATGACCTCTAAGGATGTCGATGACATGTGGTTCTTCATTAGGGGCATCATTTGCGGTTTTGGAGGAACCAGACTCTTATACCAATTAACTAGTAATTGATTTCACGCGTCGATAATCAATAAATTAATTACTGCTACTCCTAAGAAACTACGATATTTAAAATGAAATACTGGTTTATTCTTCTCTTATTTGAAAGGTATCGCAAAAGTACATATTTATAGGATTAATCCCATAAACATTTCCCTCAACACAACAAGTAAACAATAACTTCATTAAAAAAAACCAAAATTAATACTAATATTAAACAAAAACAAAAACAATAAGGATGTAAAGTTATTGTTATAAATATGTACTAATATGGAATATTCCAACAATTCATATACCACATATAGTACAACAGCTCTGTTTTACTCCAACAGTATCAAGAGCAGGTCCGGTAGTGGCTTGCTTTATCGGGATAGGTGCCCCTTTGGTGGTAGCTAGGGGGGTAACGTGATAAGAAGATGGGTACTACGATGGGGATTCCTTTGGTTGTAGTGTGGATGGTGTAGTTGCTCGGGGTTCCACATTCAGAAGGGGGTTTGGTGGTGAGGGATAGGGTAGGTACAATGGTTTTTGTGCAGGGCTTTATTTATGTAGGTATTGACGACCCGTACATTGTCGAACTGTGACTCGTCCTGAATATCACAATTAATTTCCGCCTAAGGTCCAAGTATAAACCTTAGTAGGGTGCAATACAGGGCAAGTATATTTAAATATTGACTCGGGGTGGTCCGTGTACCCCTACTTCAATTGTTTGAAGCATTATCTAGCGAATCGGTTTTGGTTGAAAAGATTGCTAACTAAAGTAAAGCAAGGCAAAAGTAAACGATTTTGAAAGCTCTATGTGAGAAGGATCACTCGGGTGTCGCTTCCCCCTAACTACTACCATGGCATGAAGAATTGAATTAATTGTTACGGGCAAGGTGACCGTGAACCGCTAGGAAACTCAACTATGATCGTAGACCACACTCTCGTTTGCCAAACCAAAGGATACATTATAGGCTACTCAATTAGCCCTCTTGGTGAAGGCAATCAATGGTTGACTTACTCTATCACTCAACCCAATGGTTGGTCGGCTTAATCGCACTTAACCAAATTGCTTAATTCAACATAGAGGTTTGCCCTACATTAACCTAGATAGGTTGCTTAAAAAGTCCAAGGAATCCCAACTCAATTGAGCCTCCTTTAAAAGGGGGTTTTCCTTCTCATCTAGGTTAGAATGACCAATTGGATTGCTAAGCACA
This sequence comes from Linum trigynum, assembly GCA_964030455.1. Lineage (NCBI taxonomy): Eukaryota > Viridiplantae > Streptophyta > Magnoliopsida > Malpighiales > Linaceae > Linum > Linum trigynum. Next base: position 35,508,852 of record OZ034813.1, on the reverse strand, counting down.
AACATGCACAATCAACATGAAATATACCTCAATCATTGAATGATTTGAATTCAAAAACACCCATAATAAATCATTCAATTCACCCAACAACTACATAGCAAATAGTTAGGGTTTCACAACACCCAAGTGAAAAAGAGTACTACTCCATGCTAGGAAGGGGAAGAACACAAGAGGAAGAGGTAGAAACAATCATGGTGATGCCTCCAATCTCCTTTGAGCTTGTGTTGATCTTCTCTTGGGGAGAATCTTCCCAATCCACCACTTAGAGCAAACCGTAGCCTTCTTTCTTCCTTGGTTCGTTCTTTCTCTCTCTAAAATCTGAAGAAGACACTTTCTCACACTTTGGCCTCCCCCTCTCTCTTTCTTTCAGCTCACATTATATACCAGGATCGGGCTCAGTTCACGGCCTCAGTTCATGGTCGTGAACTCTTCAACACGTCCGTGAACATAGAGCGCGATGCCGAAACACACCGCTTCGCCATCAGGAGTTCACGGTTTGGCCTCAATCTTCACGGTCTTATTGATCGTGAACTCGTCCCGCGGTACTAACTGCAGAATTCTCCCTAAATGCATCCTGGTTCACGGTTTTGGGCTTCAGTTCACGACCATAGTGAACCGTGAACTGCGCCTGGATCACCCTCTTTGCCCGGTCCTCGCCTCTTTTCGTCCAACTTTTGACACCCCGGGACTGGTTTCACCTGTTGGATCCTGAAACACACTAAAACTCACAATACGTAGCGTAAAACCACCCTTTTTTGGAGTCCAAATGCTACAAAAGCCCAAGGGAAACGGGGATAAAATGTGTGCATTTAGACCCGAATCACTCCCCCACCCTTAAACGTTTGCTTGTCCCCATGACACGCTAGAACACAACACCAAACTACAACCAAGTGTAATTGCAGTCCGGAAATGCAGTAACAGGCAAGCTCTATTTGTCAACTCGGAGTCTAGATCTACTACCTACTCCGTGAATATCTATTATCTAGAAAACTAAGTCGAGTGATTGTGATTTTAACTAAAAGCAGTAAGAAAGCAGGAAATGGTTCGGTTTTCTATAGAAAGGGAAGAGTCACTCGAGAATGAGTCCCCCTAGCTCCTTAGTTAGGCCGAGGTTGTAATTACCCTGGGTTGATTAACTGTTGATTAAACTGCGGAAGATCCGACAGTAACTTGGAATCTTAAGCTGACCAAGCCCTCTCAGGCAGGCTAACCGGTAGGCGACTAACCTTCATCGGGATAGACTGCTGAGGTTATAAGCACATAACTCCACTACTGGAATTGGGTTCCAGTACAAAGCAGTAAATCGATTAACTCTCGTATAACCAATCTACCACTACCGATTGATGAAGCTCTAACAACCTAATCAGATTCTATCTATCTCAAGTTGCAGCACAAATCAAGAAAAGATGATCAGACTTCAATTGACTCAATGAATCATGCATCAATCGATTAAAATCAAACAGTATAACAATCCCAAGTCATTACAATCAAGATCCCTAACACATGGAACTAGGGTTCTTCATACCCAAGTGAGCGAAAGTTCTACTCCATAGAGAGAGAGAGGAAAACAGAAATCAGAGTAGCCATACTCATAACAATGAGGATAATCTGCTCCGGGATGATGATCTTCAATCCTGGGGATGTAATCTGGTCTAAAATGGTGAGAAATCCACTCCAAATAGCTCCTAGGGTTTGTTCTTCGCACTTTCTCCCTCTAAAACTCTGTTTTTGCTCCAAAAAGTCGATTCCCTCTAGGATGGCTCGAAATTGGGTTAAAAGCCAGAATTTCCCGACCACACGGCCGTGTGGCTTTCTAGTCTGCCCGTGTGGATGTGAAAACGCCGTGTTTCGATTAGTGGACTTCAGGCACGCTGCACGGCCAGAGTCACACGGTCGTGTGGGTTTCCAGACTGGATTTCCAAGTCACACGGCCGTGTGGAATTTAGGTCTGCTAGCATGAAATTTCCAGCTTTTCGTCAAACGTCCCAACTTCGTCCAATCGACCCCCAACTCGTGCCCAAACCTTCTTTCACGTACTAGGACCTGAAATATCACAAACAAGAAAAACCTAGCGTGAAATCGGCCTAAAACACGAGAGATGAGACTCAAACGGTACATGAATGGTGGATAAAAACATGTGTATATATCAAGTCATCAAATTCCCCCACACTTAACCGTTTGCATGTCCCCAAGCAAACCTGACTCAAACCGATACAACTCTCCAGACCTCTATAGCAACATGCAATCCCGATCGTCGGCAGAGGATTTTCTAGATCATTTAGCAACTTACGAGGTCAACTGGTCTTCTAAGACGCCCCCTATCTCTCTCAATGAGATTACTAGACTCAAGCCAGGATCATGAAACGCAGTGGAACTAAGACAGTCAATTCATGGATAAGGAGACTCACACAATTCAACAACCAAGGACTCATTGTATCGGGTGCTCTTTCATTTCATTTCACTTGTTGGAACCCCTTCTTCTTACTATTTGTTTTTTTTTTTTGGGTTCCAATTGCAGTTTGTATGCGCGGTCTGCCCTTATTAGGTGAGCAAGAGCAATTTCTATACATCTGTCACTTGCAGAGTACTTCTTTGAACTCCTATTCCTCACTTCGTGTGGAGGGTCAATGAAATTAAGGGGGTTCGGAAGCTCTATCCGTGCCCTTAAAAATACATCCTCAAGTAGGCAAAACGTTCAAAGGGTGGAAATTTTACTTGTACTAGAGACAACTTAGCTTCACCTTGTAGGCCTACCCCACCAAGGATCACTAAAATCTCTTCCAAAACCCGATTTTGTGCAATGAACGGTGCCGCACACGTTGGGCTTACCCCATGTCTTAGAATTCCAAATTTTTGACATGGAGGACCAACTGCTTTTTCATTTCACACTTGAGCACCCTTTTTCAATATACGAGTCCACAACACAACATAAGAGGAGTCATCAATACCACATGAATCAACGGTCCTAAATCCACTAGTTCACAAAATCAACCGGCACAGCAGAGAGACAGATAGAAAATCTTATACTTCAACATCCTCCATAGTGCTACAACTACCTCCCTAGGTTGCATATCACCATGAAGACTGTCAATTCAAAGCATACTGAGCAGGATTTTGCAGGGAACAGTACTTGGAGCCCTCAATTCATCAAATTGGACAGTGGACTAGGCTCCAAGCACACAAACTCATATAACAGTCAAAAATAGATACCACCCCCCACACTTAAGCACGACATTGCCCTCAATGGAGCAGAGGGAAAGATAAGGGGAAACGATGTTACCGGGAAAAGGATTGTCGGAGGGGCTGGAAATGGGACCAGTCACAGGGCTAGAGTCATCAAAACACACTGGGTGATAGAAACCATAGTTCCAAGTGGACAAATCGAAAAACAAACGAAAGAAAAACAAACCTTGGTGGGGTTGCCTCCCCACAAGCGCTTCTTTTACGTCTTAGCCGGACGGTGGCTCCTAAGTTTTGGTCCATGCTAGAACCTCCTTGAAGTTGAGGTTCTCATTAATAAGGTAGAGTCTCAAGTCACGAGCATGTGATGTGATAGGTGATGAAGATGGCTCGTGGCCTTGAGGAAGATGAAGTCTCCACTTTCGAGACCTCTCCTTCGCGTCTGCTCTTGTCTCATTGCCCCAAACCATATAAGATACCATCGATTGACCACCATCACATCCACCAAGAGGTATCGTTGTTGACGTGGTCTTGGTCTGGCAAAGAGACACTGCAAATGGGTCCTTGCCAAGCAGCTCCTCGAAGTTCGGTGGAGAAATCACATGTAACATAGGGCCAGTGCAAGCCTCTTCCACCTCACCTTCATCCTCAGCCTGGACACCACTTGCTTCTTCAACCCCCCTTCCTTCTTCAGAATGTGGTCTCTCCCCTTGGTATAGATCAAGAACTCCTTGTGCTTCATTTCTGTCATCCTCCACAACTTCTTTCCTCACCCTTTCTCGCGCTTCTTCTTCCAGCACGGATTGGAGAGCAAGTCGCCTAGCCATTTCTTCGATGAGATCATCTTGCATCTCCTGGCTCGGGCCCATCGTGTTAGAGGAGAGATGGAGAAAGGTGTGACCTGCCACCATAGGACATTCCAGATCATGACTATTATAGGAGCTCTCCGCGACAACTTCTATATGCTCCTTAATGTCCTCATTGCCTTCGTCATCCTCCTCCTCTTCTAGTATGGTAGCAAAAAGTTGATCTTGAGCAAGTTGTGCGCAAACTTGCTCCACCCACTCTGTTTGCTTTGCTAAGCACTGAACAGACTCCTCCATTTCATGGAGAAATGAGGGATCATAAGGGGCAAGGGCTTGGATTTGAAGATCCATCTTGGAGCATGATCTCTCAGTGTCTCGAGCAAACTGCTCCACGAGAAGCCTCAATTTTTTGTTTGGATCTGCCAGTGGAGTGTAGCATGGTTCTGCCAAGTGGCCCGTGAAGGCCTACATGGCTAACTCCAACTCAGATGGCCCCTCTGGTTGTGGCAGGAATTCTCCTTGAAAAGGATATAGTTCTTTAGGTTCCCAAGGGTTTGGTTGTTCTCTGTAGTAGGGGGTTGGTACTGACATCCAAATCCATAGTCTTCTCCTCCTTGATTGCTCCAGGAAGTCTCAGGGTAATACCACCCGGATGGTGGTTGATACCCCCAATGGTTGGAGAAGCCATGAGGATCCATGTTTCAGATCTGCACCAACAAAAACATAACACCCAAGTCAAAAGCAAGGGTGGAAAAGAAAAGAAAAACGCTAAAGTAACAGACTTTCACGTTTTTACAATAACCTAGAGGTTCCCCGGCAACGGCGCCAAAAACTTGACACGCTAGAACACAACACCAAACTGTGACCAAGTGTAATCGCAGTCTAGAAATGCAGTAACAAGCAAGCTCTATTTGTCAACCCAGGGTCTAGATCTACTGCCTACTCCGTGAATATCTATTATCTAGCAAACTAAGTCGAGTGATTGTGATTTTAACTAAAAGCAATAAGAAAGCAGGAAATGGTTCGGTTTTCTAAAGCAAGGGAAGAGTCACTCGGGAATGAGTCCCCCTAGCTCCTTAGTTAGGTCGAGGTTGTAATTACCCTGGGTTGATTAACTGTTGATTAAACTGCGGAAGATAGCTTGGAATCTCTTAAGCTGACCAAGCTCTCTCAGACAGGCTAACCGACAGGCGACTAACCTTCACCGGGATAGACTGCTGAGGCTATAAGCACATAACTCCACTACTAGAATTGGGTTCCTGTACAAAGCAGTAAATCGATTAACTCTCGTATAACCAATCTACCACTACCGATTGATGAAGCTCTAACAGCCTAATCAGATTCTATCTATCTCAGGTTGCAGCAGAAATCAAGAAAGATGATCAGACTTCAATTGACTCAATGAATCATGCATCAATTGATTGAAATCAAACAGTATAACAATCCCAAGTCATTACAATCAAGATCCCTAACACATGGAACTAGGGTTCTTCATACCCAAGTGAGAGAAAGTTCTACTCCATAGAGAGAGAGAGGAAAACAGAAATCAGAGTAGTCATACTCATAACAATGAGGATAATCTGCTCTGGGATGATGATCTTCACTCCTGGGGATGCAATCTGGGCTTCAATGGTGAGAAATCCACTCCAAATAGCTCCTAGGGTTTGTTCTTCGCACTTTCTCTCTCTAAAACTCTGTTTTTGCTCCAAAAAGTCGATTCCCTCTACGATGGCTCGAAATTGGGTTAAAACCCAGAATTTCCCGACCACACGGCCAGGCCACACAACCGTGTGGCTTTCCAGTCTGCCCGTGTGGATGTGAAAACGCCGCGTTTCGATTAGTGGACTTCAGGCACGCTGCACAGCCAGAGTCACACGACCGTGTAGATTTCCAGTCTGGCCGTGTGAGCTCCCTGGACATTCCACACGGCCACAAGGGGTCCCCTACACGGCCAGTGTGGCTTGCCCATGCAAATTGGTGTCACACGGCCAAGTCACACGACCATGTGGAATTTAGGTATGCCCGTGTGGAATTTCCAGCTTTTCGTCAAACGTCCCAACTTCGTTCAATCGAACCCGAACTCGTTCCCAAACCTTATTTCACGTACTAGGACCTGAAATATCACAAACAAGAACAACCTAGCATGAAATCGACCTAAAACACGAGAGATGAGACTCAAACGGTACATGAATGGTGGATAAAAACATGTGTATATATCAAGTCATCGCCCCAAGCAAACCATTTCACACAAGGTAAAAACTCAACCTATCAAAATGCTTTGGGGACAATTCAAAGGGCACAAAGTGGTGAATCTCAAATGGCTATTGGCAATTAACACAAGGACCATTGCAAGCAATACCGACATCCGCCACAAACGACATTCGAGGCTACCAGAAATGAGCAAATGAAAAGTTCTCACCTTGTTCATGGATTAATGCAAGTCTCAAAAAGATCACTTACCAACCACAACTAACCATGCATAGAGTTCAAGTCCATGGAACAAACGGATGGGCAACAAAGGTCCTTATTGGGGTATGATATGACATCCAAACAAGAATGAATCACTCACTCTCTTGACTAGTGGGGTCGGGACCTTTTGGTGCAAAAAATGTGCACAATCATCAACTCTCAGCCCTATCGTCTCAACTCCATGGCAGCAACCTCTAAATGCTAGAGTTCACGGAACGGTTGTCATCAGCTTGTCCGAAGGTCTTAGACACGGGTTCAAATGACTGGCAATTGTCTTGGAAATGGGGAAAAGGCTTTTTTGGGTGGTGGCAAACACATCATGAGGTCCTACATCTTCACCCTAAAATCAAAGGTTCTATGGTTTCGACTAAGAACCTTCCTCACAAACAATGACCACTAGCATCGGTCAAAAACCTTCCTTCTCCCTTCCAAACTATCACCCATCATGAACTTCCCTTAAGCACTCTCCCTCGGTCCACTCTTGCTATCACACTTTGATTTGGCAGCGAAGGAGTTCTAAGACAATGCGGAGGTTTCAATGGCTTGTGTGCCAAGAAACCTCACCTAGAGCATACTCTTTGATTCCTTGTAGCACTCTCTACTTTATTTACCCCGTTTTATTACCTCTTTTTCGTTTCCCTTTCTTTTTCTTTCTACTTTCCTTTTTATTTTCTTTTTGAGGTGGGTACTAGAGAATTAAACATTTGCCACACTACTTTTAACGATCAATGCTCTCTTTTTAAGAACTCACTCCAACACTATTCTTCCTTTCACTTTCAATTATGGGGGGCCTCGTCTGGGCTTTTTTTTGGAAGTAGGCCCAGCTGTGTTGCGTCGATCTCGATTGATTCAACTGGTTCTGTCCTTGGAAGTTTGTGGATGTACGATTGGATAGAGGGGTGACTCCTCGTGTCTGCCTCTATGGGTCTCAACCTAAATTAGTATTTATCGAGGATTTTGCGAGGGCTTCAGGTTCATATAGGATGGCGAGGGTTAATGAATCTTTTGATTTCGACGAGATACCGTCCTGGGAAGACAGTTCTGTCATGGAATCTCAAATTAGTCTACCGGGATTGAGCTGACTCCTATTTCGGAAACTCCTTCAACTCCGAGAAATGAAGACGTTTCCTCCGCCGAAGCTATACAAGACCTATCTTCCCCGTCTTTGCTACCTCTACCAGCATTCATGATTGGGATATGAATGTTTTTCCTTTTAATAAGGAATCCCTGGTCAAAACAAGCATATTGGTGGGGACATTATTAGAATTGGGCCACAAAGGGGGGTCTGAAGAACTGGACAGACAGATCGCCAATTCTGCTATTGCACTTCATCAAAGAAAGATCAGGAGCTCCCGTTCCAAGTTGGAGATGGAGATATTCAGGTTGGGGCCTCAGGGTTCTCCTCCGACAGGTCCAAGGAAGGTCAAACAAGGGAGAGGTGGGCACTGCAATGATCGCTGAGGGATGGATACAAACAGATGCATTTGGAATGTGAGGGGTCTTGGGGATCCTGATAAGAGGAGCAGAGTTAAAAGACTGTTGGGAAGACAAAATCCCAAAATTATTGGTTTGGTCGAAACTTAATGGTCTGTTTGCGACGAGTCCTTGATTGGGAGTTTGTGTTCTAGAAAGGAAAGAGAATGGGTGGCGAAGAACGCTGTCAGAAGCTCTAGAGGTATAGTAGTGATTTGGGATAAGTTATTTTTTTATAGGATTTCAGTTGTGGAGGGGCCTTTCTTTCTGGCTGTTGAGCTCTTGGATAAGCTATTTTCGAAATCCTGGCATTTGGTTATCGTGTATGGACCGTAGAAGAGGAATGATAAACGGGCTTTTCTTGTTGAGCTAAATGTTTTCTGCAGTCAACATACAAGGGTGGTGTGCGTTGCAGGTGACTTTAATTTGGTTAGGACTCACGATGATTATATCGGGGTGAGACGAAGCTCGGAGATGATGATCGAATTCAATGCTTTCATAAATGAGAATAATTTCCAAGAGCTTCCTCTGTGTGGCAGTACGTATACTTGGAGTAATGGATCAAATAGGGAGTCTATGTCTCGCATAGACAGGGTTCTAATTTCCCAAGAATTCGAAATGTTCTACCCGGATTGCACCCTTACAGCCCTGAACAGAATTGAATTAGACCACAATTTACTTGTTCTAAGGTGGAGGGAGAACAATAAGATTATAAGACCGTGGAGGTTTTAGAATGTGTGGCTTGAGGATCCCAGATTTTTCACCGAATTGAGCAAGTGGATGGTTGAAAGTGTTAAAGGAACGGGAGGCATCTTTCTTCTTGCTAGAAGACTGCTGTTAGTCGAATCGAAAGTAAAAATATGGAATAAATAGGTGTTCGGCAACATTGACACCAAGGTAGAAGAATTATCTATCAAAACCATGGATCTGGACGTGACTAAAGAAGAGCGTGATCTAACCGAGGACGAGAAGAGTTTGAGAACTCGTGTGGCTCTTGATCTTAGCAGGTCTCTCTTTCTTCAAGAGATTTGCTGGAGGCAGAAGTCTAGGGAAGGGTGGATTAAGCTGGGGGGGGGGGGGGAAAGGAATACAGGTTATTTCCACAAAGCGGCAAACTATAGGAGGAAGGTCAACTACATCAACAGAATAAGAATCAATGGGAAGATGGTCGATAGTAAGGAAGAGGTCGGAGAGGGCATCTTGAGTTTCTATAAGGGCCTATTTAGTGAAACCAATGTTCATCGCCCGTATCTCACCAAGTTGGCTGGCGTGCTTCTCGGCGAGGGGGATCACAATTTGCTTGAGCGTCTTTTACGGAACAGGAAATTTGGTTTGGACTTTCGGACAGTGACAGTAGTAAAGCTCCAGGGGCCGATGGGTTCATATTCGATTTTTTCAAGAAGTGTTGGCAATGGCTGAAGGTGGATATACTTAAGGCTTTTCGGGATTTTTTCATCTAGGGTGTTCTGTCTAACCGTGTCACCCACTCCTTAACTCCAAAGAAAGACACGATTGAGGATATTAGAGATCTCCGTCCTATCAATCTGATTGGTAGTATCAATAAGCTTATCAATAAGGTTTTGTCAAGGAGGTTAAGCTTGGTTCTGCCGAAATTAGTTTCCAAGCAACAGTTTGCTTCTTTGAAAGATAGACAGATTTCTGAGGCGGGGCTAATCGCAAATGAACTGGTGGATAGTAGACGGAGGAGCAGGAAGCCTGGTCTCATGTTCAAGCTCGACATCGAGAAGGCTTTTGATAACGTGAATTGAGATTGCCTGTTCAGAATCCTTCATATTTTAGGCTTTCCCGAGAAATGGTCCAGGTGAGTTAAAGGAAGTATGTGTTCTTCTCTTAATTCTATTCTGATTAATGGGGAAGCTAAAGGATTTTTCAAGGCCTCAAAAGGTTTAAGACAGGGGGATCCCCTCTCCCCCGGGCTGTTTGTGCTATTGATGGATGTTTTGTCCTGGATGTTGAATTCTGTGAGGGAAGTAGGTAAATTCTAAGGATTTCACATGGATGAAGTCTCAAAAAGGGGAGAGGTCACTCACCTTATATTCGCAGAAGATACTCTCATCTTCTGGGACACGCATTATGACCAGGTGCTGAATGTTTTGGCAACAATGATGTGTTTTCAATCTGTTACGGGTCTAAGAATCAACCTCGATAAATCTGTAATATACAGAGTGGGGAATGTGGCAGAACCTAGTTTCTTCGCGAGCATTTTTGGTTGCAAGTGGAGCAACGAACCACCCAAATACCTGGGTTTTCCTCTCGGGGGTAAACGGATGGGGTAGCAGACACCTATCCAGCGGGGCGAAGCTTGTGTTGTGCAAAGCGGTCCTTTTGAGCAAGCCCACATACTTATTCTCTCTTTTCAATGCGACAGTTTCTGTTATTAAGGACATGGAGAAAATTCAGAGGAGATTTCTTTGGAGTGGTGCGGATGACTCTAACAGGATTGCTCTTGTGGATTGGAATCTTTGTAAGGCTGAGATTGAGAATGGGTGGTTGGGCATCCATGATCTCAGAGCGTTCAACGACGCAATGCTTTCCAAATGTTTTGGAGGTTCGCGACAGATTGAAATTGTTGGTGGCGGAAGTTGATTGCGATGAAATGCCCTAACCCACGGTATGATTGGCAGGCCGCCCGAGCTCGAGTTGGCTTTTTCGCATTCGGTGTGGGCTAATATCTCCAAAGAATACGACCTCTTCTAGAAGTTCACTTCTCTGGATCCCGGTAACGGAAACTCTGTTTCGTTCTAGTACGATTGTTGGTCCCTTGGGATTGTGTTGGCCTCCTAGTTCCCTCACGTTGCCGCTGTCGGTGCAGACCCTAAAGCGAGACTTTTCGACGCGGTTTCCCCCTCCGGTGATTTGGTGAGTTGGTCTTTTAATTTCAAATTCAATTTAAGGGGGGGGGGGAGTGTTGAGAGGGAGAGAATCCTTTTGATGAACTTTCTTGATAATATTGAGTGGTGGAACAATAATCTTAGCCCTTGTAGAATTTTGTGGAACCCTAATAAAAATGGGAAGTTTTCTGTAAGTTCCCTCTACAGGAATCTTATGAAGGATGTATTTCCATGTGTTCAAGAGTTTCCAGACAAGCAGATTTGGAAGACGGTAATTCCGGGGAAGGTGTGTTTCTTCATATGGCTTGGTCACTCACCATATATTCACAGACGATACTCCCATCTTCTACGACACGCATTATGACCAGGTACTGAATGTTTTGGCAACAATGATGTGTTTTCAATTTGTTACGGGTCTAAGAATCAACCTCGATAAATCTATAATGTACACACTGGGGGATGTGGCGGAACCTAGTTTCTTCGCGAGCATTTTTGGTTGCAAGTGGAGCAACGAACCACCCAAATACCTGGGTTTTCCTCTCGGGGGTAAACGGATGGGGTAGCAGACACCTATCCAGCGGGGCGAAGATTGTGTTGTGCAAAGCGTTCCTTTTGAGCATGCCCACATACTTATTCTCTCTTTTCAAGCCGACAGTTTCTGTTATTAAGGACATGGAGAAAATTCAGAGGAGATTTCTTTGGAGTGGTGCGGATGACTCTAACAGGATTGCTCTTGTGGATTGGAATCTTTGTAAGGCTGAGATTGAGAATGGGTGGTTGGGCATCCATGATCTCAGAGCGTTCAACGACGCAATCCTTTCCAAATGGTTGTGGAGATTCGAGACAGATTGAAATTGTTGGTGGCGGAAGTTGATTGCGATGAAATGCCGTAACCCACGGTATGATTGGCAGGCCGCCCGAGCACGAGTTGGCTTTTTCGCATTCGGTGTGGGCTAATATCTCCAAAGAATACGACCTCTTCTGGAAGTTCACTTCTCTGGATCCCGGTAACGGAAACTCTGTTTCGTTCTAGTACGATTGTTGGTCCCTTGGGATTGTGTTGGCCTCCTAGTTCCCTCACGTCGCCGCTGTCGGTGCAGACCCTAAAGCGAGACTTTTCGACGCGGTTTCCCCCTCCGGTGATTTGGTGAGTTGGTCTTTTAATCTCAAATTCAATTTAAGGGGTGGGGGGGGGAGTGTTGAGAGGGAGAGAATCCTTTTGATGAACTTTCTTGATAATATTGAGTGGTGGAACAATAATCTTAGCCCTTGTAGAATTTTGTGGAACCCTAATAAAAATGGAAAGTTTTCTGTAAGTTCCCTCTACAGGAATCTTATGAAGGATGTTTTTCCATGTGTTCAAGAGTTTCCAGACAAGCAGATTTGGAAGACGGTAATTCCGGGGAAGGTGTGTTTCTTCATATGGCTTGGTCACTCACCTTATATTCGCAGACGATACTCTCATCTTCTACGACACGCATTATGCCCAGGTAATGAATGTTTTGGCAACAATGATGTGTTTTCAATCTGTTACGGGTCTAAGAATCAACCTCGATAAATCTATAATGTACACAGTGGGGGATGTGGCGGAACCTAGTTTCTTCGCGAGCATTTTTGGTTGCAAGTGGAGCAACGAACCACCCAAATACCTGGGTTTTCCTCTCGGGGGTAAACGGATGGGGTAGGAGACACCTATCTAGCGGGGCGAAGTTTGTGTTGTGCAAAGCATTCCTTTTGAGCATGCCCACATACTTATTCTCTCTTTTCAAGGCGACAGTTTCTGTTATTAAGGACATTGAGAAAATTCAGAGGAGATTTCTTTGGAGTGGTGCGGATGACTCTAACAGGATTGCTCTTGTGGATTGGAATCTTTGTAAGGCTGAGATTGAGAATGGGTGGTTGGGCATCCATGATCTCAGAGCGTTCAACGACGCAATGCTTTCCAAATGGTTGTGAAGATTCGCGAAAAATTGAAATTGTTGGTGGCGGAAGTTGATTGCGATGAAATGCCCTAACCCACGGTATGATTGGCAGGCCGCCCGAGCTCGAGTTGGCTGTTTCGCATTCGGTGTGGGCTAATATCTCCAAAGAATACGACCTCTTCTAGAAGTTCACTTCTCTGGATCCCGGTAACGGAAACTCTGTTTCGTTCTAGTACGATTGTTGGTCCCTTGGGATTGTGTTGGCCTCCTAGTTCCCTCACGTCGCCGCTGTCGGTGCGGACCCTAAAGTGAGACTTTTCGACGCGGTTTCCCCCTCTGGTGATTAGGTGAGTTGGTCTTTTAATCTCAAATTCAATTTAGGAGGGGGGGGGGGGGGGAGTGATGAGAGGGAGAGAATCCTTTTGATGAACTTTCTTGATAATATTGAGTGGTGGAACAATAATCTTAGCCCTTGTAGAATTTTGTGGAACCCTAATACAAATGGGAAGTTTTCTGTAAGTTCCCTCTACAGGAATCTTATAAAGGATGTTTTTCCATGTGTTCAAGAGTTTCCAGACAAGCAGATTTGGAAGACGGTAATTCCGGGGAAGGTGTGTTTCTTCATATGGCTTGGTCACTCACCTTATATTCGCAGACGATACTCTCATCTTCTACGACACGCATTATGACCAGGTACTGAATGTTTTGGCAACAATGATGTGTTTTCAATCTGTTACGGGTCTAAGAATCAACCTCGATAAATCTATAATGTACACAGTGGGGGATGTGGCGGAACCTAGTTTCTTCGCGAGCATTTTTGGTTGCAAGTGGAGCAACGAACCACCCAAATACCTGGGTTTTCCTCTCGCGGGTATACGGATGGGGTAGCAGACACCTATCTAGCGGGGCGAAGATTGTGTTGTGGAAAGCGTTCCTTTTGAGCATAACCACATACTTATTCTCTCTTTTCAATGCGACAGTTTCTGTTATTAAGGACATGGAGAAAATTCAGAGGAGATTTCTTTGGAGTGGTGCGGATGACTCTAACAGGATTGCTCTTGTGGATTGGAATCTTTGTAAGGCTGAGATTGAGAATGGGTGGTTGGGCATCCATGATCTCAGAGCGTTCAACGACGCAATGCTTTCCAAATGGTTGTGGAGATTCGCGACAGATTGAAATTGTTGGTGGCGGAAGTTGATTGCGATGAAATGCCCTAACCCACGGTATGATTGGCAGGCCGCCCGAGCTCGAGTTGGCTTTTTCGCATTCGGTGTGGGCTAATATCTCCAAAGAATACGACCTCTTCTAGGAGTTCACTTCTCTGGATCCCGGTAACCGAAACTCTGTTTCGTTCTAGTACGATTGTTGGTCCCTTGGGATTGTGTTGGCCTCCTAGTTCCCTCACGTCGCCGCTGTCGGTGCAGACCCTAATGCGAGACTTTTCGACGTGGTTTCCCCCTCCGGTGCTTAGGTGAGTTGGTCTTTTAATCTCAAATTCAATTTAGGAGGGGGGGGGGGAGTGATGAGAGAGAGAGAATCCTTTTGATGAACTCTCTTGATAATATTGAGTGGTGGAACAATAATCTTAGCCCTTGTAGAATTTTGTGGAACCCTAATAAAAATGGGAAGTTTTCTGTAGCATCCCATTTCGGCTAAACCCATATTTCGATCGCTAGAAAGTTCGCGATTTAAAATCGAGCATTTTGATAGTATTTCGACAAAAATCGGATTATCAATCGATCGGATAAGTATACGTATTAATTATATATAATTATATATATAATTATATATATATATATATATATATATATATATATATATGGGTCAGACTCGTATGCTCCTGGCGCATAGCATGTAATAGGTTATCAGTACCGTTGATCTAATCTAACGGTGTTTATTAATTCCAATTAAATTATTTATTATTTACGATTTTAAAGTAATTAGTTGATCCCATTATATTTTTATACGTACTCTTTAGTCCCAATACAAATATTTTCGTATATTACCATATTACAGTGCCTAATCTTGCTCAAATCATAACTTGAATACCCAATTTTTCTGATTGTGTTCCCATCAACTCCAAATCCGTTTCCTTCGTTTATCGTTAGTTCATTACTGAGAACTCTCCTCGCATCCTTCACTGTCGCATCAATTTTCCTCTCACCTTCAATCGCCTAGCACTTGAACACCCAATTTTTCTGATTGTGTCATGATCAACTCCAAATCGTCCTTTCTCATGTGCAATTTATCGTTACTGAGGAACCCTCTCCCATCCTTCAATATCGAATCAATCATCCTCCCACCTTCAATCGCCAAGCACTGGACTTTTTGTGCTTCCCATCGCTATCTACGGATTAAGGGAGTGATCGATTAGTGTACGGTAGCCTCCGGTGCCTCCTTCGATGATGATTTGGCTTTTTTCTGCTGAATGGGTTTGATTGTGTGCAGTGTGCCGAGACATGTTTCTGACCACAGCCCATCTGCACGTTGTGGGAACAATTTGATGCAGACAGATCTTCAGTTGCAGCCCAAGTCTTCAGGTTCATCTCGTGGCTTTGACAAGTTTGAGAACAAACCATTATAGTTAGAGAGGGGTGGCTATGATACTCCCCGTGGTAATCAAAATGAAATTGTTCTACTTACTGAGGATAGAAACTGGGGTTTGGGAAAGGAATATCCTGCTTTTGGAAGAGATTAGACTCCTAGGCCAAAAGAAAATGGTATGAGCTGCCGTGGACATTTTTAGAGAAATATGGTCCCGAAATTGAGAGAGAAACAGGATTTTGGAATTAAGGTTACCTAGATGATAGCTTTGATAGAACTGCTTGAAATTGATTTCAGTTATCGCCAATGGATTTGAAAGTTGTGTTCAGCTTGTCGAGACAGCAAAGGTTGGATTTTTGTTTCAGCTTCTAATAACACTTGGTCATTTGGATACTGCTAGAGATTCTGGGAAGGATGGTGATGCTTAACTTGTGCAGTTTTGCTTGATCTAGAAAAGGATGCTATTATGTTAAGGCTTGATCTAAATGGGATTAATTGTTCATGTTTGTAAAGGGAATGTAGGATATGCACTGGATGAGGTTACTCGTTAGGGTGATAGATTTCTTCTGCAGTGGTTTATACATCTCTAGCTCAGGGAGCAATTTGTTCAGCAACAAACATCGTTTGCACCTTGCAGGTATGAGTATTCTTCTATTCTCTTGAGAGAAAAATAACTAGTGGCCTCAAACATGAAAATGATACATCTTCTATATGACAGGTGCTCAGTCAGGAAGACACGCCTTTAATGTATAGTTTAATGTTCAGGGAAGTGGTGGTCAATGATGTCAGATCTGTTGTTATTTCCATCCACAGGTATTTTGGGATGGTTGAGCTTGAGCAGATGCTTTTGGTTTTGTTTTAGTAATTAGCTTGCTCGTGCTTAAGTTGGTAAGATCACAAGGAATTTCAAGCATTACACACTTTAAACTGGGAAAGTAGAACTTTTTCTGTTCCGCAAGATCATTGTAGAATACCTTGTTATCTCTTTTTTGGTATGAGGATTATGTCAAGAAAGTCCTGTAAAACTTAGGTTATGTTAGTTCAATTATGTTACCTCCTTTACGATTTTCTCTTCTACTTCAATTATGTTAGTTCTAATCCATTGTTTCCAAGGTTTCTTTTTGCTATTATTGCTTATGGTTTGTATGACAATTGAAATTAGGGACAAGAGGCTGGCTAAAGTTATCGATGCTGAAGTAGACCAAAAATCAGAAAATATTGTACACCTGTGAGAGCGAGTTGTAAAAGAGAGCAACTTGCTACCGCAGAGGAAGTGTATAAGCTTTTGCCACACCACGATGGTTGACAAAATTGCACAATCATCTGATTGTACAGAAGAAAATATACATATAGTTTCTAATCTCACTTACATCAGTGTACATTTTATGTTTCCTCTGCTGTCTTTTTTACTCTTGATGTCTTCATGCTTAATGCACCAACTTAATGATTTTATTTAGTTGTTCAATCCTGGAGAAGTCCGTCGAAAAAAGCAAGATAATATATCCCATTTTCTAGAATTGTTCAAAGAGCTAAATGCCAGTTTCTATTGGTTAGACAAGAGTACAGCTTGGTAATAGTTTCTAATGCACCTAACGTACATTTTTCTATTCAACTAACAGCATGGATGACACTATACAGACTATTTTCAAATCAATTATCTCGTATGGATCCATGTGAACGACATATCCACGATCAATACCAATAAGTATCAATCCCAACGTTGATATCTCGTCTGATGCTTGTTCAGCTGACATTCAATTTTATTTACATCATAGAAAACAACTTCCCCAACTTCTGTGATCTCTTAATCACTCGCATAGGATGCGTGTTGAAGTAGAACAACTCTGTCTGCACAAAAATGATGGGAACCCGTCAAGCATGTAAACTAGCTTGCCAAAAAAGGCATGGACACATGGAACTTTGTCCAAGATAAAGAAAATTACAAAGAAGCCAATTCTATATACGAAGTAGCGCATCAAAGAAGCACGGATAGCCTAATCAATCCCCGAATTGGAATGCAAGGAACAAATGCCAAAGGAACAAAGGTTCCCTCACAAAATCAAGAAGTTGAAACACGAATCGGACCTCTCCGACAATTCAAACAATTCAAGGGTACTGTGACGTTCTCAGAGAACCAAAACAAAGGCAGCACATGCATAATTTTTTACCTCCTTGAGCACATCTATATTTTTCTGAAGCTTGGTTAAAAGATCTTCTGCACAAGGTCTTGTACAAGTCATTCCGAGACGCCCTATCTTACCGATCCGCATATGTGATACCGCAGTTTCTCTTTTACCATCCACCCTCACTGAACGCGTCTGAGTAGGATCAATCCCTGGACCTCATCAGCTCCCTGACCTTGCTAACTGAAAAGGCCTTAAGTGACTAAGCTGAGTGTTAAATTCCTAAGAACACGATGGCCTTGAGACCTGCAAGCCAAACTTCTGCTTCAACTTTGTCTTTGCAGATCTGAACCGAAAAAGTAAACAATAGGCTATTTGAAGTCCACCATTAACAACCACAAGAAAACCAAAATACAATTATGGATGTTTCATTTAGACTAACCAGATCAAGGGATCTGTACCCATAGTCATAAATGAGTGAAAATGAGAGACATCCTTCTCAGGGCGCTTGTACCTCCTAAACACATCCTGTGAGATGCAAAGGAATGATAATAAAAACAATAACAACAATGGATCGGCTATTTGCTTAAGAGTTAATTTGTCCTCCTGTGACAGATTGGGGCACGTACTATGAGTAATACTATGACTAGTCGACAAGAGAAGGGAGCTAAGCAGCATACATGACATAGTACTGCTGAGCCTTCTACTCAGTATTCAGAAAGTCAAACTCAGAAAGCTCAACAAGTTTGTTTTTTGTTAAATTAATATATTGCATCGTATTGAACAAGAATTTATAATTTAGAAAACCTAACACTAACATTATGAAGGTGGGGCCACGTACTAGGAGTACTAGTACAACTAACAAACGACATGGAGATCTAGTCAGGATGCACAAAGTAGTCCTCATGGTCCAAGTCATTATGATGATCGTCTAGGCGATAACATCAACTGGTACTTTTCCAATCACACTAATAGTTTAACCAGCAAGATATGATGATTCTTTATGTTGGAAGTTACATCTTTAATATTATTGTTTCTTATTTTGTTCTGCTACAAAAACACATCAACCCAGAACCAGAGGTGGAAAGAACAGAAGCATCAAGATAAACAAGGGTTGAAACATAAGCAAGCATAAATCAATGTTCTTTAGACATAAAGTAAGACTTAAGGATAGAAGAAAGAAATATTTCGTGCAAAATATTAATGCTCAAGCCAAGAATCATATGTTTGCCTTTCCCAGTATGCTTCAAGTAACCTTCAACATTCTTCTAGTCAGCTTCAATTGTTCGAGGTGCCTAGTTTCATAACAGTAGACATCAAGTTCCAGTCAAGCAATTCAGAAAGCCTATGACTGGTGATGCTACTACTGTATTAAACTACCAAAATATTTACGGTTAGAACTTCTGAAATCCCCAAAGATAATAATTAAGGTTAACAAAACTATGAATATTCATGCAAACCCCAGCTCATAAGTATGCATTATGATATGAAATGAAATATATGAATACAAGAAGTTCCAATTAGCCATCGAGCCCTTACCCATATTTCTGCATGCTGTAGCAATTTCAATGCAAGAGGAAACCTGAAGAGGTAGAGGAAAAACTCAGCCCTGAGTCCTGACACAAAAAAATCATAAATCCATGACAACATATCATAACTTGTGCACAAAGCACATACCTGCTATGCATTTTAGAATTCAAGCTCGATTAAAACAAGTAGATCCAAGAGCTACTCTGTGTGAACAATCGCCTCCATGGAATACGCCAACAAAACTAAAATAAGAAAGATGGTTCATTAGTGAAAAACTAGAAATACAAAGTCCTCACAATTCATTGATTCAAGGAACAAAACAGCAAAAGATGGTTCATTGTAACAGTGAAAGTATCTTCCAGCCGAACACTCTCTCGATCCGTGTATGCCATCCTCTTATGCAGATACACCATTGAATTGATAGGGGGCATGATGGAGAAATATGAGTCCAGACTACTACAGGGAGGGAGCATGAAAGGGGGTATCTAAGCTTCAAAAGAAGTCTCTACTACTACAAGAAGCACTGTATCTTTCTGGAAAATTATTGCAAGAATCCAGTCAGAATAAATCACATAACCCATCAGTTAGTTCAAAATAAAGTCTTCACTATCATCACTATTCATTCACTCCTTCACCTTTATTACTAGAACCAACCCAGGCTCCTGATCATGTTTTTCATTTTCCAATCTTACCACGTCACAAGGCATAACAATTGAATTTAAGATATCATCAGATGCTTGATCTACAAGAGATCTGTTACTTTATGGTACATGAGTTAAAGAGTGATCAACTTTTTTAATACTTAACAAAAACTTATGCTAACTTGCATTACTCCACCCAATTTCAATCTAAGAGAAAACGATGGCAATCACTATTGAAGGATAAGCAAGCCACCTCGCTCAATAACATACCCCTTTGGCCTGTCACATCGCTCAACAAAACCACCTTCTTGCAAACACACCCACAAACAATCAAGCAGAGGGAAAGTAAAACGGACAACTGCCAAATGCTCACATTGAGAACGAGAAAATGTACTGCCATGTGAATTGATTGCATGGATGAAGAAGGATATCAATCCTCAGTTATTTCAATTACCTGCGAGCTTGAGGACGAATCAATGGCGCTGACAATGGGAGACGGGGAAACCGAGTTTGCAAGCGCGGAACTGTGGGAGTTCTTGCTATCAGGTACCGAACTATCAATCACCATTACCAACCCATAGATCTCGAGCTCCGCGTCCTCATCGTCTTGCACATCGCTCCAGAAACAGGGGAAGAAACGCGACCGCACCTTCGGCCGTCGGCCAAGTCGAAATCAACCACTTTCGTCATTCCAGATTGACGAGATGTAGTGGAGAAAGAGAATGGAAATTTAGAATGAAGGAATTGTTTTTTTTTCTTTTTGTGGAAAAAGGATTTATGTTTCAGTGGAGGTTGGAGGGGAAGCGTTGAAAGGAGGCAGTAAAATATTTTGGCGGAAACGAAATCTGAAGGAAAAAAATAAAGAGGGAAATTGAAATTTTTAAAAATTTATCTCCCGCAATTATTCTCAAATGCAGCGGGTAGGGACGCAAATGAGCCAAGTCGCTCGTGAGCAACTCGACATTCGAATAAAAAAAACTCGTTCGACACTGGACTCGTTGTTTAACAAGCCGGCTCGCGAGCCGACTCGTTAGTAAACGAGCCAAGCTTGAGCTAGACCATACTTAGCTTGATAAGCTCGTGAGCTAGCTTGACTCGGTGGCTTGTTGAGCTAAGCTCACGAGCTGGCTTGTTTAGAGCTCGTCGAAAGATTAATTACTCTTTTGAACATGAAAATTATCATGTTAATAAAGATGTGTATGGAAGTTAGATGTTATTTTTAGTTTCTAGTATTATTTTTATCATTTTTAGTTTATGATATTCTTATTTGTACATATTTTTTAGCAAAGAATGGTTTCAAATCGAGCTCATCTTGAGCCGAGCTTGTACCCAGCTTGACAAGCTGTGTTAATAAGCATTTATCGAGCTCTATCGAGCCGAGCTCGAGTTGGATTATTTTTAATCGAGTCGAACTCGAGCTCGAGCTGGATGATCAAAATTCGAGTTCAAGCTCGAGCTAGATGATCAAAATTCGAGTTCGAGCCGAGCTCGAGCTGAAAAATTTATAAACGAGCCGAGCTCAAACTGCAAAAACTCAACTCGGCTCGTTTGCAGCCATAGCACCAGGGGCTACTAGAGGGAATTTATTTTAACTTAATGCATTCAATTTCGTTTCTATTGATATTCCTGAATTCCTGATCATGTTTATATCTAGTTCATGCTATTATATAGTAGATAGAATCCTATATAATAAATCTATAATATATAATTGCCTTTTAAATTATTACTTACACATTTATCACAACTGTTTCTACATATCGGAAAATCGGAGGATCGGAAACCCCGTAACTTTCAGATGTAGCCAAATAGTCTAATTCAAGTCATACCTATATCCAAGTTATATAGTAAATAGTATCCTGTCAATATTACATAATAAAAAATAATTTCTTCCAAGAAGAGTGAAATGATAAGGACGTCGAGTGGGGAGCTGCATGCGTAAATCCCTTCCAAGAGGAGTAAAACAAAAAGTGAGCTGACAAAGCATTGATGATAAGAAGAAGGAGCTAACAATTCAACATTAACAATTACTTTCCATCGATGCATTAAACAACATGATTTTGATTAAAAAAAAATTGATGCACAATTTGTTCACCCATTACTATGATCACTTGTTAGAAGGTATGTATTAACAATTGCTTTGGTACAAATATAAAACCATTGTGACTTGTGCTATTTGATTTAGTCAGTAGTTCGTATCGAGTTCCGTCAATAAATAAACTCGATCTCACTCTAACACGACAAAATTTAACTTAAGGATACCTCGATCGAGATTGGACATTTCATAATATCTCTTGACTTTGTGATACTCAACATGTATAGGGATGAATCCCATAGAAACCGCTTTTATCGATTAGAACCAATACATGGTTTATCAAATGTAAATTATATATACGTACATATGAGGAAATGTATAAGATTACTCTAATGGATTTTCCAAAATGTATAAGATTACTCTAATGAATTTTCCAAATGGGCAGTAGCTCAACTGCACAAAACATAGCACTTTTGCCCACGTTAAAAGCTACATTTTACAGGGCGAATTTGTGTTATTCGTTCCAAAATGAACAACATTTGTCTCCTACATGAAAGATATTCTCATGAGACAAGTAATAAAACCAAGTTAGAAATAGAAATACATTACATACCATCTCAAAACCATAACTTATTCATATTGTACTATGTCTATTTTACTTGTAACGTTATTTATTATTTTAGTGTGATATGCTTTCTTGATGCTTTCTTCCTAAGGGAAGCAATATACAATAAAAATAAATGTCAAATCTAGACTTCGAGTTAATTATAAATACCTATACTACTCCTACTCACATTGCTATTTGTCGAAAATTCCAAACAAGATAGTTTATCTCATACTACGAACTTCTAGCAACACAATCATGATTCTTTGTTTAGTTACACTCACATGATTCTTAGTTTAGTTACATCCCCTAATAATAATAAAAATGATAGATTACTAGTGAACGCAGTCATATATTATACGTCATGTGTACCATAGTTGTTGTCATGCATATATAAAATACAAAGAGATTAAGGATCCTTCTTCCTATTCAAGCATATACGTAACGTACCATAGTTAAAGAACCGATCATGAACAAATGCATGCATGCCCTCTAAAACTAAATAACTATCAGAACCAAATCATTCAACACTAATTACAAGAATTTTTTTTAACATAATGGGAATGAAGATGGTTGAGGACAAACTTTTTTGTTTTAGATTTTAATTACAAGTCATTAACAATTTTATGAATAAAGGTCTATGTATAAAAAATTAAATTACTATGCATCTGAGATGGTGGAAGTTGTCACAGATAGTCTTTAGGTCCTTTGTTGGATACCCAATATGAACATAACTTTTTCTTTTTTTCCCCAGCTCGATCACTAAAGAAACGTCATCTTTATCCGGTCACCTTCAATTCAGCAGGAACACAAAACATCGTCGTTTTGACGTGCCTGTTCTTCTTCCCCAATCTCTCCCTGAGCATTTTTAATTCTCAACACCGGTCACGAGCGTATCACCGCCGTCTCCTTCTCCGGCAACCCCACGTAACCATCCTAATCGAAGCCATCACCACCGTAATCCCACTTCTATCTCCAGCGCTTTCTTGTTCTCCGCCAACCCCATGTCACCATCCCTATCACCGACCTCACCGTAATTCCACCACCATCTCTCTTCTCCGGCAACCCCATGTCCGGTATGGATCCACATCCCCGCTAAATCTCCTTCCTCACTGCAAGATTCTGAATAATCATCGGACCAATCATTTTTCCCTCTCCAGTCAAGCACATTGAACCCCACCGCCGCCCCGATCGAATTCCACCCTAGAGATAAAATCCTGACAAAGTGAACCCCCTATCCGCCGGAGCTCGAATGTCGCAGCCGCATCAACAAATTCACAAGCATCCTCTCATTGTCATTGAACGCGAAAATTCCAACTCATCGTGTGATCCAACCCTGGGAATTTCAAACTCGAAGCTGCAGGATTCAATCGGCGTGGGTTTATGCGGGAACCGTTGAGAATCGAAGTTGCATTCGATGGCCTTTCTCAATGGCGATGGGGTAAGTATTGGGGTAGCTTGGACGATGACAACAACCACCAATGAGAACGATGCTTCCGGTGATCAGGGCAGGTGTTCTGGATTTTGACTGATAACAATGCATCACCGATGATTCAGGGGAAGAAAGGGAAGACTCACATCTATGTTTACATAGCATATTTTGATTACTTGTTAGGGGTTGCTGGGTTTTGATGATTACTGTTAAATTAGGATAATGGGTTCTCTTGATGACGATGGTGCAATTAGGGGTAGCAGGGATGATGTTATTAAGGGGAGGTGGCTTCGATGATGATGGTCTTTTTGGATGGTGGAATTGTGTCCACATTTTAATCGAACTTAGTTATATGAATTATATAATTCTTGGGTGTTAAATAAAATTATTTGAAGAAATAAGGTATCATATGAGAAAACATAATGGTAATAATTATTGGAGGACTTCATAGCACATATAATTATTTAAGGGGTGCAAGTAGTAATTATTATTATTAATTTTATCATGATTTATAATGACCGTTAGATTAGATCAACGGTGCAAAGGCAAAGCACATCGTATGTGTCAGGAGCATACGAGTCGTATCCATATATATATATATATATTTAATTATAATTACATTAAGCGGTCATTGACCAAAATATAAATCCATTCCCCGTCATTTCTTTCCCTGTCCATTTCTTCCTTCTTCTTCCATTTCCGAGCGAGAGAAACAGAGAAGCAGAGGCAGCTCGGCTAGAAGTTTCAAAGCTCAATTCTTGAGCTCTGTTCATCCAAAAATCCCGTAAGTAATGCCTAATTCATCTATACATCGTGATTTATCGATTTAGAGCTTTAAAACGAGTTTTTGGTTCAGGAATTTCTTGAATTCCCGATAAGCCAAATTAGGGTTTCGGAGTATCCGGAAGCCGGATTGAGCCCAAATTTCATATACGAGCTTCCTGCAGCGAGGTAATCAATCCTCTAGTTCTAATCCCTGAATTTCGGCTATTATTTAGGCCGGGGTCCAAACCGCTGAATTTAGCTCCGGCCAGGGTTTGATGTATTTTTATCAAGAATTTGACCCGAAGCCTAGAACTAATATTGACGGGGATACTGCAGGGGATATTAGGACGGTCTCGGATTTTAATTCGGGGTTCGTTCGTGAAATTGACGTTTTAGTACGGGAAGGTTAAACCTGTGTTTGAACGACCAGAACTGGTGAGGGATTAGCACGGCATACCGGGTTTGTCGTATCACGATAATTATATTGATGCTTAGAATTGACCTAGGTAAACTAGAATGGCATGATTAGGGGTGTATGGACTTTTGTGCTATATGTTGAACCCTGGATTGCTGTATGATATTATTGACTTGCCCTAATCGATATGAACCTTGTTTATGCTGATGATTGTGTATATGTTGCAAATTGTGGGCTTGACGGTTAATATGCTTTACGATGGTTCGAGAAGGTGATTAGGTATGATTTTTCATGATTGTTGTATTTGGATGCACAAGTGGGAAAATATATATTCCCTAGTGATATTATAATGTTTAAGGAGGATGACTTGCACGAGGGTTTATCCCGAGGAAGTGCAATTATATGACTCCTAATTTACCTATGTCGAGCCAATTATGGCCAGGTCAAGTACATGTGCAAGTAATGAATTATGATTAAGCAAGATGAGATATGAATCATGTATAAGGATACCAAATATGAGTGTTGTGGTCTCACAGTCAACTACATAGTAATTAGGGCTCCCTATGCTATTACTCTATTATGATAAGTATGATAGTCACACCTCTCATGTGGTGGTGACTGAAGATTTCTTACGAGATATGACCACACCCAGAGTGGTGTTGGGGTATGACTACACCCATAGTGGTGTGGGGTATGTATGACCACATCCGACGGGATGTTGGGGTATGTATGACTACATCCGACGGGATGTGGGGTATGTTTCCCGGGAGAGTTATTAGCATGGGAGTAGCCATGCGCCTATGATTAAAACATGATAAGATGCATATGCATAAGTCAAGGTGGTTGAGTCTTTTGTCTATTGGGATGTCGGAGGGCTGAGATCTGATCCTAGTGCTTGGGCTTATTTGCTAGATGTATGGTAGGGTATGCTCTGTTATGAACTCACGATGCTATGATTATCTCACTCAGCTATGAGCTGACCCTCTTTTATTCTTCTTCTCTGCTTATGCTATGTGTAAGCAGATCATCAGCAGCAGTAGATAGATGTATAGGTGGGAGTTGAGCAAGAGTTGAAGGCAAGATGAGGTATGGTCATCAACCATTCTGTGCTTGGACTACTACTCGGGATTTTGGCCAGTGATCCACACCTTTTTGTAAAAGAATGTTTTGAGAACGTTTTTCATGTGCATACTAGCTTCTGATATAGTGTGAGATATCCACAGGTGTGGAAAGTTAATGATATGTGTATATGTTGTGTAACTGTGTAAGTTGTGACGATTATGGTATGTATAAGTATGGTATGCAGTTAGGAAGTATGAAAAGTGTGACTATGGCTAAGAAAAGCCAATGCATATGGTTGTGAGTATATATGTTTGTGATGAATTATTTTGCAGGTTAAGTTGCAAGAACTGTTAGCCCATTACGCGAGTAATTCATGTCAAAATTTTATTTTGGTAAATTTTGATAATTAATGTAACACCCGAAATTATTTCCGCTGTAATTGTATGAACAATATGATTAGGCGAAACGTATAGGGTAGGGTGTTACAGTTTGGTATCAGAGCCCGGGTCCCTCTTTTTGCTGTTATGGCGTACTATACCCTATGGGAGTTTAAACACTCCTAAGGAGGGGAGTACCCCATAATGACTTAAACTGGGAATTGAGTTTGATATGATTATGTGTATTGGTATATTGGATGAAATTACTTGCATCATGGTTTCCAAAATTGAGTTTTGAATTTATTTGTTTTCAAGTAATTATTTTGGGAAATTTTTTGTTTTAACCAAGTGAGAGATTTGGTGAGGAATGAATTTTGTGTGGATCAATCTAAGGCCAATATTTTCTTGTAGCTCGCACGGATGTTGTGAAAATGTTCCTACTGACCAATCGAGAGGAGTGGGGGCGGTTGATGCAAGGCCGCCAGTATTAGACTATGCAAAGATGAAGAGTTTGGGTGGTAGGGACTTCAAGGGAGATGTGAGTCCAGATGTTGTAGTAGAGTGGTTGAGAGAGATGGAAGATGTGTTTGAATATCTTTATGCAACCCCAGAGGAAAAAGTGCAATATGTTGTTTTTCTCCTAAAGGGGTACGCGAGGAGCTGGTGGTCCTCAGTCTCTAGAGTTAATGGTGAACGAGTTCAGTTCACCTGGGAGGAGTTCCTGAAGGCCTTTAAGACAGAGTTTCTTCCCGAAGCTTTTATCAGGGCAAAGAACAATGAATTCGCCAACCTTAAGCAGGAGAATATGACAGTTACTGAGTACACCATCAAGTTTGTTCGACTACTTTACTTTGAGGATGGGTTGGCGGATACTGAGCATAAGAAGAAGATGAGATACTTGCATGGTCTGCGCATAGGATTGAAAGAAAAGGTCCATAGGGTTGATGAAGAGAGTATGGCCACAATCAAGGAGGCAGCACTTAAGTATGAAGCCTATGAAGTTGAGAGCCGAGAGGAACACAAGGCCAAAGAAGAGGAGAAGAAGAGGAAGTTTGGAGTAAATTATGCTGGACCTCGTTACCCACCCAGGAGAGGTCCTAGCAGTTTTGGGAGAACACTAAGTCAATCTATGTCAGGAACATCATACAGGGCACCAATTTCCTCAGCCACACAATTTCCATTTTGTCAAGTTTGTCAGAAGAGGCATCTTGGAGAGTGTAGGAGATTTTCTGGTGTATGCTTTCACTGTGGCCAACCTGGGCACATCATGAGGGATTGCCCGCATGCGAGAGAAGTAAGAGCTACACAGTCCGAGCCTTCAGTGCAAATTAGTAGAGCCCCATTCAGGGGTGGTTACCAGGGAGGCCGTAGTGGATTTCAGAGTGGTCGTGGTGGTTCACAGGGTGGTAGAGGTGGTGGTCGAAATCAGCCATCAGGAAGTGGTACGCAGGGTACCAGAGCATAGGGAGCACCGAGGGTTTATGCAATGACTCGAGGTGAGGCAGAAGTGGCACCAGAAGTTGTGACTGGTATGCTTTCTATCCTTGGCAAGCAATTATATGCTTTGATCGATACTGGTTCCTCTCACTCATTCATGTCATATACGTTTGCACATATGCTACGCTTAGTTCCAGATAAGCTAGGTTATACTTTATGTGTTAAAACACCTGTGGGAGATACCTTGAAGGTAGAGTCAGTTATTAGAAGTTCCTTCATTTGTGTGGAAGGAGCTTTCCTAGCAGCAGATTTAATTCTGCTACCTTTTGATGAATTTGATGTCATCCTTGGAATGGACTTTCTGGCAACACATGGAGCTGTTGTGGATTGTCAAAAGAAAGAAGTGTTATTTAACACACCAGATAAAGGTCCTGTTGTATTCCGAGGCATTAAGAAAAAGGAGACTCATGGTTTTCTTTCTGCCTTGGAAGCTTTTCGATTAGTGAAGGAAGTTTGTGAAGCCTTTCTTGCTCAAGTTACTGTAGTAAATGATAAGAAGGTTGAGGATGTAGAGGTGGTAAGGGAGTTTCCTGATGTATTCCCTGAAGAACTTCCCGGCCTTCCACCAGAAAGGGAAGTAGAGTTTGATATTGAATTGGTACCTGGCACAACACCAATTTCAATGGCACCATATAGAATGGCACCAATTGAGCTTAAGGAGCTTAAAGAACAATTGCAAGAATTGTTAGACAAGGGGTTTATCCGACCTAGCATCTCACCTTGGGGTGCACCGGTTTTGTTTGTCAAGAAGAAAGATGGCTCCATGAGAATGTGCATTGACTACCGGAGGTTGAATAAGGCGACAGTGAAGAATCGTTATCCCCTTCCAAGAATAGATGATTTGTTTGATCAATTGCAGGGTGCATCGGTCTTTTCTAAGATTGATTTGAGGTCTGGATACCATCAATTGAAAGTGGCAGATGGAGCAACCTCAAAGACAGCTTTTAGAACAAGATATGGGCATTATGAGTTCCTGGTAATGCGTTTTGGACTCACTAATGCGCCAGCGGTATTTATGGCTCTTATGAACAGAGTGTTTCATGAATATCTTGATAAGTTTGTGATTGTGTTCATAGATGATATTCTCATCTATTCTAAAAGCGAGGAGGAGCACAAAAATCACCTTAGAATTGTGTTGCAAATTCTAAGGGAGAAACAATTATATGCAAAATTCTCAAAATGTGAGTTTTGGCTGAAGGAGGTAATATTTCTGGGACATGTAATTTCTGGAAGAGGTGTCGAGGTGGATCCGAAAAAGGTGGAAGCAGTGGTGAGTTGGGCTCCACCAAAAGATGTGTCGGAGTTGAGAAGTTTTCTTGGCATGGCTGGTTATTATCGGCGGTTTGTCGAAGGATTTTCCAAAATTGCTGCACCATTGACTAAATTATTGAGGAAGAATACCAAGTATGTTTGGGATGAATCATGTCAAAAGAGTTTTGATGAACTGAAGAAGAAATTGACCACAACACCAGTACTGGCTTTACCTTCAAACCAGGGAGAGTTTGTGGTGTATAGTGATGCCTCGTATCAAGGATTGGGTTGTGTGTTAATGCAAGATGGAAGAGTTATCGCATATGCCTCTAGGCAATTGCGTTCTCATGAAGTAAATTATCCCACTCATGACTTAGAATTGGCAGCGGTGGTATTTGCTCTCAAGATTTGGCGACATTATTTGTATGGTGAGACTTTTAAAATCCTAACTGATCACAAAAGCTTGATGTATATTATGGATCAGAAGGATTTAAATAGTCGCCAGAGGAGATGGATTGAACTTCTAAAAGATTATGATTGTACCATTGATTACCATCCAGGTAAAGCTAATGTAGTTGCTTATGCTTTGAGCAGAAAAGGCAAGAAGAATATAACGGATCTGGTTGATTTGAGGGCAATGAATGTTGATTTGGAAGTGGATGGTGTAACAGGGTTACTAGCTCGGTTGAACATTCGACCTTTGTTGCACGACAAAATTCGTGAGAAGCAGAAGGAGGACCCAGAGTTGGCAAAAATCATTCAAGACATTGGGGAAGGAAAAGAAAGCCCATTTGAAATGGTAGATGGCATGTTGAAGATTAATGTAAGAGCATGTGTTCCTAATGTTGATAACTTGAGGAAAGAGATCATAGATGAAGCTCATTCTTATGCTTATGCTATGCACCCAGGAGCAACTAAAATGTATCACACGATCAAACCATATTTTTGGTGGCGTGGGATGAAAAAGGAAGCGGCTGAACATGTTTTCACATGTCTAGTATGTCAGAAAGTTAAGGCAGAACATCAAGCTCCCGTGGGAAAACTGCAACCACTTCCAATTCCAGAATGGAAGTGGGAAAGAATCACAATGGATTTTGTATATGGTCTCCCATCATCAAGGGGAAAAGATGCAGTATGGGTTATTGTGGACCGACTGACCAAATCGGCTCACTTTTTACCCATTAGATGGAAACCATCTCTGGAGACTTTGTCTCAACTATATATTAAGGAGATCGTCAGATTGCATGGTGTGCCAATTTCTATTGTCTCTGATCGAGACCCGAGCTTCACATCTCGGTTTTGGCAAAGTTTACATGATGCCTTGGGAACTAAACTGCATTTTACTTCAGCTTATCATCCTCAAACAGATGGGCAGAGTGAACGAATCATCCTTACCTTAGAAGAGTTACTTCGATCATGTGTAATGCAATGGGAGGAATCATGGATTGACCATTTGCCCTTGATTGAGTTTGCTTACAACAATCAGTACCATAGTAGTTTGGGTGTTCCACCATATGAAGCACTTTATGGGAGGAAGTGTAGAACACCAATATGTTGGGATGTCGAAGGAGCAAGGCAAATCTCAGGGCCAGAGATAGTTCAGATCACAGTTGACAAGGTCAAGGAAATCAGGGAGCGTATGAGGGTGGCTCAAGATCGACAGAAAGTTTATGTTGACACGAATAGGCGTGAAGTTAATTTCGAAGTGGGTGAGAAAGTATTTCTCAAAGTGTCACCATGGAAAGGGGTGATGAGATTTGGTAAGAAAGGAAAGCTTGCACCTCGATATATTGGGCCATATGAAATCACAGAGAAGATTGGACCAGTGGCTTATAAGTTAGCATTGCCTCCAGAACTATCCCAAATCCACAATGTATTTCATGTTAGTATGCTGAAGAGGTACAAAGTGGATCCTTCCCATGTTATACATCCAGAGGAGATCGAGTTGGGTCCAGATTTAACTTTTGAGGAGGTTCCAGTTGAGATTGTTGATTTTCATATTAAGACTCTTCGTAGGAAGGAAATTCCAATGTTGAAGGTTGTGTGGAGGAATCAAGAAAGTGAGAGTGCTACCTGGGAGACTGAAACAAGTATGCGAGAGAAGTACCCTGAGTTGGTAGCGACATACTTTGCAGGTTAACAATCTTGCTTAATAAGTTATGTTTTGAACTTGCTGATGTGCTTTTGTTGTGATAGCCCAGTATAGGTTTTTGAAACCTAAACATGGGAACTTGAGCTGTTATGTGTTACTTTCTATGTTATGAATCGCCTAACCTAAGAGTTAGGTAATCACTTTATGTATGATAGACCATGTTAAGGGTAAGTAAGAGGAGTTAGAGTACAGCTCAAGGTTAAATTTCGGGGACGAAATCTTTTAAGGAGGGGAGAATTGTAGCATCCCATTTCGGCTAAACCCATGTTTCGATCGCTAGAAAGTTCGCGATTTAAAATCGAGCATTTTGATAGTATTTCGACAAAAATCGGATTATCAATCGATCGGATAAGTATACGTATTAATTATATATAATATATTATATATAATTATATATATATATATATAATTATAATTACATTAAGCGGTCATTGACCAAAATATAAATCCATTCCCCGTCATTTCTTTCCCTGTCCATTTCTTCCTTCTTCTTCCATTTCCGAGCGAGAGAAACAGAGAAGCAGAGGCAGCTCGGCTAGAAGTTTCAAAGCTCAATTCTTGAGCTCTGTTCATCCAAAAATCCCGTAAGTAATGCCTAATTCATCTATACATCGCGATTTATCGATTTAGAGCTTTAAAACGAGTTTTTGGTTCAGGAATTTCTTGAATTCCCGATAAGCCAAATTAGGGTTTCGGAGTATCCGAAAGCCGGATTTAGCCCAAATTTCATATACGAGCTTCCTGCAGCGAGGTAATCAATCCTCTAGTTCTAATCCCTGAATTTCGGCTATTATTTAGGCCGGGGTCCAAACCGCTGAATTTAGCTCCGGCCAAGGTTTGATGTATTTTTATCAAGAATTTGACCCGAAGCCTAGAACTAATATTGACGGGGATACTGCAGGGGATATTAGGATGGTCTCGGATTTTAATT
Source organism: Linum trigynum (assembly GCA_964030455.1). Classification (NCBI taxonomy): domain Eukaryota; kingdom Viridiplantae; phylum Streptophyta; class Magnoliopsida; order Malpighiales; family Linaceae; genus Linum; species Linum trigynum. The sequence goes on along the minus strand of OZ034813.1, from coordinate 35,476,793 downwards.
CGGGGTTCGTTCGTGAAATTGACGTTTTAGTACGGGAAGGTTAAACCGGTGTTTGAACGACCAGAACTGGTGAGGGATTAGCACGGCATACCGTGTTTGTCGTATCACGATAATTATATTGATGCTTAGAATTGACCTAGGTGAACTAGAATGGCATGATTAGGGGTGTATGGACTTTTGTGCTATATGTTGAACCCTGGATTGCTGTATGATATTATTGACTTGCCCTAATCGATATGAACCTTGTTTATGCTGATGATTGTGTATATGTTGCAAATTGTGGGCTTGACGGTTAATATGCTTTACGATGGTTCGAGAAGGTGATTAGGTATGATTTTTCATGATTGTTGTATTTGGATGCACAAGTGGGAAAATATATATTCCCTGGTGATATTATGATGTTTAAGGAGGATGACTTGCACGAGGGTTTATCCCGAGGAAGTGCAATTATACGTCTCCTAATTTACCTATGTCGAGCCAATTATGGCCAGGTCAAGTACATGTGCAAGTAATGAATTATGATTAAGCAAGATGAGATATGAATCATGTATAAGGATACCAAATATGAGTGTTGTGGTCTCACGGTCAACTACATAGTAATTAGGGCTCCCTATGCTATTACTCTATTATGATAAGTATGATAGTCACACCTCTCATGTGGTGGTGACTGAAGATTTCTTACGAGATATGACCACACCCAGAGTGGTGTTGGGGTATGACTACACCCATAGTGGTGTGGGGTATGTATGACCACATCCGACGGGATGTTGGGGTATGTATGACTACATCCGACGGGATGTGGGGTATGTTTCCCGGGAGAGTTATTAGCATGGGAGTAGCCAGGCGCCTATAATTAAAACATGATAAGATGCATATGCATAAGTCAAGGTGGTTGAGTCTTTTGCCTATTGGGATGTCGGAGGGCTGAGATCTGATCCTAGTGCTTGGGCTTATTTGCTAGATGTATGGTAGGGGTATGCTCTGTTATGAACTCACGATGCTATGATTATCTCAGTCAGCTATGAGCTGACCCTCTTTTATTCTTCTTCTCTGCTTATGCTATGTGTAAGCAGATCATCAGCAGCAGTAGATAGGTGTATAGGTGGGAGTTGAGCAAGAGTTGAAGGCAAGATGAGGTATGGTCATCAACCATTTTGTGCTTGGACTACTACTCGGGATTTTGGCCAGTGATCCACACCTTTTTGTAAAAGAATGTTTTGAGAACGTTTTTCATGTGCATACTAGCTTCTGATCTAGTGTGAGATATCCACAGGTGTGGAAAGTTAATGATATGTGTATATGTTGTGTAACTGTGTAAGTTGTGACGATTATGGTATGTATAAGTATGGTATGCAGTTAGGAAGTATGAAAAGTGTGACTTTGGCTAAGAAAAGCCAATGCATATGGTTGTGAGTATATATGTTTGTGATGAATTATTTTGCAGGTTAAGTTGCAAGAACTGTTAGCCCATTACGCGAGTAATTCATGTCGAAATTTTATTTTGGTAAATTTTGATAATTAATGTAACACCCGAAATTATTTCCGCTGCAATTGTATGAACAATATGATTAGGCGAAACGTATAGGGTAGGGTGTTACATTTTCTGTAAGTTCCCTCTACAGGAATCTTATAAAGGATGTTTTTCCATGTGTTAAAGAGTTTCCAGACAAGCAGATTTGGAAGACGGTAATTCCGGGGAAGGTGTGTTTCTTCATATGGCTTGGTCACTCACCTTATATTCGCGGACGATACTCTCATCTTCTACGACACGCATTATGACCAGGTACTGAATGTTTTGGCAACAATGATGTGTTTTCAATCTGTTACGGGTCTAAGAATCAACCTCGATAAATCTATAATGTACACAGTGGGGGATGTGGGCGGAACCTAGTTTCTTCGCGAGCATTTTTGGTTGCAAGTGGAGCAACGAACCACCCAAATACCTGGGTTTTCCTCTCGGGGGTAAACGGATGGGGTAGCAGACACCTATCCAGCGGGGCGAAGCTTGTGTTGTGCAAAGCGTTCCTTTTGAGCATGCCCACATACTTATTCTCTCTTTTCAAGGCGACAGTTTCTGTTATTAATGACATGGAGAAAATTCAGAGGAGATTTCTTTGGAGTGGTGCGAATGACTCTAACAGGATTGCTCTTGTGGATTGGAATCTTTGTAAGGCTGAGATTGAGAATGGGTGGTTGGGCATCCATGATCTCAGAGCGTTCAACGACGCAATGCTTTCCAAATGGTTGTGGAGATTCGCGGCAGAATGAAATTGTTGGTGGCGGAAGTTGATTGCGATGAAATGCCCTAACCCACGGTATGATTGGCAGGCCGCCCGAGCTCGAGTTGGCTTTTTCGCATTCGGTGTGGGCTGATATCTCCAAAGAATACGGCCTCTTCTGGAAGTTCGCTTCTCTGGATCCCTGTAACGGAAACTCTGTTTCGTTCTAGTACGATTGCTGGTCCCTTGGGATTGTGTTGGCCTCCTAGTTCCCTCACGTCGCCGCTGTCGGTGCAGACCCTAAAGCGAGATTTTTCGACGCGGTTTCCCCATCTGGTGATTTGGTGAGTTGGTCTTTTAATCTCAAATTCAATTTGGGGGGGGGGGGGGGCTGAGAGGAAGAGAATCCTTTTGATGAATTTTCTTGAAAATATTGAGTGGCGGAACAATAATCTTAGCCCTTATAGAATTTTGTGGAACCCTAATAAAAATGGGAAGTTTTCTGTAAGTTCCCTCTACAGGAACCTTATGAAGGATGTTTTTGCATGTGTTCAAGAGCTTCCAGACAAGCAGATTTGGAAGACGGTAATTCCGGGGAAGGTGTGTTTCTTCATATGGCTTGTGTACCACAACAAGATTCTTACTATCGACAACCTGATGAAGAGAGGCTGGACGGTGGTGAAAAGACGTTGCTTGTGCTGCTGTAAGAGGAGTCTACATTACACTTGCTGATAAAGTGTGAATTCGCGAAAGAGGTGTGGTTGATCCTATGCAGAAACAAACCTGGTTTGTTTCCCAGGGGAAGGGATATCGCCTAGAATGTTAATCTCGCTCCCAAGTCCAGTCCGGAAAACACTGATGAGTGGTTCAGAGATTGCATTCTCCACTCCGCTTGGCGGGTGGTGTGGCTTGAAAGAGATCGTGGTACGTTCGAGGATAAAGCTTTGACTGCATTTGTGGTGGCCAAGTTAGCGGGAAGGAATGTGATGGAATGGCTGGTGGCACATGGGAAGGTTGAGAAATATCAAGGAGCGAATTGGTTGAAAGATGCTCTGATAGGAGGTTAATAGAGGCCCGATTTCCTCTGGGTTTCTGTGTTGCTGGGGTACAGCCTTGGGATGTCGGATGCCTGGATTTATCGGGGTTTCTTCTTCTGGATTTGAGATCCGGTTCACTGCAACTTTACCCGTGTTCTCTTTGGAAATGATGGAAGGCGTGGAGGTCGTGGGTGGTTTCCTTTGGCTCGCTTCTTGGTCCGGCTGATGTCGTTGGGGGTGATGCATGTTGTTTTGTGCTTTTCTTGCTGGGTGGGGTTTCCCCCTTGGCTCGCCCTGCCTGTGTTTGAGGTTGAGTTTTTGTTTTGATTATGGCTTGTTGTTCACTCAACAAAAGTGGCTTGGTCCACTGAGTTGGGTTTTCCTTTCTTGTGTTTGGGATTTTCTTTCACTTTGTCTTCCTCTGTTTGGCGGATCGGTTGTGTGGTTCATATCTTGTGAACCTTTCCACCCGGTTTGTTTCAAATGCTTTTTTTTCCTTTTTGTCTTTTTTTAATAAAATTTTAACCATTATAAAAAAAGAACCGCACACAATCCTCCTATGTAGAACCTCAATGGAGCTCAAAAGCAAGAGCTCTGGGACACAAGGACAACACATGTATAAACACGAAGAAAGGATGAGGGGTCATTCTATTAACAATATTAAGCTCACAAGCACAATGCTCCTAACATAAGAATGACCCCCAAAGTCACAAGGCTCAAAGGGGTTGACTAGTGGATAATTCATTCAAGACAATCAACATTTGGGCGTGGACTAATCTTATGCCTCCATCATACTCACTAGTGACAACTGTGATGTTACTCGCCATGGTAAGAGGGATCTAAGCACACAAGAAGAAAATGATAGGCTCGAAGCTCACATGGCTACCTAGTCACCCAACCATCTATTCCAATTCACAAAGCAACATGCATTACAATTGAAATCAACAAGTAATCGAGTCAAAACATTCATTCGTTTTTGCACACATGAGAACTAAACCTTTGCACTGTCCTAATGCACCTCTCAATCATCATCATAGGACATACTCGATCACATGCAACAATTCAAGGTCAATGCCAATAACCACAAGATTCTCCTACAAACCGGCCACTTTGATCATGCAAACATTGCTTAGAGCCCTCAAAATTTTCAAATTTGGGCATAAATCAAGGCTCCAAGCATCGATCACACTCACTCACACAAGCATAAAAGTAGACTACCCCCCCCCCCCCTCCCCCACACTTAAGCTCGACATTGCCGTCAATGGCGTAACGTGCTCTCCCTCTCGCTCCGGGTAAACTTCTCGATGGAGGTTAACGTCAATTATGTAATGATCAACTCTCATAGTTGACTGCCACATCAGTCAAGGTTAACAGAGACTAACGGAGAGTGACCAAACTTGAACTATTGAACTAGTTTTAGTGACCATGAATGGAAATAAACTAATTTTAGTGGCAAACGTGAAACTTTTTAGTAATTCTAGTGACCAAACTAATAATTTTACCTTATTCCTTGTAAATAAAAGCACAAGAATTTCTTCGAGCAGTCACTGCAAATCACCAACTTTGATCCTCAAACTAGGGAGAAGTCATGGTTGATGTCTTCTGTCTCTCAACACGAAAATGAAGTAAAAATGCGAGAAATTCCATTTATATTTTGCTTCTTTTCTTCTCTAGGTTGAACCAGATCCTTGTACTCTATTTTTTTCATTGCTCTGTTCGCTCTAAGGTAACTTGCAGGGAAGGTTGTAGATCCGAATTATGTTGGAAGGGATACTTGAAGATAGTGAGAGGGGTCTGCGAAGAGTAGGAGTAGGATTCCGTTATGGCAGAATTGCAAGGCAAGAACATGTTTCAGAATTCTCTTTAGAAGCCTAAAGTTAGAGAATCCATCATTTGTTGTCCCCATAGCCTGTGGCCACACCGTAGCTTCCAGCTAGAAATTGAATCCATCATTTTCCACCTAACCTAGGATTTGCATGGTTGGATGGGTCAGAGACACCTAGAATAGAGTTCTCATGAATCCGTCGTTGTCCTGATCGGACTGAGATTGAGTGGCAAACATGTTGTTTTGCTATAAGCTTGGTGGAAAGAAACTATCAATTGTTGCCGAAGGAATAAATAATATGGTCTTCTATTTAATGCTCTAAGAATTTGAATTTAATGCCCTAAATTGACTTTTACGACAATTTTTCCCCTAGTTCAAAAATAACCTAAACCTTAAACAATCTAACCTAGAGACCAGCTAAACTTAGCGCCCAGTCACCAGACCACCAACCCCTTCCCCTCCCTCATCTCTTTAATAGCCCAAACCCGCCATTGCCGTCGCTGCCTACCTCTCCCCCAAACCCGCCGCGGCGACCACCTCTCGTTGACCTGTCGCAGAAGAGCGAGTCGAGGAGGAAGGAATGGTTGTTGATCATTGTTTCCGTTGGATGAGGAAGGAGACGAAGCCCCTAGGTGTGCCATCGCTCGTCGTCGATGGTGGATGAGGAAGGAGAAGGTCGAGCACACGCCAAGGTCTGCAGTCGCTTGTCGTCACAGTTGGAAGAGTCGTCGCAGCCAGGTAAAATCTCTTCGTGTTGTTACCCAAGGTGTGATAGAACCACCTATATATATATGGTATTGACTGGTATACTCCATGTGATATAACCATTAAATGTACTTTGGTAAGCTCCAAACAATCTCAACAGTCAATTATTGTTTTAAATTGAAGTTCGGGTTAGGGTTTAGAGAATTAGGGCCCATATGTACATATATATATATCGTTAAATTAAATTAGAGAAAAATTTATACGACCATGGTTGTCACGTTGGGTTTATCGTGATCTATAAATTTAGGTGAAAAAATTTCACTACCAGATATACCACTCTTGTATATGGTGATAACTGGTGGTAAAAGGTGATGACCGGTGGTTAGTATATTCTCTACTATCATATATACAACCATTCTAAATTTTATTTATAACGGTGGTTATCCTCATACACTTTCATACGACCATGATATAATTTTATTTAGGGTTATAGGTATATTATACCCCTCTACTATGCACTTTTATCAAAGGGTTATAGGTATAATATGCCCATCTATTATGCAGTTTTATCAAACATGTCCCTATACTATTTTTTTACATCAAAGATGCCCCTGAACTTGGAAAAATAATCAAACATGCCCTTCTATTAAAACTTCCATTGAAAAAAATCGTCAATCTTGTTTGAACCGAGATTTAGTTGACCCGACACCGGCAAATCGGAGGTAAAATGTCAGTTTTGTCCCTTGATTTATTTTTCTAGGACTTGTTAAGTGAAATATTAGAGGTATTTGGGTGTACAAAAGAACCAAATAAATTCTAAAGTGAAATTATAAGGGATATTTTAGACATTTGTGTCTCCCAAACCAAGGTTCGACCGTGATTTATGATTCTATGACGCAAATTTTAACAGAATGGCATGTTCGATCATTTTTCCAAAGTATAGGGGCATGTTTGATGTATAAATTAGTAGAGGGGCATGTTTGATAAAACAACATAGTAGATGGGCATATTATACCTATAACCCTTTATCAAACATGCCCCTTTACTAATTTTTACATAAAATATGCCTCTCAAATTTGGAAAAATTATCAAACATGCCCTTCCATTAAAATTTTCATCCAAAAAATCTTTAATCATAATCAAACCATATTTTGGACAACAAAAATGTCTAAAATAACCCTAATAATTTGACATAAACAATTTTTGTTTCTTTTTTATAGCCAATACACCTAATAATTTCACTTTAACGAGACTTAGAGAAATAAATGGATGGGCAAAACTAAAATTTTCCCTCCCATTTTGCCGATGTCAGGTCTTCCAACAGTTTTGGATGAAAAGTTTAACAAAAGAGCGTGTTTGATAATTTTTCCAAAGTTGTAAAAAAATAATAGAGGGGCATGTTTATAAAAGTGCATAATAGAGGGGCATATTATACGTATAATCTTTTTATTTACTACCAAATATTATCACTATGGTATAGACTGGTAATATATATAAAAAAATTTTTGTTTCAAAATATATTAAAGTGAACGTCATTTTGAATGATATGATTAAGGCATATGCATATTTATGGACAAAAAATTTAAATTTCAACTTAAAATGAAATATACATTGGTTGTTAAATTAAATTAGAGAAAAATTTATATCACCATGGTTGTCAAGCCAGTTTAATATCGACCGGTTGAACCGAGTACAAGCGATATCAGTCATCAAATTGGCTAGTATGGGGTCATTATTCAACATTTGTCAATTTCAGTCAAAACTAGGAAAATTAGCTCTCACTAGTTTTAATTTCTTATCAAGAGGATACAAGGAACTTTGTTATATATACGAACCTTATATATGATATAATTAATGCGATATGTTACATAAACCACTATAAAATTAATAAAATTTATTTATGTATCAAATTATTTACTATTAGTTATCAAAATATGAGTTATTTTATGTGAATCTAATCTTCTTTCTCAAACTAATTTATTTGATATTTGATAATTTTTCATTTTTTATCATGCATTTTTATTAGATATGAGTTATTTTATGTGAATTAACTCTTCTTTCAATAAATAATTTATTTCATATTTGTTAATTTAAATTTTTTATCATGTATTTTAATAACATATATATATGCATAACCAGCAATTTTGATTTTGTCGTACCATTTAATTTAACCCCGTTCACTTCCCATTTTGTTTTCTGTTTTTTGTTGTGTCAATGAAAATCTGGAATCAAATTGTAAAAAAATGTGTTCACTTAGTAATTTCGTTTTCGTTGGAAGAATCATTTTACACAAATGAGCTAGATGGGAGAAAACGATAATTTCCCGTTTCCTGAATTATGTGGGACGGGTTTGTGCCCGTTTCCTAGCGGAAAAACGACACTGTGCTTAAATGAGCACCCACGTTCGAATCCCACCAGCCGCAATTTTTTTTTCTTTTGTTCCACACTTCCGCTAGCGGAATCCGACGTCGTTTCGCCTTCTCACCTCCCTCCACTTACCTCTCCCTTCAATCTTTTTCCGTGCAAAGCTCCAGCCGGCGACCAAGCTTTCATCCGGCGCTGAGCCTCTTCCCTCCTCCTGCCGACGCCAAGCTTCTTCCCTCTTCTTGGAAACTCGAACGGCGTCGATTTTCATCCCTTATGTGCGTAGTTTCATGAGGCGAAGAGACGATCGAGACCACCACCCCTGCCGCGCCGCCGTCATCTGCCCAGACCACCACCCCTCATCTTCCTCTCATTCCCGCGACGCCATCATCTTTCTTCCTCGCCAGCCCCCGCGCTGCCATCAACGACCAACCAACTCCGGCCCCATCATCGAGAGAGGGCCACTTTACCTTCTTGTTTACCTGGAACCAAAAGCCAAAAGGTCAAGGCTTTTTTAATTGTTTGTTTGGCTAAATTATGGATTAATGATGTCTGTGGAACTCAACAATGGTGACAGGTATGGATTGTGGTGATATAGGGGGATGAACATGGACGGATTGAAGCACAAGCAATTGCGAATTGTTGTGATGCTTTGTATTTTGTTTATTTGTAGTTTAAAAACTATATAATTCGAATTAAAAATGATGATAATAATTAGGGTTGTATGATACTCAATGAATAAAATTATGATAATCAATTATCAGAAAACAGTAATGAAATAACTAAACAGGTTTTCGTTTTTAAGATTCAGTTTCTGAACTTATAAAAAGTCTCAGCTAAACAAGGTTTTTTCAGGTTTTGTTTTTCAGAAAACGACAACTTCGTTTTCATTTTAGTTTTGTTTTCTGTTGTGACAGCTAACAGAAATGGAATGGCAAGTAAACGGCCCATTAACTTGCCAAATCAAAAACCGGTTTGACTTGTTGTATATGAGTATATGACATGGGAGTTGATAAAGGTCGTCCTAACAATTACTAATGATCGTCCTAAAAAACAACAAAGTTACACTTTTAACCTTTTGACATCTTTACCTTTCCTTTAGCAAACAAACACCACATTCACTTAGAAAACAAAAAACACTCATTCACTTAGCAAACAAACACCACATTCACAATATTTTTTTCATAATTGAATTCATAAAAATATTCGAATTTAATTTTTATAATAAATTATAAACCGTACAACTTATTTATAATTAACTACAATTATTTCTAATTATTACATAATTCACAATATTTAATAACAATTTTTATTAATTAATTGAATTAAAATTATTTAAAAATCAACCAAACCGAAGTCAACATTCGGTTGCAGGCGATGCGGAACGCGGAGCTTTACCTTCTTCTCCGGCGAGCACGGACGGCAGGCGAGAGGAGGGCTGACGACGACGGCTGGGCGACCACGCGACAGCTGGCGCTGGGGGCGAAGACGGCGACTGCTGGCGACGACGCTGCGCGACTCCGACTCCAGCGGCGTGGGTTGCGGCGGCGGACGACGCTGCGGACTGACGCGACGCCGACTCCGGCGGCGTGGGTTGCGGCGGCGGACGACTCCGGCGGCGTGGGCTGCGGCGGCGGACGACTCCGGCGAGGGTGGGTTGCGCTGCTTGTTGTCGGGGGGGGGGGGGGGGGGAGTTGTCTGTGTCGGGGGAGAGGAAGGGGGTAAGGGGTTGTTTGCTTAGGGTTTATTTTTGAATTTTAGAAAGGGTAATTCAGTAATTTACGTATTAAGTTAGTACGATAGTTAGTAATTTTTAGGACGACCTTTAACCCTTCAGTATGACATTATTGACGACATCCGCTAGACCGCTGGGCAGCCCGAGGCATCCGAGCCAACCAGAAAAGCCAGCCGTATTTCCGCCTCCAATTCAATTCTCTCTCTCTCTCTTTCATTTTCTTTCCTTCTTTCCATCTGACCATCTGAGTTTTACTTTCTCTCCCGGTGAATTTCCTCCGTCGGCGGCGCGCCGTTGTTCTTCCCGCCGGAGAGCGACACACAATTTGAAAGAAAGGAGAGCGGACGAATTTCGTAGCCCTCCGCGGGAATCTCGGTCTTCCTTCCCAGCGGTGCTCCCCACCTTCGCTCCGTTCCCCTGGGGAAAAAACCCTAGCGATTCTTCGATGTGTACGCGTTTGCGGATCCGCTGAAGAGGAAGGAAAAAGTGGGGAGGAAAGGAAGGAAGGCCCTAGTCACGAGAAAGAGGCGGGAAGCGAAGCGGTTATGGCGGAGTTAGGGCAACAAACGGTGGACTTCTCCACTCTCGTGAGTAGGGCTGCAGAGGACTCCTTTGTTTCGTTCAAAGAATTGATGGAGAAGTCCAGGTCGAGTGAGCTGTCTGACTCCGAGAGGAAGATTGGGCTGCTTAAGTATTTGGTTAAAACCAGGCAGCGTATGCTCAGGCTTAATGTCTTGGCCAAGTGGTGCCAACAGGTTAGTTTTTATTGTGCCGTCGTTTGAATTGGTTGCTCCAATTTGGTTCTTGATCGCATTAATGAACTCTTCTGTCGAGAATTGGAAGCTTGAAGGGCTGGAAATTTTTGAACTTTTCTCGTTCTGAGTTGGCTAGACTAGGGACCTATTGGTTTTATGGCTGATTGTGTGTTGAAAAGGATATTACTAGGAATCTGGCTTGCGAAATTATAATGGAAATGGTGTTTCACTTGTTATGGCCGGTCCAGCTTCTCTGCTGTGGGGGAGTGGAACCCTGAGAAGGGTGTTGCAGAACATGGGGCAGACCAGTTTGTTCAAATAATTGTAGCTGACTGGATTCATGCCTCAACATTCACTATCAGTTACAATTTGGTTGAATGGATCATTCTTCTAGTGTAACCTCTGTAACAGTGGAGCTCAGTGGGTGGCCGAGTTAGTGGTTCGCTAGGCCGAAAAAGATATACAAATTGGCTTCTCTTCATAAACCATTTTGATTTGCACAAGAGAAGTTTAGGTATGCCCTTGCTAATATGATTGGTGAAGAATGATTAAGAAATCATTTAGAGCTTCATGATGACTCATTGAATTACGGCTCATAGGAGTATGATTGAATTTGTGTTCGTGCTTGAAAATTTTGGTATGGGGCATCAAAACTTCAGGACAGGAACTGTGAATTATTTTGCATAAATATATTTTCAGAAAACATGGGGCAAAAAGGCACGAATTTTCCGCTCTTCCAGGACAAGAATATTCAGAACTGCCCTCATCTGCATAGCCTCGACAAAATATATGTCATCTGTGATGCTGTTGCAATCTTACTTTTAGTGGTACAAAATACAGATAAATTGGTTATATTTTGGGGTCAGGTAAAGAATTAATAACTCTTGTGGTAACATTGGGAATTGGCTGGTGAAATTGTTGGATGGTTATTTATCCCTAAATAAGGCACCATCACTTGAGAGCTTTTGATGAGTGTACAGGGTAGTAATATTAGGATAGAGTTGCATAGGGAAGTTTCGTTCGTGTGTCATTACTGGTGTCTCCTTAGCTAATGCAGCAGTTATCAGAATATTTAGACCTTTTATATCATTATACGGGCTACTTATGCTGATCATTCTGGATGGTTCAGATGATTTACAGTTTTTGTTTTACAGGTTCCATTGATACAATACTGCCAGCAACTTCAGTCTACAGTATCTAGTCATGATACTTGCTTTACACAAGCTGCAGATTCATTGTTCTTTATGCATGAAGGATTGCAGCAAGCACGTGCTCCTATTTACGATGTTCCATCTGCTGTTGAAGTACTCCTGACAGGATCTTATCAGCGCTTGCCAAAGTGCGTGGAAGATATTGGTCTCCAGGGCACGCTAACTGGGGATCAACAGAAGCCGGCTCTCAGAAAATTGGACACTCTTGTGCGTACTAAGTTACTCGAAGTTTCATTTCCCAAGGAATTCTCTGAGGTAAAAGTTTCTGATGGTACGGCTCTGCTGCGCGTTGACGGTGAATTTAAAGTGTTAGTTACTCTTGGTTACCGGGGACACCTGTCCTTATGGAGAATATTACATTTAGAGTTGCTAGTTGGTGAGAAAAGTGGACCTGTGAAATTGGAAGAGTTACGAAGGTATGCCCTTGGGGATGATTTGGAACGCAGAATGGCAGCAGCAGAGAACCCATTCACGATATTGTACTCGGTGCTCCATGAGCTCTGTGTCTCACTTGTTATGGATACCGTGATAAGGCAAGTGCAAGTACTACGTCAAGGGAGATGGAGAGATGCAATTCGTTTTGAGGTTATATCTGATGTTGGTACGTCCACACAGACAAATCAAGATGGAGAATCTGAATCAGCAGGTTTACGCACTCCAGGGTTGAAGCTTATGTACTGGGTAGATCTGGATAAGAACTCTAGTGGATTGGATTCGGGAGCATGCCATTTTATAAAAATTGAACCAGGACTGGATCTTCAAATCAGATGCACTCATAGTACATTTGTTATAGATCCATCAACAGGAAGAGAGGCAGAATTTTCGCTTGACCAAGGCTGCATTGATGTTGAGAACTTGTTGATGGGAGCAATATGCTGTAACAGATATACCCGGCTTCTACAAATTCAGAAAGAGCTGGGGAAAAACACCCAAATCAGTCGTGCTGCTGATGATGTTGTTCTTCGATCCCACTTGGATGAATCAGATTTTCACCATAGAAAGGTTGGTTTAAGATGCTAATCTGTTGAAATTTAGTGAAATCTGAGCTATTCCTTGTTGAAAAATGGTACCACTTGGTGTATTTTCCTTTTCTAATCCGGCGAGGCTATAAAAATATGATTATTGATCTTTTCAGCCCTAGAGGCCCCCTTTTGTTTGTAAATGCACCTTTCTGGCTTATATCACCATCTTATTATGCTGTATTGTTCTTGTCCCTTTTATTTGTGGCAGAAGGGGGATATGTTTGAACGCGGGAAATATGAGGCTCAAGAAGTACTATGTGTGCGTGCCTATGGCTCATCGTATTTCATGCTCGGGATAAACATAAGGTTCTTCTCTTTTCTTTTTTCTATATGCTGTGTACCTTGACATGTGGTGTTTGGTAAGGACGCCGGGGGTGGGGGGGGGGGGGGGGGGGGGATGCAAGTGGTGAGCGGCAGTTATTGCCCTTCGTTTGCTGGTACTTCCATTGAGGGTTAGTTTTATTGGAAAGGGTAGCATTGAATGTTTTCATAAGTGTTACTGTGGACTGTGAACATTTTATCATCATTGCATAAGGATACATGCAGCAAAAAGGTCTGCTATATTGGTGCAGGTTGTTTTACTTGCCAGCTGAAGTTTTATTTCTGATAGGTCCCTTGATCAAGTTAGTTTTTCTGTTTCTTCTTTCTACGTAGACGTAGTTTGGGATCAACTACTAATGAGTCCAGAATTTGAAGTTTGCGAATCAAGCCTTCAATGGGTTGCTTGGCTAACTCGCTTTCAGTAGTAATGAAGCTAGATACAGAAGGTTTCCTGCATTTTCCACTTATGTTTTTCTATTCCCAATGCATGACTTTAGTTCTTCATGGATGCCATCTGACAGAGAGGAAACTGTTTTGACGATATAGGAGGATCATGAATTCATGATTTACAATATATGTTGATTTGTAGGACTGGTCGATTTCTGCTGCGTTCATCCCAAAATGTACTCCCAGCAACAGCATTATCAGAGAGTGAAGAAGCTTTAAATCAAGGAAACATGACTGCAGCTGAAGTTTTTACCAGCTTGCGAAACAAAAGTATCTTGCACCTGTTTGCATCTACAGGCAGGTTTTTAGGGCTGGAGGTAAGATCTCTATGGTTGGTCAGTGCCATAGTTGTTTGTTCATGCCAGTACCCCATACAATCGTCTGACACACATGTGAAATTTACAGGTATATGAGGATGGGTTTGCCACTGTTAAAGTGCCTAAAAACCTTTTGAGTGGCTCACCTATGTTGCTAATGGGGTTTCCCGATTGTGGGAGCTCATATTTCCTGCTAGTGCAGCTTGATAAGGATTTCAAATTGCAGTTTATATTGTTAGAGATACAGCCTGACCCATCTGGAAGAGCATCTTCGGTTGATATGAACCAAGTTGTGCGTGTCAAGAAGATTGATATTACCCGGATGCAGATGCTTGAAGATGAATTGAATTTAAGTCTGCTTGACATGGAAAAGTTGAGTTCGTTCTTGCCACATGCTGGGGATACTCTTGAAACTTCTGAACATGGTCTTCTGACTGACATTAGTGTTGAGGCTCCTCTGCAAATTGCTGGACGTCCACCATCCTGTTTTTCATCTCTCGTTGATGAAGTATTTGAGCTGGAGAAAGGAGCACCAGCAATTCCTATTCAAAATATCTCATCTTCATTCAATTCATTGTCCAATTTTGGTTCTCCTCCTATGAATGGCCAAGGTGTAAAAGCAGGAACTCTTCCTAAGTGGGAAGGACAAGTGAACAATGTGACTATTTCAAAACCTTCTAGTTTGAGTTCGCATTACAATGGTTCATTGTACCAATCAAGCAATCTAAAGGGCCACTCGAGTTCCTTCAGTTCATTATCTCCTGGCATGGGGAGAAATTCGTACTTAAAAAAGCTGTCAGGTTCAAAATCTGATCAAGATTTGACTTCACTCAGATCTCCAAACTCCGTTGAGGTAACTTCAAATGTCTCAATGAATGAGGATCATATGAGATTGCTGAATGACACGGTTATTGATGGACTGTCTGGGAGGTCAGGCTCTCAAGTTTCTTTGGCTAGCATGAAACCTAATGGACCCAGAAGTTTGGAAAGAGTAAATGGATCAGGCTCCTTGGCTACAACTCCCGTATGTAAGATACTTCCACCAGAATTTTTTAGTTGTGTTATGTGGTGATAGTTTTGATGAATCTATGTATTTTTTGTCAGTCACTTATGTTTATTTTCTGATTTTTCTTTTTACAGCACAGGAAAGAGGAGACGGGTATAGTGTTGAGGTATCAAAACAAGATAAGCATCCTAGAAAGCGTACGGTTTCAGACTTGTTGAGTTTGATTCCTTCTCTGCAAGATAAAGACACAGGAGGACTGGTCAAGAAGAGGAGAACCTCAGCATTGTCTCAATCTCAGCAGCCTTCATCAAATTCACTTGTATCACTAGAGTTGGTGAATAAGAATGAAGGATTCAGCTATGGGAATCTCCTGGCTGAAGCCAACAAAGGGAATGCTCCCTCTAGCATTTACATTTCTTCTCTTCTTCATGTCATTAGGCATTGTTCGCTTTGCATCAAGTATGCCAGACTTACTAGCCAGATGGAGGCACTTGATATTCCTTATGTGGAAGAAGTGGGATTGAGAAGCGGATCATCAAATATATGGTTCAGACTTCCATTTGCAAGAGGTGATCCATGGCAACATATATGCTTACGACTTGGAAGACCCGGAAGCATGTACTGGGATGTCAAAATAAATGATCAGCACTTCAGGGACCTATGGGAACTGCAAAAGGGAAACACTAGCACACCTTGGGGCTCTGGTGTCCGTATTGCCAATACATCAGATGTGGATTCACACATCCGTTATGACCCTGAAGGTGTGGTCCTCAGCTATCAGACCGTTGAGAGTGATAGTATAAAGCAACTAGTTGCAGACATTTGTAGGCTTTCTAATGCTAGGACGTTTGCTCTGGGGATGCGGAAGCTTCTTGGAGCAAGGGCAGATGATAAATCTGAAGAAATCAGCGCGAATTCTGACTCAAAAGCACCAACAGGGCCCAAAGTTGGTTCTGAAGCAGCTGACAAGCTATCAGCACAGATGCGGAGGGCATTCAGAATAGAGGCAGTTGGACTGATGAGTCTGTGGTTTAACTTTGGAGCTGGTGTGCTTGCTCGTTTTGTTGTTGAGTGGGAGTCGGGTAAAGAGGGATGTACGATGCATGTTTCTCCTGATAATCTATGGCCACACACTAAGGTAGGTTCATTGCTGTTTGCTTTTGTTGCGTTGGTAACTCTTGTTTGTTGTGGGCAAGTCTGTTGCACGACACATTTAAAACTGCATATTTTGGTTGTATGGGGATTTGAGTTGGTTAGCTGTTCCTTATCCATGGCAATCTTCCTATTCTCAAAGCCCACCATGCCTCATTTTACGTGGCTGGAAATTTTGGGTTTTTGTTCATTTTATGCTCTTAAGTTTTGCCTTTTCATTTGTATGTTGTTTCCTGGCAAATGCTTAAAACTTGACCAATTGGGTGTATTCGTTTAGCCTTTTGCTTAATTTAAGTGATAGGTTTTGGTGGAGGTAGAAGTTTGAAGAAAGGGCCTTTGGTAAGCTTTTAGAGAAATAATTGCTGTGTATAACTTTAAGAGTTGATTATTATTATGAAAGGGTAAAATTGGAAATGAAATGAAATTAGTGGGTTCTATTATGAATTCTTGTTCCAAAAGTTAGCTCAAACAGGTGTTTTGTATTTATCTTTTAAGCTGACTTATTTTTTGTAACATATATTAGCTCTTAGCACAAACACACCTGTATCAAATCGAAGAGTTGTTCAGAGTCTGTTATTATCTTTGTAACATATATTTCACAAACTTTGTAGTGCTCCTTGTAAACTTCAGCTGAAAACAATCTTTTTTTGCTTGCAGTTTCTGGAGGGTTTTATTAACGGAGCGGAAGTTGCAACCCTTTTGGATTGCATTCGCCTCACTGCAGGACCCTTGCATGCCCTTACAGCTGCAACTCGTCCTGCACGGGCTCAATGCGGGCCAGGGGTAACACCCCCTGCTGCTTCTTCTTTCCCTAAACAGGCAGCAGGGTATGTGCAACAACAGCCTGTCCTGCCCAGCAGTTCGAGTAACATTATGACACCACCATCTGTGCTCACACCAAACCCTCCCCAGCCTGCTATTGCTGGTCCTCTCGGAAGTCCCGGTCTCCATAGTGCTGCAATGTTAGCTGCCGGTCGTGGAGGCCCTGGCATTGTTCCTAGCTCTCTGTTGCCGATCGATGTCTCTGTTGTGCTACGTGGGCCCTACTGGATTCGGATTATCTACCGCAAGAATTTCTCAGTCGACATGCGCTGCTTTGCTGGTGATCAGGTCTGGTTGCAGCCTGCAACCCCACCTAAAGGAGGGCCATCAGTTGGAGGATCCTTACCATGTCCACAGTTCCGTCCTTTCATAATGGAGCATGTTGCTCAGGAGTTGAATGGCTTGGATCCAGGATTTGCCGGAGGCCAACAAACACCTGGAATGTCGAACTCTAATACCCAAAGCCCTGTTTCAGGCTCCCAACTTTTGAATGCTAATACTGGAAATAGAGTTAACCTTCCTGGTTCTGCAGTAGTGTCCAGGGCTGCAAACCAAGTGGCTGCATTAAACCGTGTTGCAAATGGCGTGCCAGGGTCTTCTAATTTAGCAGTTATGAGCACCGGGTTGCCCATACGTAGATCTCCAGGTGGTGGCGTCCCGGCTCATCTTAGAGGAGAGTTGAATACGGCGATCATTGGCCTTGGTGACGATGGAGGGTATGGAGGTGGGTGGGTTCCTCTTGTCGCTCTTAAGAAGGTCTTGAGGGGTATTCTTAAGTACCTTGGCGTGCTATGGCTATTTGCTCAGCTACCTGATCTGTTGAAAGAGATCCTTGGATCGATTTTGAAAGACAATGAAGGTGCTCTCCTGAATTTGGACCAGGAACAACCTGCTTTGCGCTTCTTCGTTGGGTAAGAAGAATCTATATTCAATATTATTTTTATCTAACTACCAATGCTGGCTCTGAAGTTGCACTTGCTCGGCTGTTTGTTGGCAAGTATTTGTTTGGATGTAGGATTTGTGGAAGGACGGATTCTGCAAAATGTGTGGATCTGAAAAGTAACTGATTGTCACATTTTTGGATCTCAAAATTTTGTTATTTGGATGTGGTTTTAGAGGTTGATAGTTACTTTCAAAACAAAAATACGACGATAATGCTTTCACCAACATGAAAGAGACATTATTAGATGGGCTTCACGGACCCTTTCCAGGGTGGGTTTTTGGATCCGTGGGACCTACTCACCCTCATGATTTCCACCCTCAGTTTTTGAAGAAACCGTCTATTTGTAGATTTGGTGCTCAAATCCATGTGCCGAATCTTACATTCCTCCTAATAACTTCACTGCCAATCCTGTTGAAGGTTTCATGTCATGCATTTAAATCTGTATCTTACACAATCTGCGAATTGTGTTCTTATGATTAATTTATTTCTTGAGAAACTCCTATACTGAGTTTCGCAGCTTAGATTCTTATTCTGTTGCGTTGTTCTCCCTGCAGGGGCTATGTCTTTGCCGTCAGTGTGCACAGAGTTCAACTTCTTCTTCAGGTACTAAGTGTTAAGCGTTTTCATCACCAACAGCAGCAACAGCAGCAGCCAAACTCTGCTACATCCCAGGAAGAACTCACTCAACCCGAGATCAGCGAGATCTGTGACTATTTCAGTCGTCGTGTCGCGTCTGAGCCATATGATGCTTCCCGTGTTGCATCATTCATCACCCTCCTCACACTCCCTATATCAGTCCTGAGAGAATTCCTGAAGCTAATCGCATGGAAGAAAGGACTTGTACAGGCGGCTCAAGGTGGTGGAGAAATGGCTCCTGTACAGAAACCCCGTATCGAGCTATGCCTTGAGAATCACAATGCCAGAGGAAATCAAGACGATAATAGTTCGTCAGTAGCCAAGAGCAATATCCACTACAATCGGCCGCATAATTCGGTTGATTTCGCACTCACCGTGGTCCTCGACCCAGCTCATGTGCCTCACATCAATGCAGCTGGCGGTGCAGCTTGGCTGCCCTACTGCGTCTCAGTGAGATTGCGGTACTCATTTTTGGATAATCCGAATGTCTCTTTCCTCGGGATGGAAGGAAGCCATGGAGGGCGAGCTTGCTGGTTGAAAGGTGACGAATGGGAGAAGTGTAAGCAGCGGGTTGCAAGGACGGTGGAAGTGAGTGGTGGTTCTTCAGGAGGGGAACGTGATCTCAGTCAGGGAAGGTTGAGAATAGTAGCAGACAATGTGCAGAAGACGTTGCATTTGTGTCTGCAGGGATTGAGAGACGGCGGCAACGGTGGAGTTACTTCGAGCCCTGGGCTGACATGAGCGACTCTGATGCTTCGAGACATTTAAGACGTGGTTGTGATTGTTGGGTCTTTCCCGTGGGATCATCGTCTCATGCAATTTTGTCGACCGACTTACCGAGCAGAAACACAACTGGAGCTATGAGGATGAAGACTTGGACATTTGAATGGATAGGGTGGTGGGTTCCTTCCGTGAAGTAGATTTTTTTTTTTTTTTTTCTGGGGCATCTACATAATCTTTTAGCAGGTATCTGAAAAAGTCGTAGTCGGGTTGAAAGGTTGCCATTCGAGCATCTTGTCTTGCAGCAAAGTCGGGTCCCTTGTACAGAAATGATACGCAGTTTGGATGATTAATTTGTAAAAAAGAAGTAACGGTGGAAAATTGTATGATTGGAGTTTGTATAATTTTTTCTGGACTTCTTCCAGTACTAGTTTGGATGATTAATTGAATCATTAATTCTACAACTATATTATGAACGCTGATCGCTGCCAAGATGAAGAGAACTCAAGAAAATACAACATTAGTGCTGATTGCTGCCCATGATAATAGCCAAAGGAACCGTCATCTCTACCGCAATTCTGAGTCTCCGGTTTGCCCAATATGAGTAGTGTTGATTGCTGCAGATTAAGATGGTGAATGCTCAAGTAAATCCAAAACATGGGACAACTAGGCAGAGGAAAAACAGAATTCCAACCCTTTTCATCCATTTTCCTGTCACTTCATGACAGCATGCAATTCAACATCAAAATGGTGCCGAACCTTGGAAGATACCCATCGAAATGGGCTATAAATCCACCAGCAGACCAAAGTTGTACCTCATCAAACACATTTCAAAATTACCCTGTCCAAAATAACATAACAGCAATAATGGCTTCAGTAGCTGGAAACAAGCTGATGTTGATGGCGGTGTTGCTGATGGGGATCTATGCATATGGAGCATTCTCCGCAAGACCCTCGGTGCATCCTGTTAGCAGCATGAATGAAAGGTTTGAAGCATGGATCGCGCAGTATGGACGAGTTTACGAGGATGCAGGAGAGAAGGCCAGGCGCTTCAGAATCTTCAAAAAGAATGTTGCCTTCATCAATCACTTCAACAAGTTTGGAAACAAGACTTATAATCTAGCCGTCAATCAGTATGCTGATTTGACAAACAAGGAGTTCAGGGCTGCTAAAACTGGATATAAGAAACCTGCCAATCTCATCAACTCTGGCACATCATCATTCAGATACGAAAATGTGACTTCAGCGCCAGACACCATGGATTGGCGAACCAAAGGAGCTGTGAATCCCATCAAAGATCAAGGCCAATGTGGTAAGCTTACTAAAAGAAAGTCCAAACCTTTTCCATCTTCCTGCCATATATGTCATACCTTTATTAATTGTGTTCCCCAAATAATCATCGCAGGAAGCTGTTGGGCATTCTCTGCTGTGGCAGCGGTGGAAGGAATCACAAAGATCTCAACTGGGAAGCTGATCTCTCTTTCAGAGCAAGAATTGGTTGATTGTGACAGAACCACCAATGACCAAGGCTGCAATGGAGGACTCATGGATGATGCTTTTAAATTTGTCAAAACCAAGGGACTGACAACCGAATCCAAGTACCCTTACTCAGCAGCAGATGGAACTTGCAGCACAGTCAAGACAAACTCTCCTGCTGCCAAGATCAGTGGATATGAAGATGTTCCCGCGAATAACGAGCAGGCATTGCTAAAGGCCGCAGCAAACCAACCTATCGCGGTGGCCATTGATGCTAGTGGCTCTGCCTTCCAGTTCTACTCCAGCGGAGTGTTCACTGGAGACTGTGGAACAGATTTGGATCATGGTGTGGCTGTGGTAGGGTATGGTACGAGTGACGATGGTACAAAGTACTGGCTGGTGAGGAATTCATGGGGGACAAGCTGGGGAGATCAAGGATACATCAAGATGCAGCGTGACGTTGGTGCAAAAGAAGGCCTCTGCGGCATTGCTATGTCAGCTTCCTATCCTACCGCATAAAAATAGTAGCCACGAGCTAGCTGAGAAATCTCCATCACTGTTAAGAAATATATGTGCTATATATGTGGATTGTTACTTGTGATCCTATTTAACTCGCTAAGCATTTGTGCTAGTGGTAACCTATTTGTATGCAACTGCATTGTATCCTGAGTTTAAAATAAGAATTCTCTTCAAAGTTTAAGATAAGATCATGGCATTAGTTAGAACTTATGTGATGAATTTCTATGGAAATGCATTCATCTCCATGGCAATGCTGCAACCATGGAAACAAAGAAACATCACGATATATGATATCTCCACTTATATGCTAGTACTTTTCAGGTCGAAATGAAACTCCATGGAAAGCATGCTGCATGAAATGCAACTCTTTAGAATGCTTCTTAAGCAACGAGGAATAAATTCATATACATGGAAAATGGACTGTAATCACTCGATGAACCAAATTTTTT
This sequence comes from Linum trigynum, assembly GCA_964030455.1. Lineage (NCBI taxonomy): Eukaryota > Viridiplantae > Streptophyta > Magnoliopsida > Malpighiales > Linaceae > Linum > Linum trigynum. The sequence continues at coordinate 35,455,112 of OZ034813.1, read as the reverse complement.
TTTTTTTTTATGAATGATGTGGGATTTCATTGCTGACGCATATAATATGTGTCAATAGAATCAATGTTGATACAAAAAAAGTGATAACAAAAGAGTTATAAAGCATTTAAACATGGGAAGCTAAGAGCATCATTGTAGTTGATATTACGGGACATCAAGGATCAGCCTCCTAACATGAGAGAACAAGAATTTGGAATAGGACAAGTAATTTTCAGGGTGGTTAAAATGTAAAACCAAATGTGTAGCGCTAATGTAGTAGAAAGAAGGAGCATCTTCAACCTCTTTTAACACCATCGATGGCTGGAGAAGAAGGACAAAGACAAGTGGTTGTCCCACCTATTCTTTATGAGTACTCAAAAGCCAAGACCATCCAACATCACCTCAAGTATTGTTGCACCACCATTCCACCAACAACTATAGAGATCTGAACCCAACTCATCCAGATGGTGCAACAAGCAGCGATATTAGGAGGAACGAATAATGATGATTCGGTGCAACACTTGAAGACATTCTTAGAGATCATCGACCTGGCACCTTCACCACATGTGAGGCTCTTGCACAAGCATTCATCGAGGAGTACTTTCCACCATGGAAGACGGAGGAGTTTAAAGACGAGATTACTCGATTTCAAAAGAAGGAAGGAGAGACTTTCTACGATGCGTGGAGGACATTCCAGGAGTATATCAAGACATACCCCCATCACGTATTCACGTCGTAATAAATTGCAAAGTACTTCCCTAAAGGCCTCAATGAAGATACCACAATGATGGTCACCCAGTCAGCCGATGGAGATTTCACAACAATGACCAGAGTGCAATGTCTTAAACCTTGAAAAAGCAAACAAAAAATTACACTGAATATTTTTTTATCCAATTTCCGGTCGCCCATCATCAAAATCCGGTCATTGATTATTTCAAAAAAGATATTGTGATGTTTGATAATGAACATAATTATTTGTTTATATAATAATATTGATTTGTTTCTTTTTGCGGTAATATAGAGAAAATTCCTGCTTCCCAATCTCAAAATACTGACTTCGCCTATGTTCTCTCTTGCATTTTTGTAAACTCGGTTATACCGATCAATCCATGATTCAAACCTTTCATTGATGCTGCGATTATGATGTGGTGAGGATCTAGCAGACAAGGCTCCTTAAGAATAAATCCTAACTAGCAACACCATTACTAAAATCAGTGTGTTTCCAGCTACCTGTGTCTTGTAGACTAGGTCATTGTGACATCCATATAAATCCTTTGTAGTTTCACTGAAAAGACACAACAGTTTGCATCCAATAATTTATTGTTATGCAATATAAGATCAATTATTAAATTTTTGTCCATAATTCTAATTATTGAAACCAACTGATTATTCACATAAGCATCGTTTTGAAGGTTGAAGTGCATGCTGGCATAATGTGCTAGGAGAAATTTCTTTCGGCCAGTTATCCCATGTTTTGACTTTACTCTATAGCTAGTCGAGTTCACTAATTCGCTTCATGTAGCCAGCCTGCATTCATATTAGTTGGCAAAATTGGACAACTCTGAATTGAGGAATAGAAAGACTGTTACTTTGTCTATTTACTAGCGCTATTATCTTGATAATGGTGAAATCAATTAATAAAGAAACCAGAAAGAAGAACACAGAGCAAACCAAAAAAGAAAGCGAGGCAAGCCACAGCAAGACATGCTGGCCACCGAGACCAAGCCCCAACCTAACGAGCTACGGAGAAGGCCACCCAACACCCAACATCAAGATCCGCAAGCCCAAAGTAACCCAAAGAAAGCCGCAAGCCCAAACTAACAAGAGGGGAGCGGCCACACCAACACAGCAGCAGACATTGCAAAACCAAAACAAAACCAGGACCAAGAGCAGACGCAAAACCAAAAAACAGAGACTCCCCCCCCCCCCCAACAGCTCGCGACACAGCCCCAAGCCTCCACCAAGACTCAGAGAAAACAAAACAAGAGCGGCGGCGCAGAGTCGAAGAGCCCCGCCGAGTCCAGAACGGCACCCAGCACACCAAAAACACCCAAGTGTTATGCATCGACTGATCTTGATAGGATTCTATTCTTCATGGTACGCAGCCAATCTTCAGCAACCAACCTGTCGACCTTTTTGTGTGCGCATAACCAGTCCACCATGCTTCGACCGATTCTGACGCAGGTGACAATGACTGTCTCCTTATTATCACTGAAAACTCTGTTGTTCCGCTCAAGCCAAATGCGCCAGCAAAGAGCATGGATGAAGACTCTCGAACACCACTCCTGCGGACAGGCTGGTGATTTTCTGCTCCAATTCCTCAGAACAGAAGAGATATTCGAGCCCAGAGCCGCAGGAAGCTTCACAAAACACCTCATGATTTGCCACACGCTGAGCGAGTACCTACAGGACAGAAACAGGTGGTCAACGGTCTCCTCCTCCTCGCAGCACATGGCGCACCGGTTTGGCAGCAACCACCCACTCTTCTTGAGATTATCCTGAGTCAGAACCTTGTTGTGGTAAACCAGCAATAGGAACACGCAAACTTTAAAGGGAGCAGCCTGCAGCCAAACAACCTCTGAGGGGAACTCGGAACCCAAGTTGAAGTGCTCCTTGAACAAATTCTCGTACATAGACTTAACTTGAAAGCCGGTACTCGGGGACGGCTCCCAAGTAATTCTCGCAGGCCCTGCAGAAAACAAACTCAAGGGAACAGAATGCAACAGATTAAAAAGCTCAATTCTCTCACCCTCAGCCCCACCCCGAAGACTATGACGGAGATTTAACTCCCAAGAAAGAGGCCCATCCTCATAATGAAGGACTTCAGCGACCTGGCAGCAGGGCGACTCGGCAGCAGCGAACACCCTCGGAAAGCTCTCAGCCAGCGGAGGTCGACCCTTGATCCAGACATCAAACCAAAAAGAGGCCCACGCACCTCCCCCAGGCTCCACCCACGCGAACTTCCAGAAATCCTTCGAAGTTTTCAAAATTTGAGACCAGGGGCTGCACCCCACGGGAGTCTTCATCTCCCCCGAAATCCACTCCGAAGAGGAGTGTGGGTACTTTATGCTAATTAGATCCCTCCACCACTCATCCCTTTCACGAGAAAACTTCCACAACCATTTAGCCAGCATTGCAGTGTTACAAATCCTAAGATCAAGGATACCAAGACCCCCGAACTTCTTTGGCGCCTTGCAGGAATCCCAAGCCAAAAGATGGAACTTCTTCTCTTGCCTCGGTCCCGACCAAATGAAGTCCTTCTGGATTCTCTCGAGTTTCTGAATAACGTTGGCGGGCGCCCGAAACAGCGAACACTGGTAAAGAGGTTGGCTGGCCAAGACAGCCTTGCACAAAGTAACTCTTCCTCCCAGGGACAAGTAATTGCCCTGCCACCCATCGAGCTTTCTTTGCGTCTTGATTAGGACAGAATCCCAAATAGAGGACGAAGTTGGTTGAGCACCGAGCGGAAGACCAAGATATACAGTATGAAGGAAACTCCAGTCACATCCCAGGATCTCCGCCAGTCTCCCAATGTTCCTGACTTCGCCAACCGGGTACAACTTGCTCTTATCAAGATTAATTCTCAGTCCAGTAATGGATTGGAAGCACAGCAGCGCAGCAAGCACATTAAACACTTCCTCTTCAGTAGCATTGCAAAAAACAATTGCGTCGTCTGCGTAAAGGAGATGGGAGACCTGACCACGCAGCTCAAACTTGTCAAAGTGGAAACCCGAGATGAGACCAGCCTCCTGCATAGATTCAACGATGAACGAGAAGATATCCATAACGATGCTGAACAGAAGGGGGGAAAGCGGATCCCCTTGTTTTAGACCTCGTTCCATACTGAAGAAACCAGACGATTCCCCATTAACGAGGACAGATAGTTTCGAGTAAGTCACCAACCCCATGATCCACTTAACCAGCTTAACATTCATACCCATGTTTCTTAAAATATGTCTCAGGCAGTCCCAATTTACCGAATCAAACGCCTTTTCAATATCAAGCTTCAGAATAATACCTGGCTTACCACTTCGTTTGCGGCTGTCGATAGCTTCATTAGCGATCAGGCTAGCCTCGTGGATAAGTTTCTTCTTTCTACCCGCAAACTGGTATCTTGAGACCATTTTCCCAGCAACCAACTGAAGCCTAGCCCAGATAGTCTTCGAGATAATCTTGTTGAGACACCCAATAAGGCTAATAGGGCGGAAGTCTCTAATTTCCTCAACCGCCTCTTTCTTGGGGATTAAGCACACGAAGGAGTGGGCCACGAAATGAGGGAGGACCCCGTTAAAGTAAAACTGTTTCCCCGGGAAAACCAAATGCCACCGCCGGTGCCGAATTTGTTTCCGGCGATGTTGATTTGATGTTTCGCGGTGGAAACTCTTGCGGTGCCGTTGGATCGAATGCACCGCTGATTGTTGAAATCGAGACGACCGTCAAATATCCGCCGCCGAATGTCGGCGCCGTTGATTTGATCGATGCACCTCTAAATGGTGAAATCAACGTGACCGTCAAATATCCACCACCGGTGTCGGCGATGTTGATTTGATCGATGCACCTCTGACTTCTAACCAAGAACGACCGTTACTACGGTTTGCACCTCTCCAAACTACGTTCGAACGAGGGTGTTTGAGTTTTGAGGAATCTACGTTACCGCTACTCCTATGGAGATTCCTGTGGAGAGCTCCGCGACTACGACTAAGACTACAACTATGGAGATCCTTCCTGGAAGGAGAGCTCCGCGAAGGAGTTACAGAGAAAAAAGGTAAAGTTTTGACAGAGTTGTTCCTGTGTTGATTTTTGGTTGTCCTATTTCTCTCTCCTTGCTCCACTGCTTTTATTCGAAAAACACCTTCGTAGTCTTCACGCTCGGTGAAACCGCTTCTCAACTGCTCCGCTGTGAACTCCCACGTGTCTCAACCGCTTCGTTCCTTAAACTGCTTCGCGTGAACTTTACGTGAGTTGTTTTCATGATCCCGCGATGTCGTTTCCTTTCCCAAACAGCTCCGTTTGTTTTTTCCTCGCGACACTGTTATAATATTAAACGACTCCGCTTCCAGTCTCGCGGTGTCGTTGGCTCACTCGAGCTTGTTCTCCACGCAACGACCTTGTCGTCTACTACTACGTCATCATTTGTGTTGCAATATCTCGCGACATTGTTTTTACTAAACACTGTCGTTACCATTGAGCTTACTCGCGGTACCGTTTTGAATTAAACGACACCGCCGATATAGCCAAAAAATATTAATCCATGGAACCGCCGCAGTCGGCGCTCGCATTGGGCCGGGTGAATTTTGGTCACCTGCCCGATATGATTTTTCAATTAATCGGTACCGCTTACCAGGCTCTCGCGGCACCATTTTTAAATCCGCGGTACCGTTTTAGCTCTCCGCGATACCGCTTATCTCCATGCGGTACCGATTTTCCCCTTCCAACAAGGAATAAAAATAATAATTAAATAATCAAAACTCCTCCTCCAACCTTCATTAAACGCACGACCCTTTTTTTATTTTCTGGTGACCTGTGCCGCGGTACCGCTGAGCTTCCTTGCGGTACCGTTTTAATTCTCCATGCGGTACCGATTTTCCCCTTCCTACAAGGAATAAAGGTAATAATTAATTATAAGACTCCCTTCTCCAACCCAACTACACGCGCAGCCCTTTTTCTTTTTATTAAGCGGTGTCGTTTCCCATGCCGCGGTACCGCCGAGCTCCCTTGCGGTACCGTTTTAACTCTCCGCGACACCGCTTAACTCCAAACGACATCGTTTTTAACCCGCGGTATCGAATTAAATGCCGAGACTGATTAATGCGGCATTTAATTACGGCCCAAATTAATTTTAGGTGTCAACAAAAACTCATCAAGAGCTTTCAGCACGTCCTCCTTGATAATGCTCCAAGATTTCTTGAAGAAAGCCAAAGTAAACCCATCTGGCTCGGGCGCCTTATCGCCATTGCAGGAGCAGATTGCATTCCACGCTTCTGCCTCAGTGAAAGGAACAGTCAGTCTATAATTCTCTTCTTGAGTGATTATCCCCTTTTTGAAATCAGCGGGAAAGGGTCTCCCACTCTCCTTCTCGGTGAATCTGTCGCGGTAGTGGTTAACGAAGGCTTCCTGGAGTTGACCCTTATCAGAGATAGGCCTACCATCAACATACAGGCTCCCCACCCAATTCTTCCTGCCATTATTCTTAGCCCAGCGGTGAAAAATCCCAGTATTATTATCCCCGAAAAGCAGCCAGACCGCACGGGACTTTTGCCTCCAAGATATTTCCTCCATCAAGAGGATTTTATCCAGTTCGCATTTCAGCCTGCAGCGCTCCAGAAATGTCTCTTCAGGCAGCTGTCCCTGCTCTTCCAAACCGTCAATCACTTTAATCCTGGAGAGTAGATCCATAATCTTCCTATCAATCTTCCCGAAAACGTCAACATTCCATTCCTTGATTAAAAGTTTTGTGTTCCTTAATCTTTGGCTGCATCTAAAGAGAAATCCTGAACCATTGACCGGAATACTCCACCATCCCACGAGTTGCTCAAAAAAGCTAGGCTCCTCCAGCCACATGTTCTCAAACTTCCAAGGACGATTACGCCTCTCAATGGCGCCCCATCTAAGCACAATCGGGTTATGATCCGACTCCACCCTTTCGAGAGCAGTCAGGGGGCTTGGATCAAAGAGCTCATCAAAGCTGGGGTTGACCAAAGCTCTGTCGATACGAGATAAGGACTCCCTATTTCCGCCACTGCTCCAAGTATATAAGGCTCCTTTAAGAGGTAAATCATTCAAACTGTGAGAGGAGATGAAGCTGTTAAATTCCATGGTGACTTCGCTGTTCCTTGGGCCTCCAATGTAGTCGTCCTGCGAACGAACCAGATTAAAATCTCCCATGATACATAGAGCTTGGTCGTAACTTTGACAGACCAGGCTCATTTCACGGATGAAAGCCAGTTTATCCTCTTTGTCCTGAGGGCCATAAACCATCATTAGTGCAAAAATTCGGTTGTTCTCGGCACATTGCAATCTCACAGTAAGGGCAAAGCTTCCTTCCCACACGTCAATAAGATCAAATTCCAACGGATCCCAAAAAATAGCGATCCCTCCTCTGGTCTCCTTCGCATCTTTTGCCACCCACTTAGACCTCCTACTGCCACCGACTGAGCAAATAAGCTGTTGCGAGCACTTATTCCATTTAGTTTCCGTCAGCCCCACAATACTAGGCCTCTGTCTTTTTATGATCCCTTTGATTCTCGCCCTCTTATCAGGGGCCCCCAAACCACGAACGTTCCAGGCGAGGATAGAATATGAAACCATTAAGACAAGTTCTGAACAATACCGCAGCTACCGATGGATTCCTTCGCGCGCCTTGATTTCCTTCTGATCCTTGGAGTTGCAGGGACCTCCTGTCTGGGGCCAAGTCGGTGCTCTTCCATCTGCTGGTTAGATCTTGGAACCCTTTTCTTGCGCTTAGCATCAATTGCCAAGTCAACGATCCTCTTACCCGGGTCGATCTCAGGATTATCAGAAACCAAATTAAGGCAATTGCAGACAACCAAGCACCTTTCAGAGAGGCGGGCCAGGTCCTGCTCAACTTGCCACTCATGGAAATAAGCCCTCTCCAAGGGCCTGTGCACCACGATGGCCAAAGGGTTAACCAGGGCAGTATCGGGGGGAGGGGGATGAGGGGAAGAGATGAGGGCAGGGGAGAAGGGGCTGGAAGGAGGGGTGGGCTCGGGGTTGGAGGGGCCAGGTTGGGGGCTGGAGGGGGTAGGTTCAGGTGTGATTTCTTCAAAACAGTGGGTGGAATCGGGCAAAGAGCTACGCAAGGACAGGGGGGAGAAGGAAAGACCGAGGGTTCTGCCAGGGAGAGGGGTAAGAATGGAGCCAGGAAGAGTAACCTCCAACGAGAAATTGCGGGCGGAGAGGACGAGTTTAGAGACTGGAAGGGGAAGGGAGAGAGGGAGGGGATCACCGAGGTACAGTTGAGATAGCAAGGGGTAGCAGGTTTTTTGACTGGGCACAAGGGGAAGGTTGGGTGGGTTCGGCTCGGGATCAGATAACGAAGAGGGAGGTTTAGATGATTGGGTGAATGGGTGGGGTGGGCTAGCAGACACAGGCTTACCAAAAGGGATAAGGGTAGCTGGGTTGGGCTGAGGATTGGGCAACGGCCCAAACTTCCTCAACCAGACCTTCTTAACCGGCCAGGGCCTGTCGGTTCGCTGCAAAACAGGGGAGTTACCTCTACTGACACGCCCACCTGGGGACCCGCCAAATCCATCGAGATTGGTGAGCGGGGGAAAAGGTGGCGGTTCGACTGCCACTGGAAAGCTTTTCGCCTGACCACTGAACTGAACAAGAAGGCGGCGGCGATTCAGGTCCACCGACGGACTCTCGACGGCCGGAGGAATCACAATCTTAATCGAGAAGAGAGTTGAACCAGAGATAAGCGGCACCTGCTCAGGGATCTGAGTTCCAGACTTGACTTTAATACAAACGTACGGTTCTTCCCATCCATTGCGATTCACGTCCACGAAACCCCCACACAGATCACCGATCTTCCTGCAGACGTCTAAGCATTTGAGGTGGGCCGGAATTCCAAAAGCCATGATCCAAGTCAAGCCATTCTGAGGGCCGACACATCTTCCGACACCCTCCTTCCAAAACTTGGCAATAACATTAAACCCCTGGAAGAAGGATCGCCGGCAGGATTGCACACGAATCGCCTCCTGCAAAGAGGGACAAACCAGCGTCCACAAATCCCCAACTTTCTTGGAGAAGACAAAGTTGTCGTTCAGCTTCCAGTTTACCCGAGCCCACTCCATGAAAGGTCTTTCCAACTCGTCGGGTAGCCCTCTATTCTGTACACCATAGAACTCCAGTGAAAGGCAATGATCCAAGAAGGACCTTCGCTCATTCACCCCTTTTCCATCCACCTCGATATAACGGATCCCATTCAAGATCTTGATTTTGCAGTTTCCCTCCAAGCAAGGTAGACCCTCCTTGACGGCCGTAGCATAAGATCTGCCAGGGAGAACGACAGCCGAGCGATACTGGCGGCGGACTCTAAAATGACGCTTTCTGAACGCAGCAAAAAGGCGGTCTGAAAGAGCAAGCCAACCCTCAGAATCAGACGGGAGGAGGAGAAAGAAAGACCTCCCATTCGGGCAAAGCTCCAAAATTTTGACTCCATCCCCAAAGCGATTGGCAAACCATTCCACTGATATCCTGCGACCACTCCCAGAATTCTCCCAACAGCGCCGAGGGCGGCACGACTTCCTGCTGAGATCCCGTAACAACTGCCCCAGCCAAACCGCCAGAGCCTCGTCAAGGAAGATGAATCGTCGCCTCCCTTCACTGTCCAACAGGGAGAATCTGAGAAGCATCCCATCTCTCGACCGAAACAGCTGAATGGTAGCGAGCTTGTCGCCGACTTTCCACGCTGGGCCAAGGCTGTCCTGGAGAGCACCACCTTGCCAAGCCGTCGCCGCCGCCGCCGCCGCTGAAGACCTGCAAGAAACAGAAAAGACACTCGAACGCCCCACGCTTGACTCTCTCACTCCCAAGGGAACTCTCACTCTCTCTCATCTTTTTTTGACTTGGAATCAAAATGTACGTTTACTAGCGCTATTATCATGAAGCCTTTTTCTTTTAGTTTTAAAGCTTAAAACTATTAGTTTCCATTGGTTGATTTTTCTTCAGACTTTCACCATTAAATCTAAAACTATTAGTTCAATAGGCTAATATGACAATCAGATATTCATGCTGATTGCTGAGGGCCTTGTGCTGGAAGTGTGAATATATTGTTTGCTGGTTGTGGATAGGATTCTGAATTGTTTTCACAATACCGATAGTACATCCAGCCAAAGAAAAGGCTCTCAAACTTGACCACCATTTTATCCGCAACCTTGGCCCTTAATTTGCCAGCAGGCATTTAAACCATCAATCAAAATCATGCCATAATTTGGAACCCACCAATTAAAATGGAGTACTATAAAATCACCACAGACCGAGTTGTATTTCATCAAACACCTTGCATAACAACTCTGAAATAGTTAAAATCACTAGATAACAACAATGGCTTCAGTAGCTGGAAACAAGCTGATGTTGATGCTGGTGTTGCTGATGGGGATCTATGCATACGGAGCATTCTCCGCAAGGCCCTCGGTACATCCTGTTAGCAGCATGAACGAAAGGTTTGAAGCATGGATTGCTCAGTACGGGCGAGTTTATGAAGACGCAGGAGAGAAGGCTAGGCGCTTTAGCATCTTCAAAAAGAATGTGGCCTTCATCAGTCACTTCAACAAGTTTGGAAACCAGACTTATAAGCTAGCCGTCAATCAGTATGCTGACTTGACCAACAAGGAGTTCAGGGCTGCTAAAACTGGATATAAGAAACCTGCCAATTTCATCAACCCTGCCCCTTCGTCATTCAGATATGAAAATGTGACTTCAGCACCAGACACCATGGATTGGAGAACCAAAGGAGCTGTGAATCCCATCAAGGATCAAGGCCAATGTGGTAAGCTTACTACAGGTCCAAACCTTTCCATCTTCCTGCCATATATGTTGTACCTTTATTAATTGTGTGCCCAAAAAAATCATCGCAGGAAGCTGTTGGGCATTCTCTGCTGTGGCAGCGGTGGAAGGGATCACAAAGATCTCAACTGGGAAGCTGATCTCTCTTTCAGAACAAGAATTGGTTGATTGCGACAGAACCACCAATGACCAAGGCTGCAATGGAGGACTCATGGATGATGCTTTTAAATATGTCAAGACCAAGGGACTGACAACCGAATCCAAGTACCCTTACTCAGCAGCAGATGGAACTTGCAGCACAGTCAAGACAAACTCTCCTGCTGCCAAGATCAGTGGATATGAAGATGTTCCCGTGAATAACGAGCAGGCATTGCTAAAGGCTGCAGCAAACCAACCTATCGCGGTGGCCATTGATGCTAGTGGCTCTGCCTTCCAGTTCTACTCCAGCGGAGTGTTCACTGGAGACTGTGGAACAGATTTGGATCATGGTGTGGCTGTTGTAGGATACGGGACAAGTGATGATGGTAAGAAGTACTGGCTGGTGAAGAATTCATGGGGGACCAGCTGGGGAGATCAAGGATACATCAAGATGCAGCGTGACGTTGGTGCCAAAGAAGGGCTCTGTGGCATTGCTATGTCAGCTTCTTATCCTACCGCATAAAACAGCAGAAATTAGCTGGATAATATCCATCATCCTGAGGAAAAATGTGTTCTATTTAAAAAGTGTCTTTTATGCAGCTGCCATGATTCCATTTGTATAAGCATTAACGATGCCACATCTTAATATGTATCTTTCTCATAACTATTAACTAGGGGGAAAAAACAAAAGAAAACCAGTATAATCATAAATCAAAGCTTATCATTTTAATCAATTATATAATGTCTTCTCATAAAAACAGAGTTTTCCACTTTTTACCAAGTTCAATTATTAAATTTGAAGTTTTGAACCAGATTAATTGAGGAAGAATATACAGCAAGAAATTGCGAAATCAACACATTTTGAACAAACAACTCCGGATAGTTCAATTAAACAAGTACTTCCTTCCTTTCTTCACCAGAGCATAGGAAGAAAATGACAAACTTATCGACTCCAAGCTGTCTGCTAACATATTATGGAAGGATAAAAAAATCGCCTATTAAAAAATACAAAAAACTCTTGTCTGGTAAGGGATGGGGTGGGATTGAGGAAATGGCAAATATTAGTAACAGAAGAGAAACAAGTGACTTACTTTTACAGAGGAGGGCTACTATGTTTTCTTCCCTCCTAGCCATCTTCATTGCAGCAGTAAACAGCAGAACCCAATGTTAAGAGCTACTTCCAAGCAATATCCGCTGAAAATCAAGCGCACAGGCAGTGCCCATTTTGTTGGACCATTTCTCTATTGTTTGAAAGGACCCAAACTTGGTTTTCTCAGCCAAGCGACTTCATAAACAAGTGACTGTCTCTCTCCGGCTAGATTTTCCTCAAGCAGCATCAGTCTGAACCTAATGAAGGATGCATGGAGAACAATGGAAAATCAGCCTTTACATCCATTTCACCCTTCAGAAAGTTTGTGATGGACCTGACCTCAACCCATCTTGGATGCTTTTTATCAGCAGCCACAAAACTGTGGGTTACTCCATCCACAACCAGAGAACTGCATCCTGCAGTCTTCTTCACTCCTTTACTTCCCATAGCCTCCCTTATCTCGTTAGAATTACACCACTTCCCTTCAGCGGCATACATGTTAGACAACAGCATGTATCCCCCATCATCATCCGGCTCTAATTTTAGAAGCTCCGTCAAAGCTTTCTCCGCTATTTCCTCATCTCCATGTGATTGACAAGCATTCAGTATTGCACCCCAGATTGATCGAGTTGGTTTCATTGGCATTCTTTCAATAACTAGTTTTGCTTCGCCCAACCTTCCTGATCTCCCTAAAAGATCAACCAAACAACCATAGTGCTCAGCACCAGGTTCAATGCCATAGCTTGCCATACAGTTAAATATCTTAATCCCCTGATCCACCAAACCACAATGACTACAAGCTGCAAGGACAGCGATAAAAGTAATTTCGTTTGGAATTAGCTCTTCCTTCATCTTGGAGAAAAGTTTTAGTGCTTTACTTCCATAACCATGAAAAGCAAATGCATTTATCATTGTTGTCCACAACGTGACATCCTTTCTGGTAACAGTCTTGAATATGTTGAAAGCTTTTTCCAAATTTCCAGTCTTGTAATACATCTCAACCAGTGCTGAACCGAGATTAGCATCAATGTCCATTTTCCATCTAATTAACAATCCATGCACCGACCTACCTTGTTCCAGACCTCCATACTCTGCTGCTGCAGATACCAAGCAGCCCATTGTGACACTGTCAGGTCTAATATTTTGCAATCCCATGTCATGCAATAATGATTTAATCATTGTAAAGTCACCATAACAAGCATAGCCAGAAATCAATGAATTCCAAGAAAACATATCAGGAGTAGACATTTGATTAAAAAAAGCACGTGCAAGCTCCAAATCACCAAGCTTGGCACACCCAGCAACCATAGTGTTCCATGAAACAATATCCTTCTCCTTCAAAGTCTGAAACAACCTCTCAGCAACTTTCAACTCACGACACTTCACATACATGTCAAGAAGAGCATTACTCAATATCAAATTTGACGAACCGAAAGAGTTTCTCCTACCTATCCAAGCATGAACAGCCTTCCCCAACTTAACATCCCCTAATTGACCACAGCAAACTAAAAGACCCGACATTGTGAAATCATCAGGCTCAACGTCCAGACCATCCATCCGAAGGACAAGCTGTAGAGCTTCGAAGGGGCACCCTTGCTTGGCATAACCATTAATCATGGTATTGAACGAAACAATATCCGGGCTAGACATGCATTCAAACAGCTTACGTGCAAGAAACGTCAATCCACTCTCCAAGTAAACCTTAAGAATGAAATTTTGCAGGTACCCATAAGATAATAACCCGAAAACTATAGCATGACAATGTATCTGCATCCATTCCGCGCCAAATTTAGAGGCACGCAGAAGGTAAAGCAGTGTATTCTCGTCGGGGAAAACACCAGAAGAGAGCAAGGAACCATACACGCCGAATGACCGTTTGACTGCAGGGCACAGAGCAGATATCATGGTGTTGTAAATGAACAGATTGGGCCTAGGAGTGAACCGTTCAAAGAGAATCAAAGCCAAATCGAGATTCTCAGGGTACGAAATCGCGGAGAAGTAAATAAGTCGACTCATGGGGAAAGTCTGTCCAATGAGATTACTTCTCAATACCTGCGCCAATACCTGTTTGAACTGAACCCCATCATTGCATTTCTCGAGCAAAACAAGGGACGGATGATTGAGCTCCAGGGCCACCGTAGGATCCCAGTTGGTGTTCCTATTCTTACCATTTGCAACGCGGCTAAGGAAGCGCAGCCCTCGGCCACAAATGTACATCGGAACGAACCCTATATTGCTTGATTGATTTCAAGGTTGGGGACTTACCCAGCACTGCAAGCTTCATATTTGGGGAGCATCGCTCATTTAGCGGGCTCTGACTAGCAGCAAGTCGAGCGGTTTCATGGAAGAGTGATCCTGAACATGACGAACTTGTTGCTATCGTACTTCCAAGCCATTGAGCTCGAGCCGATGGATAGCACAGGAAGAAGGGAAAAGAGTTTGGAAAAATCAGCTCTAGAACTCTGGAGATGGGCGGAGCCTGGTCGAGAGGAAAATTTTTCAAAATACACGTGAAAATTCCAAAATCCCAAAATATCTACGTTTGGTGAAATTTTTTTAATTTACACAGGTTTGGACATCATCTCGGTCCAAACATGTGTAGATTGAGAATTTTTCATAAAATGTATGTATTTTAGAAATTTTTATGATAACGTGTATATTCTAGAGAAAATTCGTAAATATAGGTATTAAATTAAAACTATCTCGCTCGTTAATTTTATTGCAATTCAAAATGACTAAACGTCAATGATTCGCACTCCACCTGATTTGTGACTTGATTGAGTCGCAAACTGGTCAATTTATAGTTTGACTAGGACGTAACCTAATTACCCCGAATCATATCGAGTCGTAATGTGATCAAACTAATAATTCCTTTGATCCCAGCATAATTGACCCGACTAACTCGTAACCCGATCGATCCCATCTGAACGGAACTCGCTCGATTGACCTAAATAATTACTATATTATATAATATATAGTTTTTTACAATGAATTTTTTGCTTCAAAATATGAAATTCACTTGGAATGATTTATTATTTAGTAAAATTAAAAAAATTATTTCTTGAAATTGACGTTCTTTAACAAAGTTAAAAAAATAAACATGAAATATTTAATTAGCACAATTCCAAATATTATAACTAAATGATTAAAAATTGAGCCAATATATAACATTAATATAGTACATGTACATTAAAATAGTAGTTAATTAACTATTCAACAAAGTTATCAATTAATTTAAACATAGTTAAGTAATGTATTTAATAATTTTATTGTTTAAAAATGGGAAATTTTTTATGTATTCAACTTCTTAGAAAAGAGAAAAGAGGAAAATTTGTGCTTTCAGTTTCTGAAAAACGAAAGAAATAGGAAATTCAATGCTTTTGATTTACGTTAAGAAAAAGAAGTGATAAATTTTGGTACATTTTATTTATGAAAAAAAATATTTTAAAACGAAAACATAGAATTACTAAATCTACAAACATTCAAGTGATAAAATAAAGCGATATAAGATACAATTTCAATCTATTCGTAAATAATTTACAACAACAATGCATTAACCGACTAGAACTTCAAGTTTTCAAAATAACACACATAATTGATGATTTGCAACATGAAATTAATTTAGTTCTAAACATTTCTCTCAATGCATAGACAATGTCTTAATCACTAAATGCTAAATTCTTAAACCATCATATGTAAAAATTGTGATAATCAAATTGATAAGTAATTAAGTATCTATCTATCTATCTATACATAATATTATGGCAATTCAAAATTAAATTTTTGCCACATAAGCACTTGGAGAGATCTCAAGTTGCCAAGGTGGACAATTTTTTTACCAAAAAAATTGATATTGACTTATTTATGGAGTTGTCCCTCTCTCTTCATTTAATATTTAATTCTCTTTTATCCAATAATTACTTTGCTTTTGTTTTTGCATTATATCTATAAATAATATATTGAGAGAAAGGTTATCAAACCGGTTTAGCAAGTGGAATGGTTTTACCAGTGGTACAACCGGTTTGTGTCGTTTCATGCCGGTTAATAAAATATGTAGAAATATAAAAAATCATTAAAATCAAATGAATTGAATCATATATAAGCTATATTTGAAGACAATTTACGTGCAATTCACATTGATATTTGAATAAAATATGATATTTCAAATAAAATTACATGTACTCATACTTAATTCACTAAAACTACGTATTTTACTAAGGAATTCGTAAAACGCTCATACCGGTCTTACCGATGGTGTCATGTCGATTTCATGACCGGTACCGGTTGAATAGTTCGACGGTGGCATGCCGACCGACGTGACAATCATGATAGAGAGTGACATATATCACATTTTGGTTTTGCATTATATCGATGTACGCAACAGTATACTAATGTTCGTAGAGTGACATATATATCACACTTTTTAAACCAAAAAATATATGATTAAAGATTACTATGTAAATTTCTGGTCATTTTTACTAAAAATTAATAATAATTTATATTTTAATGAATAATTCAAACAAACACACAAAATAATAATATTTGGTTGATAATGTCTGAAAGAAACTTGACAAAGAAATAATAGTTATTTATTAAAAAAAGCTTTTTATTCATTCTGATCAAGTGAAAACATATGAATCGCATGTGCAGTATTTATAATGTATCCTAAGTTCACATTACTAATATTTTCTCTAGGTCATGTTGATTGACCAAGCTCTATTGAGGTCTTACATCATATGTTAAGAAATTTTCTTTTCAGACTTGGATTTATTTATTGATAAAGATTATAAATTGAAGTTTCCAAAATGACTTGAGTATAATAGTTGATGAACTTTGACTAAGACATGAGATCACGTGAAAAATAAAATGTGTGAAATTTAGAAAAATCTTTGTTAAGGATGTTCGTTAAACATCGCATTTCATGCTAAGAAAAATCTAAATTAGAAGATTGAGAAAATAAATAAACATTAATGTTTTACTTCACATATATAACAAAGAATTTTTATAGTTACAATAGTGTAAACCGAGCTATTGGGTCTAAAGAAGAATATTTAATAAATATGAGTTTAGTAAGAAAATTATAACAAGTCTATATAGTTGTGAGTCTGTGATTTCATACAAAATTTTGGCAATAACAAAAAAAAAATTGATATCATATTCCACTCAAGGAGCTGAGTTCAAAGGTATTAATTAGTGTTGAAAGTAAAATAAACTCTCTGTGTGTATATATTTATATATGTTTAGATATTAACAATAGATATGTCTACAATACATCCAATAATTTAAATACATGTGAAAAGTCACAATGTTTGTATGAATTTTAAATTTTGCCACAAAATATTTTGTGAAAAAATTATAAGTTAATTCTTCAAGGAATACATAATTTTGAATGCACCAGAAATATTTGTCTGTCGTATACACACTTTACCAATAATTAATATAAGTAATGAACTTTTTGTTCTAGAACTAACGCCAAATATAAAGAAATTTTAGTGAATCGAGATTCAAATAGTTGAAAATTATACATTGAAGGAACATGTTAAGATGAGAACCTTCGATAGTGTATATGAATCCTCGAATTCAGATTCTAAACGAACATCTAGACAAAATGTATGGGTTGAGGGTTAGTACAAACTTAAAATATTAGCAATTGTAATAAGTTGCTATACAAAGACTTCATGAACATCAACAATTAATGAGTGAGATTTAGAGAATTTAATCATTATAACGGATACGATGTGTGTCAAATTTCAATTGGGATAAACATAATTTATCTAGTAATCAAGTATCTTTTTTCAATAATTTGAACTCTGATTAATTGGCCGAGTTTTCGTACAAACTCGAGAATCATGAATTGATATATGTATAAGATAATAAATTTGAGCGTCTTGGTGGAAAATTGTTTATATACGATCCTAAATGGGACGTGATAAACCTTTACGACATGATTTATGATCAGAGAATAAAAAACTTCACAAGCAAGTGTGCTAACTATTAAATAATATTTGATATAGGCATACCACATATTCACGTATGAAGCGAGAGCAGAAAATGTATACAAAATCCAAAAAGTTCAAACATGTAAATAAGTTAACTAATATAAATAATAAAATGAATTTGTCCAGCCAACTGGCCGGGTGAAAAACTAGTATGATCTATAATGTAAAACCAACATGCATTTGAGATAGTTCGAATGAGATTATATTGAAGATGAGATGACATCATGATAGACGCTCAAATATAATATAGTCTATTAGCTATTCCATGTAAGACTATAAATCTATAATATAGCCAATTAGCCATGCGCTTCACATAAAATATCAAGATTCATATTTGAAAAACTTAAATTTTGAAACACCCAAAAGATGAAAGCACTCAAATTTCATCTTCTTTCAAATGTCAAACAATTGAAAACACCAAAATTTCCTCCTTCCCTTCCCATTTTTAAAAGCCCCAAATTTTTCGAAAAAAATCTCACTGTACACACGTTCTTAAAAAAAATTCCCAAAATACATGAGTTATAAAAAAATTTCCGTCATCACCGCTTTTGTCTAAAACGGTGATGCTCAAACATGTGTACTTTTGAAATTTTTTTTATAACTTATGTATTTTGGGAATTTTTTTTAAGAACTAGTGTACTTTGAGATTTTTTCCAAATTTTTCCTCTTCTTTGTCTTCCAAAAAATTAAAGGACTAAATTTCTCTCTTCTTTCTCTTCCCAAAAAGTAAAAAACACATCCTCCCAAATCTTGGTGTACTTTCTTGCCTTCCCCGGGCTATATTTTGGAGACTTTGGGAAGAACGTAATTCACTGACGTTCCATGATGTTGGAGTCCAACAGAGAAGTCCTCGAGCGCATCATCCAGACTCCTACATAATGGATTTTCATTTGGCGGAATACTACAAGATCATCCTTCAACGAATACTAGTCAAGTCTAATATATGTTGTAGTACCGTACTTGTAACGATGAATGCTGTGCTTTTAGTTTTTTCCACTTGTATATTCCTTTCCTCTTTGCCATTATGGAATATGAGTTTTTATTTAACTGTTTTATGGCACACCTTTTAATTTGTGGTTGTAATAGGACTACTGAATGGAGATGTTGATCTCACCATAACTACTAAATATTGTACTTTACGGTTTGGGATAGGGTCAGTAACCATTGGTTACTGACCTATCAGTAAATACACGGGAACCGTAGATATGAGGATGGAGCAATCGGGTGGTTGGCTGGACGCGGAGGTGGGGAAGGGGCATTTTTGTCCGTTTATGTATTTTTACTTTATTTTTTTTTAAATTTATTCCGCATTTCAATGTCTGACTTTTCAATGAAAGAGAAAGAATAACATTTTCTCTGCAACTCTATTTTCTTTTTTCTCTCTTCCTTCTCTCTTCCTTTTTCCAATTTCTTTCCAGATCATTTCTCTATTTCTTCTCTTACATTTTCTCTCACAATCTCCTTTTCAAATCTAGATCTGCTCTCTTCCATCTTTATTTTTTTTCTCTAGCAATCGACTAATAAAAATTGAAGTCACCCTCTTTAATTGCGTTTCTTCTCTTCATCAACTCGTTGGCTTTAATTTCGATCTTTCTCCTTTTTTGGCGTTTGGTGTTCTTTGGTTGCGGATGAAATGAGATGAGACAGAAGACAAGTTTTTTTTCTCTCCCTCCTTTTGTTTTTTCCCCTTTCTTTTAGATAATATATATTGGTATTACCACACTATACCATATGGTATTATGTGGTAACGAAATATATATTGGTATTACCACTCTATACCATATAGTATTACCACACTATACCATATGGTATTGGGTGGTAACGAAATATATATTGATATTACCACACTATACCATATGGTATTGAACGAAATATATATTGGTATTACCACTCTATACCATATGGTATTGGGTGGTAACGAAATATATATTGATATTACCACACTATACCATATGGTATTGGGTGGTAACGAAATATATATTAGTATTACCACTCTATACCATATGGTATTACTACTCTATACCATATGGTATTGGGTGGTAACGAAATATATATTGATATTACCACACTATACCATATGGTATTGGGTGGTAACGAAATATATATATTGATATTACCACACTATACCATATGGTATTGGGTGGTAACGGTATGATCTAATTTAATACCAGTCAATACCATATGGTATGACTGGTAATAACTGGCAAATTTTTTTATGTCCAAAAAATATCAAAGTGTATATCATTTTGAAGAACACAATTAATCTGATCTAACTGTGCAAAAAAAAAATTCTGACTTAAAACGAGTGAGAAATCATCTGTTAAAGATTAAGAGAATGAAAATTAAAGGTTTTTCGAGGAGAGAGGAGGCGCTGACGTGGTCTGGTCAAAAGTCAGGATTGACAATAAATAGGGGCAAGGGCAATTTTACTTTACTGTCCTTTCACATTTAATTTAAATAAAAAAAGGGACTGACACGTGGAGACAAGGGAAGGGGTTACTGATGGGTTACTGACCCATCAGTTACTGACCTGATCTGGTCCCGTACTTTACCCATTATAATTAATAACATGACAAGTATGCAAGTCATACAATTGCAATGACTCAAACATCTATAAAAAATACAAAATAATTCTACATTTTGACAAGTTTCTTTTAACTTTTCTAAGTATATATACGAGGTAGAAATAACTTGTCCAAAAATTGTTAAAAATATTTGAAATTAGTGTAATGAATAATGTAAAAGTTATAATGAGTAAAGAGTAAGTAACAGAATGCGATGACCCGAACATTTTGCAATCCACCCGACCTGTAACCCGCAACCCGATTTATCTGAAACCCGATGAACGCACAACCCAAATGACATGCAACCCAATAAACCCATATTCCTACTATCGCTAAGGACACTTTATTTATAGTGTTTGTCACACCCATTGTGGATACATTTCCCCTTTCTATAAAAGCATCATGGAAACAAAGATCTAGCTCAACTTTTCTTGAGCATATAGAAGGAAACTTCCCAAGCTGAGCAATTCTAAATTATCGCTGCCGGCTGTAAAATCATACTTCTTCTAGGCAGGGTCGAGAACATCTACACCATATCAAGTGGTATCCATTTCATTTCATATTTAAGCCTCACGTGTCCATAAGGACTTCTAAACTTCCTACCAAGGTTCCACATCAAAGATGAATGATCCTGTCCCTGAATTCTTGGATGAAAGGATACACGTGGATTCATTCTACAACTCGAGAACAGGGTGGCGTTCACAACACATTGCTACAACAATCGGATTTTCGTGCAAAAACATAGCAACTACATATGCTTATACGATGCTCATACGCTATCCTTTGAGCTTCATACTTCAAGATCTTGCTGCTGCGGCTTCTTTTCTTCACTGATTGCTGCAGGTGTCTCTGTAGTGGTCTCTTCAGGTTCCCTTTTGAGCTCAGTCTCGAACTCTTTTGCTGCCTGCAAAAGTTAGTAACTCATAAATAAGACTCATCGTCCTTGGTAGAGAAACACGTTTAAAGGATTGCACACAAATTCTCTAAGAATCAGTATCACATCAGAAAAAAAGCCAACTCATCTGCTAATAGCATCTGTCATAATACGTAAAAGACTGTCTTGCTAACTAAGTTGTGGGTACATAATGAGATATAATTGCTTTGAATCAGTTTTCTTAGGCACTAACCCTTAACGCTGAACTGCAGAAGAATCACAAAAGATCAGGCTTTTCTTCTGCAACAATGTCGTAACTCTTACCCAACATTAAGGTTTCAAGATTCCTCCTAGTGCAGGAGTCTTTAACATAATTAGCGAAATGAGCACCAAGATCATAATGCAACAGGCCAAACAAGTACACAAATTTTTAAGTCGATTAACAATCCTTCCACTCACAATCAACCACAATGGAGTAATTCACTTATATCTGAAATGGCAACGACAATTAGAACTGAAGAAAGCAAAGAGCATGCTTAACCAAACAAATCTCATTAGTCTATAGGACACTCTGCAAAAACTGCCTCGAAAGCCCTGAAGTTCAATCCTCTGGCAATGGCACAAAACCTACCGGATTGCAAATGTGGGAATGTGCGACTTAGAAGAACCTATCTAGATAATAACAAATAAAAAAACCATTAATAGCACACCAATGGAAGTAACGAGAGCAAGGATAAGGATACAGAAGTCGATTGGAGATCCAAATACAACAATCATGCAATAACTAAGGACACAGAAATGAAATAGTAGATTCACTAGGAAGCTCATGTCGACTTTCTTTCCAATTCATTCTCACACCTGAAATTTGCGCACCTGAAACCCGAAACTGGCCGGTCACCAGTGAAGTTCAAGCCCACACAATCAAAAGCCAATATCCTATCTATTTTAGCATCTGTTCAGCAACCAAGAGTAAATCGATCCACAAACCCCAACTCATTTAATTGGGGTTTCAGTTCATCTACCTACCAAACCACTCCTAAGCAGCCATAACCAAACCTCTATTCTTCCCAACAACAATGAAGCAGGAAGGCGAAGTAAAGAAAGCACAACTAACTAACCTGTTGGAAGCTCTTGACAGTTTTACCAATACTCTTGCCAACTTCGGGGAGCTTCTTGGGACCGAAAACCAGAGCTGCCACACCAGCAATCACGACAAGCTCCGGAACGCCCAAACCGAACAGAGCATAGCAACCCATGCCCTTTTTGGGTCTGTGGGTTCTAACCCTGCCCATGAACAGAGAGCTGCATCTCTTGGGCGTACTGTAGAGGGAGACTCCAGCGGTGTTGAAGAAGGCGGAGGTGGAAGAAGAAATGGGCAAAGAAAGCGGCGGCGGCCTGGAAACTGAAAGGGTAGTGGAAGCGATCTCCATGGCTATGGGGAGTATTGAGGGTGTTGGGGGATTCCCTGTTGTTTTGCTTAGGTTTTTGTTCTGTGGCGCGATTGGATTGGAGAAGATGATAACAAATTGGAACGATGTGGCTGCTGGCTGGGATGATTCTTCTATTTCTTTCCCCAATTAGTTTTTTTATAGGATTTCTTTCCCCAATTATTCAACTACTCTCTTTCAGTATTTACTATTTTCTTTTTGTGTTCCCATGTTTTAAATATTTCATTTATTGTCGTTCTATTAATTTATTACTCACCAAACCAACGAAAAAATATTTACTTATACTCACGTGGTTTTGAATTTGTGAAAGGGTAAGTGTAGACCGTGTAAAAGTTAGTGGTAGAGTATTTTGTAGTAATTTTTTTTTTTGACAAAAGGTAATCATATATTGATTCAAGAAGAGATAATTACATCCTGGAGAGCAGCCAGGCCTGGAAATCAAAAACACGACAAATAGTTGGAGACAAAGGAAGGGCCTTCTTAGCCACCCTGTGGGCTACCCTATTGTTCTTCTGACCTATAAATCGCACACCCAACCCCGGATGAGACTGAAAATAATGTAAAACTTCTTCCAAAATAGCTCCCACCCGGGTATCACTAGCCTCCTGCAAAATAATCTTGTCAATAATCACCTTGGCATCACCCTCAAACCGCACATCTATGAATCCAAGACCCAAACACCAGTCAATCGCCTCCCGAAGGGTAAGTAATTCAATGACCATTGGATCAACCAGGCCCGGAAACTGGACCCCCTTAGCCAGAAGTACTTCACGGGCCGCATTCATCAGCACCATAACCCCAGCCGAGGGAGCCCCCCGCCTGGTAGCCCCATCCCAGCAACAGACGACCCTGAGATCAGCAGACGGGGCACCTGGGCGGATGGAGTGGATATGAGGCGGGACAACTCTATCCATGGGAAGGCTCACCCACTCCTCATATTGCTGGTGAAACTGCCTCATTAAGGCCTCGATCCCAAATTGCTTTCTCTCAAAGACAACCCAATTTTTGTAGTAAAATTTTAATTTAATTTAGGTTAAATGATAAGTTTGGTCATTCAGATTACTAAAAAGTTTCATATTTAGTCACTAAAAATATTTAATTCCATTCACGATCACGGAGATTACTAAAACAGTCCAAGTTTGGTCACTCTCCGTTAACTTCTGTTAGTCTCCATTAATGACGTTAGTTTTTTGCTGATGTGGCTAACAAAAGTGTCCAGTCATCAAATTTTAACCCCAAAATACTCAAAACCCGACCCGCCACGTCATTAAACCCGCCACATAAGATATCTGATAGACCGTTAATTACACATGTTTTTACCCCTGTTCTTACACCGTTTGAGATGTGGTTTCTCGTGTTTTAGACCGATTTCACGCTAGGTTGTGCTTGTTTGTGATATTTCAGGTACTGGCAAGTGAATGAAGGTTTAGGAGCGAGCTCGGGGTCGATTGGGCGAAGATCGGGCGCGAGGCAAGTCACAAAGGAGGCCACACGGGCACACCCACAAATCACACGGCCGTGCAACTCATATTTCTGGCCGTGTGAGATTGTGCGAGAGCAAACACGGCCTGCCCTGACAACACACACGGCCGTGTGAAGGAGTGGCTTGGCCGTGCGAGTTTTGCCGAGAGCAAACACGGGCAGATGGAAGTCACACACAGCCGTGCCACTCGGGCCGTGTGAGAAGCCTGGAATTCGACTAAGTGATACGGTGCGTTTTGCCTCACACGGGCAACTGGGTAGGCCACACGGCCGTGTGGCCCTGCCCGTGTGAGTCGGGATTTCCTGGTTTTAAGCCAAATTCCGAACCAAAGAGGAGGAGAGCTGGGTTTTTGGATCCCAAACACCCAAGGGACGAACCAAAGAGAGAGAGGGCGATTTGAGGGCATTCTTGGAGTAGAGAAGGAGGATTTCTTCGCCTTGGAAGCTTGAGGAACAAGCCCGGACTTGAAGACTGATCATCTGAAGATTCTTACTGCAGTCTCTCTCTTTTCTATGGAGTAACTTCTCTTCACTTAGGTTTTGAGGAACCCTAGCTATGTTTGTTTGATTGGATGATTGTATGAGTACTCTGACTTGATAATCTTGAGTTCATATTCAATCTATGCATGTTTTCATGATTCAATTCTGCTTTAGTCGAGATTATTGATTCTGCTTTGATCCTATGAGAGGGAATACCTGATTAGGTCAATAGAGCACCATAGATTGATAGTAGTGGATCGATTGCTTTAGTCAAGGGTTGATTCACTGCTTTGTATCGATTGAGAACCTCTTTCGATAGAGGGAGTCTAGTTCAGAACGCCTTGATCAGTTGTTCTAGAGAAGGATACGTCCCTCTAGGCAATTGACTCAAGAGGGCCTTGTTCCTTTAGTCGAGACTCAAGGTCTAGTCAAGGATTCTCCGCATTGTGAATGAAAGTGAAACAGGTTAGAGATCATCAATCATTAATCTGGCTAGTGGCTAGGGGGAATCATACCTAAGTGAGTTCCCAACCTGTAATTAGATTAACTTTAACTGTAGTTTGCTAGAGTAGTTTTAGTTCTTTCATCTTAATCTGATTTGCTAAATAATAAACTGAAGCTGAGTAATAGTAACTCTATAGACCCGTGGATTCGATATTTATCACTTGAGCCACTTTACTGCAGTCCCTTTCATTGGTTACACTTGGCCTTTGTTAGGTGTTGTGTTTTAGAGCATCAAGTTTTTGGCGCCGTTGCCGGGGACTTTCTAGAGTATTAAGAAAGGCAGAAGTTTGTTACTTTAGCGTTTTTCTTTTCTTTTCTTTTCCACCCTTGCTTTTCACTTGGGTGTTTTTGTTTTTGTTGGTGCAGATCTGAATCATGGATCCTAATGGCTTCTCCAATCATTGGGGGTATCCACCACCACCTGAGTGGTATTACCCCGAGACTCCCTGGAGCAATCAAGGAAGAGAAGACTATGGATTCGGGTTCCAGTACCAACCCCCTTACTACGGAGAACAACCGGATCCCTGGGCATATCAAGAACAACCTCATTACCAAGAAGAATTTTTCCCACAACCAGAGGGGCTATTGGAGCTGGAGTTACCCATGGCGGCCTTCACGGGCCA
This sequence comes from Linum trigynum, assembly GCA_964030455.1. Lineage (NCBI taxonomy): Eukaryota > Viridiplantae > Streptophyta > Magnoliopsida > Malpighiales > Linaceae > Linum > Linum trigynum. The sequence continues at coordinate 35,429,401 of OZ034813.1, read as the reverse complement.
TTCTGCAGAGCCATGCTACACTCCACAGCCAGATCCACACTATGAATTGAGACTTCTCATGGAGCAGTTTGCTGGAGACTGTGATAGAACATGCTCCAGGATGGATCATTGTGTCCAGGCCTATCGTGAAACAGAGGAGATCCTCCTGAGCCTTAAGAAGAGCGTCGATGATCTTGAGCGATCTTGGGCACAGCCTGCTCCAGATCACCCTTCTGCTACCATACAAGAAGAGGAGGAGGAAGAAGAAGGCTACAAGGACATTGTGGAGCACACTGAAGTTGTCACGGAGAGCTCCCGTGATGATCATGATCAGGAGTGTCCTGTCGTAGCCGACCACACCTTCCCACACCCCAAACTGCGCTTTGAAGAGGCGGGCATGAGTGAGGAGTTGCAAGAAGATCTCATGAAAGAAATTGCTTGGCAACTTGCTCTCCAATCCGTGCTAGAAGAAGAAGAAGAGCAACAAAGGGTGCAGAAAGAAGTTGTGGAGGATGACGAAAGTGAAGCAGGAGGAGTTCTTGATCATTTCCCAGGGGTGATACCACATGAAGAAGAAAGGGGGGTTGAAGAAGCAATTGGCGTCCAGGCTGAGGACGGAGTTAAGGTGGAAGAGGCCTGCACCGGCCATGAGTTACATGTGATATCTCCACCAAACTTCGAGGAACTGCTTAGCAAGGACCCATTTGCAGTGTCTCTTTGCCAGACCAAGCCCACCTCGACATCGGTCCCTCTTGGTGGACGCGATGGTGGCCAATCGATGCTGTCATATCTGGTTTGGGGCAATGAGACGAGAGAAGAGAAGGAGAGGTCTCGAGGGTGGAGACTTCATCTGCATCAAGTACATGAGCCTTCATCACCTGCCACACCACATGCTCGTGACTTGAGACTCCACCTCATCGACGAGAACCTCAACTTCAAGGAGGTTCTAGCATGGACCAAAACTTAGGAGCCATCGTCCGGCTCACGACGTGAAAGAAGCGCTTGTTGGGAGGCAACCCAACCAGTCGGTTTGCATTTCTGTCTCTATTTCTCCTCGGTTGAGTCAGTTTTGCTATTTGATTTTAGAGTCAATAACTCAACCTTTGTGAGATTTTGTGTGGTGTTTGTGTTCTGATTACTCTCTCTTTCTGGATGGCACCGCCTGACCCGTTCATCATCATTCACCCTTGATCTGGTAACTTCGTTCTACCCTCCTTATCTTTCCTCCATTGAGGACAATGTCGTGCTTAAGTGTGGGGGGATGTTCGATTATGTATGCGGGTGAATGTTTGGCTGTTTGTGTGCTTGGAGCCTAGTCCACTGTCCAAATTTTTAAATTTGAGGGCTCCAAGTACGTGTTCCTTGCAATTGCCTGCTCAGTATGCTTTGAATTGACAGTCTCTATAGTAATATGCAACCTAGGGAGGTGGTGTAGCACTATGGAGGATGTTGATGCATTTAGGAAATCTCATTTCTTCTTCATATTGTGTTGGTTGATTGAGTGAATTAGTAATCTTAGGACCCTTGAATTGTGTGGTGTTGTGGATTCTCTGCCTGTCATGGACTCTTGTATCATGTTTTAAGTTTAACAGGTGCTCGAAAATGTGCTTCAAAATAACGTCTCCCGTGCGAATAGGGCGAAAGTGTGTAAGGGGAGACGGGAATCCGTTCCCAATTTCCACCTACTACCTCCAGCCCCCTTACATGTCTTTCCCCCGCACGAGGCTCGAGACATCCGCTCCTGGCATGGCCGGTAAGAGCAGGTTGGGACCCTTGGAAAAAAAAAAAAAAGAAAAAAAATAACAGAAAACAAGCAAAACAGAAAGAAAAAGGGTTCCAACCATCTTCAAGAAGAAGAAAAAGACAGCACCTTGAAAAATGTGAGTCCATGATCTTTTGTTTTTGAGAATCTCTTCATTCACTATTTGCCATGATGCCGACTCGATACTAGTGCTCTCGCCGAAGAAGCTATGAGATCATGACTTGTGCGTTGGTTGACCTCGTAAGTTGCTAAATGATCTAGGAAGTCCTCTACCTACGATCTGGGTTGTTTGTTGCTATAGAGGTCTGGAGAGCTGCATTGGTTTGAGTTAGGTTTGCTTGGGGACAAGCAAACGGTTAAGTGTGGGGGAGTTTGATAGACCGTTAATTACACATGTTTTTACCCCTGTTCTTACACCGTTTGAGATGTGGTTTCTCGTGTTTTAGACCGATTTCACGCTAGGTTGTGCTTGTTTGTGATATTTCAGGTCCTGGCAAGTGAATGAAGGTTTAGGAGCGAGCTCGGGGTCGATTGGGCGAAGATCGGGCGCGAGGCAAGTCACAAAGGAGGCCACACGGGCACACCCACAAATCACACGGCCGTGCAACTCATGTTTCTGGCCGTGTGAGATTGTGCGAGAGCAAACACGGCCTGCCCTGACAACACACACGGCCGTGTGAAGGAGTGGCTTGGCCGTGCGAGTTTTGCCGAGAGCAAACACGGGCAGATGGAAGTCACACACGGCCGTGCCACTCGGGCCGTGTGAGAAGCCTGGAATTCGACTAAGTGATACGGTGCGTTTTGCCTCACACGGCCGTGTGGCCCTGCCCGTGTGAGTCGGGATTTCCTGGTTTTAAGCCAAATTCCGAACCAAAGAGGAGGAGAGCTGGGTTTTTGGATCCCAAACACCCAAGGGACGAACCAAAGAGAGAGAGGGCGATTTGAGGGCATTCTTGGAGTAGAGAAGGAGGATTTCTTCGCCTTGGAAGCTTGAGGAACAAGCCCGGACTTGAAGACTGATCATCTGAAGATTCTTACTGCAGTCTCTCTCTTCTCTATGGAGTAACTTCCCTTCACTTAGGTTTTGAGGAACCCTAGCTATGTTTGTTTGATTGGATGATTGTATGAGTACTCTGACTTGATAATCTTGAGTTCATATTCAATCTATGCATGTTTTCATGATTCAATTCTGCTTTAGTCGAGATTATTGATTCTGCTTTGATCCTATGAGAGGGAATACCTGATTAGGTCAATAGAGCACCATAGATTGATAGTAGTGGATCGATTGCTTTAGTCAAGGGTTGATTCACTGCTTTGTATCGATTGAGAACCTCTTTCGATAGAGGGAGTCTAGTTCAGAACGCCTTGATCAGTTGTTCTAGAGAAGGATACGTCCCTCTAGGCAATTGACTCAAGAGGGCCTTGTTCCTTTAGTCGAGACTCAAGGTCTAGTCAAGGATTCTCCGCATTGTGAATGAAAGTGAAACAGGTTAGAGATCATCAATCATTAATCTGGCTAGTGGCTAGGGGGAATCATACCTAAGTGAGTTCCCAACCTGTAATTAGATTAACTTTAACTGTAGTTTGCTAGAGTAGTTTTAGTTCTTTCATCTTAATCTGATTTGCTAAATAATAAACTGAAGCTGAGTAATAGTAACTCTAGAGACCCGTGGATTCGATATTTATCACTTGAGCCACTTTACTGCAGTCCCTTTCATTGGTTACACTTGGCCTTTGTTAGGTGTTGTGTTTTAGAGCATCAATATCCCAATCCAACCTAACCCAACCCATGAACCCAACCCAACCCATCCTCTTCTCTATATGATAGGGATGGCAATGGGTCGGGTTGGGGCGGGTTTTGTCAAACCCAAACCCATGGGTTTGTCCGCAAAAAAAAAACCGGGATAAAATCCATTGGGTTTGAAAAACTCAAACCCAACCCAACCCGCTGGGTATCCACGGGTTCATGGGTACCCGTGGGTTTTTGTGGTAAAAAATTTACAATAACAAGTTTCTTTCAAAATAAAAGTTTAACATTAATTTTCTCATGCAAATTATTCATACAAAAAACACTAATCTAGAGCATACAAGTAAACCGCAAATGATCAATATAAATTGTTCAAAAGTAAAGATAAACATCTATAAACCACAAGATTAATTGAAAGTTTCTTCCTCGTCAACTAAGTTTCTTCACTCTCCACTCCATAATATCAACTTCATTCTAAACAATTAGAAAGAACAAATTATACATGTCTCACAAACATAAAGAATATTACAATTTAAAGGAAGATATATTACTTAGAATATTAAATATACCGGAAAAGTAATTACATGTGTGTGGGCGGGTACCCATGGGGCGGGTTTACCTAAACCCAACCCGGTGAATAGTGTAGCGGGTTTAAACCCGAACCCGACCCAAAACCCGTCAACACGAATTTTACCCGCATTGACCGGGTTGGGTCGGGTGGGTACCCGTGGGTTCGCGTTTTGTTGCCATTCCTACTATATGACCCGATTGAAAAAAATCTTATTCCCAAAAACCCTTCCGCCTCTCTCATCCTTCTCCTGATCTCCTCCGCCTCCACGCCTTATGCTACTCCCTCTCTTCCTCCATCTTCATGCCACCAAGTCCAGGGGATCAGATTGTCTCTGTTGGTGGTTCACAAGGAGCGCCCTTTCACCTTCCAATCGCCCATCCTCCCTCAGATCAACAGCTTCCTCTCAACCGCACTCCCCCACCACAGTTGACCCGAGGTTCACAATGGCTCTTTCTTCAATTAGTTCTACATGTCCATATACATAGGCGCTATAGTGGCTTCGTCGGTGCTGGTGTGGGTTCAGAACAACGTCGGGTGAGGCAGTTTGGGATCCCGGCAGTGGCAATGGCGGTTGCGGTGGCGACTTCTTCTCCAGAACACGATTATACAGGTATCAGCCAGCGACCCCAATCAACTACTTCGCAAGAGCTCCTCTACTGCCTCCCGCATGCAAGCTCGGATCTGAACTAAAAATGCCCCAATCTACTACTTCGTAACTCAATTGCCCCAATCAACTTTCATGACACAAGCTATTTCTTCCAATTGCACAGAAAGATGTTTTTGAATTCGGAATCGAACTTCACCCAAACCCAATTGATGGCGGCGGCGGGTTAGCAGGGGTTCCTGAACCCTCGTAACACACAACGAGTGGAAAGTTGAGGCCACCGTCGCTGTCGACCGGTAGAGCTTGATTAAGGAGGATGCGGCGGATTTGATTAGAGATGCTTCGTTGAATGGCCGGAAAGAGCTTCGAGTTCTGGGTGAAGTTGAAGCATACTGCTCTGCTTTTCCTTGCCGTTTTGGCGACTTGATCCAACCCGTGATCTGCTCAGGGGAGAGCCTCTACTTCCTCACCGCCAGTGGCAACGTCTTCCTCTTTGCTTCCACTCCCAGAAGGGGGTGATCGCCGTCAATCTGGTCGCCAAGAGGCTGAGGAAAATCCCGCCCAGAGACATCGAGAATAGTGAGGAGGTGGAGAGATTTGGGGATCGGGATTTTTTTCTCAGACGGAGGCGAAGGGTTCGGGTCATTGGTTGGGTTAGGTTAGTCTGGGTATCCGATGTGGCGGGTCAGATATAAATTGTTTTGGATTAAAATAGGTTGATGGGACACTTATGTTAGCCACATCATCAAAAAATTAACGTTGTTAATGGAGACTAATGGAAGTTAACGGAGAATGACTAAACTTGAACTGTTTAAGTAATCTTAGTGACCACGATTGGAATTAAATATCTTAAGTGACCAAATGTGAAAGTTTTTAGTAATTCTAGTGACCAATCTTGCCATTTACCCTTTTAATTTAATAAGGGTTACTAGTATAAATTGCTCCTCTACTATTGTATTTTCTCAAACTTGATCCTCTACTATTTTTTATATCAAACTTGTCCCTTTACTATATTAACTTTCTCAAAATTGCCCTTCTGTCATATTTTCCGTCTTGGTTCTGTCAAACATGGTCCAACCATAATTGGGTCAAGATGGGGAGGATTTTGTTTTTGGGATTTTTTTACCACGATACAAGATGGGGAGGACAATTACCACATATTAAGGGCAAAAATGACATTTAACCTTGACTCGAATGTAGTTCGACCGGAGTTAACACAATTTTAACGGAAAACATAACAGAAGGGCAAGTTTGGGAAGATGAATATAGTAGAGAGGCAAGTTTGATGTGAAAAATAGTAGAGCGAGGAAATACAATAGTAGAGAGGCAATTTATACTATTAACTTATTTAATTATGGTTCAACCGTTTCTACTGCTAAAATCACCTATCATTTTGAGTACGGTATTTCTAAGGTTTCCTAAACTTTAGAATTTTGATCACATCTTCATGGAATGAGGGCAAGTGTATATATTTTCCAAAGTATACTAGCATTTGAAAAAAAATTCTATATTCTAGTGTTATGAAATTTCTATTTTGATCATGCTTGTACTTGATTGTTGCAAACTAAGGGCCTGGCCATCCCCTTCCTCTCGATTTCTAGCGTTGTTCGCTCGCAGCTCAACCACGGACGTGGCCTAGGTTTCACGGATAGTCTTCATCGGCCGTGCGCAGGGTTCGCGCTATACCGTCATCACCGCGTTGGTCTTCTTTAGCTCCTCCACAAATCACGCAAATTTGTAGAGAGATTTCTCTAATGTCGTGAACTGTGATGGGTCCAACATGGCTTATGATTTGAGATACCGATAACCAGACTCTGATACCAATTTGTTGTAGGTATGATACTTGGGATATGAAAACGTAACAAGATATGATTGAGGAAAGAAATAGAGGGAGAATTAGACGAAGATTTGGGGAAGAAGAGCAAAAACAGGTCGCGACCTATTTGGAGAGAAAAAAAGGAAATTGTGGTTTGAGAAGATACGTTGAACTATTCTGATTATTTTTGTATTGATTCTAATTAAACGACAAAAGTACATTATACAGACTCTACTCTGAAACCCCAAACGACTAAACCTAACAAAATACTAAACTACCCTTGACCCATTAATCGTACCCTCAACAAAAAGAAGTCATGTAAGTTTTCAACTTGATGCCAGGATTTGACGTCAAGCCTAATATGGTAATTTTCACGAGCTTGCTCTTAGCTTATTGCCATGCATGTTTAGTTGAGGAAGGGCTTCATTTGTTTGAGATCATGAAAGTCTGATTCAGTCTTCTCCCTGCTTTGCAGCACTATTGTTGAAGTATGATGGTGTCCTCGATTGGAATAATCAAGAAGAAGAAGTGCAAAGAGCAAAGACAGAATATTGCAGCACGATCAAGATCCACCAACTGATGCTTGAAATGGAATTGGGTTTGAAAATGATTTGTTGCATGGGAAACTTTTCGTGACTTCACCCATTCCTGCTGAGAGGTCGTCGTATCTTTAAGTTACTGTTAGTAGTGTTATTAGTTTATTTACAACTAATGTAAGCTTGCCATTTGTCATGGTAAACAATAAAACTGAAAGTGTCGGTTGTATTTGCTTTTGGTTTATGTAAAAATATAAAAAAACCCAACAATATGCAGGTGAGAAAACTTCGCCATTTCTTCCTTCATTTTCAAGTTTGTTTACATGGTATCAAAGTCCAAAGAGCAATGGTTGATCCTCCTCCAAACAACCGCCAAATACCACTCTTGGCGGTAGTGGGTTAGGCAGCACTAGCTTGTCATTTACATCACCTCTCAAGTTTGGAAGCTACAACAACAATGGCGCCCAATAGATTGAAGGAGGTTGTCCAACAAGTGGCCAGAGATCCAGATCTCCAGATCCGATTTTCGGTAATCCTTTTTACATCAGTCCTAATGAAAATCTCGCACAATCTATTGTACCCATCGTGCTTGATGATCCAAATTACCAAATGTGGGCTAAAACAATGGAGGTTGTTCGCGAGACTAAGTAGAAGCTAGGTTTATGGTTCAATCCCTGCTCTAGATCGATCCTATGAGTTATTTCACATCTGGGATGCTGACAATACAACTATGCCCTGCTGAATTAATAACTCTTTGGACAAAGTGATTACAAAAAGTGTCCAGAACCATGATAATGCTCAGATCTTGTGGAATGAGCTTAAGATCATTTTGGGCAGGCAAATGTCATTAAGCTAGTTAATTTGCAAAATGAAATACACGATTTCAAGCATGGAAATAGAAACATCACTCAATATTACACTCATTTAAACGGTTTATGAGACGATGACAGGCAGTTCAATCATATAGTCCCATGTCATTGTGATCCTGGTAATTTGAATACTTGTACAAAATTTGAAATATTCAGAAAGAAGAAAAATATTGATTATCTAGCCAGATTTCTCAAAGACCTCAATGGTGAATATGGATACATAAGTTCTCAATTACTTACAATGAAACACTTGCCTACAATCATAACTGCATTTGACTACCTACTTTAGCATAAACAAAAGTTGAAGCAGAAGGAAATATTAAGAGCCAGAACCTAGTTTTTTCAGTAGCATTAGTTGTTGGTTCTGAAGGATCACCTCCTAAAGGATATAAACCAAAATGAGAAGGTGAGAGAACATGGTTGTTCTACAATTATTGCAAGAAAACTAATCATGTCTTGATGGGTTGTTGGAAGCTTAAAAAGAAAAGGCAAGAGAAGAAGGCAGGAGCTCGAAACTATTTTGCTGCTTCAATTGGTCAGAACTCTAGCAGTGAAGGACAAGACAATGAAGGGCAGGTGCATATTAATACACGGAGTATCCACTCCCAATCTGGAGGATTTACTATGGAAGAGATGAACAAACTCATAGGTTTATTGTAGTCTTCCCGCTCCAATTCACCCACTTCACCTCGGAGTCTAGTGATCAACCATAGGTCACACTCATTGACAAATTACCTGCCTCAGTTTCCTAATCATGATGAAAGGAGTTGTTCCAACTCCCAGTGTCTTCATCAATAAGGGCCGAAACCGAGGAATCCAATGAGAGCCCGGAGGATGTGAGTGTTTTGATCATGCATAATGTGCTCCTTGTTCCCAGCTTCACATTAAATCTCATGTCAGTTAGCAAGTTAATACATGATCAACCCATCTCGCTTCTTTTTCAATATGTCATTTGCAATATTCATGACCTTATCACAATCAAAATGATTGGTTTGGCAAAAGAAAGTAAGGGTCTCTACCACATTCTTCCATCATACCATAAGCATAGACCATCCACTTACCAAGTTTCTTTTGTCTACAACTTTCAATGGCAGATGATTGACCAATGGCATTGGCGAATAGGTCATCATAGTCAAAGTAGATCACAACTCATTCACAAATATATTCCTAGTATTCCTCTATAAAAAGTTAAACACTGTGAACATTGTCATATGTCAAAACAGAAAAGGCTTTCTTTTCCTTCTAGCAGCAATACTGCATCTACTATTTTTGCTCTCATTCATGTGGATATCTGGGGTCCGCTATCAACCCAATCACATGATGGTTTTCCTTACTTCCTCACTATTGTTGATGCCCACTCTCGAGCTATCTGGATTTATGAAACAAAAATCAAAAGCTAGGTTATTATTAATTGGCTTATGTTCTATGGTTCAAAATCACTTTATCAAGTTTGTCAACAGTAAGGAGTGATCTGGGAAAGGAATTTTATATGTGTGATTCTTACTTAAAAAAGGGCATAGAACATCAAATCTCCTGTGTTTATACACCTGAACAAAATGGGAGGGTAGAGAGAAAGCATCAGGATATTTTAAATATGTTTGGAGTTGTGAGATTTCAATTCGGTGTCCCACTTGATTTTTGGAGTGATTGTGTGCCTCATTTTGTGTACTTGATAAAAAAAGATTGCCAACTCCTATTCTTAACAACAAATCACCCTATGAAATCTAATATCAGGTCCCACCATTTTTTTTGGCAACCTCAGAGTATTTGGTTGTTTGGCTTATGCCACCACTCCTTCACAAGGAAGAACCAAACTGGATGCTAGGTCCAAACAATGTTTTTTTAAGAATTTCCACTAGAATCAAAGGGTATAAGTTGTTTTATTTAAACTCACATAAATTCTTAGTCTCAAGAAATGTCATGTTTTATGAAGACATTTTCCCATTTAAATTTTCTTCTTTAGAAGTGACAAATCAGATTCAACTGGAAACACAAATTCCAGTTTTCCCTACTCTAATCAGTTCATCTGATAGAAATCCATATGTCTAGTCTTATTCCAATAGTCTTCGTAAAAAAATAGTCTTATTCCTAGTAGCACTTCACATGTCAGTATCCCTCTTCCCACTCATCATTCCAATCCCAAATCAAATCTTCCAGATAGCTCTTCATGCAGTGGCAGACCCATGATTGTCAAAGAGGTGTGTCGCCGATCAAATACGATAATAATGAAAAAATTAAATAAAATTTAATTTTATATTAATTTGTAAAGTTCACAATATCATGTTTACAATCACGACGAATTTTCATCAACTGAAATGTCTCTAAAATTCATTCATCACTTATGTTGCAACACAAATCTTTTTCGAATATGCACAACTACACAATCATTCATAAATTGGTCACTCAACCAATTTCGAAGATCGTTCTTGATTATCTTCATAGCAGAAAATGTTATTTCACAGCTTGCATTTGCAACATATAAAGTCAATACCAACTTTAAAAGCATGTATTATGGTGGTTCTCGGCTGTGGTCGTTTTGGCTTTGGTGGTTTTTTGTTTCTTCCTTAATGAAAGGACCAGGCCCAGCACACATGTACATTGGTATGTTCTGTGATTCTTTTTAAAAGAAATTGATATGATTATGAGTTATTTTAAACAAATTAAAAAGGAATCATTGTTATTTAAATTTAAGATTGATTCATTTAAAAAATAAAATTCTTCTAGTCTAATGAAGGTGTGTCGGCTATAATTATCCAAGGATTGTCGGAAGTCCCGAACTAAAAAAATTTATACCGAAAATATGTTGGTCCTTCACAAAATTCTTGTGTTCGACACACCCTCCCTCGCCTTAGGTCCACCCCTGTTCACATGTCAATATTCATCCTTCTTCAAATCAGTCTAAATCTGCTACTAAATTTGATGCATCATATAGTTCAGATATGATAAACTAATGTGAAACATGAATGACGTGTATGATAATGATTTGGAAGTAGAAGTTGAAGGTCCTGAGATAGAACCTTTGGAAGAACATAAAGAAGAACCATTGATAAGAACAAGACAACACAAAACTATAAATCTGTCTGCTAGACTAAAGGATTGCTATATGAATTCAATCACTCAATATCCTATATTAGAATGTGGGGGATATGAGTTACGTTCATCGGTAGGTAGGGCATATGCCATGAGCAGTATTAGTAAGATTGAACCTGGTTGTTATGAAGAAGAAAATAAAGATAAGTGTTGGGTTGGAGCTATGAATGAAGAATTGCAGGCCTTGTTGGAAAATCAGACTTGGGATATATACATTCTACCACCAGGAAAAGGGCTATTGGATGTAAATGGGTTTTTAAGGTAAAACTTGAGCATGATGGCAGTATAGAAAGACACAAAACAAGGTTTGTGGCAAAGGAGTTTACACAAATTTATGGATTAGATTTTATGGATACACATTCACCTAAAGCCAAGAATAATTCAGGCAAAACTTGTTGGCAGTTGTTGTTGCAAAGGATTGGAATCTGCACCAGTTAGATGTTTTCAATGCATTTCTGCATGGAGACCTAGAAGAGAAGGTATATATGCAACTCCCACTAGACTATCCTATTGAGGGTAACACCAAGGGATTAGTCTGCAAGTTGAAATCTTTATATGACTTGAAACAGGCCAGCAAACAGTGGTTTACCAAACTTACTAGAATATTTTTGGAGAATGGATTCTCACAATTCAATTCAAACTACTCCATGTTGATCATATAGGTTCAAGGTAGGATTGTGGTTGTATTAGTATATGTTGATGATATAATATTGGCAGGACCAAGATTAGGAGATTTGGAAGCAATAAAGTATTGGACGTATTTGTACATATTTCTTGGAGCGAGTGGTTATTTGTAATTTGCCTTGTACCTGAGTTGATTGTCGAAGGGTATAAGAGCTTCTCCTCCCCCAAACTTAAACCCTAACCTAGAGGGAACTAGGATTTTTCTCCTTCTTTGAACAATTAACTAGTGAAACATCTCCTGAGAGTTATGCTCTCCGTGGACTAGTTCCAATCTTTGGGGAAATCACGTAACTCATCGTGTCCTTTATTTTCTGCGGTTAACAAACTTTACATAAAGATACTACTGAAAGAGAATGTAAGATCAAGAATATGGAAGAACTCAAATATTTCTTAGGCTTGGAGATAAGGAGAAATGAAATTGGCATTATTATTTGCCAGAGGAAGTATTATTTGCCAGATCACTTTTTCTACACGAGCATGAGGAACGAGGAGACCAGCAACGACAAGACTATCCTATCCCCAGATGATAGCGTCATTTCAATCAACTCTCCCCTCTACCTTCATCCATGTGAAAAACCTACCCAACTGTTTGGCAGTTATCTTCTGAATGATTCAAACTATGGTGAATGGGTCAACGACTTCAAGGAAACCATAATCTCCAATAACAAGTTGGCGTTTGTTAACGGCGTATTTTCTCACACCAAAGCTGGTTCTGAGGCACAACAAGATGTCTGGATAGATTTGATGTGACTGTTAAAGGTTGGCTAATGACAACCATAAGCGTTCGCAACGCAACAACGACATGCAAAATTTGGGTGGATCTCCAACGCTAGTTCAGCAAAGGCACTGCTCAACGTGCCTATGAGCTTCGGCAAACGATCAATACCTTTCACCAAGAAAATCTCTCTATCTCGGCTTTCTACACCAAGCTCTGATCGACTTGGGATGAGAGGAAATCAATCGGGGGCACTCCTAGTTGTACGTGTGGTGGTTGCCAATGCAATGGTTGCAAATGTGATTGGATGCGGCAATATCAAACAAAACTGGAGATTGAACATCTCATTGAGTTTCTGATGGGACTTGACGATGCATATGCGGTGGTGCATTCTCAAATCCTCAGCACCAAACCCACACCCTCTCTTGTCGATGGCTATCAAATTATGGTGGCTAAGGAGCAGCATCGGCACATCACTAGCGCTCGGCAGCCTCGGGTGGACACTACTGCGTTCTAGGCGTAGGTAGACAGGAGCCAACGGAATGATCGCGACGATCATGAGCGTGATCGACCTTGTTGTTCCCACTGCAAGCGCCTTGGCCACACCAAGGACGTGTGCTACCGTCTCGTAGGCTTTTCCCTGGGCCATCCTCGTGCTTGCCCAAGTGATGAGAAAGAAGGTTCCAACGCTGCTAGGAAATACAAGGTTGCACACGTGGAGCAAGACACAATCAATTCTTCAATTCTCGGTTTGATGGCTGCCTAGTTTGCTTAGTTGCGTGAGTTCTTGCCTGCTTCGACTCCTAAGATTTTCTCAGCTCCAACGGCTCACATGGCAGGTAATCATCCTGATCTCAATATGTGGTTAATAGAGTCTGGGTGCAATGAACACATAGTTCGCGACATACGTTGGATGGATTCCGGTGATACATGTTTTTTCGAGTATCAAGTAAGGATCACGATGGGTCGGGGGTTCCGATCAAGGGCATTGGGAACAGTTTGACTTACTAGTGATCTTCGTCTTAATAGAGTTTTGCATGTTCTGGGATTCAAATGAAATCTTTTGTCTGTGAGTCGGTTGGCGCAAGATCATAACATGACTATGACTTTCATTCATGAGTTTTGCTTACTTTAGGTCTTACCTTCCAAGATGTTGATTGGAGTGCGTAGACTCAAGGACGGGTTGTACTACTTACCTCGGTGTGGAGATACTACCGTGCGCTAGGTGAAGAGCTCAGCATCGTCGTCTATCCTATGACATGCTTGTTTGGGTCATCCATCTTTAGATAAACTCACTAGTTTGAAAGGTTTATTGGATTGTACTTTTTCTCGCTCGGACCATTCGCCCTGCGATTCTTGTTTGTGGGCCAAACATACTCGGATTCCTTTTTCTAGTAGCATAACAAATACCAAAGGTTGTTTTGATTTGCTTCATGTGGATATTTGGGAGGCATACCGGAGTCCGACTCTAGATGGTTCCCGTTATTTCCTGACTATTATCGATGATTACAATCGATCTACTTGGGTCTACTTGATGCAATTCAAGTATGATGTTGAATGTTATCTTAAGTTGCACTGTCAGCTAGCTCACATGCAGTTTGGCAAGGAAGTTTGCCGCATCCAGGAGGATAATGGCCTGGAATTTCAGACCACCTCACTTCGAGCCTATTATGAGGAATACGAGATCCTTCTCCAAACATCCTGCACTGACACACCTCAACATAATGGCGTCATGAAATGGAAACATCGTCATTTGTTGGAGAAAGCTCGTGCTCTCATGTTTCATGATGGACTCCCGGTTCGTTTCTAGGGTGAGTGTGTTCTCACTACTGCATACCTGATCAATCGTGTGCCTACACCTATGCTCACGAGCAAGCCCCCTTCGAAGTTTTATTGATTCGCATTCCTACCTACTCTCATCTTTGCAGTTTTTGGTGCCTAGCCTATGCCAAGGACACGCATCACGGTCTTGACAAGTTTGTTGATAAGGGGAGATCCGGTGTTTTCCTTGGCTATCCTGGTTCACAGAAAGAATATCACATTTATGATCTCCGTACTCGCCAGATCATTCTCTCGGGATGTGCATTTTTTTGAAAATGCTTTCCCCTTCTCTATGCAACCCACCAGCACGAGCTCGCCCTTACCACATCCTCATGTGGACGTGCATGGCAAGATTCCAATGAATACTTTCGAAGAGCTTAACGCGACTCCTCAATCCCTGGGTGGTATTGTCGGTGATGATGAACCAGAGCAGACCTTGTCGAGATGGATGCTCTGGACACTTTCGAGCTCGCCGCATCTGATTCGGATATATATGAGGTATCATTACCCAACACCAGTTCTCATAATGTTCGTCTCCCCGTCTCAAATTATGTCCAGTATCATCATTTTTCTGACCGTCATACTGCTTTCCTTGTTGTCATGGATCAAATGTTTGAACTCTAGACTTATGATCAAGCCGCCCAGTATGAACAGTGGCGCACGGCCATGAAGCAAGAAATTGCAACGCTCGAGGCGCAGGGTACGTGGACCTTGGAGTTCTTACCTCCTGTGAAACGTGTCATTGATTTCAATTGGGTCTACAAGATTAAGCTTCTACCTGATTGCACAGTCGAGCACTACAAAGCGCGCCTAGTCGTTAAGGGTTTCACTCACTTGAATGCATCGATTTTCACAACACCTTTGCTCATGTTGCCAAACTAGTGAATGTCTGTGTTCTCCTCGGGAATGCTGCTCAGTGGGGTTGGCCTCTTTATCAACTAGATGTTAACAACGTTTACCTTCGCGAGGATCTTGAGGGGGAAGTTTACACGAAGGTACCCCAAGGGTTTGTCTCCTTCGAATTTATGGTCTTAAACAGGCCTCGCGTAATTGGTACTTCAAATTTATTGAGGCCATGCTACAGTTTGGCTTTACTGTGTCCAAAGCCAATCCTTCACTCTTCTTGTATCAAGCCAACGGTCTGTTCCTGGCCCTTCTTATCTACGTTGATGATGTGGTTATCACCAGCAACATTCAACGACCATTGATCGAGTCAAGTCATTTCTTCACCAACGGTTCATCATCAAAGATCTGGGTCCCTTGAAGTACTTTCTTGGTATCGAAGTCGTGCGCTCTCCTGATGGCATTGTCCTCAGCCAGCAGAAGTATACCCTTGATATTCTTGCAGACTCGGGGTTGACTGCATCGCGCCCCAGTGGGTTCCCGGTAGAGCAAAATCACACTCTCACATAGCCGACTGACGATCGGCTCGAGGATGTAAGCTCTCATTGGGAGACATTTGTATCTCACTATCACTTGGACTGACATTGCCTATATTTTCAATCTCCTCATTCAGTTTGTTCACTATCCCAGTCCCGCACACATGGATGCCGCTCAGCGTGTCCTTCGCTATCTCAAAGTTGCTCCTGATCAAGGTTTGTTTTTTTTATCTCTACTAGTGATTTAGAACTTACCGCTTACTGTGACGAAGATTGGGGTGACTGTCAGTTTAACAGGCGCTCCACCGCTGGTTTCTACATTCAACTTGGGGGCGCCCCTGTCTATAGGCACGCCAAGAAACAGTGCGTTGTCGCTCACTTCTCCGCCGAGATGGAATCCCGAACCATGGCAAGTACCGCTAGTGAAGTTCTTTGGCTTCGTTTCCTCCTTCGTGAACTCTGTGTGCCTCGACCCGAGCCAACTCGCTTGTACTGTGACAATCAGGCTGCTCTCCATATTGCGGCTAATCCAGTCTTTCACGAACGTACACGCACGTGGAGATGGACTGCTATTTTGTTCGCGAACGAGTTGTTACTGGAGAGATATCACCGTAGAAGATCAACACCCATCTTCAGCTCACATATATTTTCAACAAAGTCTTGGATACTGATCAGTTCCACGCACTTCTTTCCAAGCTTTGCATTCGCGACCTTCATGCTCCAGCTTGAGGGGGAGTATTGGACGTGCTTGTACATATTCCTTTTAGGGAGTGCTTATTTGTAATTTGCCTTATACCCCAGTTGGTTGTCGAAGGGTATAAGAGTTTCTCCTCCACCGAACTTAAACCCTGGCCTAGAGGGAACTCGGCTTCTTTTCCTTCTTTGAACAAATCACCAGTGAAACTTCTCTTGAGAGCTATCCTCTCCGTGGACTAGTCCCTATCTTCAGGGAAACCACGTAAATCATCGTGTCCTTTATTTTCTGCGATCAATAAACTTTACATAAAGATACTCCTGAAAAGAGAATTTAAGATCAAGAATATGGGAGAACTCAAATATTTCTTATGCCTGGAGATAAGGACTTAAGGAGAAATGAATTTATTGAGTGATACAGGTTACCTAGATGCAAAGAGCTGTAAAACCCTTATTGATTGCAAAGTCAAACTCAATGCAAGAGAAGAAAAACTTCTTTATGATCTTGGATGTTAGAAATGATTAATTGAAAAACTTAACTACCTGACAATGACAATGCCAGATATAGCTTATGTTGTACAATAAATGTGTCAGTACCAAGTTCAACCAAGAGGCACCATTTGTAGGCAGCTTTTAGAATCCTTAAGGTATTTGAAGGGAGCTCAATGATATGAGTTACACTTTGAGTCTAAGACCAACCTCGCATTGAAGGCCTATAGTGATGTTGATTGGGCAACATGCCTTGATACCAGGGGTTCTATTTCTGGGTATTGCACTTTCTTGGGAGGATCTCTAGTTACTTGGAGGGCAAAGAAGCAAACAACCGTCTCTAGGTCGTCATCAGAATCATGGCACTTGTTCATCTGGTATGTGAAATTCAATGGTTGCAAAGTTTGCTTAAAGAATTAGATGTCAAGTTGCGTACTCCAGTTCATGTGTTCTGTGATAATATTTCTGCGATTCAGATAGCAGAAAATCCGGTATAATATGTACGAACTAAACACATTGAAATCGATGTTCATGTTACAAGAGAAATGTTGAAATCTAGACATTAAATTGAACTACATTCAAAGTTAAGGACATGTTGCAAAATTATTTTTAAAGGCTCTAACTCGTTATCGTGTTACATATCTGCTAAGCAAGTTGGGCCTAATTGATATATACGCGTCAACTTGTACGGGCGTGTTGAAGTATGAAGGTGTTCTCAATTGGAATAATCAAGAAGAAGTGCAGAAAGGAAAGATAAGAATGTTGCAGGAGGATCAAGCTCCACCAACTTATGCTCGAAATGTGATTTGAATTTGAAGGCGATTAGACCTGACAAATGAGGACCCAACCCGAACCCGCTCGAAAAATAGAGAATGGGTTGAGGTTTTTATAATTTGAAACCCAAATGATCCGAACCCGATTAACCCGTAGTTTTTGGATCGGGTTGGGTTGGTTTGTGGGTAGACCTGCTAGACCCGTTTTATTGCATATGTCACTCTCAAAATGATAAAATCACTCATACTTTGGTGAGATGTTTAAAAAAATTTATTAGGATTTGAAAGACAAGTTTGGAGTGTTAAGATAATCAAACATCATTTGTTTATTGTAGTAGTATTACTTTCGTCATTGTTTTTTGACAATTTGTGCAATTTGTATTTCTTTTCATTAGCATGGAAGGAGTTGAGCATTTGTTAATTGACATGTGCTAGGTAAACTATTGTCGCACATACATAAAAATTTGTTCTTTAAAAATTTATGAAGCATGTTTGATATTGTTTCTGAGAACGCTCATGACCCGAAACCCGACCCAAAACCCGATGGGTTAGGTCAATATTTGATCCGAAATCAGCAAACCCATCACGACCCGACCCGTGAAGACCCTTAACCCGTGATTCCCAACCCGACCCGATTGCCAGATCTAAAGGCGATTGACTGTATGGGAAACGTTTCATGACTTCCCCCTATTCCTGCCAAGACGTTGTTGTATCTTTAAGTTACCATTAGTAGTGTAGTTAGTATATTTACAAACTAAAGTAAGCTTGCCAGTTGTCATGGTAAACAGTAAAACTGGAAGTGTTGATTGTAGTTGCTTTTGGCAGAAGTATAAACAGCAGAAACCCCAACTATTTGTTTACAACTATGGCTGCATTGTCGATCTTCCTGGCAAGGCTGGATGCATGAGAGATGCTTACGAGTTCATCAAGAGGATGCCGGTGAAGGCGTGGAGCCCGATCTAGTCTTGTCGAGGAGCTTACTGAGTTCATTTAAAATCCATGGAGATGTCGATTTGGGTGAGGAAGTGGGAAATATGCTACTCATCTTACGTCCGGAGATTATGCAGTCGAGTCGAGTGATGATTATGTAGAGCTTTGTCTAATAAATATGCGTCAGCTGAGAAATGGAAAGAGGTGGAAACGGTGAGGAATGTGATCAAGCTTAGTTCAAAGCATAAGCAATCCGATTCCCTTTGGGACAATAGATTATAGTGACCATTAATGATGGGATCTTTGTGTTTCTCATCCTTGAAGCTTGATGTTAGAAGAACAGAAGTTAAAAAAGATGTGGACTGGCTACTATGGCTCCAGTCGATTTCAACTAATTAATTGGCACTAGTTGCGTCCCTAATACTGTTTGCCGCAACGGGCAACTTTTCCGATTAACCTCCTACGGCTGAAATCAAAGTAAGCACAAATCATAATCATATGACATCAAAACTTGCGGTTTTGAAAATTGACACCCATTCTTTTGGGCTGTTCTATACAGGAGAGGAAGAGAGAGAGAGAGAGTTCAGTTGGTAGCCAAAAATTAGAGACTTAAATACACTTTATAAATGGCAGGAAGCTCAACTGAGTTCTTCGCAACCGCGGATCCTTTTCTGCAAATGCTCCAAGCTAGCAATCCGACGCAGAGAAGCTGTTCGGCCAATCTTGTTGCCTGTTATTGCTCCTTTTGCTCGAGCTCCATCATCTAGGTGTCCATTTTCAACTGAAGAAACATCTGACATGCCATTGGCGGCAGGTTTCTTTTCATGGCGAGAAACATTCGGATGCTTTTGATGATCATCTTGAACAGGAACGGCTGCATCTGCTGAAGTGTCAGAAGCAGTTGATGGCATACTCGCGGTAGACATCTCCCGCAGCGCCTGGAACATCGGGTTTAAACCTGTAATCCTTTTGACCGCCTCCTCAGCCATCTTCACCTGGATATACAAAACTCCAATGATGAGAAGAAAGAAACCAAGTCTGCAGAAGAACCACTCAGGCGATATTGTGAAATGAGTTTACCTTTGTTCTCAATGTCTCAACATCTGCTTTTAGGACTCTGTTGTCTACAGCTGCTTCATTGTACTTCTGGCTTATGTCGTTGAGACGTTTTAACAGAGAGGAATTTTCAACTCTTAGTTGCGAAACCTGCGTGTACAACAATGTTGAATAACAGAACCAATTAACGTTGTAAAGTTTGTTCATGAAAAGAACCCTATTCCCTGTCCATACCTGCGTCTCAAGTTCAGTCAAATGAGCCTGCTTTCTTCTTCTGGATCGTCTGGCAGACTCTCTATTAGACAGCATCCTGTAAAATGACAACAGATGTGAGCCATACAAGAAAAAACAGAAAATCAGTTGGCTTAAGTCACTTGCATATGATCATCGAAACACACAGGATAATTGTTCATACCTCCTAACACGTTTCACATCGCTAGGATTCGCATTGTCAACATTTGCAGTTTCTCCTTCGTTTTCATCGTCATCCGATTGATCCCTCGACGACCCACTGGTTGTCGACTTCAGAACAAATGCAGGCTTCTTCTGTGTGAAAGGTACTAAGGATGGGATTTCAACTGGTTCATCCCTGTCCTTATCAAACGGGCCTAACAAATCCTGTCCACCTGCAGTATTTGTTTTGCTGCTCAAATTAGCATAAGCTCGAACCCCCTGCCACACACCACACGAAATGACTTATTACTACATGTCAATGATGCAAACCTTTGGAAAGAGCATGTGATCCCAGTTGTGAAGTGTTTGAAGCTTGTGATCCACTATCAGCTCTAACGGAGGAGTTTTGAGGTTTCAGATAAGATGCCTGCTTACACAATAACATGGAGCAATTACTTCGATTGATTACTGTAATAAAGAAAACATAAAACACACACATCAAAGATAGGGAGATGATGAGTCGACTGTTCGACTCATATCTTATATAAGTTGGTTCTTTCCATCACCTTTAGATTTTACTGCTACTTTTTTTTCCCCAACCATTTTACAGTCAGTTTCACATACTCATACAGTCCCGTTGGCATCATAGCCTACCTTCACTATACTATAAAACACAAGATGAAATTTGCTACCCGCGATTAGAGTGTTGGTGTATACCATCATCACTATAATAAGTCAAATTGGATAAACTGGACCCTTTTCCCATTGGCCCACTAATAATTGAGTCTCGGATGAGATTTGGAAAACAATTCATAATGGACTTGCTACTTCTCTGCCTCTTCCCTTATGTGAAGCTTCAACTAGACTTCAATACCTAACTTGCTCAAAGCATTATCTGTTATGCTCCCCATCTTTATTGGACTAATCATCAAGTGCTCTCTAAAAGAGGTACCTTTTTGTTCCCTTTTCAATTCTAGACTAGATAGTGGATTCTTTTCTTCCTTCAGCATCAAGGACTTACACTTTAGCTCTTCTTCAGCTCACAGGGACAACAGCCCTTTTGCCACAAATTCCCCCATGACCAAGAAATAGAACCTCTGTCTCAGCCACTTGAATCATATGAAACAGGACAAGAAAAGTTTCGAATCCAGAAGCCGACAAATCAAGAAGAAATCTACACCATGAGTTTTTTTCCCCCCTTGTTCGGTGTCCAAGAAAATTGGATAGAAAGCTCAAAATATACAAAATCCAACAGAAAATCCCAACACCCTGCCGCAAAGTTACCTCCTTTTGACCCTTTTCTCCCAACACGGCGATGAAGTCCTCAACTTTTAGTGTAATCTTAGGAACTAACTAATCAAGTAAACTACCACAGTTGATTGGGTCAAGACTATTTTCCTAGATTCCAATCCAATTTGACAATTGGATGGAGGTAAACTCGCAGGTATATATTTATGATTATGATTGCTGGTTCAAGATAGTCAAATTCTTGAGTTCCTCAGCAAAGACCCCGACCAAGGTTAAAGTGATTGGAGCTGAAATTATTAAAGGGGGAAACCAAAAGAAGAATAATAATAATAATCCACTCGGATTAAAAGATTATAACGTTCCAAATCAACCTTATCCGACTTTGGAAACGTCAGAACGTGACCGAAATAACAAGTGATTTGAAAGAAGAAAAAATCAATCTAAAAAAATTAGTACGAAATAAAACAGAGAAAAGAGGAATTTACCCTGGACAAGGCGACGGCGGCACAAGCCAAGTTGAGTTTGCTCTTGAGAAAAGCGTGGTACTCCACGGAATCCGCCGGAGCGCTCCCGTCCGCATTGGCGCTGGAGGAAGAGTGCTCAATCCGATCGTTGATCTCAACGACGTCGCTTCGTTGAGCTGAGGAAGACTGAAGCGAGGAGTCGGACGCGACGGGGGCGGAATTAGCTTCCTGGAGGAAGCAGTGGAATGCCCATTCGGAAGCGCTGCGGTTCATCTTGGAAGATCCGCCGATCGGAGGCGGCTGCGGAGCACGGTGGTGGTGAGAATGATCTGGCGGCGGCGGGGGAGGAGGAGGAGACGGCGGAGACCAGAATTGGTCGGAGATCCCGTCCACTGAGAATACCCTATCCATTTTTGTGAGCGTTGGTTGGGGAGAAAGCCAAAGAAATAGGAGAAGGGGAAAATGAGGCGGGCCGAGGAGGATTGGGTCCTTTTTTTGCGGGGAATGTGCTTCTTAAATTACATGGATTAGTGATTTTTCTAATACCCGCACTATGTTTTTTGTTTTGCCATAGTAGTACCCGTACTATGTTATTTTAACAAATAAGTAAGTGTATAATGTCCTGAATCCGTTTGTAATCATTACACAAAAAATTCAGCCAAATCCATTACTAAAAGGGTTGGACCATGCATGAGAATCGTCTTCCATGATTGGCATGATATACATGATGGCAGGGGCGGATCTGGGCCCCGAGAATTTTGAAAATCGCATA
Organism: Linum trigynum; assembly: GCA_964030455.1. Taxonomy (NCBI): domain Eukaryota; kingdom Viridiplantae; phylum Streptophyta; class Magnoliopsida; order Malpighiales; family Linaceae; genus Linum; species Linum trigynum. The sequence continues at coordinate 35,407,010 of OZ034813.1, read as the reverse complement.
TGAGTATAACGAGAATTTTTAAAATTACGTATTAATTAAGTAATTTGTATAAATGACGACATTGTGCAATTTGATTTAACTACAGTGCACATGTAGTCTAGCGGGTAAGTGAATGTCTCTCATGCAGTGTCCATGAAACCGTAGCGTACCGGCGGTTGAACCACGAAATATCAGTATCGGAGGCTAAACCGGTAGGCAATATTTACCGGTATAACGGTTGAATTACGGTTGAACCACGATTTTACCATAAAATACCCTATCACTAACTTTACCGGTACGATCTCCGGTACGGTTTCATTGACCATGCTCTTATATTAGGGAACATGGGTTCAATACCCATCAGCCATGGAACTGTAAGTTTTTTGGTCCATTTTTTAGTTTTTTTGGTCCATTTTTGCTATAAAATTCAGAAGAACATGGTACAAATACAAAAATGATTATTTTTTGTTGACAATTTATTTAATAATGTTGAACATATCATTGCTAATTTTTTAATTTAAATCATAATTTTAGTGCTAACAATTATCTTAGATAATAAATTGTAATGTGGGATTTATATTATTATTATTATTTTTTTACGATAATACGTATTAAAAAAAAATTTGGCCTCCCAAACTTCAAATCCTGGCTCCGCCCCTGCATGATGGAAATTCATTTTCATCACAAACCCATCATTCATTGGTCACGTTAAGTTCATATGATGCGCGCATCGCAAAGAAGAGAGATGTAATGAAGAATCGAATTGAGAGCGGAACATGATTTTCTTACATACCTAACATACGATTCATTCAAAACTTAATAGGTACTAGTATCATTATCTCGTTATAGGGTGGATGATATTCTTTACTATAGCATTCAACTATACATGCATAAACAACTAAGATTCTATATAAAAAAGAAGTCTATATCTTCTGTTGTTAAACTTTTAATGTAGTCATCCTCTTAGAAATTGCATCAAAATATGTTTTTAGAGGAGTCTATCAATGCCTAGTAAGAGTCTTGAACGAGTCACATATTGCGCTTATGTTGAAACTTCTTGTTTTTCTCTCTACTCTAATGATCATGTGCCCTAAATCCAAATTATCATCTCATTTTGTTATGACGCATTAGTCGCACAACAGAATCTTAAAATGAGAAAATGACACATCGTATATATATATGTCAATTGTCATGCAAGTGAAAAAAATTAATTTAACAAGAAATCTTGTAAGAGGAGCTTTAAATTGAAAAATTACAGTCTAGACTCTAGACAAGTATTTTTTTGAAATTCACTACTATGGGGATGAGATTATACAAATAGTATAGTATAAGGACTAAAAGTAGCAGTTGGCTTTATTGTTTTGTTGGAGGGAGGATCCGACGTGGAGGTGAGGTGGAAATGGATAAAATAAGGATTAACTAGGATTTTGGGCTGGTAGCTGGTGGGTCCAGTGGGTCAGTATCAGCTACTTGCGTGCGTACGATTTCATCGTGGCCCCTACTACGGTCTCTTGGTGATGATAGTTGAGAAGAACAAGAGAGAGAGAGAGAGAAATTCATCATCGAATCAATGCAAATGCAAGACCTCGTCGAATCATCCGACCACTTGACGTTCTAGGAACAAAAAGACCACTTGCCAAGTAGCAAAAACAAATTTTTAAATATCTATTTTATTTTATGTAGGGTGACAAATGGAGAAGTATATCCATAGATAAAATGAATAGGTGAATTTTATAAATTTTAGTGATATAAAAAATGTTAACTAGTTATATAATAAATTATTGTTGATGTGACTTGAATTGGAGTATTTGACTGATGACTAGATGTCAATGTTGTTTGGATTCGTGTTCTGGGTTTGGTTGTAACCGTTTTTTCTTTATTATATTGTTCTAGGGTTAGACCATGGAGACGATAAATACTTCGCATACTCCTCTGTAATCTGTATCTCCTTGAAGTATATTGAAATTTGCTCTCTCCTGCCCGTGGACTAACTAACTAACTCACATCGTGTTAATGATCCACGTATATAAATCTGTGTGTTGTTTTCTTTCTTGCTTTCGTATTCTTGCTTTGTCGAATCCTTCTATTTCCTGATCCGTAGAGAAACAGTCGTGACAAATGTCATAAAAAATTATGTAACAAATTTTAATTTAAAAAAAATTACATTCAAAAATTAATTTTTTATATTAAAAATGCAAGATTAAAAAATTATAGGTATTAAACTATAATTCTCCAAACATCCATGAATCTACCAATCCAATTGGATTTGGAATACATTGATTTTAGAGAATGGATTAAATTAATTCAATATTTTAGTAAATGGATTGGATTGGTGATTACATACAAAATTTTCATCTCTAATTTTGTACATATCTATATATTCTAAAATAATGACACTCCTAACTTTGCCACTAACACAGTCAGAAAATCACTTTGCATATAATTTCCGTGTAACTAGGGATGACAATAGATAAGGTTGGGAGTGGATAATACATGTGTTTCCCTACCAAAAAATAGTTGTGGTTTTGCACATACCTAAGAATCGGGTAAATAATTAAAATCATATCCACACTCGTTCGCGTTTCGGGTATCCACAGTTATCAATGAGTAATAAATTCTTCTTATTACTCCAACCAACATGTTAACATTCACACATATACTCACATGTCACATTACACGAGTGGAAAAGTACGACAATAAATCACCGGAATAAAGAAAATTAATTAAAAACAAGTAAAAACACAATTTCATGAAAATATAATATTTGTATGCTAAATATAAAATATGTCGAGAAAAATTATGATCATTTCTAAAAAATGGGTTAATGCCACGATTGGTCATTGAGTTTACTAAAATGTGTCATGTTTAGTCACTAGAAAAAATTAATATCAATTGTGGTCACTAAGTTTTAGTAAAACATTTCATGTTTGGTCACTGTCCGTTAGTCTCCGTTCAACTCCGTTAATAGAATCCGTTAAGTGCCGACATGGCAAACAAAATCGCTTAGTCAGCCAAATTTAACCCAACAAAAGTAAAAATCGACCAGCCACGTCATTAAAATTACCCCAACCAATTACTCAACCTCTTATGTTCTTCTATTTTACCCGACCGACCCGAACCTTCTTCCTCCTTCCTCTCTCCGAAAATTTTCATCTTCCCCATCTTTCTTCTCTCCTTATTCAGCCGCCTCCTGCTCCACCTCCATCTAGGGGTGTAAGTTTGACCCTTAAAACCCACTGACCCGCCCTGACCCTCAGGGTAGGGCTAAGTCAGTTTGTCTATAGGGTCAATTTAGGGTCGAGTCGGCTTAGGGTCGGGTCAGGGTCAGATAGGGTCGGGTCAATTTAGGGTCGGGTCACTTTTTGACCCTTAGCATCATACAAACATGTTGGACCTATTTGTAAAATTTTATAAGTTTAGGTACTAAATTGTAAAAATTAAAAAATTTGGGTACCAAAACGTAATTTTACCATAAAATTTTAGGGACTTATTTGTAAAAAAAATAAAATTTAGGTACTAAAATGTAAGAAAAAATAAATTCGGGTACCAAATTGTAATTTTTAGAAAAGTAGTCTATTTATTAGGGTCGACCCACTGACCCGCCCGACCCTAAATGGTCAGACAGGATCATGAAAGAAATAGAGTCGGGGCGGGTCAGTTATACATCTTGACCCTTCAGAGGCGGGTCAGACAAGGTCATGATAGGGTCAGGAGCGGGTCGGACCAATTTTCAGCCCTACCTCCATCGAAGGCGCCCCATTTATCAACCCGACAGTCAGAGCAAACAAAATTGCACACTCCTTGAAAGAATATAATTTCCCCTCCCTCCCCGAAAACCAAAGCCCCATACGAAAATAAAAATCAAATCACCGATTAAACCCTTTGCCGCAAAGTAAATTCCAAATTGGGAGTACTACTCACTGTTGAATCAGAGCCCTTGAGCGAACAAATGGCCGGAGCTAGGCGCTTGCTGTAGAAGGAGAACGAAGTGGTGGCGGGATTGGGAAGCAAAGGATTGTGGTGGGGAAAGATGAGGAATAGTGCCAGCGGATTGACGCTCCTGCTGCTGCAGCCGCCATGGGAAGTGAAGTGGAGTACAAACAGATTGAAGGGGGAAACAGGAAGAGTCCAAAAGGGAAGTGGAGAAAAGTATGTTCACTCATTACCCGGAATATTCGAATTCAAATTTTAATCATACCCATTTAAAATCCTTCAGATTTGAGTTCTATCCCATTCGATTATGATGGATTCAAATGGGTATCTACTATTACGAATATTTTTGTCATTCCACATGTAACTCTTGTTCATGCCAATTGCCAAGCAATGGGAAGTCCTTCTATGGCTACTTGAATCTCATCTCCAACATTAAATTTAACTTTTAAGTTGTTTCAGGGTTGTTTGATCTTGTCAAGTGGGATAACAGATAGTCAACTTGGGCAGTCCTATATTTGGTGTTCGTATGTAGAATATCATCATGACCAATGAGATCGCAAAAGATCAAGGATATTTCTTTCTGCAATAGGGAGGAGAAATATCTTCTTTTTTTTTTTTACAACCAGGAGAAATATCTTCATATGATTGATTCCTCAAAAAAAAAATCTCCTTATATAATGAATTAAATGAAGCCAAGGAAACCTGATTGAAGCCTGCAATATGGAGGATATTTCTTTCTGCATAATACTGTAAACGTACAAAGAATCTTTGTAGTTCCTTTGAAATATCAACGGATATTTTTTTTCATTGAAGAATTATTTTTTTAACGTTCATGGGGTTTCAACTTGCAACCAACGATGCACAACAACACGAAATAGTTGCATTTTTCTTCCAATCATCACACATTATTTTGTCTAATGTCAAGATTCAGATCTATTAAAATGGTATACAGAAAACAACAAACTAATTATGGTAAATGAATGCTTTACGTTTCTTAAATGATTCTCATGTATCTATCTATTAATAAGAAATGGATATGAGTTGGATTGCATAAATTCAGGGCCAATCAATGGATTGTCAAGACTCAGTTATAAAATTGAATTGGATCTAGATTGACTTATAAGTATAATAAAATTAAAATAATTATATATCATTATAATATGTAATATCTTTTTAATATTGTTCAGAATACAATGTTATATTTTCTCTCTAGTTTTTATATTCACCAAGAGATCATTTTCCATTGTTATTCTATTTATTTAATTAAGATTTCCTTGTATTATTTTTTTAAACTAATAGAATTTACAAAATACAAAAAATACTTTAACAATCAATATATGTGTTTGGCATATATATACATGAAAATATTAATCAATAACTAATACTAATATTAAGTAATATAATTAAACTCGTCATTATATTTATAATTAATAAATCATACACTACAACTACAACATACAATATACGATCGGTGGCTCGACTCTAACTACACATTCCAAACGACAGCCAAGCATAACCGACTATCGGGTGTAGCAGGTTAGCAAACAATAAAAATTATCAAATCACGGGTCTCTAGGTGTGCCTTGCTTTGAGTTAAGGCTTCGTTATCTAGCCAACCTATAATAGTGATTAAGAAACTAAACTAACTGACCTAACTAATTACAAGTTATGGAGCTCTCTCAGCTTGAATCCCCCTAGTTCTATCACCAGGATCTATGTTCAGTACCATTCTAGCTCGATCAACTCGCTGCCCTACTGTTATGCGATCGACTCACTCGGGATTGACCTAGAACAACAAAGTAATGGATGGATAATGCTCTATTCAACCTAGGGATTCATATATCGTTAGGAGGTCGATAGAATCAACGTAACTCTCGGGGGTTACCTTGACAACATATAATAAGAGTGACCCGAAGACGCCAATAATGGCTCTAAGGGATTATCTCCCTCCTAGGTCAAAAGCTCAATTGACATGAAGTGGAATCCAAAATCATGCAATTCATGAAAATCATCCATCAAATAGATAAAACCATCAATCAAACATAGAATATGTCACATACATAAACTTCAACCAAAATCTAGATCTAGGGTTCATCAACCTAAGAGGAAGAGGTCTAGTTTATAGAGAGAGAAGAGATATTACAAAAATAGCTCTAATTTTTCATTTCTAGGCTTGATTCCTTGACTCCAAGATCAACCCAAGCCTCCAATTAAGCTCCAAGTTCACTCAATGTCTCTCTCTCTCTCTCTCTCTCTCTCTCTCTCTCTCTAAAAACTCCTCTTTGGTGTTTTGGGTCAAAACCCTAGAGAGAACCAAGTTCTTCTCCAAAAACCAACTCTTCTTTCTCTCTCCCAGCTGCTAGTGGGTGCTCATGGTATCACGGGGATAATATGTTTTTTCTGAGGAAGTGGGTTCTTGACATCCAACTGCTTGCGATTGATAATACAATCATTCCGGTCTGTGTTCATATCTCAATTTTCTTGCTGAGTTTGTGAACAAAGAAGGATTGGGGTGAATTGCTAGCTCAATTGGCAAGCCATTGTGTATGGATCTTCCGACTAGACTATGAATAAAGGGTTATGATAAGGTTAGTGTTAGAATATGACTTGAATTTGAATTGGTTTTGTTTTGTGTTTTGGGCCTATTTTGTTTGGGTTTGTGTTTGGACTTTGTTTTGGCCTTTTCCTTGTATGTTTGGGAAAAGGTGTTTGGTTTTCTGTTTGAGATTATGAGACGATTTATATAAATACTCTTCATCACCCTAGTCTGTAGTAAGGTCAGTCACGTTAGTTTGTTTGGTTTGTCCGTTTGGAATTTGGTTTGTAACCTGTACTCTCCTCAAATTAGTGAAATTTGTCCCCCCTGCCCATGGATTAGCTAGCACACATTGTGTTAGTGAACCACGTTAAATTTGTGTTCGTTCGTGTTGGTTTGGATTATCGATTGCCACGCTTCTGTTTTGACAAGTGGTATCAGAGCCTTTGGTTGCGGTTTTGGAAATTTGGCGCTGGACTGAAGTTTTGCTTTGTGGAGTTTGTTTGATAGTAAGAATGGCTGCTATCAGTATGAAGATTGAGAAGTTTACAGGAAGAAACAGTTTCAGTTTATGGCAGATCAAGATGCAAGCACTGTTGAAACAATAGGGTTTGTGGGCTCCGTTGTCTGAAAAATCGAAGAAGGAAAGTATAGATGAAGAAGAGTGGATTACTTCGGAGGAGAAAGCTCACTCTACAATCTTGCTTTGTTTAGCTGATGACATCATCACTGAGGTTGCTGCTGAGAAGACTGCTGCGGGTTTGTGGTTGAAGCTTGAAAGTCTATACATGACAAAGTCTTTAACCAACAAGGTGCATATGAAGCAACGTTTGTTCAATTTGCGTATGGAGGAAGGTATGTCTCTCAGGAATCATCTAGATCAACTCAATACTATCTTGCTAGATCTGCGGAATATTGATGTTAAAATAGATGATGAGGATACTGCCTTAATTGTGTTAGTATCTTTGCCACAGTCATATGAGAATTTCGTGGATTCTTTTATTGCTGGGAAAGGTAGTTTGTCTTTGGAAGATGTCAGATCTGCTCTACATACTAGAGAGGTTCGACATAAGACATCTGGTTCAGGTTCAGAAAATCAGGCATATATGTTGGCTGCTACGAGTAGTAGGAGACAACAATCTGGTAATAGGAAGGCGAATACAAATTCGAATTCTGCTGGTTTGAAGGATGATATCTGTCATTACTGCAAGGAGAAAGTACATTGGAAATTTGATTGTCCTAAACTGAAGAAATATCAGGAGAAGAAGGAATCATCTGCTGTTGTGGCGGAAGAAACTAAATCTGATTCTAAAGATGATTTAGCCTTAGCAGTGAATGAACAGGTACATCATCAGGATGTGTGGTATTTGGATACTGCGGCTGATTATCATATGTGTCCAAGCAGGGAGTGGTTTTCAACTTATGAGCAGATAGATGGAGGACATGTTTCTATGGCCAATGGTGCTATCTGTAAGATTGTTGGAAGAGGCTCCGTCAGGATGAGGACACATGATGGTTCTGTTTGCACCTTGAACAATGTTAGGCATATTCCAGAAATGACTAAGAACCTGATATCTTTGAGTCTACTCGACAGCAAGGGTTTCAGCTTCAAAGGTGAAGGTGGAGTGTTGTCTGTCTACAATGGTTCTAAGGTGATTTTGAAAGGTATCAAGCGGGGTGCCTTGTATAGTCTACAAGGTTTTGTTTTGACATGTTCTGTTGGTGATAAGTGCAGCAAGTTGGTTCTGAATGGCAAGTCTCAATATGGATTGGAATTGCCGAATGGTTTGAGTTGTTGACCGCCCTTAGGGGCATTTGGAGGCAGGGGAGATTCTGGTACAGCTGATTTGGAGGAGTTGGGTACATCTGGCAACTTTGGTTGCATCTGGTACATTTGGTATTTGAGAGAGAATTCAAGTCAAGGTGGAGATTGTTAGAATATGACTTGAATTTGAATTGGTTTTGTTTTGTGTTTTGGGCCTATTTTGTTTGGGTTTGTGTTTGGACTTTGTTTTGGCATTTTCCTTGTATGTTTGGGAAAAGGTGTTTGGTTTTCTGTTTGGGATTAGGAGAAGAGTTCTATAAATACTCTTCATCACCCTAGTATGTAGTAAGGTCACTCAGGTTAGTTTGTTTGGTTTGTCCGTTTGGAATTTGGTTTGTAACCTGTACTCTCCTCAAATTAGTGAAATTTTACCCCACTGCCCGTGAATTAGCTAGCACACATTGTGTTAGTGAACCACGTTAAATTTGTGTTCATTCGTGTTAGTTTGGATTATCGATTGCAAGCTTCTGTTCTGACAGTTAGTATTGAGATGTCAATCACTACTAAGCTTATAAATAAGCTCAATATGAAGCCAATGGAATGGCCAATTTGTGGGTTAATTTGGACTATTGTCGCTAACTTTTGAAGTGCTCGAGGTGTAATTGTGTTGGGCACGATTGCATGCTGGCTAATGGAGATCGTGGAGTATGGAAGGTGAAGGAACAGATAGTTTGTGAACTTAAGAACTCTGAGAATCAAGAAGTTGATAAAGGGAAGGCAGTACTGTAGTAATCTCATCTATGCTTGCTCAGATTGTTCAAGAAACTACTCCAGTGAGTATGATAGCTAACAAAGTGGTTCATGATGAAGAGTACTTTGGTAGAGAATTGGAAGAACAAGCTCAAATATGCATCAAGTATAGGAAGAGGGTCTGGGACATAAGCTGGATGAGGGTGAGCATTTTCTCAAAATTCAAGTAGAAGGTCAGCAACAGTTTGTTTTTATGTTTGTGTACAACCTAACAAGAGTCAGCAGAGAAACAATATGTATAGAGAGCTACTGGTGCATCAAGAGTTGTCTCATCCAATGGCAGTTTTGGGAGATTTCAATGTTGTAGTAGATGTTTCAGAATCATTCGAATGATACTCAACTCTCGGAGAGTATGATGGATTTCAGGGGTTGGATCGATGGGATGCAGTTACAAAATCATAAAATTCTAGGGTCCGGTTCACATGGTGGAATAAGTAGAAGGGGAATCCAATTGTTAAGCGTTTGGATCGTATTCTAGCGAATGAAGCCTGGTTATACCTCTAACTTGTTAGTAAAGCTCAAACCGCAACTTCTATAGTCTCGTATCTTTGCGGGTTGTTCTGTAGGTTGCTCCACTTATGGCAACCTTGCCTAAACCATTCAAATACTTCCTTTGTTACCTAAGTATGTTGTCACTAAAGTGGAGAAGTTCTGCAATATCTTCCTTTGGTATGTGAATAAATCAGGTGAGAGAACCAAGGCTATGATGGCATGGAGCTTGATTGCTCGACCAAAGAAAAAAGGAGGGTTAGGCATTCAAAATATAAGTATGTTTTAAACTGCTATTTGAAGAACTTGACACCTAATCAGTCTATTGATGAATGGGAAGATGCCCTAAGACGGGGAGTGCAAAATTGAAAGATCAATCAGCTACTGCAGTTATTGGTTAGTCTATATGGAGTTTGGCAATTAGCCTTGTTTGGCGGGAGAGGTGCTCTAGGATGTATGGATCAAGTGCTACAAAATCCCATGTCACTATCTATTCTGAAATTAGAAATATTTTGTACTTTCATGCTGAGGGTGACTTGTTGTTGAATAGTCTTGATAAGACCAGATATGGATGTTAGTTAGATAACCTGGTTTGTAGTTTGTTCTAATGTATGTAGTTCCCCACTCTTTGATGGTTGTAATTATTGAGAGGCACTTAAGGTTTTCTTATGATGCCCGAGTTTAATGAAATTTTTTTATTTAACCATAAAAAATTATTGTTTGATTAGATCAATGGTGCAAATTACCTGGAATATGCTATACGTCTGGAGTATATCAGTCTGACCCATAATGTCGTTTCTTGATTACTATTTATCTTTGTTAGAGAAATACAGTATGGATAAGTAACGCATAAAATACATAAGATTATTTTCCTTCAAATCTAAATTAATGGTACGTTTAATAGTACGTCAATAGTTATAATATATATAAAATAAATTATTTTTAAAATAAATTAATATATAATAATAGCTAAGTTAGCAATTTAATTCATTAAATATGGATATTAAATATGATATACGCATTTTATACGTGTTTAGTACATGAGGCATAAAATGAACGGAGAAAAATGAAATGAACTGAAAATAATATGGATAGCAAAATTTCGAAAGGATAAAATACATACGGCCATACTTATCTTAAACGAACTATTTACTATGCTATTGTTTACCGGTTCCCTCATCCCTCAAGTTGATCGGTCTCAAGATGCCAGAATGCATGCCTCAATGAGCGGTCGTCCTAGATGATGTAGCCTAGAGGGCGAAGAGGGAATATATTAGCGCGGTGGCTATCAAAATCTACACCCTTCATTATCTCTATTTCACCCTATTTTCAAATTCATGATTAAGATTATATTAAAGGTAATTTTGAATATGAAAAAAACATCACATCTTATTACTCTATATATTATACCCAAACATTACAGCAACTCATCTCTCCTCCCCAGCTCTCTCCCTCCGCCCCTTCCCACCCGCCTCTCTCCCCGCCTACCACAGGTCCACAACCCTCCGCTGGCTCCGTCCCTCCAACCATCCCCATCTCTCTCTCTCTCTCTCTCTCTCTCTCTCTCTCTCTCTCTCTCTCTCTCTCTCTCTCTCTCTCTCTCTCTCTCTCTCAAAAGGGTGAGATGGTGCATCATAGACACAGAGAACATAAAAATCCTAGATTTGTTTTTTTTTTTTTTACTTTGGTATTGCTTCATTGTTTTGTTTTATGAAATAGTATAGATTTGTTTTTCATAATGGTATTGATTTTTTTTTTCCTGCAATGATATTGTTATAATCTCAGACTAGTAGTGCTGTTGGTTGATTTTGGTATTGGTTTGACTCTTGTAATGATATAGATTGTTTATATTGGTAGTTTTAGTGTAATTATATTGATTTTTTTTTTGTAATGGTATTGATGTTTTTCAAATTGGTAGTGATTGTCTAATGAATTGATATTGATCTATTGTTTTTTATAGTGGTATTATTTCGACTGAACGGAAACACGAAAATGATTGACAAAAAGAAGAAAGGAAAATATGACGGTACATTGCGGAAGTGAGGAAAAGAGAGAGAATTATAATTATTATTTTTATAACTTCATAAAATGTAATTTATTACAAAAATAATTAAATTTATTTTTCTCATATCTGATTTACCTTTAATAATTAATATTCCATAATAATCACCATAACAGCTAGCGACGGAGAGGTCCTCAGTAGTCTCTCCCAGATAATAACATTCCCCCTCCCCTTTGTGCTCGTTAGTAGTTAATTAGTTAGAAACTTAGAATATTGAGTCGTTGCTTGCTCACTTTCCCGTGTCGGATAGGAACGCGAATTTCCATATGCAATTTTTTATAGCTATTTTATCAGGCTCAAAATAGGCTCAAGATAGAGTGAATAATTTTAGAGTGAGTAACAATGAGTAACCAAATTTGGACCTTCTTTTAAGTGGCTGCAGATTTAAGGGTGGAGAATTAAAAAAAATTATTTTTTCTAATTTTCTTAATTGGATCATATCTTCTTCATTCTAACTCGGATTTCAATTTTTTTTTTTCACAGATGGAATGAGTTCGTTGTGCTCTACAAAATGATATCCATTTTCAATATTTTTTGAGAAATTTTTTTCCATCCCTCTCGTTACCAACTCCATACCATATGGTATCTCCTTCGTTGTTTAGTCATTTTTTTTTGCACAAAATGAACGATTTAATCATGATCTATTGGATTTCAAAATTTTCTGGGGGAAAAATTCCATACCTCTCGTTACCAACTCCATACCATACTATACCACCCTGGTATGTGGTGGTATTTTTCATACCATATGGTATGCTGTTATTTAATAACAGTCAATACTAATAACTGGCAAATTTTTTTGTTCCTAAAAATATCAAAGTGGATATCATTTTGAATCGTTACCAACTCCATGCCATACTCATGGACCAGGAAACCGGATCGTACCGGCCGGTTCGACCGGTAAAACCGAAAACCGAACCAGAAACGAAACGGTAGCCAGTTAGTGGCTGAATTATTGTACCGCCCGGTTTTTTTGGTTTAACCGGTCCGAAAAGAAATATCGGCCGGTTTTGTTTCCACCGGCGGTAGGCTATTTGAAACTGAACGCCGCCGTATTGTGCAACAAAATTATTTATAAAAAAAAAAAAACATAGCTCTGAACTCTGAAAGCCAAACCCCAATCCCTAATAGAACGCTCCACTTCTCTTCTCCAGATTCACCCCGCCGCTCCTCTTCTCTAGCTCACCGTTGCCGCTAGCGAACGACGAGAAGGATGAGCTCGACGCGAGGGCATACTTTCTAGGTCGACGTATTTTCTCTTCTCTAGCTCACCGTTGCCGCTAGCGAACGACGAGAAGGATGAGCTTCCGCGAATCACCGGGGTTGGCCGCCGTATTTTCTCTTCCTCGATGCGACGGCATGGCAAGCAAAATCTGGAGGGATTCATCATCGATTGCGGGGATTGGACGGCGAAGGCTTGGAGACGGTAGATTCGGGTGGAAAATTGCCATCTCCTCCCATCTTCGATTCGCCACTATCAATCTCTAGTCGACGATGTTGTTGAACAGAGACGGAGAGGAAGAGGAAGAGGATAAGTCAGAGAAGGAAAATAAAAATGAGGAAGGAGAGGTCGGATAAGTGAAAAGAGGAAGGTTTATTAATTTTTCAATATTTTTAATTTCTTATTAGTTTTTTAGTATAGGATAAGTGCTAACTACTTGTATTTATTCATTTATTATTCGGTATATTCCGATACATCCGGTATTATTCCGAGACGATACCCTAATTTTGGCGGCACGGTTTTTTGACAAAAAATATATTTTATTATTACAAAAACGGTATTTACCGGTACAAAACGGTTGAATCACGGTCGTACCACAAAATACCATACCAGAAAGAAATCCGGTATGATGTCTGATAACTATGTAATTGCACATATTTGCGCCCCTAGTTCTTATCCGTTTGAGGGGCATAGTCGTGTATTTTTGGCCTATTTTACACCGGGTTGTGCTATTTTGTCATATTTCAGGTCCCAGGCGTCAAAGGAAAGGCTAAGCACGAGTTTCGGGGCATTCGGAAGTCATTCGGTGGAGCTGGAGCCAAAATACGGGCCCACCTAAAGCAGAACACGACCGTGTTTCTAGGCCGTGCTTTTACTGCCGAGAGCTGATTTGAGTTTGGCAAAAACGAGCTGCAAACACGGGCAGGGCTGAGAAATTACACGGCCGTGTCCACCCAAAAGCACGGCCGTGTTTCTCCCAACAGGCTGGCCGTGTAATTAACCCTAGCCAAAGCACGGGCGGGCTGGAGCAAAGCACGGCCGTGCCCTCGACCGTGCTTTGCCCAGTGATGCCCTTTTAAGCAGATTTCAGCCAAAAGAGAAGGAGATTCGAGTTTTAGAGAGATAGAACGATTTCAGCCAACTCACTATTCTGTACCGGATTCAATTCGGTAGTAGAGGTTTTGTTTGTTAAGGCCTCAATCTGTTTACTCCGGTGGAGGTTAGTCGCCCGCTAGAGGCTCAGATTGAGAGGGTCTGAAGACCTTTAGTCGAGACTTCAGGCTGTTTAAGAACCTTTCGCAGTATAACTATCATAGAAACTGAACTTGGTAATTACAATCCGGCTTAACTGCAGTCTAGGGGGAACCATATCCGGGTGACCTCTCTTAACCTGAATACAACCGTTTACTTGCTTTGTTAGTTTGTTAGTTTAGACTTGCATTAAAGTTTCATTGCTAGATAACAAGAACTCACCGAGTAGTCATCAAATCTAGGATCCGGGTTGACATTTAAACCCAAACCCGCTATACTACGCTTTAGGAAATGGTTTCACTTGGCCAATTCCTAGGGTGACAATAGAAGTGAGTCAAGTTTTTGGCGCCGTTGCCGGGGACGGCTAGGTTGTTGAAGAAAAGTGATTTATGTTAATTTAGCTTTTCTTTTCGCTTTATTTGCTTTGTCCCACTTGTGCCTTCAGGGTTTGTTTGCTTAAGTGTGTGCAGGTAGTGCATGACCCGTAGCCAGTCGGGAGGTTTACTGCCGTTGAATCCAGAGATTGACCGCACCTGTCGCCAACTCAGGAGACAACAGCTAGCTAGACTGGCTACGGAAGAGCGCATAGACGGCCACCTAAGCAGCGATTCTGAGGAAGAGTACAGGATGGACGGAGATTACAATCAGCACCAGGGGAATCCTCAGCAGGCTCCCCCGGTGAATCAGGTCCTGGGGAACAACCCCATACCCCAGGATCATGGGGTTCATCATCATCCACCGCCGCCGGGTCCCACATTGGAGTACTACTACACTCCATGGATTGCTGACATCCGCCCGGTCATCCTCTACCCGCCTATTCCAGCAAATAACTTCGAGATCAAGCCATGCTGGATTCAGCTCATTACATCCTCTATCCAGTTCCATGGTTTGAAGGATGAGGAGGCCAGGATACATCTCTCCCGTTTTCTGCAGCTGACGAACGGGTTCAAACTGAATGGTGTCCCCGATGATGCAATCCGCCTTCACCTTTTTCCCCATTCTCTGGCGGGGAATGCTAAGAGGTGGTTGGAGACCCAGCCCCCATTGTCCATCACCTCTTGGGACGAATCTGGCTGACAAATTCATGCACAGGTACTATCCGGCATCGAAGACTACAGAGATCCAGCGGGAGATCACTCACTTCCGCTAAGAGCCAGATGAGTCACTTCGTGATGCATGGGAGCGGTACATGGGATATTTCTGGCAGTGTCCCCATCATGGCTTTAGTGATGCATTCACAGTGGGGAACTTCTACAGTGCTCTCTCTCCAGACAGCCAGAGGGTGATTGAGTCTCTATGCCCAGGAGGGGATGTTCTCACTAAGACTCCACCCGAGCTGAACCAGATGATCAATACTTTGGCTGCCAGAGATCATTCCTGGGGGCAGAGCAGCCGAGGCAGACATTCCCGGGACCGTGGTGTGCACGCCATGGAGACCAGATCCGGGCTTGAGCAGCAGGTAGCTGAGTTAGTGCAGACATTGAAGCAGCCCAACAGTCTGATTCCGGGCAGAGGTTTGGCTACACCTCCAGTAGCTCAATGTCAGTGGTGCGAGAGCTCCAATCACCTAGTGGAGGACTGCCAGGCTATGAGGGAGTCTACCACTCCCCAAGAGCAGTTGGACTTCATCGCCAATGCTCGGCGCCTCGACCCGTACAGCAACACATATAATGAGGGGTGGCGCCAGCATCCCAACTTCGCCTGGAGCAGCAACACCACTAAACCACCTGGTTTCCCAGCACCAGCAGGTGGTTTTCAGCAGAGGCAGCCCTTCCAGGCTCGACAGGGGCCATCCCCACAGCAGCAGCCCTACCAGCCTAGGCAGGGGCAACCATTCCAACAGCCCCAGTGTCAGTTTGTCGAGCCAGCAGCAGCCCCTGCCCCAGATGACCGGATGACAAAGCTGGAAAATATTCTAGCTTCATTCATGACTAGCACTCAGGCTGCTATCACGTCACTGGAGGCAGGTCAGCGGAACCAGGGTGCCATTTTGCAAGATCTGCAGACCCAGGTGGGCATCTTGACCCGCCAAAACACTACCAGGGCACCGGGGACTCTTCCTGCCACCACTATCCTGAATCCTCGGGATCCTCACTAGCTCCAGCAGCTGGATGCCATTTTTACCAGGAGCGGTAAGACCATATCTACTGATCCTGTCCTGGCCAGACAGGAGGAACCACTACCTGCTTCAGCACTTCCAGCCGACGATGCAGAAGTGCGGGTGGAGAAGGAAGCCCCTGCTCCCAAGCCACAACCAGTGGTTAAGGAGCATGTACCCCAGCTTCCCTTCCCCACTCGCCTACACAAAGACAAGTTGGAGACTGAGTTTGCCAATTTTATGGCAATGTTGAAGCAGCTCAACATCAGCATACCGTTTGTGGAGGCACTGTCGAAGATGCCCAAGTACACCAAGTTCATGAAAGATCTCCTCACCAACAAGAAGAAACTTGGGGATCTCTCGACAGTGTTGCTGAGCGAGGAGTGTTCTGCTATCCTGCAGAACAAGCTGCCCGAAAAGCGCAAGGATCCAGGGAGTTTTACTATCCCTCTCACTATTGGCAGCATGCATGTAGGCAAGTCCTTGGCGGACCTAGGCGCTAGCATAAATGTCATGCCATATAAGTTGTATAAAAAGCTAGACCTAGGTGAACTTAGCCCTACTAGGATGAGCATTCAGCTAGCTGATCGTTCCATTGTGCATCCTAGGGGAATCATAGAGGATCTGCTGGTTAATGTAGGTGCATTCACATATCCTGTTGATTTTGTTATTCTTGATATACATGAGGATGTGGGTGTGCCTTTGATTCTGGGTAGACCATTTCTTGCTACCGCCAAGGCACTTATTGATGTGCATGATGGTAAACTGATCCTGCATGCTGGGAATAAACATGCTACTTTTTCTGTGACTGAGTTCGATCACTGTGCTATGATTGCTGTCACACCTGTGCATGCCATTACTGATCAGGTACACGAGCCTGTCGTGTATCCTTCTGCACCCCTTATTTTGCAGGACCCTCCTATCATTCCGTCGCCGCCACTCCATCCGGTCTCGCCTCCGAACAAAAAGATCAAGGAGGAGTGGCGGCCGAAGCAGCAGGTTGCTAAGCCTGCACGGAAGAAGAGTGGAGACCACTATGAGCTGGTCCCACCTCCTGCACCACGACCACCCTGGCCGTCCGGGTACTCACTCGCCTGCATCTTGCCGGATGGCCAGGTCGAGCTGACCGATGATGGTGGTCGCATCCGTCGGGTGCATGGCCACAACCTGAAAAATATCATTCATAGTGACATTTTAATACCTAAACTTTTCAAAATTTATATAATAATTCAATATTAGGATGTCACTTAAATCCATTAATCCAATAAACCAATTAATTTTATCCAATTCATAAATCCGCCAATCCAATTTACTAATCCTTATATTAAATACGTTTGCCACCTCTACTGCTCTCATTTCTTGAGGAGGATGCGGCGGCAAAGTTCTGTACAAATTTGGGATAAACATTAAACAATATCCGGCCCACAATAACTAAAGGGCCCATGCGTTATGGCCCTATTCGCCAATCCCTCCTGAACCTTTTTCTAATTTCCATTTTACCATTCTTGTCAGAATGCTGCAAATTGGCGGTTGTCAATATCTCACTTTCATGCATAAACATTAGGGTGTACATAGGTCGGTTGGGTTGGGTTGGGTTGGGTTCATTATAGTCACTCAACTCATACACCACGGTTTATACATCATGAAACTCAAACCCATCCAATAAAATTAGAACCCACACGGTTTGGGTCGGTTCGGATCGGAGAGTAATTCCAACAAAACCTAACCCATACATCACGGTCCAACAGAAATATGTAATTCTATTACTCATTTCCTTCTTTTTTAATCTTACGGTCAAGATTCTTTTAGGGCAATTTTGGAAATAAAAAAGTGACCACACCTGATTATTCTATATAATCTACCCAAACCCTAATTCTATCCTCCCTCCAGCCAAACCCGCCACGGTCGCCTCCACCACTCCCGTCGCACTAATCCCGCCGGCCGCAGCCTCGATGATGACTCCGTACCGGCCACCCTCGGCCACGCAGCGGCCACCCTCCCCACTGTGTCGGTACCCTCCTGCTGCTCTCTCTCTCCCCCGCTGCTCTCTCTCCATCTCCCTCCCGCTGCTCTCTCTCCATCACTACCCAAATATGATTTTGGTGGGTACAGTAGCAGCCATATTGGAACCATGTCCCAGCATCCCGAAGAATTATATACAAATACAACCATAGTTATAGTAGACATGAAAACCTAGATCTGGTAATTTTTTTGTTTTGGTATTAGTTCATTGCTTTGTTTTATGAAATGGTATAGTTTGTTTTCATAATTGTATTGATTTATTTATGCAATGGTATTGTTTTGATTTCACAATAGTAGTTATATTGATCGATTTTGGTATTGGTTGACTCTTGTAATGATATAGATTGTTTGTATTGGTAGTTTTAGTATAATGGTATTACTTTAATTGTGCAATGGTATTGTTTTGGTTTCACAGTAGTAGTGGTATTGGTTGTTTTGGTATTGTTTGACTTTTGTAATGGTATAAATTCTTTATATTGGTAGTTTTCGTGTAATGGTATAGATTTATTTCTGCAATGGTATTGATGTTTTTCAAAGTGGTAGTGATTGTCTAATGGATTGGTAGTGATTTCGTGTGTTTTTTTTTGCAGAAAGATTGAGAAAAATATAGAAAGAAGATCTGGCTGGAGATTACGGAAGTGAGAGAAAGAGAGAGAATTGTAATTAATAAAATTTTGTAATTACCTAAAATCTAATTTATTAAAAAAATTAATTAATATAATTTATTTTTCATGCCCAATTTACCCTTAGTAACCACCGTAATCACTGTAACCCCTCCGAATAACAGTAATCACAACAAACACAGTCTCATGCACCGAACAAATTTGTTTACTGATATAATCAACTGAATAAATCACTAGGATTGTATTTGGGATTTGGATGAACAGTGCCATGCATTAAACCAATAATTTAATCAATTCAACCGAAAATAAACTATAGTTTGATCTAGACAATAGTTTCCACCGAGAATCTTCCGCTCAGCAATGATAGAATAATTTGCATACGGTTGAAACTTCCTATAACAAATATAGCATACCACAATTACTTGGTGCAATTGGTCATAGGTCATAAAATTGCCAATAATGAATCACATAAGATCATGAACAGAATCAAAAGTACCGATTATCCAAATATATATAGACACATCCAAGCTACCACACGTCCCTGAATCTCTTAAGAATGAGGACGAAAAATAATCTGCATGTGTATATTGAAACCCCAATAATCTAACGGAGATGACCTGCTCTGATACCACTTGTTGGAATTAATCTTTAGCCTATGTAATTACCCGGAATACATCTTGTCAGATTATCAGAGGTTATAGGAATACCTGGATTCATTATAGATCATCTAGATCTTGATGTGGAAACCGGTGGATGATCTTTGACCGGACAATACTGGTAACAGCACGACCCTGGAGGTTTTTGCAGTCTTCTCAACCAAGCCGCCTCAGTTCCTTTACGGGGAGAGCTCTCATCTTCTCATCTTCCTGATGGGGAGAAGATGAGATTGTTTGGTCGTGGTGTCTTGGGGACCACAACCTCTAGCACCTTTATATACAAGTTTCACATGTGCTCACATAAAACCCAAGGTGAAAGTAGTGGGTTTCCACTCATTTAGGCTCATATCAACGTAAGAAGTCTTTGGGCTCTTAATTGGATCACTTACAGTTAGCCCATATAAACAAAAAGCTCATATAATTGTCAAAATATGTGGCTCATATCATTATAGGAAATAAAATTTCCTAACACCTTGTGTTTGAGTCCCTACTATTCACCCACATTTGTATAGATTTTTATCTTAAAAACTCTTCTTGGCTTTCTTTAGAGCTAGAAACTGGACCATACAATCTCGTTCTTTCTCGAAAGTCATGGGAGTAGGGCGCGCCAAGGCCTCTAGCTGTTAGGGCTGGCAATTTGGTTCGGATTTTTTGGTTTTACCCAAAATCGGACCGTATAACCCGGACCGGATAGTAAACAATCCAATCCAATATTTGGGCTTAGATTTGAGGTAAAAAGCCGTTCAGGACCGGATAAAAAACTGGATAAAGACCGGATAAGAGAGCTCAATACCCAAAACTTAAGGGTAATTAGCCTAAACGGTCACAAACCTTTGCACTTAGTACAAAACTTAACCAACTCCTCACCCTTTCAGGCCGTAGGCCACTCAAATCCCCACAAGCTCAATATAAAATCAAAACCGAATTGGGACCGGACCAGGTCAAGACCGGACCGGGTCAAGACTGGACTGGATCAAAACCGGATTGTATCCGATCCAATCTTTGGTCCTTATATTTTCGAAAAGACCGGACTGGACCAGATCAATTTGGGACAATTTAACCGGACCGGACCGTATAGCCACCCCTACTAGCTGTGCTGCTGCCAGAGCAACCTTTGCTATTTCATTCCTCTCATGTAAGTCAGAGTAGTGGACTTGATTTAACTTCCTAATTTTCTCCCTTAGGCTAACCACAACTAGAGTTGCAAATGAGCTGAGCTGTTCGCGAGCGGCTCGTCGTTCGACTCGAGAAAAACTCATTCGAAACTCGGCTCGTTAATAAACGAGCCGAACACGAGCTCACCTTTGTTCAGCTCGTGAAGCTCGCAAGCTAGCTCGACTCGGTGGCTTGTTGAGCTAAACTCGTGAGCTGACTCGTTTAAAGCTCATGATATATCTTAACATGTGGCTAGAGAGCCAACTCGATTACCAACTTATGGACGAATCAATCTATATCTTATGATTTTAATTCATATGGTTGTTAATTTATATATATCACCATATATAAAGTTTTGCACGTTGAGTATGTGAGCAAATATATCTTATTTTCTACTTTAAAAAGAAATTATGCATCATAGATTGCTTCGATACAATGAAATAACATGATTTGGAGTAGTTAAAATTTATTAACTAAACGATATATGATACCAACAAAGTATAAAGTATAAGATGAGATTAACTAACAAAATAAATCATATGTATCATGATATACAAAATGAAGTACCAAATAAAAGTTAAGATTTTTAATAAACAAGCTAGCTCGAGCTCGACTCGACTCAGCTCGTTAATAAACGAGTTGAGCTCGAGCTCGACTCGTTTATTAACGAGCCGAGCTCAAGGTGGGGTAAAACTCGACTCGACTCGGCTCATTTGCAGCCCTAACCACAACCTGAGGGGCAAAAATTGGAGGTTTCAAGGCATTTTTAGCCCCCTCAAAAATAGAAACAGTTGCAACCCTGATGGCTACAAATTTCTGTTTCGTATTTAGTAATCCTAACTTAAGAATAGTTAAACTTATGTTATATAATTTAAAATTTATATATTCATTCACGATAATTGAATACGAACATTCCAATAAATTTTGAACAAATTCTGAGATACTTTGTTTTAGTTGAAACGGAAGAAAGTTACACTGAAATAAACTTCGTTCATCAAAATTACCAAGATTTTGAACAATTTCGAAGATACCTATTTTTAGTTGAAATGGAAGAACGTTCTAATTTTTAATTTTTAATTTTTCAAATAACAATCGAATGGTTGAAAGTTACAACGAAAGGAACTTTGTTAGTTAAAAGCACTCACAACAACACAAGTATATTCAATTTAAATAGTAAAACAAAGAAAAGTTAAAATAATCCCTACCATTTGAGCTCTTACCATTTTAGCCACCCTCTTAAAATCCCCCCAAATAAGAGCTAAAATAGCCCCCTAAAACCCCTTATAGCCTTTTACCCCCCAAATTTACCCTATGGTTGAAGATGCTTTATTGAGGCTAAAAGGCGTTTTCTTTTAGCCCTAGGGTTGTGGATAGCCTTACTGTTTGAGCCTAACTGGGTGTAGGAGTGAGACTCGGGAAGATGGGTCAAGAAGAGCAAGCAGAGGGGAAATAACCGTTGATGGAAGAACTGGAGAAATTACGATTAGAGTTGAGAGGGAAAATCTTTAGAGAGAGAAGTTGATGATTTTAGAGATAGAACACGAAAAATCCGATCCCCTCACCCACCGGAGTAAATGCCATATTTATAGGCTACAAGGTGGTGGGTGAGTGGTTGAGTTACAAGTGGGTACAATGACATGACCACTGACATGTCAGGGATTTAGGCCATGCTTATACCTAGGACATGTCAGAGGCCTTCCTATGACTGTGCTTAGGACCCTGATGTGACTACCCCTCGGGAAGCGAGACGACGCTTTCTGCGGCTCTTTGGTGTGGTCAACGCCTTGATCCTTCCACGTGCGCGTAGCCTGTGTCACGCTCGAGATCTTCGCGCTAGTCTCCCTTCACAGTGTCGCGCTCACGGTGTCGCGCCGCGCCGGGGGTCTTCGGTCGCGCCGCGTCCTGCAGGGTTTGGCGGCATTTGGGGTAGTGTTGGTGTGTTCTTTTGGCGCGGCTTGGCCCGAGTTACATGCCCAACAATTACCCCCCATCAGGGGGTGTTCTGTGAATACCACCTGTTTAGGCTTCCGCTTGATTGACTCGGGCCTGCATGATTCCGCGGGGTAAGTTTTCTGGGCTCGTTACCGATCGCGCTGATCTCCGCCTGACTCGTGGTGCGTGTTACTTGTGCGCGTTACTTTGAGCTACGTGCTGATCTCCGCCTGCGCTTGAGGTTGGAATTCTTTACTCGGTGTGCGCGCTACTTTTGAGTTGAGGGTGGGTTGCTCGAAGTTGGGCTTGTGGTGTTTTTTCTTCCTCGTGAGTGCGTCATGCCCCCCAGGTGGTGCGCGTTACTTTGCGATACGCGCGACGCTACGCCTTTTTCCTCCTCGGGGGTATGCCCCCCGTTGTGCGCGTTACATTGAGGTTGGTGCGCGCTACTTTTAAGTTGGGCTTGGGGTGTTTTTTTCTCCTCGTGGGTGCGTCATGCCCCCCAGGCGGTGCGCGGCACTTGTGGCGTCATCGACTAGTGCCTATGATGGTAGGTATCCACGTGTCCCTGCATGATTGGGCTGCTTGGGCGGGGATTTTTTGAAATTCGAAAAGATTTGGTAGGATCTGACGGTTACGGATCCCTATGTGACTTTAACTCTTCGTTTTCCCCTGGCCGACTATAAATATGGGATGGCTGTGTGGGAGTGGGACTCCTCATTCTCCTTCAACTTTGCTTCCTGCTTCTTCGTTCTGTTTCTCCGTTCATCTCTTCTCTGAGATTCCTCTCCTTCTTCTACAACCTCGATTCTCCTTTTGTTGTTGCTAAAACTTGAGTTATTATCATGGCTAGCATCAACATCGACGAGACCGAGGTCGTGCAAGGCGAAGAAGGTAATCTCTCCCCTCTTTCGCACACTTCTACTGATCGTTCGCTGGAATTGGGCGGTTCCGGTGATGGGGGTGACGGTGGTGACGATGGGGTTCCGGCGACGCTGTCGTTCGACATCGAGTCGGAGGATGACATCGGCGGTTCTCCCGACGTGAGTATGGTTGCCTCCGGGAGCGGGCAGGCGAGACAAGGAGCTCATGGGGTGTTGATAATCCGGCGTGATCGTGATGGGAGACCGGTGGTTGGCAATGATGAAGCGCGCGAAGAACAATCAGAGGCGCATCACGTTGTGCGCGTGTCAGAAGCTATGGCCCGACTAGGGTTACGCGGTGTTGGCGCCGCGTATACTGTTATAGAGTGGGCAGAGATGTGGGGCGATCAGCCGGTGCCGCACGACAATCTCAAGCGCGGGCCCGAGCACGCCTCTATTTATGATGTTGGTGACGTGGAGGAGATAGTCCGCGGACTGGGCTTGCCCCCCATTGGGAGTACGCCGCTCTTTCTACGCGAAGCATGGTGGGCAACTGCCCCGCGGGGTGGTTCGGCGTGTATACAGAGTATTGGGTGATGAGGTTTAAGTTCCCCATCGACCCGCTCTTATGCGCTTTGTATAGGCGCCTTAACTGCTCCGTTGGGTGGCTCTCGCCGTCTGTGATTATGCACGCGAGCTGTCTCCGCCTCGCGTGCAAGAGGCTTAACATCGAGCGTACTTACGGGTTGTTCCGAAAGATTTATAAAATCAAGGAGCCAACAACAAGAAGCGACTGTCTTTCCATTAAGCGTCGCGACAAGAGGCCCGACGGCTTCGTGTATGGATTGCCCAAGTTAAAGAAAACTTGGTTCGAACAGTTTTTCTATGTAAAGCCCGTTCCCGGAAAGTGGGCGAGTGAGTTTGTGGAGGAGCCAACTGTCTGGAAGAAAGGCAGCACGCTCGGGTATGAGGCGGATACCGGCGCCTATGACGGGCTGAACGATGAGTATGAGGCGTGCATGCCTCATAGGATCAACTTATACGAAGGGGGAGTGCGCGAGGCTTGTTTGCAGGAGTTGTTCAACGATGGTTAGTTGAATTTCTTTTCTTTTGCATTCTATCATATTAACCGCTCTCTTACGACTTATTGGCGCAGGTGTTGACTTCTCCAACTTGGTTAGCATGATGTCGGTTGACGACGTTGTGAAGGCGCCGCGCGCTGACAAGAAGAAGAAGAAGGAGAGCGCGGTGCCGAGGGGCGCGAAGCAGAAGGAAATTGAGTAGCCACTGGCGGTTGAAAATCCCCGTAAGGCGGCTCGTGTTAAAGAACCAACTGCGCGGGCGGCGCGGGCCCCACAAACGGAGCGGCCGTTATCTGACGCGCGGCAGCTATCTTTGGCGCTTTCGGAACCGGAGGCGACGGTGAGTAGGCCTTATCGGTCCGAGAGGGAGGTGGCTGGCAGCTCGTCGGGGGCCACCGTCCAGCAAAAGCTGCCCGAGATGGCTGGCTTTGGGGGTACTCCCGCAACTACCGCTCCCGGCGCCGCTGCTGTCAATTACTTCCGCGATGTGCGGATTCACACCGCGGCGGCTTGCAATCTGGCCTTCGCGAATACCGCGCTCCGGGCGCCCGGGCCTGTTCTGAGTGTTCCGCCGCGGGTGGAGAAGTCTGATCCCCTCCACGACTTGGCTCAGATCCACTTCGCGGTAAGATCGGGTTGAGTTCTCGCGGAGTTCGAAGTTATCGCGTCTCATATCGTTTTTTTTTATATGCAATGTTTTGCTAAGTCTTTTAGCGCTGTGGTTGTAGGGTTTGTCGGCGACCTTCCGGGCTCAGAAGGAGCACGCAGCGCAGCGCACAAGGATACAGGCCGACGAGGCTAAGATCGTCCAGCTGGAGGGGAAGGTCGTCGGGGCGAATAATCGTGCCGACGTGGCAACCAATAAAGCCAACGAGGCGATGGAGGAGCTCGGCGTCCTGCAGAGCAAGTTGGCCGCCGACGTGGAGGCGGCTAAAGAGCAGGTGCGGGTCGAGGAGCGCTCCGCCATCCGCGATCAGCTGGAGGCCTCTTACGCTGAGAAGCTGAAGCAAGCTCGTGAAGAGCTTCAAAAGGAGAAGGACGACCTGGTCCGCCTTCACAGTATCGCGAAAGCGGAAGCTGTTCGTGCGGCCGAGGTCGCGGCTGTTCGTCAGTTCAAGTCTTCTCCCTCTTTCGAGAAGATTTTAGCTGACGCCATGACCAATGCCGTGATCGCGGTCGGGAAAAAGGTTCGGCCGGAGAACCCGGGGGTTCACTGGGATACTCGCGAGATGGTTCAACACGTCCAAATGTGGATTGGCGAGAAGCGGCCCTTGGAATCTGACTCCGAGTCGAGGGATGAGGATGAGGAGGAGGAAGGAGAAGAGGAGGAGCACCCAGAAGCTGAGGGCGCGAGTAGGGATGGCGAGCAAGCTGATGATGACGAGGAAGAGGACGTTCAGTCCTTGCTGCGCCGCAAGCAGAATAAGGAGGGTGTTCAGCCTGACACTGATGGCGCTTAAGTGTTATCGCGCTGACGTGTTTCCTTTTTTAGTTTATTGCTTTGTTGCCTTTCTTGTTTTCTTTCCCCTCCCCCCCCCCCCTTCTTTTTTTTAAGTGTAATTGCGAACAATGTTGACGCTCCCGCTTAATCGAATCCAAAGATTCCTCATTTATGGCGTTTATTTGTTCCTTCGAGTCGAGTGGGCGCGAATACTATTTTTGTTCTTGCGAAGTGTGTGGGCGCAAATAGTGCATGACTATCGCTATTTTTGTTCTTTTGAACTGAGTGGGCGCAAATAGTGCTGGACTATTGCTAATTTTGTTCTTGCGAACTGAGTGGGCGCGAATAGTGCTGGACTATTGCTAATTTTTGTTCTTGCAAACTGAGTGGGCGCGAATAGTGCGGGACTATTGCTAATTTTTGGTCTTGCGAACTGAGTGGGCGCGAATAGTGCGGGACTATTGCTAATTTTTTGTTTTTGCGAACTGAGTGCTTTTCATTCCTTTGCGACGAAGCGCAATTGTGAGTAAAATACATATTAGGTTGCCTAGTGATATTTCCTGAGATTTTGCGCATTCCACGTCCTTTGTATCTTGTTGCCCCCCAACTCGCTGAGTTTGAAGGTGTTGGCACCGACCAATTCGCGGATTAGCTATGGACCTTCCCACGTTGAGGCGAGTTTTCCATGCTTGGGGTCGGGGCGGAAGTTCCGTCGCAGTACTTGGTCTCCGAGGATTAGCTTGTGCGGGACCAACTTTTTGTTGTGGTATTTGGCCACCTGCTCCTTCATTGCGGCCAGCTTGATGGTTGCTAACTCGCGCCTTTCCTGTGCTAACTCCAAGTCTAGCAAGCGTGCCTGATCATTGGTTTCTTTGTTGTAAATCGTGGTCCGATAGGTCGGGGCTGTTGTCTCGATGGGGATCACCGCGCCGGTACCGTACGTGAGCGCGAAAGGAGTCTCACCTGTTGCCACTTTGTACGTGGTGCGGTGTGCCCATAACACCGTGTTGAGTTCGTTGGCCCAATTACCTTTGGCTTCGCCCATGCGGGTGTGCAGTCCATGCAGGATTGCTTTGTTGGATGATTCGGCCTGACCGTTGGCTTGGGGGTACGCCACCGACGCAAATCTTGCAATGGTTCCCGTTTGGTCACAGAAGTCTATTACCTCAGCGCAGTCAAATTGTTTCCCGTGATCGAAGATGAGCGCATTCGGGACTCCGAAGAGCTCCAGGATATTGGTCTTCAAGAAGCGCGTTACCTGTTGCGCCGTTATCGATGCTAGTGCCTCAGCTTCGATCCATTTGGTGAAGTAGTCTACTGCCACGATGATGTATTTGCGCTTTCCCTTTGCTGTTGGGAAGGGGCCTAAGAGGTCCACTCCCCATTGCGCGAAAGGCCATGGGCTCAGATTGGCTTGGAGCTCGGTGGACGGGAGGTGGTGCTGTCGCGCGTTAACCTGACACTTGTGGCATTGGTCCGCGTATTTCTTCGTGTCCTTCTTTATTCGCGGCCAATAGTATCCGTCCCGCAAAATGGTGCGCTCCATGCTGCGTGGGCCGGCGTGCATTGCGCACAAGCCTTCATGTAGGTCACGTACCATGTCGTGCGCCTCTTCTTGGCTGATGCACTTCAGGTAAACGCCCGAGAACGACCGTCGGTACAATTCTCCTTCAATGAGTGTGCACTGGGCCTCTTTTTGTCTCAATGCCCACGCTTCTTTAGAGTCTTCCGGTATTGCACCATCCTCTAAGTACTTCACAATTGGGGTTCGCCAGTCTTCGTCATTCATGAGTTGGGTGGTATTAATCGCCACTTCCTGGCGATTCTCCTCTTCTTCCTTCTGGACTGACACGAGACGCGTTGTTTCGAAGTCGGTGGCGGTTGCCAGCTTGGATAGCGCATAGGCGTGCACATTTTCTTCTCTTGGTATTTGCACGTAGGTTACCGCCTCGAAGGTGGCTGCTCGCAGCTTGACGCGTTCCATGTAATGCGCGAGGGTGTCTTCCTTTGCGTCGAAGGCTCCGTTCAGTTGGTTGACTGCCAGGGAGGAGTCAGAGAGTACCCTTATCGTTTTCGCGCCCAATTCGTGGGCGGCAGTCATTCCCGCCAGGATGGCCTCATACTCGGCCGCGTTATTCGTCTTCAACGCTCTGAACCTGATTGCTATCTCGTGAACGGCGCCTGTGGGTGTGCGAACAACGACCCCCGCACCCGCGCCATGTTTACTTGCCGCTCCGTCGACGTAAACCTCCCATACTCCCTCTGGTGTTGTTTCGAGGGTGACTCCTTCGGCAATGAAATCTGCTAGGATTTGGGCTTTTATTACTGGTCTCGGCGCATATTGGATACCGTACTCTTAGAGTTCGACCGCCCATTTCACCATGCGCTCCGACACTTCCATCGAAGATAGGATCTTCTTTAGCGGGAGGTTGGTCAGGACAGTGATCTGGTGCGCTTGGAAATAAGGACACAACTTCTGTGATGCGCTTACCAATGCCAGGGCGGCTTTCTCTATTGGGGAGTACCTTGTTTCCGCGCTGACTAGCGTACGCGAGGTATAATACACGGGTTGCTCGGTTTTATCGTTTCTTCTGGATATCAGGACTGCGCTCACGGCTCTTGTTGACACGGCCAGATAAAGGAACAACTTTTCATTAAGCTTGGGGGCGGTCAATACAGGAGGGGATACAAGATACGCTTTCAACTCTTGAAATGCCGCTTCACATTCCTTGGTCCATGCAAACTTTGTGCCGCTTTTGAGTGTTTTGAAGAAGGGCGCGCACTTGTCGGCTGACCTCGGTATGAATCTCCCCAGCGCTGCAATTTTGCCATTCAGGGACTGGATTTCCAATGCGCTCCTTGGTGCCCGTAGTTGTTGGACCGCCGTGATTTATTTTGGATCGATTTCGATGCCGCGCTTGGTTATCATGAACCCAAGAAACTTCCCTGCTTCCGCTCCGAAAACACACTTTAATGGGTTTAGGCGAAGATTATGTTCGCGGAGGGCTTCGAATGTCTCGCGCAGATCCTCCAGATGTGAATTTCCTGCCTTGGTTTTGACAATGAGATCATCCACGTATGCCTCGATGTTCTGCCCAATCTGTCGGGAGAACACCGTGTCGATCATTCTCAGGTATGTCGCGCCTGCGTTCTTCAGGCCGAACGACATCCCGACAAAACAGAAGTTTCCAAATGGCGTCATGAACGCCGTTTTTTCTTCGTCTTCGCGGGACATTGGGATTTGGTGGTATCCCGAGAACATGTCAAGGAAAGACAATGTCTCGTGGTCGGCGGTGGCGTCGATAAGTTGGTCAATGCGCGGGAGTGGGTAAGGGTCTCCCGGGCACACCTTGTTGATCGTTGTGTAGTCAACGGACATTCGCCAGGCTCCTGAAGATTTCTTCACCAGGACTACGTTTGCCAACCACTTTGGGTATTTCACCGGGCGTATCAATCATGCTGCCAATAACCACGCGACCTCTTCTTCTATGGCCTTCAATTTGTCGCCGGTAAAGCCTCTTCGCGCCTGTTGCCTTGGTTGCGCATTGACTGGAACCGCGAGGCAATGCTGGGCTATCTCTCTTGGAACTCCCGGCATGTCCTCTGTGCACCAAGCGAACAGCTCCTTGTATTCTTTCAGCAGCGTTATCAGAGGTTCGATTCGCGTCGTTGTGGACGTGCGTCGAGATGCGTATTTTCTTGGTCGGCTCAGCTGGGTCGAGGGCGACCTCGAAGTCGGAATCCATAGATTCCGGACGCGGCTCCTCTGCTCTCGTGTCAACAATGTTGGTTTGGCGCGCTTCTTCGCGCTCCCCCCATTGTGTGCCCCGCGCCTCCCCGATCCCTGTCTTGGTGGGTAACTTGAGCTTCTGGTGGCATGTTGATGGGAGAGCCATGAATTTGGCTAGGAAGGGTCGGCCCAGGATGTTGTTGTGCGCCGACTTGCAGTCGACTATTGTGAACTCAACCTGCTTGGAGACGCGCGGCTCCTGGTCTCCGACCACTACTGGAAGGGTGACCACGCCGATTACTGGAACCCTTGTTCCGGAGAACCCCAGTAGGTTACCCTGTGCGCGTTTGATTAGGCGCGGGTCGATGTCCATTTGATCGACTGTGCTCTGGAAGAGGATGTCTGCTGCGCTTCCGCCATCTATCAGTAGACGGTGGATTTTACAGGCCGCAACCAGCGCAGTGATGATGAGTGGGTCCTCCGATGGGACACCTTGTGGGAATTCTTCGTCATCGAAGCTCATGTTGCACTTCTGCCGCGTCTCGACTGCCGCGCATTCCGTTGCGCGCTCGCGTTTGGTTTTCTTCTTGGGGCAGTCTCCCTCTACCGTTACCACCCCTATCTCCTTCCGCACTACATACGCGCCCGTGGTTTCGTTGTAGTCGGCCTGCGGGGGTGGTGGCGCGTCTTGAGGACGCGCTACCTGTTCCTCTTTCTCGTGGGTGAATTTGATCAGTAGTCCTCGTCGTATGAGGCCCTCTATTTCGAAACGCAGCTCTCTTCAATCTTCTGTCCAATGCCCTGTTGCTCTATGGAAGTCGCAGTATTTCTTGGGATCACGCATGTGTGGCAAGGACTTCAGGGGCGCGGGCCAATTGATCTTGTATCCTTTCTCGCGGAGAACGTGAAATACATTTTTCACGGAATCGTTGAGCGGCGTGTAGGCGATCGTCATGCGCCTTTCTGGCGATCGCCCTCGTTGCGCTTGCCCTTGAGGGGGATGGCGTTTCGGCCCGCTGTGTAGTTGTACCAACTGTTCTCGTGGCGGCACCGGAAGCTGCTCCTGCCCTGGTCTTCCCGGGGCGCTCTTGCTGGTTCGAAGCGTCTGACGGATCCCGCTCCGAGGGTTTCCTCTAGCGTGATAGCTTTCTCGATTTTCGTCTCCAACTCTGTCGACAGCGTGATAGGTCTTTTTGCTAACGCTCTCTTGAGCTCCATGTTGGTGGTGGCTTCCATGAGGTGGTGAACGGCGGTTTCGGGAGTAAGATCGCGCACGGCCATTGCCACCCTGGACCATCGAGCGTAGAACGCTCGCAGGCTTTCTCCTTCCTTTTGCTTGATGTCTATCAGCGCCTTGAGGTGGAGAGGTCTTCTTTTTTGGGACGCGAATTTCGTCGTGAATAAGAGTATGAATTCTTCGAATGAGCGGATGATTCCGTTCGGCAGCCTGTTGTACCAATCGAGGCATATCCCGGCGAATGTTGATGGGAAGGTCCTGCATAGTGCCGCGTTGGAGTTGGTTTGGAGTTGCATATGCAGGCAGAAGGTGCTCACGTGGTCTTCGGGGTCGGTCGTTCCGTTATACGTCGGGAGGGCGGGTGGCATTCCGCTCAGGTGTTCCGTCATGATTTCTGCGCTTAGCGGTTGGTGGAGGGCCTTCCTGGGCGGGTTGGGGCGTCATTGTGGAGATAGATGTTGCTCCAAGAAGCTGAGGTCCGCTCTTCCTGGCGGCTCAACTTGTTGCGTTTCGTACGCGGGGTGCGGTGGTAGGGCAGTCCCCGACGTTTCTCCTGGGGCTTGTTGGGGCGCGCCTGGTGTCGCGCCTACTGTGAGCTCGACTTGTTGGGTTTCGTACGCGGGGTGTGGTGGTAGGGCAGTCCCCGACGTTTCTCCTGGGGCTTGTTGGGGCGCGTCTGGTATCGCGCCTGCAGTCGCTGCGGCCTCTTTGCTCATCATGAGCGCTATGACCTGGCTCATTTGCTTCTGCATGACAGCTATGACATCGTTCTGCTTTGCCATCAGCTGTCTCATTTCTTTGGCTGTGAGCTCGGACTCTTCCTCTTCCAGGAGCACCGCGCTGAGATTGCTAGTTTCCGCGAATTCCCTTGGGTTGGTCATCGCTTTGATGGGCGTTGATTCGTCAGGCGAGTTGGAGTTATGCTCTGACATAGGTCGTTTTTTTCTCTCTTTTGCTTCTCTTCTTGGCCCCACGGTGGGCGCCAATTGTTTGAGCCTAACTGGGTGTAGGAGTGAGACTCGGGAAGGTGGGTCAAGGAGAGCAAGCAGAGGGGAAATAACCGTTGATGGAAGAACTGGGGAAATTACGATTAGAGTTGAGAGGGAAAATCTTTACAGAGAGAAGTTGATGATTTTAGAGATAGAACCCGAAAAATCCGATCCCCTCACCCACCGGAGTAAATGCCATATTTATAGGCTACAAGGTGGTGGGTGAGTGGTTGAGTTACAAGTGGGTACAATGACATGACCACTAACATGTCTGGGATTTAGGCCATACTTATACCTAGGACATGTCAGAGGCCTTCCTATGACTGTGCTTAGGACCCTGATGTGACTACCCCTCGGGAAGCGAGACGACGCTTTCTGCGGCTCTTTGGTGTGGTTAACGCCTTGATCCTTCCAAGTGCGCGTAGCCTGTGTCACGCTCGAGATCTTCCCGCTAGTCTCCCTTCACAGTGTCGCGCCGCGCCGGGGGTCTTCGGTCGCGCCGCGTCCTGCAGGGTTTGGCGGCATTTGGGGTAGTGTTGGTGCGTTCTTTTGGCGCAGCTAGGCCCGAGTTACATGCCCAACACTTACCCTCTTTACTCTTTGATGCAAATAGTACATAGTAGTACCTCTATTTCTCCCTGCCATCCTTCACTCACTAGTAACTAGGATGTGACTTCTAGAAGTTGAAGTATTTGAATGGTCTATACAGCCTTTTATTCTTTGCATCTGCGTTTATCAAAATACCACTATGTTTCATATGCAAATTGCAGTTTTGTATATAAACCGAATAGATTTCATGATTTAATACCTAAAATTAGTTTTATTTCCATATAAGTCATAAAAATATAAATGAAAATTACATTGATGTTGAAATTTACAAAATTTACAAATAGGTTCAAGTTTATTAGATTCCTGGTATGCTTTAAGAAACTTGTGGTTTGCTTAAATAAATTTGGGGTTTGTTTTATGAGATTTCTAGCCTGCTTCATGGAACTTGTGGTCTCCTTTACGAGGTTTCTAGTATGTTAAGAAACTTGTAATATACTTTAATAAACTTATGCTTTATGAGATTTTCGG
Organism: Linum trigynum; assembly: GCA_964030455.1. NCBI lineage: Eukaryota > Viridiplantae > Streptophyta > Magnoliopsida > Malpighiales > Linaceae > Linum > Linum trigynum. The sequence continues at coordinate 35,374,061 of OZ034813.1, read as the reverse complement.
TCTACTTCAAGAAACTTGTTGTCTGTTTATGAGGTTTCTGGTCTGCTCTAAGAAACTTGCGGTATGTTTTTAAGTTTTCTCGTATGCGTTAAGAAACTTGTGGTCTACTTTGAGGTTACTAGTCTGCTTTATGAATTTTGTGGAGTTGATATTCTGGTATGCCTTATAGGCTTTCTGGTACACTTTATGCTATTTGTGGTGTGGTTTGTTGTATTTATGGTGTAATTTTGTGGTCTGTTTCATGATACTTGTGGTGCGAGCGAGACGGAGGAGTGTCACACGCATGTGTTTCCCCTAATTTTTAACAATGACAAGAGTGCTCCTTCCTTTATAAATATTCATCAATTGGGTAAACTTTTTAGAAAAAAAGTCATTAAAACGAAATGTTTCTATTGGCTTGAACTAGTATTAGTATCATACTAACGAAATGTTCATTAAAACGAAATATTTCTATTGCTTGAATTTAGCAGTGGGGAAGGGAAGAAAGGGATGGGTTAATAGCTTACGAGGCAACGAGCCCAAGTTGTAAGTAATGAACGGAAGTTTCCCACGTAGTTTCTGTGCTGGCTCCCGGACAACAGGACTTGTTGGAGTTATACGAGACGGTGCAACTTCCTAAGAATTATGTGGATTTCCAATCTAGCAAGGGGCAGGATCCACCCTCACCGCTAGTGTAATAAGCACTCTTCCTCATAAAACTAAAATAAGAAGAAAGCAAATCATAAACTTGAAAAGATTGTTATAATGCAAAGAACCTCATCAATCATACTAGAGTAGTTTGCTTTACGGAATGCCATAACCTTTGCATTACAGAAAAAAGTTGGCCACATGCTGATTTTTTAAATAAACCTTGACTTGAGAATTTGAATAAAATTGCAGATAATTTTTAGTTCTCGCGTTATTGTTTAAGAGCACTTCTACTATGCTATATAGTATTGGTGCTTTAATGTACAACTTGTAGTTGTACCATAACATTAAATGTATAAGTTTAGGTTGTACCATAAAAGAATTTAAATCATTATGTTATGGTACAACTTTAAAACTTGAAGTTGTACCATCACATAAGCTACAAGTTTAAATTGTACCATAAAAGAATTTGTACAAAAAGTATAGGTACAATCTGAAGTTGTACCATAACATTAAAGGTACAATTTCAAGTTGTACCATAAAGGTAAAAACCTATAGCACCATTGCTATATAGCATTGTAAAATTCCTCATTGTTTAATGAATTCTTTCATAGTTGACTAGAGTGCTCATACATGAGCGATGCAACTTTATTTATAGTCGTAAATTGTACTGTTTTGAGTTGTCACTTCATTCTTTTGTATCATTCATTATTTTGGTGTTAATTTCCTTCGGATTCGGTTTTTCATTTGTTTGATTCCCTCTTGAGAAACTTCGGTGCTTTTGATACCTTTCGGTGATGGTTTTGGATGGTATTCGTGTTATGGTGCGCGTGTCAAAGAGGGCGAGTCTACGATTTGGTAGGACTAGACGAGAATGAACTGAAAAGCCAAATGAGGAGAACCATCCACTTTTACCCCATTGATTCTGCAGAAAACGCCGAGCTTCTCTATTCCTAAAGGAAATCGGTGGGGTTTACTTTGAAACTGGAGAATTGAAACGGACGGTCGAGATCGCCAGTTATAATACTTGGATCGCCCGTTTTGGTTGTCGAGGTATAAAGGAACACAACTGAGAGGTATGAGAGAAATAATTTTTAGAGCACTTTTTGATAAGTTTGAGAGCAATAAGAGCGACTTTAAGGAGCTTTTGAACACCTATGATTGCGAGAACTTGGTGTCTAGTTGGAGAATCTCAATTGGAGTTGGCAGATTTCTCGATTGCAAGAAGTTCTTCATCTAGTTTACTTCATTCTCTTGTAAACTTGTTTTCCCTCTCTATGAGCCGGTTCTAGGATTCTAGATTTACGAGTTTATATGATATTCTGACTTATATTTTAGAAGTGCTTGTCTCATTTATTTCTATAGTTTTATCCATTTATATGATATTTTGAGTTTTATTCCAGATGTTCTTGTCTCATTTGTTTGATTCTTTGTTTCTTTTAATTTGGGATTGCATGCCTTTGATTATGAACCTATTGAGGATTTGGCTGGTTCATTAATAGAAATAGCCTAGAGGGCTTCTTAGATTGCCAAACATTGGAACTAGTTAATCATTTTCACAGCCTCGTCCTCTTGCTTCTTCCACTCGTTAGCTTAGTTTTCTCTTTATTATTTTTTTAATTTCAATTTTGTAAAATAAGGGGAAAATCAATCCTGGAGGCACCTCAACCTCCATAGTCGCATTTTATAAACTATAGAGCTCGTCTCTCACCATCTGAGTAAGTGGTTGTGAGTGTACATGGGCGTTGGGCCGTGCTTGGGCCGGCACGACACGAGCACGCTTCAGACCCATTTATTTCGTGTCGTGCCATGCAAGCTCATTTGTTAACTTTGCTAGGCCCGGCCCAGGCCCGGACACGGTTCGAATCGTGCCGTGCCTATTTGTGCTCGTGCCATGCTCGTATTCGTGTTTAATGAAAAAGACGAAAACAAAAGAGAGAATGAAAAATAAGGTGAAAATTGGACGGAGGAAGATAGTATTAATCGATAATGTTTGAGAAAAGTAACAAATCAGGGGAAAATAAAATTGGAACTATAGCGAGTGTGATTTGGCTTTGTTTAATTCTTTATTCATTTTTACTTATATTAATAATTACGTATATATCTTTATGACATTTCTAACAACAACAAATAATTATTTTTCTACTTTTGTTTTGTAATATTTGAACCTATAATTCTTTTTATATTTATTTTCTATCAAATAAATATTATTTCCGTGCCATGTTCGTTCTTATACTCAATAAAGTCTCGAAAATATTAGGTCCGATACGACCCACTTATATACCGTGTCGTGCCCGTGCTCTTGCCCGTGCCCATGAAGTTTAGGCCCGACACGGCGCATAAATTATTCGTGCTCGTGCCAGGCTGACCCATTTATTTCGTGCCGTGCTAGCCCGTGCTCGTGCCGCGCCGTGCTATCCCGTGCTCGTGCCGCGCCGTGCTATCCCGTGCTCGTGTCGTGCCGTGCTAGCCCGTGGGCGGCACGACCCGGTGCCCACGTACAGTTGTGAGAGACCCTAGGAAAATACGATTATGGTCTTTGAAATAGGTAAATTTGACCGCACACCACAGTGTAATAATATCGGGTAAACACCAATTTGGTAATTCCTAATGTATGGGAATAACGAATATCGTATCTATATTATGTTTGATTGATGCTTGATAACTAGCCAGGGAATTCGAATATGAACAACACCATATATGTTTGGTTTAATCTTAGTTAAATTTTGTTGTTATCTTTTGGTGCTTTAATAGTTTTAGTAGTTATTTTTGTTAATTAAAATAATTTCTAAAACGAACAAGTTAGATCATTAAAAAATAGCTAAGTATCCAATTTTTCTTCCATGTAATTCTTTTTCCCTTTCTTTCGATCCTTCATGGCATGAAAGCACTCGAAAACCACCAACACAATGTCGGGAATGTACCTTCCAGGTACAAAAGTCCCTTTGATTTTACATTACAACGTCATTTCGGCTTTTCTTAAGCCTATTTGCGAGTACTTTGGATAGTATCTTATAGAGTAATTTGCATAGGCTTGTAGGACGAAAATCAATAGGTTTATCAAGATCATTCTTTTTCAGAATCAAAGCTAGTAGTGTGTGATTTAGGTTCTGTCAGAACTCACCAGCTTCAAGAATCCGCTTTCCCTTTGTAAACTTGATGTAACAGAGATTGAGGCACGTTTAGAATACGCGAGCAAATTTTGGCTAAAAGCGTCTGATTAAAGTATTCAAAATGACGAAACCCCATACCACCATCATGCTTACTCCGACACATATTCCGCCACAACATCCACTAATCTTAGAACGACCCGCCTCGACACCCCGCCAAAATGTGGCTACATGTTTGTCCAAGAGACGGTAGAGAGAGAGGGGTAGTTTGAAGCAGGACATGACATGCAGCGGGAGAGCTAAAGCCACCGATTTGATCAAAGTCTCTTTAGCCGCCCAAGATAAAGTCTGTTGCTTCCAACCATGAAGGCGCGCCAGTAGTTTCTCCTCCAGATACCGAAAAGTCATCATTATTTATTGGGCTATGAGTGTAGGTAGGCCCAGATATTTACCCTGGACACCCACCACCCCTACACCCGGAATTTGAGCCAAGAACTCCTGGTCAGGCAGCATGATGTTTTTACTGAAGCAGACGACCGATTTGGCCAAATTCACCCGCTGACCACTAAGCTCTTCATATTCATTAAACACCACGATCAAATTTTCACATTCCTGAAGGGTTCCCCATAGGAAAAGGCAGGAATCATCGGCGAAGAAACAGTGCAAAATCCGAGGAGCTGTCGGAGAAACCTTAACCCCTTTGAGTTTCCCTTTAGAAATGGCCTTCCGAAGGAGCGCCGCATATCCATCTGCGCAAATCACAAATAAGAGCAGGGAGAGTGGATCACCTTGTCGCAGACCTCTAGTAGGGGTAAAGAACCTTGAAGGAGTACCATTCAACAGGACAGAAAAAGAAGCTGAGCGAAGACACTCTTGAATCCAACCTTGCCAGGTTGAGTGAAAGCCCATTTTATCCAAAACCACTAGGAGAAAGGGTCATCGACTCTATCATAGGCCTTTTCCATGTCAACCTTTAGAGCCATGTACCCTTTCTTCCCACGCTTTTTGATTTTCAAATAGTGCATTAACTCGTTCCCTAATAGGACATTCTCTACAATCTGTCGTTCCCGAATGAACGCATTTTGCCCTTCAGAAATGATATTGGGCAAGAGACAAGCAAGTCGATCAGACACAATCTTAGTTATAATCTTGTACACGAACTGGCACAAGCTAATAGGTCTGAGTTGCTTCATGGTCTCGACATTATGCACCTTTGGAATTAGCGCCAACCAAGTGTGATTAAAGCTCCGTAAAAGCCTCGTCGTAGAGAAGAAAGAGCATACCGCTTTAATCACTAAATCACCAACTATGTCCCAGAAGGCTTTGAAAATTTTTCCAGTGAAACCATCATACCCCGGGCTTGTTTTGATCCCATGGAGAAAACTTTGCGACGCATTTCCAAAGGGAGAACCTCTGCCGTAAGATCAACATTCATTTCGGCTGTAACACTACAACCTATAGGAAGATTTGCAATCCGATCTGCTATGTTCATGACTTGATTTTCTGAGGTAAATAGGGTTTGGTAGAAATTTGTGGCTATCTCCACCTTCCCTCTTTCCTCAGTAACTCAGTCACCATTATCATTCCGAAGACAGGATACAAAGTTTTTCTTTCGCCGGGCCCGGGTCACCGTATGAAAGTAAGAAGTATTCTTATCCCCTTTTTTAAGCCACGTGACCCAAGATTTCTGTTTCCAATACACATCCTCGTCCTCCCACTGCCGATTAAGCTCGGATTCCAAATCCCTCACCACATCCCAATTGATTGGGAGAAGCTGCTTAACTAGATCCAGTTCCTCTTGGAGGGTTTTGATGTTCCGCGGCGAATTAGTTGTACCAGCCCGACTCCAATCATATAACAGATGACGATGCTTTTTCAATTTCTGCCAAAGCTGGTACATAGGAGTCCCCTAGATCTCCTCCTTCCGTTCAAAGTGAACCATATCCTTCACCTCAGGATTATCTGCCCAACGAGCATCAAATCGAAAGAGGGGTCGACTAGTTTGGACATATGGTTTATCTTACAGGAGGAGGGCACGATGATCCGATCCTTGATCTGTGAAATGTTTAAGTAAAGTGTCAGGGAAGTGGTCAATTCAAGCTTGGGAACACAACGCTCTGTCCAAACGTTGGAATAATAACAGTTGGACCCATACTCTTGTTTGTCCAAGTGAATTGATCCCCTTGAAATCCCAAGTCATGAAGGTCAAAATCATGAAATAAGTCACCAAGAGAAATCGATTTAGCCAAATTCCATGGGGTGATAATTCTTGATCTAGATAAGTATAGGCTAGAGTGGAGATATTATCATAAACAAAGCAAAATAAAACAACAATCATTTTGCACTATGCAAAACAATAGTTTATCATTGTCTTTTAATATTGGTTAATCAGCAGTTATCTGATAAATCTTGAACCTCTTGTTAATCCGGTTCGATGTTGACAACACTGAATTTTAATGGCTTAAGAATCTCAACCCAGGCTAGCTAAAACACTTCTAGGCTCTTCTAATATCCTAAATCTGTCTCCAATTCACCATTACCGTTAGGTTAGACATGTAGGTGGTTAATCTATGGATCAATATCGACCACTCATGAATAACCCAAACCCTAGTGAATATCTGATTGATGTGGATAGATCATGGAAAATTTTGTACCCACTTATTCAAGTGGATGGTGGATGAGTTACTAGTCATTCGAATAACCCATATCCCAATTTCACATGGCAAAAAGATATTTGTTGTGTATACAATCAAATGGTCTATCATATTTTCTAAATCACACCATACAATGACCATTGACTTATAAAGACCGAAAATAAAGATTATTTTTTAACTATTACTGTTGTTACTAGTCTTACTATGTTGTGTAATGTCTATTTGAGATTGTGATGCAAATTATAAATTTTCAATTGTATCAAAGTCGTAAACAACGTCACTTTTTTCTACACAATTGGTTTATGGAGTAGTGAAAGATTTGATACTTCTGCCAAAGATTTGAAATCCACGTACGTAAAGAGCCTTGGTCTCTATGGTATGTAGTAATTACCTTTTTTCAACGAGTACTTCATTTAAAGTGGCGAACTAAAATGTTGGTATGAGTAATAACGAAAACTTTACATGTCACATGTCCTAGTCAGATCCACGGGAGACAAATGGAAATTGTATATTTCTCGTGTCTTCGTAATTTACAAATAATTTATTATAGGGTTTATACCCAAAAATATCCATACCTTTTATGTTGTGGACAAAAATAGCCATGTCTATTTGAAATACAATAAAATAGCCAAAACTTTTAAAATTATGGACAAGTAAAGCCATCAGTTAAGTTTTCTGTTAGTTTGCTTATGTGGCTAGCAAATCCGTCCAGATAGGATCCATGTAAGCAAGAAAATAAAAAGAAAAATTCAATTATTTATGATTTTCTACAAAATTTAGAAAATATTTTTTTCGGTAATTTGAAGTTACCATTAAGTACACTCTTTGTCAAATCAGCAAAAGAGTCTCGAAAAAAAAAGAGTCTCGAAAATACAGAGGTCCAAACGCCCACACCTTCTTATAGAAATCCAAAAAGGAAAAAGAAAGAAACAGCAAGACACCTAGATCACATTTCTATAACTAGGAATCCTCATAATCTCATCGTGGAAGACAGTATTACCACAACCATACAATCGGATCTCCTCTCTTAATTCATCAGCCAGGACTTCCGGCGATCAGGGAATATCCCCAAAACAACGGCGACATCTCTCTTTTCATATAAAAATTAGACTCCAACACGAAAGAGCATTCAATCAGATCAGCACTACTCCCCTTCAAAGCTTCCGCAGAACAATCCCAAGCATAACACTCCACACCAGCGGGAGAGAAACTGCAGAGAAATGCAGCAGCAAAGGCACACGTATAAGAACATTCACAAAAAAAAGGTGTTGTCTCGGTTCTGCAGAAACATTACATAGAGGGCATGTATTATCAGTGATCACCCCCCAATCCTTTAGGGCTCGTTTGTTTCATGGATTTAAAAATGAGGGTTTTGTAATTTAAAAACCCAAGGATTTATCAAGGATTTGAGGCATCATGGATTTATAACAATCCTTTGTTTGTTGGGATGTTTTTATCATGGATTTAAAGGTGTGGGATTTACTACTTGAAGTCAAAAATTACATTACTGCCCTTTTCTATATGTTTGACATGTTTATGATATGTACACAAAACAAGGACAAAACTTCAACATTACCTTACTATCATTTTCTATATGTTTGACATGTTTATGATATGTACACAAAACAAGGACAATACATACTAATAAGCATAATGTTGCCACATGGACAATAATAATAAACGAGAAAATTCCGTTTTAACTTTTAACGTAACATAATCAATTACCAATTCCTTGTCCTCCTTTTCAAAAGTAACATATAACAACATATATTAGAATCAGGAGAACAAAGAATTACACGTTCCATGAAAAGGTTAAAGAAAACTAGAACACAAGAAATGATATAAAAAATCTAACTTATGTTTGCACACTAATTGAACGTTTATATTATTCATTTATTGTTAATTATAATGTATAATAGTTAAATTTGAGGGCAACCTTGGAATATTAAAAGTGCATGAGGGTATATGGGTAAAATCTCATCAAGGATTTATGTCATATTCCAAATCCCACATCAACATGTGGGATTTATAAGTCCGTGGGGTCCACGGATTTGGACCGTTAAAATCTGTGGGTCCCACGGATTTGGTCTCCAAAAAAGGTGCAAGCAAACAACGGATTGTACCTAAATCCTTGATAGTTGGTTTTTTGGTGCCAAATCCATGTACCAAATCCTTGAAGCAAACGACCCCTTAGTTTATCACGAGTGGCAATCCTATCAAGAATGATTAACCAGGTGATAAAGCGATTACGTGGAAGAATGAACTTTCCCCATATAATACGCTATCATGGTTGCTCAGGTTTTTTTTATTCGAATAGTATCCCAGATTAAAGAGACAGAGAACTTAATCATCTTCCTCCCCAGCCAAGACACATAACCATCAATATCCACATTCATTCGAAACTAGGGCCAAGGGCGAATCTTCAGTAGTTGTCACCAAATCCAAGAAAATTTGGCAACTTAAGCAAACTAACAGAAAATTTAACGGATGGTTGTACTTGTCCACAATTTCAAAAGTTTTGGCTATTTTATTGTATTTCAAATAGATATGGCTATTTTTGTCCACAACTTAAAAGGTTTTGCTATTTTTGGGTATTAATCCTCATTATAAATATTAGCCAACTTGTCTGATGATTAGTCAAATAATTGCTTTCACGGGTTAACCACAACACAACTGCATCGACCTATTATTCACCCAACCCAAAAAGAATGTAAATGAATAACGGGTCATAATTATATCAACTCGTTAGTAAGCGAATGAGTTAACTTGAAGCCGATATTCACCCAATTCCCAACCTACCCAATCCAATCCAACATATCAGTTGAGTGAACAAGGGAAATAGCACTTGCAAAGCTCTTTTGTCGAGTGCACGATGATGACTGGACTAGAGAAAGATGCATATGCTAATAGGGGTGTTCAAATTGTTACCATGGTAATTACCAAATCAAACAAGCCAAAATTCTATTAACCATGGAATACAATATCATAACCAAACCGTCCAAATTAATATAACAACCAAATTAACCAAACTAAAGTTTAATCGGTTTGGTTAATTGGTTAACCAAATTAACCAATATAACATCACATTACCATTAAGTAAAAAAATTTCCGATTAATATATCAATTCACAATTTTTATGATGAATAAAACATTACATTGAACACATACAAAAATACATGCAATTATTTTACAGTCAATAGAAGTATTCACCTAACAAAAATATATATCAATAGTATGGGTAATTAGTTGATGTGATTGTGTGAATTGAATTAGTCTCTTAGCAATTATCATAGGCTGAAAAAGGCATTTCTTTCAAGTTTTCATCTAATATATTGTAAGAGTTTTTATCTAAATTGGCGTTCATATATGATGGTCTACACTCACATTTAGGGCTGGAAGTTTGGTACCGGTATTTGGGATATACCGAATACCGTACCGAATTTGTCTATATTTGGTATTATCGAATACACGTATTATTTTGTCGGATTAGGATTGGGATTGAGTTTCAATTGTTATTCGGTATTAGGGATTACGCGACTGAGATCGGTATATACCGAAATACCGATCAATACCGAAATATAAGCTAGTGTGTATTTTATCCTCTCAACTAGACTCTCTCATTCACTACTATGCGACCCTCAACCACCAAGAGTGTCATTTAATTATACATAGATCATTACATCACTATTTCACACTAGTATTAGTCGTCTCGCAACCTCAAATTCATCAAATTAAAGATTACCAATTACAAAAACTTGAGATGTTAGCTCTAGACAACTTAAGACTCTTTGCTTAGTCTCTTTGCCCTATATCAAACAATAAAATATGATTTATATATTTAATTATTAATGGCAAACGTAATTAATTTTGTATTTGATAATACCGATTGGGATACCGAGGTACCGATTGGGATACCACAATATTTAGGGAGTGGGATTGAGATACCGAAATTATTTAGGGATTGGGATTGATTTCAGGGTGTAATTTGGTATTCGTGATTTCAATATTTGGTATTGGGATACCGATACAAGACCGATTTCCACCCCTACTCACAAATACGAACATACAGTCTATGAACAATATTGAGCTTTATTGTTAATGAGCCTAAAAGGAAGGAATGTTTGGTTCCTAAGTGGTTATGTCAAATATTAAGTATGTGTTTATAAATATATATTAGGTATATCGAGAATTACTTAACTAGTTAATTTGGTTTGAAGGGTTAGAAGTGTCTGAAACCAAACCATCTAAACCAAACAAGCTAAAAATTTTAACCAAACCAATTATCCAAATTAACCAAATCATATTAGCCAAATTCTACCTTTAAAATAATTATCACGGTAATCACACCGTTTGAACACCCTAATTTACCGTTAGGGGTGGGCAACGGGAAACGGGTATTTGGGTATACCCGTACCCGTCCCCTTTTTTTAGGGTTACGGGTACCCAAATACCCGTAATTTTTTGTACGGGATGGGACTTGGGATCAAGCATCGCTACTTTGGGTACCCGCGGGTTACCCGTTAATACCCATTAGTCCAAAATTCTTGCAAGTGATTCTGATGCGCGTTGGTGGCGGCAACACTTCACCTTTATCATCAAATTAATATGCCGGACTCAGAAGAATAACATAACAAGAGAAATGAAGAATTGAAGCAATTGAACTAATTGCCATGTTTACTTCTATTTCCCCTTACCTTGGTAATGGCAGTTCTCCTGATCGATCATAACTGGGTTGGAAATATTGATCATGCATGCACGCAACGAGCATACATTAATTCCTATCACATCTTCTTCATCTGGGTAATTCCCTAGGCTTCCTATGTTATTTATAGAGTAGACATTGATTCTGAGAGAGAGTGGAAAATAATTTTTGATGGAATTTTGGAGCCAAAGAACAAAGGTTCTGTAGCATTTCTTCCACCAATTGACGGGTATTTACTGGTAGTATGGGTACCCGTTATCCGTCCCGTACGGGTAACGGGTACCATATCCCAAACCCGTACGGTTAACGGGTACCCGTTAACCGTACGGGTTTGGGATATAAGATGAAGATTGCTCTTCAAATGGGACTGGGTGCCCATTTCAAATGGGACGGGTATCCCGTCCCGTCCCGTTGCCCACCCCTATTTACCGTGGAGCAGAAATAGTTAAAAAAATGGACCCGTTAACCGTACGGGTTTGGGATATGAGATGAAGATTGCTCTTCAAATGGGACTGGGTGCCCGTTTCAAATGGGACGGGTATCCCGTCCCGTCCCGTTGCCCACCCCTATTTACCGTGGAGCAGAAATAGTTAAAAAAATGGACCGCCAAAACTAAAAATAATCATTATATTTGTCTCTTCCGTGTTAAAATACTGTAATTATTAAATCGAAAACAATCCGTCTCCGAAATCTAAACCGAAATCTTGCCCTTTTCCCTTTCCCTTCCGTCCGTCCGTCCGTCGCCAGCCTAGCTTATGCAAATATCCTCCGCTAATCTGTGATTAAGGCAAGAAATTGATTAGAACAATGACACAGATTTATTTGATAGAGCGAGAAGGAAAGAAAGTAATAAGCAAGTGAGTGAGTGGTCTAGTTAGCGTCCGCGCTTCTTCTCCTCCTCTTCCTATCTATATATAGTGAAAGCCATATCGCCTCTCAAGTCTCACAACCCAAATCTCAGACATCACAGAACTCTTCTTCTTCCCGCTAGCTCGCTCGCCCGCCCTTTCTCCCACACCCCACTTTTCAGTCTCTATCACAGGTAATAATAAAGATTTTAGTTTTAGGTCAATTTGTGTCAGAATTCTGTATCTTTTTGTCGATCGGTTGAGCTTCTCGGTGATCTTTTTGACGGGTTTTTTAAAACCAGCAATGGGTTCTCTTTTCCTTTTTCGAATGTGGGGATTGGATCCTGTGTCTCTTTTTCAATTCCGCCATGCATTCTGCTGCAATTTTCAGTTCTGGTTGGGGTTCTCTGCCTTGCTCTGTCAAATTTTACTGATTCTGGTCCAGGGTCAATGAAACTGTGTGGATTGGTTCAACCAATGGGTGCCTAGGATTTTGTTTTCTTTCTCAATTTTTTTTTTATCTTTATAGTGTGGGTGAGATATGCCTGGTGTGGCGAGGATTCCTTTTCCTCAGGATATTGATATAGCTCTGTTTACGACTGTTTGGTTTTGGGTGTTTTGCTGCTATGTGAGTTGGAGATATGAATCAAGTGGCTTCTAACCTTTCCTTTTGTTCAGTCACTATGGGGAGCAACGATGGAACCGGCTATGGGGCATACACATATGAGGCTCTTGAGAGGGAGCCTTACTGGCCATCTGAGAAGCTGAAAATCTCCATCACTGGAGCTGGTGGTTTCATTGCCTCTCACATAGCAAGGCGTTTGAAGAGTGAAGGTCACTACATTATTGCCTCCGACTGGAAGAAGAATGAGCACATGACTGAAGACATGTTCTGTCATGAATTCCATCTTGTGGATCTCAGGGTTATGGATAATTGCTTGAAGGTGACAAATGGTGTTGACCATGTCTTCAACTTGGCTGCTGATATGGGCGGGATGGGATTCATTCAGTCCAATCATTCTGTTATCATGTACAACAATACCATGATCAGCTTTAACATGCTTGAAGCCTCTAGGATCAATGGTGTTAAGAGGTTAGGTCTCGTTTTGCTTAGTTTGGTTACAGCCTCACTATAGGTTGATATTCCTTAGGCGGGGTTTGAAATTTGGGATGATTATTCTGGTTTGTGCAGGTTCTTTTATGCCTCTAGTGCTTGTATTTATCCTGAGTTTAAGCAGCTGGAGACAAATGTGAGCTTGAAGGAATCTGATGCCTGGCCTGCAGAGGTTGGTTTACTTTTAGTGGTTTAATTTAATGCAGGTATGAAACCGTTTGACTTCACGTTTGGTTGTGAAATCATGAAATTCTTTTTCAAATTTTGTTCTTCAGCCTCAAGATGCTTATGGCTTGGAGAAGCTCGCAACAGAGGAGCTGTGCAAGCACTACACTAAGGACTTTGGGATTGAATGTCGGGTTGGAAGATTCCACAACATTTATGGTCCTTTTGGAACATGGAAAGGTGAGGCATGGAAACGGCAATAGTTGTAACTTAATCATCTGCTTCTAGCTTTTCACTAATACGTGGATTTGATTGTCTCTGATAATAGGTGGCAGGGAAAAGGCACCAGCTGCCTTCTGCAGAAAGGCGCTTACAGCTACTGATAAGTTCGAGATGTGGGGAGATGGTCTCCAAACACGATCCTTCACCTTCATTGATGAATGTGTGGAGGGTGTGCTCAGGTAAATACCCAAAATCTCTTTTAGGTATTCGAGAAGGTGAAATTTGCATTAGCATGCCAATGAACAAATGTTTTGTTTTATTTTTGTCAACACTTTTGATGTATTTGAATACAATTTGAAATTGCCTCTGAACAATGAGGGACCTGCAATATCTGTTAACATGAACTCTTTTAACGCCTTAGGTTGACCAAGTCTGACTTCCGGGAGCCAGTGAACATTGGGAGTGATGAGATGGTGAGCATGAATGAGATGGCCGAGATTGTTCTTGGTTTTGGGGACAGGAAGCTCCCTATCCATCACATCCCAGGTCCAGAAGGTGTTCGTGGTCGTAATTCTGACAACACATTGATCAAGGAAAAGCTTGGCTGGGCTCCAACAATGAGGCTGAAGGTACATGATGACTACTACTATGACTATCCTGAATTGGAGTTCCTTTTTGAAGTCTTAATAACTTCTTTTTTTCTATGGTCGTAACTCTTGACTGTTGTGCATTGTAGGATGGCCTGAGATTCACCTACTCGTGGATCAAGGAACAGATTGAGAAAGAGAAGGCTCAGGGTATCGACTTGGCCGTCTATGGATCATCCAAAGTGGTTGGAACTCAAGCTCCGGTTCAGTTGGGCTCTCTCCGTGCTGCTGATGGCAAGGAATGAAGCCCAGTTCTAAAAGCTTGAGTTGAAGTTGCTCTTTTGGAAGGATTTGGCTTATAGGTCTTGTGGTAGAAAGTTGGGATAGACTTGTGGAATGGTAGGATGGGGAGAGGTTGCTTTGGAATAACTGGCAAATTAGATTGAATTATAATGTTATGTCCATTTTAATTTTCAGTCATGTTGGTATTTGTTTAGGGGCAGGGGTGGTTTTGCTGCTTACTGTATCATCCATCATCCTGTGTAGGCTTTCCATACCAGATATATGCAGTGGTAATGTATTAGAGTGGCCACCGTTTAGCATTTTGATTATCTGATAAACTTATAATCTTGATATCCTTGTTTTCTTTGAATCAAATTTTTTGGGCCTTGTGTTTTCTTCTTTCAAGATTGGCTGCTGTTTGTATGGAGGAGTTCTGTTGTTTGTGATCATGATAACTGTCAATGCTTCCAAAGGTGATGATATAAAGCGCACTTGGTCTGCAACCTGTTCGTGGTTGGTGCCAAATTGCTGCTGTCTGTGTTGGAGACTTGGAGCTCTTTACAGTTTACAGTGAAATTGGGATGGTCCAAAAGAAAGTGTCCCGCCTTTTGCAAAAGGCCAAAAATTGATGTAAAGGGAAACTAAAAGGGAAAAGGAACCACTGTCCAAAAACAAAACAACCGATTTTTTCCCTTAGATTTGCAAGGGGCCATTTTGTTTTAATTCCTTTCTTCAACTTTATGGATATTCCATTGTTTGTAGATATCCGAAGCCAAGGGATCAGATCTTCCATAGTTCCTCCTGTTGATTTTTTTTTTAATAAATTCTTCTCATTAACAAAGTAAAAGCAAGAGTCTGATACAACGAAGGGGCAATAAACATCCCAGAAAAACAAAAACAAAAAACGAGAGGATAGACCCCTCTCATTTCATCACACCACTACAACCCCACTAATCAATCTTTAAAGACCCATTTCTAACACCTGCATATCACGCTGCACATTACCATTAAACACACTCATAAATTGCAAATACTGCAGAATCGTTTTGCCCAACATTTCTGCACTTCGACCAGCATCCCCATGAACCCGTTTGCACCGTTCTTTCCAGATAATTGCAGCACATAAGCACCAAATCCATCCCACCATTCTCCTTGCAGCTGTGTTTTTACGGCTGAGCAGACAAGCTGCTGATAAAGTGCTAGTCCAATCACCCCTGCAAAACCAGTCCTCACAATGGAGAAACACCAGTAGCTCATTCGAGAAAGAACATTTAAAAATTAGATGTTCCCTCGATTCAGACAGGTTGCAACATAAAACACAGGTACTATCAATTTGCTTACCCCATTTTATTAGTTTATCCTTCGTAACAATACTATCTTGGAGAATTAACTAATCTAAGAAACTAGGTCTAGGTAGAAAACCCTTTCCCCAGATCAGCTTATGCCAATCCACCTTTGGCCACCTCATCCGAATAGAATCCCACACTAAACCAACCGCATATCGTTGCATAGGAGAGCCATCCCAGCATAACGAATTACCCTGTCCTGAGAAGTGCCTTTGAACATCATATTGAACTTTAAGAATACGTCTCCAAGTCCAAGAGCTACTAGATGTGGACCTTATTGTCCAAATACTACCTGTTTTGATCCAGGCCACCCATATAGTCCCACTTTGCATAAGCAGCAGCCAAATCATCCTAGTAGTACATGCCTGATTCCAGGAAAACAATTCCTTAAGCCCCACTCCTCCTTCATTACGAGGCCTTGCTAGTCTGTCCCAGCTAACTTTAGCTTTCCCCTCATCACCACCATGCCATAAGAAGTTAGAACACACCTTATGTACCGGCTTAACCACCTTTTTGGGTAGGAAAAACACTTGCATCCAGTACTGCAACACTCCCATAAAAACAGATGATATAAGTTGTAACCGGCCTGCATATCTAAGTTTTTTGACTTTCCAGCTTTTAATTTTCTGAGTGATTTTGTCCACCAACCTAGCACAATCAGCAGAGGAGAGCTTGCCAGAAATGAGAGAGAGCCCCAAATAACGGACTGGAAGCTTACTCTCTTGAAAACCAGAAACCTCAAGGGCTTGGCGCTTGAAATCAACCGAACACCCCCCAAAATAAACCTCACACTTTCGAGGGTTGCACTGAAGTCCAAACTACTCATAAAACTCATGGAGAAGTTTATGCACACTAGCAATAGCCCTTCCAGACCCCTCAGTAAATATTAAAAGATCATCAGCAAAGCTAAGGTGTGTTAACTGAACGCTCTTACACTGTGGATGGTAGGGGATTAAACCAGAATGAGCAGCAGCATTAAGAACAACAGTCAAACCCTCCATGGCAATGGTAAACAGATAAGGTGACAAATGATCCCCCTGTCTAACCCCACGTTTAGCCCCAAAATAACCACATAATCCACTATTTACACATATGCTAAACCGAGCTATTTTTACACACAACGATATCCATCTAATGAAACTTCCTGGGAACCCCATAACAGACATCATAAGAATAGATATTCCAATTTACCGAGTCAAATGCCTTCACCAAATCAACTTTTATAGCACAACGCGATGACAACTGTCTTTTATGATATCCACTAACCAATTCTTGGGCCATAAGAATATTATCAACAATTCTCCTACCCTTAATAAAAGCATACTGATTACCACTAATAACCGAAGGGAGGACCTTTCTCAAGCGGTTTGCCAGTAATTTAGCGATGATCTTATAAAGCAAATTAATGCAAGAAATAGGCCTGAAATCCTTAAGAGCACAAGATGAAGGAACTTTAGGCGGAAGAGTAATAGCAGCAGAATTTACACTATCTGGAAGTCGTCCTGAATGAAAGAAATCCAGCACAGCTGCTGTGACATCCTCTCCAATAATAGACCATGTTCTCCTGTAAAATCCAGCTGAAAAACCATATGGCCCGAGGGCTTTATGAGGATCCATGTTTTTAACTACATATAACACATCCTCAGCAGTAAAGGGAAGGCATAAAAAGTCTCTTTCATCATCAGATAACCGCTTCTGACTTGTGAATCTACCTTGCCAAAGGATAAAGAATAAAAACGAACTACCTCTGTTGCAATCTGCTCACTGTCAAACAATTCCTCACCTGATTCAGTCACCAACTTCCTTATTGCTTTCTTGGCATTTCAGATTTTCACAACCAGATGAAAGAAATTAGTACTACATTCCCCCAGAGCAAGCCAGTCAATATGTGATTTCTGTTTATACATGCTTTCCTCGGCCTTCTTTAATTCAATCAGCCTAGCTTCCAGAGTAGCAACCTCCTTAAAAACTTGTTCCCCAGGCTCATCCAAGGCACTAATGTGCACCAAATTAAACTAATTTTCCATAGCCTTCACCTGACCACTCAAATCCCCATATACTTCTTTATTAAATTTCTTTAACAACTCCTCCTGTGCTATTAAGTTGTTCTTCTGGATATTTTTTTCTAACTACACACGTGTTTATTAAAATTTCCCAAAATACAATAATTTTTTAAAATTCGCAAACTGCACATGCTTTGTGATACATTGCTTCATCAAAAGGGATAAGTGTCTGATACAAAAATATCAAACATCAATAACTTTATACTTGGTTATCAAATCATGCAAAAAAAAATTGTTTGCATAAATTTTCGAGATTTTCGCAACTAAAAGAAATAAAAAATAGTATGTTCGATTTTCGTCTCCAAATAAGGCCTAAATCCGCCATTGAAGGACCACAACTATCGTTGACGTGGACCACTACGTATTCACCGCCATAAAAGAACACGGTGAAAAAGCTGCACACGGATCGCTGATGTGGGACACAATGAAGCGTCGGATCTGGGAGGAAAACCTAAATCCGCGCCTCACCGCTTCTGATGACCGCGGTTAACGAACTGGGCGCCTCACCACATTTTTCCCGGCCATTCTCCCATTACAGATAACAAGTTTGAAGGCAATTATAACCACTTTTATAAATAACCTAATAGGTTGGTAGAAGTCAAAGGTCTTTCAACTTACAGCTAAAATGAGTCACATCTCTTAACAAGATAGATACCATGTGTTTAACCGAATAAATGAGGGTAATTAGAATTCGAACAAAAGACCTCTCGGTCACAGAAGGCTCTGATATCATGTCAAGTACAAATTGCTACTCGAGTTGTTGGAAAGAATTCAATTATACATCTACTCAAAAGAAAGTCACTATCCTTCCTAAAAAAACAAAGCCACCATATATGAGCTTGAAGTTTGCAAATATCCGGACATTATATATTTAACATAACATATGAGAGTAATCGGAATTCAAATAATAGGCCTCTCGATTAGAGAAAACTCTAATATCATATAAAAACAAATTGATTTCAATAACTCAAATTATTTAATAATATTTATTTATTTATCATATACCATTTACTCATATTATTCTCGCTCATGGTCAGCCTGTACTAAGATCTGTGTATATTCCGCTTACTTGCATAATTGAGTTTATCAGAATATTTATGATGATTTCTTCCGCACCTCGACCCAGAGATTCATCGGATTGGAAAAACCATGTCAGATTTTTTTTGATAAAGCTATAACGAAACAACCAACTTACTTGCGTGTTAGTTGTTTAATCACAGTTCGTACAGTTAGTTGCCATCATCATCATTTGTCCAATAAGATAACAATAATTTTGGTTGGCGAAAAGGGCAGGCCAGTGGGGATTCGACTCAAACCAGTGGTTCAAAAGGATCTGGATAGTGGGTGGATTGGGTTGGCGTCTGACGTGGGTGCTACGGCCCAAGTTTGGAACCTTCATAAGCTAAGGGGCTAATCTTCACTCACAAGTGTGTTACGTGGTTTTCTCTAGAGGAAATTTCTTCACAACTTACGTCGTAATGATCGAACGATAAACATAAGAAAAATACTTAAAATGAAGAGAAATGTGACGAAGGAAATAAACTAAAAACTACTAATGAATTCCAATCTTCAAAGTGATATTAAACTGGAGCTTGAGTACATATTTATAGGTGAGGAAAACCCATAATCTCAATCCTTCTTTACCAAGGCCAGCGGGCCCCTTTTCATTTTTCCTACCCAAAACATAAAACTTATCGCACAAGAAAATAATAAATAAATCCTAAACAAATACTAGTAATTAAATCCAAATCCTACTTGAACCATGAAACAATATTAAAGACTAACAATATAAAATACTCTAATAGAAAGATACGCTAGTCTAAAAAATGACCCTATTATCCTGACAAAACAATATAGAGATTCCTGCCCGCAGCGCATGTAATTTCTGTTTTCCTGCGCTCTGCGCAGTTCACGGGAGGCCAAATTGGTAAATGGCTCCGTTCCATTGAGACGGGCCGCGTAAAAATCAAAGCCCAATGCGAACTTAAAATGGCTCCGTTCCATTGAGATGGGCCGTGTAGAAATCAAAGCCCAATGCCATACGACACCATTTAAGTTATGAAAATTTGTGCGCATGTGTCACATACTACATTTATAGGATGTGTTATGTAGTGAATTTGTCCCTCTTCCATAATACACCACTTAAAAATAACGAGATAATTAAAAAGTATTAGAAGAATATACTTTTAGTAAGGACACTTCTTTCATTTATGGGTTTATGCAACATATTAAAATGTTTACGAGAGTTTGTAAATTTAATTTACATAATAAATTGTTAAAATCAATGATTGTGAAACAGTACCGGAAGTTATATCGGAAAAGTTTGTAGTAAGATAGTTGTATTAAAATCATAATTGATCCACCACTTCGTACCGCCAAAACCACCTATAATTTGGAATTCGGTATTTCTGGTCTGACCTTCGAGTATAGTAGACTTTCTAAAACATTGGTTTAAAGTAATCAACCTTTTATTCAGGAGATACAACTTTTCATATGCCCACAATATATCATTTTCACAAATGTTGGTGATCCTCTCATCTTGATCGAAAAATCTATCTCTTAACATAATGGTAAAGGAGATATATTATTACTTTATTAGTGCATCTATTAGCTAATAAATTAATATTTGTTAATTAATGGATAACAAAATTCACAAATGAAAACCCTTCTCATTTGTTGCTACCTAGATGTTGATGAATCTACAAATTTTGGAACTATTGACTTCGAGTCAAGTGAAAATCATGTAATTTGAATATATGTATTTTTGTGTCTGTAATAAGTGAGGAGTTTCAAAAACAAAATGGTTTACAATCTTATTATTTTTGCAATAAAAGTGATGCATATGCACCATATCCTCTAACGAGAGTCAAAACTGAAACCCAACCACCAATCAATATCAAAACATTGCAAGAGCTCAATGAATTTGAACGAAGAATATAAAGGAGGTACATATAAGTTGCAATCTAAAGACTCATTAACAATAAAATGCTAACTCTTTTCTGCAGCCCGCCGTGTAAGAGTTCCCCCTTCTACTAAAAGTTAAAAATAAAATTTTCATAACCCTCCATTTGGCTAGCATTTTATAGTTTATATACGATAGCCATGAATGTATTATTGATTGCTGATAAAGTTTGGTGCTCTGTTAATAAAAAAAGTTATAGGTGCGTTGCGGTATTAATATGTACAAAGTTTTATACGCTATTCTAAATTATTATAATATTTAAAATTTTGATATCAATAATAAAATTTTGATATCAATAATAAAATTTGAGAAACAAATAATTTAAAAATAATAAAAAAATTATCACTTTAATTCCTTAAAATATGTGTAATAAATATGTTATATATGTCCAACCACGCAGCATACCATCTTACAGGTATTACTTTTGGTTTTAAAATTGCATGATTTAATTAAAGTTGTAAGTTTCAATTCAAGTAGAGAAAATGTAGTATGATGAAGACAACTCTATGAAGCAGAACTATTACTCAATTCAATAAGATTGTTGATAAATATGTTCATCTTAGTCATTTCCCATTTTACTTCTTTTTTTGTCTTTGTTTGTCCATTACTGTTATCATATTGCAACCGGCCAACGGGCGGGGTACAATCTAGTTACGATGACTTAATTCTCGTAACAAAATCACAAATCCTTAATAAGGACAGAGCAGTCGTAGTAAAGCCCATCTTGTGGGCCTGGAATGGAACACTAAGCCACAACTGGTTTGAAAGCTACATCCTTCGTACGGATTGAGCTGCATTCCACTTCTCTATGTTCATATCATGAGTTTAGAGTAGTATCAATCTTTGATGAGAATATTTCGGGCCTTATGTGCAATGTAGTAAAAAGCGCGATTCTACCTAGATGCGAGAAATGGGTAAAATCGTAAAGCATAGAATCAAAGCGTAAAAACGTAAGTGTTTGACACATACTGTAAAATAGCTAATAATGTGTTAAATACGACATATCTATGTAAAATATGAGTGCACAGAATTTAGATAAGTTAATAAATATTTGCAATTCATGTATAAAGTAGAGCAACTCTTAACATCTTAACAATAAGTTCATAAACATAGATCTTAACAATAAGCCACCTTCTTTCTATGCTAATGAATTTAGGAAGGGTCTAGCTGGTGAATTAGATTACTCTATCGAAACTAAGAATGCATCAAAGTTCCTGATATGTATATTTTAATCTCAAATGGGGCAAATTGCAAGTTTGGTCACTAAAAGTGCTAAAAAAATTCACGTTTGGTCATTAAAAGAATTTTATTCCATTCGCGATCATTGAAAGTGGTTAAATATTTCAAGTTTGGTCACTCTCCGTCTACTTTCGTTAATTTTAGCTTATGTGACAGTCAACGCTCATAGTTGACCGTTATTTGTGTGATGTGAAAATTAAAAATTAATTAAATATTTAAACATTCCACCTCATACTTGCAACTATTAAAGAAATAAAAATATTTCTTTTTTTTAGGAGATTGAGAGTGAAACCGGTCTCCATCTTCACTCACGCGACTATGAATGGCGCAGCTCCTATTCCTCAGCTTCCGCGGCAGAGACACTCGCGATGTCTTCGCCAGCCACCTCTGCTCGTGCTGCGGCAGAGAATCGTTGTCCTTTTCATCGAGATTTTTGATTCAGAAATAGAGAACTAGATCTTGTCGTCAATGATGGCGGCGATTGCGAGGTCGGAGGTCTACATAATCGTTATCTCGGAAGGCTATTCGTTTTCCCCATGTTACCTGGACAAGATTCTGGAAATTGCAGACTGCAGGCAAAAGAAGGGGAACGCGGTTGTTCGACGACTTCACCCTCAACGGTTGTTTCAGAGAGAGTTTCGATTTCAACGCCGAAGAGCTGTTTGATGATGACGAAATCCGACCTTTGAAGCTCCTGCCGAGGTTGCAGGTGGAAGAGATCAAAAGCTCCTTGTTTCATTCCCGCAGGTCGCCGACGCTAGTGACCATGACGGCGGCAAAGGGGGTTCTATTCTCGATCGAAGGAGATGCGATTGTGGGTAGAAGCCAATTAATTTCCGACAAAAGAATTCTCTACCAACCCCTAATGTGGATTTCCCGCTAGTAGGTGGCCAGGTAGTTGTCAAGAGGAATGCGAACCATTATCTTCAAGCTTATCGCCGCATCGGAGGAGTCAACACTGAGGCACTTCCCGGTTCTCAGATTCTCAGAGCTGCACTTCCTCTTGAACGAGGATGTGGAGAGAGGAGGTCTTCCGCCGGCCAAGTGAGACAGATTCATAGTTGCGTAGGGTATGGGATTAGAAGAAGATAAATTAGGTTTTTTAAATGAATGTGATAATGAGGTACAAGATTAAATTTTAATTTTTTTTTATAACTTTTAATTGCCATGTCACACATTTAACGGTCAACTGTCAGAGTTACTGCCACATAAGCTAAAGTTAACGAAAATGGACGGAGAGTGACCAAACTTGAATTATATAACACTTTTAATGAGGAATAAAATTCTTTAGTGACCAAACATGAATTTTTTAGCACTTTCAGTGACCAAACTTGCAATTTACCCATCTCAAATCTAACATATTGTTGGTGATTTACCTTTTGTGGGCACAAGGTGCAGAATTTGAAATTCTGTGAGCATTGTGTGTTTGGGAAGCTACATCGCAGCAAATTTCCCAAGAAGGGTATCCACCGGACGAAGGGGATACTAAATTACCTCCACTCCGACTGTTGGGGTCCTTCACGAGTTGAATCCATTGGAGGCAGCATGTATTTTCTGTCTATTATTGATGATTATTCGAGATTTACTTGGATTTTCATGATGAAGCAGAAAAGTAAGACTTTCACAGTGGAAGACATTGGTGGAGAATCAGACCGGAAAGAAGATCAAGAAGCTGCGAACGGACAATGGTCTGGAGTTCTATAATCCTGAGTTCAACGAACTCTGCAAGGATGAAGGGATTGCCCGTCATAGGGCCGTTAGAGATACACTACAACATAATGACGTTGGATAAAGGATGAACCAGACATTGTTGGAGAGAGCACGGTGCATGCTCTCTAATGCTGGACTAGAGAGAAGATTCTGGGCAGAAACAGTGAACATGGCGTGCTTCCTGATCAACCGTGGATCTCACACAAGTATCGAGTTTAAGACTCCTTATGAAGTGTGGTAAGCCTGCTGATTACTTTTCACTGAAAGTTTTTGGGTGTCCTGTTTATTATCATGTGGATGAGGGTAAACTGAACCCAAGGGCAAAGAAGGGTGTATTTGTGGGTTACAGAGATGGAGTTAAGGGATTTCGAGTCCGGTCACCTTTTGAGCATTGAGTTATACTCAGTAGAAATGTGATATTTGATGAGAAGTCTATTTTTAACCCCCATGTTGAAGGTTACTGTTGTTGAAGGTAGCAGAAATGTTCATAAGCAGGTGTAGCTGCAAACTCTCAATGAGAGTGAGTTTGAGCACCAAGGTGGAGAAGATCAACATGAGGATGTTTCTACAGAGCCAGAAAATTCAAAGTCCAGTGCAGGCAGGGCCGGCCAAGAGGGTGTGCTGGCCCGCCCTCTGGCACATGGCCTCAGAATATTAGGGGCCTCTACTTAGATTCGTTAGTTACCGATCGTATATTGTAGGTTGTATTTTTAGTGTATGATTGATTATGAGTATGATGATGTGTTTAATAGATAATTTTTTGCTATAATAACAATTGAAAAGGATCTCATAGAGAATACGAAAATCTGAAAAATAATAGATAATTTTAATTTAAACAATATAAAAATATATTACATTTTGAATAATGTTATTATAATCATTTTAGTTTTATTATAGTTAAAGGTCGATTTGGACCACGTCTAGATTTTGAAATAGGGTCTCCACGATCTAGTAGACATCCTGCACCCACCTCTCGATCAATTTAGACTATTTTCATTTCTCCATTCAATTTTTGCGCTATATCCATTTTCTCTTCCTTCCAGATTTACTTTCCTCCCTGCTAGGGCTGGGAATTCGGTCTTGGTTTCTTGGTCAAACTGGAAACGAGATCGTTTATTGCTTATGTAATCTTTTTCTGAACTTAAGTATTTTTTTACAATTATTTACTAATTTTTAATTTTGATAAATTTATGGGAAAAAAACTAGGCCCACATTTTAAATTTTCGAACAGGGCCTCCAAATATCATGGGACGGCCCTGAGTGCAGGAGCTCAACAGTCTATAACTTCCGATAGACCGAAGAGAGCGACTGTAGAAGTACCTCCAGAGAGGTATGGTTTCGAGGACATGGTGACTTATTCATTTCAGGTTGCTGAAGAAGTAGATGCAGGTGAGCCACAGTCCTATAGAGAAGACGTTTCGAGTGGCAAAGCTGATCACTGGCTTGCCACAATGGGAGATGAGATGGAATCCCATGACATGAATCAGACTTGGGAGCTAGTCAAACGACCACAGGGAAGGAAGATTGTTACAAACAAGTGGATCTACATCAAGAAGGAAGGAATAACTTCTGAAAGAGGGCATGAAATTTAAAGCTCGGCTGGTGACACGAGGCTTCTCGCAGAGGGAAGGAGTTGACTACAATGAGATTTTCTCACTATTGGTCAGACATACTTTGATCAGAGTGCTACTAGCAATAGTGGCACATTATGACTTGGAGCTTGAGCAGCTAGATGTGAAGACAACTTTCCTACATGGAGAGTGGAGGAAGAAATTTACATGACTAAGCCAGAAGGATTTCAGGTTCCAGGAAAAGAAGAGTATGTTTGTAAGCTAAAGAAGTCCTTATATGGACTTAAGCAGTCTCTGAGGCAGTGGTACGAGAGATTTGACAGTTACATTCTTGAGCTTGGCTACAACAGAAGTCCATATGATTGTTGTGTGTATCACAACAAGGTGGAGGATGGTTCGGTGATCTATCTTGTTCTGTATGTGAATGATATGCTCATAGCTGCGAGGTCGAAGTCTGATATCCAGAAGTTAAAGGGGCTTCTCAATGCTGAGTTTGAGATGAAGAATTTGGGAGCTGATCAGAAGATCTTGGGTATGGAGATTTACAGGGATAGGTCGAAGAAGAAGTTTTTCTTGTCACATAAGAGCTACATCCAGAAGATACTGTCGAGGTTTTGCATGTCTTCAGCAAAGCCCTTAAATACTCCTAGTTCTTCAAATGTTCAACTAACCCAGCTTATGCACCGCAGTCAGAGGCTGAGAAGGAGTACATGTCGAGAGTCTCATATGCTAGTGCAGTAGGTAGCTTGATGTACGCTATGGTATGCACTAGACCTGATCTTGCACATGCTGTTAGTGTTGTCAGCAGGTTCATGATACAACCTCGAAAGGAGCATTGGTAGGCTTTGAAGAGGATCTTCCGGTACCTTAAGGGTACACCTGATGTGGGGATTAGCTTTGAAAGTGATACATAGTGCTTGGTGTCTGGGTATTCTGACTTGGATTATGTTGAAGATGTTGACACAAGGAGATCGATGACCGGTTATGTATTCACTCTTGGGAGTTCTATAGTGAGCTGGAAGGCAACTCTGCAGTCGGCGGTGACATTGTCTACTACCGAGGCAGAGTATATGGCGTTGACAGAAGCTTCTAAGGAGGAAATATGGTTGAAGGGACTAGTTGGTGATCTGGGTCTACATCATGATCATGAAGAAGTGTATTGCGATAGTTTGAGTGCAATATGCTTGGCCAAGGATCAAGTCCACCATGAGAGGACTAAGCACATCGACGTGAGGTATCATTTCTTGAGGACAAAGAAGAGGATTAAGGTGAAGAAGGTTGGCACCGCGGATAATCCTGCTGATATGTTCACGAAGCCGATTCCACATGGCAAGTTCCAACACTGCTTGGACTTGCTTAATGTTTTGAGTGGGTGACTCCGCCCTACGGGGCATTGATGGCGGGAGAGAGAGAAGGAGCATAGTACATCAGAGATGTTAGAGGAAGAGGATTCAAGTCAAGGTGGAGATTTGTTGATGTGACTTGAATCGGACTATCAGCCGCTGCGACTGGATTAGTCGGGGGTCCTGTGGTGTATGGGCTCAATGTTATTTGGGTTCGGGTTCTGGGCTTGGTCTGTAACCGTTTCCTTTGCCATATTGGATTAGGTTTAGACCCACATGGAGAAGTACTATAAATACTTCTCATACTCCTCTGTAATCTGTAATCTCCTTGATATAGTGAAACTGGCTCTCTCTCGCCCGTGGACTAGCTAACACACATCGTGTTAGTGAACCATGTAAATCGTGTGTCTGTGTTTTTTGATTCTTGCTTTCGTATTCTTGCTTTATCGATTCTGGCGATCTCTCGATCCGTAGCAGCGCTTTTATAACAATATTTTATTTCATGAATAGAATACCCATTTAGTGAACTAGAAGCGTAAAGCGTTTTGGTGAACTAGACGTGTAAAAGCGTAATTTAGTCCGATTTTGCACACAAAAGATTAAATAGGAAAACGAAAGCGTTTTGGTAATCTAAAAACGTAAAATTGTTAGCTTTTAAATTTTGTGACTGCATTTCTTATGTGTATGGTCTTGCTCGACATGTAAGGGTGTTTGTAAGGGGGCTTTTGAGTGTTAGTGTTTAAATTTGTTATGTTAGCTTGTGTTAGTATATTTACATCTGTAGTAGGATAGCATGGCCTATTCGGGTTAGTAGCTAGCTTGTGTATCCATCGGCAAACATTTTGCCAGACAATCTGGAGAGGATTTTGGAGCCGCCGCATTTGCCCGCGGTCACGTCTCTCTAGCAGTCATGACTGCACCGGAGCCACCAACGATTGTGTTGCCACTAACGCGACTCGTGACTCCGACCTTGTCTTCGTACCTCGGCGTCAGTGCATGGCTTTTCAAACTCAGCGACTTTCTGGATCGCAACGATCGTGGCAGCTGGCGAGGGTAGTGCATGTAGATTAAAACCCGCAGCTCAACCAAGTCAGAACCGAGTACACAGGCACAGGTTCAAACTACCATCCATCCTGAAAACATAGGGAAACTCTAGAAAGGCATGGAGATGAGCAAGTAATTGAAATTTCCAACTGACTGGAAATATGATTAAATCATTGTTTAATGTACGACGCCAATTTGAAACTAGGGTCCTCAGAACCGTCCTCAACGCATCTCTATACGTATAAAGATAAAATGGAACCCCATGGTAAAAGGGCTGGTTTTACAATCTCTGTGATATGATGTCCCTGTTTCACTTGTAACATCTAGTGGCTACATAACAGGATTCAAGTTTGGCTTTCTGAAAGATTCTTAGCTCTTAAATATGATGCAATAAACTGCACAAACTACATCACAACTAAGCAGATCAGATGTCAGAGTACATGGGGCTGGCTTCAAGCTGCTCTGCGAGTTTCTCGAGTACTTCCTTCACAAGCTCTCTGAACTGGTCATCTTCATCGGCAGCAAATTTGCTGTCACCCACCTCAGCAAACACTGCATCATAAACGAGGGTCACTGCCTCATTAGCTTCTGATGATGGCAAGCCAACCTCTTTTGCATGTTTATCAAGGAAACTGGTGATCATTTCCTTGCTGTTTAGATTGTCTTCTGCTTTGTGCTTCTCGTCTAGAACTTTTGCCAAGATGGTATTCAACTGTTCTTCATCGGCCAGCAGCTGCAAAAGGTTGAGACAAGGATCATGAGATGATGAAGAGTTCCAAGGATTGCTTATTTACTAGAACATATAGGCCAACCGACCAGAACTCCAGCGTTGGTTAGTTGGGTTGATGTCCAGAAAGCATATTTCTCGGACACTAGGGGATTATTTGGATGCACGATTTAGCCCAATGTATTTGAGCACAGAATCCATGAGTAGAGGGTTTCTTCCAAAACCTTATTTGGTAGGGCAAAAAGAATATCAACTCCATGTAGGATTCACCTCATGCTTTTGAGTACAAAATGAGTAGAAGGTTCCTTCTGAAACCATGTTTGGTGAAGCAAAAATATAGTATCAAGTCCGCAGTGGGAACTTCATTTGCATTTTACAGTCACTATATCTTACTAAAATACCACATTACAAACAAAAAATTTTGAAACAAAAAATGCAGCAATTACTTTTAAAA
Source organism: Linum trigynum (assembly GCA_964030455.1). Classification (NCBI taxonomy): domain Eukaryota; kingdom Viridiplantae; phylum Streptophyta; class Magnoliopsida; order Malpighiales; family Linaceae; genus Linum; species Linum trigynum. The sequence continues at coordinate 35,345,291 of OZ034813.1, read as the reverse complement.
TCCAAGGATTTTGCGAAATCCAACATTTTTCAAATCCTGCATCCAAAATGACCCTCAAGTTTCTTGTTATATATAGAGTGAAGAGGGAGAGAGAGGAAAAACAGAATCACCAAATCCTGACAGATAAACAAACATGCAACAAGCAGAAATTCAACAACAAACACGAGCTGAAAAGCAGCTAATATATCAGTACATAAAGGGTCATATTGCTAAATATTCAAAAAGTAACCTACCTTTCTAAGTTTGGATCCATTGAGTATCTGAGTGTTATGGACAACCACAACATTCCTTTTCAGCAATGCATCAGCAACTTCTTGCAGGATAGGCTGAAGTAACTCAGCAAATTGAGACTGGCCCAACTCTCCCTCTTCCTGAACTCCATGTTTCTTCAAGATGTCATTTACAACAGGAAATTCTGCTCCATCACACAATTATCTGTCAGTTTCAAGAAACTAGAAGCATTGTATAGTCTTAAGCTTAACAGCAAAGTAGAACATGATGACAATGGTGGCAAGAAAGTTCCACTCTTTCAAATCGATGAAGGGCGAAGGAAATTGCAGCACAACCACAAACAAGATACATCAAAGGGTTTCACCATGGTTTTCCTTCTTAGACATCATAGTCAACATTTGGGTAAACCTAGAGGCAGGGTAATACGATTCCTAAACAAGATTCTTTAGCACTTGAAGAGAGCCGAAGCCTTCATCGTGATACACATCCAATCCTTCAAATTTAAGCCAGGACCTTTACTTAGTGCCTAAGGAAGAAGGCCACTACTCCTACCACATTAGATCCACGTTCGCATACGATTCAAGGACACAAACAAGGGGGATTCTTCACAGCAGATCAATCCAAACACAACTAAGTCAACCCTTTTCCCCACAGGGCAAGTCAAAAGTTCGTTCAACAAAGGCAAAAGTGGAAGGGAAGACCTTTTTACCTTCAAAAGGAGGGATTCCAGTTTCAACTCCCATACGAAGAAGCGCATTCCTGATCTCGATCTTCTTGATCTTGCCCTTATCCTCGGAATCCAAATCAGTGAACAAATTCTCCGCTAACATGGCGAAATCGTCTTCGTCCTCCAGAAACACCCGCAGCGTGCTCCCGTCCAGGATCGAAATCACCATCGGGTTCTCTGTTCGAATACACAAAAAGTAGCATTTCGCGAAATAATTTTAACCAACAGCTGAAGAAAATAAAAATATGTTGGGGGTAGTGAGGAGGGTTTTAATTTGGACCTCTGAGCTCATCGGCGATGGCGGCGAGGTACTCGTCGAGTTTGGCCGTGGCACTTTCGCGGGTGAGCTCCTGGTTGTGGAAGGCAGCGGGATCATCGACGTTGAGGCGACTGAGAGCGGCGGACTTGAGAGCGGGAGGCAATGGGAGGTCGAAGAGTGAGTTTGAGGCGGCGGATTCGGCTAAATCGAGGACTTGGGCACCGGTGAGCGCGGCGGCGGAGTCCGGGATGGAGAGCCTCAAGGATCGGAGGTGGGTTCCGTCGAGAACGGTCATACCTCCGTCAGACATTGTCAAAAATGGACGGAGAGAAGGAGAGACTTTGGAGAGGTTTTTGGAAGGAGGAGAGAAATGAGAGACTTAACTTCAGAAATGAGATGGAACTGGTCTTCTTTGCCCACGAGGTCACGACAATTAAATTTAAGAGCATTAGGCTTTGGTCGAAGCTCTTTAAAATGTGCCTTCGGCTCCGTTTTTCCTTACCATGGATTTTGTATGCTGTAAAAGTAAAATGCATCATTTTATTTTATTTTGTGCACATATTGGCAAAGTCACTTATTTGGTCATAATTATCGACTTGCTGACAATAATTATCAATTTCTCCGAAAATATACTAATGTTCAATTTCATTCAAAACTTTAACGGAATCATTTTAGATGTCGTCTGGACTAACATTTTGCTGATTCGACGACACTTAATAAAAAAATTGTCTCTTCGAATTAACTAAGTTCACTTGCATAGCCATAACTATCGAGTTTGTAGACAATAATAGACAATTTCTCATAAATACAAAAAATGTCTAGATTTTGGATGCATGTTTGATAAATATAGCTATTTTCGTTAAAAATTTAACGTCATTAGAGATTTTATCAGTTACATTTACAAGACGTTGACGAGGATGCCACATTGACACAACGTCAATGATAACTCGACATGCCATGCAACATGGATGCCACATCTTATTTTAACTAAAAAATATTTTTATAAATTCCTTTTTATCCTTCCTATTCTTCTTCTAGCCCTATCATCTTCCTTTTTGAGTCCCTAATCAGCCCGCGTAGGTTCGTTATACTTGCTTCTCCGACATTTTGTTTTGGAAAACACACTTCCCCGTCATAGCCATTGCTAGTGGAAGAAGTTGGGATTCCGGTGTTGGTGTAGTTCGTCAAGGGCAGTTTTTCCCTCTCCCTAACTTGTGGAATTTCTTCTGCGGGCAATTGGACGCTGAGCCAAACCCATCAAGTCGTGTTGAATTTCATAAGAGGAGTTAATTGTGGCGAAGCAACCAAAGGACGAAGAAATTCCACTGTGGGTCCGATCGTCGGTCAGGTGCCGTAGGCCCATGACCGAGAGAATCTTCTAGAAGATGCTTACTTCATCCCCAAGTCAGAGAATCCGAGTTCAAGCAGTACAAGGAAGCTTGAGGCCATGATTTAGAGGAAAAATCCTAGTTTACCACTCTTTCTTGTACTATAAATAGGAGCTTAAGCTTTAGTTTTCATACACTCTTACTACACACATGCAAATCATTCGAAGTTCCATCGGAGTTGAATGGGAATGCATTCATCATCGAAGCCCGCATCATCTTTGGTGATGTCTTCTCCAACTCTTATGGCTAACTAAGCTTGTATTGTTTAGTGATGTGAATTATACGATGCTTGATGCATATTTATTCTATGACATGATGAGACGCTATTATAATTAGATGTCTCTTCATTAGATGCTTATATCATCTTATGCTTTAGTTACCTAATGCTTTAATTATCTTATTCTTTTATCTTGTATTGTATGTTACTATAGTTGTTGCTTGTCAAATCATTATATGTTGCATGGGAAACCCAATTTATGTAATATGCATCTATTATAAGTGTGTAGGAAAGGAAATGCACAACCCTTCATACAAAATGATATAGATGCTCGATACCCTAGATCATTAACACCATTGACCATTGATAATCGATAACATCCAAAATGATGTTATTTAGCCTTCATTTATTAGTTGTTTTATTGTCATTTTGAGCATGATTTGATTTATAGAATATCATTTGTAGTCTAGATTGCTTTCTTTTGTTATATCATGTTATTCTAGATTACATTTGACGTTACAAGCGAAAAAAGGGATAGAATCAAGCTAATGTGTAGGAAAAGGAGCAAAAAATGGCTCACGACCAAAAGAGCCAAGATAAAAACCTTTAGTGCCAAGATCACGACCTCGAAGTGAGGGCGTGAACTAGAGCATCAAGATCGCAGCCACTAGTGTTAAGATCACGACCACGAACTCGTAGACTCGCGATTCTCTTTACTTGTGCTCGCTATAAAGATCACGACCGCGACATCTCGGATCGCGATCGTGATGTCAGGCCGCGAACTTCACATCCAACAAGGTGTAAATGGTGACCCTCAAGATAACAGCCTCTCCACCAAAGATCATCACCGCGATTTTCTGCCCCTTTATGTGACTTGCATGCTTTCTCAAAATTTTATAACACTTAAGATCGCAACCTCTCCCACAAAGATCATGGACGTGATCTTCTACCACGTGCTCGTGAACTTGCCTGTATCTGCAGAATTCTTTAAATAGGGGACTACTTCCCTTGAGTAGATTGGCTTTTGGCATATTTTTTATTCTAGAGTAAGGTTAGAGAGATAAGTAGATGCTTGGAGAAGAAGAAGAGGTGAGCTTTGGATGAGGATTGCCAGCACATGAAGACCCTTCTTCATGTTTTCTTCCCATCTTTGTATGTCTCCCCCCACCCCCCACCCCCCCCTTCATAGGGGGTAATCCCTCTAGGTAATTTGCGTCCCAAACCCCCAAACCCTAGATTTAGGTTTTGAATGTAGATGTAAATGTGTTAGAGTTTATGTATGGATATGTTTGTTTTGATGATTATATGCTTGATTATGCTTGGGTATGTCTCCCAACTCGTCCTTACTAGCCTACTGATAACACTGTATTTGAACATGTTTTCCCCATCATTTCTTCATCGTTTGAGCTTGCTTTCTCGCTCTTGTGGCCTATTTTACGCTAGGTTGTGTTGGTTTATGATGTTTCAGGTCCTAGTACATGAATGAGTCCAAAAGAGCGAGTTTGGAACGTTTTAGAGCGATTGGGCAGAGAGCAGGGAAAAGTTACGGCCAGACCCTGAAAGTTACGGTCTGGACCGTAACTTCCCCAAGGTTCCCGTAACTCTGAAGAAGCAATAGCCAGGGATCCAGGAGAAGTTTCAAAGTTATGGTCAAACCCTTGAAGTTACAGTCTGAACCGTAACTTACCCTCTAGGCCCGTAACTCTGAGGAGGCGATGGCAAAGCTCTAAGAGCATTTTTGAAGTTACGTCCACCCCCCTCAAAGTTACGGTCTCAACCATAACTTCCCTATAGGAGCCGTAACTCGGAGTACAAAGATGTCGACGTTTCGAAGGGAAGTTATGGGATGGAAGAGGGAGTTACCACCGTAACTTTGACCGCAACTCGCGAATCTCCGGCAAATAAAAAGGGAGCTCATGCAAATTGTAAAGGATCCGAATTTTTGAGTTCTAAAGAGAAAGAAGCGAACCATAGAGAGAGAAAGTGACGAAGAACAAGCCTTGGACAAGGATTGGAGCGATCTGAAGACCTCGGAGCTCGGTTCCTCTCAGAGTACCGATTAGCCGCTTGGAGCAGATTTTCATTGTCCGTATGATGATATCTCCTCCTGCATGATGTTTCCTCTTCTCTCCATGGAGTAAACTCCCTTTTCATCTGGGCATGAAGAACCCGGCCTATTTTTCTTTGTTGGGAATGGTTGTATGAACCCCGTTTGCGAATGATTGATTCGATATATTCAATTGAGGCATTAATCAGAATTGCATGAGTCTTGATCAAAATTTTGTGATTCCTGCTTTAACCTAGAATGATAGTCTCTGCATATGTTAAAAGAGCAACCTTAAATTGGAAGTTGTGAATCGATTGCTTTAGTTGAGAAATTGATTCACTTCTCTATACTGGAACTGAAGCCAGTAGAGGAAGTTTGGCATGTTATTGCCTTGGTTAGTTTATGCCGGTGGAGATTAGTCGCCCGCCGGGTATTCGAATTGAGAGGGTCTGGATTACTTTAGTTGGCCAAACATAAAATAGGTTGAGGAACGACGATTACCAAATCAAACACTCAAGAGATAAAGCAATAAAACATGTGTAAATACGTCTGAATCAGCTTTCTAACACAAGACATAGACAAGTTTTGCCCGCCTTGTGCAGGTCAGGACATGAGTCATTCATAGCATACCGGGTATTCGAACTGAGAAGGTCTGGATTACTTTAGTTGACCAAACATAAAATAGGTTGAGGAACGACGATTACCAAATCAAACACTCAAGAGATAAAGCAATAAAACATGTGTAAATACGTCTGAATCAGCTTTCTAACACAGGACATAGACAGGTTTAGCCCGCCTTGTGCAGGTCAGGACATGAGTCATTCATAACATACCCTTTTCGTCATAGGTCATGTGGCATATCAGGGTAAATTCTGAAATGGCAGGGCAGAGTAGGGTATCATAAAACGCACCCTGCTTTGGACCCATTGTCATTCTAAATGAGAGTAGGTATTATTTCTCGTTGAAACTGTATAATCTTAAGTCCTATACAGAAAAGGGTAAGGTAATCTTACGAGATTAAGTGAGTATGATTTTTCTTATTGGTGACTTCGTCCATACATTTGATCTTAATTGATATGTCTAGTAACATTGAATAGTGTGCTATATTTCATCAATCTTAATATATATATATGGGTTAGACTGGCATACGTCAGACGTATACTATACGCCAGGTACTACTAGTATATATGGCGAGTTCTACGATACCCTCGGTGAAATCTGGGGTACCGCATATCTTGAGTATGAAAACACCATCTAGACCTTGAATTGACCGATCTTTCGGACATAATACTATACTCTAACCTTTAAAGATCAAAATCTAGGTCTCAATTCTCCAAATGTTATACTCCACGATCAATTTAATTAGAAATAATAATCAACGGTTATGATTCTGGCAAATATAGGCACAAAAAGGGATGCCCCATCTTAGGGTTTATAGATTATGATTTTGATAATTAGGACCTAGGCTTCACTCATTAAGGGTTAGGGTATAGTATCAGACCCAAAAATCCAGCTAATTCGAGGTCTAGATAGCAATTCCATACTTAAAGTATGCGGTACCCCGGATTTCGCCCGGGGTACCGTAGAAGCCACCATATATATATATATATTTTCATTATCACCCTTGCGGATGAAGCAGATAAGAGCACCTGAGACAACATTAATCTTGAACTAAGTACACGCTAGCAAAATAGAAAAGTGAAATTATAAAGCAGAGAGTGGAGCCCAGGATAACGGAGGGCCTCACGTGTCACTAAATGGGCAGACCGATTCGCTTCTCGAGGGGTATACGCATAATGAGCTTTAGGTAAATGTTCCAACATAGAGCAAGACTCGCAAAGTAGTGCACCCGCATGAGCATCGTGAGTTGATCGAGTCTCCAACTGCTTGAGAATGCCTTGCACATCACCGGTAATTGTAAGGAAGTGGTTAAGTACCATACACGGGCTTGTATAAGATCCAGCATAACCTTATCCCAACAACTCGAGTTATTGGGACCAACTGGTTCATGACATGGTATCAGAGCTGGTTTGTCCTTGAGGTCACGTGTTCAAGTCCTCACGACCTCCAATATTAACCGTTGTCTTCAAGAACATGGTATAGCGGGCCTGTGCAAACTTCAAGCCCATGAGTCGGCTTTCGTTTGAGGGGGCGTGTAAGGAAGTGGTTAAGTACCATACACGGGCCTGTATAAGATCCTGGTACCGAATGAGAAGAAGTAAAGCCTCTCGAGCCGCTAGTAATTCCATTAATGTTGGAGCGATAATGGCCGGTAATGCCCAACCAAAAGCAAATACCGGGTTTTCGCTGACATGCCCAACAATGCCCAAAGCTCCATGGAAGGGTTAGATGTTGCCCCATCCACTGCAATGCAAAATCCATGTATTCTGGTCATCGGTGGATCTAGGGTTGGGCCAACCCGGGCCACGGCCCAGCCCTCTGCCGGATCCATAGCTAGTATAGAGCTTATAAATTTTTCGATTTAGGTATTCGGCCCAGTATTATTTAATGGTCGGTCGAGTGTAATTTGATAATAATTTTGTGTAGTTAGAAAAATGGTATAGATGAACATATGCAAATCATTACTCTCTGCTAAGTTTAGGAATTCTAGCCCGAATGATTTTCATTTGAAAAAAAAACAATAAAACCTAAAAGTCTAAAATGTAAAAGAATGTATAAAGTTTCATTGAAATAAGAAAACCCTCTAAACAAATTGATTTGTGGGTTGATTCGTCTAGTGTTGACCTTGCCTGTTTCAGCGGTTACCATGGAGAGAACATTTTAAGAAATGAAATATATGAAAACTAATTTTGAGTAAATAAAATTTATTAGTTAAACCTTTGAGACTTTCCAAATTATTAGCCAAATCTTTCGAAATACAAAATATTAGCTAAATATTTTGTAACGCATCAAAATATTAGTCATTTGTCTGTTATCGTTGGTAATCTTGTAACTATTTTTTTATTTGAAATACTAAAATTTAAAAATATTGACTATTTTTGTTTACGATATATAATATTATATTGAAATGCGCCCTGTGCTCTACTGTATCCGCCGCTGATTCTGGTGGGAGATATATGACGGTGAAGAGCTGAGCAAAGATTCTAAGCGGGCGGTGTGATAACAGTTTTATGCGTGACCTGGTGCGAAATGAATTGGCGGTGGAGAGAAGTGTGGTAAATTGAGCATGAGGGCGAAAGACGACATTGTTTCGTCCCTTCTAAAGGCGCCAACAGATAAGTACCCATTGGCCATTGCACAATCGTTGTAGGCGGAAATCATAACAATAACTATCTCCTAAAAATAGAAAAATGAAAAGTAGGTTGGATCAATGAAGGGAGCATAATACCACAACTTTGGAGAAGCGCAATGGCCCACCGACACAGCAGGAACATGTGCTCTAATGATTCTCCCTCGACCGCACCACAAACTGTACAAGAGTCATCTACCACAACCCCATGGCGTCGCAAGTCTTCACAAACTGGTAGAATACTAAAAGGATCCTCCAAAGGAAATTTTTTAATTTTGGGGCCAAGGCAAGGCCCCAAACTTTTGGCCAAAGAGAAGCATCCAAAGGGGATGTCGTAGCCGTGTGAGGGATATGTCGGAATGAGTTCAAAGAAACAACAAGACAGTAGGCAGATTTTACGGAGAAAATACTCTTATGATGCAAGACAAGACTGTCCAAAGAGGCATTACAGGCGGGGTAGAGGAATTGCAAAGATTGCTTGTACTGTTGTACAGAGTGCTCTTCAAAAACTGCCAGTAAACGCTCCAAAGAAAGACTCTGAGGCAACCGATTTAGTAAGAGCCTCTAAACCGGCCAACGAAAGACTACGGCGTTTCCAACCCTGTAATCGCTTTGCCACTGCATCTTCAATAAATCTGAACTTTGCTCATTTGGAGCGTTGAACGAGGGAAGGAAGTCTCAAATATCTACCCCGAGTTTCAATGTCTAGTAACATTGAATAGTGTGTTATATTACATCTGTTAAAAATTTAAACAGTATAAAACGGAATGATTTGTGTTTCTTATCTAGGTTAAATAAGTTAGGGTATTCCTATGGTGACTTGCAAGTCAACTAAACTTGAAAAAAATGGTCGACCTCCTCTGTTAAGTGGTCGACCACTTTTCAAGAAAATGGTCTACCACTTCCACCAAGTGGTTAACCACTTGAAGGTAAGTGCACCATCAGGTCGACCGCTTAGTGGAAGTGGTAGACTATTTTCTTGAAAAGTGGTCTACCATTTGAAGACTTTTCAAGAATATGGTTTACCATATACACCAAACAGTCTACCAGTTGAGACAACTGGTCTACCTCTTTCGGCAATGGGTCGACTTGATGACACACTTATCTTCAACTTATACCCGCTTGTTGTAGGAGGTAGACCGCTTTCGCCTAGACAGTATACTGATTCCGCAAAATGGTTTACGTACCTCTTCAGGCGAACAATCTCCGCTTTCTCGAACGGTCACCCAAAGGACAAAGTTATATTATACTTGCATTAAGAAAATAATGGACAATAGGAGACTTACAATAGGAAATTATTTTGTAGTAATGCAACATCCTATCACTTGTGGGCAACCAAATTCCTACCCAAATTATAGGCCAAGACAAAAGAAACAACACCATCTTTTAACACTTTTAGAATAAAAATTCACAAGAGCAAGATGATATATGAGATTTATGGACTTTGAAGATATGACACAATTGTATAACAATTATACTCTACTTTTTGAGCATCTTCATGACAACAAAAATTGTAAAAAAATTCATAACACCAATAGCAAACATATATGCTCTAGCTTTTATACTAATTTTAACTCTCTTACTAGCAAACATATATATTATTACCGGTTGTTGAAAGTGGTGGACCGCTTAGTGGAAGTGGTAGGTCGTTTTCCTGTAAAGTGGTCGACTAAGGCCGTTTTCCTGTAAAGTGGTCGACTATTTAGTAGAAGAGGTCGACCATTTGTTGAACATTGCATAATGAAAAATAGTACATCTGGTCGATCGTTTCAATAAACCGGTCGACAATTTTGTTCAAATAAGTCGACAGTATAAGTGAAGAGGTCGACCGTTTTGTTCAAGTGACGATGACTTGCGAGTCACCATAGCAAAGTCCGATAAAATAATGTCTGGCAAGCCGTTTTTACCGACTACAGTATTTAGAGGGATTTACTTTCACTATAAAACTCACTTTACTATTTCTATTAAAATTAAAAATATTTTAGTTCGTGAATATCATGTCACTAATCATTTGATTCCTAGTTCTCAAAATTTTAAAATATATTTAATTATAAATGTTATATCAACACCACAATTAATTTTTTATTCTCTTCCTCCATGGCTACACCATTTAAAACAATGTTATCGAGCTAGAGCTAACATCTCCTATAAACATAAATTAAACTAAGCCAACTATATTATTAAAATTAACTTAGTAATAGGCTAATAGCAAACAAAACGACATGAACTTGACTGAACTTGATTTAGATATCTTCATGATGAAGCAGGACACCTTTTTACATCCCGTGAAAGTTGAAACCAATTCCTCCTTGTCAAATTACTAAACAAAAAAAAAAAAAAAAACAATAATAACTTGATCCCAAAAATTAAATTACAAAACAATCATCAAACCATCTGAACGGACCTCGTCACATCAGCGTCGTACAACGAGTTGGTATACCTCCGCCCTTGCCCGTCGTCGTACGGCGACTGCTCCTCGCTCACCGTCGCCATCGAGTTCTCATACCTCCTACCGCCGCCGTACCCGGGCACAAACTCCACCGGCAGCCCGCTCTTCGGGTTGAACGAGTACACATAGCTTTGGTCCTCCTGATTATCCTTGGAGTTCTCGAAGCTTCTCGAAGCATAATTCTCGTACGGCGAGCCAGGCTTCGAGTAAGTACTCCCCAGCCCCACCGAGCTGCCGGATCTTGCCACGGCACCCGCCGCTGCCGCCTCGCCCTCCCCCAATAGCGCGAACCCTTCCTCGCCGTGGGCGGCGTAGTCGCCGACGTACAGCTTGTCCTCCGACATCCTCAGCGGCACCACCAGCCCAACCAGCCAGCAGATGGCGCTGGTGACGACGACGTTGAGGGCGGCGATGAAGAGCAGCCCCGCGGCCTGGACGCCCAGCTGGCGGAACCCGGCGGAGGCGTGGTTGTTCTGCAGGGCGTAGGCGAGGCCCGTGTAGCGCTCCCAGTCGGGCACCATGAAGAAGAGGCGGCAGAGCTTGGGGACGGCGAGGATGCCGGTGAGGATGCCGCCGAGGCTCCCCGCGACGGCGTGGGTGTGGAAGATGGCCATGGGATCGTCGACGTGGGTGAGGAAGGCGAGGCGCTTGTGGAGGACCATCATTGTGTACCACGGGATGCTTCCGGACACTACTCCCATTATTACTGCTGCCCACCCTTGCACCACACCTGCTTCATTGTCAACAAGAAACATGTGTTATACGTTTTAATCATAGTTCAACGGTTTCATATACTTAGAATCGACCATTGAATAAGAGATCTGGTCTAATAATAATATCATTAAGTCTGAACCTAGAAATCACATATTCGAATTTCAAGTATCTTATGTTCCGACCAACCGTCGGATACTTTCTAAGAAAATACGGTATGTTTATGGTGGGGTAATAAAATTAAATTAATTTAGTTACCTGCGGCAGGGGTGATGCAGACGAGGCCGGTGATCATGCCCTGGACGGCCCCGATGACGGAGGGCTTGCCGAAGAAGATGCAGTCGAGGAGCAGCCACATCAGCAGGCTGACGGAGGTGCATACGTGTGTGTTTAGGACGGCGAGGGACGCGTCGATGCTGGCGGCGAAGGGTCCTCCGCCGTTGAACCCGCTCCAGCCCATCCACAGCAGCCCTGCTCCGGCCAGCGTCAGGATTATGTTGTTCGGCGGGAACTTCTCCCTGTCCTTGTCTAACCTCGGCCCCACCTATATATATTATATATTTCGCCGGCAAAAGAAATTAACACAAACCCCTAAAATTTTCGTTAAAAAAAAAAAACTTGCATAAGAAATATCTCACTTACTAATTAATTAGCGGCGTGACTAATTATGCACTTTAATATCTCTAAAAATTACTTGTGCATATTACTTTACTACACTAAACTTGAGAAAAAGGACAAGAAGAGAGAAGACTAGGCTAGGCCTTACCCAAAACGACGCCGTGATGCCGGCGAACCCAGCGGAGACATGAATGACATATCCGCCGGAGAAATCAATGATCCCCAACTTGGCCAGCCACCCGTCGGGGCACCAAACGCTAAACGCGCCCACCGTATACGAAAACGTGAGCCAAAGCGGCACAAACATGGCCCACGCCAGGAAATTCATCCGGCCCAGCAGACTCCCGGCCACCAAAACCAACGTAATGCACGCGAAAACCCCTTGGAAAAACACCATCGTGGCGTTGGGGAAGTTCCCCAGAAACGCCTTCCTCAGCAGGAAGTCCTCGTCCAGGGAGGTCCCCGGGCGGCCCCAAAACGGCAGCATCTTGTCGCCGAACGACATGCGGTATCCCCACCCGACCCAGCACACCATGACGGCGGCGAAGGCGTAGAGGGCCATGAAGGCCGAGTTGACGGCCCATTTCTTCTTCACCAGGCTGCCGTAGAGGATGACCAGGCCCGGGATTGTCTGGAGGCCCACGAAGGCCGCCGCCGAGAGCTGCCACGCGTTGTCGCCTTTGTTTAGCCACTCTGGGTTCGCCTCGTCGGGGACCAGGTTCGGAGGGAGCATGGCGGCTTGCTCCATTAATTTTGCTTGCTTGATGTCTGTGTTATATTTCGCGGTGGTCTTTGAGTTGGTTTATAGTGGAATGTTGGGAAGATTTGAGAATGGCCGGCTAAGGGAGGCACAAAAGAAAAATTTTGTCTTTTTTTTTTCTTTTTCTTTCCTTTTTCGTTGTTGTGGTTGTTGTTGTTGTTGCTGCTGCTGTTGTTGATAGATACGGCATGATTATTATAATAGTTATTTACGGTGAAAATGAACTTATATATATGTTGAATGATTCTAAAAAAATATTTGGCGGAATACCCAAAACTTTTGGTGGGTTGTGACAAGCAACGAAGGTCGCCAAATATAATCTTTTGTGAAAGATTTAGGGATCTACGAGACAAATCAATTTAATTGGTGATTCTGCTGGTTGAATAAATGGGAGGTGAATGAAGTGGCCTTTTTAAGTCATTTGATCACATATCGAATGACTGTTATATATATCTAAAAAAATGCGAGACGAAATTTTTTATGATTATAGAATGCTTATTCTGGTATGCATGTATTTAAAATTATGAATTGTTGATTGAATGTATGAAAAAAAATATAATTACATATCTAAGCACATCTTATATTAAGCAATCAAGTTGAATTGAAGACAAAAAAGATAAGCTAGCTGCAGTGGCGGAGTCGGAAGTTCGAAATAAGTGTATACTATAAATATATGAACAAATATTTTAGAAAGTTAATATTCATGTAAGTAATTCATTCGTCTAAGAAAAAAAAATCTATCAATACAAGCTTCTTTTTCTATAAACAACAATGACTTGTTTCATATCTAGAAACAATTGTAAATAAATATTTATTACCTATATATATATACTTAAGTAATTATATCCAACTAAATTCTTTTTATTGTATATAAAACTTCCCTCTACCTAAGTATCTATTTGATTAAAATCCTATATATACATTTATGTGGAGGTTAATAATTTTGTCCCTAAATTTTAGGTGCGTCTCAAACCAAATAAAAATTAATCCTATTTAATTAATCAAAGCTCTTAAAATGGGGATGTTATATATGATTGCAACATCATCAATCAATATCAGTATCTCCAGTGATCATCTCAAATTCCCATATGGAGGATTGAGCAATAAGATGAGGAGAAGTAAAAGCAATGCAGGCATTGGATCCTACATATGGACAGAGATGGCACTGGCTTCCAAAGGGAGTAGGTCCAAATTACATTGTTGGCCGTCCAAGGAATGCACAAAGTTGTAATTGTAACACTAATTTTATTCCTTCAACCGCAGGCTTACTTTGATATGTGTCCAATAAATGGGCCTTATCATCAACGAGCATTTTGGGCTTCACGGTGAGTATGTAAGTTTGGGCCCGCTCTCTTCTGAACTTTAGGATGGCTTTATCAAAAATACTGCAACTTGTGACGGGAAGTCATAAGGGAGTAACATCTCATACCAACAAGGTATAATGTGGAACATTAAAAGCCGACAACAAACGACATTCTAGACAGATCGTTGGCTCTAGGACAGACCATCATTAGTTCAGTTTGTGGAGAATTTTCCTGAATTCTGAATGAAAATTGGGATATAGACTATCTTCGGGCTTTTCTTACGGAGGAGATGATAATGCAGATATGTAGACAAAAGTGCATTTCTACGTAGAATCGTAAGCTTTTAAGTTTAAAAACGCGGTTTTAACTACAATAGTTATAAAAGCTGCGATTCTGACAATAAACATTTTGGTGACCTAAACACGTAAAAGCGTAAGTTTTTAAACTTTGAACCGCGATTTTTACTACATTATACAACTTCTTTCTGTTCCCCAGGAGCCTGGAGCGAACACACCAAGCTGGCGACTGACAGCTTCTGGTGAGTTTTCAATCAAGTCAACTTACCAGCTACTTCGAGCAGGAGAGGCAGAGGGTGGCCATAATCATCCTGTGTGGAAAGCTACCTAGCGAGAGTACAAAGCCTGGAGCGCACGAAAACCTTCCTCTGGTTGGTTCTGCATTGCCAGTTGCTCACGACAGGAGGGAAGACGTTGTCTACAATTTGCTCAAGGAGCCTGGGCAATCAACGTGCATGTTTCGTGAGAGCAACTTTATTGTTGATCATTTGGCCTCTGTAGGCCATTCTGTATCTGTTGGAGTTCATTTTCTAGATTAACTGAGCCCTGCTTTGGGATATTGGTTGTATTTTGATAGGATTGGAGTCCAAATGACTCGCTTAGTTAATACTTAAGGGTTAGAGCGCCCCTCTGCGCTTTGTTTTAAAAAAACACACACCACCATTTTCTCATAAACCAAATACTAACTATTCTCTATTTGTTTTGATAAAACCAATAGTTTACATTTAATTCCAATAATATTTTAAATAAAATCGGTTACTATTTTGGAGACTAGTTTCAATTATTGGTCGTGGTGGTAAAAAATCAACATAAATTTTATATTTGAAATAAGAAAGTAGTATTGTACAATATACATAGCTCGTACCCAAATAATATGTTTTGTTGGTTGATAATGATTTTTGTTTACGTGATTGATCTTATTGGGATAGAAAACAAGATAATGTAATGCATCAAATATGTAAGGGTAAAATAGTAACATGAAAATGATTCATTTAAAAATAACTACATTGACAAATACCTACATTATCGAATATCTATAGTTTTCAAATGTCTATATTCAAACAAATTACTCATTTTGAAACTACATCAAGCAATAGTTTTGTTCATAATAGTGCTGGTGGACAAGAGCTCAGTTTTGACAAATTTCTCACATACTAGCACTTGAGATTAGATCAGCTACTCCACTTAGGGGATGAAACTGGGACAAATCCAGTCCTGGTCCTCCCATTACTCGAAAAAACCCAACCCTATATGGTCAAGCATCCAATATGGCCCGACCTGACCTTGTCTGACCGGTACGGGTCGGGTCGGGTTACAAGGTCAACTACTTTATATTAGTTCACTTAACCCATTTAGTCCCTCTTTATTTAAGTCCACATTTTTTTTTACAATTTTAGCATAGTTTAATTTAAATTTTAAATAATTAAAATTTTAGCTTAGTTTAAAATGAAATTCGTCAAGAACGATATTCGAAATCAAATGGGGCCAATTTATGAATGATTGTCTAGTTACATTCATGGAAAAACGATGAATCAATGTTATTTATAAATTAAAAGTTTTGAATCAATTTATTATTATTTATTTTTGTGAATACCGTTGATAAAATTTCTAGGTCCGCCACAGTGCAAATTATTCTTCAATCTTGTCATAGGGTCCATTTCCTGCTAAATCAAGTGGTAGCAGCCTAAAAGTAAAGTTATATTCAATATTCTTAACCGGAAATATACGGTTTTTAAAATAAGAATTGACTTGTATTTTCTATTTTTTTTTTTCATTTTCAATTGATGGATTGTAGAAAAAGGAATACTCATGAAACGTGAAGGTGGAGGTAACTTTCCAAGTCAACGATGGCATTGTAAGGGAGGGATAGTTGTCAAATTAAAGGAATGGACCACATTTTTAAGCCACCCTTTCATTTTCATTTCTGTAATATATGAGAGGGTTGCTGTATTATTTTTTGAGGAGGCTAGAGATATTGATTGAATGATAGATATGAATTTAAACAGTTTCATACTTAAAATTCCACATTTCAAGCATATGAACTACTAATTTTATCGACAATAAGACAGTGATGCGTGATGTTAGTACATGGTATATGTTTCACTATGTAACGTCTCCCAACAACTCGAGTTATTTGAATCAACTGGTTTTCGACATGGCATCAGAGCCTTCTCTGACTGAGAAATCTTGTATTCGAATCTCAACTACCCTCATTTGTTAAGCACATGGTATTCAGACCTGTGCAAATTTCAAGCCCTTGTGAGTGGCTTTCGTTTGAGGGAGCATGTTAGTGAGTGGTATAAGATCCATTATTGAACCTCTTTGAGTTATTGGGATCAACCATGTTCTTGACATGGTATCAAAACTTTCCGTGACGAAAGATATTCTGTTAAGCACATGATTTTCGGACCTGTGCAGATTTCAAGCCCATTTACAGTAACTTTCGTTTGAAAGATGTGTTAATACATGAGATATGATCCACTGTAGCAGTTCCTCTCCCAACAAGGATCAACTGATTTTTGACACATGAATCCGTGTATAATCATTCAACTAATAGTAAAAAAAAAATATTCACCATTATATATAACATTTGCATGTACAATTGACAATATGTTGAAAATTCATCATCAAACGATTTTATAACTACATGGTGATGATTTCATATTTTTTGAATCGTTAGTGTCACAGAAATGTGGTGAGATTTTATGACCAACATTAGTATAAGCAGCCGGATGACGGTATCAAAACAATGGTGGGTAAAAATAAAAATAAAAAATTTCTCCCGTAACTTATTGGATAGTGAACTTTCGAAGTGAGAAAGGAGAATAGGCAGCTGATCAACAACACCGTCTGCAAGACTGCAAATCTTTCGAAAATCAACTTCACACTTTAAGAAAAAACAAAAAAACAATTAATGACGCCGTGTTCCAGAAAACCCGTCATTTTGATTTGAAGAAGAAGGTAGCTAAAAAAAGTCAGTCTTCAATTTCTTGCCATGACATATTTTCCATGCATTGAACAACGAATCCATACAACAGCCGTACGTTCAAAAGTCTTGACTTCTCTGACGAATCACGAACAATCTATATATATCGATTATTATCCCCATGAAAATCTTCTCCTCATTAACTTCTCTCTAGCTAGCTTATCTATCTAGTAATGGAGGTTTTAGCAGGAGAAGTCCTGAGCGAAGATCAAGTCTTCGAGTTCCAAGAAGCATTTTGCTTGCTCGACAAGGATGGCGACGGTAGGATTACGATCCAAGAACTGGGAACGTCAATCCGGTCGTTGGGACTGCATCCGTCGGAAGGAGAGCTGAAGGAGATGATAAGGCAAGTGGACGTGGAAGGGAAAGGGAGCATTGAGTTTGGGGAGTTCTTGGGATTAATGGCGACCAAGATGAAGGAGAACGAAGCCGACCAGCAACTCAGGGAAGCTTTCAGAGTGTTTGATAAAGACCAGGATGGCTTCATTTCACCAAACGAGGTAAGTTGATGGATTTTCATGGAGTTGGATCTCACTCTTTGTTTGAGGTTTTGCTTTTCTCCATAGCCTTTGGTGTTTTT
This sequence comes from Linum trigynum, assembly GCA_964030455.1. NCBI lineage: Eukaryota > Viridiplantae > Streptophyta > Magnoliopsida > Malpighiales > Linaceae > Linum > Linum trigynum. Next base: position 35,327,468 of record OZ034813.1, on the reverse strand, counting down.
TACTGTTCTTTTTGGTCTGGTTTTGACTTATTCTGGAAGTCTAGTACGGGGGATCGGGGATGGATCCTGAGAATAGTATGCATATCTTAGTTAGTTGGCATGGGAAAACATTAAAGTATCATGGAATTATTTTTTTTTTGTTTAGGAGGGAAAATAAAAATTCTGGTCATTTATTATAAAAAAAATATATAAGAATAAATTCCGGTCTCCTTTTTCAGCTAAGCATTTTTGTTTCACTTTGTGACTGCGGGGTCTACTAAATCTGGGGGTTCACCTGCTTGAGCTTAACTCGCTTTGCGAAAGCCTACCACTAGGATCCCATTATGCCTCCGGGAACACCCATCTGATGACTTGAAGGATCGAACCTGGGAGTTGCCCCTCCCAAGTCGTCACTTTTCTCCGCACTCACACCAGTTGGGCTATGTGACCTTTGGCCATCCACCACATTCTGAGTTGGGACTGCAAACAAATCAATAAAAGGAAATTTCAAATTGAATTTTTCCAACTTATTTTCTTTATTATTACGGGGGATGAATATTGTTTTGATCTGTAGTTGCAATGTGATCTTGTTAATTTGACTGATTTTATGAAATCTTGTGTTGCGTGAAAATGCAGCTGAGGCACGTTATGACGAACGTAGGGGAGAGAGTGACAGATGAAGAGCTTGAACAAATGGTCAAGGTAGCAGATTTGGATGGGGATGGCCGGATTAATTATGAAGAATTCGTCAAAATGATGCTTCCTTCCTTCTGATAATATACATATAAAAAGCTAGCTATAGTGTAAGAGTAATATCATTATCATGTATTTCTATTGCACTACACAAATGGGATCTAAATATCCAAAAAATTTAATGATCTATGTTTATGTACAAAAATCTTATTGTACAATTTTTCCATTTCAAAAATATTATAGCACTTGTATCATAACTAGGTTATCCATTAGATCACTCATATTATTATCCGAGATAAAGATAGAAGCAAACGTCTCTAACCTCAAAATGACTGCATCGCGACGAAAAAATAAATCAAAACCCACCAAGCACTATAGAGACAATGAAGGAGCTAGTCGCGCTAACATAAGGGAACCCATGTTCCTAACACGACCTACAACACAACGACTCTAACTAATGAAGTAAACAGAGCAAATCACTAATCTCTAGGAAGATATATAGCACATTCTCGAGCATTGAACTACTCTCCATTACAGACTTCATCCAAAAGTACTTGAGCATCCCTAAAGAAGGTCATCAATGTCTAAACCTGTTTGCACACTATCAGACTACATCTCACACAACCAGATGCTCCAAGAGAAATGGATCATCTATCCGCTAATAACACTTAGCCTCATAAACAAGAACCAAATCCAGGACATTCTGAATCAACCATTCTCCATCCCTATGCGAAACTAGTATGCTAAATCTAACACTCTTCGCAATGCCAAGTGAAACAATAACAGGATCACATTATAATTGGTAGTATCCATACGATGGATCTCTATTACTATTACTCAGTTTTAGTTTATTATCTAGCCGATTCAGGTTTCAAGTTTTAACAATTATACTACTCTAATTAACACTGAAATATGAAACTAACTAATTACAAAGTGGGAAGCTCGCTCATGCAGTGATTACCCCTAGCCACTAGCCAGATTGGTGATTAATGGTTCTCTAACTTCGTTTCACTCTTTGTTCATAATGCAGAGAGTCCTTAACAAGTCTTGAATCTCGACTAAAGCAATCGAAGTTCTACTTTCGATTGCCTACATGAACTTTATCCTCAACTAAGACAACCGACCAAGAAAATTTGAAGAACTCCCTCTACTGGATTATTATACAATACAAAGTAATGAATCGACTCACTCTATATGATTAATATACAATGATTCCCTACTTCCAATTGATGCTTTCTCAATCAACCTAATCATATATTCTCTCTCCTTGGTCAAAGCATAAATCAATAATACTTTATCAAAGAAAATTTGATTCAATAAACATAAAGTATTGGATATGAACTTGAGCTTAACAAGTGAGAGAATTCATACAATCATCAATCAAACACAGAAGATCAAATCACGGAGAGCGCAGAAACTGACATAAGCAGAGTATCATGGGTGGCCTGGATGCAAGAGTATCACTGCAAAATATATGATATTTGTTCCTTCAAAGCAAACTATTGATGTGTAGAAAACATACAGGTGATAAAATAATTCTAGATATGCCTAGGATCGTATTCCATAGGATCTTTTAATAGTAACTACTCAAACCTAACAACTTGAATTTGAGTATGCAATGCAATAGAGTAAATGAAGTGGGTTGTGGTGCCCAAAGATTTTGAGTTCCTAAGCTACTAATGCAAGAAAGAAATGAACAAAGATGTAAGCAATAAAGTAATGATTAGGTAGCTCCTTCTAGATAATCTTGCATACAATATCCTCAATAAGATGCATCTATGCATCATCTACTATAATGACATATCCCTTCCTCTAAGGTCATTCTCTACCTGAGCACGTGCCTCTTGCGAAAGAGATTTGACTAGTTAATGTGTGCTTTGGCTTCATGCCTTCACATAATCAAGGAAGAATAACGAAGTTAGGATAGAATATCCTAATTATGGACTTATGCAAACCATAACCATAACCTATAGCATCGATGATCTAAGAATAATCATTATCCTTCATTATGGATACAAGGGTAGTTAATCCTCCTAGGCATGCTATGCCTACTACAAGTGATTAGTTTCCTTGTTTGCCACAATAGTAGTATAAACAATGACTATAGTAGCATCATAGTAAATTCACATGCATAGAATAATTATAACATCATATGAAATAAAGCATCTGTGATCATATGGAAGAGATGATTAAAGAATCGCAATTACACTAAAGCATATAAAGGCATAAGCATTGATGATTATAACATGAAATGATATAAGCATCTTACGAACGCTTAGAAAGTAATACACAATCATCATAGAATTGACATCCCTAAAAATATCGACTAACAACTCAAACAAGAGTGGAGAACATCACCATAGGTACAAGCATAAATTATGAATGCTTCCCCTCTAAATCTCAATATGAATTATCCTCCTTTATGGATTGCTACTTGTCCCAAGTGGGGCAGGGTAAAAGGTGTCTACAGTTGTAGGTTTGTGCCTCTATTTATACTAGTTACACAAGGGGGTTTTCTAGTCTTTTCCTCATAAATTCGACCAAAGTCGTCCTTATAACTCAAATTCCTTCGACTTGTGGAAGAATTTACTTGCAAAGGAAGCTTCTTGGAATGCTAAGGCTGAAACTTCAAACTAACGTAACTTTGCGCTTGATTATCCGATTTTGGCGAAAGTTTTTTTTTATTCCACATCACTTTTCAAGATCTTTCCATTTTCAATTGGCCTTCATCCCCAAAAAAAATGTCGTTTACTACCCCGAATGATCAATTTTTCGATTTAGCCAAACTTTGGAAGGTCATAACTTTATGCTCCTCAATCCGAAAGTCAAAAAGTTTTTTTTATTGTGCATAACTTTTTAAGAACTACAATTTTTACTAGGAAAGAATTTTCAAAACAAGAAATATTTTTTAGTATACGGGATTTTGGGAATAACTTTGCCTTTACTTTTCACAGTTGGAAAATGCGGAGCTCAAATTTGCAGAACCTAAAACACGAGAAAAAACGAACCAATATGGAAAACTAAATCAAATCCAATTTTCAGTTTGATGCCGATGTGTCCGCAAAGAACTTCTTCGTTGGAAAAGAATTCGGGTCCTCAACTGCCATTGAGTTGGGATTTCTCTTCTCTGTATTTGGGTTCTGGTTTTGATAAAAAGTGTTGGTCTTGACCCTAACCCCAAGTTTCGAATCCATTAGGAAATCAAGAAATAAATTTTCAAAAATGTCTACGAATGAGAAATTTGAAACCCAAACTGGAAAGTGGAAACCCCTAATTTTATTTCAAAACCTAGCAAAGATGAAGAGGCAAGTAGTAGTGACCCCGGAGTTGATGCCAGTAACGGTAGACCCACCAAGGGGTTGAACCCACAAGAGAGAAGGAAGTCTGAATCGATGATGAACCACGAAACTAAAGTTTCTAGTGGAGGCGGAAGGTGGAGGCTGGAGTAACAGGGAGAGAGGGAGGGAAAGCAGTTCTGGGGAGAATTTTTTTGTCGATAAGAGGGCAGGTTTTGTGGGAAGAAAGAGAATTTGGGAGGGGGGGGGGGGGGGGGGGGGGGGGGCGGACCTGCTTCAACTAAAAACAATGAAAAAACTCAGAAGTCCCGCTACTCATTTTTTCCTTCCCTCCATAATGAATTTCCTTCAACAGCTTGTAAAAAGGAATTTCTAGCTCTTCCTCTATTATTTCAGGTTAACGAAAATTTTTTTAATTTGGTTGTTATAGTCATTGATATTTGTCGTTAATAGGCCTTTTTCTTGTAATGTTTTTTTCTTTTCGGTTCCTTGATTTTAATAATTAAATGTGGAGTACGTTGTAGCAATCCCCATGGAACGATAATCTTACTTACTTTTATTACTCGATCAATAATTTGCATATATATTTTATCGCATCAGTGTCACTTTGATTATTACCCTTCACTTTCTGCATACAGCTGGCTTCATATCGATGAGTACAAACTACCAAGCATGGTCGATCCATCCATCCATCATCAACTTCATCTTCTTTGGTAGTGGAAAGTAACTACCCATCATATTTCTTTGCTCCGAAACCTCAAAATGCTTCCATCCTTTTTATAGGATGGAAGCAGAGGTCAAGAATGGAATGGCTAAAAGGAGAAAAAAACACAAAGGTGTTCCATGCAAAAGGAACAGAAAGGAGGAAGAAAAACACAATAAAGAAGCTCTAAGATGATCAAGGAAAGATGTACCAGGGCCAAAAGGAGGTAAAAATGCTTTATGAATTACTATTCTGATTTGTTCGAAAGTAAAATTAAGTGTACTGGCGAGTGGTGGAAGCAATTGACACTAAAGTTACTATGGAAATGAATCAAATGCTCCTCAGGCCTTCCTAAGGGAAGAAATACAGAGTGCCCTCTTTCATATGAGAGCAACTAAAGATCTAGGTAATGATGGTTTTCGTGCTCTTTTCTTTTAGAAAAAACAGGAACACCCTTGTCCAAAAGGTCACTAGGGAACTTACCAACTTTCACCATCATGGCACTTTCCCGATTGAGCTTAACGAAATGATTATTGCCCTTGTCCCCAATGTAGTCAAATTCGCGTTTTAAAACTTAAAAACTTACGATTTTACGTTTCTAGGTCACTAAAATGCTTCTACACAAAATCTCAGTTTTTTCAACTTATGTAGTTAAAAACTCCGCTTTAAAACTTAAAAACTTACGATTTTACGCTTCCAGATCACCAAAACGTTTCTACGTAGAAACTCGCTTTTGACTACATTGCTTGTCCCTAAGGTAAAGAATCCAATCTTGCTTAAAGATGATCAGCCTATCAGCCTATGTTCGGTGCTATATAAAATCCTCTCAAAAACAATTACAAGCCGGTTAAATAATATTTAGGATGATATTATTTGCGAGACGGAGAGTGCGTTCGTTACTGGAAGGTCAATCATTGACAATGGCATTGCTGCATTCGAGTGCATTTTTGCAATGAAGAAGAAGATTAAAGGTGATAAGGGTTTCCTTGCTTTAAAGCTTGATATGGCGAAAGCCTACGATCGAGTTGAATGGGTGTTCCTTGAGAAGGTTATGAAGAAGATGGGTTTTGATGATAAATGGATTAAGCTGATAATGAATTGTGTTTCCTCTGTGTCCTAGGTAGTGTCAGTCAACAAGCACAAATCTGACTTCTTCTTTCCTTCGAGGGGCCTGAGGCCGGTAGATCTGTTATCTCCCTACCTCTTTCTCGTATGCTCTAAAAGTCTGTCAGCCCTTTTAAACAAAAATGTGAAGGTAAGGAAAACTGTTGGGATCAAGATTTGTAACAGGGCACTAGTAATCTCTCATCTTTGTTTGCAGATGACTTCATTCTTTTTGCTAGAGAAAATTTGGACGAAGGAAGGAGACTTAAGGAAACGTTAAAGGAGTATTTAAAGGAATCAGGGCAAATGGTGAATCTTTCCAAGTCTGAAGTCTATTATAGTACCAATGTCCCATCACACAAACGTGCATAAATATGCCAGGAGTTGGGTATCAAAGAAGTTGACAAGTTGGCTAAATACTAGGGATTGCCTACGATGATTGGAAGGTCCAATAAGTCGGTATTTAACAATCTTAAGGAGAGAGTTCGCGGGAAGCTTACAAACTGGAAGAGTAGGCTATTCTCTGATGCGGTGGAGCTGATATTTACTGACTCGCCATGGATACACCGCGATTTAAATCGTGACTAGAGCTCAAGCATAAACTCTAGCTGGGTGTAGTATAGGGCAAATATGTTTTAATTGTCAAACTCGGGCCGGTCCATGTACCCCTACTTCTATCGATTAGGTTGTTATCTAGCAAACAGTTTTGGGTTTAAAACTAAGAAAACTACAAAATACACAAACAAGGAAAGTAAATCGAGGAGAATTCTATATGAGAGGACTTCACTTGGGTATTGCTTCCCTTAGTCTCGTGCTAAGAAACAATGAACGAAACCCTAGTGTGCAGGACGTGTTCATATACCGTGAGACGAGTGAAACTAGCTAGGAACAAGCCCTCCTAGTCGATCGATCAAGGATTGCTACAATAAGCTAGCCAACCTAGCTTTCTTAACCGCTTAGCTAAGGATTGCAACAATAAGCTAGGAGGCCTAGCTCTCTTAATCAAACAAACCGAGGAAACCCTAACTCTCTTAGTTGACCAATTAAGGATTGTTGCATTAAGTTAGTAGACTAAATCTCTTAACCTTTTGGCTAAGGATGACAACAAAAGGCTAGATGATCTAGCCCTCTTAACTAACTAACTAACTAACTAATTAACTAAGGGTTGCAAGACCCAACCCTCGGAAGTTAATCCGGACGGCGGAGAGCGACCAATCTTGGTGGGATCATGGTACTACTCCGATACTTGAGGTTTTGACCCTAGATTAACCTAGAAGGGGTTACCTAAGAGGCTAGGAGGTCAAGCTCCCTATGGGACAAAGGGGTATTTCCACCCTCTAGGGTAATTTTGATCCAACAATGATATAATGCAAGCAACACTCACTAATCATGGTTAATTTAAGGTTTGTTCTAATTTGCCTAGGTGGGTGACACTAATTGGCCAAGAATCAAACTTCTCAAAGCCTCTTTCAACAAGGAGATTCTCTCCTCCTAGGTCAAAATGACCCAATCATGAGTTAAAGCTAGCACATTCAATCATTCATGAAAAATACCTCAAATATTTAATAAATATTCAATCAACACAATATAATCAAGTTCTTACATCCTAACACACATCTAGACTAGGATTCACAATATCCAAGTGAGAAGGGAGGCTATTCCATAGCTAGGCAAGGGAAAACAAGAAAAAGGAGAGAAAGAACTATGAAGAGATGACAATCTTCTTTCCTTGTTGCTTGAATCTCCCTTGAGAGGTAAGAATATTCACTCCTCTAGCTTAGGACAAGACCAATCTCCTTCTTCTTCCTTTGAATGGCATTTTCTCTCTCTAAATTAGGAAGAGGAAAGCCTAATCTCTCACTAAAAATCCTCCTTTAATCTGAAAATTAAAACCCTAGCAAAAGCTCCCCCTCTCCTTCAGCTCACTTTCCCTTTTATACCCAGATTGACGCCTATTCACGGTCCCAGTTTACGGCTGTGAACATTCATCATGGACCGTGAAGTCGAGCATATTCGCACCATTTCACTAGTCACTTCACGGTCTGGGGCTGGAGTTCACGGGCGTGTGACCGTGAACTGACTGGACTCCAGTGAGACACGCAACTGTTCTCGAACCTCTGTGTTTCACGGTCTCGGGGCAATTGTCACGGTCGCATTTTCTTTACTTTTTGGCGCGTTTCGGCTCCAATCGTCCCGAAACTCGTCCTCGATCCTTCTACACGTGCTAGGACCTGAAATATAACAAAACAAACACAACCTAGCGTAAAATATGTTGAGAGGCGATGAAATGCAAAGTCAAACTATCAAGAAATGAGGGATAAAATGTGTACAATTAGACCCGAATCACACCCCACCCTTGAACGTTTACTTGTCCCTAAGCAAACCAATCTCAAACAAGGTAATTTTTCAATCTTACAAAATAACTTGAGGACACATCAAAGGGCACAAAGCGGGCGAATCTCAATGGCAATGGGGCATCAATGAAACATTACCAAGAAGGAACAAGATGTTGTATTGGCTATCCCACTGTCCTCAAATATAGAAAGAGACACTCTTTGTTGGACTGAAACAAAAAGGGGCAATTACACAATGAAGTCAGCATACTGTTGGAGTTAAAAAGGCAAGGAAAAGTTGATGATTGGGTTTCCGGGAGCTCTGCAAATGAAGTTTTCTGCTGGAAAAAACTGTGGAAAATGAACATTCCTTGGAAACTTAAAAGTTTTCTTGTGGAAAATCAGTCACAACATACCACCTGTTGGAGTCAAGATTAGTAAGAAAGTGAAACATTCGAGATGAATGTCCAAATTGTGGAATGATTGAAACTACTAAGCACTGCCTTTTGTAATGTAGCTGGGTATCAAGGATATGGAGCAAATCTCTAATTGCTAATCTATTTTTTCAGGCAGAAGACAAATCCTTTAAGGCTTGGCTTCATGCGGTTCTAAACAATGCAACTGAAGAACAACTCAGAAAATTAAATGCCCTCTTGTGGTACTTTTAGAAGGAAAGGAACAATTTTCTGTTTAATAACAAGTTCTTGCAGGAATGGGAGGTGTTTCCTAAAGCTGAAAGGTATATTGAGGATTTTCTTGAAGTTCAGAGGAAGGAGGAGCAAATGAAGCTGCACATATAATACTTAGCTCATAGAGGTGACAATTCTCAATCCAATCCATCAACCCATTAAAAATATCCGCCTAATCCAATTCATTTAAATCCAATCCATTTGATCTAAATCCAATTGGATTGGTGGATTCATGGATCGATCCATGGATCCAAATGGCAAATTACGGTTTGGTATCTATAATTTTTATATTTTAATTTTTTATACGAAAAATATCATTGGAAAATTATGTTTTGATACCTAAAATTTTTCATTATGACATTTTAGTACCTAAACTTTTCACATTTTGCAAATTGGTCATTGGTTGAGGATGCCATTTGAATTCATGGATAATCCACCAATCCACTTGATCAAATCCATGAATCCATTTGATCCATGAATCCACCAATCCATGAATCAATCCATTTGCCACCTCTACTTGCTCACTTCAATCACCAGTCTTCAATCACCAGTCTTCTGTTGAAAAAGAATGGACAAAAACTGTACCCCAAATGTGACTGTTGATATTGTAGCCCGTGCGGCAAATTTCCGTTGATTCTTCAATGAAACTCTTTCAGTGATTTCCTATATATAAAAAAAAAAGAGAAGGATTGAATAGTATAGCACAATGAGCAAATGACTATCTAAAATGCCATTGCTAAATGATGATTACATTCGATATTATCCTAACTTAATATTAGGGAGTGAGGGGTTAACATTCCTGCCGAAAGGTAAGGTTAGTGGCGCTAAAGTACTTGATAAGGTACAACATATATATATATATATATTCATTTCCAAAAACCATTATTACCTCTATATCATGCCTTGATAACTACATGCATGATTGAGTAAGAAAAAGTTATAGTAGTAGTTAAATGTAAAATCCGTAGAAAGAAAATAGTTAAATGTAAGTATGTAACCATAACCATCATCATTAGTTACCACTTCAATGTGAATTAATGATGGTTGAGTCATCTTTTCTAGATACAATATTGCTCCAGTGCTTTTGGCCTCGTTTGGGGTTCATATAGGGAAACCTCTCCATGATTGATCACGGTGAGGAAAAAATCTATGGCCTTAGAATTATGATGTACACCAACTCACTCACATGGCAGAGTGATCATCTCTCAACAAGTTAATGCTATTTGATCATTCAACAACAACAAAAGAAAAACTTAAATGAGCTTTCCTCAATCCAATGCAACTAGCTAGCATACCTTCAATTTTAGGCCGAAAGGTTGAATATATGTAAACGAACCTCGCAATCTTCGAAGACCAGTAGGACAAAAATCTCTGAGAAAAGTTTCGAGAGTTGGTGATATTCAAAACATGGCAAAACATAGATGTCGAAGTCCAGCTTTGCCCTTCGATAATCAAGTCAAATGAAAAAAAAAACAACAGAAATCAAGGGTGCCATGTCACACCTCAGTTGAGGATCGATGAATAATCGAGTCAAATCAGATTATGCGAGGGCACGTCCGATCCTGAACCGGTCGGGCTCTACAGTCCTGATGCCCATCTTCCGACCCGGACTTACGATCAACTCCCTAACACTCTCACCCGTTTAACCCTAAATTACATCATAGACATTTGTGGATCTCAAAATTTGGCCAACAAAGATAGTAATTATAAGTAAGAGTGGGTGGGAATATAGGAAGCACAAAGAAACAACCCAGAAAAGCCATACACAAAGTTTTCCCCAGCATGGGTTCCCCCCAACTTTTGTATGATTAGGTTGTGTATGAAAAGTTCCACACCATGTTCATATATCCTGTTATGTTTTGTTCCTGACGAACCTTCAATGCAAGCCCCTATGATTAAGTGATTAAAAACTGAAGGGTTTGGAAGATTGAGTGAAAACAAAAATAAAAAAAATGGATAGAAAAGGCCTAATCAAAGCCAACTTTAAATTATGAGATGGGGCTCACTTACTTTTACAGACCTAATGTTCCAAATGTCACCTAATTCATGGCAACCCCTTTAATTATTGCTTTTCAATGTGTTGTTGTTGGGACCAATCGAAACACAGCTAAGAAGACTCGTTTGTTAGCACATATAGTCCGTTTATTTATTCTCAATTTTTCTTTTTTTTCCCCCTTTTTGATGATAATCATTTTTTCTTATTCGTCGCACTCATTGTTTTATTGTATAATAATAATAATATATAACGTTAACGTCACTAATATGAAGGGTATTTAATTATGACTTAGATTTATACTAAGATTCCTATGCATTCTTAAGAGGGAATAGTATCATGTAACATGACAAAAATCCACTAAGAAAGAAATTGGATACTTGATCACCAATGATAATTGGTCACATGATACAAGATATGATTCGTTGTCACTGGGAGATTGGAGAGGAATATGAAAAGAAGAAAGCCCTCTCTCTAGAAGTTCCAGATCATGTTATTAAGGGGGTTTCCTTATCGTTATTTGATTGAGCATTTGGTAGTGATGGTATACAGGTTCCTGTAAAAAAATGGTAGTGAACTAGTGATGGTATTATAAAAAAAAAAATAGTAGTGATTTTGTAATAGTACTATTTTCTTAGCTTATTTCTTTTTTAACCAATTTCTTAATCAACGTTTTTAGTAGCTTTTCTAAGTTTAAGTTACAATCTATGCGATAGCAATAACATGGTAAAATAAGTAGAAAATATAATTAAGAGGATAAAAGTGTGCCTATATTTAAGAGGATAATTATATTGTAGAATTCATTTTCGAATGGAATCTTGTGTTTAATTGGTATGTCATCAGATTCAAATCTTTAGAAATAAAATAAATTATCGCGTAGAATTCACTTTCAAATGAATTTATGTGTTTGGTATGCCAAAGTAATTTAGTTAATAAAAGAGAATAATCATATAATTATGTTATAATTAGTAAATACATGTGGAATTCATTTGGAAATACCATCTCAATTCCCCGGAATTGCTATAACTAGTTCCAATTCCATAGAATTAAAAATTTAGAATTGAAAATGAATTATTTTAAATACCAAACACAAAAATGTTTCATTTTAAAATGAATTCCTCAAAACTTATGGAATTCATTTATACCAAAATGATAATGTGTTGTAAAATTAGTTTAATTCCATTATAGTAAAAAATTATTATATTGGACTGTACAAATTTACAAAATATTGCTTAATCTTCTGCACATAATTAGCTTCCTTATAATTTAAGAATAAGGTGAAAGCAATTTCTCTTAACTGACATATTAGTTTTTAACATAATCCAAAGTAATTTGGTAGCCCTCTCACTAGTTTCTCTAATCAACCTTTTTTTTTTCTTTCTGAGTGATCAAACATGTTAAATTATCTAGCAAATCTCATTTACATGCATCATAAATATTTAACAGGTGCGCAAGAATCAAAATTTTAGAATTAAGCATAGAAAAGATCATAAGAACAACAATCATACGTCTATATTAAGAACTCAACCCCATAAATACAACACATAATAAGGTTCATCATATCCACCCCACTACAAGTTTAGCTGAAAATAGTGATAAAAAAGCACATAAAACGGTAATTCTGGAGCTCCCCGACAGCTCAGTCTTTGACATTTCCACCGTAGGACTTTGGGTTATCGAGATTGAAGTTTCAAGAGGAACTTGGACAGAGTTTGCAGGATGAAAATATGTGATAAAACTAGCTTTAAGATATCGAGCTATGAATTTTACTTGGCAGCAATCGTCGAGTATGATTATATAACGTAACATATATACAGTGGCGTAGCCAGAAAATTTGTCAGGGGGTGCTTGTTCATGTAATTAAAAAAATCAACTATACAATAAAAAAGTCAACTTTAAACGAAAATATGAAGTCAATAACATAATACCCAAAATTCGTACAATTACATAATAATAGTTATATACACATCGCCTACAATGAACCTCGACGATTGTATGCACGGTTGGGGAAAAGTTGCAGCTTGCTTGCTACCTCGTGATTACGTCTCTTCCATTTCCGGAGATGGAGAGCTTGGAGGGTGGACTCGCCGCCGTTGGAGGATGGAAGCTTGGAGGTCGACGAGTGCACTTGCAGCGCCTCTGCTGCTGGTTAGAGGAAAACGAAAATGAAATTGGGGGTTTCTGCCTTGCTGAGATCGACGATAGTGTTTTGATATTAGGACAGATAACGAACTCTGATATAACTAAATGTGTGTGTCAAATAAATTAAAATCCTCTTCTAGTCGAGATGTTGAGATTGATCCGTGTGAATCATGTTGTCAGAGGTTCGATCTCCATCTCCCACTATATATACTCAATAATTTTTTGCCCACAGCAGCCAAGGGGGCTGCATGCACCCCCCTCCCTTAGACGTAGCTCCGCCACTGCATATATAGGATCAAAACTAATAAATATATCATCCTAAGTTACAGACCGTCAACGGCAAACCCTAACCTAAACCCCAAATTGTAAACTCTAAATTAGTAAATTTTAAATTCTTCAAATTCATGTGTTTTTTATTGTCCATCATATATATCACAAGGGATGAATGTCCTGTTAGAGAGTGGTATAAGATCCAGCATAACCTTCTCCCAACAACTCGAGTTATTGGGAGCAACTGGTTCATGACATGGTATCAGAGTCTGGTTCTGAAAGGTCATGTGTTGAATCTCCATGACCCCCAATATTAACCGTTGTCTTTCAGGCACATGGTATGGTGGGTCTGTACAAACTTCAAGCCCATGGGTTGGTTTTCGTTTGAGGGGACGTGTTAGAGAGTGGTATAAGATCCAGCATAACCTTCTCTCAACAACTCGAGTTATTGGGAGCAACTGGTTCATGACATGTCGATCATATAAAGCAGGCATCCAAATAAAATGTGTGTATTTTTTGTGTTTTCAGTAGCCAACCTTCTTATCATGGTCCATTAAACCGTACCGTACCGACAGTTCAACCACAAAATACCAGTATCGGAGGCTAAACCGATAGGCGGTATTTAACGGTACTAACGGTTGAACTACGGTTAAACCACGATTTTGTTATAAAATGCCCTATCGCTGACTTTTCCGGTATGGTCTCCGGTACGGTTTCATGGACCATGCTTCTTATAGCATACATCGATGGTAAGGCATACATGTACATTCACTTGCAAATAGTCACAAACAAGCTTCTTCCTTGGTTCTTGAAATTTGAAGAATCAACACTAATTAAGGGAGTCTGTTTTTACAATATATTTTGTCACTCACGTTGAACCATTCATGCGAACGCCTTGTTGGCTGATGGTGTGGGATTAAAAGGCATAATCCGTGATTGAGAATCATTGAGCTTAGAATTGACTCCTAAAAACCAAATCATATATGTTTTCCTTCTTAGGTAATTTTTCCGACGAGTAGAACAAACACACACAACGGCGACCGGAATCAAAACCCAGATGGAATGGGAACTATTGATTTTATTACAAAAAATCTTCTTCTTGAATCAAGACGATGATGCATTTAAGACGCCTTGAATCCAACTGGACATGTTGAAATCGTCTTCCCGGGAAAACTATTGAAGATTCTAACCAAGTGAAACATCCTAAGATGATTGGAAACTCTGACTAACTAGCCCAATCCACATAAGTAAATTGTATATTGAACAAATTTAACAACTTTGAAAAACGAGTGAGTACGCGGTATCAGAACTAATGTCATCAAACGGTAAGATCTTTGATAATAAATTCTACAGAATATAAATATACCTGAAAGAATTAAGAGAGAAATGATTCACATACAAATTAAAGGGAATAGAAAGGAATTGAGATGCTATGAATGAGAAACTCCATTCAATCTCGATTGGAAATTATGATAATTCATACATATATAGTCTGAAGATGTCTTGATTTCTACAATTCTTATTACAATTTACAATATATATCTTCTGATGGTATATTAATTTCGAGGGGCTGGTCCCCTTCCTGTCCCATATACCTCTCTTTGAGTCTTGTCTTTAGTATCTGCAGGCTACTTGTGTTGTGCGTGCCTGTATTTCCATCCTCTTTTTGGTGCACACTTGATGCTCACCTTCCGATAAAACAAGAGAAGAGCAAACACAGAAAGAAGAAAAGGGCAGCCAGGCTCATCCATCCGAACCAACCAACCAACTATAGCTTTTCAATTAATTAACGAGGATTTTTAGTTTCTACTATATTATAAAGTATTGGTGTTTAAATGTACAATTTTAATTTGTATCATAACATTAAACTTATAAGTTCAGATTGTACCATAAAGAAATTTGAACTCTTATACTATGCTACAATTTTATAACTTAATAGTTGTACCATCACATAAAAGTACAAGTTCATGTTGTACAATAAAAAAATTTATACAAAAAAATATATATTCTATCTAAATTTGTACCATAACATTAAAAATATAACTTCAAATTATACAATAAATAACAAAACCTATACCACCAAACATTGTAAAATTCCTCTTAATTAATTGGTTAGAAAGTCCTTGTCTTTTCCGCGTAGAGGACAACATACAGAGTCTTTTTATTTGTAGCCAAATAATAAAAAATTTAATTTTAATAATAAAAATAAAAATAAAATAAAATAAAAAAGAAGAAAATGGGTTGCTAGCATGCCATAAACAACAAATCCCTTCTGCATGTGATAGGGCGTGGGCGTGACAATATTCAATACGCCCGCCCTCCTTTAATTTTTTGGCTTTAGTTGGGACCACTTTCTTGTCCATTTTTGCCCCTTATTTATATTCACCTTAATTAATAATTACATGTTAGTTTACTGCACACCATTGGAACGAATTTGGGTGCGTAATTTGTTTCTAAATCACACACACGTTAAACTCAAAATTTTAATCTGGCTTGCCCAAAAGTAAATCTCTCATTTTCTAATATCTTCATCCAAATTATTTTTTTGAAATACACCCTAAAGTAAGAAAATGAAATCGAGAAAGGATGGCAAAGTAACAACACATAACCCTTTTGTTAGCCAACAATTAATAGAGATTCCAATTTGAAATTAAATTTTTTTGAGTTCCCAAACGATCAAGCAATTAATTAAATAAAAAGAAAAGCAGGCCCAACGTACCCAACTGCGTATTTATTCCAGTGGACTCTTTCATACTTGTCTTATGTGGCATCCTTGTCCTATAAGACAACATGATGAGGTTTCTCTCATAAATAAGAAAACCCAGAAAAAAAAGACTGAAATGGAAAAATCAGAGAAAAAATGGGAAGAAGAAAACCAAAAAAAAAAAAAAATACAACTTATACAAGTCATCCTTCTCTTCTCTTCTCTTGTCTATATAGTCCTCTATTCCCATATCCTCTCCAATCCATTCTTTCTTCCCATTATTATCTGTCAAAACCAGAGCCAAGAAGATGGAAGGGCTAAGAAAAGAAAAGGGTTAACTCTTTCCCTCCTCTCCTTCAATTGTTTTGTTTGTATATAATCTTGATGCACCAGTGGCAGTTGAAGCTGCCAGCATGATCTGGGTTCTCCTTTCCAAAAAAAAAAAAAAAAAGGGTTTCTTTCTTATCTGTGTGGAGGAGATCAAGCAAAGGAGAGACTAGATCATATGGCAGCTTCACCTGTTAATGGTGGTCATGCCACTCAACATCATCCAAATCTTCCATGCAGAATAAAACTTCTGCTTAATTATAGCTTCCTTCCTCCTCCTCCTTTGCTCTTCATCTTTCTCACTCATGAAATAGGTATATATGCTTTTCCTCTATCTCTCTCTCTTCTTTTTCATTCCTTGTTCTCTATGCTGAATGATAAAATTTTTTTGGTGATAATTAATCAGATATTGATAAATGGGTTGCTTTGGGTTTGTAAATTGTAAGTAATCAACCTCCTCACATGGAATCTGTCTGCAATATTATTATATGATAATCTTGTGTATATTAGAAACGCATCTGTTTGTTTTATGGTCCTGCTTTATTCTGCTTCACAACAAGCCTGGTTCATGTCAAGTTCATCTTCATATTTTTGTCATTTTGATGATTTTTTTCTTCTTCTTCTTTTTGAAAGTGGGCCTTTAGTTTTGGACATTTTATTATCGTCAGTTTGCAGTAATAACAAATGGTAATCTCTCCTCATCCAGATCTGCCTATTCTCTCTCTGTTTTTGGCCTTACTGATTAACTGGCCTGTTAATGCAATTTATTTATTAACCTCTCCAGTAGAATTTAAATTAAAAAAAAAAACTTTTGAGCTTGTTCCATCTTTCCACAACCAAATCCCAAGAAAGATTGGTGGGATTAGGGCTTGTCATGACTCTAATTCATGTTGTTTTCTAATGTTTCTCTGTGTTCAAGATTGATGTTTAACTAATTGAATTGACAAATTGAGATTGGCTTATATCCTTTCCCCATTCTTATCCCAGTATAGTGTTGGAGGAGCCAACCTTTGATAGCCACGGAGCTAGCTTATAGTGTTGATGTAAGATCACATGTAGATTTTGTAATAAATTTAAGAAATATCATAATTAGTTAAGATTTATTCTTTCTCATCAGGTCAAATTCTCTCAGCGTAAAAATCCTCTCATTTAGATTTATGATTCCGCCACTGTCCCAGTAGCCGCGAATTTTGTTGGAGAGAAACTCACCAAATTTTCATTTGGGGTAGACGGACATTATGTTTTTAATGACATTCGAGAGGGATGATAATGGTGCATATACATATATATCTATTTATATGCCATGAAAGACTTTGGACTGATGAATTTATAATGATAAGATCTGTTTAGGTAGCTAGGTAAGGTAATAAACCAGCTTTTGCTTCCTCATCTCATCTTCATCCCATTTACGGAAATCACAGATTCACAGTGGTATTAGCTTCTCAACAAATTTTGGGGACCATTTTAATTAAAGCAACCTGACTCTTTAACCATTGTTCTTTTGTTACCAATTATATATTAACATAATGTAGACTGTTTGATTGAGTGATATTGGTAATGAAACCTTTGTTTTAAATATGCCTTTGAGATAGTAATGTAATTTTTTTTTTACCAGTTATCGATTGATATGATATTATTTATGGGTATTGATACATGCGAGACGAGAGGGTGACAGAAGCGTCTCGAGCCACCCGTAGCATGCTACATACCTGATCTCTACTCTATATATATGGTTCATTTGCAGGGGCTACTTGTGCTTTAGGAATGGCAATGGGCAGGTCCAGAGCGGGTATCTCGATATCCATACTCGTTTCATGACAGATCGAGTCCAGGTCGAGTAATTTATCATGGGGCGCGGATCGGGGCAGGTCGACCCAATGAGTATCTAATTTATGTGAAAAATATTAGAAATATTCGTTATTTTCATTAAAAACCCAAGAAAGAAACCATAATACGATGAAATGTTAGTTAAATTATTAGAAAAATTAAGGTTTTCACTTATTTGCAAGTTTATTATAGCTAAAATATGAGGTAATAAGAGGAAAATCCTAAATATTTTGACTAAGATTACATGTAATTTAGTCAAGAACGGGTCAAAAATGGGGAGGGTCGGGGCAGGACAGGTCGATGAGAGCTACCCATGCCCGCCCCGCCCCGCCTACGAGATGGATCAGATCCACCCCAAAACAGGCCAAACAGGTCGGGTAAAACGGGTCAGGTCAAAATTGCAATCCCTACTTGTGCCGGCTATCGTACGTTACAACTTTTTTTTTATTATATATAGCTAGAAATTAATTATGTCAGGTTAATATATATATGCTGAATTCCTTATGAATTTCGAGGCAGGACATCAGGTTCTGGCGCTAGTGAACATGTTTGTATACAATTGTGGCAAAGCCATGTTAATGTTTAACACACTAGGCCAACCAACACCAACGTGGTCCTGTGCCACTTATGTCTTTGCTCTGCCTATCACTGGTCATTTCCAGTCTCCCCCCTTTGTTTCTCTTTTTGGGTCCATTTTTGTTCTCACCAAAAGTTGTAGTAGATAGCTAGCCTGCTTCCGGCAACAATTATGATTTCATGTTTTGGAAAATAAGCTTATAATTGATGCTCTCTTTTATATTAGAAATGGGCACAAATAATTACCACAACTTCCTATTGGTAATATATAGGCAAGGGCTTGACAATAAGATTATGCGAGTCAAATAGGGGTGTTCAAATGGTTACCGTGGTAATAACCAAACCAATTAAGTCTAAATTTCATTAACCATGGAATAAAATATCTTAACCAAACTATGTAAATTAACATGAAAACCAAATCAACCAAATAACATTACATGAAAACAATTATCATGTTAATGAATAAAACATAACCATATGTTATTACTATAATTATATATAAGCATTAATAATATGACTAACCATTCATGATTCATATATATTAAATACATACCAATACCACTCATAAGGAAGTTAAAGCTCTCATACAAAACACTTAAACTATACATAGTTTGAGGTGACTGTCATGGCATTGTACGTAATCCTAAAGTGTAGTAGTTGTCCAAAATGTTTTGGTTTAGTAAATAGGCAGACCCGTTTATTTTTGTGACCCATAATGCTTTGGTTTGTTGTGCACATGGAAATAAAATAGGGAATCACGAAAGTTTAGTTTGGTTGATTGCATGGAACTATAAATAATTTTGTATATTAGGTGTATCATTAATTGGTTAATTGGTTTCATTGGGTAGCAGTGTTGAAACCAAACCAAACCACCTAAACCAAATAAGCTAAATTGTTTAACCAAACCAAACCAATTATCCAAATTAACCAAACCAAATTAACTGAATACTACCGGTTAATATGGTTACCACGGTAACCAATTCGTTTGAACACCCCTAAAGTCAAATAGTTGATCGAGGAACAATTACTCTCTTTTTAAATGTCGGTAACTAGCAACTGCCACGATTTTTATCGATGGTTTATAGAGGTCGAATCTAGATGAACTCCATTGATATATAGCACAGGAATGAAACAGATAGCTAGTACGCAAGTCTCTTACTTTTGTCAATTTTGTATCTCCTGTAGGAATATAAAACTTCGTGATCAAGGGCGTGCATGAATGTTGTAATAATTACTAGCTTAGTTTGGCCCTGCGGTAGCTTTTGCATAAGCAGCTTCTGGCCGGAGCTTTTAGATAAGTACTTTTCAAAAAAAACAGTTGAGTGTTTGGCTCTAAAACTATTAGAAGTACTTTTTAATATAAAGATTGTGTAAAATGACTATAAAGGACTTATAATATAAAATATGAATAAAAATCTAAACAATAAAAAGTAAACAAAATGGATCTTGTTAGATTTCTTTTATATTAAATAATATGATTTTATAATTTATTTTATTTTTAAAATGATATAAATGAAGAAAAATTATATTTCCTGAAATAAAATTAGAATATGATAAGGATAATCTTGTATTTTCAAAACAGCTTTTCGCAGAAGCTCCAAATCAGAGCTTCTGCTTTTAAGTTATACAAAAGCGCTTTTTGGCTTTTCAAAAGCCGAGCTTTTATAGGTGTTTGGCCCTGCTTCAGTTTTTGAAGTCTAAAAGCACTTCTAAAAGTCGGGCCAAACATAGGGACTGAAGGATCGATGTCCTCGATCGATCAGTTTCAGTTCCCAGGATATATATACCACAAGCTCACAGAGGAAAAAAAAAGGAAAAAATCCCAAAATACTCTAATTATTAAAAAAAAATCCCAAAATACAGTACTTATAAACTTATTTCCCAAAATACAGCAGTTTCAACATCACTGTTGTAGACCAAGATAGTGATTGCAATCACCGTTTTTGACCAAAACGGTGATAGCATCATCGCTTTGAACAAAAACAGTGATGCTATCACCGTTTTGGACGACGGTGATGCTATCATCGCTGTGGACCAAAACAGTGATCCAATCCCCGCTTTGGTGAACAACGGGGATTACACGACCGTTGATAAGAGACGCGGTGAAGAGATCTTCACTGTTGGATTGAAAAGCGGTGAATAGGCGCGGATCGCTGACGTGGACGCGCGCGGGCACTTCACTGTTAATGACTAAAGCGGTGATAGCCCCGCTTTCCACGTCACCGATCCGCCCCACCCGCGCCTTCACCGCTGCCGTTCGATGCAGTGAGGCGCGGATTGTGGTTTTTCTCCACGATCCGACGCCTAACATCTATCATATCATAATTAATCTAAATATATCATAACATATTTTCCAATAACCGCAATTCACTAAATACAGACATATAATTACTAACACATCAACATGTAAACAATACATAATTATAACATACAGACTCTCGATCTATCATGAGAAAACTAAACAAATTCATCTAAATTCAGTACTAACTAACTAACATCTATCATATCATAATTAATCTAATTATATCATAATATATTTTCCAATAACCGCAATTCACTAAATACAGACATATAATTACTAACACATCAACATGTATACAATACATAATTATAACATACCGACTCCCGATCTATCATGAGAAAACTAAACAAATTCATCTAAATTCAGTACTAACTAACTAACATCTATCATATCATAATTAATCTAAATATAACATATTTTCCAATAACCGCAATTCACTAAATACAGACATATAAATTACTAACACATCAACATGTAAACATTACATAATTATAACATACCGAATCCAGACGAGTTTCTTGAGTAGTAAACCAACTCCAAACCAGCTGAGAAAACGACTAATAAAACACTAATTTTTGTACTAATTTTCTGTAAAGTAGCAAGAGGGGAAGTGGAGGTCAGTATTTATAGGAAAAAACGGCAGCAATCACCGCTGAGGACAATGGCGGTGAACACATCACTGCTTTTGTCCAAAGTGGTGATAACTAGGTCGACGTGACCTAATTTCCCACCTACCAGGGCTCTAAAACGTGGTCAATTATCACCGTTTTGGTCCATGGCAATGATGTGATCGCTTTCGTCAACGGCGATGATAAGGTCGATTATCACCGTTTCGCACAAACGCGGGGAACTCATCACCGTTTTGGTTGAAAGCGATGATGATATCACCGTTTTTGACCAAAACGGTGATTGCATCACTGTTTTGGTTAAAAGCGATGATGCTATCACCGTTTTGGTCAAAAACGGTGATTGCCATCACTGTCTTGGTCTACAACAGTGATGTTGAAACTGCTGTATTTTGGGAAATAAGTTTATAAGTACTGTATTTTGGGAATTTTTTTAATAATTAGAGTATTTTGGGATTTTTTCCAAAAAACACACATAATCAAGTCTCCCATCCCATGATTGACAGTCTCCGAAATGACATTTTATTTATCACACACAAACTTTTGATTATTGCACCATTACTATTTGCAAATAAGGTGTTACTACAGCTAGGCTGCAAATGAGCCAACCTGCTCGCGAGTGGCTCGGCGTTCGACTTGAGAAAAGCTCGTTCGAAATTTGGCTCGTTAATAAATGAGCCGAACATGAGCTAAGTTTTGTTCGTCTCGTGAAGCTCGCGAGCTAGCTCGAC
This sequence comes from Linum trigynum, assembly GCA_964030455.1. Classification (NCBI taxonomy): domain Eukaryota; kingdom Viridiplantae; phylum Streptophyta; class Magnoliopsida; order Malpighiales; family Linaceae; genus Linum; species Linum trigynum. The sequence continues at coordinate 35,305,173 of OZ034813.1, read as the reverse complement.
TAGGTGGTTTGTTGAGCTAAACTCGTGAGCTGGCTCGTTTAGAGCTCATGATATGTCTCAACATGTGGCTAGAGAGCCATCTCGATTACCGGCTTATGGATGAATCAATCTATATCTTATGATTTTAATTCATATGGTTGTTAAATTATATATCTCACCATATATAAAGTTTAACAATATATGAGCAAATATATCTTATTTTCTACTTTTAAAAGAAATTATGTTTCATAGATTGCTTCGATACTATGAAATAACATGATATGGAGTAGTTAAAAATTATTAACTAAATGATATATGATACCAACAAAGTATAATATGAGATTAGCTAACAAAATAATACATATGTACCATGACATACAAAATGAAGTGCCAAATAAAAGTCAAGATTTTAGTAAAAAAGCTAGCTCGAGCTCGACTCGACTCGTTTATAAACGAGCCGAGCTCAAGCTGGGGTAAAACTTGACTCGGCTCGGCTCATTTGCAACCCTAACTACAGCTTTACAGGCTTCTTTCCAGTGTGTTCTGTTACTCTTCGTGTCTCGTAGCTGTAACAGGGTTGCACATGGCAAAGCAAGTTCTTGACGGTGAGTCAGACACTTGTCGACTTACATATTTTCTTTCTTACTATTTTGTAATCTGACCTGTAAAGTTTTTGTATATTTGCCTTATATATGTTGCTTTTCTCTTCTGGGATAACTATGACAAAAGAATAAAAAAAATCATGTCTAACGACGAAGTTTTTACAATGATAAATACAATTAAGCGATTAGAGTCGTTGCTATTGTTTAATTTAATACGATGATCATCAGTTCAATCAGCATAGAACCAGCTCTAAATTCTAAAAATTACTTGAAGTATTTATGATGAATTCAGGGGCGAACCACCCATTTTGAAGCGCAAAATGACTCCTTATAGATGCAGCTAACACACATCTTATTGGTGAACAATGTAAATATTTGTGTTTCTACTTCTTGCATTATCGATTTTTCCGTTCCGTTCTAACAAATATTACAATAATAAAAACTTATACGTAGTACAGTCATACACACTGGGTTCCTACACATACAATAAATGTCACACTTTTGTCTAAAACCATTGGCGCAGATCATGGTGGTGGTTGACAATGTGTGGACATAATTATGTAGAGAGCATATAATTTCTTTGTTTGGAAGCCAAATTTGGCTACGCTCCACAACATCTTTTGGATACCTTTTTCTGAGGAAAAATGCACAATATTAATAAACGTCACCCACATTGGCCTTGGTGTGATGAGTTGTTAGGTTGTTTTTGAAGTTTGTTACATATATTGAAAAAAGAAAACCTCTAGCATGTCCATTTCCTGTGCAGCAAGAGAGCTTTCACTGTACATCGTGACCCATTTGTACTGTTTCGACTTGGAAGGGACTTGGGTGTGGGCGGCTGTTTGGTGAGGATTCATTGGAAACGGATGGAACTGGCTGAGTGAGTTGGATTTTTACCATAGTTTGCTTCTGGTTGGGGTTCCTTAGCTTCCCCTCGCACGTGTTGATCACACGGCGGCTTTACTCGCCTTGGGGTTGGCAAACTGTAGCTTCTATTTGTCTTTTCAGGGATGGGAGAGATGCCCGTTCCGCTCAGCTTTTTAGTTAATCGAGGCTGAGCTCTGGATGAGGCAAGTAAAGCTGATAAACTTGAGGAGACTAAGTTGTTTGGTGGATTTAAGTACCACGTAGCTCCTTTACTTTGGGCCACTTATTTAACCTACCTGGCACAGTTCTCTATACCAGAGAAGTCTTCTTGCAAATAATGGCTCTTTATCTCCCCTCAATTTGTTTCCCCAACAACCAAATCCACAGAAATCGACTTTCATTTTTCTCATCCCTTTCTCTCCCTCTCCTCTCCCAACTGCGAGGGTGCGACCGGACACGGGAGCATATTATGCCGAGACAATGAACGCAGGAATCCTACCAGTTACAGGTTTGTAATACTTTGTTTTCCTAGGTCTGATGTTGAGTCTTTTGTGGTTCTGATTTTTTTTATTCATTCTAATTCATGACACACTATGAGGACCCGGCGACGCCAACAACAAAGATGAGGGGGGTTTATTACTGTCGTTAAAGGAGTTGCCTGATCTCTCAATCTTTTTGTTACGGTCGCAAGACGGTTCAGAGGAGATTTAGATCCTGAGGTTTGTGTTTCTCTCAATCTTCGTAGGAGATGACCGGAGTTAGAAGTGTTCAGGAGATGGGCTTGGGTGGACCAGCGAGGAACCAGCAACCTCAAGATCGGTCGGTTCCATTGATGGTTTCAGGTGATTGTTCATCCTCTTCTGATTTGTCTGTTTTCCTCACATTCTTCACTTGATTCATTTTCTCATTCTTTCTTTCTTTCTTTCTTTCTCAAAGGGTTGTTTTTTAAATTTCTTTTCATTTTTTTATTATTCTGCTACTACAGCCATTCGAAGAAGCAAAGGACGGAGCTTTGCATAAGATTTGATGCACCATTCAGCTGCGAGACTCCCATTGGTAAGTCTTTCTTTAGTTGTTGTTGATTTGTTCGATTCCAGTACTTCTATGCGCCAGATGTATATTCTTTTCCTTTTGATGGATCGGAGACTATTGATGTGTTCTCTTCTCTTTCATCTGCCACTTGGAGAGTCTAGGTTGCCAATTGGATTTGAGGAGTGCAAAGACAGATCAGAGAAGAGGCAGATCCGTGGGTTTTCAATGATGTTGTTTCATCTATTTTTATAGATTGGTTTGTTCTATATCTTCCTTTCTCTTAAGTTTTGTTTTAGAAGCTTCTTAGGAGTAGCTGCAACTGTCAAGTTTATTTCTTCTAGGTAGAATGGTAGGCGAACTTAAGCAAAAAGATAGCAATAGAAGGGGATTGATCGGCGGGTATTCACGATCTGCTGCTGGATTTGTCAATGAATTTGGGGCACACAGAGGTATCAAAGAATTCAAAACTGTCTCTGGATTTGTCAATGAATTTAAGGTAGTTGTTCTATATGTTGAGTTTCGGTTCTCTGTCTAATTGCATGTGCTCTTCCTCATTTTCTTTCATCAGTTTGATCTCTCATGGTGTTAGGTACCAGCGCTGATTCCATTGAAGAATCGAGTAGACATGAGTGGTGTTCTATACAATATGGAGAAGAAGCTTATGGTGGCCTAGGCACTGGCTTGGTTTCATGTTATTTTATAGTGTTTTCTCTTTTCATGGATGGTTTGTCTTCTCTTATTCGCCAATAGGGGTCTGTTTGATCGTTTTATAGATGAAATTTTGGTGACGTTTTGGTTTTAGGGATCCCAATCTTCCAAGTTGTTCTCTGAAATCTTTAACTATGTTGCTTCTTGATTCTCTCCATTTTTGTCTGGGTTTGTTTTTTATTAATTGCACGCTGGACTTTTGGACGACGCTGAAGTGGTACAATTGACCAGAGTAAAACAATCGGGAGTTGTTCACTTTAGTTAAATCTTCTGTACAAGTACTTTGAATTCTGGAATTCAGCTGGTTTGTTCTTGCTGGTTTTGCCATGTTCATTCATGTCTTATAAACAATAATTGAACCACAAAATGGAAGAATACAGGACAGATCTCGGTCCTAAATCCTAATTACGTTGGCAATAAAATTGGGTGGATCTAAGAACAAGCAAGTTGGGTGGGCAACATTATTTGTGGGGTTTTAAAAGTTTGATATTACAAACTAATAACTTGGTACATGCGAACATGCAATTAGTTATTTTGAAAAATATAGATAATTAGTACAAATTTAAGAAGTTTCAATCTAATTGATGAATTAAGTCTGAGCTTCAAAAAGTTTGCTTAGAATAACCTATATCAATATAGAAACAACAATATATAGTGAACAAAGAACATTTTATGACATGTTCCTATATATCTCAAGTCCCAGCGCGAAGCGCGGGCAATGAAAACTAGTGTACCATTAATGGCAGCGTCCACATGTGGATCGAGGGAGAGACCGCGCCTCGACATCCCTCTACCTCGGCATTTAACAAGTTGGGTACTTTAGCACGCAGAAATTAGCCACAAACTGCAACTGCGATGGTTGATTAAACGTTGAATTCATCTCTTTATGGTAGAATTTTTGTCTTTTCACTTGGAGAGAGAATAGATAATTATGTTTCTTGGTTCGCACGTTTTTAAATATTGTTCACACGAGAGTCTTTGATACGTATGCGAAAAAGAATTTACGTTACTATTATCTCTACTCTTATCATACAATAAATGAGAAGCGTAATAATGGCGTTACTATTTCACAAAAAAAGTAATATATTAACACCAACGGATGTCCAAATTCGTATTCTATAGTGCCTCCGACAATATCTCTACTTTAATTAGTTCCACTACTAGTGCTTCGAGCTTCTTTCGAATGGGGTTGAAGTGCCCTTAATGCTATTTTTTACTATCTAGAAAGTAAAGATTAGTAGCTTAAATTGGTTTAAATGCATAATAAAATATTATCTAGGAAAATTTCACCTAATGCAACCAATTATCCTCAATGGAGAACACATTGAATTAAGATCGATTGCTTTAGATTTATCTCAATTCAATCTTACAAGGATACATGCCCTGCCCGCAAGGTCTTGTCATGTCACGGGTGTTATTATTGCTATCTTGTGTGCGAGGTCTCTTTATAACACAAAAAATTTATGAAGATTTGATATCACCTGTAGCATATTTAGTAGAAAAACTCGAGTGTCTCTTATTTGGTGATCCAGTGATTGTCTAGGAGCAAGGTCTTGTCATACATAGAACAATTATCGTTTATCTCTTGTGTACCAATGCATGTTCGAGGTCTCGTCATGCATGCATTGGGGCAATTGATACAAATTATCATGCATGTGTGATGTCTTATCTTCCATTTAGAATAAGGAGGTAAGCAAGCCAAGAGTGATAAATAACAAGAATGAACTTAACGTCGATATCTTATTACTAAGAAAAAGTATAGATACACATAGGATCCACCCCCTAAATTATATGCATTGCTTAGCTCGATATCGAGAGGGAGTGTGCATACATAGTTGTTCTTATCTCGTGCGAAACTAAACTACAACAGAGTTTAGGATCATGGAATCCTAGCAGTTCACCTCTTAATGGACATACTTTAACCAAATGCGATTATGAAAGGCTTTACGTTTGAACCAACCCCCTATTTTAACCTAGTCCCCAAAACCTAAAATCTAAGGTACGGTTATAGAATTTGATACATCGAGTTTTCCTTCCTATGTGGTTGGCGATTCTTTAGGATATGCATGATTATTACTTTCCGATGTTTAAGTGATAATTTTAATATGAACCTTAAAATCTTATGATTTTAAACTACGATTCTGATTTTAACTCAGTTTTTTATTTTACGTAAAATCTCAATTTTGACTACATTACCTGTGGGTTCGAGTTTTGTTTCCATCCCTATCGGCTCATGCCTGACACGCTCCCCCCTCCCCCTGGTGAGTTCCTTTGCCTCCCCTTGATGGTTTCCGCGGGTTTTGAGTTTTCACCATTTTTAATCCATTGATCCCCTTATACAAGGAAAGGGAATGGTTCCAAATTTTTGAATTTCTGGCCCAGCACTAAAATAGTCTTAGAAGTGAAAAAAACTTGGTCCGAAATAGTAGTAGGGGTGGACAACAGAAAACGGGTATTTGGGTATACCCGTACGGCCGTACCCATCCCATTTTTTTAGGGTTACGAGACCCAAATACTTATAATCTTTTTTACGGGATGGGACATAGGATCAAGAAGTTCTACTAGATACCACAGGTTACCCGTACTACCCAACCACCCAAATTATATGGGTCAAACTTTGTTAGTTGCACAATGCACCACATATTTTATTCCCGCTCTAGAACATTTTAGGTTCCGTTGCATATGCCCTTGAACTTTTGTTTTCCAGCTTTGGAGTGTTCACCATTCTTCATCCATTGATCCCCTTATACAAGAAAAGATGGAGTTCTTTTGAATAGTATTGTAAGTTTTCTATGGGGGAAATAAGTAAGACAGTTTGCTTTTAGACTCTACATGCAAACATAGGAACGTGACTTGACACGGCTACACCGTTAATTAATCCAGACTAGAGCCCAAGTTTTTAAACTCTAGTCGGGTGTAGTATAGGGCAAGTGTGTTTTAATTGTCAAACCCGGCCGGTCCATGTACCCCTACTTCAATCGCTTAGTTGTTATCTAGCAAAGGATTTTGGGTTTAAAACTAAGAAAACTACAAAATAAACAAACAAGTACAGTAAATCGAGGTTGTCCCAATGAGAGAAGAATTCACCCGAGTATCGCTACCCCTAGCTACACATCAAGATCGACCAAATCGAATGCAAATGTCTGGAGGTGTGTTCATACACTATAGGAGGGCACAACAAGTGAAGGAAACCTCACTTGCTCAATCAATCGGTTAAGGAAAATAATTAAGCTAAGAACTTTAGCTCTCTCAATCAATGGATTAAGGATTGCTACAATAAACTAGGAAGTCTAGCTCTCTTAACCTTTCGGCTAAGGTTTGCAACAACAATCTAGGAGTACTAGCTCTCTTAACCAATAAAATTAAGGGTTGCAAGAACCAATCACTCGAAACTTAATCCGAACGGCAAAGTAACACCCAAGTTAAAGTGCTAAATCGAAATTTGAGGTTTTTCCTAATTTTTCCTAGGTAAGTGACTCAATTGGCCAATGAATCCAGCTTATCAAAGCCTCCTAACAAAAAGGGGAATTCCCTCTACCTAGGTCAAATTGGCATAGTAATGAGAGATGAAGAACACAACCCAAATATCATGAAAATATCTAAAACGTTGCATTAAACACAAACTCACACACACAAACAATCAATTAATACAATCTATCACATTCCGTAGCTATATAAGGGAAAACAAGAGAGAGGAGAGAAAGAACCATGAAGAGATGACAATCTTCTTTCCTTGTTGCTTGAATCTCCCTTGAGAGGTAAGAATCTTCACTCCTCTAGTTTAGGACAAGCCCAAATCTCCTTCTTTCTCCTTTGAGTGGCACTTTCTCTCTCTATAATAGGAAGAGGAAATCCTAATCTATTTAGAAACCCCCCCCCCCCCCCCCTTTATTCTGAAAACTAAAATGCTAGTAAAAGCTCTCCTTTTTTTTATGAACAAAAAGCTCTCCTTTCTCTCTCCCAACATCCTTCTATTTATAGAGCTGGATAGTCACTTTTCATGTTCAGAAGTCACGGCCGTGACATTGGAGCCCTGACCGTGATATTGGACCAAAACGCAGGTTTCTAGTGTAGTTTTGGGTCCACATCACGTCCTAGGGATGATTTTCACGGTCGTGAACACACCGAGGTCCAGTGAGGTGCAAAAACCTCATGTTTCCATCAGACTTCACGCCCAATGATCAATTGTCACGGTCTGGTGACTGTGACATTTGACCTCTGCCCTTGACCTTGAATTGTCATGCCCTCTGATCAATTGTCATGGTCTGGTGACCGTGACAATTGACCTCTGCCCATGACCTTGGATTGTCCTTCACTTTACTTCACCTTTTTGGCGCTTTATCGAGTCCAATCATCCTGAAACTCGTCATCGACCTTCCCACACATGCTAGGACCTGAAATGTATAAAAAATAACACAACCTAGTGTAAAATAGGTTGAGAGATGACCAAATGCATAGTCAAACTATCAAGAAATGAGGGGGTAAAAAGTGTACAATTAGACCCAAATCAGAACACTTACCATGTCAACCACCTGAGGCCCATAATAAGGTTTATCAAGACAATCCTAAGTCCTAACAACATGGAGCCATCGAGCCCATAATTCTTAAAGCCGGAAGCAAATTTATAGTCCACTAGACGTCATTTTTTCCTGGCGTTGTGTTCTCACAAAACTAGATGGTGATCGCCAGGATCAGAGTCGCCGCTAGATGAGTCTCTTAGTGGAGTGGAATTCTCCAAGACCAGTAAAAAGGAACCGGAGAAAAAGCCCAAATAACGAAAACACCCAAATTTATGGATTACCAACAAGTACCCGTTATCCATCCCGTACAGATAATGTGTACATGTTAACCCATACAGAATTTGAGACATGGAATGAAATTTTCTCTCCAAATGGCTGGTTACCCATTTCAAACCACCCCTAAATAATGGAGGGAAAAAACTTGACTTGGCGGAAATTGATTCACTAAGGCCCGGCCCAATCCATTGATCAGCTTTCAGCACCAGTCCGTACGTATATTTAAATAATTTTTGTTGGACAACTTATGACTTAGGTGAGTTATTAATCCAATGAGAACGAGGATGAGAATGTTTCTCGATCGTTCCATAAACATTCTTCCCCGCTCCCAAACGGCGGCGTTTCCCTTTTCCCGTCCTCTAAGCGCCTCGTTTTGTCGTTCCCTCTTTCACCCGCTACACTCGGTGGCTGCTCAAAGAAACGAATCCACCTGAACATGGCCGCTCGGAGATTCTCGGTCACCTGCAACGGCTTCACTTTCGACGTCGATTATGACGCCGGTGACGGCTTTCAGGTATCCTTCCTGATCCAGTCCCCAATCTTTCCATCCATCTGTCAAAATTCTCTCTCTCTCACTCTCAATTGTGGATGGTTCTTTTCCAAGGTTTTCAAGTTCCAGCTCTTTTCCCTCACCTCAATCCCTCCAGACCAGCAAAAGGTTCCTCTCTCCTCCTCATCCTCCGTATCGCCGTGCTTTTTGTGTGCGTTTATGTTCGATGTTGATGGCGGCGGGTGTGTGTGTAGATCATCGGAGAAGATGACGGCTCCGTTATATCGGATGATTCTGATCTCTTGTCCTCCTCCGGGAAGCTGAAATTGGTGTCGATCGACGACGAAAAACACGATGAGGAGAGCAGCGCGCGAGGAGAATCGGGCGATGATACCAGTTCTTTCCTCAAAGCCGACGAGGAATTCGCGCGAATGCTTCAGGTCACAATCTGTTTGGGGGATTCTCCGACTTACAGCTTCTTTTTATTCTCTGGGTTCCGATTTCGGAGACTGATTAGGCGAGGTATTTTTGTACCTCAGGCGGAGGAAGAGGCGTTAATGCTGCAGCATGTTGTAGCTACTGAACAGAGTGAACAGTTTGAAGAGAGGCTGCGGCCATACGTCGATAAAGTCCTGCTGGTAAACCACTGATTCACGGTTTGTTTGAAGATTCTTATCTCAGAATGGAATTTTAGGCACAAAAAAGGGAATATGTTTCCTTGTGGTTGTTCTTTGTTATATTCATCAATTAGCGACACTAGAGAAGAAATGGAGGATGGAGCGTTCACGCCATTTGATTTTTCTTTGAACAACAATGACATGGGGATGGATGTTTTGAATGATGTGATGCTTTGCTTAGTAGTTGGCCAACTATTGATTATGCAGTATGAGGATCCAGTACGCCAAGAGGCAGCTCGGAAGACGGTTCCTGTCGATGAGCTTGAGGAGAAGGCATTGGTTTCTTTGGCCAAGGTAGGACCTTGTGAAAATCTGTGGGATCTATTGGCCCCTCTATTTTTGCCCTGTCCTTCTGCTACTTGAAGTAAAGTTGGCAGCTTTAAAATTTTCCCCGAGTGATTCTGCTGGTCTGACACTGGTAGAAGAGTTCCAACTTGCTGTGACTTTGTAGTGGTTATTTAGAAACTAGTAATACATTATGCAGTCTGCACTCAGGGGAAAGAACTATGTCGACCATGGTTGCATAAGCAGAGAGCTGCACGGAACTAGATGCTGAGAGGTTAAGGCTCATCGATGATTTAGGGGAGACAACCTTCTCACCAGCCTTCTACTAACGGACATTTTTTTCCTCGAAAGGATTGATCTGCTTCTCTTCTTTTTGAAGGAAGATACTTTTGTAACTTGTGTTATAGCTGTCGTAGGACTTGTATCCTTCTATTAGTGAATGGATTTTTCTCTCTGTCCTAATCTTGATGTGAAGTTTTTCATTTACTATGGGTATTTTGGAGTAATGTTGAACTCTTCTTAGAAGAAACTTAGTCACCTTGCTATGCGGTAGCTTTTATGTTTAGGGCTTCTTCGTTAAGATCGTTTTGAGGTGAGAAATTTCAATGAATGACTAGAACTGCATAGTTTTTAAGAACGACAATACTAGTTGCATGCATCAATCGTGTAAACTTAAATATTTAAAAGGTCCACAGTCTGCAACTTGGTAATCCGAACAGTAAATATATTTCAGGAAGGGAGGTTTAAGCCAACAAAGGCTGAGCTAGACCATGCTTTCCTACTCCAGCTGCTTTTCTGGTTCAAGCAGTCATTCAGGTGCCATTTTTACTTCTTTACAGTTGGTACATGATTCTTTAAGTTGTAGTAGGAGCTCCTAATGGTTAGTCAATAAGTTCTGCAATATGAAATGGGATAATCAAGGAATTACTTCTCTGCCGTCATTTTAGGTTCCATATACAGTCCAAGAGTACATCAGAGAAGTTTGTGTGCTAGGGCACTAAGTATACTCTTGTCCTTAATTGTCATTTTTGGATTTTCATATAGGTGGGTTAACGCTCCTCCTTGTGACTTATGTGGCAATACTACTGTTAACCAAGGAATGGGTGCTCCTCTTCCCTCTGAAACAAAATATGGAGGGACTAGAGTTGAACTTTATCGGTAAGTTCATTTTATTTCTAACTGGTAGATCAACTGTATATCATCATTTTATGCACTGTAAGTCTTATGGCTCTCCTTGGGGCCTATCAAAATGATTGGATGTGGAAAGTAGTTTGAACACCACTTTCCCATCCCCAATCGATTACCCAACCAGTTGACTATTTTCTTCCCCTGTCTTCTATCTAGCTGTGATTCTTGTTCAACCACCACTCGCTTTCCACGCTACAATGACCCCTTAAAGGTAATTTTTGTTGCTGCTAAATCCCATAAGGGTACTCCTAGTTCAGACTGAATTTGCTTCACAGTTCAATATCTTGAATTTGCGTGCTTTTACTTATATTCTTTTCCTTTATGAGCGTAGCTCTTGGAAACTCGAAGAGGTCGTTGTGGGGAGTGGGCCAACTGCTTTACACTTTACTGCCGTTCATTTGGCTATGAATCTCGTCTGGTTAGTGTGTTCTCTATATTGCAGACATACAAGAAGAGTGACTTCATCTAAAATTTCAGCTACTCCAACTTAAATTTACAGCTCAATTATGCAAACCAGCCCAATCATCTTGTTTCTCTTATTTATTTTCGGTAAACAGATCGTCTCGTTTCTTACATAACCTAATTGAACAAGCCTCAGTCAAATTAAGTTTGATTTGGCTTTTGGTCTGCTCATGTGTTGATGAAGGTCCTTTCGCGTTTTGGCTTTTGTAGATAATTACTCCTGACCATTTCCCTTATGCACCCAGATTCTTGATTTTACTGACCATGTCTGGACAGAGTGCTACTCCCGAGCTTTGGGAAGGTGACCTTTCATTAAGTAATAAATGAGCAACTCTTGATTTATACCTACACAAACTAATGCTGTTCTGAACTAACAAAAGGACTTATTTCCCAGATGGATGCATCTCGACCCATGTGAAGCTGTTTACGATAAACCACTGCTATACGAAAAAGGGTACTCTTTTGATTCATCTTCCTATCTATAATCTTCACAAGAGTTCTTCTCTGAAATCCCATGTTTGTTCGTGTGCTGGCATGTGATATTCATGCTTTATAATACAGATGGGGTAAGAAGTTGAATTATGTAATTGCATTTTCAAACGATGGAGTTCGTGACGTGACTAAGCGTTACACTAGGAAGTGGCTGGAGGTTTTGTCCAGGCGGAACATCACCACCGAGCCGGTTGTATCTGCTGCCGTCACCAAACTGACAAATGAATGCCGACGGAACTTCACATCTTTAGCACTATCCGTCCTCCAAGATCGTGATAACAATGAGTCTGAGGAACTTGACAGAGATTTACTTTCTCAAGACGAAGACTATTCCTCTGTCTCATTACCTGGAAGACAAAGTGGGGACAAGGAATGGCGCCTTTCGAGATCAGAAACCGCGCCTGACTCTAACGACTCTCTAAGCACTTCTTCCTGTCCAACTCGCACGTGCATAGACAAGCACGTGACGAGGGTTCACAATGCAATTGCCTGTCTACTATCTCAATGTGTTGAGAATTCGGTTCCTCGGTACAGGGTCTCCGAGATGTCAAATATATTCAGGAAGATGCTGGTGGATGTCAGGAATTCTCCGCATAAGGCGAGGAGAGTTGTAGTTAATCCATTTATCATGCTTTTGTTCCCATACTTTGACGAGTTGCTCCGTGCTCTGTCTCTGAAGTTCGAGATAGGTGGTTACGGTAGAGTGGAGGTGTGTCTAGCTGGAGAGCCTGTGCTTACATCATTGTCATTGCCTGTCGTTTTGGATGCACTGGAAGATCTTATCAACTCTCTGAACAAGATCGATAGTTTAGACGGAGGTCCCCTTTCTTTTCCGCTTATAAAATCAAACCGGATTCATTCGGGAATGGTGGTTGCAAGTGGCGAAGAACTACCTTTTGGAATTGTGAGTAGCGATCTGTGCTCAGTTGACCTCTATGTTGAGACTTTTCTCATATTTACATGATTTGCAAATGGATATGTTTGTTTTCCCCTTTTTGTTGGGTATATTTGCAGGCGACCTCGGCGTTTGATGGATTACGAGCTTCCAAATGGGAGGAACCAAACGGTTCAAAAGGTATAATGACCAATTTTCATGAATTCCCAGTATGATCAGGGCACGATAGCATGATTTGGATACCATGTAACCCTAGTCGATGCAGGTGGATGGATCTTGTACAGACTAAAAGACGGCATGGCATGTGAATTAGCGGCTTATGAGATAACATCTGCCAACGATGCCCCGGAGAGGGATCCAATGGATTGGTATGGTTTCCATAAAATTTCATCGTGGGCTCGCCTTTTCTGGTCATTTATTTATCTTTCATGTTTGTCTTACCCTGCAAAACAGGGTTGTAGAAGGAAGCACTGATGGTGGATCCAACTGGTACATTTTGGACAAACGAGCTTCCCAGGTGTTCGAAGATCGATTTCAGTGTCGATCATTTGAAGTTCAGCGAAAAGGTCTTTCCTGCAATGTCTTCAGGTAAGAATTCGTTTTCTTTCAGAGATTGTTCGAGCTGAGAGACTTTTAGCTCTTTTCGTTCAAGTGAATGGAACTTGATGTTGAGACTGGCACTGGCAGGTTCCGGTTTCTGGCAGTGAAAGATATTCAATCTACTTCCCGGCTGCAACTGTGTAGTATCAACATGTATACACAGTTATTGCTTGAACTCTCTGATTTTGAAGTCATTGATTAGGGCAAAACCCCACACATGTTTCATATGTATTTCAACATCTGTAGCATTGGCATTCATTTTTTATTAGGTAAATGCTATTTATTAGTCTTCAAACATCAGGAACTTTGATGGGTGTTTTGGTCTGTACTTCATTATGCATGAACAACTATCTCTTATCGAATCAGTATTTGTTTGATCGGGTTGGGCCGCATATGTATAACCCGTTGCACTTGTGCTTCTTTATTTCTCTTCTTTTATGTTATAAAACAGAGCTGGGTAATGTGTTAGTAAGAAAACAATGGAAATTGAGGTTACCGAAATCTGGCTGGGTCGCGGATTAAGTCGTTCTATTTAATACGTTTGTGACATTGCCTATTTTTGCACATAAGTCTTACTTGCTGGTTGTTTCTAGGATAAAACAACCTTCTCTTCTAACTCGCCAGTTTTTGTGCGAAAAAACGAGCTTCTTGAATTCTCTCTCGTGTTTCTGCTCGTTTGTTATGTGTTTAGAGAGGATTGGAGACTACTGTTTATAGTAGCCAGGCCCCACGAATGTAAAAAAAAAAAAAATGAATATGTCGTATCCATTCGTTTTTTATATGATTACATTAGTTTATATGCTTCTAAAATTAGTATACTAGTTGCAATTGGAAGTGTAAAACATGCATTTTCATAATTAACGGGGACACCAAGATTTGGCATTCCAAAATGAAATATATTTTGAGTACTATCATAATGTCAATTTTTTGCCATATAAATACTTAATTATTAAAATAAACTTCATAAACCATATTGATATTACATAATTAAGAAATCGTAAGATGAAAACGATGAGAGCAATTATTGAAATATGTTAACACTGAAAAAGAAAATTAAAATAATAAAGATGAAAACGGTAAGAGCATAAATACTTAATTACTAAAATAAACGAATTCATAAACCATATTGATATTACAGAATTAAGACACCGTAAGATGAAAACGGCAAGACCAATTGTTGAAATATGTTAAAACTGAAAAGAAAATTAAATAAAAAAAGATGAAAACGGTAAGAGCAATATTTGAGACATATTAAAACTGAAAAGGGAATTAAAATAAACGACTTCATAAATCATATACACAATATATAATAGCAGGAAGAGAAAAACAGTTGTTCCATTTCAAATTTCCTGCAACGAGAGTAAAAGTAGGAAGGGCATTTTGGTCTTCACAATTACTTTTTTTAATCATTAAAAAGACACGCACTGGGATTCAAACCATGACCACTTTAAAGAAAAGCAAGGATCATAGTCAATCACACTACGCTACATTTGTTGTATATTTTTAAATTAAAAACATATAATAGCGGGGAGGAAAAAACTCTTCCCCAATTTCAAATTCCCTGCTCTAGGAGCCTTTATAGGAAGGGTAGAATAGGGAGTGTTAATTTTTTTTTCTCTTTCCTCTGTGGAATAGGCCAACTTATCGTACACATGCGGATTTAAACGGGACCAGGAGTGTCAATTTTTTCTTTAAGCCCTTTATTTCTTCATGGTGGTCAAATATATATCAAAATGCAAAAACAATACTCCTCTTTATTGCTAAAAAGAAAAAAATTTAAAAATAAACTAATGCATGAATTGTAATGGGCTAACCACTAACCATAAAATAAAAGAGTTGAATGGGCCTGACCTACACGGGATTTGACCATCAAGTAAAATAAATGAACATCATGAGTTGTCATTCTAAAACAAGCTATTTTCTCTAGCATAATATATATTATGCTATTATTTTATATCTTAGTGGCTAAAAATATAATGTATTTTAAAGGTATTCAATGGTTCAACCTCGACCAACCCAATTAGTCTAATTTTTATCATAATGATTAAATTATAGTGTATTTTATAGGGAATCGTTTGGTATTTGTTAGTAAAAAACTAAACAGAGAAAGATCTATTTGGTTATTTTTAACACTAAACGATGCTAAACATTTTCAGTTTCCTTTTGAATTTCTATGGTTTTATTCCCGAATCAGTGATGTGCAAATGGCGAATTGCAGTCATCTCTTTTATCACTATTTTTTATTTTCAAATAGAAAGTTTAAAAGTAAAGAATAATTAGAGTTTGACATGAGTCGGTCAAACATGTTGAATTTCAAGTTTTGGCCCGTTTTCATCAAGTCTAATTTATAATCACATGGTTCCCAGATACCCGATAAAAATCTCAATCCAAACCAGTTTGGCAGGTGAGTCCGTGTTTACCACCATTTTCTAGGAATACAGGAACGACGGTTCCTATCCCAAATAATGTTGTTCGTTCTTGATTTCTTTAAATATTATCATGGCCTGGTAAAAACCAAAAAGCCAGTGTTATTAAAGCCGAGCCGAGCCGCTCGGCCCGACCGGTAAAAGCGCCACCCGGTCACAAAACCGGCTCGGAACAGTCTAAAAGCCGCTTCGATTTTATGTAGCGGTTGACGAGCGGCCGAGGCAGTTAACCGCTCGAGCCGCTAGTCCGGTTTTTGCCATGAGCCATTAAATTTAATTAAAAAAAATTACAAAAAAATGAAATAAACCAAAAACGTCGCGCTCTCAAACTGCATCCTTATTTCCATTTCACAATTTCGAAGGAAAGAGACGAGCTCTGATTAAGAAATGTCCACTATTTATACTGATAACGTTTATTAGGTACCAGTTCTCTAACGGTTTTTAAATGGTCTAATGCCGGTTGGACCACTAAAGTGCGAGCCGTTCGCATTACCGGGTCATGCTCCGGTTCGGTTCTGACAACATTGCAAAAAGTACAATGACGACAAGTTGAAAGTTTTATAAAGCAAATTAATCGGCCAACGGGCTGAGTAAAAGCTAACAACGATTGTGAGATGCTCATTTCCCCAAAACCGACTGGATAGGCGATTTTTAATTTGATTTTATGGAATTCGGTTTCTATAAAACTTACTCCACCTCATCATATTACCAGAATTCGGTTTAACAAGGTAACAGGTACTTGATTTTGGTTCATAAAGTCGAATTTTGATTCGTTGCATCATTCATGTCTCTTTCCTGCTAAAATTCACAATTTTTATCACGTGTTTCCAAAAAAACTATACAACAATAAACTATACACTCCATTACATTATCAAATTTCATACCTCATCTTCCTCCGGCCAGTTGGTCGGGGCCACGCTAATTAAGATAAAGATTGCGTCCATTGAGTTTTGAACCCACAATTTGAAGGAGTAACAAAATACTCTCACCCGCTAGGCTTCAGCTTGTACGAAATTTCCAAATATCAATATAGTTTACACGTAACTTTTTGAATTCTCGGGAGGTCCCCTCCCGCGAGACCATATGTAGTTCCGCCCCTATTTACGAGCGTATCACATTTGTGAAAGAAGAGTTGAAAAAGAAAAATCAAACAAGAAGACAGTAAAAAAGCTACAAAAGAAGTAAACTAGCGGCGTCAAGAATGGACGAAGCAAGCAAAGAAGTGACAGGTAATCTCATAATATATACCGCCGCCGCCGACGACGATGACCGTCTGGTCACGGGAGTGGTTGTAGTAGAGGAAGGACCAGGCGTAGAGCGCGTAGGTGATGCATCCCGTGGGGAGCATGAGCCGGGGGCCGACGACGTTGCACAGAACGCCGCCGAGTTTGGTTTTTCCTGTGTAGGGGAATTCCGAGTAATGGCGACGCCATTTTTCGGTGTGGACGGAGGCGCTGGCGGCGTAGCAGTAATGGCAGGTCCACTGAACCCAATCGATCCTTCGACGCCGTCCAAGTCTTGCCTCAAGAATTCCGTACTCAAGTCCCCCATACTCCTATTCCTCTTCTTCCACAAAGCTATCCGGTTGGAGCTCGACGGCCTCCACCGCGCTGCCATGGATTTCGCCACCAGTGGCGGAGATATTAAACCTCTGCTGTACAAGTATCACTTCCTCCGTGGGATTTACAAGCACCACTGCAATGCTGAGGATGAGGTAGGCAATTAGCTATCCAGTGGGCTTGAGCTTTGTCCAAGTAAATGAAATGGGATGAAAATTTGAAGAATTGCATCTCGGGTCAATGAAATTGAAAAGCCAACTACTGCAATTAGACTCACTTTAATTTTCATTGCAAAACACCAATTTGTAATTGCAATTAGTGAGTACAAGTCAATTTATAATTTTCCTAATGCAGAGCACAAGTCACTAAAACCAACCAAAAACAGAATAAACAAAATCACAAATATTTCTAACACCAAAAACCCTCTAGTTCAAACCACAAACGCAATAAAACAACCCACAAAAACATACCGAAAACCTCTTAATGAAAACCACAAATTCGCTAAAAAATATAAAAAAAACCCCACAAAGCAAACCATAAATATTTTGCAAAGCACACCGGAAACCCCCTAATGCAAACCACAAACACGGTAAAGCAAACCAAAAACATCCTAATGCAGACAACAAATATATTAAAACAAACGAGAAACCTCGCAAATCAAACCACAAAATTTTCGAAAGCACACCAGAAATTTTTTAATGCAAATCAGAAACCTCCTAAAGCACACCAAAAACCTCCTAATGCAAACCACAAACACAATAAATCAAACCACAAAAAAGCAAACCATAAATGTTCTAATGCAGACCACAAAATATATTAAAACAAACCAGAAACCCCTCAATGCAAACCACACAATTTTTATAAAGCAAACCAGAAACTTCTCAATGCAAACCACAAAATTTTTGAAAGCAAACCAGAAACTTCTCAATGCAAACCACAAACACGATAAAGCAAACCAGAAACTTCTTAATGCAAACCACAAACACGATAAAGCAAACCACAAAAAGGCATACAAAAATATGAGAAACCAAACCATAAATCTCTCAATGCAGACCATAACATCCGGTGGTCGTTGGCCGTTGACCAAACTCCGATGACCGTCAGTGAGTAGATTCCGGCGCCGATAGGCATATTCCGGCCCCGATGACTATATTTCGACGCCGGTAAGCATATTCCGACCACGGTGAGCATATTCCGGCGACGGTGGCATATTTCAATGACAAAATAGCATATTCCGGCGACAAAAAAGCATATTCCGGTGACCGGCGACCGATGGCTGAATTCCGGCGACCAAAATTTTGGGCCGAAAAATAAAAAAAATATTTGTTTATTTTTATTTTTTATTATTTAAACATATTTTTCATAATGACAATTATACCCCTGCTTTGATTTTACACTAGGTCAACTCATATAATAAAAAGTCATCACAACCCTAGCTTCCTATTGGTTGGAGACTAATGTTGTTACAATAACAACACAAGAAGTATTGTTACCGTAACTGGTCCCCAAAAATTTGTAGATCACGGGAACTCAGTTCCCTATATCATCGTGACCACGTTCCGTATTTTAATCTCATCACTTAGATTTGAATCCACTCAAAATCAAAGAAATAAATTTGGTTTATGTACAAATTCATAGTCAAAGGGTCAATACCATATCCTAGATGCAATGTTTTAGCTGCCAGCTAGCCTAACTTGGTATCCAATTGTAACAAATAGAAATGTAAGTGCTAAACTCATGTTTTTAAAAAGTTGATGAATTCAATATAGTTAAATTTGAATTAAGTTAAATTTGAATTAAATGGATTAGATATTTGAACATATGTATTGGCTGCTACAACCTAGAGGGCCAAGAGAAACACTATTTATTTTAACTTATAACTTATTAGAATACCTAATGACCATGTAATCCAGTCCGGCGAGGCCGATTATTTTTTCTAGTTGGTCCTTCTAGCTTTTGAACATTTGCAGCAACAGAGAAGGGCAAGGCCCCACAGAAATCAGAGAAACTCATGTCATGGATAACTAGTATGAACTTCTGGTGTTGCTGTTTCACACACTGCAAGATTTTCTCCAGCTCGTCCACACACCATTGGGAATTCGGATATTTGCGAGAGAGGATCACTACATAGATCGTTTGCAAGACCGAGGGCGAGATCTCCTCTCCTCAGGGCAAATCCACGTCATCTTTGTAGGCGACAAGTTTCTTGATATTCTTGAGGTGAAGGTAGAGGTGGCTGAGGATGTTGTCCAGAACATCAGCTCCCTTGAATCTGATGAACACATCGTACTTGGTGGGGTGCAGAATTTCCGGATCACCGACTCTGTTGCTGCTAAAAGGAATCATCTCCGGAGAAGAAGAAGAATCTTGGTCAGGCATCAATGGCATGGTGGAAGTAACTACTACTAGTATGGATCAGAAGCAAGGCTGATTCATGAAACGATTGAAAATAAGGTTTATATAGAGATCACTAAGAGATTCTCTGGACGAACTGGAGTATATATGGAGACGGTCCAAAGTCTTTTCTCAGTCCCCCCTTTGATTTCCGAATGAGGATAGAACATGTTCGGTGCCTCGCCCTTGTCTCCTTCGCCGGAGACTCAATCCCATAAATACTTCTCCTACAAAAAAGGGAAATTGAATAGCAACACGAGCTGTCATAAACCAGTTGATCCCAATAACTCGAGTTATTGGGATCAACTGATTCTTGACATGGTATCAGAGCCTTCTGTGACCAAGAGGTCTTGTGTTCGATTCCTGGTGACCCCCATTTGTTTAGCACATGGCATTCTTGTTTTCAAACCTGTGTAAACCATGTCATAAACCAGTTGATCCCAATAACTCGAGTTATTGGGATCAACTGGTTCTTGACACGAGCAACTAACAACAAGTTATTGGAATCAACTGGTTCTTGACACGAGCAACTAACAATAATTTACAATGTACGACAACAACCAGATGGGGGTTGATTCCCTCTAACTTTCTACAGAGTATTACTATATGTGCCTCTGATCGGGCGATTACCCGAACTAGAAAACTAAGAATCAGCAGGCACTCCCAAGATGCACACTTTGTAATCCTTTCATCTATTCTCAAATACAAGACATGTCGGCGATAAATTCTACCACCTTTATGGACGATATCATGCAAACAAATAACTTGAAGTTCAAGAAATAGCACGACATCCTAGGATCGGGTTATATACTTATATACGATTCCTGCCACAAAGTGAGTAAAAACACAAATGTTTTATTGATAAATGATAATACAAACACAATACGTACAAGAAGTCGAATTGAAAATGCCATAATTAAGAAAATCACACATCGATTATTCGTTTACTTCGGTACACTAGACCAGCCGCAGTTTGGTCCCTAAAAGACAAGTGAAAAGAAAAACAAAAAAAGACACATAGCAGTAGCACACACAACACAAATTAAAGGAAGACCCACGCCACGCCACGCCACGCATGCATAAAGAGTTAAAAGACATGTCCTGATGGAATGGAAGGAAGTTAGTTACTAGAGAAACGACCAGGTGACCTTCAAATCCCCTTGTTCCCCAGAAGGCACCCCAAGCGCATCCCACACCGCCGGCGAAGCATCCACAACGTTGTTCGGGCACGGCGGCTGGTAGTCGTGCTCGTCGTCGCACCCCTCCGTGGAATCGCACTCGTCCACCACCTTCGCCACCACGCTCCTCCCGTTCCCGGCCGTGATCTTGATCCGCTGGAGGCAGCTCTTCTTGTTGTCGAACCACCCGCTCGACAGCGCCACCACCCGCTCCCCGTCCCCGTGGAACTTGTTGTCGCACTCCGACGCCCCGCCCCCGTCCTGACCCTTCTCGAAGCTGTTCAGGGTCAGCACCGCCTTGGTCTGCCTCGTGATCGGCGGCGAGCACTTGTAGGTGGTGTACAGCTTCCCCTCCACGCAGCAGTCGGAGTCGTGGATCTGGTTGCACTTCTTTGGCGGCGGCTTCCTGCCTCGGAGCTTGCCGCTCGGCAAGCAAGTTTGAGGTTTCGCCTCCACCTCCAGCTCGAGGAGGCAGCTGGCGATAACGAGAGTGAATAGGAGAATGGAAATTGCTGCAGCACGACTCCTCATTTTAACTAATTTCACTCTGGTTGGTTCTTGTTAGGTGGAAGTAAGGCCCTATTATATAAGGTGGCTGGGAGCGAGCTTGGCAAGTGGTTTGGGAATTAGATACTGATCTATGAGAATATATAAGAGCGGTAATTCGAGGGAAAATTTATCGTGTGCATCGGCGGGTAAATACTTACAAACTTCTTTTTTTGTGAATTTAGGGATGAATCTAGAATGTAGAGGAGATGGTATCCAAACAACGACAGGAGCATTAGACGGTGCAGTAGCATCATGCATATATGAGCTAGGCGGTAGAGACATCGACTATGTAATATATATATTCCTCCGTTTAGATTCCCTCTCGGAGAAACCGCTCGTCGCAATGAGCAGTTGGGATTTCTTGTCACGTCCTGCTCCCTAGCGGCGGATCCAGAACACGGAAGTGCACTGGTCCGCATTTTATTAAAAAATTAGAATAGTAAAAAAATATAATGATTATAATTTTTTTACAATGTAAATTGTATACGACGGTATTTTAATTTAGCGAATACATTAATAATGGAGTCCACATCCATACCAATAGTATACACTGTTTCAAATAAAATACTTGAGCAATCGACTAGAAATCCATCGCTCATTTTGTTGCGCAAATCAATTTTCACATGTTTCGTTGTTGAAAAGGTTCTATTCGTATTAACTGTTGAAACGAGCAGCATCAACACTAGACAAATCAATCTACTAATCAATTTGCATTGTGTTTCCATCCCTATATCCACCAGCTGCTCTAGTAAATTTTCCAAGATAACAAACCTCATATATGTTTTAGTCTTTTACGTTTTAAACTTTTTGAATTTTTAGGTTTCATTGTTTTTTTAGAGGAATAACCTTTGGGGTTAGAATTTATAAGCTAAATTTAGAGTAGTGATTTTGAATATGTTCATCTGAATTATTTTTCTAATTATACCCAATGTTATTTTAAAATAACAACGACCCGAATATCTAAAATCGAAAAATTCATAAAACCTATATTAACTATGGATCCAGAGGAGGGCTGGGCCGGGGCCCGGGTGGCCACCCCTGGATCCGCCACTGCTGCTCCCTTTGATGCAGGCCGCTAATCTAGTCTATAGCCATCAACAAATGTGCGGTTACCACTGGTAAATAGATCGTCAATTCTTCTTCTGATAAGCATCTATCTTCTTCAAATAGACATCTCTCTCTATGATTTGAAACTATGGTTGTTTAGGGGAGATGACATCCAATGTGTAGCTAGGTATTGTTGATTGAATGTTATATGTGGCATAATTTGTGTTCAACTAGTGTTATTAATGCTTATAGTTGTGGTTTGGATGCATGATATGCAGGGCTGGAAGTTTGGTACTGGTGTTTTGGGATATACCGAATACCGTACCGAATTTGTCTATATTTGGTATTACTGAATACACGTATTATTTTTTGGGATTGGGATTGAGATTCAATTTCAATTGTTATTCGGTATTAGGGATTACGTGATTGGGATCGGTATATACCGAAATACCGAACAATACCAAAATATAAGTTAGTGTGCATTTTATCCTCTCAACTAGACTTTTTCATTCACTACTACACGACCCTCAACCACCAATCTCTTGTTATTTTCATAACACCAAAAAGCAAACACTAGTATTAGTCTTCTCTCGGCCTCCAATTCATCAAATTAAAGATTTATCAATGACAAAAACTTGAAATGACACCTTTCCTCCATTCTACTTATCCATATTCTAGTTCCAGCCAAACTCAAGACTCTTTGCTTAGTCTCTTTGTCTTATATTAAACAATCAAATCTAATTTATATATTTAATTATTAATTGCAAATGTAATTAATTTCGTATTCGATAATACCGATTGGGATACCGAAATATTTAGGGATTGAGATTGGGATACCGAAATTATTTAGGGATTGAGATTGGGATTGATTTTAGGATGTAATTCGGTATTCGGTATTTCTGTATTTGATATTGGGATACCAATACTGTACCGATTTCCACCCATAATGATATGTTACGCTGCATGAATTAGCTCTACGTAAGTCTTTTGTAGATGTACGTACCCAAAAGTCATGCCTCCTTGAAATAAAAAATAAACATAAATGATATAAATTAGCCGATGGAGTAGGGTTATTTACTCAAGTATGGATCATCGAGAGAAGCCTTTTACCTTTGAAAGTACATTCACCGGTGGGCAGAAATCATATCATATATATAATCCATAGAGGTCATTCACACACTGATCTCCAGAGGCGATTTGTCACCATTGTTAGATAATGTATATTTTTTAGATAATGTATATTTTTTATTCAAACTTTTTTCATATGCTTTTATATTATTTAAACCTATCGAAATACTAACAATTAGCCCAATGTTAACTTCCAGTTAGTAATTTTATTAGTAATATTGACTTGGCAACATGATACTGACTTGGAAGAGACTCATGAAGGTCAACATGCCAAAATTTTAATATTTTAACTAAGGAAAGAGTTACAAAATTATTCATGATTACATAAAAAGGAAAATATTTTGATGCATTATGAAAGATTTGGATAATTAATAGAATTTTAATAGGTTTAGATAATATAAAGAATCTGAAAAAGGTTTGGATAAAAAATAGACATTACCCTAACTATTACTAGCATAGGGCCTGGCCTATTGGCCGGGTTTTGCTTTGAATTTCAAATTTTGTCATATGATCTGTTGGATTAGTTTTAAGTACGCAATATTTGCTATTGAGGGCTAGGAGGATCATCAGCCCACACATACAAATGATCCACAGAGGTGCATAATGGGGTAAAAAGTGGGTTGATATATTGCTATTTGTTTGCTTTTAAAGATCAACATACATATTATTACATAGAGTCATGTTGACCATTATATCATATATTTGATTCCCGAAATTCAATATGTATATGGAGTATAAAAACTAATATCTGTTACATGAGCGATAAATTATCTTTTATCAACATTCTTACTTATAGAATTGTTGTATTTCAAAATTCATTGTAATTGATTGAATTCACACCTATACGTAGAAAAAGGACCGGTCCAACCCAAAAATACGTCAAGAATAACTACTTAGCAAGCCATTGACTAAATATTATGATAACATGATATTCATCCACTTGCATAAGATCTACTTATCAAAGGCTTAAATTAGAAAAAGAAACTTTATTCTCATGCTTAAAACGTTAGATACAATATAACTATCCATTGGTTAAAAGAAATGAAATCATAAACATCTCTTGCTCGTCATGCCAAAGGAATAATCATGACCTAAGTATTGGAATCCGGATCAATATGCGGCTCATTCATCCATACTCGACTTATTTTGCATGAAATATTCAATTAAACTTGACCAAATCACTTGAGAATTGTATTTCCCTAATATCATTAAAAAAATCCGACCATTCCAATGAGGCACGATCAATGTTAACAACGTTTATTAGTCACTTAACGAAGTTTACACCTAATTTCAACTTTCAAGTGGGCGACCACCTTCAATTCCAATTGATTTTCCGTTCTTGCTATTATAAGTCGAGGCTCTCATTACTCAGAGTTCAGACCCACTGTGTATACAACAAATTCCTCAACAAAAACAAATAACTGAATGATTAATGCCTTAGAACCAATACAGGAGATTCAAATTTCAAATATAATAAAAAGTAGGTAAAATTGGATTCAATAAGTAAGATTCTATGAAAATAATGGACAAAGTGGATTTTATAATGAGTTATATAGCAGCTATATACCCTTTCCCTAATGTAAATCACAATGGAACGCCTAAATAAACTACAATTTGGGTGGATACATTAGATACACATGTAAAAAATACATCATATTAAGGACATAATTAGCAAATAGCAACACAGCATTGAGCCGATTATTAGTAGAAATAAAATGAAAGATTTTGGCAACAAAAAGCGTCATGGCAATGATCAATGATGTTTCGGCAGCATTATTGCAATCAATTAAGAGCAATGAAGAGAAGAACAATTATTATCATCCGTGAAGTTTCGTCTTCAAAACTATACTATACTATGTGCGTTACTGCTGTTTTCTGTGTATCGGGAAATAGGAGGATTCGACAATGTAAGAAAACGCAAGTGCACATACACAATACATGATTTACATGGTTCACTAACGCAATGTGTGTTAGCTAGTCAACGGGCAGAGAGAGCCAGTTTTCACTATACTTGAGGAGATACAAATTACAGAGGAGTATGAGAAGTATTTATACTACTTCTCCAAGGTCTAACCCTAATCCAATATGGTAAAGGAAAAGCGATTACAACCAGGCTCAAAACACGAACCCAAATAACATTGAGCCCCCGCGTGACTTCCATTCGTAGCGGCTGATAGTCCGATTCAAGTCATATCAACAATCTAATAGCTGATATGTTACTCATTTGAATGAAGTACCTTAATTTTCACAGCCATGATCATTATCATAATTCATCGTATAAATTCGCAATGCACGACCCGTCTTGGACTTCCAAAAAGGGCGAATGCTCCTTGAGGAATTTATTTGAAATTAGTTAAATATATGCAATAGATCAATAAAAAATTCAAACAAATTAGTTTTGAAACCCATTCCAGGCTCCCAGCTCTAAACCACCATGGAACAAACCACAACAACATATAAGTGCATGACAAGTTCATCTAATTGATTTCCGACCTTAACGTGGGGGCATATGGAAAAGAGAGAGGGAGGGATGGATTGAGAGAACTTGCAGACAACTTGAATTAGTTGATGGGAAAGGGAATTGCGAGAAGGGAAGAGAATGGGCGGGGAGGAGTTAATTAATTTCAGGGCGACGGTTATATACTTACATACGAAGAACATGGTGAGCAGAGAGAGAAAGCAGTAGGCGGGGAGAGAGAAAATAACTGGCACTGTGGATTTCGGCGAGAAGGTAGGAAGAAGATTGGAAAATAAAGTTACAATTGTGTCCCTCCGATTAGTGCGGGTTGTTTAGTATGAGCTGACGTGGTGAAAAGGATATATTGACATTCCCTTATAGTAATTTGTAGATTATATAACGTTGTGCTTCATTCTGATTCGCCACTCTTGCTACTCCATTTTGTAGAGAGTAAGAGGCTGTAGCGCATGGAACTTCCAACCGAATCCTAAGAGAACAACATTACCGATAAAGCCAAGAAGGGATGAAGAGTTTTGACTACTATGATATTATTAGGTCCATCGTGTGTGTGTGTGTGTGTGTGTGTGTGTGTGTGTGTGAGAGAGAGAGAGAGAGAGAGAAATACCTTGTCCACAATCTTACTTCTTTCTCCTCCAACTTCTCTTTCCCCCACTTTTCTCTCTGATGAACTACTGTAGCGTTCTTTCAAGCCCTTCCCTCTCAAACTTTTCTCCAGCTGCCGCTTTCGGAGCATTCAATCTTCCGTGCGTTTCCCAACGCAATCTCAACAACAGGCCCAAGGATGATCGAAGATGTCGAAAGGAAGGAAGGAGATCAGGAGAGATCCGGAGAGCCTTATTGGGGGAAGTAATTACAAGGCAGAATTATTCCACTCTACGACATTAAGAACAAAGAGAAGGCAAGTAAGAAGTAC
Source organism: Linum trigynum (assembly GCA_964030455.1). Lineage (NCBI taxonomy): Eukaryota > Viridiplantae > Streptophyta > Magnoliopsida > Malpighiales > Linaceae > Linum > Linum trigynum. The sequence goes on along the minus strand of OZ034813.1, from coordinate 35,278,427 downwards.
AACCTGTCTGGGCAAATTCGGCCAATTGCAGTCAAAGCCACCTGAACACCTAACCAACAATGAATGCAGATGTGGGCTGACACCACCCTCAGATCTCGACAGGAAGAGAGTGAAGAGGAGAGGGGAAGCAGGAAACGGTAAAGCCCACCAAGGAAAGATTTACCAGAAGAAGGATCTAAACATTTAAGGATCTCAGAGATTGCTCTGGAAGGAAATCTGGGGGTTTGATCTTCCAATCATTACCCCTACGCTGAGCTATACCCTGATAGTCAGACCCAATACACTGAGGGTCGAGAAGGAGAGAAATGATACCCTGAGGAACGCGGCACAGATCCCGGGCAAGATTCAGGGAATAACTACATCAGGGCAGGGGGGAATTTATTGAGGAGAACAGCAGATACCATAAAAGGCAATTAAGAGGAGGTCAGTCAAGGATACGGGAAGTAGTAGGAAACCACCAACTACCTCATTCAATACCAAAGGCATTCAAGGCGGTGGAGGGAGACTCTAGCCTCAGGTGGCTGAGGGACTGGCCCTATTTAAAGAAAAAGAAGCATGCAGCCCTCCACCAGAATACACCCCTCGTCAACATCAAAAATACAGAAACTCCACCTCCTACCTTTAGCGAGTCTCAACTCACCCGAGTCGCCCCAACAGACTACCCACAGTTTCTCCCAACAATGGAAGGAAACACATCGAGCTCGAGAGGAATGAAGAGCCACCTAGTGCTCAATGTCAGGCCGAAAGTGGTGGGGGCAAGGGATAGTGTCATTCCAATGCTGCTAGCCAGATGGGTCACTGATACGAACATCAACTTGCACAAAGCCAGGAACACAGCTGCGAGCAAATGGAGGGCCTGTGGAGAAATCCAAGCTACGAAGGAAGCGGACAATGTCTTTGTCTACTCTTTCCCAACAATAAAACAGAGGGACGCTGTCTGGGAGGCGAGACCCTGGAACCTGGGGAACACCCTGGTGGCTCTGAGGAAATGGGATGGAGAACAGAAAGCTGAACTGGCCGACATCACCACAGTTACTTTGTGGGTGCAAATGCATGATCTCCCCCAATCCCTCAAGGACGAAGAGTCCATCCAAGCTGTCTCGGAGTTCATTTTCCCACAATACCATGGCATCGACCACACAAACTTTGAGTTTAGAGGATGGCTGAAGTTCGTCAGAGCAAAAGTTGAAGTCCAACTTGATAAACCCATCCCAATCGGCTTTGAATACCCACTGGGAGAGAGATCAACATGGGTTAGTTTCAAGTACGAGAGGATTGTGGACCTCTGCTACTTCTGTGGCAGATTGGGACACCTTATCCAAAACTGCCTCGAGAGGGAGGACTACCGAAGAAGGGGATTATGCACCGATCCATCGGAAGTTTACATGGAGGCACTAAAGGCGAGGCATGATTCACAGGAAAAAGTTCCCACGGCGTCGTTCAGGGAGAAACAGACAAGGGCGAGGAATATCTCGTATCCCGAGCAAAGGACCCACCGCAGTCTAGTATCCCAAGGAGAATCGTCCTTTCTGACTCTGGTGGGACACCTAGTGCAGAATTCATCATCCTGTTCCCCTAGCTTCGTGGCTCTGCCAATGGATAACCCAAGGATGATGAGAGGAGGAGAATGGATATACAGAGGAGAGGGGAGCCACCCCACCAACATATCTCAAGTGGCAATGCTGCAAGTGGAGATGGCGGCAACTGCTATGCAGAGGGGGATGGATCTTTCTGGCAGACAGGAGAACAGGGGGAAGCAGGCTGGATATGTGGAAATGGGCCAATACCTCACTCTGGCCAGCCCAAAAATAACCCTTCAGGAACTGGGCCGGGCCCAAACGGGCTTTAATCAACCTTCAGACCTCGAATCCCCACAGGCCCAGCTCCCGTTGATGACAACCTCAATTGAGAGCCCAGTGGTGGCAGAGGAGCCCAACCCCAGACCGGAGAAGAAGAGGAAACCAGAACACCGGGTCTCTTAGTCTGAATCATCCCCGCAACAAGCTTTCAATACTAACCTTTCTGTTGAATCTTTGTCTTTCACGGCAGGTGGTGACTTAAGGAGGTATGCTAGGAAGAGGCACACAATTAAAAGGAGTAGCATCAAGGAAATCAATGCGGATGGAAATCAATATGGAGAAGGGGAATCCAGTTCCCCAAAGGCGACGGCGGCCGGCCTCAAGCCGCCAGTGCAACCATGAGGATCATCAGCTAGAATTGTAGGGGGTACGGCCAGCTCCTTACAAGGAGCTACTGTGGCAGGTTTGCCGGAAATTTGGCCCCTCAGTGGTGTTTCTCATGGAAACCAAGAAGGATGACCTGTTCATGGAAGACAAAATGAGGGCACTGAGGTTTGATTAATCCAAATATGTCAGCCCTACAGTAAAAGGTAGTGGTTTAGCGTTGTGGTGGAAGAACGATGTCGATGTGTGTGTTCTTGATTACTGTAAGTCCTATATGGACATTAGTATTAGTAGAGATGGTGTCACCTTTTTTTGTACTTTCATCCATGCTCCGACCACGACGGTGGAGAGAAGAGCACTTTGGGATCGGCTCACAACCCTAAGGAGTGCTCAGGATGAAAAGTGGCTGGTTTTGGGTGATTTGACTGTTGCTTTGTACCCTTTCGAGAAGCAGGGGAGATGCCCCCTCAGAAATGAAAATGTGGCCCCGTTTAAGTACTTTATTGAACATAATGCTCTCATGGACCTCGGGTTCTCGGGGCAACCTTTCACCTGGACAAACAAGCAACAAGGCAACAACCTTATCAGGGAAAGATTGGACCGAGCTCTCTGTTCCCCTTCCTGGAGGCTGTGTTTTGAGTCGCCTGTGGTTTTCCATGAGGAATTTGTCGAGTCGGATCACTGCCCGATCAGAATCGACTTGCACCCCAAGCATCAGGCCAGACATACCCCCTTTAGATTCGATAAGAGATGGAAGGATAATGATGAATGCTGTGAGATTATTGCAAACAGTTGGAATGGAGGGGGGCAGATCAGTGATATCATGAATAAATGATCAATGAAGAAAAAAGGCTTAACCACGGGCTGGGTACAATTTGGAAGTCGGAGGAGGAGTTCTGGGCGCAAAGGTCAAGAAATAGCTGGCTCCAGGAAGGGGACCAGAACACGGGCTTCTTCCATGCCAGTACTGTCAAAAGGAGGAGCAAAAACCAAATTCTCAAACTAATGAATTCTGATGGCGTTTGGCTCGATGATGTCCACGAGATGGAGGCTCATGTTAATGGGTTATATCGTGACCTCTTCACCAGCAAGGGAGGTGCGTTTAATCATTCTCTGCTTGATGGTTTCCCTATCCTTGTCTCTGAACAAATCAATGCAGCCCTCACAGCTTATCTGCACCCAAATGAAATCCGAAAGGCAGTCTTCCAGCTCGGGGGGAATAAGGCCCCAGGACCGGATGGATATCCGGGATTCTTCTTTAGGAGATTCTGGAACCTGATTGGGGAAAGGTTCTGCGATGAAATTATCAGCTTCTTCAGAACAAGCAGAATGCCAGATTCTTGGAACGAGAATTTTATCACCATCATCCCCAAGGTGGACACCCCAGAGAATGTTGGCCAGTTCCGCCCTATCAGTTATTGTAATTTCAAATATGAAGTCATATCCAAGATCATGACTAACAGACTTCAACTGTGGCTTCCGGGGCTGGTCAACGAATTACAATATGCTTTTACTGGGGGCCGACAAATACAAGAGAATATCATTATCGTCCATGAAGTTCTTAACCACTTGAAAAAGAATAGAACTGGAAGAAGCAAGGATATGATGATGAAACTGGACATGCGAAAGGCTTACGACTTGGTCGAGTGGGATTTCCTCCTGGAACTCCTGAAAGCCTATGGTTTCAATGATACATGGTGTCGTTGGGTTAAAGTGTGCGTTTCCACGGCAAAATTCAGCATTCTATTCAACGGTGAACCCTCAGCTGCTTTCACCCCATCGAGAGGAATTCGAAAAGGGGATCCTCTCTTCCCCTGCTCTTCATTCTCATGTCTAACGCTTTGTCTTTCCTCATCGATAAAGCAGTTCAGCAGCAACACATCAGAGGACTCGAACTCAATAGGCACTGCTCCATTCTCACCCATTGCCTTTTTGCAGATGAAACGGTCATTTTCGGAGAGGCCTCGATGTTTGAGGCTCAGAATATTATGCAGATTCTGGAATCCTATGGTGCAATCACCGGACAGGAGGTTAATAGGGAGAAGTCTTCGGCGTTCTTCAGCCATAATGTACCCGCAGAGGAAAAGGAGGTCATCCTTCATACTATTGGCTTCGAAGGATCGAGTTCACACTCGAAGTATCTGGGGGTTCCAACTGAATGGGGAAGATCAAAGAAGGAAACTTTTCAGTTTCTCATCCAGCGACTGGAGACCCAAGGTGAGGCGTGGAAAAGTCCGCTACTGTTGTTAGGAGGGAAGGAAACGCTTCTCAAAGCAGTGTTCCAAGCTATTCCTTCATTCATAATGTGCCTCTTCCTCCTCCCACTCTCAGTCACTTCAAGAATGGATACCTTGCTCAAGCGTTTCTTTTGGAGTAGATCTATCTCAAAGAAGTCTATTCACTAGAGGGCAGGGAGGGTCCTGTACGCAATAAATCAAAAGGAGGCCTTGGATTTAGGCCTTTCCACATCTTTAACCTTGCCTTGCTGGCTAAGAAAGCTTGGCATGTGCTCACGAATCCGGATGCAATCTGGGTCAGGGTGTTGAAGGCACTCTACTTCCCTCGGGTGGACTTCACTAAAGCTAGGAAAGGGGGTAAGGCCTCATGGATCTGGTCTGGTATTTAGGAAGCAAGGAAGTGGATGGAAAAAGGCATTATCAAAGTCATAGGCAATGGAAGAGATACCAGCATGCTTCAGGACCCGTGGCTGTTTGTCAGACCCGGTCCCCTTCGAGAGTAGTCTTCTGCGGATACCTCAAGGGTGGCTGATTGGATTGACCCCCTGTCTCGAGAATGGAGGTTTGACATCCTCAATGAGTTTCTGAGTCCAGAGGAGCTGCTTCTGTGACAGGGACGCCGATTGGTCCGAGATCCATGAATGATTTCTGGTCCTGGAGATTCACAGATCAAGGAACTTTCACTGTCAAATCGGCCTTTCACCATTTCCATCTCCTCGATCGAAGGGCTCGGGGGGAAGAGATCAAGGTCCCAGACTCAAACAAAGAAAGGTGGAAATGGCTCTGGAGCCTCTCTCTGCCTCCGAAATTGAAATTCTTCATTTGGCGAGTGTCCAGAGGTGCTCTTGCCACTCGACACAATCTCCACTCCCGCCGCTGCTCCCCTTCGACCTCTTGCCCTATTTGTGACGATCCGTCAGAGACCATTCATCACTGCCTCTTTTCATGTCCTCATGTTGCCCACGGATGGAATAGACTCTGGCCGGACCTGGCTCTTTTGCCACCTCTTTCGAATGTTTTGGACTGGCTGTACTCTCTCTCTCTGAAAGCTGGCTGCCGGAATTGATACAAAATTTCATCTATTTGCTGTGGCAAATTTGGAAGACAAGGAACGAAAAGGTGTTTAAAGGTAAAGCACCGTGGCCTAATGCAACGATTGCGCGGGCAATGGAGGAAGTCCAGGCCTGGAGAACCTGCCCAAAGAGGAGACACGATTACTATCAACCTCGGCCTATTCCACCCCCCGGATACTAGTTTGCCACCGCCAAGTACTCACGCTTTTAAAAAGTACACTGTGATGGATCGTTTTTTCACGATTCCCAGGAGGCGACATATGGAGTCGTTGTTACGAACGTCCATGGCCAAGTGGTCGATGGGAAGGCTGAGCCCTTGCACTGCTTCTCATCAATTGAGGCGGAAGCGAAAGCATTACTGGAAGGGGCCTTGTTCGCAGTGGATCTTCAAGCCTCTTGTATGATTCGTTCGGATTTCCGGACGTTGATTGAGGCTTTCCAGGGCCAGCCTGTTCTCTGGCCATGAGGGCGGCTGCCTGGCTTGGAAGAGTCATGAAGATTGCTAGCGAACACCCAGACATCAGGTTTGAATGGTTCAATAGAAAATGTAATTCCAAAGAGAACTGGGTAGCTCGGTCTTGTGCTCGGAACCAACTACCCACTGAATGGATTCAAATCCTCGATGTTGGTTCCCCCCTTTTGTAACAGTTGGCTTCTGCCTTTATTAATGAAAGATTTTGTGCCCTTTGTCAAAAAAAAAAAGTAATGTTTCTCAACAACGCCATTTGACAAGGTTTGAAGCGACTTGCAACCATCTGCATCCAGATATCTCAGAGATAAAGGAAGCTCCTCCAAACAAACAGATCGAGTTTATCCAGTCGTATGAGATTTCCAACAGAAGATGGTAGCTCTGTCACAGTTGTGCAACTTAGATCAAGAATTTCAAAACGTGCTAGACTACAAATGCTGCCAAGAAGGCAGGATAATTTGCTACAACCATCCAACTGATTTTTTTTCCAGACACTTCAACTTGGAAAAATCATCAGACATGAGAACGAGTTGCTCATTTTTCAAAATTTTGAAGAGCTCCAGCTGTGTCAACTTTTCCAACCCAATCACTTCTTCGATCAAACTACCCATCAAGTTTACCTTTCCCAACAACTCGAGTTATTGGGACTAACTGGTTCTTGACATGGTATATGATCCACGATTGAACCTCTCCCAACAACTCGAGTTATTGGGACTAACTGGTTCTTGACACTTAGGTCCACCCATTTCAAGTTGGGCAAGATGTCAGAAGAATTACCACTTTATTTGCGGCTGATGTTTGCAAAGCATTACAAGTTATCCGACTTTAGGTTGCAGTAGTAACTCACATCGAGTCTTTCCAACTCGTGAAGATCCAGAACTAAGGTGGGAATCTCAACTAATTAAGCTCGTACACAATGAAAGATCAATTTGTTTGAGTCTTTTAGCCATAGAGAGATTAGGCAACCTTTTTGCGGCTCTCACATCCATGAAGAAAAAGGAAATTTATATTCTCCAAATATTATGAAACTTGGGGATTGATAATTAGAACTTTCCAAACACCTTAAATGGTTAGGGCAACACTTGTATCAACAAAAGACTTAGATTTGCTACTCATAAAAGTATAATGAGATCAGTTAGTATGCTCATAAGCGTGGATGCTTTTCGTTTACCAAAAACAATATGATACAAAATTTGTACGTTTAACATTATGGTACAAACTTAGTTTGTACATATATTTAATGTACAAATTAAACTATATTACAAACTGAACTTGTACCTTAATTTTACGGTACAAATTCAATTTGTATTTATGACTTTTTGTATAAGTTATTTATGGTATAACATGAACTTGTACCTTAATTTAACATTATGGTACAAACTTAGTTTGTACATATATTTAATGTACAAATTAAACTATATTACAAACTGAACTTGTACCTTAATTTTACGGTACAAATTCAATTTGTATTTATGACTTTTTGTATAAGTTATTTATGGTATAACATGAACTTGTACCTTCAACAAATTTATGATAGAAATTTAACTTTTATGCATTGTAAAATTCATAAATATATATTTTTTTAAATGGGTGCAACACATCACAGCTTTCATTCACAGGACTCAGAAAGGTTTTGGCAGTCATACAAAAGGAATGGACAAAGATCAGGATAAGAAACTGAAACAAAATGAAACTCAAGGGAAGGGAATGCCCTTGACTAGCTAGGAAGTCAACACACTTATTACCTTCCCGATAAATGTGGAAGATAGAGACCTCCTGACTCGTCCCGAATACCACAATTAATTCTCGCCTAAGGTCCAAGTATAAACCTTAGTCGGGTGCATTATAGGGCAAGTATGTTTAAATATCGACTCGGCCCCGTCCGTGTACCCCTACTTCAGTCATTTGTATCATTTTTTAGCGACTCAGTTTTGGTTGAAAAGTTTGCTAATTAAAGTAAAGCAAGGTAAAAGTAAATGGTTTTGAAAGCTCTTTTGTGAGAAGGATCACTCGGGAGTCGCTTCCCCTAACTACTACCATGGTATGTGAATCAAAATGATTGCTATGGGCAAGGTGACCGTGAACCTCTAGGGGACGCAAATATGGTCGTAGACCACACTCTCGATTGCTAAACCGAGGGATACATTATAGGTTGTCACTCGGCCCTCTCGGTTTAGGCAATCGATGATTGACTTACTCCCTCACTCAACCCAATGGTTGGTCGGCTTAATCGCGCTTAACCAAATTTCTTAATCCAACATCAAGGTTTGCCCTAAATTAACCTGGATAGGTGACTTAAAAAGTCCTAGGATTACCAACTCAATTGAGCCTCCCTTGAATGGGGGTTTTCCCTCTCTGGTCTATGTTAAATTAGCCAATTAGATTTCTAAGCACAAAACATGCACAATCAACATGAGTAATACCTCAATCATTGAATTAAACAACACCCATAAAAAATCATTCAATTCACATAACAAAAACTTCATGGTAGATAGTTAGGGTTTCACAACACCCAAGTGAAAAGGAAATCTACTCCATGCTAGAAATGGGAGAAACACAAGGGGAAGAGGTAGAAACAATCATGGGGAGGCTTCCAATCTTCTTTGCACTTGTGCTGAACTTATCTTGGGGAGAATCTTCCCAAATCCACTCTTGGAGTAAAACCCTTCCTTCTCCTTTGGTTCGTCTTTCTCTCTCTAAAATCTGAAGAAGAAGACTTTCTCACTCTTTTTGCGCTCTCCCTCTCTCTTCCTTTCAGCTCTTCTTTTAAACAGGGATCGTAGTCAGTTCAAAGCCGTGAACTCGAAATGGGCGTTGAAACGCACCGCTTCGCTTGCACTGGTTCACGGGCAACAACTCCAATTCACGGTCTTAGTGACCGTGAACTCAATTAGCGTCAGTAACTTGAGATTTGGCCCTAGACACCTTGATGTTCACGGGCAACATCTCTTCTTCACGGTCTTAGCAGACTGTGAACTTCCAAGGAAAGCCGTGAACTGATGGTTTTTCACCCCCCTTCTCCCAGTTTTCGCTCCTTTTCATCCAACTTTCGACTCCGGGGCTGATGTCACCTGCTTGATCCTGAAATCATGCTAAAACACAAGAAACCTCGCTTAAAACCACCCTTTTAGGAACACAATTGCCACAGACGCCTAAGGCAAACGGTGGTAAGATATGTACAATTAGGCCCGAATCACCTCCCAATTCCTTTCGGATAGTTCCTGGAACTATTTAGTGATGGCGACATTGTCAAACCACCTATCAGTCCAAAAAAAAATGATTTGTCCTTCTCTCACTCTCATTCGCATACCAGACGACATGATGGGTCATGCCTTCTTCATTCCACGCCAGACTGTAGAGCATCATACGGATGATTTAGCTGTGATAACACTGTTAACTTCCTTGAAGTACTTTGTAAAATACTTCAAAAGTATAATAACAAGCAAATTATCACATTCTAGTTCTCTAATATTGATGATAAGAACGGAAAAAATCCCAAAATACACATGTTTTTTAGAAAATTCCAAAATACACATGTTTTATGAAAAAATCTTAATCTACACATGTTTGGGCATCAATGCGGCTATCAACAGCAGTGAATGCATTCACCACGACAGGAGAAAGCGGTGAATGCATCACCGCGGTTGTCAGCCGCGGTGAAGGCCTGACCCAAGTCTGAAAGTTCAAACGAACGTAACTTTGTGTTCGGTTATCCGATCCTAGCAAAATGTTTTTTTTATTCCACAAAAATTTTCAAGATCTTTCAATCTGCAACATGCCTTCGTCCCAAAAAAATGTCATTTGCTACCTCGAACGAGCAATTTTTTGATTTTGCCAAACTTTGAAAGGCCATAACTTTGTGCTCCTCAATCCAAAATAAATAAAAAATTATTGCGCATAACTTTTTAAGAACTACAACTTTTACTGGGAAAGAATTTTTAAAACAAGAAATATTTTTAAGTATACGGATTTTGGGAATAACTCTGCCTTTACTTTTCACAAATCCACATACATTCCAAAATTATGGTTATGATCAAATTTGTAGTCCTTAAAAATTTATGTGTAATGAAAAAATGTTTCAGAATTGCGGAGCACAAAGTTAGGGTCTTTCATAGTTTGTCGAAATTGAAAAATTGCTCGTTCGGGGTAAGCAAGCGACACTTTTTTTTTGGGATGAAAGCGAGTTGAAAATTAAAAGATCTTGAAAAATTATGTGAAATCAAATTTTTTTTGCTACAATCAGATAACCGAGTGCAAAATTACGTTCGTTTAAAGTTTCAGCCTTGGGTCAGGCCTTCACCGCGTCCGACAATCGCGGACCGTGGTGATGCATTCACCGCTTTCGTCTGCCTCAGTGAAAGCATTCACTGCTATTGACAGCCACAATGATGCCCAAACATGCGTAGATTGAGAATTTTTCATAAAACGTATGCATTTTGTGAATTTTTTAAAAAATATGTTTATTTTGTGATTTTTTTCGATACTAGCATACAAAAGCGAAAGCTTCCAAATGGTAAACGCGTAGGGTGCACGCGAGTTAGTCAACACCAAGACCCCGCGCGCGCACAGCAGCAGCAGCTAAAAAATGGTGGTGGGGGCGGTCGCGGAGGCTGAAAGAGAGACGTCAGACGAGAGAGAAAGGAGAAGCAGCAGCCCCCCGAAGAAGAAGAAGAAGAAGACGACGACGATTGATGTGTGCCCACAACTTGGCTTTTCTGATTAATACCATCCGCATCCAGTCCATGGCCTAATCCCGGGTTCGGTTTTACACCCGTTTCCATCCTCCACGTCACTTCCCTTCCCTTCTCCCCCATTCCCCTCCTTCCCCTCTCGTTTGTTCAGCTACTCTCTCTCAGTCCCTCTCTCGAGCAGGTAAAAATTACCCCATCTCATTTCATTTTTTCAATTATTTAATCTAATATCCCGATTGAAATCTCAATTTGTCTGCTTTTCCAATCTGATCCGATTTGATCTCCTCTTTTGTTTCTTCTCTGAATCAGACACTGCTTCCGGATAAGAAACAGGTGAAGCTCTTTTTTTCCTTACCTGGGTTTATCTCTTCCTTTCTGTGTCGTTTGTGGGATATGGTCAATACGTCAAGTTAGCGAATTGGTTATCTCTCTAATTGATATATATCGCGGGTTATGTTGGGGTTTTGGGGAATGGAAATGGGCGATTTCAGATCAGAAGTTTCGTGAGCTAGAACTGGGATTCTGTTGACTTTTTATCTTTATGTATCGATGGTAGTTGAGGGATTGGAGGAGGTAGGAAACTAGAGCTGGAAGAGGTAGGTAGGAAGAAAGTTTTGTTGTTTGTTTGTCGCTCGAGTTTTTTTCCCATTTGTCAAGAACCGAATTTGGCTTGATTTCATTGTTGTTGTTGTTGGTTTGGGAACTGGGTATTAAAGGAAGTTTAAGTGGGTAAATAATGCTTCTGCAACTTGGAGTTGGTTGTGAAGAGGAAATTTCTGTTCCCACTTTCCCTTTTGTTTGTATTGATTGATTGATTTGGTTTTTGATCAATTAGTTTCACATCCGCACTCCCTTTTTCTGCGCTACTGCTGAGTGGCAGCCACTTAGCTCCAGTTGACTGCAACCAGCATTCAAGTTCCCCATTGATCTTTCCTCACTGGAGGCTTCTGAGTAGAGTGCTGCCCTATATAGTCACCCAACAGCATTATTCAAACAAGAAAAAGCTCAAGTTCTTAACATTTATCATATCCAAATCTCTTTCTCTTGCCCTCTCTAAGATGGAGGGAAATTCTAGCGGCGGAGGCAGCAGTGTTGGTGGAGGGGTAGCAGCAGCAGCGGCAGTGGTGACACCAGGAACTGCTGGTGTTGTAGGTGGAGGAGGGAATGATGTTGAGCTCATGTGCAAGACTCTTCAAGTTGAACACAAGCTATTCTATTTTGATCTCAAGGAGAACCCAAGAGGCCGGTACTTGAAGATATCTGAGAAGACATCATCCACCAGGTCTACTATCATTGTTCCTTCCTCTGGGATTTCCTGGTTCTTGGACCTCTTCAATTACTATGTCAATTCTGATGAGCATGACCTCTTCAGCAAGGAATTACAGTTGGACACTAAGGCAACTCTCCGCCATTCTACTTGTATCTCTGCGTCTCTCTTACTCGCCATTCCCTCCCTGAGTTCTCTTACTCACGTGTTGCCATTTGTCTTGTATATTGCAGGTGTTTTATTTTGACATTGGGGAAAACAGAAGGGGACGTTTTCTCAAGGTATAACTTGGTGCTAATTCTCACTAACATTCCTTATATAAGGATTTTTCGTTCTCAAAAAATGTGTCGTGGTATCTATCAACATTATAAATAAAAAAAATGTGTCGTGGTATCCTGATGACATTTTCAGGGAGAACAGATGCTTTGGTCTTGCTCTTAAGCTTTTCATTTTTGGAAGACTCTATGCTTCTTCCGGAAGGACCTGTATTTTCCCCACCCTTTCTTGGTATTTTGTGAAGGTCCAGTTCAGGAAAACAGAAAGAGGAAAGACGTGGCAGTTCTATCTAGTGGCTTTTTCCTGATTTAGGCTGTTAAATATTTATAGACTGGAATATGCAAATATGTAAGCTGCCAAATGGTAGTCTGGCAGTACATAGAGGAAGAGTTAGTTGATTGGTTTATCCATACGAGTACACTCCTAAAGTGTGTGAATGTTTGGGATTGTTAACAAGAATCTTCATAGTTGATCACTCTTAATGTTCTGCAGGTCTCAGAAGCTTCTGTTAGTAGAAACCGCAGTACTATCATTGTTCCTGCTGGAACTTCTAGGGATGAAGGCTGGGCTTCTTTTAGGAACATCTTGGCAGATATTAATGAAGCTTCAAGGCTTTACATGCTGTCCAATCAGGTGACTGTTACATCTCTTTTCTGTCACTAACTAATACATGGAGAAGGTTCTGAGTTGGACAAATGTCACATGTTCGTCACCTGTGCGAATGTTATTACAAACAGCAAAATTCTGAATCCCCGGAGCGCCTAGTTGGACTTTCTGATGATGTAGGCGCTGGATTTATATCTGGGCACAGCACCCAACAGCCTGCTCCTCCAACTTCTGAGTTAAATGTAGACCGGGCAGTTGACCTGCCGACACAGGATGAGATTGGTAACCTTGGAGTGTCAAAGGTTATCCGAGTTGATCAGAAAAGATTCTTCTTCGATCTCGGGAGTAATAACAGAGGCCATTTCTTGAGGATCTCTGAGGTAATTTGGTTGAAGTCGTAGTTCAAACTTCGGGGCACATTAGTCATCTCTAACCTTGATACTATTGACATTGGAGCTGATGGTAAAAATATTTGTAGGTTGCTGGTTCTGATAGGTCCTCCATAATTCTTCCACTCTCTGGGCTGAAGCAGTTTCATGAAATAGTGGGTCATTTTGTGGAGATCACCAAAGATCGAATTGAAGGAATGGGGAGCGCCAACGTCCGAACTGTAGATCCACCTCAAAGATGAATGTGTTTCCATGTGATGGGTGTGTTTGTGAAAGGAGAATAAATGCTGAAGATGGTTTCTTTTGATGGCAAGGGAACATAATATATTGGGATTCTTCTGGGATTGTGGTTGGTTTCTTTTGTTTTTTGGTGTTGCAGGATGGATGTAAATCCATTGTCTCCTGCTACTGGTTCTTGCTGTCAAATAGGGTAAAATCTGATGATTTTTTTACTTGGGTTCTGAATTTTACTTTTGGTCACAGCTTGTGAAAACAATAAATGGTGAATTCCAATTGCAAATATTCCTGCATTTTGCTTTTGCAACTTTCCCCTGCTGTTTCAGAAGCTATTTATCTATCAAAGATAACTGAGTAGAAAACGATTTCATGTCAGCACCCTCAGATAGCCAGACATTAGCATAGAGCTCAATTAGAAATCTAGATTTAGTGATTTACAATACTGAGTGTTTTAGAATCAATGAAAGATGAAATCTTGGCAAGTACTGAACATTGAACAGACAACAAAATATTGCAGAATGATATTTCACTTCTTGAAATCATATTAATAACCATCAAGTTCCCCAAACCCCAATTCATACCAAGAATCGAATAATATTTCACTAGACATGAAAATATCTCTTAACAACATGCTTCCCGGCGACAGCAGCAGCGGCCGCGACCCCTCCGATAGCGCCAGCAATCGCCGCCGATCTGGGGCCTCTGGCTGCTCGATAAACTGCCCCAGTGCCGAGCCCAGCAACCACGGTGTTAGCCAAATCATCCACATCCCTCAACGCAATCAAGCCGCTCTCGATCCCAGTAAACATCAGACCCAGGACTCCCATAGTGTTGCCCAACCGCCGACCACTCTGCCCGCCGGAGTTCAAAACCCTGTTCAGCCGCAACTTCATGCTCTCGCCGGCCTCGGCCGCCCTGATCCCATCGAGCGTCCCCTTCGCACCGCCGGCGATCGCACCGCCAAGGTACCCCGCGCCGGTGTAGTAGGTGAGATTCTCGCTCCAGGTCCTGCGCTGGCGTGCGGCTTCTTCCTGGAAGAGGAACTCCGGGGACGTGGGCAGATTGTAGAGGCTCTGAGAAGGGACGCTGTAGAAATTCTGGTAGGGGTGGTACTTTTGGAACCTCTGATCACCCGAATCGTCCATCAAAGGGTTTTTGGCTGTGGAAATTTTTGGGGAAGGGGCGAGCTAGAGAAAGAGGACAAGGGAGGTTTAGGGTTTAAGGAGAAACGGAGAAGGCGGAGGTTTCTCGAGTTTGTACAACTCGGCTGGCTTCTTTTTCAAGCAGGTTTGGTGACGTGGAATTAATTTTTTTTATGGAGTGACATGGATTTTTTATGTGTAGTGTCGGACAAAACAATTATTTTCCTCTCCGACACTAATTCGTACTAGAAATGGGCCAGAGAAAGTTATGGGTATTTATCTCAAAGCCCATGATTTTGGGCTTATGCGATTTTCCGAAATCTCAATGAAAGCCCAACTTTATCCGAACTAATTTGTCCACAGGGAAGCCCACAGCCACGGCGGCGGCGGTGCTGCTGTTACCAGTCCTCTAGTCTCGAGTCTTGCCATTAGGGGTGTTCAAATGGTTACCATGGTTATAACCAAACCAAATAAGGCTAAATTCCATTAACCATGGAATATAATATTATAACAAAACCGTCCAAACTAATACAACAATCAAATTAACCAAACTAAAATTTAATCGGTTTGGTTAATTGGTTAACCAAATTAACCAATATAAAATCACATTATCATTGACGATGAATTTTTTTTTTGGTAATGCAACAATTCGTAATTTATATAATGAATAAAACATAACAATCAACACGTAGTTATAGTTGACCCTTAACAAAAATACATACAACTAAGACAATTATCTTACGAATAGTATAGAAGTATTCACCTAACAAAAATTTATGACAATGGTATGGGTTAAAGAATTGTTGTGTTTGTGTAAATTGACTTAGTCTCTTAGCAATTATCATAGGCCGGAAATGACCTTCCTTTCAAGTTTTCATCCATCATAATGTATGAAATTTATCTAAATTAGGCGTTCATATGTTGTGGTCTACACTTTACATATACAAATATACACTATATGAGCAATATTGAGCTTTTTATTTTATGAGTCTAAAAGGGATGAACATTAACTCTTGAGTGGTTATGCAAAGTATTAAGTATGTGTATATAATATATGTTAGATATATGACTAATTACTTAACTAGTTAATTTGGTTTGACTAGTTAGGAGTGTCTGAAACCAAACCAAACAAGCTAAAAACTTTAACCAAACCAAACCAATTATCCAAATTAACCAAACCAAATTATTCAAATAATACCGGTTAAAACGGTTACCACGATAACCAAACCGTTTGAACACCCCTACTTGCCAGCGGCCATTGCCAAGTTTCTTCTCCATATTCGCCGTTAAATGAAATCCCGCGGTTAAAGTGCAAGAGCGAAAGTTGTTCCGGACGAAATTAAGCGACCGACGAGCCCTGATCTGGTCGCTCTTGAATACACCGACCTTAATCTCCTCCAGTGGTATCAAATCATCGCTCTTTTGCTTCCCTCCTCTTTCAATTTTCAAAAGCAGCAGTGAAAAGATAGTAACTTACATAACATCGAATCTTTTTTCAATTTGCAAGAGGTGAGTCATGTAAGAATCCGGCAACATGTAAACCCTTTGAGCTCCTCTTTCTCTCTAAGTTCGTTTCATTTGAGACAAAATATGCTAGGCGCCAACTCCCACCTGATTTTAAGGAAGTATTCCGCGATCGATAGCGTGATATTTTACTATCCAATCCAATTAAAGTGGCTCTCGGACATTTCAGATTTGCAAACGTTGTTGTGTCTTTTAGACACTTGTTTGTTCTTATTCTGAGCCTTTAATTAAAACCAGTCTCAATCTTGGTAAGCATTACTTCTTGCTCCACCATGGTATTGTCTAGTGGGGCAAAATTCGAAGGTTTATCTATAAAGTTACATGTGAAGTGTCCAGATCCTCATTTCAAGAAGAGGCATCACAAGAGATGAGTTGTGCAACAACCATTAGCATCGGGTGTTAATAAATGGAATATGATACATAATTGAACTTGTCCCAACAATATAAGTTATTGGGATCAACTGATTCTTGACATGGTAGCAGAGCATTCTGTCACCGAGAGGTCTCCTATTCGAATCCCGATGTCCCTATTTGTTTCTGTTAAGTGACTTGAGTTTGAGGGGATGTGTTAATAAATAATATATGATTCACAATTGAACTTCTCCCAACAACTCGAGTTATTGGGATCAACTGGCTCGTTATAGGGGATATGCATAGTAGGACAGATGTCCAGTATAGTCGTTTGTTTTCGTTGGTTTTCCTCGTAACTCACGATTCAAAAAGTTTGGTTGCAATTCACAAAGTGACGTAAAGAGACAAAAATTACAAACTACGGAAACAAACTAATCCGAGCAAAATGCATCTTTTACCAAGCTCAGGCGAGTGTTCAGCTCAAAGTAGTCTCAGATTAGAATTGCAATCAATACTTGGTGAGCACATGGTTCTCTAAGATCAGGTTTCAAAATTTAAACTCAGATGGAAGAGTTTAATGTATTTTATTATTGGATAATATTCATGTCTCGTGTTAGTTCTTGTCCTGCTAAGGTGTCCACCACGATAAGGGCAACTAATTTCATGTACTAGTTTGTTGACTTTTCTTGGACAAGAAATTGTTGGACCACAGGTACGGACGAAAGCTACACCAAGATTGAAGCCCACCTGTGCCCTGTATTAATTGTTTGGACGAACTGGACATCCCATGACCCAACTGGATTGGATCCTCTAGCATGTAATTTGGACCAGCATAGTTCTCTTGCTTGATCAAAAACTTGGATTCTTAGGATTTCCCTCGTCGAGTACCATAAAAGGTATGAAAGATATCGAAGTTCTGTTCAAAAAACCTCGTCCTAGAACTTGTATGGATTATGGATCAGATTATGGCGAGATTTCCAAACTGTTGAGTGTTGTTGATGCAAGAAAATAATCGATCTTGTTTTCACAAACCGACGAGGATCCGACTCATTTAGGAAGATGGGTTGGGTTGCTAAGTCCACCTCAAAGAACAAAATATGATTATTTATGTATTTGTACTTTTTTAGATGAACTTGCACTAATTGTAGACTTGCTCAAAATGGAATTTTCCTGGCTGGAGGAGTCCTTAGGCGATTCGATGAGGCTTGCGAGAAGGGACTGCGGTGGGAAAATTGGTTTTGCCGGTTTTCTCCAAATGAGATGCTTTTGTTTGATCTTGTGAAATATTGGGTAGTTATCATAAATGGTTCATTTTGTACAAAACAGTCATGAACCTTTAATTTTGTACGTTTCAGTAACAAATGTTTGGACTAATATAAAAAAAGTAATTCCGTCAATGTCCATCCAAAATTATGTTAGTTTAACCTAGTAAGTTGTCCCGTCAGCATCCACATCATCAAAATAATTAATAAAAAATAAAATAAGCACCACTTAAACCTTAACCAACCCACCATACAACCCAACCCAACTCATTCCTCTTCATCTCCTCCTCTCTCCGCCCCGGCGGCTTTGCGGAACTCGGCGGCTGTTAATTCCCCGTCGGCGGGTTCCAAATCGCCCAGGAGGTGGTGCCGGACCCTCGCCACTCCAGAAAAATTATGAGTTATATAGGTGGTGACGATGATGATGGATGACAGAAACGAAGAAACAAACAGGCGTGCAATGTTGGAAAGAATGTTTGACGAGAATGGAATCGGAATGGGAATGGGGATTCCCAACGCCAACAACGCTAGCCCCATTTATAAATACCCCATAGCCATTAGCCATAAACAAACTCATTTATACAATATACAAAAGAGACACACACGAAACCCATAGCAGCAACGCGGCGGGGGGAGGAAGAGACTGCTAGAAAAAAAAGAACAACCAACTGGAATTTCCTGCTCCAGTTTTACAATTCCTTGGTGATACAACTCTTACTTATACTCATGGTGAACAGAGTAATGTCCAATAAAGACTAATTTTGTTAGTTCGGAGGAGTTGAACACTGAACAGAGTAATCTCCGCTGGCAGCGTCGTTGTTATGCCTCGGCTGTGAGGAGATGTGGCGGAGGTCGAAGAGGGAGAGGATATATAGAGGAATGGGTTAGGTTGGATTGGGGTGATGGGTTGGTTAGAGTTTAATTAATTATTATTTTATTAATTATTTTGATGATGCGGATGCTGACGGGACAGCTGATTAGGTCAAACTAACAGAATTTTGGATGGAGATGGACGGAATTACCTTTTTGTTATTAGTCCAAACATATGTTATTGAAACGTGAAAAATTAAAGATTTATAACCGTTTTGTACAAAGTGAATAGGTTTGTGACTATTTATGATAATTACCCGTGAAATATTACTCAGGTATTACCAACCCATTTATGATGGAAATTTTGGTGTGAAGAGATGCGCTCGATTGGTGTCTAATGCATGTTTCCTAATGCCCATGGATCAAGGGGGAGCGATAATGGAAGAAGTCTGAGTGGTAGCTTCGGTGTTTTTCAATTTTTCTTATACTTTTACTCCTTGCATCATGTATACTAGGGCTACTCATTTAGTAGCTAGCTCAGAAGGCCCTTCATCGGCGGTACGACTATTTTTCAATTGTCGTGTTTGGTTGTTTGGTAGAGTTTTGTGTACTTTTGTTCATTTCAAATTTCCTACAACGAGAGTGAAAGTAGGAATGACATTTCTGTCTTTACAATAAAATATTTATTTCATATGAAAAATATCAATATCAGGATTTGAACTGAGGTCTCTTCAAACACACAGACAACAATCATAACCAATTACACCTAAATGAATTTGAGGCATCTTTTTTAATACAAAACATACACGATGTTGAACTCCGGAAAGCGGAGGACTTTTCCATCATGATTAACAAGCTCACTAAGACTATTGTATGTATTTTTATGATGCTTAATACTTCAATTTCCATAGTAGAGTTTCAAGTAATTTTATCCATTTTACAATTCATGCTCTCTGCTTAATTTTCGCTAAGGTAAATTGGTAATTGGCTAACATGGAAGAAACTATTTCTTTTACTACGTGTTATGTCATTGCATTTTTCAATTTCAATTTAATTTTTGTGCTTCTTTATCTTTGTTCTTATTTATTTCTAACTTCCTCCGAAAATTCGTCCATCGTGCAATAGTTTACGCCCTTTCACTTCCCAGTACAAGGGCACATGTGAAAATCAATCTTCCGGATTCTCTTGACACGACATTATTATTCTTGGGGATTTAAGCTGGGCAAACAGAAGATTTCAACTCTGATGTCAATCCATGGCGAATAGAATGGAGTTCAATCAAGTAGTTATGGATTTGAATTTGGAGTAGAAGAGTTGTGATTGAGTTTGGGAATGAAGTGGTGAGGGGAAGAAATTGTGTTTGAATTTGGTAGCAAGTAAAGTTCAACTGCAGCAGGTGAAGGCAGAGAAAAGGGAGTTGGTGAGGGTAGTGATCAAATTGAGGATGGTATTGAAAGACACGGAAGCAAAACTGGAGCAGTTGAAGATAGAGAAGTGAGAGATGATGAGGATATTAATGAAAATGGAGAAGCTATTGAAGGGCATGGAAGTGGACTGAAGCAGGTGAAGGAAAACAAGGGGGAGATGAGCATATTGATGGAATCGAGATGAGTGTTGGTTTTAGCGAGCTTATTACAACTGCCCCTGAGTAAGATGAGTTGGCAAAAACACAAGAAGAGGATTGATGAATTCAAGAGCGAGCTAAGAAGAACCCCAATTGAATGAGAAATTTAGGGCCACAGAGAGAAGGTATATCAAAGTATCAAAAATGGAGTTGCAGAAGGAGGATTAGAAAGTGAGTGTTTGGTTGAAATACATGCCTCTTGAGGTTGAAGATAGACTGGATAAAAATTTAGAGAGTGGTGGCTATTGGGTCTTTAGGTTTATGATTTTTGCAGCTACCATAACCTATTTATATCTTAAAACAAGGAATCATTAATTGATTTACTAAAGTAGGTCGATTCTTTATTCTACCTATTCACCCTATTATGAGTCTAATTTTGTGCTCTCAAGTTTTGATGGTCCTCTGTTAGCTGAGTTATTAGTATATAGTTTGCTTGAACCAACAACTCTCCATTTCTTTTATTAATGACATATTGTTCCTAAAAGGAGAGCATTAAACCCTTTATGTAAAATTATGATGTTTCAGTTGAATTTCAAATTATATATGGGTCGTGTGGTAATTCTAGTGAGTTTTTATACACTAGATTTCTTGACAATCAACTAACCAATAGCATTTTAATGGGGCCTAATTATCATTATGAAAATGGGACCAATTGTACATTTTTATATTTTATATTCTTAAATGATGATGGTATTTCTCTGAGTGTTTGACCTATATATTATTTCTTTACGTATCATCTCGATTGAAGGATTGTCAATAAATTAAACGGGTTGATAGACTTAAACGTAACATAAAAAAATAAATAATCAAATATGAACATTCCGGCCAACAGACCTGGTTATAAGCTAGTGAAAAAGTGAATACACACGCTGCAAAGAGGGTTGGGAGAGGGAAAATGGAAAAATAAAATGACAAATAAAAATTATTTTTTTCATAATCCCATCACTAACCCTAATACTAATTAAGTAATTCTTCCCTAAATTTAACCATTAGATTTATAAACCTAGATCCAAGGGCTAAGATGAGCTTTGTCATTTGACTAAGCACCCCCTTAGTCATGGGATCTCCTCCCAAAAGATTGGATGCCGATTTAGCTTCGGCTTTGAAACTGTTATCAAATAATTAACCATCACAAAATCTGTGAAACCTTGTTTTGTTCATTGTCTGCGTTCTAGAATAAATTTGACAGATGAGTGTTGGTTGTCACTCTGACGCAAAAAAACCATCGCTTAAAACACGGTTTAGGATAACCGGCAAAGCACAATAGGACGGACACAATTGGAACCAAATCGACTCAACTGAAACAAATAATGATAATAACAATATATCAACAAGCATCTCTTCCTCCTTTTACACCTTCTACCTCTCCCAAACCCTCATCTACCCAAACCACCAACCTTCTACATTGATCCATCCAATCATACTGTGACGTCATCTTATAGACCGAATCGTCACAACCCTCACTAACAAAAAGGGATTGCATTGTCGAAAACCCATACTCCTCCTTTCAAGTCCTCATAAACCTTGTTACTTTTGAACTATTCATGTCTGCTTTGCTCGGGACCTACATTCAAGAAACGATAGCTTCCACCTCATTCAAAGCCACATATGAAGAGATTGATGAAGGTTTTCATCATTTTACATGTCAGTAGCTCGAGATCAATGTAGTAAAAACGCGTCTTAAACACAAAAACAAACATTTTTTACGTTTCAGACTAGGCAAAACGCTTCAGTTTCTACATAAAACGTGTTGTGTGCAAAAATATTTAAAAAATCATTTAAAATTTGCTCAAAGCAATCAAAATCGCGTTTTCATACGTTTCTAGTTGAAGGAGTTTCCATCAATTTCACACCCTCTCTGTCCAGTATTGTCTCCCGACAAACCATTGATCAGATCATGGATCCCTACAGTCCAATCAACCCACAAAGAAACTTGAACATGTACTTAAAGTTTGAGAACGATCCAATGGTTGGTTTCTCTGGAATCCTCCTCGGAATGAACTACTCAGCTACAGGAAAACAATGTTACACTCCCACCCTGTTTGACGAGTAGAATTTCTCCACAAACCATAAATCATAAGAACAATCCAAATGGTAGGATTGAATCAAAGAAAGCATGGAACGGGTCCTCCAAATTTGAGGACGATCCAACGGTTGTTGTTTTTGAAATATCCTCTTGAACTCATTGCCTTGCTGCAAAACGAAAATTCTGCATACTCTATTCCTCTCATTATTTTCTTCTTCTTTCCTTCTCAATTCCCAGCTGTAATTCCTCCTACAAAATTCTGCATATCCTCTTGAACTCATTACCTTGATGCAAGCATTGCATATGACATGTTTAATAGGGTCGAGGATGTGACACCACAAATTCATTAAGTGATTACTTTATTATTTGATGTGCAACTTAAGTGATTCACATTTACTGATGATATGATTTCTCTAATTCAATGGATGAAGAACCTCATAATAAAGAACCCTCAGTAATCCTGTTTAATTTGATATCCATATTGAAACAAAACTATAGATAATGAGGTGTAGTTGTTAATTGTTTATACGTTTTTATGAATGAAGTAGCCTCATTATTTTCTTATTGCATTGTTGGTTTAGCTGTACGTTTGCTCCCTATTAAAAGTTTGTCAAATTAGATTATCTGCATGAGTAGTGACATTTTTAAACGAGACAACTAGTTTGTTGAAGATTAATCAGATTATACACATAAATTTACGCTTTTACACTACTCTTTTACGGTTTACATTTTTTGCGAATGTTTTGGTTTTGTGTAGAAATGTGCATTTGCCTACATTGCTCGAGATATCGCAAAAAGACTGGTCTACGATCAATAAGCGCAATAAACCTATCAATTAAATATAATTTATTACTAAATTTAAACCCTAAACATAGTTTATTTCTAATTCTATAATTAATATGCACAATGAAATAATTATTAAAATTAAACATAATTTATTTATATATTTTCACCTAAAAACCACTAGGCCGGAAAATATGGGTTGCCGAAACCAGGTCGAGCCACGAAATTACAGTGGCCAAAACCTGATCGGTCGAAGATTGTTGGAGGCTCTTCCTAGTACCATTAGTGGGATTCTTCAACTGACCTAGTCATGTTTCGGCCGCTAGATTCTTTCGAGTCGGCCAGGTTCCACCTATCGAAATTTATGGCCCTTTTCTGATTTCATCATCCCAGATTCCTTGGACCAATAGTTTTTCATAGCCTATCCATGTTTGAAAAATCACTTTATGTCAATATATATGTTCTACAGTACCCATAGTAAAATATGGGTACCGTATATCTTGAGTAAGAGAACGATATCCAGAACTTGAAGTGACTGATCTTTCGGACATGATACTATACTCTAACAATTAAAGATCAAAATCTAAGTCTTAATTCTCTAAATCTAATACCCCAAGATCAATTTAATAGAAACAATAATCGACGATTATGATTCGTCCAAATATAGGCAAAAAAATCAATGCACCATCTTAGGGTTTATAGTTTATGATTTAGATAATTAGGACCTAGGGTTCACTCATTAAAGGTAAGGGTATAGTACAATAGTATCATGCCAAAACATCCTGCTAATTCGAGGTCTAGATAGAGTTTTCATACTCAAGGTATGCGGTACTCCGGATTTAGTTGGTGAAAACTAATAAGGCCTTAGGAGGGCAGATGACAAAAATACGACAACTTTCTTCTTCTCTGAATAGTTTTTCGCGTACATTGCTTTTTATTATTTTTGTAAGTTGGATATGTGTTATAAGTTGTGAGAAAATCCTTCTGCAAAGTCGTATTTTAATGAAATTTAGTTAGAAATATAATTATAAAGTTGGCGTCAAATAGTATAAGAGTTGACATCAAATAGTATGACTCTTGTATTAACAACAGTGAGTTGGTGAAGTTTCAGCACGACTTAGCCTCAATTAAAAATCTTTTGATTGGTTGTTTTCTTACATATCCTTCAATTCATTTCATTTATGTGAAGCTTACCCATTAAAAAATCATTGCCAAGATATTATTTTGAAATTCCAATTCCTCTTCGACACTGCATTTTTTAATGTTACTCTGTTTCAGCCGAACATATATGATACCAACCGGCCCATCACACGTAGATTTTTTTTTTTTATGATTACATCTAAGTTTTTTATTCTCTGCACGGTACATTTGGATCAGCTGATTATTTAGACTTAAAACGACTCATTCAACTCACGTGCACCTCTAGATAGATTAGTTGAAAAATGAAATATAATAGGGTGTGGAGGTTTCAGCCACCTAATTGTGATAAATTAGATAAGGATTTTGTAGAATTGTTGTGGTATTCTTTGTTCGTTATTTTTGTGTGAATGAGAATCAAGAGAAGTGAGATCTTAGCTCATTTGTACCATATGAGTGAAATGTGGGGATGGAAGTTGGGTATTTAAGTAGAGAAGTCCACTACGACTAGTCAAAAGGAGCATAAGCAGATGGACTTTCATGTTGTCGCTCGCTCATCTTCGGCTCTAGCTTCGGTATCAGTCATTTTAAGATTGATAAAACGTTATTAGTATACTATATATATATTGGTTTCTTACCCAATTAGCATTGTTTGGATCAACAACCATCTGCTAACCAAACCAAGGCATTGTTTCGATGGCTCGGGTCCAACTGTCACCACAGCCAAACTAAATAAGTTGTTTGGTCAGCATACTGCCATCCCTTAAGTTCGAAATCGTTCACAGTTTTGTGCACTGATCTTTCCATCAACTCTCTACCAAAACTACTTTTTGTTTCTTTTCTTCTCTTCCAAAAGTATTTAAAATACTCTTTTTTGTTGCTTTTCTTCTCTTTAAAGATATTATTTTGAAATTCGAATTCCTCTCCGAGACTGTATTTTTTAATGTTACTTTGTTTTCGCCGAACATATATGATACCAATCGGCCCATCCAAACTATGTTTTCACAAGCTGATTTTTTTTTATGATTGCATCTAAGTTTTTTATTCTCTACATGGTACATTTGGATCAGCTGATTATTAAGGCCTAAAACGACTCATTCAACTCACGTGCACCCCTAGATAGATCAGCTGAAAAGTGAAATAGCATAGGGTGTGGAGGTTTCAGCCACCTAAGTGTGGTAAATTAGATAAGGATTTTGTAGAATTGTAGGTGTATTATTTGTTGGTTACTTTCATGTGGATGAGAATCAAGAGAAGTGAGATCTGAGCTCATTTCTACCATATGAGTGAAATGTGGGGATGGAAGTTGGGTATTTAAGAAGAGAAGCCCACTAAGACTAGTCAAAAGGAGCATAAGCAGATGGACCCTCATGTTGTCGTTGTCGCTCACTCATCTTCGGCTCTGGCTTCAGGTTTGATTCATTTTAAGATTGATAAAATATTATTAGTATACTAAATTTATTGGTTTCTTGCCCAATTAGCATTGTTTGGATCAACAACCATCTGCTAATCAAACCAAGGCATTATTTGGATGGCTCGGGTCCAACTGTCACCCACTGCCAAACCAAATAAGTTGTCCGGTCAGCAAACTGTCATCCCTTAAGTTCGAAATTGTTCACAGTTTATTGCAGTGATCTTCCCATCAACTCTCTACCAAAAATACTTTTTTTTGTTTCTTTTCTTCTCTTCCAAAACTATTTAAAATACTCTTTTTTGTTGTTTTTCTTCTCTTTAAATATATTATTTTGAAATTCGAATTCCACTCCGAGACTGCATTTTTTAATGTTACTTTGTTTTCGCCGAACATATATGATACCAATCGGCCCATCCAAACTATGTTTTCACAAGTAGGATTTTTTTTTTTACGATTGCATCTAAGTTTTTTATTCTCTACATGGTACATTTGGATAAGCTGATTATTAAGGCTTAAAACGACCCATTCAACTCACGTGCACCCCTAGATAGATGAGCTGAAAAGTGAAATATCATAGAGTGTGGAGGTTTCAGCCACCTAAGGGTGATAAATTAGATAAGGATTTTGTAGAATTGTTGTGGTATTCTTTGTTGATTAATTTTGTGTGAATGAGAATCAAGAGAAGTGAGATTTGAGCTCATTTGTACATATGAGTGAAATGTGGGGATGGGAGTTGGGTATTTAAGAAGAGAAGCCCACTAAGACTAGTCAAAAGGAGCATAAGCAGATGGACGCGCATATTGCCGTTGTCGCTCGCTCATCTTCGACTCTGGCTTCTGTTTCATTCATTTTAAGATTGATAAAATGTTATTAGTATACTAAATGTTTTGTTTTTTACCCAATTAGCATTGCCTGGATCAACAACCATCTGCTAACCAAACCAAGGCATTGTTTGGATGGCTCGGGTCCAACTGTCACCCACTACCAAACCAAATAAGTTGTCTGGTCAGCAAACTCCCATCCCTTAAGTTCGAAATTGTTCACAGTTTTGTGCACTGATCTTTCCATCAACTCTGTACCACAAATAATTTTTTTTGTTTCTTTTCCACTCTTCCAAAAGTATTTAAAATACTCTTTTTTGTTGCTTTTCTTCTCTTTAAAGATATTATATTGAAATCGGAATTCCTCTTCGAGACTGCATTTTTTAATGTTACTTTGTTTTAACTGAACATATATGATACCAATCGGCCCATCCAAACTATGTTTTTACAAGCTGAATTTTATTTTTTTTATGATTGCATCTAAGTTATTTATTCTCTACATGGTACATTTGGATCAGCTTATTATTAAGGCCTAAAACAACCCATTCAACTCACGTGCACCCCTAGATAGATGAGCTTAAAAGTGGCATGCATAGGGTGTAGAGGTTTCAACCACCTGAGTGTGATAAATTATATAAGGATTTTGTAGAATTGTTGTGGTATTCTTTGTTGGTTATTTTCATGTGAATGTGAATGTGAATGAGAATCAAGAGAAGTGAGATCTGAGCTCATTTGTACCATATGAGTGAAATGTGGGGATGGAAGTTGGGTATTTAAGAAGAGAAGCCCACTAAGACTACTCAAAAGGAGCATAAGCAGATGGACCCTCATGTTGTCGTTGTCGCTCGCTCATCTTCAGCTCTAGCTTCGGTTTCATTCATTTTAAGATTGATAAAATGTTATTAGTATACTAAATGTGTTGGTTTCTTGCCCAATTAGCATTACTTGGATCAACAACCATCTGCTAACCAAACCAAGGCATTATTTGGATGGCTCGAGTCCAACTGTCACCCTCTGCCAAACCAAATAAGTTGTCCGGTCAGCAAACTGCCATCCCTTAAGTTCGAAATCGTTCACAGTTTTGTGCAGTGATCTTTCCATCTACTCTCTACCAAAAATACTTTTTTTGTTTCATTTCTTCTCTTCCAAAAGTATTTAAAATACTCTTTTTTGTTGTTTTTCTTCTCTTCAAACACTATTTAAACCAAGAGTCGGGTGATCCACTCTGGTTTATCAAGTTTTGTCCAGATTTAGGGTTTTGAGGAACTACTACACCAAAGAAGTAAGTTTGCTCTGTGTTGAGATGAATTATTCAATAACCTTGGATATTAAAGGGAATAAAGTTCTTTAAGGAAAAATAGTGGAATTATGAATTCGGATAATATATGTTTGTATTTCATACTGGGATTTGCCCCTCGTTGTAATCAGTTTGGGTGAGACTAATTGGTCTCACTGTTTCGTTTTTAATGGAAAGGAAACTGATTCAACGAAAAAAAATATATATTTGCATGTATCTTCGTTATGAAATTCTATATGCATGATATATATATATATATATATATAACTTAGCAACATTGCTATACGGTTATAGTTGAATTATTTTCATACCCAATCAAAATTATGATAGCAAATATTCTCCGATTAATTGATAATATTCAATCAGTAATCTCAATTGCATGATGCTGATGTATTGTAATTGTAGTATTATATTTACACCTTGAGAATCCATGTCCCACATGGAATACATTGCGCGGTGCTGTTTTGTTTTGTCCCTCTTTTTAAATTTTTAAGTAGTAAAAATATATCAAAGTCGCCAGAGACCAATTTCTCTCTCTGAGACTGGGCTGGCGCTGCTCTAGTCTGCCTGTAGTGTATATTCATGCAAGTAATAAAAGCATATTTGTGGGGAGGGGGATTTCATTTTCTCTGCTTCTTCTGCCGAGTCTTTTTCTTATTATTATTATTATTATTATTATTATTATTATTTAAGAAAGGAAGAAGAGAAAGAAAGGGGAAAGTCATTGATTATTATAGTATTTGGTCCCTATCTATCTGATGCTGACGGAGGGCGAGCGAGGGGTGGGGCCGTGGATTTTGTGCTTCTGCTTCTGCAACCTGCATGAATTCACGTGTCCTGCCATGCCCATTGCCGTTAATTGCACCATCATCATCACATCACCCTTCTCTGCTCCTCCTGCTTTCTTTGTCTTTGCTGCTCCTCCTTCTGCTCCTGCATTGGATTCTGAATCACTGAATTTGACAACCACAAAACCCTCCCTCCCTCCCCCACTCTCACCTACCCATGTGTCTTCCTCACTTGCCCCCCCTTTTTTTTTAAATGGATCTGGTAATCCCCATAATATCGTAACTTAATCAAAAGCAAAGGTTTGGATCGCACACACATTGAAGGGATGTGTACCAAAATTAACATTATGTCCCTTGCTAACCAAGAAATCAACAGCATAATTGCTTTTCCTATACACATGAGAAATGGAAACATTCCAATCAAGATATCGGAGTTTGCTGATTTCCTTAGCAAGGAGATCGTGTTTGAAATTGCCTTTTTTTTTTCCTTTTGTTTCCAATTATGTTGATAGCAGTTGTAGAATCATCAAAGCTTGAGATCTATGTTTCTTTATCCTCTTTCCCAGTCCATCTTAAATCCCTCGGCGGCACCTTTAAGCTCTGCTCTTGGAATCGGGAGCAGGTCACAAAATTACGAACAAAAGCTCTCTCAAACAATGTCCCAAATGATGATCTCTGAAAGAGGCCTCCTGTTGCAGCTTTCCCTATTGACGAATTAACTTAACCATCCAATTCAAGTTGTATCCATCCTTCTAAACAATGATCATAACAATCTGTCATTGACTTTCACTTAGAAAAGTATCACTCGTCGTCGTCATCGCTACATTGGACACCAAAATTATGCAGAAAATTTGTGATGGATCTCAAAACCAAACATGAGCTAGCCATACCACCACCCAATTCTTGATTAATGCAAATGATACCCTCTTTAAAATCAGAGTTTTTTGTTTCAACTTTTCACATAAATTTGGGACAGCTCTGTGGCTGCTGTGGGTACTAGCTGGGTATAGTCTCCCAGCTACCCTTGTTCGTGGGGCAAATGGGCGTGGTGGGTGGGCTTCCTTCCTTCCTCCCTCTACCTCTACCTCTAACCCCACCCTCATGAAGGGACAAATTCCTTTATAAATAAGAGAGAGAAAACTCACTCACACGCACATAGGCAGTTTGGTAAGGCTTTTGTAGTCTAGTGTCTTGCAGCAGTGAGTGTGTGCATCTCCAACCTTTTCCTTACTCTCTCTCTCTCCCCAAAATTTTTGTTCCTTCTTTTGTCTCATTGTTTTACAGTGCGACACTGTAAGGAGAAAGAGGACATACAGGCAAAAACCGAAAACAGGCGAGATAGAGAGAGATAGAAAAAGGCCATAGCTTACTATAGCCTAAAGAGACACTTCCCCCCAACAACAAAAAGAGAAGAAAAGGAAGGAAAAGCAAGACAGTGAAATGTTTGAAGGAGTAGCACCAGAGCAATTCCACCCTTTCATCTTGGCTACTACTAGTAATCCTTCAACCACCACAACAACACTTCACCCTCCACCTCCTCCTCCTCCTCCTCCTCCTCCTTCTTCTCTTTCTCCATCGCCCCATCTCCCTCTCCATCTCTCCTTCGCTTCTCCTCATCCTTCTTCTCCATCGCCTTCACCAGCTGCTGTCTTCCCCATCGGCTTTGACCCTTACCAACTCCCGCACCCGCCCAACTTCTTCCACCCACTGAATCATACTGCCAACAGTACCAGAAGCAATGTCAAGAACCACCATGAAGACAGAGAGCTAATGCCAACTTTTGTGATCCCACATCACCACCACCACCACCAGCAGCAGCAGCAGCAGAAGATAATTACGGAGCATCCCCAAGCTTGGTCTAATGAAGAAGTTCTTGCCCTTTTGAGGATCAGGTCAACCATGGAGTTGAACTGGTTTCCACCTGAGTTCACTTGGGAGCATGTTTCAAGGTAAAATACACACAACAACAACAACAACACCAACAACAACAAAAGCATTATATTATTATAATATCAGAAAGCAAACAAACAAACTGGTTTTTATTTCATTACAGTTTTATCAGTACCATAGTACTCCTTTAACTATTGGGAATGTTTTCTTCTTTTTGTTGATGAAATTCATGCTTGCCCCAGTACATATCCTATCCCCCTTTCTAGCTCCTGAAACCAAAGATGATTCTGCCTATCTAGCTAGTTGCTAAGCAGTAAAGCTAAAGCTAATCTAGCTAGTCATAGGGTTCTTTCCTTTCCTGATTCCTCTACTAAAAAAAATCATTAATTACACTGACACACCATGTCTATAAAAACAGCATACATATTTAAAGCTCTGTGTGCTTTCAGAGTGGTGGCACAGTAACTAAATGCTTGGACAAAAAAAAAAAACAGTAATTGGTTGAGCTAGCTGCTTCACTGCAACACATTTATTATTCACTAATGGTGTGGGTTTGGGTTTGGGTGGTCTCACCAGGAAGCTATCAGAGGTTGGGTTCAAGAGAAGCCCCGAGAAATGCAGAGAGAAATTTGAAGAAGAAACCAGATTCCTCAATTCCATCCACGGCACCAATAATCATAGTTACTTCCCTAATCATGATGAAAATGGCTGCATCAATCAACAGCAGCAGAACAAGTATGCCCATGATAATGCTGAAGTCGAACACGAATCAAAACCAGGCACCGCACCAATAGCAGGAAATCAAGCAGAAAATGAGCATCAAGATCGACCCACTGTGGAAAGCAACGAGGATGACACAGAAGAAGAAGAAGAAGGAGAGGATTATGCAGCTCCATCGGCGGCCTCAAACGGAAACCAGAAGAGGAAAAGGAGACAAGAGGAGGAAGAAGAAGAAGAGGAGGAGAAATTCGAGATGTTCAAAGGTTTGTGCCAGGAGATGGTGGACAAGATGATGGCTCAGCAGGAAGAGATGCAGAACAAGCTGATAGAGGACATGGTGAGAAGGGACCGAGAGAAGCTCGCCCGCGAAGAGGCCTGGAAGCAGCGGGAGATGGATCGAATCAACCACGAGCTCCAGCTCCGGGCCGACCAGCAAGCCCTGGCCGGCGACCGCCAAGCCTCCATCATCAAGTTCCTCGAGAATTTCACCACCACCACCGCCGCCCTCACTAACGCTGTGACTAATTCTGCTCCGCCGCCGCCGCTGGGGATGATTGACTACCAGATCCAAATTGCCACCGCCGGCGACAAGGACGGCAATAGTAATCGGAATTCCACCTCGTCGTCCTCGTCGGCTGCAAACCCTAACAACAATTCGTCCGCCGACGAACTTTCCCAATTAGAGCCCGGCGCAGTGACTGGCGTCGGTAGCAAAAGCATTCCCCCAAATTCATCTCGAAACCCTAGAAAATCCGGCGAATCGGAGGAGAATCGAGGGAGAAGCTCGGTGAAGGAGGAGGTCGGGAAGAGGTGGCCGAGAGACGAGGTTCTGGCGCTGATAAATCTGAGATGCGGAATCCACAACCACAACAACACGGAAGGTGAAGGAACGCCGACGGCGGCTGCGGGGAGTAATAGTAAGGCGCCGCTTTGGGAGAGGATTTCGCGGGGGATGGCGGAATTGGGCTACAGGAGAAGCGCCAAGAGGTGCAAGGAGAAGTGGGAGAACATAAACAAGTATTTCAGGAAGACGAAAGATTTGAACAAGAAGAGGTCCGCCGATTCAAGGACGTGCCCGTACTTTCACCAACTGAGCACCTTGTACGGCGCCGCGGCGGCGGCGGCGGCGGTGCCGAAGCCGTCGGCATCGGAGGAGGAGGAACAGGTGGTGGAGGGGACGAAGGAAGGAACGGATAGTGAGAATAATATTAATACTAGTATTGCGGCGAGTGATGGTACTTCAGCAGCGGCGGAGATTGTTGCTCCGGCGGCGGCTGCTGCTGCTTCTTTTGGTTATGAGTTTTAGATTAGGAAATAATTAATAATAAGTACTATGTCTCTGGAGTCTGGAGATGGATTTATGTGTAATGCATGACTTATCTAATTATATTAGCTGTGAGTTAGATAAAATTTTGATCTTCGAATTACAATTATATATATATCATAATCATCATCATCTTTTCTTACTTGTATCTTATTGTAACATTCCAAACCTTTTTTCTACGTACGTCATTTGTTCCTACTATGATTAGGACATGTTGAAGACGTTCGCTGCTCTCCTCACATAATCCAGTAAAGTGGGGAGGTGTGTCCAGTTGAAATTTTTAGTGAAATTTTTTTATTTCGTCATTACAAAAATTCGAAATTAGTATCGCTGACACACGGGAAAAATGTTTTCTTGCAACACTAATTAAAAGAGTTGCATTAAATAAACAATGACAACCCTTTTTTTTAGTTGCTTTTCGGTAGTTTAGGCAACCAATAAGTTATTTGTTACGTTTGCTCTAGTATACACAACAATTATACTATTGGATTGCATATTGTTATACTTTAAGCAACATTTAACGAATGTTCTCGTAAGAATATTTATTTTTGGTAATTTCACGTCTCAATTTGCTTTTCAAGAAAGAGATAAACACAAATAAAGGAAAAGATAAAATCGACAATTCTCATTTAGAAAGAATTAGTTATTATGAACCGGCGTGATTAGCAATTTAGCATTTATCTTCCCAACTCTTAATTAGAAAAGGGTTATAGGTATAATATGCCCCTCTACTATGTCATTTTATCAAACTTGCCCCTCTGCTATTTTTTACATCTAACATACCTCTTAACTTTGAAAATATGATCAAACATGTCTTTCTATTAAATTTTCATCCAAAAACTGTTAACCACGGCCAAACTTTTGTTAGAGTTTCACAAATGTCTAAAATATCCCTAAGAAATTCCCTTTAGAATTTTTTTGGTTCTTTTGTATAACCAAATAATTCTAATAATTTCACTTTGACGAGACCCAGAGAAATAAACAGAGAATAAAACTGACATTTTTCCTCCTATTTGCCGATGTCGGGTAGTCAAAATCTCGGTTCAACCATGATTGATGATTTTTTCAATGAAAATTTTAACAGAATGGCATGTTTGATTATTTTCAAAAATACAGGGACTTGTTTGATGTAAAAAATAGTAGAGGGACATGCTTGATAAAATGACATAGTAAAGAGCCATATTATACCTATAACCCATTAGAAAACTAAACGTTTCCTTATTAGATCAACTTAGACGTCTCTTCAGAGTTCAGATTCTCCCAACTTAAAAAAACTCTCTCCTTTCCGACTTATCTATTCTAAGGAATGTTCGATTATGTATGCGTGTGAATGTTCGGCTGTATGTGTGCTTGGAGCCTAGTCCACTGTCCAAATTTTTAAATCTGAGGGCTCCAAGTGTGTGTCCTTTGCAAATGCCTGCTCAGTGTGCTTTTAAATTGATAGTCTTTATAGTAATATGCAACCTAGGGAGGTAGTGTAGCACTATGGAGGATCAATACAAAAAAACAAGTTTTTTGCGACGAAATTCATGGCGACGAATTTCGTCGCTAAAGATGTGCTTTTTGCGACGAAATATACACTTTCGTCGCCAATTGTGCAACTCGAAAAATGAAAGTATAAAGAGGTTTTTGCGATGAGAATTTAGATTTTAGGCGACGAATTAGGGTGTCGCCAAATGTTTGGAGAGCATCTGCGATGAAGCTTTCGTCGCTACAATTTTAATTGTTTCTAGCGACGAAAAGTTCTGTCGCGATGATATTAACTATTTTACGCAACGAATTTAAGTACGTCGCTCAGTGTCCCTGAAATTAAGAATAAAAATATTTATAATTTTATATATTACCTTTTATAAAGTACGGTGTCGTTTCCATTCTTCTCATCTCAATAGACATGAGACTCGCTCTCTTTCCTCCATATCTTTCCAAGTTCCAACCCTAGCAGCTAATTCCCAACTTCATCCATTCTCTTCAACTTCCTGACCTCTGAAATCGTATCCACATCTTGGGAGAGATTGAATAAACCTCAATATCCCACCTCCTCCGCTTCCCCTCGCAGCTCGATATCGGAGATGAAGGACTTTGGTTGTCGCTTTGGTTGTCGATCGGTAGTTGGTCCTCCACGGTTGCCGCCATGGGTCGAAAGCTCCAGGCTCTAGCTGAAGTCAGATCTGATGAGGTAAAGTTGATGATTTGTCGTTATGATAATGAATTCGGTGTTGAGGTTGGTAGCAACCTTACACCGATGAAGAGAGGAGGTTTTTGGCGATGACTCTGGCAGGTTAGGCATTTTCCCCCAAATTTCATGTCGGTGCTAGGATGGGTCGATTGAATCGGTAGGGAAAAGTGGAATAATTAAATTGCAGAAAGAGGTACAAATTAACTCAATCTTGGAGATGGGGTCTTCAATAATTGGGTTGAAAGAGATGATGGGTTGGGTCTTGAGCCAAGGGTCCTCAAATGGAAGTATCCTGGAGAAAGAATGAGCTATACTTATGAAATCTTGTGAAGTCACAAGTTGGGTATCTATGTTGATTACATAGTGTGCTGCCTTTGAGTTTCATTATTCCGATTCTTGTTATCTAGGCTTTTTAGATCCATTGGATTGGAGAAAGAATGAGCTATACTTATGAAATCTTTTTTACTTGCAATGAAGAATGGCAGGGAGATTTTCAAACCCATCATTCTTTGTATGTTCGAATTAGCTTAGGTTTGTTAATGTAATGTTTTCTTCTTATGGAAATCTCTTTGTTCTGGTATGGACACAAATGGAGAGAAGTCCTTGGTTTTCATCCAATTTAAATATGTTTCAGAAGAGCATGTGGATCAAGAACGACTTCTTCTCAAAAATTTATCCGTACTCATTTTTTTCCCGGTGTATGTTCATAAAAAAGGTGATTTATGTAGTACTTAATTAAGACTATTTTTGTTAATTGGCAGGGGAGGTGTGTTGTGACTTAGGAAAGTAGGAAGGAAAAGGGGATTGAGTGAGGCAGCAAAGTAATATGTATTGCTTTCCAAAATTCATGCTAGCTCATTTTAGTGTGTTGAATTACGAGTTCAAGTATGTCTTTCATTGCAGAGGTGGAAATGCTCTCAAGCAGCAGAATTCATTGGTTCACATTCACTAAATAGTAAGTTGTTTTGTTGGATACTTTACCTATTAAATTTGTCTCATGAAAGCTAACCTGTTTTTTGGTTACTTATTAGTATAAATCAACTTGTACGTAAGTGTTATTGTATAAGGATTATAATCGAACTGTCAGAAGGCATTATGTGTTGCACTTATTTAAAGGTAACTGCAGGCTTTAAATTTGAGTCACTGTTAATCTTCCCAGTTATGAAGGTGGGAATTGAATTAATTAGTTCTGATGAGATTAACTATTGATTCTCTTATGTCTCCCATAAAACTTTTGGACTTTGCTACGGTGACATGTATGTCACGGTGACATGAACTTTTCGGTCGACCTCATATAGGATTAGGTCGACCTAATCTATTGTTTCAGTGTAAAAACAGTTTCATGGTGCCTACTTTGGAGATTCATATCTTACAATTGGCTAGATGGAAATTGGAGATTAAAGGCTTGTTTTGAAGCTGAAATGTCCCTCTACACATTAAAGTACTTGGGAGCTCAATAGAAAGTCTAGAAGACCATTTTAGAACCTGACCAAAAGGCTATGCCAAAATTGGGAAACTGCCTGAAAATGGCTAAGTCTGGCAACGTGTTTGTCAAGCCTACTTTGGAGCTCAATTTGAGAAGCATGGATGCGAGTCAAGTCCAGGGGACTCTACCACGTTAAATTATGTATTTTATTATACAAAGTCAAGGCATTGGATGAAAAATCGAATATCTTTAAGGCTTCAAACAAAAGGGTCGAAGTTGCTACGAAAGCTGCAGGAAAAACAGCCTTCGTAGCAACTTCGAGCCTTTTGTTTGAAGCCTTACAGATATCCAATCTTTCATTCAATGCCTTGAATTTGTATAAAAAAAACATACCTAATTTAACGTGGTAGAGGCTCTTGGACTCGACTCACATTCATGCTTCTCGAATTGAGCTACAAAATAGGCTTCACAAACACGTTTCCAGACTTAGCCATTTCCAGGCAATTTCCCGGTTTCGTCATAGCCTTTTGATGAGGTTCAAAAATGGTCTTCTGGAATTCCTATCGAGCTCTCTTCCACTTCAATATGTAGAGGGACACTCCAGCTTCAAAACAAGTCATTATTCGTCAATTTCCATCTAGCCAATTGTATGATATGAATATCCAAAATAGTCACCATGAATTGTTTTTACACTGAAACAACAGATTAGGTCGACCTGATCCTATATGAGGTCGACCGAATCCTAAATGAGGCCGACCAGATCCTATATGAGGTCGACCGAATTCTAAATGAGGTCGACCTAATCCTAACTGAGGTCGACCGGAAAGTGCAAGTCACCGTGACATGCATGTCACCGTAGGCACACCCAAAACTTTTATGTTGTGGTTGATTATGATCAATCACAGGAGCACCTTACAAGGAATTTTTATTTTGTTTTATTAAAGCTTAAATGAGTAACCAATTTGATGAGAATAATGGTCAGGTTCTTCACTCCAAACGCTTAACGATTTTGACAAACTCTTCATCAAGATTATTTTGACAAACTCCTTTCTCTTAATTTGGTTAGGTTCTTCACTACAAACGCTTAACGACTAGAAGGAGCAGCTTGGTCATGTAAACAAAGACATCATAGTCCCACAAGAATGCTTGAAGATCCATGTATAGAGAAACTTGCAAGTAAATAGTTGTTCATTTTGAGGTTTTGGTGCTGAATGAACTTTTTATATGTATAGCTTTAGATTGGAAAGCTACTTACATTAACAGATTGTGGTTTTTTATAATATAAATGCTTCTTTATACAGACATGTTCCTGTTTAGTAGTGTCTATATAAAAAGAACAAGAAATTGATAAATAAAAAAATAAAAATTTGGTGACAAATTATTCGTCGCCAAAACAGGTTGTGACAAATATGTCGTCGCTGAAACATGTTTTGTGAGACAACCTTCCGTCGCGGAAAATGACAGCGACGGGTTACTTCGTCGCCGAATCCATTATGTGCGACATTATATCTCGTCGCTAAATCTCTTCTTCAGCGACGATCGACCAGGTTCGTCGCAAAATACTTTCTTTTGTGACGAATGATTTCGTTGCAGAAAGTTTGTTGTTTTGTGACGAATATGGTTTTCAGCGACGACGCATCAAATTTCGTCGCCAATACCCTAGGGCGACGTGGTATATGCGGCGAAGGGCAATAGCCTACGGAGACGAATACATTCGTCGCAAAAAGGAATTAGCGACGATAATTGGACATTTAGCGACGAACATCTTCGTCGCAAAAGGGTCAGTTTCTTGTAGTGGATGTTGATGCATTTAAGAAGTCTCCTTTCTTCTTCATATTGTGTTGGTTGATAGTGTGAATTAGTGATCTTAGGACACTTGAATCGGGTGGTATCGCTGACTCTGTATCATGTATTGAAAAAGGTGCTCTAAACTGTGCTCTTAAAACAATGTCTCCTGTGTGGGAATCAGTGAAAGTGTGTAAGGGGAGACGGGAATCTGTTTCCAACTTCCACCTACTACCTCCATCCCCCCATACATTTCTTCCCCCCCCCCCCCCCCCCCCCCCCCCACACGAGGTTTGAGACATCTGCTTCCGGCATGGCCAGTAAGAGCTGGGCTCCCTCAAAACCTTTTTCAGGTGGGAGCCCTGTTTTCTGGAAATAATAGGTTGGAACCCTTGCAAAGAAAATAAAAGAAACAAGAAAATGAAAAGAAAAGAAAGAAAGGGGGTTCCAGCCATCTTTAAAGAAAAAATAGATTATTACCAAAAAAAAAAAAAAATAGAGCACCTAAGAAAGTGAGTCCATGATCTTTATGTTCTTGAGAGACTCTTTATCCATGGATCGTTTGTCCTACGATCACTACTGGGCATGATCCCGACACGGGACTATAGTTCTCACCGAAGAAGTTAGGAGGTGCCTTGTGCGTTGGTTGACCTCGTAAGCTACTAAATGATTTAGGAAGTCCGCTACCAATGATCGGGATTGCGTGTTGCTGTAGAGGTCTGGGGATTTGCATTGGTTTGAGTCAGATTTGCTTGGGGACAAGCAAACGGTTAAGTGTGGGGGGATTTGATGACTCGATATTTGCACATGTTTTTTGGCCTATCTTCCGCTATGTTGTTTTCCTTTGTCACATTTCAGGTCCTAGTACATAAAGTGAAGCATAGTCGCAAGTTTCAAGTCAATCGGAGATCAATTGTCGACTCGAGGGGAAGAAACTCGCGCATGACCCAAAGAAAAATGAATTTATACCTCCTTTAATGGAAAAAGGATCATGTAATCTATGCATTGAAATAAATAGGATGAGACTACGAGCGTTAGGGATCAAACGGCGACTAATTCAGAGTTCGGATGAGGGAGAAATGACCGAAAGACAACACCCTCTCTAGAGTTACGGGCTGGCCTTCAAAGTTACGGTCATGACCGTAACTTGTCCATTTTGGTCGTAACTCGGGGACACGGGAGGAAGAATACATTCCATAAGTTACGGGCTGAACCCCATAGGTTACAGCCGTAACTTGGCTTCTGTGAGCTGTATAAATGCGTTTTTGCGGATTCTGAAGGGGGAGAGTTGGGTTTTGGTTCCCAAACACCCAAGGGACGAACCAAAAAGAGAGAGAGATATTTGAGGACAATCTTGGAGTGGAATTGGAGGATTTCTTTGCCTTAGAAGCTCAAGGAACAAGCCCGGACTTGAAGACTGATCATCTGAAGATTCTAATTGCAGTCTCTCTCTTCTCTATGGAGTAACTTCCCTTCACTTAGGTTTTGCGGAACCCTAGCTATGTTTGTTTGATTGGATGATTGTATGAGTACTCTTACTTGATAATCTTGAGTTCATATTCAATCTATGTATGTTTTCATGATTCAATTCTCCTTTAGTCGAGATTATTGATTCTGCTTTGATCTTATGAGAGCGAATAACTGATTAGGTCAATAGAGCACCATATATTGATAGTATTGGATCGATTGCTTTAGTCGAGGGTTGATTCACTGCTTTGTATCGATTGAGATTCTCATTCGATAGAGGGAATCTAGTTCAGAATGCATTGATCGGTTGTTCTATAGAAGGATACATCCCTCTAGGCAATTGACTCAAGAAGGCCTTGTTCCTTTAGTCAAGACTCAAGGTAGTTAAGGATTCTTCGCATTGTGAATGAAAGTGAAACAGGTTAGAGATCATCAATCATTAATCTGGCTAGTGGCTAGGGGGAATCATACTTAAGTGAGTTCCTAACCTGTAATTAGATTAACTTTAATGGTAGTTTGCTAGAGTAGTTTTAGTTGTTCTATCTTAATCTGGTTTGCTAGATAATGAATTGAAGCTGAGTAATAGTAACTGTAGAGAACCGTGGATTCGATAGTTATTACTTGAGCCACTACAATGCAGTCCCTTTCATTGGTTACACTTGGCCTTTGTTAGGAGTTGTGTTTTAGCGAGTCAACGCCCTCCTTACAATTGTCACGGTCTCGTGGTTGTGTGACATTCACGTCCCTACCGTGACTTCTGACTTTTCTTCACTTTTTGGTGTTTTGCGACTCCAATCGTCCCGAAACTTGTCTTCTACCTTCCCACACGTAGTAGGACCTGAAATATAACAATAGAAGCACAACCTACCATATAATTAGGTCGAGATATGATGATTTACCAAGTCAAAAGATTAAGAAATGAAGGATAAAATATGCATAATTATGCCCGAATTAGTTTTTTCTTGTAGTTTATACTGATTGAGACAATAAAAAATGCTATCAAAATCTTGCCCACTAAAATTTGATATATGAGTCAATTCTGATTGGTCAATAAAAATCAATTTTAATGCTATTTCTTATTTACAGTAAAGGTCGCCGGTGGAGGGAGACGGAAAATGGGATTTTTCAGCGAAGAAGGAGAACACAAAGAAAAAGATTTTCCCCTTCTCTTCAATCATCTCTGCTTCCAAGTTTTGGGAATTGTCTATTATATATATATGGGCTATAGACAAAATTAGGGCATTATGGTATTTACACGTATCAAATCATCCTTCTATTTTAACTATCTAAACAAGACAATTGATTCCTCAATTTTGCCAAATAACACACAACCAATTAGTGAATTATTTGTGCACAAATATCATACCAGAACAAATCATTCATCAAAACAACCCATAAGCTTTCGTTGAGTAATAGTATTTGGAAGAAGAAAACTTTTAACTACTTGATTTACCAAGTCAAACGATTAAGAAATTATGGGTAAATTATGTGTAATTATGTCCGAATCAGTTTTTTACGGTAGTTTATACATTAGAAAATGTTATCAAAATCTTGCACACTAAAATTTGCTATCGGAGTCAATTCTGGTTGGTCAGTAAAAATAATTTTTAATGTTATTTCTTTCTTTTTATTAGTAAAGGTCGCCCGTGGAGGGAGACAAAAAAGGAGATTTTCAGGAAAGAGGGAGAACACAGGGGAAAAGACTTTTCCCTTCTCTTCAATCATCATGTGCTTCGAAGTTTTGGGTATTGTTAATTATATATATATGGGCTATAAACAAAATCATGTCATTATTGTATTTACACATATTAAAAAGCCCATGTTCGCCTCAGGCCGAATCCGTGATCCGTGGCGTGCAAAATATAATCAAAATGGACATTCCAAATAATCGCCCGAAATGGATGATTATACCCCTTTGGAATATGTAAAAAGTGGACCCACAACAAATACGCCCAAATCAGTGGTTAGTAGACTTAGTCGTCGGTGGAGGATAGCCTCACGCCGAATCCTTGATCTGTAGCCTTCAAAATCCAAGAAAAATGGTATTTCGAAAAAAGCACACAACAAATTACGAAAATGCCCTCGGAAAAAATTTCGGCCAAAACGGAGATTAATTGACTTCATCATCGCTGGAGAATTGCCCCAGTTTGCCTCAGGCAGAATCCGTGATCCGTAGCCTCCAAAATATAACCAAAATGCCCAATCCAAAAAATCGCCAGAAATCGATGATGACACCCCTTTGAAATCTGCCAAAAATGGACCCGAAACAAATACGCCCAAATCGGTGCTTAGAAGACTTAATCGTCGGTGGACGATAGCCTCGCGCCGAATCCTTGATTCGTAGCCTTTAAAATCCAAGAAAAATGGACTTTATTAAAAAGCACTGGAAAATTACGAAAAATGCCCGAGGAATAAATTTCCCCCAAACCGACGATTAATTGACTTCATCATCGCTAAAGAAGAGACCTAGTTCGTGTCAGGCCGAATCCATGATCTGTAGCCTCCAAAATCCAACCAAAATGACCATTCAAAAAATCGCCCGAAATCGGTGATGGTATCCCTTTGGAATCTGCCAAAAATGAACCCGGAACAAATTCCTCCAAATCGGTGCTTAAATAGGCTTAATCGTTGGTGGAGGATAGCCTCACGCTGAATCCTTGATCCGTAGCCTTCAAAATCCAAGGAAAATGGACTTTCGAAAAAAGCGCACAAAAAATGACAAAAATGTGCGCGGAATTTTTTTTGACCAAATCAGCGATTAATTGACTTCATCATCGCTGGAGAATTGCCCCAGTTTGCCTTAGGCCGAATCCATGATCGGTAGCCTCCAAAATCTAACCAAAATGGTCATTCCAAAAAATCGCCCGAAATCGATGATGGTACCCCTTTGGAATCTGCCCAAAATGGACACGAAACAAATATGCCCAAATCGGTGCTTAATAGACTTAATCGTCGGTGGAGGATAGCCTCACGCCGAATCCTTGATTCGTAGCTTTCAAATCCTAGGAAAATGACCTTTAGAGAAAAGCGCACAAAAAATTACAAAAATGCCCCTAGAAAATATTTCGCACAAATCGTCGATTAATTGACTTCCTCATCGATGCAAAATAGCCCATGTTCGCCTCAGGTCGAATTCGCGATCTGTAGCGTCCAAAATCAAAGCAAAATGACCATTCCACAAAATCACCCGAAATCGGTGATGGTACCCCTTTGGAATAAGCCAAAAATAGACTCAGAACAAATACGCCAAAATTCGTGCTTAATAGACTTAATTGTCGGTGGAGGATAGCCTCACGCCGAATCCTTGATTCGTAGCCTTCAAAATCAAAGGAAAATAACTTTTGTAAAAAAGCGCCAAAAAAATTACGGAGATGCCCCCGGAATAAATTTCCCCCAAATCGGCGATTAATTGACTTCATCATCGCTGGAGAATTTTCCCAGTTTGCCTCAAGCCGAATCGTGATCCGTAGCCTCCATAATCCAACCAAAATGGTCATTCCAAAAAATCGGCCGAAATCGATGATGGTACCCCTTTGGAAACTGCCACAAATGGACCCGGAACAAATACTCCCAAATCGGTGCTTAATAGACTTAATCGTCGGTGGAGGATAGTCTCACGCCGAATCCTTGATTCGTAGCCTTCAAATCCAAGGAAAATGCCCTTTCGAGAAAAGCGCACCCAAAATTACGAAAATGGCCCTAGATAAAAATTTCGCCAAAAATCCTTGGATTATTTAACTTCTTCATCGATGGAGAATATTCCCAGTTCGACTAAGGCCAAATC
Organism: Linum trigynum; assembly: GCA_964030455.1. NCBI lineage: Eukaryota > Viridiplantae > Streptophyta > Magnoliopsida > Malpighiales > Linaceae > Linum > Linum trigynum. The sequence continues at coordinate 35,235,448 of OZ034813.1, read as the reverse complement.
CGTGATCCATATCGTCAAAAATCCAACCAAAATGGTCATTCCAAAAAATCACCCGAAATCGGTGATACCCCTTTTGAATATGCAAAAAATGGACCCGGAACAAATACGCCCAAATCGGTGATTAGTAGAATTAAACGTCGGTGGAGGATAGCCTCACGCCGAATCCATGACCTATAGGCTATAGCCTTCAAAATCCAAGGAAAATGGCATTTCGAAAAAAACTCACACAAAATTACGAAAATGCCCCCGGAAAAAAATTCAACCAAATTGGTGATTAATTGCCTACATCATCACACTAGAGAATAGCCCCCTTCGTCTTAGGCTGAATCCATGATCTGTAGCCTCCAATATCTAACCAAAATGGCAATTCCAAACAAACTCCCGAAATTGGTAATGGTACCCCTTTGGAATCTGCCAAAAATGGACCCGGAACAAATACGTCCAAATGGGTGATTAATAGACTTAATCGTCGGTGGAGGATAGCCTCACGCCGAATCCTTGATCCGTAGCTTTCAAAATCCAAGGAAAATTACCTTTCGAAAAAAGCGAACGAAAAATTACGAAAAATGCCCCTGGAAAAGTTTTTGCTCAAATCAGTGATTAATTGCTTCATCATCGCTGGAGAACAGCCCCAGTTCGCCTCAGGCAGAATCCGTGATCCGTAGCGTCTAAAATCAAACCAAAATGGTCATTACAAAAAAATCACCCGAAATTTGTGTTGGTACCTAAGGGTGGAAGTTTGGGTTGCGGGTTGTGGATAATCCGCAAACCGCACCAACCCGCACCTATTGTGGGTAGTGAATTAGGATAATCCACAATAATCACACTAATTATATTTATTTAGTGAAATAATTTTATTATATAATAGTATGTGAAAAGTGCGAGGATAAAAGTAAAAGTAGCCACCAAATAAAAAAGGAACACCTAATCAGTTTTATGTAAGAATTTTTTAGTTTATAAAACACTATAATCGATAGAGTGGAGAATAATCAATTCATTAACCACACCCAACCCGCACAAATCCACAGTGGGTAGTGGTTACCACTAACCACTGCGGGGCGGGTTGTGGGTAGCATAATTGTAAATTTGTGGGTGTGGGTACTTGCAAAATGTGGGATTGGTAACCACACCCACCCCAATTTCCACCCGGAACAAATACGCTCAAATTGCTAGTTAATATACTTAATCGTCGGTGGAGGATAACCTCACGCCGAATCCTTGAGCGGTAGCCTTCAAAATTCAAAGAAAATCGCCTTTCGAAAAAAGCGCACAAAAAATTACGAATATGCCCCTGGAAAAAAATTCGACCAACTCGGCAATTAATTGACTTCATCATCGCTGGAGAAATGCCCCAGTTTGCCTAAGGTCGAATCTGTGATCCGTAGCCTCCAAAATCCAACCAAAATGGTCAACCCAAAAAATCGCCCGAAATCGATGATGGTACCCCTTTGGAATCTGTCAAAATTGAAACTGGAACAAATACGCCCAAATTGGTGCTTAATAGATTTAATCGTCCGTGGAAGATAGCCTCACGCCGAATCCTTGATCCGTAGCCTTCAAAATCCAAGGTAAATGGCATTTCAAAAAAAAAAACACGAAAGTAATATGAAAATGGTTCCGGAAAAAATTTCGCCCAAATCGGCCATTAATTGACTTCATCATCGCTGGAGAATAGCCCTAGTTTGCCTTTGGCCGAATATGTGATTCGTAGCCTACAAAATCAAACCAAAATGGTCATTCCAAAACATTGCCAGAAATCAGTGATGGTACCTCTTCGGAATCAGCCAAAAAAGTAACCGGAACAAATACACCAAAATCGTTGCTTAATAGGCTTAATCGTTGGGGGAGGATAGTCTCACGCCGAATACTTGATCTGTAGCCTTCAAAAAATTACAAAAATGCCCCCGAAAAAATTTCGCCCTAATCTGCGATTAATTGACTTCATCATCGATGGACAACAGCCCAAGTTCGGCTCAGGTAGAATGTGTGATCTGTAGCCTCTAAAATCCAAGAAAAATGGTCATTTTAAAAAATCGCCCAAGATCTATGATGGTACCCCCTTTTGAATATCCTGAAAATGGATCTGGAACAAATAGGTACAAATCGGAGCTTAATAGACTTAATCATCGTTGGAGGATAGCCTCACGCCGAATCCTTGATCAGTAGCTTTCAAATCCAAAGAAAAGGGCCTATCGAAAAAAGAGCACGAAAAATTACGAAAATGCCACCGAAAAATTTTTCTCCTTAATCGGCGATAAATTGACTTCATCATTGCCGGAGAATAGGGCTGGTGATCGGTTTTCCGGTTATCGGTATAACCGGTAACCGAACCGGTAACTACCGATAACCGGAAAACCCGGTAGTCGAATGGTAAAAATAGCGCCTCGGTATACCGCCTCCCCACACGGTAAATACCGTCGGTGGGACGGTTAACCGGATACCGTGAGGGACAAAACTCTGCGTTTTGGGAGGGACGGATGGTGAAAAAAAAAAAACCTAAAAACCCTAGAAGCCTTCTCCATCCAGCAGTCCACTCTCCATTCCATCGTCTTTCGTCTCCAGTCTCCACCCAGCCGCCGAGAAGAGACTTCGCAGTCGCAGCGGCCGCCTCGCCCATCGCCCATCCGCCGCCCCGCGACGCCGCGACGCCGCCTTCCACCCTTCCCTCCCTGTTCTCCTCCCTCTCCGACTCTGCAGACGGCCGATGCCGCTCCGCCGCCCCGCGACGCCACTCTTGCCGGACGCCTTCCTCTTCCCCCGTCGCCGCCGCTCTGTAAGTCTCCTTCTCCTTCTCTTGCCTTCATCTTTCTTCTTCCCCCAGTCCCTACCCCTCCTGTTTGAGATGAATGTGTTTGTAATTTTGGACTTTTGGTGTTGGTGTCGAACAGAGGCGGCCTGGAGGCTAAACAGAGGCGGCCTGGAGGCAGCCACCAACCCGCACTGTGAACAGCAGCAGCCAGCCAGAAGATTGACATTGAATCATTAGAAAATCAAAAAAATGTATGTGAAATTCAGAAATTGTGAATGAATGTGATCTTTAACACTTTAACTTGGCTACTGAATTAGTGAATTTAATTATATCCCTAAGAAACATGAGCAGAGATGCAAACAGTATATATTTCATTGATAATTTGGCTAGCTGTAAAAGCTTTTCTTCTTCCATAATTGCCACATACTGGAGGTTGTTTTCCAATTGAAATCCAAATAAGGCACTGCACTGATTAGTGGTCAGCATCATCTTGACTTAAATAGAGTAATAGACTGTTAGTCACTTAGTCTAATGGGAAGTTAGTAATGAGATTATGTTACCATTTGTGATTTGTGTTGGTCTAATGGGAAGTTAATGAGATTATCTGATTATGTTACCATTTCTTGTACTTTTGTAGGACGAAAAAATCAAAGAAAGTTGGTTCGCTACCTCCTCGTCCAGAAAGCTCTTCTAAGAAAAAGAAAGGGAAGGCTTCAACGAGTGCACCTTCCACTGCACCAAATCCACCTCCTCCATCTGCACCAAATCCACCTCCATCTCCAGCAAATCCACCTCCATCTCCAGCAAATCCACCTCCATCTGAAGCAAATCCGGCTACTACTACAACTACTGGTGTTGCTAGTGAGGTACCTGGTGTGCAAAAGAAAATTGACAAGGGTAAGAGGAAGAAGACGTCTAAGTGGTGGATCCCTTATGATGAGGTGCTAGTGGATGACTATCCATTTGGAAAATGAAAACGGTGTGGGACGCTGATCAAAGCTCATTCTACCAACAATGGCACTTCTGGTTTGAAAAACCATCATCTGATGTGTGAGAGGAGGTCGAAGGAATCTAGTGGGCAGTCGGTATTAAACTATCAAGCTAGTGGGACTGGTGAGGTAGGCTCTCTTACTCTGTGGAAGTTTGATCAGAACAAAGCTAGACATGCATTAGCTACCATGATAATCTTGGATGAGCTTCCGTTTCGATTTGTTGAACGGGAAGGATTTAGGAGATTTATGGCAGTATCACAGCCTTTGTTTGTGATACCTGGAAGGCAAACAATTAGATCTGATTGTTATGTCATTTTTTGGGAGAAGAAAGAGCTGTTGATTGAGTTTTTTAACTCAAAGTGCAAAGGAAGGATTTCTATCACTACAGATACATCGACTAGTGATAATAACCAGAATTATATGTGTGTGACTGCACATTTTATTGGAGTTGATTGGAAACTGCAGAAGAGGATTATTTGTTTTGTTCCCATTACCAGTCATACAGGGAGAGATATTGCAGATACTTTGGCAGCATGTCTACAAGAATGGAAAGTGAAGAATCTGTTTTGCATGACAATGGATAATGCCACTTCCAATGATGTGCTTGTTGACTGTATGAGAACAAAACTGAAAGGGTGGGGATCGGATTTGCTAGATGGGAAGTATCTTCAATATAGATGTGTGGCACATATAATCAATCTGGTCGTCTCTGATGGTTTGAAAGAGGTTGGAGTTGCTGTGGAGAGGGTAAGGGATTGTGTGAAATGGGTGAAGTCATCACCAGCTCGGAGTGCAAAGTTCAAGTCTAGCATCGACTACCTAGAGATGGATGGTAGAAGACTTGTGTCTTTGGATGTTCCGACTAGGTGGAATTCCACCTATCTGATGTTGGAGTATGCAGAGAGGTTTGAGAAGGTGTTTTCTCTGATGTATGATAGTCCTACTGATGCTTCCTTTCGAGACTATGTGGACTCCAAGAAGGGTCTTCCATCTAGAGAAGATTGGAGCAGCATTAGGCGTCTCATGAAATACCTGAAGTTCTTCTATGATCTTACTCTTCGTCTATCAGGTATGTGAATGAACTATCAAATTTTAAAATTCATTTCTTAAAGTTAAAGTTTATGATTTATCACTTACATTTTTTCATTGTATCAGGTACATCATATGTCACTGCACATACTTTCTGCAGAGCCATTGTTGATATTCATGAAGTGATTGCTACTTTGAAGAAGGATGCAGATGAACAGATACAAAGAATGGCAGAAAGAATAGAGGCAAAGGTGAGAAAGTATTGGTTTGAGAATGATGCTAATGATGAGGAGGATAACCTTAGAATAAATAGGATAGTTTACATGGCCTGTGTGCTTGATCCAAGACGTAAACTATACTATTTGACTATGATGTTGGAAGAGATGTATGGAAAGTCAAAAGGGGAAGATTTGGCAGATCAGGTGAAGAATGAGATTATACTATTGTTCGAGGTCTACAAGGTGAAGTATGCATCTTCACATTCTGAGTCCGAAGCTACTACTCAGACTACTCTAGATATTGTGACTAGTGGCGAGGATTCTGTTATGGGAGGTGCATTTGAAGCTCGGTTCCAGCAGAAGAGAAAGGAGCAACTTGAGAGGGGGGTAGAGTACTGGTGAGTTGGAGTCATATTTGAGAGATGTTGGTAATGCTGTTAACGAGGAGCTTGATGATCGGAAGTTTGACATTCTGGAGTGGTGGTCTCGGAACAGTGTTAGATATCCCATTCTTGCTGAGATGGTTAGGGATATATTAGCAGTTCCAGTATCATATGTTGCCTCAGAGTCCGCTTTCAGTTGTGGAGGTCGAGTTCTTAGTCCTTTCATATCATCTTTGAGCCCAAACATTGTAGAGGCCTTGATTTGTGCTGAAGATTGGATAAGGTATGAAAGTGGAAAGACTGTAGATGAACTGAATGATAAGGAAGAAGATCAGGAGACATTCGACTTTGAGAATGGTAAGAATTCAATTCATTCTTCTTATTTGTATTATTGTATATACTCTTTACTAATAATTAACTAATTAAGCCATTCCATATTTAAATCATTAATATTTGTGTTTTTTGTTTTAGCGGCTAATACTTTCCATGCTCGAGTGGAAACTGCTACTGAAGTTAGAGCACATAGCTTACCTGATGGGGTTGTTGAGGAGGACAAGGAGGAGGAGGAAGATTCCGAGGAGACTGGGAGTGATGATATGAGTGAGAGTGACGATGACGATCCCGACGTTACTCTTCTTAAAACTTTGAAGAAGAAAGGATATGCTAATGTTGGTGGTGGGACAACAAGTTCTATCGGAGAAGGAGGAGCATGAGATGCTAGCTAGTAACTAGTTTATGCGTTTATTTATGTTGTGTTATTTGGGTACTTCTAAGATGAGATCCATTTTTATTATTAAGTTTGAAGTTTGAACTTGTCTGAATTTAGATTTTAGACATTGTCATTAATCATTATGCGCTTTGGTTGATTGACAATTATGTTGATTATCGTCCATTTCAATTTCAATATTTGATGATACTTAATGAATTTCAGAATTTGAAGTTTGAACTTATTATAACTTATAAATCAATTATGGTTTGACAAATGACAATTGTAATGTTATAAATTATAACAACTCTTAATATTTTTAATAAGAGTTAAGACTTACATTATTGAGTACATAAAATATATATTAAAAAAACAATGAATTTTTAAAAATAATTGCCGAGAGCTGCTGCCTGCCTCCCATCACCCTTCTGCACACAATCGGTTACCGGTTACTTACCGGTTAACCGAATCGAAATGTGTTTTGCTCCCCTTGACTCGGCGTTTCGGTAATTACCGGTTTGGTACCGATAACCGGTGGTTCGGTAACCGGTTAACCGGCTACAAGCCGGTATCGGCATTCGACCGTGGTTTCGAGGCAGTCGGTATACCGTAACCGGTTAATTCGGTAACCCGTTAACCGTTACCGAACCGGTTGCCAGCCCTACCGGAGAATAGCCCCAGTTTACCACAGGCCGAATATGTTATCCATAGCCTCCAAAATCCAATCAAAATGGTAATTCCAAAAAATGGCGCGAAATCACTAATGGTATCCCATTGGAATTAGCCCAAAATGGACTCGCAACATATACACCCAAATGGGTTCTTAATAGACTTAATCGTTTATAGAGGATAGCCTCACTCCGAATACTTGATTCGTAGCATTCAAAATCCAAGAAAAATAGCATTTCAAAAAAAGCGAACGAAAAATTACGAAAATGCCTCACGGAAAGTTTTTGCTCAATCGGTAATTAATTGTCTTTATCATCGCTGGAGAATAGCCCTAGTTCGCCTTAGGCTGAATCAGTGATCCGTAGCCTCCAAAATCCAACCAGAATGGCCATTCAATAAATTCGCCCGAAATTGTTGATTTTACCCTTTTGGAATATACAAAAAATGGACCGGAACAAATACGCCCAAATCAGCGCTTAATAGACTTTATCGTTGGTGGAGGATAGCCTCACGCCGAATCCTTGATCTGTAGCCTTCAAAATCCAAGGAAAATAGGCTTACGAAAAAAGTGCACGAAAAATTACGAAAAATGCCCTCGGGAAAAATTTCGACCAGATCGTAAATTAATTGACTTCATCATTGCAGGAGAATTGCCCCAGTTTTCCTCAGGGCGAATCCGTGAAACCTAGCTCCAAAATCCAACCAAAATGGTCATTCCAAAAAATCGCCAAAAATAGATAATGGAACGCCATTGGAATCAGCCAAAACTGGACCCAGAACTAATATGCCCAAATCAGTGCTTAATAGACTTAATCATCGGTGGAAGATAGCCTCGCGTTGAATACTTGATTCGTAGCCTTCAAAATCTAAGGAAAATAGCCTTTATAAAAATGCGCTGGAAAAATTACGAAAATGCTACGAAATAAATCTCCCACAAATGGCGATTATTTGACTTCATCATCGCGGGAGAATAGCCACAGTCCGCCTCAAGCCGAATCCATGATCCGTAGCCTCCAAAAGGGCCATTCCAAAAAATCGCCCGAAAAAGGTGATAGTACCCCTTTGTAATCTGCTAAAAATGAACCCGGAACAAATACGCCTTAAATTGGTGCTTAATAGACTTAATCGTCGGTGCTTAATAGACTTAATCATCGGTGGTTAATAGACTTAATCGTCGATGGAGGCTAGCCTGACGCTGAATCCTTGATCCGTAGCCTTTAAAATCCAAGGAAAATTGTCTTTCAAAAAAAGCGCAAGAAAAATTATGAAAATGCCCCAGGAAAATATTTCGGCGATTAAATGACTTCATTAACTCTGGAGAATAGCCCCAGTTCCCCTTAGGCAGAATCCGTGATCCGTAGACTCCAAAATACAACCAAAATTGCCATTCCAAAAAATCGCCCAAAATCGGTGATGGTGCCCCTTTGAAAACTGCCAAAAATCGACTCGGAACAAATACGCCTAAATTGGTGCTTAATAGACTTAATCGTTGGTGGAAGATAGCTCACGCCGAATCCTTGATTCGTAGCCAACAAAATCCAAGGAAAATGGCATTTCGAAAAAAGCGAACGACAAATGACGAAAAATCCCCTAGAAAAGTTTTTGCTCAAATAAGTGATTAATTGACTTCATCATCACTGGAGAATAGCCCCAGTTCGCCTTAGGCTGAATCCATGACCCGTAGCTTCCCAAATCCAACAAAAATGGCCATTCCAAAAAACCGTCTGAAATCAACAACGGTACCCCTTTGGAATCTGCCAAAAATGAACCCGAAACAAATACGCCAAAATGGGTGCTTAATAGACTTAATCGTTAGTGGAGGATAGCCTCACACAGAATCATTGATCCGTAGCCTTCAAAAGCCAAGGAAAATGCCATTTCGAAAAAAGCGAACGAAAAATTACGAAAATGCCCCTGGAAAAGTTTTTCCTCAAATCGGTGATTAATTGACTTCATCATCTCTGGGGAATATCACCATATCGCCTTAGGCTGAATCCATGATGATCCGTAGCCTCCAAAATGCAACCAAAATGGCCATTCCATAAATCGCCCGAAATCGGTGATGGTACCCCTTTTGCCTTTGGTATCTGGCAAAAATCGACCCGGAACAAATACGCCTAATTTGGTGCTTAATAGACTTAATCGTTGGTGGAGGACAGCCTCACGCCAAATCCTTGATCCGTAGCCTTCAAAATCTAAGGAAAATGGCCTTTCGAAAAAAGCGCACTAAAAATTTACGAAAATGCCCCATTAAATAATTTTGCCCAAATCGGCGATTAATTAATTTCATCATCCCTAGAGAATAGCCCCAGTTCGCCTCAGGCTGAATCCATGATCCGTAGCATATAAGATCCAACCAAAATGGTCATTCCAAAAAATCGCCCAAAATGGTCATCCCTTTGGAATCTACCTAAAATGGACCTAGAACTAGTACCCCCAAATCGGTGCTTAATAGATTTAATCGTCGGTAGAGAATAGCCTGACGGCGAATCCTTGATCCGTAGCCTTCAAATCAAAAGAAAAGGGTCTTTCGATAAAAGCACACAAAAAATTACGAAAATGCCCCAGAAAAATTTTCGTCTAAATGTGCTATTAATTGAGTTCATCATCGCTGGAGAATATCCCCAGTTTTCTTCAAGCCGAATCCGTGATCCGTAGCCCAACCAAAATGGCAATTAAAAAAAAATCACTGAAATCGGTATTGGTACTCTTTGGAATCTGCAAAAAATGGACCCGGAACAAATACGCCCAAATGGGTGCTTAAAAGACTTAATCGTCAGTGAATAGCCCCAGTTCGCCTCAGACCTAATCCATGATCTGTAGCCTACATGATCCAACCAAAATAGCCATTTCAAAAAATCGGTCGAAATCGGTGATGATACCCCTTTAGAATCTGCCAATAATGGACCCGGAACAAGTACGCCCAAATCGATTCTTAATAGACTTAATCGTCGGTGGAGGATAATCTCACGGTGAATCCTTGATCCATAGCCTTAAAAAAACGAAAATGGTTCTGGAAATTTTTTTGCCCAAATCGGCGATTGATTAACATCATCATCGATGGAGAATATCCCCTTTTCGGTTCAGGCCCAATGCGTGATCCCTAGCCTCCAAAATCCAACAATGCCCATTCCAAAAAATCGACCGAAATCTATGATGGTACCCCCTTTGGAATATGCTGAAAGTGGACCAGGAACAAATACGTAGAAATCGGTGCTTAATAGACTTAATCCTCGTTGGAGGATAGCCTCACGCCGAATACTCGATCTGTAGCCCTCAAACCCAAAGAAAAAGGTCTTTCGAAAAAAACGCACAAAAAGTTACGAAAATGGCCCCAAAATAAATTTCGCCTAAATCGGCGATTAATTGACTTCATCATCGCTGGAGAATAACCCCCGTTTGCCTCAAGACCGAATCCGTGATCCATATCCTCCAAATCTAACCAAAATGGCAATTTCAAAAATCGCCCGAAATCGGTAATGGTACCCTTTTGGAATCTGCCAAAAATGGACCACGGAACAAATACATCCAAATGGGTGCTTAATAGACTTAATCGTCAATGAAGGATAGCCTCACGCCGAATCCTTGATTCGCAACCTTCAAAATCCATGGAAAATAACCTTTCGAAAGAAGCGCACTAAAAAATTAGGAAAACCCCCCAGAAACTTTTTTGCCCAAATCGGCGATTAATTGACTTCATCATCCCAAGAGAATAGCTCCAGTTCGCCTCAGGCTAAATCCATGATCCGTAGCCCACAAGATCCAACCAAAATGGTCATTGCTAAAAATCGCTCCAAATCGGTGATGATACCCCTTTAGAATCTGCAAACAATGGAACCGGAAAAAATACGCCCAAATTGGTGCTTAATAGACTTAATCGTCAATGAAGGATACCCTCACGCTGAATCCTTGATCCGCAGCCTTAAAAATCATAGAAAATGGTCTTTCGAAAAAAGCGAACGAAAAATTACGAAAATGCAATCGGAAAAAGTTTCCTCAAATCGGTGATTAATTGACTTCATCATCACTGGAGATGGCCCCAGTTCGCCTAAGGCTGAATCCGTGATCCGTAGCTCCAAAATCCAACCAAAATGTCATTCCATAATATCCTCCGAAATCGGTGCTGGTACCCCTTAGGAATCTGCCAAAAATCGATCTGGAACAAATACGCCCAAATTAGTGCTTAATAAACTTAATCGTCGGTGGGGGATAGCCTCACGCCGTATCCTAGATTTGTGGCCTTCAAAATCCAAGGAAAATGGTCTTTCCAAAAAAATTATGAAAATGCCCCCGGAAAAAAAATCGCCAAAATCGGCGATTAATTGACTTCATCATCCCTAGAGAATAGCTCCAATTCGCCTTAGGTAGAATCCATGATCCGTAGCCTACAAGATTCAACCAAAATGGTCATTCCAAAAAAAATCGCTCGAAATCGGTGATGGTACCCCTTTGGAATCTTCCAAAAATGGACCCGGAACAAGTGCACCCAAATCGGTGCTTAATAGGCTAAATTGTCGGTGGAGGATAGCCTCACGACAAATCCTTAATCCGTAGCCTTCAAAAATTACGAAAATGCTGCCGGAATTTTTTTTTTGCTCAAATCGTCGGTTAATTGACTTCATCCTCGATGGAGAATAGCCCAAATTCGGCTGAGGCCGAATTCATGATCCGTAGCCTCCAAAATCCAACAACAATGGTCATTCCAAAAAATCGCCCGAAATCTGTGATGGTATACCCTTTGGAATCTCCTGAAAATGGACCGGAACTAATACGTCCAAATCGGTGCTTAATAAACTTAATCGTCGTTGGAGGATAATCTCACGTCCAATCCTTGATCCGTAGCCTTCAAATCGAATGAAAATGGTCTTTCGAAAAAAGCGCACAAAAAATTACGAAAGCGCAGATTCCAAAGAGATACCATTACCGATTTCTGGCGATTTTTTGGAGGCTACGGATCACGGATTCGGCCAGAGCCAAAGTAGGGCTATTCTCCATCGATGATGAGGTCAATAAATTGCCGATTTAGCAAAAAACATTCCGGGGGCATTTTCGTTTTTTTCATTCAATTTTTTCGAAAGGCCAATTTTCTTGAATTTTGAAGGCCACGGATCAAGGATTCGGCGTGAAGCTATCCTCCATTGACGATTAAATCTATTAAGCACCGATTTGGGCGTATTTTTCTGGATCCATTTTTGGCAGATTTCAAAGGGGTACCATCACCGATTTCGGGCGATTTTTTGGAATGACCATTTTGTTGGGTTTTGGAGGCTACGAATCATGAATTAGGCGTAAGGCGAACTAGGGCTATTCTCCAGCGATGATGAAGTCAATTAATCACGTTTTGTATGAAATTTTTTCCGAGGGGCATTTTCCTACTTTTTTGTGCACTTTTTCGAAAGGCCATTTTCCGTGGATTTTGAAGGCTACGGATCAAGGATTCGGCGTGAGGCTATCCTACACCGACGATTATGTCTATTAAGCACCGATTTGGCGTATTTGTTCCAGGTCTATTTTTAGCAAACTCTAAAGGGGTACCATTAACGATTTCGGCCGATTTTTTGGAATGGCCATTTTGGTTGGATTTGGAGGCTACAGATCACAGATTCGGCCTGAGGCAAACTGGGGAGAGTCTCCAGCGATGATGAAGTCAATTAATCGCCGATTTGGGGGAAATTTCTTCTAGGTGCATTTTCGTAGTTTTTCGTGCGCTTTTTTCGAAAAGCCATTTTTCTTGAATTTTGAAGGCTACCGAACAAGGATTTGGCATGAGTTTATCCTCCACAGACGATTAAGTCTATTTAGCACCTATTTTGGCGTATTTGTTTCGGGTCCATTTTTGGTAGATTTCAAAGGGGTACCATTACAGATTTCTGGCGACTTTTGGAATGGCCATTTTGGTTGGATTTTGGAGGCTACGGATCACGGATTCCGCCTGAGCCGAATTGGGGCTATTCTTCATCGATGATGAATTCAATTTATTGCCGATTTAGTATTAAAAAAATCCGGGGTCATTTTCATTTTTTTTCGTTCGATTTTTCGAAGGCTAATTTCCTTGAATTTTGAAGGCTACAGATCAAGGATTCGGCGTGAGGCTATCCTCCACCGACGATTAAATCTATTAAGCACCGATTTGGGCGTATTTGTTCTGGGTCCATTTTTGGCAGATTCCAAAGGGATACACCGATTTCGGACGATTGTTTGGAATGACCATTTTTTTGGATTTTGGAGGCTATGGATCACGGATTCTGCCTGAGGCAAACTAGGGCTATTCTAAAGCGATGATGAAGGCTAGGGCTGCTAAACGGTACGGTAACCGGTTTACCGGTTACCGTTTCACCGGTTTCGGTAATACCGGAAATGCCAAACTACCCGCCGGATGCCGCTACCGTTTTCCACCCGGTATACCGCCTATCGTTTCGGTACGGTATCGGTAAGGGAGCGGGAGTCCCGAATTACCGAGAGTCACAAAGCCACATGGAGTCCTGGACTGTCCGGCTGTCTCCTGTCTGTACAATTTACAATTGTACATCATGTCCCTGTCTCCCTGTCGGCTGTCACATACTGACATACCCCATTTGCTTCATCAACAAGGAGAATCACGACTTCACGGCTGTCAAAAAAAGCCATTTATCATAATTTACATGTTAGACATCATAATTTACACGTCCATATCCATTCCTCAATTAGTCAATTTCATCAATCATCACCATTCACCAACGCAACGCCACATGCCATCATTTCCAGTCCACAATGTCATGACTCATGAGTCATGAGAATGAATAGTAAACAGGAAATAGGGCTGTAAGACAAAATGACAAATAGGGCTGCTAGCCTGCTAGTGCTAGGTAGAGATGACAACTCAAATTAAACAATTGAATTAGAGGTGCATACTGCATAGTGCATACCCTCCTAAAATAATTATTACTATTAAACAACAAAATGACAAATAGAGCTGCTAGCCTGCTACCTACGACTACTGCTGCTCCTCTGCTCGCACTAATCAAAGTATCAAACAACAAATCAACCAAATATCTACAAAACAATAATCAAACACTAATCACTATTCGCATACCGCCAAATAGTGAAACAATAAATCTAACAAGTCAAAGGCTCAAAGCTACACAGGTCACAGGTGACAGGTTATCTTTAAAGTCCAAATCGACGGAAAGCCGGAGAAGGGACGGTGACGTTCTCACGGCGACGATGATGAGGGCTGCTGTCTGATGCGTCCTCTTCCCTTGGGTGGAGGCGCTTGCGCTAGCGACGGAGACCACGGGGTTCGACGGCTCGGCGACGACTGGCTTCAACGGAAACAGGTAACGACCAACGAGCCAACGATGATGAGACAAGTGACAAGGAGACGACGGGGCTCGACGGCGACGACTGGCTTCGATGAACGGAGGAGGAGGGATCGGCGGTCGTGCACGGTGACGGACTGTCGGTGCAGCAATCGCCAATCACTCAGGACTCAGGGGATGCAAATAATCGATTAGAATAGAGTTGGAGATTTCGTTCGTATCGTAGGGTTTTTTTAGTTTTTACTCTTTGTTTAGGGTTGCCTTGCATGGGAGCTGGGCCTCGGCGCGTGATGTTTTTTATTTATAGTCGGTGTCGGATTACCGATCCGCCGATGGTAATCTACTCATTCGATCCCGGCATACCGCCATCAAAGTTTCCCCAGCCGACTACCGTTAAGTTCGGTTGCCGGTTTAACCGGTAACCGTCGGTTACCGGTACGGTTACCGGTTAAACCGGCAACCGGAAAACCGTTTAGCAGCCCTAATGAAGGCTACCGAACAAGGATTTGGCGTGAGTTTATCCTCCACAGACGATTAAGTCTATTTAGCACCTAGTTGGGCGTATTTGTTTCGGGTCCATTTTTTGTTTTTCGAAGGCCATTTTCCATGGATTTTGAAGGTTACGGGTCAAAGATTCAGCGTGAGGCTATTCTCCACCGACAATTAAGTCTATTAAGCACCCATTTGGGCGTATTTGTTTCCTGTTCATTTTTAGCAGATTCCAAAGGGGTACCATCACTAATTTCTATGATTTTTTGGAATGGCCATTTTGGTTGGATTTTGGAGCATACGAATCACGAATTCGGCCTGAGGCGAAGTGGGGCTATTCCCAAGCGATGATGAAGTCAATTAATCGCCGATTTGGACGAAATTTCTTCCGGGGGTATTTTCATAATTTTTTGTGAGGTTTTTTCGAAAGACTATTTTCCTTGGATTTTGAAGGCTACGGATCAAGGATTCGGCTTGTCGCTATCCTCCACGGACGATTAAGATTAAGCACCAATTTGGGGGAATTTTTCGGGTCGATTTTTGGAAGATTCCATAGGGGTACCATCACCGATTTTGGGCAATTTTTTTCGAATGGCCATTTTGGTTGGATTTTTGAAGATTACAGATCACGGATTCGGCCTGAGGCGAACTGGGGCTATTCTGATATGATCCCATTTGGCACAATCTACAAGCCATAATGGATTGAATCAAAATCCATCTCAAGATATGAAAAGAAACCCAAATTTTGCCCAAGTGTTTTAAGCTGGTGAGTTTCTCTACAAAATAGAGTATTTTGGAGCTTAGGAAACTGGCAGGAGGGTCATTGTTAAAGCGTCTCAAAAAGCTATGTTGAAACAGGAATTCTGCCAAAAATTGACTAAGTGTCAGAACCAGTTTGAGAAACCTACTTTGGAGGAGTATTCAAAGCACATGGGGGAGAGTCGAGGTTGGATCTTTGTGCAGCATGAAACTAGATTTCTTCTACTACAACAACATGGCGTTGGATGACTGGAATGAAGAAGGGGAGGCCCCTCGAATGAAAGCTCCAAAGATCGTATCGAAGCTGAGTTTCTGTATTTGGAAACCTGGCAATCCGAATCCTTATCGGATAAGGATTCCTTTGTTTTTTTGTGTTTGATTCCTTTTCATTGTTGGTTTTGATTTCCTTTTCCAATTTTAATTTGTTTAGGACTTCTCTAAGAGTAGTAGGATTGGCTAGGTCTATTTAAGTAGCTTTGATTCATTGTAATTTTCAGATTTCATAGAATTGAATACAAACTTGAGTTTGGTTCACAAATCTTGTTGCTTCGTGAGTTTGAGAGTTGTTTAGAAGGATTTCTAAGCAGCTTGAGTGCTTATATCGTTCAGCTAATCACATTGTTCGTGGCCGAGCTTCTACCTATAGTTTACGAGCCTTTCTCCCTTTGTGAGAATTGCACGAAACTTCCACCAACACATATTCAAATCTTACCCTGTCTATGGAATTCTTGCTCGAGGGAACTCTTGGTTTCCTTAGCTATGCTTTTCTGATCGATAAACCTCATCTAGGGGTTCATCAAGTGGTATCAGAGTCTGGTTCTACACAGTGGACAGAAAGAAGGAAGGCGTGGTCACAACGACGCCCTGGACAAGGTCAAAAGGACCTGTGTAGGAAGACCCTACTTTTGTGTTTCCAGAATCAACGAAGAAGAAGGAGCGAATAGAGATGGTTGGAGAGACGTTTGACATGAAGGATTTTTGGATTGTATGGAGGAAATGGTTTAGGCTCAAATTCGAGATCAATTAGGGCAATTTAAACAAGAAATTGACTGGCAATTTTAGACTATTGCTCGGACGGAGAATCGGGTTCGAACAGAGGAAACTCCCGGCAGAGAAAACCCATCTGGCAATCTAAGATTGTTGGATAGAATCACGGAGCTTGAACGGCGTCTCGTCATTGCTGATCCCAATCGAGAACGTCCACACCGTGATCGTCGCGAACGACAATAAGAAGCAGAACCGGCAATCCCTCTGGGCATCAAGCTATCAGTACCACCGTTTTAGGGGACAATGAATCCCTCGACATATCTCGACTGGGAAAGGAAGATTGTGCTTTTCTTCCAATGTGGACAGTTTACTGAAGGCCAGAAAGTAGCTATGGCTACTTATGAATTCTTGGATTACGCCACCCAGTGGTGGGAGCAGCTACGCCGGCGACGAAATAATCAGAATCTGGTCGCGACCTGGGACGAGCGACGTGGAATTATGCGAGATAGATTCGTACCTGCCTATTACCAGCACGAACTCTATGAATCTCTGCAGGGGATTAAACAAGGGTCAAGGAGTGTGGAGGAGCACTTCCGAGAACTTGAACTGCTGATGATGCGGGTCGATGTCAGGGAAGATCGAGAAGCGACGGTGGCGCGATTTCTTCATGGTTTGAACCATGAGATTCGACAGGAAGTGGATCTTTGATCGTTTGTCGACCTGGAGGAAGCCCTTCACCTCGCAATTAAGGTTGAAAAGCAGCAGAGATCATCGAAGAAATTCACGCCAGCAAACAAGGCGGCCGTAGAGTCAAGCTCCGACTCTAATTCCCAGCAGACGCGACATGAACCTGGCAAATTGGTTCACAGGAACGCGAATCCAGTACTTATTAAGAGCTCTGGAGGCATCCAATGCTATAAATGCCATGGTAGAGGGCACAAAGCAAGTCAATGTCCCAATCTGAAGACGTTAATCATCAGGGACTGCCAATATCTAACCGACGATGAACAAAATTCAGATGACAGTGACGTCGACGAGAAGCTTGAAGCAAAACCTGCCCCAGGAAAGCTCATTACCGTTAGTCGACGATTTCTAACCATGGATGTTCTGTCCGATGCCAGTCAAAGAGAGAATTTGTTTCATTCTCGCTGTTTGGTCGCCGTAAAGGTTTTGTCCATGATCGTGGACGGAGACAGCTGTGCCAACGTCGTTAGTCAAGAGGTAGTGGACAAGCTAGGGCTACAGACGACGAGACACCCCGACCCATACAACTTGCACTGGCTTAACGACTATGGTGTCGTTCGTGTAACAAAGCAAGCTAGGATCAGCTTTGAGATCGGAGCGTACAAGGACGAGCTTGAATTTGATGTCGCACCAATGCAAGCTACTCACTTACTTCTCGGAAGGCCATGGTAGTTCGATCGTGGTGTTTGCCACTATGGTGACACGAATTGCTACAAAGTTTGTCACAATGGGAAGACTATTCTGTTAAAGCCACTATCACCAGAGGAGGTTCGAGCAGATCGGCGACAACTTGAGGCTAGCCGTCGACGAACCCAGGGGAAGCAAGACTAGGGATCCAGTTCTTCCACTCTCTTCACTCAGCGTTTTATGCTTACTGGGTATAAACGACCAAGAGCACCGCGACGACGTCGCCCCGACAAGCCTTCACCGGAACAGAGCAGGAGAGAGGGAGAATTGGGGGGAGCTCCTCAGGAAGATTCAACACCAGGGGAAGACTTCAGCACATTCCATGGAGTCCAGGGAAGCTCTAACATCGAATGGATTGGACCAAATCAACCCAAACCCCCGAATCCAATTAGAGTAGAATCTGGTCTGAAATTTACCAACTTCGAGCAAAAATCGAGTCTATGGGTTGAATCGATTGGTGATGATTCGACTCGATTGGTGAATGCAGAATCATTCAAGGCGACCCCAGGAAACTCTCAACTTATTCAATGCGATCTGGAGAACTCTACATAAAAAACGCCCAATTCACAATTGAAGTTCCTGAGTTTGGAGGATTTGGACTGCGGCCATGGCGGGAAAGAAAATGACAGCAATTCGGTGATACAGACGATGAATCAAGGCACAAGGACCACCCAGGACTTCAATTTGATCCAAGGCGAAGCCATTGGTGACCTTGGATTGCCCAATGGATGTCTGAATCAAAAAGCCCCAATCTCCTCTTCAACGAACACTGCCTGGGTTCTTCAGAACATGAGCAGCCTTACTGAAACCCGATTTTGGAAGAATTTCTTGAGGATTTCAAGATAAAGAGGGCCAAAGCTTTGAGGCCAAAGCTTTTTTATGAGGGGGGGCTGATATAATCCCATTTGTCCCAATCTACAAGCCAGAATGGATTGAATCAAAATCCATCTCAAGCTATGAAAAGAAACTCAAAATTTCTCCAAGTGTTTTATTCGTTTCAGGTACCTTACTTGGCACTCAAGTTTCTTCCAATTGGATCAATGGAAATGGGCAAATGAAGTCTTGTTTTGAAGCTGGTGAGTTTCTCTACAAGATAAGAGTATTTTGGAGCTCAGGAAACAGGCAGGAGGATTATTGTTAAAGCGTCTCAAAAACTTATGTTGAAACTGGAATTCTGCCAAAATGGATTTGGAGCTCAGAACCAGTTTGAGAACCCTACTTTGGAGGAGTATTCAAAGCACATGGGGGAGAGTCGAGGCAGGATCTTTGTGCAACATGAAGTAGGTTTCTTCTATTACAACGACATGGCGTTGGATGACTGGAATGAAGAATGGAAGGCCTCGAACGAAAGCTCCAAAGATCATATCAAGCTGAGTTTCTGTCTTTGGAAACCAGGCAATCCGAATCCTTATCGGATTACGATTCATTTGTTGTTTTGTGTTTGATTTCCTTTTCAAATTGTAATTTCTTTAGGACTTCTCTAAGAGTAATAGGATTGGCTAGGTCTATTTAAGTAACTTTGATTCTTTGTAATTTTCAGATTTCATAGAATTGAATACAAACTTGAGTTTGATTCACAAAGCTTGTTGCTTCCTGAGTTTGAGAGTTGTTTAGAAGGAGTTCTAAGCAGCTTGAGTGTTTGTATCGTTCACCTAATCACGCTGTTTGTGGCCGAGCTTCTACCTATAGTTTACGAGCCTTTCTCCCTTCGTGGAGTTCTTGCTCGAGGGAACTCTTGGATTTCTTAGTTGTGCTATTCTGATAAATAAACCTCATCTAGGGGTTCATCATATTCTCTAGTCAATTATTCGCCGATTTGGCCAAAAAAATTTCTGGGGGCATTTTCGTAATTTTTTGTGCCTTTTTTTAAAAGCAATTTTCCTTGTATTTTGAAGTCTACAAATCAAGGATTCGGCGTGAGGCTATCCTGCATGAAGATTAAGTCTATTGAGCACCAATTTGGGTGTATTTGTTTCGGATCGATTTTTTGCAGATTCCAAAAGGGTACCATCACAGATTTCGGGCGATTTGTTTGGAATGGCCATTTTTATTGGATTTTTTAGGTTACGGATCACGGAGTTGGCTTGAGGCAAACTGAGGCTATTCTCTAGCGATACTGAAGTCAATTAATCACCAATTGGGCGAAATTTTTTTCCAGGGCATTTTCGTAGTTTTTCGGGTGCTTTTTTCCAAAGGACATTTTACTTGGATTTTAAAAACTACGGATCAAAGATTTGGCGTGAGGCTATCCTCCACCGACGATTAAGTCTATTAAGCACCGATTTGGACGTATTTGTTCCGGGTCCATTTTCAACATATTCCAAAGGGGAGGAGTACCATTGTAGATTTCAGGCAATTTTTTGGAATGGCCATTTTGGTTGGATTTTGGAGGCTATGGATCACGGATTAGTCCTGAGTCGAACTGGGGCTATTCTCCATCCATGTTGAAGTCAATTAATTGTCGATTTAGCAAAAAAAAAATTCGGGGGCATTGTCGTTGTTTTCGTCTGATTTTTTCAAAATGCCATTTTCCTTGGATTTTGAAGGCTGCGGATCAAGGATTCGGCGTGAGGCTATCCTCAATTGACGATAAACTCTATTAAGCACCGATTTGGGCGTAATTGTTCCTGGTCCATTTTTGGCAGATTCCAAAGGAAACCATCACCGAGTTTGGGCGATTTTTTGGAATGGCCATATTGTTTGAATTTTGGAGGCTACAGATCACGGATTCGGTTTGAGGCGAACTAGGGCTATTCTCCCTCGATGATGAAGTCAATTAGTCGCCAATTTTGGCGAAATTTTTTCTGGGGGCATTTTTGTAATTTTTCATGCCATTTTTTTGAAAGGCTATTATCCTTGGATTTTGAAGGCTATCCTCCACCGACGATTAATGTTATTAAACACCGATTTGGGCGTATTTGTTCCGGGTCCATTTTTGGCGGATTCCAAAGGGGTACCATCACCGATTTCGGACGATTTTTGGAATGGCCATTTTGGTTGTATTTTTTAGGCTACGGATCACGGATTCTGCCTAAGCCGAACTGGGACTATTCTACATCGATGATGATGTCAATTAATTGCCGATTTAGCAACAACAAAAAATTCGGGGGCATTTTCATTGTTTTTCGTTCGATTTTTTCGAAAGGCTATTTTCCTTGGATTTTGAAGGCTACAGATCAAGGATTCGGCGTGAGGCTATCCTCCATCGACGATTAAGTCTATTAAGCACCGATTTGGGCGTGTTTGTTCCGGGTCACTTTTGGCATATTCCAAAGGGGTATCATCACCGATTTCGGGCGATTATTTGGAATGCCCATTTTGGTTGTTCTTTGGAGGCTATGAATTACTGATTAGATCTGAGGCTAACTAGGGCTATTCTCCAGCGATGATGAAGTCAATTAATAATTGTCGAAAACATATTGATTCTATGTGCTTATTGTGATTATTTCGTGATATGTTGGAGACATATAATGCTTGTTTTAGGGCAAACTGACTATGGAATGGTTATAAGACCATTACCACGGCGTGTTAGGGTTTTAATATATTTTAGGTGGAAAACACGAAGAGACAGAATGTGCAAGCACAAGCAAAATAATAAGAAAGTATGAGGCCTGGGGAGGCAAGAAGTTGGACGGGCCAGTGGAAGTTAATTGGCATGGGGCATGTTTGATTTGGGCCATCTCGATTTTTGGTGGTGGCTATTTTATTTTGGATTGGGCGACAATTTCTTTGGGCGGAAACAAATTTCTTTGGGCGGAAAAGAGAGAGGCAGTTGGGGGACTACAATATTTGAGCAGCCAATTTGGAGACGAAATATATTTGGGACACGGACAGGGATTCTCTTTTTGGGAAGGAGACGGAAGCTTGGGGGTCTTCTAATTGAGCTGAGCGGCCATTAATTGGGGGAAAAAATTGAATTGGCGGGGGAACTTCCTGGGGGAACAGCAGCAACGCAGCAACAACGGAATTCTTTTAGAGAAAAGAATAGAAAGAGGCGCAGCGGAGAAGGCATCAAGCGGCGATTGGCGATTGAGAATTTGGCGATCGACTTCTTCAAGGTTTGAGTTGAGTTCAACGAGAGCGATTAGTTGGTTGGATTTTCTAAACCGAATTAGTTGTTTATTGTTGATTTAGAACATGATGATCAAAACCCTATTGTGTTATCTCACTTCCATTTTCGTTTCCTGTTTTCTCTTTTCATGTGATAAATTTGGCAACCGAAATGAGAAAACTTGTTTACTTTTCATTCTGTTTTCTATTCGTTTCCAACTATGAAAACATAAAGTGACAACTTCCTGTTGTTTTCGAAAATGACAAAATGTTGTTTTCATCTGTTTTCAACATCTGTTTTCTCAAAAACAGAAAACAGAAATGAAAGTAAACAGGCCCATAGGATGTAGCTATTTCTTGATTTGATGGATTGATTCATGATTCTTTTCTTCCAATCTCTATTGCATGGAATTGCTTAATGCTTTGTGTTGACTGGCCACCAATACAATGATTTGTAGTTAATTAGGTTATTAGCGACAGTGAAACCCTAATAACTGAACCTATTTCATATGACATAGTAACTTATCGAAGCGACAGTGGATTAAATAAGGTGATATGCGGTCTTAAATAGGATATCGATCGTCAGACTATATAGTTAATTCATTGAGCTACGACAGTAGGATTTGAATTGATTATTTAGTACGTAATAATTCCCGACAGGGATAGCTAGCACATTCGTGATATCCTGGCTGTAGAGATATGGACTAAATTGATTGGAATATGTGAATTAATCTGGATAGGATAGGTAGTGAATTCCGGTGTTTATCCCAGAGCTTTCTCCCATTGAACTTCTCCCGACCATTTTACTTTGCTTAATTACTTTATTTTGATTTTAGATAATTAGTCTCATTAAACCATTTTCACCTATAGTTTGCTCTATAAAATTGATAGAACTTAAGGTTGTACAAGTCCCTGAGAGACGATACCCGGACTTTCCGGATTACTACAAGATAGGAATTGGCATTACGCTTTTGCCCTATCATCAATTAATCGTCTTTTGGACGAAATTTTTTTGGGGCATTTTTGTAGTTTTTTGTGCGCTTTTTTCGAAAGACCATTTTCCGTGGATTTTGAAGGTACGGATCAAGGATTCGGTGTGAGGCTATCCTTCACCGATTTCGGGCGATTTTTTGGAATGGCCATTTTGGTTGGATTTTGGAGACTTCGGATCACGGATTCAGCTTAAGGCGAACTGGGGCTATTCTCCAGCGATGATAAAGTCAATTAATCACCGAGTTTAGCAAAAACTTTTTCGAAGACATTTTTCGTAATTTTTCGTTCGCTTTTTTCAGTTACCACACAAGACAATTGATTCCTCAATTTTGACAAATACCACACAACCATTTAATGAATTATTTGTGCACAAATATCACACGACAAAAAATCATCATCCAAACGACCCATAAGCTTCCGTTGAGTAACACTAGTTAACAGTCTAGCTGACCCGTCCAGTCCGGGCGTCCCCAGTTTCGCAGCTGGTTGCAGTACTGTATGGGTTGACATCAACATCGATCACATGCGATGCTTGCAGTGCAGCACCCCTGTTGGGCACCCCCGTAAGATGGTGGCTCTTTACGGTGCTCTAATCTGCCAAACACCGCACGCCATTTGTTCTTTTCTGTTACATTCATTCATTGTCGTAGAAAAGAAGACAACAGAAGACAGGGTGCAGCGCCTCACTTAATTGGTCATACAGCTTAAGTTGTGTGTTCTGACGACTCATATGAGCTCATTCTAGTTGACCTTTTCCCCCCTCCCGGCCACCTGAATCTGTACGTATACGTAGCCTTATCTTGATAGCCTGAACCGTACGTTTTGGGATGGGTCAAATGTTCGCCGCGCTTTGTGCTGGGAGAAATGCGTTGAGGATGGCTGCATCTGCTAGTGGGTCCACAGAGGAGGCTGAGTTTGGGCCAAAGCCCACATAAAGATGGATGTGAAACTGTTCATCACACAACGCTACAAGAAGAGCATGTGGAGGAGCGATTCATGCAGAGATTGATCAGCTTCTTCATGATGAGAACTCGTCTTACTCGGTCTGTTTCATGCTCCAGTCACGCCGTCTGTTAAATGATTTCTATTTCATTAACTGGTTACACTGTCAATCAACGATGTAGGAGTGTTTCATCTCAGTCTTGTATCTACTTATGTATGTCCTCTTTTAGAGTGATCTAATCATACAAAAATACACCCGTTGCAGAATTCGTGAATTGAATTGTGCGGTCAAATCCTTTTTCCTTTGTAGATTTCAGTTTTGGAAGTGGGATTTCTTGTGTTATAATAATTTGACCTATTAGCGCGGCTAGACCTGTAGAACCATCAAATCATTTATAATAGTAGTTTAGTTCATTTGTTTGGACGTTTAGGGAAGGATCAATGATTTTTAACAGTTTGACTGGTCTACTGGTTCACTATTTTAACCACAAAAATTTAAAGAAAAATATTTTAATGTAAGCTAAGACCATCCCACATGAAGTACTAATTTTATTTCTTCTTTTTCCAGCCTTCTTATCGGTTTTATGTGATCCAATAAGGATCGCCACCCTAATCAATAACTTGAAATTAATAAAAAAAAAGGGTTAATATATTTGTATGTCCCAAACTTTTAAAAATTAAACATCCCAACCAATCTTTTCGATCTATAACTTCGCGGCCTCAACTATGCATCAAAGTTACGAAATTTGCCGAACCCGAGATTTGACCGTTAGTCACCACGCCACGTCACTGCCAAGTCAGCACAGACCACTTAAAAAATTTAGTTTTCTCCATCTATTACCATTTATCTTTCTTATTTTTAAAATTCTTTTCCTTTTTGTTTCTTCTTTTGTTCAAAACAAAAAAAGATAAATGATAATAGGTGGAAAAAACTAAAAATTTTAAGTGGTGTGTGCTGATTTGGCTGTGACATGGCGCGTTGACCGTTATTCAATGCGTTTGACCATCCAAAAGAACGGTCAAATCTCAAGTTTGGCCAATTTCGTAACTTTGATGCATAGTTGAGGCCCCGAAGTTATAGATCGAAAAGATCGTTCATAATGTTTAATTTGTGAAAAGTTTGGGCCATATAATATATTAACCCTAAAAAAATTATGATTTCTTTTATGAGATAGTTTAGATGATTTGTTAGAGGTTTTGGCTACAAATGATATGGATTTGAATTTGTTTATAGTTAGTGATAAATTTAATCATAAATGACTGCATTATATGTCTTTTATGTGTATAGTGTATGAACTGTTCAATCAACGGTTAACTGTTGAATCATAAACCATTAATTTTTCCGATTCAGCATCCAGCATCAGGTCCGTAGTTTGATGAAAAATTACGATTAACATTAATTTGATGCATTTCTACTTAATTTTCTTTTTATCTATTCGTACTTTCTTTTTTCATTTGATATGGCTTCACCTCTTTGAGTTTTTCATCTTGCAGCTGTAATTTTTCACCTTTCATTTCTCTATTTGAGCTGCTCTCATTCTGCATGCATGTTCCCATTCGGTTCATAAGAATGGCTCTTAGGATAGTATACTCCTATCCATTCAAGAAGAAAGCTAAGCTTGCTGGTTTCCGTTAAGCGCTGCAATTTATGTTCATAAACAGTTAATATGTTATACAGGGATGGGCAATGGCGGGTCTAACTGCTAGGTCAACTCAAATCCATCCGATTATAATTCACCCATTACATGTATGAGTGGGTGTGGGTCATCATTTTTTGTCACCCACTAAATTTGGGTAGGCGACGGGTGGGTAGTGGATGGGTAGCGGGTGAGTCATATACCGCAAAATCATATGATATATTAAGTTATACTGCACATTTTATAATAAAAACATATTTTTTCTTATCTCAAAACTTTAATCGTGATTGATTCAATTAAACTACAATGATCTTTTGTAGATTTTACTTCATTTATAACATAAATCAATTATTTTAAAACATAATAACTATCAATAAAATATTTTGTGTTCATAAATGAGATAATTGGTGTTAGATTATGCAATAAACTACGTTTAATAGCTATCAATTTTATCGATTTGTAACATTGATATTCAATTAGTTTTATGCAAACTTTTATTGCTCATATTATCTAATTCTTTAAAAATCATTTGATCCACCAAAACCGCCAAAACCACTCAGCATCCGTTGTCACCCACCCAACCCACCCACTATGGTACAGATGGGTGGGTGTGGGTCAATTTTTCATCACTCACCGTAACAATGAATGGGTGCAAAATCCACCCAATCCACCCATTGCCCATCCCTAATTATACACATAAAAGACATACTTAAATCCATTACATATATAACCTCAACTTAAATCCATCACATATTTAAATCCATTACATAACATCAACTTAAATCCAATATAGTAAAAATTCAACGACACGTAAATTCAACACACTTAGATCCATCACACTCAATCTTCAAAGATAAAATCATTAATCTCTATCTCCATTACATCAACAAAATTCAACTACCATTTTAGTACAACACTACAACATATCATACCACTAACTTTCTACTATAACTCCCTATACGGTTTCTTATTCATTGATAATGAGTTAATAACAACCTGGTGTATTTAACTTAATCTTGGATTCAAAACTAACTTCCAATATTCCTTTAATTTATTTACATAAGGAATTCCTTTAAAAAGGTTAGCGGGGAATTGGAGAACTATAGAGATCCGAGAGTGTTAACTCCTGACTATGAAGTAATAGGTAATCAATGGATTCTGAACCTAGTCCACGCTAATCTTCAAAATGCTCTTGTTAGAATATGACTTGAATTTGATTTGGGTTTGTTTTGTGTTTTGGGCCTATTTTGTTTGGGTTTGGGTTTGGGCTTTGTTTGACCTTTTCCTTGTATATTTGGGAAAAGGTGTTTGATTTTCTGTTTTGGATTAGGAGAAGAGTTCTATAAATACTCTTCATCACCCTAGTCTGTAGTAAGGTCAGTCAGGTTAGTTTGTTTGGTTTGTCCATTTGGAATTTGATTTGTAACTTGTACTCTCCTCAAAATCCGTGAAATTTGTCCCCCCTGCCCGTGGATTAGCTAGCACACATTGTGTTAGTGAACCACGTTAAATTTGTGTTCGTTAGTGTTGGTTTGGATTATCGATTGCACGCTTCTATTCTGACAAGTGGTATCAGAGCCTGGTTCTCAATGTAATTCAAAGGGAATTGGCGTTGGAATCTTTGTCGGTTGATTTGAGTTTGAAGCCACAAGTCACTGCTTGCGCTGGTATCGTGTAGCATCGGAGCGCTCTGTCGCTATTCTGCGGTTAGTGTTTTCGATTATCAAGGATGTTTGTTCTGGATTTGAAGATTGATAAGTCAATTTGGAGTTGCAGGCTTGGAGTTAGCAGTAAATTTTTTGTTGGTGTTATGGACGGAAATAACACCAGGCTGGTTATGCATGGCAAGTTCCAACATGGGTTGGACTTGCTGCATGTTTTGATTTGTTGACTGCCCTTAGGGGCATGTGGACGCAGGGGAGATTCTAGTACAGCTGATTTGGAGGAGTTTGGTATGTCTGGAAATCTTGATTGCATCTGAGTTTGACAATTTGCATCCCGTTTGAGTTTGGTGATTTCGATCACATCTGGTACATCTGGCAACTTTGGTTGCGTTTGGTACATTTGGTATTTGAGAGAGAATTCAAGTCAAGGTGGAGATTGTTAGAATATGACTTGAATTTGATTTGTGTTTGTTTTGTGTTTTGGGCCTATTTTGTTTGGGTTTGTTGGGCTTTGTTTGACCTTTCCTTGTATGTTTGGGAAAATGTGTTTGGTTTTCTGTTTGGGATTAGGAGAAGAGTTCTATAAATACTCTTCATCACCCTAGTCTGTAGTAAGGTCAGTCAGGTTAGTTTGTTTGGTTTGTCCATTTGGAATTTGGTTTGTAACATGTACTCTCCTTAAAATCAGTGAAATTTGTCCCCCCTGCCCGTGGATTAGCTAGCACACATTGTGTTAGTGAACCAAGTTAAATTTGTGTTCGTTCGTGTTGGTTTGGATTATCGATTGCACGCTTCTGTTCTGACAAATGGATTGTTAAGGGACAATCCAAGTACCACATCAGAAATACAAGGGAAGGAACCCTTGGATATAAGTGTCCACCTAGCCCAATTAGTACGAGGCATTTTGGGGAGGACACCCAAGAGTAAAACCGTGCGGGCTTGGCCCAAAGTGGAAAATATCGTACTAATTGAGCTCCCCGGTTATGACAAGTGGTATCAGAGCCTGGTTTGGTTGGGGCGGTGGACGTCAGTTTGGTGGACCCTCATTCGGTGGCCTCGGGATTTGTGATTCGCGTCTGTTTGGCGGATCAAGGGAGATCTGCGTCTGGGCTGTTTGGTGGATCCAGGAGAGATCCACGTTTGGGTTTGGCGGATCAAAGAGAGTTCCGCGTCTGGAAAAAATCCTTGTACCGAGAAGCTCAACGATACAAGGTGTCTGGCAGATCAAGTTAATCGCTGAGGTGAGGACACGAAGTTAGTGGTCCTTGGCTTGAGGGGAGGATTGTTATGGGACAATCCAAGTACCATATCAGAAATACAAGGGAAGGAACCCTTGTATATAAGTGTCCACCTAGCCCAATTAGTACGAGGTCTTTTGGGGAGGACACCCAAGAGTAAAACCGTGCGAGCTTGGCCCAAAGCGGACAATATCGTACTAATTGAGATCCCCGGTTATGACATCTCTCAACCCCAACTCCCGCCAACCAAATGTCGGCGACTATTCATTCCATCGTCTAATCCCACATCGGCACCACCATCCACAATGAACTACCTCTCTGCCTTCGCGGGACACACCTATGCAAACACCCCCCAAAATCGAGCTTGTGGACGTTTGTGGGAGAACCCGACCTGGCTATCGGAGTTTTCAACGGCAAACCAGTGCTTAAAGTCTCAGTGAGTCTCAAATAAATAACGAGTATGCCTGCCATGGAAAAGACACTGGTCGTCAGACCCCTTGGCCCCAAATCTCGCCTACTCGTACCTTTGCCGGAAATGGAGGCCAGAAGGCAAGATGGACATAATGGACTACTACTTTTGGGCCTGGACAGGAGGCCCCTGGGTAGTAATGGATCACTTACCTGTTGGTTTACCAATGGTCCTTGGCGTTTCGTTCATGAGAGTTACAAAGCGAGTTACAAAGCTAGCCGCCTAGATCAATCCTGCTGCATCACGGAATGGAACCTGTCTTTCCCCAACACTAATGGTCACCATCTAGCCAAGCTTCACTAAGACTGTGGTGCATCATCATATAAATGACCACCCTCCTCATCTGATTAATTAATTGCTTCTTACATGATCTTCGTCTTCAAAAAATTTGTAACTCGAATGATGTGAGCCCTCTCCACATGCTTGATGGGGTGACTGTGGATTCTGGTCGGAAATGGAGTGGTGTGATGTCTCAACATCATTGACAGCCTCTTCTCCTTTTTCGTCTTCATTGTCAAAGTCCTCTTCCTCAAATTTCTCAAGTTGTTCTACATCTTCCCCATCATTCACCCTTGCCTTCACCTTCCTTTTTCTCATCTCTCCATATTCTCATAGATTAGCCCTAGCTTCATGGTATTTTTATCTGAAGTCATGACATCATGAGAGTCATACACATGGTAGACCTAACGTGCAATGGATGCAGCTGCACCAACCTCGTAGAGTGCTGATAGTAACACATTTCCATGCGCAATCTAATTTCGGTTATTCTCGCCTACCAACTTGTCTCAAGAATCATGCGACTGTGGGATTAGGGTTCGTCGAGTTCGCATCGAAATTCTGGGTTCCGTGTCGATATTTTGGGTTGGTTGGGTTTGATACTTCGCTGGGTTTGATAGTGGATTAGGGTTCACTGGGTTCGCCAGTGTCGTGTGAAATCGGGCAATGGGTGCGACCATTGAGGCGTCTATTCGCAGGTTGGATGGCGCATGGTTGCCTTTGTCGAAGCTGGAAAGGAGATGGAGGACTGGATCAACGGGACGAGCTGGACCGGATGGAGAGGTGGATCAGTAGATGGGTGTGTTCATCGCTCGACTGTCGCCCGTTGATCGAGGGGTCGACTGCTAAGAGGGAGAGAATAAATTGGGTAAAAGTCAATCGAGATGGAAATTTGACAATCTATAAATTAGTAAAGTGACTTTTGATCTACTTTTTTCAATTGATGAATTAGAAACATATTACCTGGCATGCCATCTTGACAAAAAAAATAGATCATGTCACCAACAATTGTTTTTCCAGTCAACAGTCGTGATAGTACCGTTAATTTTATAGACGAAATAACTATATCAGTGCATTTTTCAAAATCTGACTATTTCTCACAAAGCTATAATTTCAAAAATTCATCTCTTAGAGTATTGGGTATTTTTCTTGCTAACTCAAATTGAGTTGTCGGGAACCTCTAATCTCACTTATTTCTTTCAACTCAATTTTTTTTTCCTTTCCTTTTTCATGCAAAAGCTCACTCTCAAAAGAATCGATCTTTACAATCTTGAATTATTAAGAAAAATATATATATGAATATGAAATGGTTGGTTCAAATCTCACTATCAAGGTTTTGAAGAATATGTATCACCTAAATATAAGGATATAACTTGAAGATTATGTATGTGGAGATTATGTATGTCCCGATCGAATACCGATCTTTTTGGTTAAAAACTGACGATTATAACAATCCGGTTGTACCTTAGCAAAAGGTCTCGGGTTGGAAAATGTCCTCTCAACCTTAAACCAGTTGAACAAAGAAAACCGTAACATATACGAGAATCATGTGTGGGGGTTGGGCTTTCATTAACCAAACACACAGAAATGGTGAATGTAGTTCAAACATCTTATTATTGTACAACCTACCGACTCTTGAGGTGATATATATGCATGGCAAAGTCTTTGACTCATCATGTGAATTGTGGCGCGCCCTTTTCACTTTTTTAGCCTTTTTGGTTGAGTAGACAATTGAGGTTGAGTTGGATCTTGTTTCTATTCGAGTGAAATGAGATTGATTCAGATAACTCATCATCGTAGGAAAAAGGGAAATTATGGATGGCGGGTGTGTTTTGGTTGAAGTCAAATTAAATGCTTTATTTGTTAGTATCACTAGTCGTCTAGTCCAATATGTTTAAAGTACAATCTATCCATCCTTGTCACCGTTTCAACCATTTGTATGGCGGCACTTGTCTGAAGCTTCTGTGGGGAAAGAGGCTTTTCGGGTTGTTTACTTGACTCATTTGTGTGAATCATATCAAATGACTCGGTTGGTAAAGGAAATGGTGCATGAGTGAATTTGTTCGTACCAAATTTTCAAATCTCTATATTTCCAAATGTGTAATGTGTTCAATCTCTTGATATGTAATGTGTAATTTCGTGTCGTTCTTTTGCTTTTTTTGTTTTGGTTGTATACCAATTTGTAATGTGTTCGGTCTCTTTTCTGATCAATATATGATTATCTTTTGTAAAAAAAATTATTTCCAAATGATTCTTTATTTAACCCAAAAATTTCAACTATTTTCTTTACTTTTTTTAATGGATTTATATCCTTTCATTTCTATTATTTATTTTCCCATCGTTGTTTCGTTTCCTCCTGGAATTACTTTTTCTTTCCTTCAAATTTCACTAGAGATAAAGTGGCTCATCCATCTCGTCATCTCCGCCGAGCTCTCTTAACTACAGCTCATCGTGTCACAGAAATTGTCGCCTTCAATTATGAGTCGCAATTCTCCTCAGGCATCAAAGTTTGCTTCTCCGTCTAGCAACTGACGCACACCGATCCATATCGACGCCTCGCTCTCGCTAGTCATTTACTTAGTGGCACATCCTTTCCATTCGCAAACACCATCATTTGAAGGGAATTCTCCATGAAGTTTTGTAATTAGCTTGAATTTGGAACTACTAAAATCATCATCTTTTATAAATAATGTTCACGTTTATTTAAAATTAGAAAGTAGTATTGTACATGAATCATACCCAAATAATTTGTTTTGTTGGTAGCAAAAGATTTTCGTTTGCGTGGTTGATTTTATTAGGATAAGACACAATATAATGAAACATATTAAATGTAAGGCAAAATAGTAGTAGCATTACACAAATGGTTCGTTTAAAAAAATTTAAACGAATAATTAATTTATAAATTTCTCCATTTCTCATATGTAAATATTTACATTTTAAAAAATAACTTATTTTATAAATGAGTCATGGAAACCAAAAGTAATTTTACAAGTATATATATGAACAAAATTCCTTTCCTTACGTACAATTATCCTCTTTTTTTATAGGATAAATACAATATATTAGCCACAACTATTATAAAACGAGGAATTATAGCTAACAACAGAGGCTATGTGGGTAGCATTTTCTGAGTTTCCATTCCTAGCAAATTTATATATTTTATTGTTACAATTAATTTTTTTGCCACTTTGGTGACATTGTTGTGTGCCACTTTTAGATACCGTGCTTGACTTGAGGAATCATTGTATCTGTTACACCAACCAAACACAAATTTATTAAAAATTCGATGCCTTCCATAATCTGATAATATTTAGGACAAATTTGAGAATATGTTGTTTGATTCACTGGGTTGAAGTAGGGATGTCAATCAAACCCATGGTCGCGGGTATGGGTAATATCCGCAAAAAGTTTGATAGACATGGGGCGGGCATGGTTTTAGCCTCCCCGCCCCATACCCATCCTCATACCCGCCTCACCAAGATAATTTCTTCATATGTAAAAAAAAATATGTGCATTAAATTATAATCTATCAATGATGATGAGGATAACTTGAGAAAATAAATAGTAGAAATGCAATTGAGTGACCACCTTAATCAAAATCTAATTCATTTCTCTCAATTCTCATTTCACTCTTTCACTTTCCCCCTTGTCAACAAAATTATGTTAGTTAATTATTATTTAGTAGATGTATCAGAGTTAGAACATAATAATTTGAAAAATATTATACTCTATATTATGTATTAATGGATATTTTAGGATCATAATCTTTGAACCATAATAAAAAAAAATGACCGTATTTTGTTGACTTCATGATATAATATGTTCGTTTAGAGTTATAATTAGAAATTTTCTCGTAAGTTTTAGGTATTGTTAGAATATGACTTGAATTTGATTTGGGTTTGTTTTGTGTTTTAGGCCTATTCTGTTTGGGTTTGGGATTGGGTTTTGTTTTGACCTTTTCCTTGTATGTTTGGGAAAAGGTGTTTGGTTTTCTGTTTGGGATTAGGAGAAGAGTTCTATAAATACTCTTCATCACCCTAGTCTGTAGTAAGGTCAGTCAGGTTAGTTTGTTTGGTTTGTCCGTTTGGAATTTGGTTTGTAACGTGTACTCTCCTCAAATTAGTGAAATTGGTTCTCCCCTGCCCGTGGATTAGCTAGCACACATTGTGTTAGTGAACCACGTTAAATTCGTGTTTGTTCGTATTGGTCTAGATTATCGATTGACACGCTTCTGTTCTGATAAGTGGTATCAGAGCCGCGGTTGATCTTTGGGTTATTTGAAACCGTCTTGGCGGATTTTGGATCGCGCTCCTGGTCGATCGGCTGGGCAATCGCCTAGGGATTTTGGTGACTGCTGCGTTATCAGGAGGTAGTCTTCGATTTGGGTTTGGGGAGAAGTTTGTTTGTTGTGCTTGGACGGTGGTTAGGGTTTACGATTGTCAAGGATGTTTGATCTAGATTTGAAGATTGAGAAGTTAGTTTGGAGCTGCATGCTTGGAGATAGAAGGAAATTTGATATTGGTGTTATGGACGGAAATAACACCAAGCTGGTTCTGCATCGCAAGTCCCAACATGGGTTGGACTTGCTGCATGTTTTGATTTGTTGATAGCCCTTAGGGGCATCTGGAGGCAGGGGAGATTCTGGTACAACTGATTTGGAGGAGTTTGGTACTTTTGGTAATTTTTATTGCATTTGAGTTTGGCGATATACATCGCATTTGAGTCTGGTGATATGGATCACATTTGGTATGTCTGGCAATTTTGATTGCATCTAAGTTTGGCGATTTTGCATCGCGTTTGAGTTTGGCGGTTTCGTTCGCATTTGGATACGTCTGGCGATATGTATCGCGTCTGGGTACATCTGGCAACTTTGGTTGCGTTTGGTACATCTGGCAACTTTGGTTGCGTCTGGTACATCTGGTATTTGAGAGAGAATTCAAGTCAAGGTGGAGATTGTTAGAATATGACTTGAATTTGATTTGGGTTTGTTTTGTGTTTTAGGCCTATTTTGTTTGGGTTTGGGATTGGGTTTTGTTATGACCTTTTCCTTGTATGTTTGGGAAAAGGTGTTTGGTTTCTGTTTGGGATTAGGAGAAGAGTTCTATAAATACTTTTCATCACCCTAGTCTGTAGTAAGGTCAGTCAGGTTAGTTTGTTTGGTTTGTCCGTTTGGAATTTGGTTTGTAACGTGTACTCTCCTCAAATTAGTGAAATTGGTTCTCCCCTGCCCGTGGATTAGCTAGCACACATTGTGTTAGTGAACCACGTTAAATTCGTATTTGTTCGTGTTGGTCTAGATTATCGATTGCACGCTTCTGTTCTGACAGGTATAATAATGTTGGATTACGGGTATGGGTATTACCCATGGGTACCCGAAACCCACAGGTATGGGGATGGGTTTGCAAAACATTCCCCGCATGGGTATGAGGCGGGTATGGATTTGAGTATTTGAAAATGGATATGGGATGGTTTAAGGAAAAAGCAAACCCGCCCCAAATCCGTCTCATTGCCATCCCTAGGTTGAAGTGTTCGGGACACGGTCTTGATTAAGACTAAACCCACGTTTCTTAAGTACCCTCGATTAGTGACTAATTCATCATTACCAGCTCATGCTTTGCTTTGACAAATGATCCAAATGTCAATGGGACACTTTACAATGTCATATTGTCGGCCCAAAGTAGAGCAAAATTATGGCACGTATTCGCTTTGCCTGTGTTCAAGCATTTCAATGGCGCCATCAAGCAAAAGAAGATCTTCCAAAATAATTTGGTCGTATTCAATTAATCAGTGTCGGTTCGACAATGACAAAGCATATTATTAATATTATCATCGTGAAGACGTGAAGTGATAAAAGAGCTCTTTCTTCTAATTATCATTCTAATTTATATAACCACTAGAAAGTGAATATCCGTCAAGCCGCGATCACTGTGAAGGAGTTTTATATCCATGATTAAAGGCCCTTTTGTTAATTTGTTGTGTCAAAAGTTTTAGATTATATGTTATTGATGAATTTACCTGTTGAAAAATACATAGTAGAGCGAACCACATAAAATAGGGAAAATGGCGCATCTAGCATTTATATTAGGATTCATAGTTGTTCACGGATTATGTAGCATGTTAGCAAATACATATGAATAGACATTTTCTTCGAAAGGAGGATGGTATCCCAATGATGAAGACCGTGCAACGACACTGCGAAAACAAGCATTCTTCTATCGAGATCCATCATCGTTCTTAAGTAGAGAACTTCTTTTGAAAAAGTAGATGAAGCGCGTTGAAAACATTTTTTGCTAAAGAAAAGCTGAGAAGAGCGAGCAATGCGAGTACACATAAACCATTTCTTTGAGTTGAAATCTATTGTCATTTTCAATTCGAGGCGTGGGGAGAATGCATGTAAACAACCTAGGCATGGTTTTTCAAGGAAGAGTAGGAAGTAATGGGACGAAGACTGATTTTGTCTATTTTGAAGATAAATAGTTTAAGTTCAGGATCCACTTTGATGATTAAATAGAACAATGTTAAGAAACCCCAAAAACATGGCAAGATCATCGCCATTTACAATTGAGGAGCAATGAAAAAGAATATATGCAATAGAAGGTTGGGACGTACAATGAGACTTTTTGGCAAGCAAACCATGTTTTGTAGATAATACGACTTTTAAATATTGAAGATAATGTCACGAAAATAATGGTATTGTTCAATCATCTTCCTCAAATTGGAAAATACATCACGAAAACATATGTAATAAGGATCGAAACATGTGCAAAGAAAGATGACTATATAGTTGGAGTAATCTCCATCTACTAACTGATAAGCACTTAGAAAGAAATATGCAATAACGGTTCCAAAAATAATTTTATTGCGCAAAAAATGATGAGTGCACAAAAACACAATAGAAATAGCCACACTTAGATCAAGTTAAAAAAAGTATGTCTCAAATGGTGAGTTCAAAAAATAAATAGGAGCAACATGCAAGTTTTTAGGGAACAGTAACTTGCATTTGGTTGTATATATATTAATATTTTATCTTCCGTATAATTATCTAACCTATTTATTGTGAAGTGGTGCATGATATGGGTTATGATAAGGAGTTGGTAGTCGATGCGGTGGGATTCTCCAGAGGCATTTAGCTTGTTTGGGACTCATCAATAGCTACCATCACTGAGGCGGATAGACAAGCTCAATTCCTTCACGTCCGAGTCCAAAGCGGGAATGAAATTGGTGTCTCACAACGGTTTATGCTAACCCTGCACTAGTACAAAGACGTGAGTTGTGGCAGTCCATCCGATCTATCTCGGAGGACATGGTGGATCCATGGGTACTTGTAGGTGACTTTAACTATATCTTGCACCCCACTGATAGGATGGGAGGGACCCCCTTGATGCAAGTCGCGTTCGTGATTTTCAAGATTGTGTTTTGGATGCGGGATTGGTAGACCTTGGATTTTCTAATCCACCTTTCACTTGGATTCAACTGGGGATCAAGGAGAGACTAGACCGAGGATTGGGCAATCTTGCGTGATCAACCTTATTTCCCGAGTCTATTGTATGACACCTTCCTCGGGTTAAAAAGAGTGACCACCGACCGCTAGTAGTTCAACTGGATCCAGATTTCCGGGCTATTGGACGCAAACCTTTTAAATTCATGGCGCCATGGCTGACCCATGATGGGTTCAAGGAGATGAAAACACACGCGTGGAAACGACGCACCGAACTACTAAGAGCCATTGCAAAATTCTCTTATGAAGCCAAACGTTGGAACTAAGCAACAACGTTTGGTAGTATTTTGAGAAAAAAGGACTCGGTCATGGCTAAAATTGAAAATATAGAGCTAAGATATGGTGGCGAGTCTGATTGTGCAGAAATATGACATGCAAGAGATGAGTTTGAGGAGGTGCTTTTCCAAGAGGAGTTATTGTAGTGCCAAAATCATGGGAAGACTGGGTAACAATGGGTGATCGGAGGACGAAGTATTTTCACACACAAACTATTCAGAGACGCTGACGAAACAGGGTGACAACCTTGAAGAATGCAATGGGCGAATGGGTCGAAGTCCAGGAAGAGCTCCTTCAAATGGCCAGACTATTCTACTCGCACCTGTATACTGATGATGGTATCCCTACATCGACACTACGGGCTGTGTTCGGGGAAATCCCAGTACATCTGTGGACCCCTCTCGCGAATCAGTTTACAAAGGAGGAGATCTATGGTCCGGTCAAAGCGATGGGTGCTCTTAAAGCCCGAGAAAGGATGGACACAATCCTATGTTTTGCCAACAGTGTTGGAATATATTGTTTGAAGGGAAATGGTGGATTTTGTACAAGCTGTTTGGCATATACTATACCCTAATCTCTAATGGGTGAACCTCAGTTCCTAATTCTCTAACTCGAGCCACAAGATTCATTTAATCTAAAAATAATAATAAACCGACGGTTCTGATTCAGCGTAATATATTGAAGTGCAAATAACAAGTGTGGACACAAGCGTATAGCGTACGCCAGTCGTACCTTAGCCTTTGCCATATATATAGTTTAGGGTAGCGTACGCCAGTTACATTACCGTACGCCCTTCGAGTTTTGTAATTTAGATCATGAATTAGCCGGAATTTGGGGCATATGATACTATACACTAACCTCTAATGGGTGAACCCCAGTTCCCAATTTTCTAATCCAAATCATAAGATTCAGTTAATCACAAAATAAAAACCTACGATTCTTATTGGTAAGAATAATCCCAATACAAATAATATGTGTGAACACAGTCGTATATCCAAATACAAAGATATATATAAATATATGAGTTGGCGCAAATAATAATTAGGTTCTGAAAAAAGTTGGTTGGAGTTTTCTTTGAGCTTAAAAAGTTGTTGAGAGGTTTTCAAAAACCAACTCACGAGCGTTTTTGGGCTCCGCGCATCCCATCTTTCTCGTCTCAACTGTAGGTAGGTTTGGCTGATTTTCTTTTTGAGAACAGTACTCTACTCTTTATGTAGCCGCCAATTAAGGGATCGGAGAGGAAAATTCAATAACAAAGCATCCACAGTTGACACAGTGTACCATCACCAAAATGAACGGAGGCCAGTTTCGCTTTTTCGCATGCTATGCTGATTTTCAAACACGGAAACGGGATGCGATCGATGGGATGTTTGGTTGGGCTGTAGCCTGTAGGTGCATGCACCATTTTTGCTGTAAAACTTGCACCGCCAAAAAAGTTCAATTAAAGAGTTCGTTTGGAAGTTGCGATTGTTAAATAGATGTATTGTTGAGAATGCATGTATAATATTATACATGTATTGTCGAATTTGATGCATTGTAGAATACAACGCTTGGTATGTGTGATTGTGTATGCCGCATCAGCTAAAAGCTGAGACAAAACAATCTCAACTAAACTATCTCAACAATCACAACTAAAAGTTGAGATATAACAATCACTCAAAATAAATGATAGTTTCTGTCACATCACAGAACAATCCATGTATTGTTTCTGCTAAAAAAACAAAAAAACAATGCATTGTAAACAATACATGCATAATGACAATCTCAACAAAACTATCACAACTTCCAAACGACCCCTAAGTCTAATGATATGTATAATACTCACCTTATTTTTTTCCAGGAGAAGCTTGACTTGACGGCGCTGTAAACGCAAATGAAGTACAATTCCAAGCTAAGGGAACTTCTTATGAGAGGGATGAACAAATTTACGTTCTTTTGAGTTTGAATTTTTAAGGCGAACAATAATTTAAACAAAATAACATTTAATACGAAAGAAGTTGGACGTCTATGTGTACACAAGGTATCATTGTTAGGAAACAATTTATCATTTAAGAATTAATTTGGTCAAAATAGTCATAGTTTGTTGTAGATGATCGAGCAAGAATAATTTCATATAAGTGAAAGTCGTCAATGTTAGGGGGTTATAGTTTGTGTTGCTTCGCATTTCAATAAATCAACTGTTTGTATGAAGTGTCGTGAGGTTTCAAACGCAAAGTATCTCGATGAAAAGAGTTTAATATCATATTTTTTATATGATATAAATATATCATTAAAATATGTAAAATATATCATTAAAAATTAACAACATAGTAACTCATTCGCAATAAAATAAATATTCAATCAAGTTTTATTTTGTATGAACAATAATGATGTGTTTTAAATTTTATATCACGAAGATAAAAAAAAACTTAGAAGCTTGCATTATTTATACTGTCTAGTAAGTAAGTATGTCTTGATATATTTAATTAGTAAGTTTATCTTCTTT
The DNA here is from genome assembly GCA_964030455.1 of Linum trigynum. Taxonomy (NCBI): domain Eukaryota; kingdom Viridiplantae; phylum Streptophyta; class Magnoliopsida; order Malpighiales; family Linaceae; genus Linum; species Linum trigynum. Next base: position 35,196,210 of record OZ034813.1, on the reverse strand, counting down.
TTATAAATCTTTTCGTATAGGTTTAATATTCGGAGAGTATATACGCACTTTTTAGGGGATCAATAATTTTTCTCCAAAATTTTAGGTATGTCCTGTGCAATCAACTAATCAGTATATGTTACGAAGGTATATCCAGATTTTATTACTTACCTGTGTGAAGTGAAGAGGTATTCTTCTCTTCTCGCCTGTAAATTTTTCTCCTTGCTAGCTACTTCCTTGATTAGTTGATTGCATCAAATAGCTTAGCCAGGTTGATTATAATCACTAAACTCTACTAATTAATCTCGCCAAGGTCAACGGAATTACGGACAAATGAAGTAATTAATTACGGGACAGATTAATGCTAGATTCAGGGCACATTAGATAAAGGTAAAATGGGTGGGATCATAAATAAATAAATTGCAGATCTATTGTTTATCGTTGTCGGGGACATGGGAAACAAAAACTACACAAATATCTACTGGTGGCGGTGGGCACTGGGCAGTGATGTAATTATGGGATACTTCAGGGGCCAGTTTGATAATTGGCGTCGAGGGAGTGAGTAACAGTGGAACAGGATTGCTACCTAAATAAAAAATAGGCTAATAAGTTTGTTCACTTAAATTACTAGTAAAGTTAACGTTAATAGCTAGAATTACTTTATTCCATCCGTAGTCACTTAGATTAGATTAACAGTTAATGTTTGGTCACTGGTCATTAGTCTCCGTTAACTTTTGCTAATGTGGCGGTCAACTCTTATAGTTGACCGTTAAATTAGTGATGTGGAAATTAAAAAAAAATAATTTTTTTATAATTTCCACCTCATTATTAGAATAATTGAAAAATAATTGAAACAAAAAAAGGTCACAAACAACGGCAACGGAGGAGTAGAACAATTTAAACAACAACGGATGGTAAAATTGACCTTGTACATGTACCTTATTGGTCTAATTGAACTTAGACATATACCTTATGGTAACAGTTCAATTGAACTTGTACATGTATCTTGATGGTGTAATTGAATTTGTACCCATACAATAATGGTCAAATTGAACTTGTACATATACCTTAATGGCCATATTGAACTTGTACCCAGACACTAATGGTCAAATTGAACTTGTACATATAGCTTATTGGTCGAATTGAACTTACACACATACCTTATGGTAACAGTTCAATTGAACTTGTACATGTATATTAATTGTGTAATTGAACTTGTACCCATACACTAATGGTCAAATTGAACTTGTACATATACCTTAATGGTCAAATTGAACTTGTACGTATAGCTTATTGGTCGAATTTAACTTGTACATATACCTTGAAGGTCAAATTCAACTTGTACCTAGACACTAATGGTCAAATTGAACTTGTACATATAGCTTATTGGTCGAATTGAACTTGTACATATACCTTGAAGGTCAACTTCAACTTGTACCTAGACACTAATGGTCAAATTGAACTTGTACATATAGCTTATTGGTCGAATTGAATTTAGACACATACCGTATGGTAACAATTCAATTCAATTGAACTTGTACATGTATATTAATGGTGTTGTACCCATACACTAATGATCAAATTGAACTTGTACATATACCTTAATGGTCAAATTGAACTTGTACCCATACGCTAATGGTCAAATTGAACTTGTACATATAGCTTATTGGTCGAATTGAACTTGTACATATACCTTGAAGGTCAAATTGAGCTTGTACATATACTTTAATGGTCAAATTGAACTTGTACTTATACATTAATGGTCAAATTGAACTTGTACGTATATCTTAATGGTCAAATTTAACTAGTAAATATACCTTATGATAAAAGTTAAATTGAACTTGTAGATATACCTTTACGGTCAAATTGAACTTATACATATACCTTATGGTACAAGTTCAAAATAATTTGGTACCTATACTATATAGTACAAGTTGTAATTGGTTTGGGTTGTGAGTCAATAAAGTTATGGATCAATTATGTTAAAAAAGTCCCACTGGATTAAGTTCCAAAGTGGTGACTATATTTTTGGTCATAGGTGGCATTGTGAATAAATTGCTTTTGGCGTTAGATGGTTTAAATGTATTTAAACTAATAATAATTTAATAAAGAACCAAAGGATTAATTAAGCTAATTAGTATTATTATCCTTTTAAAATATAAAATAGTGTGAGTATGTCATTAAACTCTGGTTAAGCTAATTAAAATTGCACGTTGATTAACTATTAACTAAAAATAATGTGGCCTAATTGGTTAAGTATGTTCTTAAATAGGAACACATACATGAAAAATAATAAACAGTTAGGTAATGCAATTGGTGTGTACTCATCATTGTAAATTCATGGTTCATTGTTCAATCCTCCACACATGTAATATTATTAGTACCTTATACATTATTTCCAACTGAATTTTATTTTCGGCAGATAAGGTCACAACTAACTAAAACATTGGTGATGTTAACATGTTATTTGTGACGACCAAAGTTTGGTCATAAAAACTTATATCTGATACATTATCTTCCACAAATGTATATTTCTCATAAAAAATACTGTGGTAATTATTTTTTTTAACAAAAACGTTAGCTTGTATTAAACAAGAATAAATAGTTACATCATACCCGTCGCCCGGGAGAGCCAAGTACAAAAATTAATCCCAGCACAACGATTTGGGAAACAAAGAAATGGTCTTCTTAGCCACCAGATGGGCTACCCTATTGCTATCCCTCCTCATAAAACGAAACCGGAGATTGAGGAACATCAATTTCAGCACGCGAATCTCCTCATAGACTACCCCACCCCGCACATTCGCAACCACCCCAACATTGACCTTGTCGAAAACCACCTTAGCATCTCCTTCAAACGTGATCTCATCTCTGCCCATCGCGAGACACTATTGCACCACCTCACGAAGAGCCAGGAGCTCTGCCAAACCCGGGTTGTCTATTCCGACAAACACCATCCCCTTAGCCAACACCACCCCACCAGACAAATCCCTCATCACCATACCGCAAGTCGCATGAGATCCCACACAGACCGCAACATCCACCGAACATATGACGCCTAGTGCCCCTGCTATTCTCCTTATCACCAGACTGAGGCTCCCCCATGAGCATAGGCCGGCTAAGACTCGGCCCATCCACACTCCCACGTGCTCCCACTCCGACACTTGTGCCTGGAACTGACGATTACTCTAATGAATTGCAAAGTAAATTTATTACGACCAACTTTTTTCGACGACCAGTAATTGATGGTTGAAAAATAGAGAATTCTTCTGATGGACCAAGCTTCCCTCACAAATAATATCATTTCTGACTAAATATTTCTAACAATGGAGATAGTTCGTCAAAAGCACTCAATTATTCCCACGACCTTTTTCGGAGCGTAAAAAAATATATTACTGACACCATTTTTAACCTTGTCACTAATAATAATTATTATCGACGCCATAACAGGTTTCGTTATAAATAGTGACCCACAATTCCTCAAATTTGCCTAAATTTTTATTTTTTACGGGATTTTTAATTATTTCTAACGCATACAATTGTTGGTCATAAAGAATAACTTTTTCCTAACAAAATGTCTATATCGTTGGAAATTATGCTTATTTCTGACGAACATACAGTGTTGTCGGTAAGTTTTCGTCACAACTGTCTGTCTTTTTTGTAGTGAGACCTTCAGGTGACCAAACGCAGGATTAAACTGCATATGGGCTAGCCTGTTTTGAGCTTTTCGTCTATTTTTTATTTCTTTTTATTGTATGTACTAGAAGCCCGCTGTAATCTCTTTTTTATTGAATCATGATTTTACGCATCTTCATTTTTACTTCAACATAAGATCTGGCAAGCAAATGAACTCCAACTACACACAAAACATTTTTTTGTGGTCGGAACCTCTTACGATTTGTTGACCGAAACCAGGCTTAAGATAGGGTGAGTAACCTTAGGGTGAGTAACAATGAGTAATCAAATCTGGACCCTTCTTTTAAGTAACTGCAGATCTAAGGGTGGAGAATTAAAAAAATTTATTTTCCCTAGTTTTCTTAATTGGATCATATCTTCTTCATTCTAACTCGGATTTCAATTTTTTTTTGCGCAGATGGAACGCGTTCATTGTGCTCTACAAAATGATATTTATTTTCAATATTTTTTGAGAAATTTTTTTTTCATCCCTCTCGTTACCAACTCCATACCATATGGTATCTCCTTCGTTGTTTAGTCATTTTTGCACAAAAGGAACGATTTAATCAGGATCTATTGGATTTCAAAATTTTCTTGGGGAAAAAATTTCAAACCTCTCATTACCAACTCCATACCATACTATACCACCATGGTATGAGGTGGTATTTTTCATACCATATGGTATGTTGTTATTTAATACCATATGGTATTGACTGGTATTAAATAACAGCATACCATATGGTATGAAAATACCAGTCAATACCATATGTTGTTATTTAATACCAGTCAATACCATATGGTATAGTCAATACCATATGGTATAGACTGGTAATAATTGGCAAAAAAAATTTGTTCCAAAAAATATCAAAGTGGATATCATTTTGAAGAGCACAATTAATCTGATCTAACTGTGCAAAAAAGATTAAATTCCGAATTAAAACAAGTGAGAAATCGACCGTTAAAAATTAAGGGAAAGAAAATTAATGATTTTTCCAATAGAGAGAAGGAGGCGCTGATGTGGCAGATCCTTATTAGGTTATGTATGCGGTTACTCACCACAAGATTACTCACTGGATCTGCTCCCAAAACCATCATGAATGAAAAGGGAAATCAATTCAATCCAAAAGAAAGAAGGATAGAAAAGAAGAAGAGGGTGAGGGTGAGGGTGGGGGGATAATTAGGGTCGTGAACTCGTGATTGCGGATCCAGTCCAGTCCGCGGAAGAAGAAGCAGCGGAAAGGCCCCATAATTAGTGTGGCCCCTTGTCCCACTCTTCCAATTTTTCTCGTGTCACCATAAATATTTTTTTCTAAATAAATATGTTGAAAAATATATTTAAAAATAAGAATTTAATTATGGGTCGAATTTACGGAAAAGGGTCATGCACCTGTCCAGTTAGGCCTAGTCCCTCAACCTTGCCTTGTGTTGTTACCATAATCACCAAACCAAACCAGTTACAGTAGCGGTTCAATTCAGTGCTTGAACGGTTATTAATGGACCAAACGGTTTTCACGGTTCAACATAAAACCAGATGAACCACCATGGTTTAACTGGTCTATTGGTTCACTATTTTAACCATAATTAAAAAAAAAAACTATAACGTAAACTAAGATCATCCTACCTTTATTATTAATTTTATATATGCTTCCTCTTCTCATTTTCCAACCTTGTTGTTGTTTTTACGTGGTCCACTACCAACTGGCACAATAAATTTATCCGAATTAAAAAAATTATGATTTCTTCTGTGATATGGTTTGAATGATTTATTAGATATTATGGTGATGATATGAATTTGAAATTCTTTATGGTCGATGATAACTTCATTCTTAAATTAGTGTAATATACAAGTTTTGTATGTAATATATCATGAACAGTTATATCAACAGTTTACCAACAATTTTTGTAACAGTTAACCACTAACTTTTCCGATTCAACTCGTACCGATTCTAAAAACAGAAGTTGCTACTTCTCGCCTTTCCTTTTGGTTGGTCAGTTCAAGTTTAACAGCATTGTGGACAGTGGACTTACGGTCCTTTTTTTCTTGGTAGAATCGGTCTTTTTTCTTTACTGACAAATAATATACTTTATCCTTAACCAGTGGCGGACCCAGAAATTTCATCAAGGGTATTCACTTATAGACCAAAACATCTAAGGGTTGTCAAATACTTTCGAATTCAAATACTACCATCACTAAAATAAAAAAATTTACAAATTTTTTGTTCAAATTTTGAGTTTAAGGTTTGTCAACTGACAAACCATTCTCCCCTGTAGGTCCGCCCCTGTCCTTAACCCCATAGGCAGAGGATACCGTATAATAGCCTGCTTTCTGATTATATAATTCTCTTTCTATGTAAGCTCATTTTTCTAGAAATTGTTTATACTTATAATATATTTGTTTAATGACAACCAAAACACGATAATATACTTTACTATGTAAATAATTGGCAAAATACACTTGTATAGCCAAAACTTTCGCACTTACGACAATAATAGCCAAATTTGGAGAAATACCACTTATAGCCAGAATTTTGAAACTTTTGTGCCATATATAGCCATTTCTGTTACAAACTTTAACGACGTTAGAGACTCCGTCAGTTAGTTTAACGTTAGGCTGACTAGAACGCCAAATCATCGCACACGTCAGCGACAAATCAGCCAAATTCTCCACGTAGGTGACACGTCATATTTTTTATTTAAAAACAAACGAAAATTCATATATTAATCATAAAGAAAGAAAGGAAAATTAAAAAAAAAAAGGAAAATCGTTTCTCCCCCATCGCAAATCACTCCGCCATTCCCCTCACAATCGGAATACACCTTCCTCTGCCTCTCCGCCGCCGCCACCAGCCCTCACCGAAATCCACCCAAGCTCTTGAATCTCGAAACCCCCTACAGCTCCGATAACGCTTGTCTGTTCGGCGACGGAGGAATTGGAGCAGCCGCCGTTAGGGGAAGAAGATGGATCTGCAAGGAGTTGGAGCAGCCGCCGCTAGGCATTTGATTTTGCACGGCGGTCCCCGAGGAACAAGCGACGACGAGGAGCTGTGAGTCAATGGTACCCATCTCTTTGTGCGTCGAATCGACGATTGAAGAAGGTAGACGAACCGGAAGAGGTACCGTCGAGTCTTCCAACTTGCCCAGTCACCACTCCCATCTGCCTCTACTTCACCAAAACCAGAGAAGAAGGCACCGTCAATCGTCGATTCGAGCTCCCACGCCAGGTTCGCAGCAGAGTAGCGATGGTGGATTCACCTATCGCAACTACCGTCGCCCTCTAGCCGCCGAGTTTTCCCTACCATTGTCCGTGTCGGCAACATCGTCGTTAACAACAGCCTCGGGGACATCGATTCGTTGTTCTCCCCCGACTTCACCACCATCATTGCAATCATGTTCCCGCAGCGCCACTCCCAGCGAAGCTCTCTCCATCTACCATCGCCATAGGCCGTTGTCTTGGTCTCACATGGTCGAGATATAAGAGAAGGAGAAAAGGCGATTGAGAAAGAAGCTAGCAGAGAGGCACCCAATTCCTAAGAAGAAGCCCCCTTTTCCTCCTTCACATAGGGGAAGTTTCTAGATCGAAGAAGATGAAGATAAGGGAAATAAGGGTCAGGGGCTCAAAGCTTTTTAAATTTCCGTCCATTTTTTTAATTAACCATTATCCACGTGGATAATTATAGAGGATATTGGAAATAAGAGCTCGCCACATCAGCATTTTCGTTTGTCCAGTCAGACTTAACGTTAACACTATTAAAGAATTGGACGGAAGTGGCTATAAGTGGTATTTCGCCAAAAGTGACTATAAGTGGCACAAACGTGAAGGTTTTGGCTATATAAGTGTATTTTGTCTAAATAATTAAATATACAAATTTATTTTACATTGTTCCGATCACTGATAAGACGCAACATAATATCTCAAAATGTGTAATTGACTAATTGTGATCAAATGTACGTATAATATATAACAAATAAAGTAAAATTAGACATATCAGTCACATATATATCCTAATACACATGATGATGTAATTATCTCTTTTTTCCAATTAGATATTTGTCCCGTCCAATCCAAACCTCGCATTCATGTGTTTCACCGCCTGATGTACCAATAATACTTGAAGTCTAATAACCCATTATTGTGAGTGGATGTTAGACCGATTTTTTTTTCATGACCATTGACCAAAGATCATCGCCGGTCAAAAACAAACAGAGCCATCCCTATATATGTACAGTAGAAATTAGCAAGTCGGAGAATGATGCAGTGCAGCAACGATGGAACTTTTGCCCAGCCAGACAGCACAGTAGACATGAGACCAGGGAACCGTAAAAAAGAAAAAGCAAAATATTCCAAAAGAATCGACGTCAGAGTTTGAATCGGAAATCCTTGACCAGACCGGATTGACGAAAAAGACCATCCTTCCCTCCTCACTTCAAGTTGGGTCGATGATTTGAAAGATCTTATGTGACACGATTGAAAAAATACAGCACACCTGAATAATGAACGGTATGATAAAATTGCATGATAAAGTCTCTTATCCAATTTGATTAATTACCTTTAATACAAGATCGACATCTGGTTCATGTGCAATTTAATAATATATTTATAGGATACTTCGATTTTGATTCAATTTAATCGTAACTATTTGGATGAAATCCATTTAAACCGTTCATGTATTTCATCAATGTACTGTACACACCCCCTTCTTTCGCATTTGGATTGATATTCTTCATAAGGAAAGTGAAAGATCTAAGCAGCAACAACAATTAGAAAGAAATTGTCAAAAAAAAAAAAACAAGAATTAGAAAGTTTAAGGAAAAAAATAAAGGGAAGCCAATCAAGCCATGAATCTAACTTTTTTTTCTTTTCTTGTGGTGTACCAGTGGACAATATTCGCATCGCAATTTGACCTCATCACCTTTCCCTTTTGTTTCCCTCCATTACCTCTCCCGCCCTCATTTATCCATATTCAAAAGGGATAAAATTTTGAATCCAGTAATAGCCCAAATACTTGCTCTGCTTTGTATTCAAACTAAAGTTAGCAGTTGCATGTTTATTTTTCCAAATTCACAGTTTACCCTCACTGCCCGAATTTGCAATGAATCAATTACTAAAGAAATTAAACATCAATTCACCTCTAAAAGTTCCTGTTTGTTTTATTGAAAGCTCATTTTCATGTTTATCTTCTAACCACTGCTAGACTAATCGTATGTTCAGATTGGGTGGTTATTTTAATTATTAGCACATCACTTGACTGAGATTAACCAGAATTTGACCTATTGCTTATATTTTGCCATACTTTTTTGAAGGGTTCTTCGGGCCAAACACCACTATTAACTGGATTTTGATAAAAAAAAAAAAAAAAAAATCTTGTTACTACTTACAACAAAGCACAAACTTCATTTTGGAGAGCTGTTTTGAAAATATAATATTATCTTATTGTTTTATTTTTTCCAGAAAGCATGATTTTTATTTATATTGTTCATAAATTAAATAAAATTAGAAAACAATATTAATTGATATAAAAAATCAAACAAGATAAATTTCAAAGATTTTTTGTATGTATTTTCATATTTTCTACTTTAATTATTTTTTTAATAATTTTAGGTAATTTTTATATTTAAAATTAAATTTCAATAGCAAACCAATCAAGCACTCAAATAAATAACACTTCAAATCATTTTTTGTCAGTAAGAAAATCTATAACTACAAGTTCAATTACAAAAGAGGAGAGTGGATCGATGGAATTGTACAAAGTTAGTCCAACAATTTAGCATTACTTTATTAGTTTTTGTATGTCGTTAACTTAAAACTTTTTTCATACTAATCAAATTCGTCACTTCCTAACATTTATTTCTGTTCAGATATTTATTTTGATGCCTAACTTAAAAACATCATATAATTTTTTAGGGTAAATTGCAAGTTTGGTAGCTGAGATAAGTTCACATTTGGTCACTAAAAATATTTAATTTCATTCGTGCTCACAAAATTAGTTTAATACTCCAGTTTGCTCACTCTCTGTTAGTCTTCAATAGCCTCCGTTAATACCGTAAGTTTTTTACTAACGTGGCTAGCAGAATCATCTAGTCAGCATAATTTAACCCAAAAAAATACAAATCCAATCTGCCACGTAAATTAAAACCTGTCATGTCATTAAACACAAAAAAAAAAAAACAACAACCCAACCACCTCTGACTCAACTTGTGGCCCAACCCATATCATCAAAATATTGATGTCCCTGCAAACGCTCAACAATTCTTCTCCAAACCCTTTCCCGCAAAACCCAGACCCTCTCATCCTCTCGATTTTGGAGAGCTAAAACAGAGTTTTAGAGAGAGAAAGTGACGAAGAGTGATCCTTGAGAGCCCTAGGTAAAGTTTTCCCACCTTTGGAGCTAGATTCAAGCCTCGAGGAGTGACGATTGACAACCTTGAGCAAATTCTACATCTAGTATGGCTTTTGACTCTCTCTCTCTCTATGTTGTAATCCCTTCTATCACTTGGGTATATAAGAACCCTAGATATGTATGTTTGGAAGAGTTGTATGAACCTTTTGTCATGAATGAATGATTGTCTTTTATCAAATTGAGGCATCATTCAGAATTGTATGAGTTCTGATCTAATTCTTGTGATTCATGCTTTAACGTAGAACGATAGTCTTTGCATAGGTTAAAAGAGCAACCTGAATTGAAGGTAGTGAATCGACTGCCTTAGTCGAGAAGTCGATTCACTACTCGGTACTGGTGTTAAAAACGGTCGAGGAAATTTGAATCTTATTGCCTCGGTTAGCTTATACCGATGGAGGTTAGTCGCCCTCTGGATATTCTAACTGAGAGGGTCTGGAACACTTTAGTCGAGACCCCAGACTATTTGAGAACTTTTCGCAGTATAAGTATCAATCGAACTGACTTGGGTGAATTACAACTTTACTTAACTGCAATATAGGGGGACTCATACCTGAGTAAGCCTTCTTAATTCGAGAACAACTGTCTACTTGCTTACTTCCTGATTTAGTTTACAACCAACTTCACTCGACTTTCACCGCTAGATAATAGAATTGCACAGAGTAACCAGTACAACTAGGACATGAGTTGACATTTAGAACGTGAACCACTATATTGCATACCTAGATTACGATTACACTTGGTCGTGATTTAGTTGTGTTGGTAAAAGCGAGTCAACCAACCACCTCTATTCCACCTCCTTCTCCCCTTATTTATGTTCAATTTTTGTTCAATTTCACAACCCAACCCCTCTCAGCCTTGATGTTGCTCGTCGTTGGACAATTGATCAACGAGAATTTCTTTTCCAGTCAGACATGTAGCAGTTGAGAAGGACTACACTCGTCGAAGTTATGAGAAATGGGTGAGTCCGGAAAGGATACCTATAAATTGAAGCTTCATCCCTCAAAGGAAATACCAGAGCGCTCTGCTTTCCGACAGCCCTCCACCGGCCATAAATCCCGTCGCCGGCGAGACTGGTGAACAATTAGACGAATTTGTGGTGGGGCAGGGGAAGTGGGAGAAGCAGGTGGTTGTAGAGGGGGGACCGTGAAGGGGATTTTGTGGAACTGGAGTTTGAAAGAGGAAGAAGAGGGAGATTGGGATGTGGCGGAGATGGATTGGTGATGGTGCATCTGGGTTTCGTGAAGGGAGAATCCATAACTTCAGTCTCGATATCTCCAGCGGTCTTCCCTTGAAACAAGGATGGAATCAGAGCAAGAAGCGCTCCTCCTTCCCGAGATTGCTGACGCAAATATTCCAGATCTACTGGATCGATTTGTACTGATTCTTTTCTGGATTTGTGGCGATTGGTGGTGATTCTGTTAATCTTTTTGTTGGTTCAATTTTTTGGGTTCAAATAGAGAGCTTCTCAGAGGACAGACGAGAGAGTGGGTAGAAAGTGGAACTTGGGGGGCGATCCTCTGCTTCTCAGATGAAAAATAGAGGAGAGAGCTAGTCAATTTTTTTGTGGCGATTCCTTTGCTTCTAGGATGAATAGCATAAGAGAGAGTGGTAGAAAGAGGTAATTAGGCGGAAGTGAAAGGTGGTGTTGTGCTGGGAACGGTTTATAAGTCAAGTCGGTTTAAAGGTTGGGTTTGGAGAATTTGACATGACAAGTTTTAATGACGTGGCGGGTGACATGACGTTTCTGTTATATTGATAAAGCTCTTCTGTTTGCCACGTCAGCACTTAACAGACTCCATTAACGAAGTTGGACGGAGACTAACGGAGAGTGATCAAACATGGACTATTAAACTAATCTTAGTGACCATTATTGGAATTAAATATTTTTAGTGATTATTTTTAGTAATCTGAATGACCAATCTTGCAATTTACCCTATAATTTTATATATTATCTTGAAGGAAAATCTTCTTATTCCTCGCAACTAGTGATGACAATTGGACCTGAATTCAGTATTCAACCCGACTCAAACCAGTCAAAATGAGCAAAATCCAGTGAATGAATTTATTGTCTGGTGCAGGTTTTACCCATTTTTGAAGTTAGCGGCTGATAAAACCCTACCTGCTTTCCACCTGACCTACGTCCAAAAAGCAAAATCATATTAGTTTATATCTAACCAGAACAATATGGATTATGGATGTTGTTAATTTTTATAGCAGTATAAACCTAAAGGATAATTTATGGATCTTATTAGTCTTTATAAAGATACATTTATAAGGAATGTTTGATAAAATTATGATATGGTGTTCAAAAAAATAATATATAATTAGGTTTGTGAACCCATGGACACCCTTGCATCGTGGGTACAGTTGGATTAGGGAAGTCGATGGGGTGGGGCAGGTACCTCAATATCCATACTCACCTCGTATCAAGCGCGGATCGGGGTCGACCCACTCTTACATGTTATTTGAAAAAATAAAAAATACATGTAAAGTTTTACTTTTTACTATAAAATGAAGAAAAATAATTTATGAATGAAAAATAGTGATAATAGAGTGGGTAATTGAGTCTAACTAGTTGAAGAATAGTAAAAAATAGGAGAAATTTGAATAGATATTGTACGAAATTGAGATAGAATGAGTTAATAACGAAGCAGGGTTGAGCATGACGGGTCGAAAGTAGATACCCATGCCCCGCCCCACGCTACTGTGGGTCGGTAATACCCGCCTTATCGTGGGTCAAATATAGTAATACCCAACAGAACTGGTCTAAATTACCCCTACATTGGAGCAATGCGTTAGGGTGGCAACTAAAATTTTAGTAGCCACCGTGACTACATCACTATATGCCGTCCATTTTTCTTGTTTTCCTCTTTTTTTAATATCACCGTTAGTTTTGTTTCAGGGTAATTTTGGAAACAAAAAAGAGTCTGCACCTGATTATTTGATAACGATGTAATTGCACATATTTGCGCCCCTAGTTCTTATCCGTTTGAGGAGCATAGTCGTGTATTTTGGCCTATTTTACGCCGGGTTGTGCTATTTTGTCATATTTCAGGTCCCAGGCGTCAAAGGAAAGGCTAAGCACGAGTTTCGGGGCATTCGGAAGTCATTTCGTCGAGCTGGAGCCAAAACACGGGCACACCTAATTCATTACACGGCCGTGTTCTCCCAAAGCACGGCCGTGTTCTCTCCAAAACACGGCCGTGTTTTGTGGCCGTGCTTTTACTGCCGAGAGCTAATTCGAGTTTGGCAAACATGAGCTGATTACACGGGCTGAAAGCACGGCTGTGTTCTCCCAAAGCACGGCCGTGTTCTCTCCAAAGCACGGCCGTGTTTCTCCCAACACATGGCCGTGTAATTAACACTAGCCAAAGCACGGGCGGGCTGAGGCATTACACGGCCGTGCCCTCGACCGTGCTTTGGCCAGTGATGCCTTTTTAAGCAGATTTTCAGCCAAAGAGAAGGGGATTCAAGTTTTTGAGAGAGAGAACGATTCCTAGAGAGAGAAAGCAACGAACAAGAGTCTCCAAGTGCCCTAGCTTGATCTTCAACACCATTGGAGGCCAGTTTGAGCTTGGAGAAGTGCCGATCAACGTCCAGGAGCAGGAATCCATCCTTCACAGTATGAATTCTGCGTCTGATTCTGCTTTTGCTTCTTTCTCTATGGAGTAGTTCTCCCATTCATCTGGGTATGGAGAACCCTAGATTTGTATGTTAGGCTTTGATTGTATGAACCCAAGTACTGATTCTATGATTTGATTATATTCGATTGAGGTTTGAATGATTGAATGACTTGAATCCTGATCAAATTCCTGTTGTTTCTGCTTTAACCTAGAATGAGAATATCTGCCTAGGTTGATAGAGCATCCTTGATTGAAGGTAGGGAGTTGGTGACTTTAGTCGAGGAGCCAACTCACTATTCTGTACCGGATTTACTCCGGTAGTGGAGGTTTTGTTTGTTAAGGCCTCAATCTGTTTACTCCGGTGGAGGTTAGTCGCCCGCTAGAGACTCAGATTAAGATGGTCTGAACACCTTTTGTCGAGACTTCAGGCTGTTTAAGAACTTTCCGCAGTATAACTATCATAGAAACTGAACTTGGTAATTACAATCCGGCTTAACTGCAGTCTAGGGGGAACCATATCCGGGTGACCTCTCTTAACTTGAATACAACAGTTTATTTGCTTTGTTAGTTTGTTAGTTTAGACTTGCATTAAAGTTTCATTGCTAGATAATAAGAATTCACTGAGTAGTCATCAGATCTAGGACCCGGGTTGATAATTAAACCTAAACCCGCTATACTACGCTTTAGGAAGTGGTTACACTTGGCCAATTCCTGGAGTGACAGTAGAAGTGAGTCATTATTCTATATATTCTACCCAAACTCTAATCTACCATCCCCTCCAGCCGAACCCTAGACGACGGCAGCCGACTGCCGACCACCCGTCCACCACCTTCGCCCACCTCCCCTCTCCCCCCCCCCTGCTATCTCCTCCTTTCCTCTCTCCCCCACCCTCTGCCCACCTCCTCCACTTAGGGGTAGGCAACGGGAAATGGGTAATTGGGTATACTCGTACCCGTCCCGTTTTTTAAGGGTTACGGGTACCCAAATACCCATATTTTTTTTAACGGGATGGGATTTGGGATTAACAATCACTACTTTGGGTACCCGCGGGTTACCCGTTATACCCATTAGCCCAAAACTCATTAGTGCAAAGAAGGGATTCGACTGGAATTTTGGAGTCAAAGAACAAAGAAGGAGCTGCTCCTGTTTTGGAGCCAAAGAACTAAAGAATTTGCTGCTGTTTTGGCGGCTTCTCTTTCACTCTTTTAGTGTTCAGATTATGTGGTTTTGCAGGTTTGTTTTATTTTGTAATTGTTTGTAGGTTTCTCATATTAGTCTTTTAACTCTCCTTAATTGTGTGATTTGTGTGTTCATGATAGTGATGGTGGCAGCTTCTCATTTTAGGTGGGTTTGTTTAATTGTGTGTTAAAACTTTTGTAGTTCTTCCACTAATTGAACGGGTATTTACGGGTAGTATGGGTACCCGTAATCTGTCCCGAACGGGTAATGGGTACCCGTTAACACGTACGGGTTTGGGAATGAGATGCAGATTGCTCTCTAAATGGGATTGGGTACCCATTTCAAACGGGACGGGTAATACCCGTCCCGTGCCGTTGTCCACCCCTACCTCCCATCTCCTCCGCCTCTACAACCACATCTCATACAAAAACTTAATCCTCTCTATCTCCCCCCCCCCCCCCCCCCCACACACACACCCCTCCATCTCTTCTGTCGTTCTTCTGCATCTCCTCGGGGCAAAATCAACATCTAAGAAAGAGGTAGCTTTTGTTTGTATTGGTATGTATTTTGTTTGTATTGGTAGTGATTTTTTAGTAGTAGTAGTGTTTTTTCCTATTGGTATTTTTTCGCATTGATATTGTTGTTTCGTAGTGATGTAATTGTATGGGCTAATACCACTGGGAAACTCGAACTATTAACTTTGTGCCATTTGTGTCCTAAAGTATTCGATATAACATTTGTGTCCTAACATATTATAATTGTGTGTCATTTATGTCCTAACGATTTGGTTGACCGTTATAGATAACGGTTGACCAAACGGACGTCACAGATTTGCCGACGTGGAAAAAAAGTAGCTGCCATGTAGATGCCACATCATTAAATATTATTTTTTTATCAAAATTTTAATTATTTAAACAATAAAAAAATAAAAGAAACCGGCCTAGCTGCCTCCCTCAGCTTATGTTCTTCAATTCTCAACCAAAAGCGGCCCCGCCACCGGAGAAGACGATTCATCTCCGCCTCTCTTTGTTGATCCCTCTCGCCTCTATTCTTCGACTGGCCTAGCGACGCAACCTGCGACACAAATCTCTCTCTCTCTCTCTCTTACTGGATTTGGCGGTGATGGAGGAAGAAGGGAAGAATGGTCGATGGCAAGAGGAGGGAGGGTGCGAGAGGCAGATGAAATTGACGAGAGAAGAGGGAGAAGGGGTTCCAGTCTGTGGTGGCCTGTGGCGATGAAGCCAATTTCAAACCAGGTTGGAGGAAGAAGAAGTTTGATTTCTGGGGATTTATGGTTTGGGTATTCTGTTATTTTGGGCTGCAACTCGACCCCCTTCCAAATCGTCGACGAGGAGAAAGGGAGGACCATCGCTTTCAATCCATAAAAATAGCTTCCTTGGCAGCGCAATCTCCGTCCTCCCTTTCCTTGGCGGCGCAATCCCCGTCGTCACCAATCCCACCAGATTGTGGGACGCCCAGTCCGCCTTCAGCGCCTCCCTCGGCTACTCCGCCCAGTCTGATTCCGATGCCTTCAATTTTACCCCGTGCGCCTTCTCCACCTACAAAGACCTCCAGCAAATGATTATCCTCAAGCACTTGAAGTAGTGGGAGGAGCTCTGCTCCTGGGACCTGAACCGACCCATCCCGCTCTGCCCCCAATTTCTGGATGCAGGAAACGCTGAGACACCCCCATGGCAAGAATTTTTTTTCTAGGTTTCGCCGACAATGGCGGCGCGATGAAGGGTAAGCGGGGTCGAGTGAGGAGAGAGGAGACCAAGAGATTTTTGTTTATTTTATTTTCTGTTAGTTTATTTATTTTTTATGAAAAATTAATAATAGAATGTCCACGTCAGATGCCACATAAGCGCTGACTAGATTTTCTGTTAAAAACTAACGGTCAATGCTAGTCAACTCTAACGGAAAAATAGTTTAGGACACAAATGTCATATCGAATACTTTAGGACACAAATGACACAAAGTTAATAGTTCGGATTTCCTAGTGGTATTAGCCCTAATTGTATTGGTTTGCATGTATTGGTATTGTTTAATAAGTATCAGTGTTTTTATGGATTGGTATTGATTTTGTTGCATTGGTATTGTTTATGTCGCATTGGTATTGATTATCATGTAATGGTATTAATTTGCATGTATTGGTATTGATTAAATCTACAATGGTATTGATTTTTTTGAAATGGTATAGATTTATATTGGTAGATTGTTTATATTGGTAGTTTTCGTGTAATGGTATAGATTTATTTATGGTATTGATGTATTTTAAAGTGGTAGTGATTGTCTAATGGATTGGTAGTGATTTCGTTTTTTTTTTCTTTTGCAGAACGATTGAGAAAAATAAGGAAATGAAATCTGGCTGGAGATTACGGAAGTGAGAGAAAGAATCATAATTAATAGATTTTTATAACTACCTAAAATATAATTTATTAATTTTATTAATTAATACAATTTATTTTTTCATAACCAATTTACCCTTAGTATAATCACCGTAGCTTGTCCCCGATATTGGATTTGATTGGCTTTGCTCTTTAAAACCCAAAAATATTTTACATAATTTTTAAAATAAATACATCTGCTAAATTGAATTTAGGCTTAGAGAAACCTGATCAATTACCATCCCTCCTCTCCTCACAGGACACAAGCTAGAGCAAAGACCCGATTCCAATGGAAAACAGAGCCGTTCATTAAGAACCTCATTAACAATAATCTTCATTCTTCACTATCAATTTTGCTTTTCACCTTTTGCTCTCTACTTGGACCTTATATATATGATATTCTATTTCATCACTATACTTTTCTTCTTTTTGTCGCCTGCCCCAAATAATTTTTATATTTGTTGTAGGACCTTCAATTAAAAAACAATGCTCTCATATTAAGCAAATCCATTTTGTCTCGTTCTTCTCCGACGTCCCCAAACAGCCCCCGCTTAACAAATGCATTTGATTAGTCAATATTAACTTTTATTAAATGAATGAGGTCAATTATTAGTAGTACTTTGGAGCCTCTGATTTTTAGTTTTTTTTTTTTTTTTTTTTTTTGCATTAAGGGAGGCCAAAGCCAAGAAGCAAGAAACACAAGGAGGGAAGAGAAGATAGCTAGGAAGAGAAGATATGCCACAATTTGGCGATCAAAAGACACCCCCATAATATCATCCTGTAAGATTCGAGCTAGCTCTCTAGGCGGGTCAGTCAGCTCATGCATACCGTAGGGATAGATGAGACTGTGCTTCGAGAGCCAGTCCGCGGCTCTGATTTTTAGATAATGTATCGTCAAAATACATACATTATAGAGCCTCTGATTTTAGATACTGCATCTTCCAACGGGAAATAATTCATTTAGATTACATCAAGATATATATTTATATTAATTTATACATATCTTTACCATAAAAATTAACTAGAAGACGAACTTGGTACCAAGATAGCAAGCTGACTGGGTAGCAAGCCAACCAGATGAATCTGTCGACAAGTTGAGAAAACGCGCATACCGACAAGGCGACAACATATCAAACTGATGAGCGCTTAACAACTGCACAAGAGGTGCAATTTGCCTCTTTATCCGTTAGTCCTCTCACGATCAAATCAGAAGAGTTTATAGAGAGAAAAGTTTTTAGCCTTCCCTTTTAGTGAGAGAATCCAAACTGAGTAAATATGATTACTTGCCCCCTATTTATACATAGGGTAATTCCGACAATCTCTCCTTTCATCTGTCGTACTTTAGCACAACATCTATACACTGTACCTTACAACGATTATGATCCTTGACCCCTTGTCAATCTTTTTAGCAAGACCAGGCGCATGATATCTGAACCAGACCACACCATTTCCGGTCCCTAGCGAAGAAGCAACATGTGAATTATCATCTAATTTCAATCATAATAGTATCATGACAGTGCTTTAATATCAAGATATTAAGTTTTACTCCCGTGGAATCTTACATTTCCCTAGTAACAATATCGATAATTTTGTTTTTAGAAACTAGATCGCTCCCGTGGTTTGTATAATAAATTCTGATTCTACATCATCACCGCAGGAAATCAATTTGTTTCTAGACAAAATTAGGATATATTGCATGAAAAATTATTTAGCTGAATAAGTATCATTAAAACTAAAAATTCTCCTTTATTTTAACCAATGATTTACCATGATAAATTAAAAGTCTGACAGACCACTCGACTAATCTAATCTTGACATAACCTTTATTTTCCCACTTTTTATTTCTCGCCATTTTATAAAAAAAAAAAAAACTTTTTTTCCCTCGATAAATAAAGAAATGCGGGAAGAAGGCGAAGACTGAAGAGAGAAGGTTGTGGCCCATAACTCCAAAGTTTTTGTCATTTTCTCTCCGCCTCTTCTCTCTCTTTCGCACAGAGACAGAGAGAGCAAGCAGAGAGAAGTCACACTGCCCATGTCTCCAGAGCTCTACTGCTCCTCTTCCTCCAACAACAACAACAACGACAAACAACACCTTCCTCTCCTCTTCCTCTTCCTCTTCCCCTTCCTCCAAACGCCACCGACTCCTCTCCGCCCAAGGAACACCACCGCCGCCACTAGTTAAACTCCTCCTTCCTCGCCGCATTCCGATCTTCGGATCCGCATTTCATCAAGCTTTCCTCCAGCATCCGCCGTTCAGGTACGCGAATCATGCTTCTTCTTGCTCCTTCAATACTCCCCTCTCAGCCTAGCTCTCCCCCGCGCGAATCTGCAGATTCACTTCACCTCTCCATTTCCGGAGCTGCATTGACTGCGGCGGAGTGTGTTGGGAGGGAGCGGATCTTTTTCCTTCGCCAATTCGAACTTGCGTTTTTGAATTTTATTTGTTTAGGGGAAAAAAACAAGAAGGTTCGAGTTGAAAATGCGAGGTCGAGCTAGCTGAGTCTCTGTTGATTTCTGCGGAATTTGTGGGTTTTAGCTGCCGTTGTTAATTGGATTTTCTTTTTGTTTGCTTTCTCTCTTGTTCTCCAATTTCCTCTGCTTCTTTATTTGATTCTTTTTTCTAAATTTCCTCAGCTTGATAATGACACTGTTTGGTTGCTGAGAAACTTGCGAGAAAACTGCGGTGGAAGCCCTTGCTCTCCTTTGCTGAATCATTCTTTTGTTGGAATGTGATTAGTTCCTATATTTCCGCATCGAATTTCCCCCCTTTCTCTTTTCTGCTACTATTTGTACGCTAATGAGTAATGAAACCGCACATCCAAGAACTCCACTGCTCCCCCAACGAATTTCCATCTCCACCATCTCCAATGAATTTGGATTTTGAGCTGAGTTGAGTCTTTTCATGATTCCTCTTCATTGAGAATTGCGGAGAACAATTAGTCAACACCACCTTAGTGATGGTGATTCCGGTGTTAATCCGTGGTTGTACCGGCGCACAATCTTTTAAATGAGTTTCTTGTCCTTGCATAGTTGCATGGTCTCGGGGCTTTCGTTTTTCTTGATATTCATGGATAGAAGAACTTTCTTGATTGCGGTAATGGTGCTTCCTTTCTGTTGTTGTTTTCACTTTTTTCACGGATTTCTTCTCTCACTTTTGGTGGGTTTTCGAAGACTTCAATTTGATAGGGGATAATGTGTGGACAAAATTGATGACAGCTTCAATGTGTCTATATATGCAGGGAAAGCGAAGTGTTTAATAGCATGGAGCAGTACGAAGTACTAGAACAGATAGGAAAGGGATCATTTGGCTCTGCTCTTCTTGTGAGGCACAGGCATGAAAAGAAGAAGTGAGATGATGAATTGAAACTTTTTGCTCCCTTCAGTTCTCTCCTTTATTTCTTCTTTGTTCATGTTAACTTGTACACGGTTTCACTCAATCCCCTGCTTGATGTTTTGGTCGTGTTAAGGTATGTGTTGAAGAAGATCCGCCTTGCTCGTCAAACTGATAGATCACGGCGATCAGCTCATCAAGAGGCCAGTTTGCTTCTTCTTTTGCAACTATGGTTTCTCTAGCATTCAGGGTTATATCTTTTGAGAGTCAAAATAAGTGTCAGTTTCCACAAGTATCTCTTAATTCTCTAGGATATTTGTTTCGATTGAGATTTTCACAGGGTCTTCTGCCAACCAAGTGGAAATTTCTTACTATTTTTAATAATAGTTTATGCATCAAAGAACCATTTTACATGCACTAAAAATAAAAATGAATTTATCTAGTTTCATGTTGGGATCACATTCCTGATGGAGAAGAGTTGGTGTAGTTTCAGTAATCTGCTGATGGTATGCATATGTTTTGAATAATTATTTGGGACTGATCTGGGATGTTGGCCATAAACCATCCTCACTTTTGTGCAGATGGAGCTGATTTCTAGAATACGAAATCCTTTCATTGTAGAGTACAAAGACTCCTGGGTTGAAAAGGTATAGTGTGCCCATTCACTGCCATTTCCACTTTCCACTTGTTTTTTCCAAGGGTTTAAGGTTTTTCCATTTCCCTTATTCTGCAAAAATTGAATGAATGACAATGACTTGGGTGTGGTGTAACATATGGTGTGTCTGCTCAGAAGGCATCCATCAATGCTTGTTGCTCCTGAAAGTTTTTATTTGTATTAGCTAATAACATCTAAAAGTACTCATAAAGATATGCAGTTTTCCTCTAGAAACTACCAGCCCCATTGAAATCCTAGAATATAGTCCTTGGGTGCTTCATGTACTTCTTAGTATCCTGCCTTGCCTAAATCTGCAAACATATTCTCTCTCCTATCTCCTAACTCTCGATTCAATTCAATATATTGTTAGACAAGTGAAGATATAGTTTCCTTCCTATGACCATGAAACATTTGAGTTCTTTGGTTTGTTACTTTGGTTAATTGAACTAGTGAAGACTTCTTTTTCTTAGTTGCATAATTTCTTGTGTGGTTAAGTTACCTGCGTGGAAGGTCTAATGTAGGATGATTGGGTGCTTTTTTTACTCAGGGTTGCTATGTATGCATTATCATAGGTTATTGTGAAGGAGGAGACATGTAAGTTTTGTTTCTCTGCAGACTCTGATTAAACCTTATACTTTGTAATATTGAAGTGGACTAATCCAAGCAATATATTCTTTGTGTTCTAGGGCTGACGCTATAAAGAAAGCCAATGGTGTTCTTTTCTCTGAAGAGGTTCTTCTCTTTTCTCTATTGTTCCCACCTCTCCTTATCTGTTAGTCCTGCAATATACTGTCCTTCGAGTACACTTTTAAGATCCATCAGTCCGTAGATGCAGATATTGAGTTTGTAGGTGTTTCTCATCTGATTGATAGTAATTCGATCTTCAGAGACTATGCAAGTGGATTGTTCAACTTCTCATGGCGCTTGACTACTTGCACATGAATCACATTCTCCATCGCGATGTCAAGGTGTGTGACCATTTTGTGTACTTAATGTAAATATTATCCATTCTCCAAGACATCTGATTTTCCAGACTCCAATAACCAATTCCATTTGCAATTCTCCAGTGTTCCAATATATTTTTGACAAAAGATCAAGACATTCGTCTAGGTAAGTTATATGGTTTTTTTTTTGTTACACATCTAATACACACTCAGATATTTAGACTGAAGGTACCCAACTAAAGGGCAATATTGATGCAGGTGACTTCGGACTTGCCAAGATTTTGACCTCGGATGACCTGGCTTCATCTGTAAGTCGTTCAATCCAAACTTTCAAGATCTGCTCAGTTATACTTGCAAAAAGGCATTCTTTCAAGTTTTTTTTACCAATAACTATGGTGCATTTCAGGTTGTGGGAACTCCAAGTTATATGTGCCCCGAGCTTCTCGCTGATATACCTTATGGTTCAAAGTCTGATATTTGGTCTCTAGGTATGCAGACTGTTAAAAGTTCTGATGTGCTCCTATAATTGAGATGCATGCGTGTGTTGATGCTCACCATAAATTTTCTTATCCAGGTTGCTGTATATATGAAATGAGCTCTCATAAGGCTGCATTCAGAGCATTTGTGAGTTTTTAATGGCCTTGGTTATACTTTGCAACTTGGCAGGAATTTAATTTTTACTTACCAGTAGGATTCTAAGCTGGCTACAGGAATCACAATCATGGGAACTGGCTAGCTTTACTAGATAGTATAATAGTAATGTGCTATAAAGGTACACATATGCAGTTGGGACTAAAGAGCCTATACAGTTTTGACTTTTTGTTAACCTACTCAGAAAATGTGCTGCTCCCTATCTGCTTTTGACTCCACTTGGTTGTGTTATCATAGTAGGCATAGTCGTAGTGTGTCTATACCTTTTCTGAAAGCTGTGTGTATGTATGAGTTCCAAGTCAGCAAGTCACTAGCGCGCCCCCGTAAAAATATAGCAAAAGCTTTTGTTGAATTGCTCCACTGAATTTGTACGTTTCCTTTTCTTTTCATTCTCTATTCTGCTTATGCTTGTATTTTTTTGGTTCCCCTATCGAGCAGGATATGCAAGCCCTGATTAACAAAATAAACAAGTCGATCGTTTCTCCACTTCCAACCAAATACTCCGGTGCTTTGTAAGTTAATCTCCGACCCCTCGTCACTCTATTATCATACTTACTCGAAATAATTCGAATCGTTGGTTTTGAGGTCTTAAGTTTCGGTCTAGGTCCGACACAAACTTCGTAAATGGTATGGGTCCAAATGGAACATTATTCTTACGGCATTTCTATATGTACTCAGTCGAAGTCTTGTCAAAAGCATGTTGCGGAAGAACCCAGAACTGCGACCAACGGTAAAATGAATTACCATCCTCTCTAATATCAAATCATGTGCAAAACTTACTCTGAGAAACTCAGTATCATTATATCATTGAACTTGGCTGCATTTCTTGGTTCAGGCTGCAGACCTGCTGAGGCATCCACATCTTCGACCATATGTCCACAAGATCCATGTGAAGATCAACAGCCCCAGAGGTGATACATTGCCCTACCAATGGCCCGACAACAACTACATGAAGACGAGATTCTTGGACACTGTAATGGCTCCCAACACTTACTCTGAGAAACGGCATTCTTACTGCAACAACAGGATGTTGAACCCCAGCATATCAGCAACAGACCAAGACTCTGTTTATTCCACCAAAGGAATCCATGATATGCCAAGTTACTTGAACCGGAGGATGTCGGACATCTCTCTCGCGAGCAGCCGTGCAACGGTGATCTGTAAGCCCATCATTTCGAAGCCTTCGAGTGTCACCAAAGCTCGGAAGGTCGCTGCTGCTTCCAGAGCTTCTGCTGCTCCTAAGAGACAACCGGATCATGCGAGGAAACGAGAATCGGTGAGATCATACACCGACTATATTCTGGGTCAATTATTAACATTTTTATTATTATGATTGCTTACTAGTTTCAGATTTCTTCATTTTGTTTATCTTATCGTCCCCAGTTCCCTGTCGCATCCACACAGACCAAAAACTCGATCGTAACAAGCCGCAGAGCATCTCTGCCGATGGTAACGAAAGCTACCACTACCCGACAAGATCCTGCTTGCCGGTCCAACGTCGGCATCCTCCAAAGCTTGAAATCTCCAGACGTCTCCGTCAATGCTCCCAGGATCGACAGGATAGCAGAATTCCCATTGGCTCCATACGAAGAGTCGACATTCTTCCCCGCCCAAAGAACTTCGTCGACTTCTGCACAAGGTTCTTGCGGCTCGCCACCTCGATGTTCGATCACCAAGGACAAATGCACGACGGTCTCCAACTACTCTGCTGCAGCCAAGCAGCCTCCCACCGGCTTGGCCGATGCATGGCAAGGCATCCACTTCAGCATGTTCGGCAAGCAGAAACAGCAGGGAGTGGATCATGAAGACGACCGCGGGAGCAATAACTCCTCGTTGTCCAACCAGAACGCGACAGCTGGAGGAGCATCTAGCCGGACTTCGTCAGAAACCAGACGGCGAAGGTTCGACACTTCGTCATACAGGCAGCGCGCTGAGGCCCTGGAAGGGTTGCTCGAGTTCAGCGCCAGGCTGTTGAATGATGAGAGGTACGATGAGCTTGGCGTGCTGCTGAAGCCGTTTGGGCCGGGCAAGGTTTCTCCCAGAGAGACTGCTATTTGGCTCACCAAGAGTATCAAGGAGAATACTACTGCCAAAGTTGAAGATTTATGATGTTTCTTCCACTGCTACTACGCTTTCTTAGCTCTTTTTTCTTGTAACTATGAGCTGACGTAACACTCAGTCCAGATGATAGGCTGTACGAAGTAGCTCTCTCTTTCCCTCTCCTTCTGTCTATTTTTCCACGGTTAACGTAGTAAGTTTTCTTGTTCGTGCAGCAAACTAAACTTGCACTACTTAATCCAATTCAGATGAGCGCCGGCAATCTGTGGCTCGTCGGAACTTGGCGACGATGATGACTCCGATTCTCAGTGTCTTGTTAGTTTTTACTCACAAGTAGATTAATTCCCAAGCCGTAGTGGTTAATATTTTAGTCATTGAGCTTCATAGTCAGTGTATTTATTTTGTGCGCTTGTTTTGTTGACTTTCCACTCGACAGGATCAAGGTGGAATTTTGACAGCAAAAGGATGAATCGAGTCGAGAGACATTTGTTCATCATGACATGTCTTGTTCTTTTGCTATCATCCATATGGTCAAAGAAATTTGGCACTACTCAGGAGAGTGTGAGAGAGAATGGGTCCTATTTTACAAAGAGTAGTTAGAAGGGTTGGCCAAATGGCTTCTAATTAAGCGAAAACAAACATCTGCAGCCTGCAGGCACAACACAACAACAATATTGCCGTAATAATATATTCACTCTCAGAGAAAACGACCTGTGAGATTTCTGTATGTAAAAGCCATGGCCTGCAGTTTTTCTGATGGTCATGCAATTACAAGGCAAGATTGGTTTTGGTATTCAAACTTCACATTTCCTTATTCTTCTTGAGATTAGCTTAGCTTGATCATTTTCCATCCTAAGATGGGGAAGGCAGGGAAATGGGTGATGAATTTCCTGCTAGGGAAGAAGCAGGGAGGCAATAGCAACAATAAGAAGGTTGGTAGCAAGACGGACTCAAATGGTGCGTCGTCTTTCGCAGAAGATGGCAGTATAGATACAGCTGCTAGTGCTGTTCTTCCGCCACAAACTCCAACCCACCATCACAAGAGGAGATGGAGCTTTGGGAAATCATCAGCAAGCAACGACAAATCATTGTCTCGGAGGCATAGTACCAGCACCGCCGCCGCCGCCGCCATCACCACCACCTTCAACCCTCTTCTGCAAGCCTCGTCAGCCGACGCCATCGAGCAGCTGCTCTTGGGTCCGTCGCTGGGGAACAATGAAGCTGTGGCTCTGGCCATCCATGAAGCTATTAAGAACTTCGAGAGGAAGTCAAATGCTTCACAACAGGCAGCAGGAACAGACAGGCGGCTGAGGATCGTCTCTAGTGAACATGTTGCTGCCACCAGGATCCAATCTGCCTTCCGGTCTTACTTGGTAATCGACACTTAGAACCTTTCTGTTATCCGCTGCCATTCGTGTTTGTTTCGTTTGTGAAACTGCAGACTAGGAGTGTTAAGACTTAAATCTGCCTTTGTATCGAATCAGGTTGCAATCATATGACATGTCTTTTATTCTCTTTTGCTAGGCGAGGAAAGCACTGGCTGCCCTAAAGGCACTGGTGAAGCTACAAGCACTAGCTAGAGGCCATCTAGTGAGGAAACGTATGAGCGCCACAATCCGAAAGATGCACGCCGTCATGTCAATCCAAGTCAGAGCTCGTTTCCAAAGGATCCAGATGAGCGATCACTCGCAACTTCGACAAGAAGAAGTTGCTGATCAGTTCTCAAAGGTGGGAGCTTCTCCTTCCGACAAGAAGAGGATCAAAAGAGCTCAAAGTGGATCAGTCGAGAAGACGAACAACAACAAAGATGGGAACCTGAACGATTCTGAGAGAGTTGCCACCAGGAGGCATTCAGGGGACCTCTCTTACCTTAAGCGCGAGCGGCCGTACGAGGAGTCTTCCTACTCTTCTACCCAGACCAGTCCTGCAACAACCCGCCATTACAGAGCTTCTCAACAGGGCGTCTCGTCAGGATCGGGACGAGCTCCGGTTTCGAATCAGGATTCGTTCCTGGAGCCGAGCTACATGGGGAAGACGCAGTCGTCCAGGGCGAAGTCGAGGTCTCACAGTGAGCCGAGGCAGAGACCTCGTAGGAGCATTTCGTCAAACACAAGGCGGTCGCCGTCTAGCGATGGAACGAACAGCGTGCAGAGTGAGATTCCTCGTCTCGGGTTCTCATCGTCGGCTGCACAGTCGAAAAGGGTGCCCGTTGGTGAAGTCCAGGAGCAGTGGTTCATCAAGCTGTATCGGTCGACCGTGGCGCCGCCATCGCAGGGTGGTGAAGAGTATTGTTGCGACGGCGACAGAGAAATTCTCGTTGCCTGCGAGGTATAAAGATCGCCTGATTGAAACTCTCTATTACGACCCAACGGTAAATTGTTGTTTTTGTGCATTCTGTTTCTGATTCTTTGCTTCTCCGCAGCCGCACTTGAACATGTTCTGACTCTGGGACGGGGTCGGGTTGTCACTAAAAAGAGCACAAATCGTATAACTTATGGAGGCACAAAAAGAAAAATCGTCGTTAAAAGTTCCGACAAAGAGGAAAGGGAAAACAAGGCGAAGATCAGCGATGATGTAGAATTAGTAACGGAATCTCTTGAAAATTCGCTGCTATCAAGCTTTGTTCCGATTTCACTTATCGTCTAATTTAAAGTGACACATTCCACGCAATCCACTGTACGGTTGTCATTTTCTTTCAGTATTCTCTCTGAGCCAGGCTGTGTCTAATGGGGATCATATAGCTTTCTAATTCAGAGTTTTGTGGAAGGCAACCTGCAGAAAGGGGAAAAAAAGGCATGGAGAAGAATCAATTCCATTAGCCAAGAGCAACAAGTAGCCAAGATTAAGATGTAGGGTTTAAGAGGAAAGGGTACGTACCGATGTTGAGGTTTTCAGAAGCTCTCGAATGGCCATAGTAGCATAGCATGAAGCTGGAAGAGTGAAGCTTAACTTCAGAGCTAATTGCGTTTCCTGTGTATCAAGGTCACCAGGAGCTTCTTCACTTTCAACTGGCTCTTCCCCTTCTCCACTGTTAGCTTCAACAAGATGCACCTCGATATTTTCCTCTTTGACTTCGTTAGGACATTTAGCTTTATCCATGCCAATTCTGTCCATGTCGGTCTCTGCTAATGGTGCATTAGCATCGGTGTATTTGAGCAATTGCCTGCAAATATGATTAAAAACCAAGTTAACGACTGTCCATGAAGGATGTCAGACAGCCATAATAATAACATGTGGATTTCATGAAGTCATACCACTCGAAGTCCCTCGGCTTGTGAAAAACTTGCCTATAGCTTCCAGTCATGCTGGCTATCGAGAATTCCCTGTTCAATGGAGAGATAGATCATTAGATAGAAGCAGTGAATTCAGTAAGAAAATTTTGGAGCAGCTTGATAACTTACTTGACGTTATGCACACTTTCGGTTAAATTCACACCATCCTGATTAAGGACCAAATTATGATAAAACAGAAGTTAGATAACGACCAGGTACAGATCTAGTAGTTTAGAATAAGTGCAAACAGAATAACCAGCTTCCCATGCTGTGTAGAGAATAAACACGGAACATTTCCAACCTTCTTAGCCGAATCATGAAAGACGTCAGAGATGTCATTGGCGGGAAAAATTGTTCTAGACCCAGGCATTGGAAGGATGATGTCATCAATAGCATATTTCCCAGCAATGATGTCTTCTGCAGTAACAACCTATATGGCGCAAGAAGTATCAGCATCTTAGTCACAAATCCACATGTTCAAGTAGTATGTAGATTACATCTAGCATCAGCTAATCGCTATTACCACAACATGACTAACATCAATCAAATCATAGTTAGTAAAATACGGTACGGGAAAGTTATGTATAAAATACGTACGGGTATTTTACTTCGTCTCTAAGCTAATACTATGTTTAATAGTACGGTAATAGTCATAAATATATAAAAATTAATTATTTTAAAAATTAATAAATATATAAATAATAGTAAAGTTAATAATTTAATTAATTAACTAGGGATATTAATCGTGTTATACGGATTTTATACATATTTAGTTAGAGAGTCATCAAATGAACGGAAAAAAATGAAACGGACGGCTTGACAATAATACGGATACAGAAGTTTTAAATGGATAAAATACGTACAGGTACATATACCTGTATTAAACTGAGTATTTACTAACTAATTCAAATCCATAGAATGTGGCCCAGCATACCTTAGCACGGAGGTTTTTTTTCTCAGGAAATTCTATTGCTGAAGCTTCATCTAAATAACTGCAATTATCGATTTCCTCAGGTTCAACCTTACATTCAGAGGTAGCAGCAACAATAGTCTCGTTTTCTGTTACATCATCTATTGGGTATACCAAGTCTCCCACAACAACTTGCCTTCCTGCCAACAATGAACAGACCCCACTTGTCAAACCAGATGCCTAGAAAAGAAAAAAACCCTGAAAACAGTATCTGCATAAACAGAGCACACATACCATATTTTTGGAACCTCATGCTTGCAGCATGGTTCCACAAATAGCTTTGGTAACTGTGCACATACATCATTCTCAAAGTCCTCGGTATAGCTTTCATGGCCTGGGAGTAATTCCCGGGAGCTTTCTTCAAACATTGGAGCTGCAAAATGTTGGAAGGATGCAGGTCTGAGTTGGCCACAATTAATGACAGACGAAAAGACCGAATACATAAAACGAAAAAAGTTAGCTATGAGGTAAGACAACTTACAATGGCCCTCTCGGCTACCATATAGCGTGGCAATTGCCTTAAGGTGCCATCAATGTCATTGCTTTCCTTGTAATATTCCCTCACCATTCTTACTGCGTCTCTTTGTATTGAAAGATTCAAGTCAAGAAAAACCTAGTGCTTATATGTTCCCCAAAGTTCCAGGATTTTGGATAATTCAAACATAGGTTATAATGTGAAAAAGGATATCTCCTTCTCTTGGATCAAGGATCAAGCTTACGGCTGTTTTCCACTCTCCACGAAGCAAAGCGGCACCAACAAGATGCGTTGCTACAGAACCACTTCCAAAACGCTAGAGAGAGAGCCAATTTCATAACACAAATGAGCACAATGTCAGTCCTTGAACCATCTATTCTTGAAAACCGCCAATGAAAGCTAACAAATGTTAAAAAATATGAATGCAGCCTTTGTTGACACACAAGCAGAAACTAGGAACAGGAAAGTACCTGCAGACCGAAATAGTTGATGAACCCATGCAACCCCAAAGATTCAGCAGATGCTTTGATGGTCTCTTCGCAATCTGCAACAACTCCTCTAAAGGAATGAATATATAAAAAAAATTGTCAGAGCTATACTGCAAGATGGTGAGAAAATTTATCAAACGAGAGCATATGCATACCTTAATGTGATTGTGAATCTGTTGCCTGAGAGCTGTCCGAGAAGAAGTTCCTCATTGACATAGCTGAGGCAATTTCCCAGTAATTAACACATTTATGCAACAATTTCGGTAAAAAGTGCAGTTCTTGTGATGATTTCAACTTACCAGAAGTCACCCACTTTTATACCAATCAATCGGTCGTTTAGAGCAGCTACTCTAGTCGCTTGCTGCTTGAAAACGGTTACCTGAAGCAGACCCAAATTATCCACTGAAAGTGTTATCCTCCCAATAGAGGCATTTCATCCGTAGTTTCAATTTGGTTAACACGAAAAATTACACCTCACTGAGAAGATCTTAAAATGAAGTTCCAGCTGTATTTATTTAATATACTAAAAACGAACTTTGCACTGAAGAAGATAGATCCTGAGAATCGAGAACAAAATTGATGTTCATAGCAGAAATCATTAGGGCCAGGAGGCTCACCCTTTGAGTGGTGATAGCTCGTTTATCTTTGGTTCCTGAAAACCCGAATGCCCTTGGCTGTATCACAAAAATAGTCATTATTATTCCTTGTCATGCCATCAGTCAAAATCAAAACATCCCTTCAGTCATTCGTACAGAAGAAAGTCGGAGGAAGACACTGAAAAATAGAACAAGGATTTGTCATCCATCCCAAAAGAGGCACACATACATAGGGCATACCTTAATGCCAAGCATCTTTCCTAGGAGACCAATTGCCTCCTGTGTGTCTTTGTTCTCCTTGTACAGATGAAACCTGACCACCCAAAGGCGACAGAACCTTCAGTATTTATGCAAAATTGAAACTACATCCTCCAGCTAATCCAAAATTACCATGTATGATACAAGACCGCACATGTCACTACACCAAGTGAATAATGCTTCTGTTAAGAAAACAGCGTTTATTGACGAAGGAATAATCATATGCTGATCACCTTAGAAACTTGCCAACATGGTCTGGCCAACTTTTGGAACCTCTACTGTCAAAGGCCTTATCGCCTCTTTCTTTCCGTTTCCTAGAACTTCTTCCACTATTATTGCCTCCACCCCCAGAATTCAACCTCACACGAATGCATTTCGATGAAGCATCCGGTCCATCGACAGTATCAGTGACAAGGAACTTTAACTTCTCCTTGAAGAAATTATGCACTGCCTGAATAAATCCACTCAGAACCATCAAATCTAATTCCATTACTAATCGAGTTGGAGCATCGAAAACAGTAAGAGACACAAACCAACCGTTCTATGGGCTTTATCGGTATCCGGAGATAGTACAATAGGCGAAATTCCATCTTCACTTCCAGAATTAACTTGATTGATCAGACCCTCCAAAAGATCACCATCAGATTCCCCAGCGAGTAATCGGAAGGCCTGAATTTCAGACTCGTAACTCTCTTTTGTCACTTGATCACTTTTCATCGTCTCAGTTTCCTCCACTACCTCCTGAAACCAGTGGCCAAAATCAAATCAAGGGGGGGAAACCCAAGCTAAAAGCAGAGACAACCAAGGAAATAAGTGAGTAACAAAGAGTGGAAAGCAAAGGGGCGACCCACTTGAGCAGGAGCGTCCAAAGAGGTCAAATGAACCACATTTCCTTCAGTGTCAACTTCATTCACAATGAAATCAGCATACCTAAACAAAGAATTCAGTTCCTCGAAACTCAAACCATGTGGAAAAGCCATTATCTAGATTTTCATATATAGAAGTAAAAACCAGATTACCTTTGCTTGAGAATGCCCCGGAATCCGGGGGTTTTGGAGATGTAGCAGAGGATTCCGACGTCGGCTTCGTCTATCGTCGACATTGGAACTTGCGGAGGGGAAACGGAGACGAGGTTACAAAGAAGGGTTGAGTTGGCAGAGGAGGAGAAGCAATAGGGTTTTAAAGTGGTAGTCGAGGAAGTGAAGAAGCAACGAGCAGCGGCGACGGTAACGGCAGAAGGAGAAGGATGCCATTGCCACATCATCGTTTTCGTTTGGCGGGCTGCAGAGCCCCCAGGGTTCGGAAGACGGTACCGTTTTTTTACTCGTCACCATCGGACGGTAACTAGATCAGATGATTTTTCCCTAGAGCCCGGACCCAACACCATTCCTAGGCCAAGAAAAGATATTTTTTTCTTCTTGAAAAGTGTGCAAAGCACAACTGCCTCTTAGACTAACTCCAACCCTTGCTTGCAAATTTGGAGAAAGTGAATATTTTGTCTTTTTTCATCTCCAACCCATCAAAAACTTAGCTTCCAAATTTGGAGATTGGAGTGTTGGGGTGGATAGGTAGCAGCTGAAAGGGGGAAAGGGGGCAAATATAGCAGCTGGAAGGGGGACCACGCGTGCAGGCGAGGCCCAACCGCGGGAGGCGCGCCTGGGCCGCACGCGTGGTCCCCCTCTGTTGCTGCTTTTTTTTTTCAATTTGTTTGGGTGGTTATTTGTGTGGGTGTGTTTGCGTTTTAGTTTGAAAGAAGTAATATAGTGACAATAAAACGGTCACATTGCAACGGACAAATTTTAACGGCCATAAAACTGTCATATTTTTTTTCTATATAATGAGTAACTTCTCATATTTTTTCTGCACTCATTCTCAAATCAATCTCTCTCATTCTCATCTATTTATCATCTCTCAAAACAAAAACATGTCAAGTAAGAGAGGACCCAATTGGAAAGCTCATGAAGATGTAAACTTGTGCAAATCTTGGATATCAATATCTGAAGATGGAGCGGTTGGCATCAATCAAAAGAGCACGAGATTATGGGAAAGGGTGGAGAGGGAATTTCGAAGAAGCGATCCTACAACAATTCGTACTACGGATTCAATGGAATCCCGACTGAGACTTATCAGTAACAAGTGTAAAGTTTGGAAGGGAGCTTTGCAGAGGGCGGAGAGGAGTCAAACGAGCGGTACCAACCAAGTTGATGTGGTATTGTTTTGGAAACTTTAACTTTTGTATTTCTTATTTTTATGTATATTTACTTATCTAACTTGTGTATTAATAATTTTGATAGGAATTTGTAGCAAGGCAGATATATAAGGAAGAGAATGGGGACAAAGCCTTTGAACATGAGCATTGTTGGGTCATCCTTCGAAATTGCCCAAAGTGGTATTGTGACCCTCAATTGGTTGTCGGTCCAATTCCACCTATGGGTCAAGGTTCTCAAAGTTCTCCCATAGGTATTGGTTCTCAATCCTCCCCTGTGGAAGGCCTCGACGACATACCAGACGAGGGAGCTACGCCTTTCGTGCTGTCTCGCCCTGAAGGACGCGACAAACAAAAGGCAGCAAAAAAGAAAGGTAAGGTAGTTGCAGAGTCGTCAGACATGTACACTACTCAACAGCTAGAGTTTGGTAATGATATGAGAGAGAGGCAAAAGTCGAGGATGGAGTACGAAAATAGAAAAATTAATCTTCAAGAGAGGAGACTAGAGAGGGAAGCCGAGGAATGGGCATACAAGAGGCAAGTGAGAGTGCAGGAAGCGAAACAATGGGCTCTTGAGAAGAAAGAGAGGGAGGCCGCAATACTTCAACAAAATATGAATATTCTGGAGAAGGATTTGTCAAAGATTACACCAAGAAAGAATAAATTTTGGAGGAGTAAACAAAATGACATCTATGGGTACGATCAAGATGATCCCAACTCTAATCCAGGAGATGGCGGAGATGGAGATGCAAGTGGTGGAGGAGATGGAGATGAAAGTGGAGGTGATTACTTTCCTGTTATGGATTATGATTAGAAGAATGTCCTATGTGTACTAATTGAGGCTTTTATTGCTTTATGTGGTGTATTGTGTGTTGTATTTGAACTTTGAGCATTTTCATGTGTAATAAAAAAAACTAGTCGTTATTGAATCTTTTGACTAACTACAAAACACACTTTATTGAAACATGAAATACAATCACACACTGAAACTTGAAATACAAACTACCAAACAAGCAATACAATCCATAATTAAACAATACTAGTTATTGCCCTGCAAATTCCAAAGATGCTCAACCAAGTCATTTCGAAGCGCATGATGTGTTGTTGAGGAGCGAATCCTATTATTTCTAGCCAAATAATCAACCAGAGTTGGAACATGTCGGTTGATTGGTTGAGGTTGTTCATGGACCTCATAATCAAGGTCATCATCCATCTCATCATCAGAATCAACTTGCTCATCCTCGATTATCATGTTGTGTAATATAATGCACGTCAACATTATATTGTTCAGTGTGACAACATCCCAAGCTCTTGCAGGGCCACGAACAATTGCCCATCTTGATTGGAGGATTCCAAATGCCCGCTCTACGTCTTTGCGGTGTGCTTCTTGACGTTGAGCAAACAAAGCCTCTTTGTTTGACCTTGGATTGCTGAAGGTCTTCACTAAAGTCGACCATGAGGGATAAATACCGTCGGCCAAATAATAGCATTGATCATAAGCATGGCCATTTACCTCAAATCGTACATGTGGAGCGCTTCCATTGACAATACGATCAAACACTGGCGACATCCCCAGAACATTTATATCGTTGTTCGATCCAAGAGACCCAAAGAAAGCATGCCATATCCATGTGTTGTAGGAGGCCACCGCCTCTAGAATGATTGTTGGCCTATGCATGTGGCCGGTGTATTGTCCTGCCCAGCCACTTGGACAATTCCTCCATTCCCAATGCATACAGTCAATTGATCCAATCATTCCAGGAAAGCCACGTCTTGAGGCTTTACTGAGTAAGATCCTTAAATCGGCAGGAGTAGGTGCGCGAAGATATGTGGCCCCATACATGTTGATAATGTTGTTGCAGAACTTTCTGAACACCTCCATCAAAGTGCTCTCACCCATACGAACATACTCGTCAAGTTGATCAGCTGGAGAACCATATGCTAGCATGCGCATCGCACCAGTTAGCTTCTGCTCTGGAGATAATGACAATTGACCCAAGCTATCACGCCGTAGAGCAAATGAGGGGTCAAACCTCACAATGTCGCCCATAATGCGATGGAATAATCTTGGTTGCATCCGATAGCGCCTTCTAAATATGCGAGCATTGTATACTGGATTTGGATCGAAGTAATCCCTCATAAGACGGCGATTACATTCGACCCTTTCACGATCAATGTGACGTCGACTTGATGAACCTTCAGCCAGCCTCCGGCCGATTAAACTCAACCGTAGGTGGTGAAACCTCTCGTACTCTTCGATTTCTTCTTCTCCTCCCGACGATGAGCTATCTGACATACTCATGATGAATGTGTTTGTTTTAGAAATGGGAAGAAGTTTCAGTGAGTTGATGAAAAATGAAGAATTGTAATTTATAAACACATATGATGCACAAAACGACAAAAAAACGGTCATAAAGTAACGGCTACAAAAAATGACTAATTTTGAAAAAAAATTATCTCGGAATTAAAAAAAATTACAACGAAAAATTTGTTTCCACAAGTAATAACAAACTATAAAAAAATTAAAGTGAATTACAAGAATGATATTGTAAATAAGTATGGATTATGGAAATTAAATCAAAAAAAGATGTGGGAAGCTAAATTTGGAAGCCTATAGGGTTGGAGCAAAAAGGTGTTTTGGGGAGGCAAATATGCACATTTGAGAGCTTGGGAGGCTAAATATAGCTTTTTGGGTTGGAGTTAGTCTTACTCATTAAGAAAATAGGAAAAAATTCCAGAATACTCTAATTATCAAAAAAATTTCCTAAATACAGTACTTATAAACTTATTTTCCAAAATACAGCAGTTTCAACATCACTGTCTTTGTCTTCGACAGTGATAGTGATCACCGCTTAAGTCCAAAACGGGGAAGGTATCCCCGCTTTTGACAACAATGGGGAACACATCACCGCTTTGAACAACAACGGGGAAGTAATCACCGCTGCTGTCCAAAACGGTGATTGCCTCACCGCTGATATGAGAAACGGTGATCACATCATCGCCGTAGACCAAAACGGTGATAATTGACCACGTTTTAGAGCCCTGGTAGGTGGAAAATTAGGTCACAGCGACCTAGCTATCACCGCTTTGGACAAAAGCGGTGATGTGTTCACCGCAATTGTCCACTGCGGTGATTAGCTGCCATTTTTTCCTATAAATACCGACCCCCACTTCCCCTCCTACTGCCTTACAGCAAATTAGTACAAAAAAGTCGTTTTCTCAGCTGGTTTGGAGTTGGTTTACTGCTCAAGAAACTCGTCGGGATTCGGTATGTTATAATTATGTATTGTTTACATGTTGATGTGTTAGTAATTATATGTCTGTATTTAGTGAATTGCGGTTATTGGAAAATATGGTATGATATATTTTGATTAATTATAATATGATAGATGTTAGTTAGTTAGTACTGAATTTAGATGAATTTGTTTAGTTTTCTCATGATAGATCGGGATTCGGTATGTTATAATTATGTATTGTTTACATGTTGATGTGTTAGTAATTATATGTCTGTATTTAGTGAATTGCGGTTATTGGAAAATATGTTATGATATATTTAGATTAATTATGATATGATAGATGTTAGTTAATTAGTTATGAATTTAGATGAATTTGTTTAGTTTTCTCATGATAGATCAGGATTCGGTAGGTTATAATTATGTATTGTTTACATGTTGATGTGTTAGTAATTATATGTCTGTATTTAGTGAATTGCGGTTATTGGAAAATATGTTATGATATAGTTAGATTAATTATGATATGATAGATGTTAGTTAGTTAGTTATGAATTTAGATGAATTTGCTTAGTTTTCTCATGATAGATCAATTACATGCGTTTGTTTATGGGTTTGGATGATATTGTTTTTGTATCCCTAATGTAGTAATTATATACTATACTTAATTATTATAAATTGCAGACATGGGTAAATTTAAGAAGTTTCGGCTTATTATTCGGTGGAATGGTCGGGTGAAAAACTTGAACATTGGGATCGACTATGAAAATGGCGAATCCACTATGCTAAAAATTGAGTCGAGATTCTCGTGGCAAGAACTCCATGACATTTGTGCAGAAAGGACTTGTACCGGGGGGGGGGGGCAAATGAGAGTTGCTCAAATTGCTTACCGCTATCCAAACATGAGTGCTGACGGAATCATGTACGAAAAAGTTGTCATAAATGATGATGACTCGGTGAACATGATGATACAGTTCCTATCTGACAACGGGGTGCGGCTTGCAGAGGTGTATGTCGAGACCGAGCCAGTCGGTGAAACTCATTCTCACCAGTATTCTTGTGATGATGGTTTTGCGGGAGGGTATGGCTGGTGTGGTAGTTCAAGTAACTACGGAGGAGGTACTTCTGTAGGAGGGTATGGCTGGGGTGGTACTTCAAGCAACTACGGAGGAGGTAGTTCTGAAGGAGGTGTTGGGTGGGAAGAATACCCGCAACATGTTGAGACTGCCGTCAATATCGTTCAGCCCGACGGTGATCAATGGCCTGCTTGGGGTCTAGAGTGGGCTGACATTGAGAACACCCTTCGATCTGGGCGTACTTCGCATGACCAAGAAGACGATGTTGGTTATGCTGGTAACGATGACCATCCTGAGTCGAGCTATCCATTCGCCTCTAGTGACGATGAAAGTGAGGAAGATTTGAGATCACTCAGTGAGGAGGAAGATACGGACGATATCGATGATAGAGAGGTGGTGTTCCGTCAGGCACCAACGCCTTACTACACAGAGGTTCCTGATCAATTTTTATATGGTTATAACGATGCCCCTGACTTTCGGCGCATGCCTGTGTATAATCCGACTGCTAATTTGGAAGTGGGTATGGCGTTCACTTCGAAAGCCGATGTGCAAGATGATTTTAGTGAAGAAGCCATGCGGCGTAACTTCGAATGGAAGGTAAAATATTCTGACACCAAACAGCTGCATGTCATTTGTAAGAATGCTGGAGAGGGTTGTATGTGGCAACTTCGGGCTGCATATATGAAGAGAAAGGGCGTCTGGGTCATGCGAACAGTAGAGAACAACCACAGATGCTCCTCAACCATACTTTCACAGGATCACCGCCAACTTAAAGCAAAAAAAGTGGCTAGAACCATTAAGCATCTAATCGAGGCACAACCAGACATCAAGATAAAAGCTATCATGACCGAGGTGAAGGATCGACATTCCCACACCATAAGGTATAAGAAGGCGTGGCATGGGAAGAAGAAGGCCATGGCCGAGGTCTACGGTGATTGGGATGACTCGTATGCTTTACTCCCTAGACTAATGTCCGCAATGGAGGAGTCCAACCCCGGGACGGTTTTCGTGTCGTGGTACAACAACGTACAAACTGAAGATCAAGTTCGAGTACAGAACGAGTTGATGTTTCATCGTCTGTTATGGACATTCAAGCCATGCATTGACGGGTTTCCCTTCTGCATGCCAGTGATTCAGGTATATTACGGACTCAAGCTATTGTACTAGTTAATTTCTTTACTAAGTTCAATTTTTACACTAACTAATTATTCATTTTAACAGGTTGATGGAACTTTCCTTACTGGGAAGTATAAAGGGACCCTTCTCATTGCCACTGCGGTTGATGAAAATTTAAGTATTTTCCCCTTAGTTTTTGCATTAGTTGAAGGGGAGAACAACTTAAGTTGGGCATGGTTTTTTGACCAGCTACACGCCCACGTCACACAAAGAATGGGTATTACAATTATATCGGATCGACATGCCGGGATTAGACACGCCGTCGGTGGTTTTCCCGACGAATGGGGATGGACATGGCGCTGGTGTATTCGTCACTTCCTTGCCAATTTCCAACACAAATTTGGCAAAAAGAAAGACATAAGAGATCAATTATGGAGTGCAGGTAGTAATGTAATTCAGTGCTTGTTCATGGTTTATTGTTCAAATGAAATTCCTTATGCCATAATTATTTATTCTTCGGTCTTGAAGCGGTTGCACATCAACCAAAAAAGTACGAGCAGAAGATGAAGACGATCCGTCAGATACACCGGGCGGGGGCAATATAGGCAAAAGGCCAAGATCTGCACATGTGGACATTCCACATGGACAACGGGGCTAGATTTGGCATTGCAACTACCAACCATGGCGAGAGCATAAATGGTGTCTACAAAGGAATTAGGGCAATGCCTGTATCTGTCCTAGTGGAGATGACATACTGGAAGGTAAACGAGTGGTTTGTGAAGAGATGGGAGCTCGCCATAGGGAGGGAGCGTGCTGGTCATTCAATAGCACATCATGTAGTTCATGACATGCAGAAGATCGAAGAGAAATCAAGTAAGCACAGAGTTGTTCTGTTCAACCGCACTGAAGGTATTTTTGTTGTGCAAACAGGTATTAGGGGTGGAGGAAGACGTGGGCATAATCGTCAATCCGTTACTCTACACGTAGAAACTCACACCGGAGAGTGTACATGCAAAAAGTATCAAAACAGAAGAGTATCGTGTTCACATGCAATGGCAGTAGCTAAGTCGATAATCCTCAGCGCTTACAGTTTGGTTAGTCCTTACTACACTGAACAAGCGAAAAGGAACTCTTACTCGTCAAGTTTCAGCCCCCTGCCGGATGAAGCTTATTGGCCTGTAGACAATGGGAAGCTGATTATCCCACCGTTGCACTTAAAGCGCACCAACGGTCGTCCTAGGACCGAAAGGATTCACAATGAAATGGATCAATCACAACGTGCCCGACGAGGTCCAAAGCGTTGCTCAAAGTGCAGACAACCGGGTCATGACAAGAGGCGTTGCCCAGGTCCACCTCTAGAGCAAGATTCGGGGGCAAATACGAACCAACCTTGAGGATGTTGTATTTAATTGTCATTTTCGTTATTGTGATGTTTAAGTTGGACTTCTTATTTTAATCTTGTTGAGTGATTGTAATGATGATGGATGTTATTTATCTTGGTACAAAATGGGTGGTAAAAAACAACACAAGACCAAATTTGGCATAAGACGACATAGATAGTTCATGGAAAATAACACAGGACATAACTAAATTAAGACGACATAAATAGTTCATGGAAAACAACACAAGACCAAACTAAATTAAGACGACATAGATAGTTCATGGAAAACACAAGATACAACTAAACATGGATATTTCACTGGTTGTCTTCATTTACTTCCACTTCCCCTTCTCTACCTCTTCCTCTTCCTCTTCCTCCACGACGTCCTCGACCCCTTTTTCCGACGCCTTCCATACCTCCTCCTTCTTCGCGAGCCCGCTGGACAACTGCTCGCGGATTCCTCTTAACCCGACCCCCCACCGGAGTGTACACAGGTGGTGGTGGTGGAATTTGCTGAGATGAACCAGAAGCGTGGTAGAAATTCGATGATGTATGTTGTTGTTGCGGGGTCTGATAGTTCATCGGAGTTTGTTGCTGATGGTAGAACATGTCATGTTCCTGAGTCGGGATATAGCTTGACGACCCTCCGGTGCCCTCAGTACTAGTTGCCCACTCACAATGTTGCCATGGTTCAGGAAGTTGAGTTTGTTGAGTCGGATGAAGCTCTTCAATGTTGGCTCTCACCCTTCTTCTGCTCCTCCGCGGGGGCTCTTGTGGGGGCACGATCCTCTCATCATCACGGAATGAAGGTCGAGCCGGAGCATGCATTGGAGGGTATAATACGACATCCCTCCTTTGCTCTCGGGTACAAGAGAGCAGGTTGTTCATAAGCCTCACCAAAAAAGATGTCTTCCGCTCATCCATGGTGCGTGCACTCTCGACAGTGTGCTTGGCATGTTCCAAACCATCAACCTAATAAATAAATGTACAAAATTATCTAAATTATATATAATAATGTTGATTAACATTCTAGCTAATATAGGCATGTAATCATACTACAAAAAATTAAGACAAAGAGGGTAAAATGGATTTCACTTACCACTGCGCCCCAAACAGCACCTTGCTTTGATACCCATCTTAGCGTGAATTTCCTATACCACCGCATGTACCCATCGTGGTACCCCATTGGCCTCGTCTCTGGCACCCCTTGGACCACCCACTGATCTCTATTCTCCCATATGTTGATGTAGAATTCATGCTTGCGGACCCAATCCTTTTTGCTGTAGCGTAGGTCGATGGCGTGGAGCTCCCTGAACCCTTGAGGTGGGGATGCTGGAATTGGTTGCTCCAATCGATATTGCCTCAAAGATCGATCGGGCAGGTGCCATTCCACCATGTGCCAGCAGATTAAGGGCACCTTGCACAACCATGTCTCTTCATCCTCGGGATGTCTAAGACGATGCAACTTAACCACTTCCGGTGGATATGGATCCCATACCACCTACAATCATTATAGTTCATGGAATTAGTACAAATTATAAGACTCCACCTAAAAAATTGAAATTGATGAAATTTTATATTTTTACCTGGTTCCACCAAGGCTTATCAAGTTCAGCACGATAAAACAGTAAAGAGTGCTCGGGCTGGTGATCGTTTGCATTTGCACCGATCCACCTAATTAAGCAAAAGTACGTATATAAGCAATTTTTAAAGCATAGATGTAACCTTGTTAAGTATCAATTATGGAAGCATCTAAATTGAAATAAAATTCCTTACTTGGTAATAATCTAAATTCGCTCAATACGATTTGGTTAGAATAAATCTAAATCGCTTACTTGGAATCGATCTAAATTCACTAAAATACTATAATTGCAGACTTAAAATGAATCTAAATTCGCTTACTTAGAATCGATCTAAATTCACTAAAATACTATAATTGCATACTTAAAATGAATCTAAATTCGCTTACTTGGAATAGATCTAAATTCACTAAAATACTACCATTGCATATCTAAAATAAATTAAACATAAATTTAACTTACTTGAAACCATATGGGGGAGGATTTGCTACAAATCGTAGCTCATCATCTGGCAACCAGAATTACCGTGGGTCTCGAGGTGTGAAAAATGGAAGATGCTCCCATGCCCAGAGCTGGACTATGAACATCGCACCACCAGCTTGTTTCGCTCCCAACCTCGAGCAAGTACACAACTCTCGGTAGATCCCAACCAAGACGGCCGACCCCCAACTTTTTTTCCCGATCTCGTCCCAGTCACCGAGGAGCATATGTAACCACATGCCTTGTATCCACCGGTTTGCCTTGTCGGGGAACAGAAACCCACCAACCAAGCCAATTAGGTAGACACGTGCATACCGCTCCACCTGATCTCCAGGAGTGTCCAGACCTATATTAACCTCCTCCTGGATGTGTTCAACAAGCCACAGGATCGATATTTGCCCCGCATTCAGTGGTGGATGCCCAACCCCTTCGACGGGCGCGGTGGTCGGAATGTTGAACCCCAAACGCTCTTGAATCAACGGCCCCCAATCATCTTCTGGTTTTCTCGAGTTGTCGATGATGGCATCTCCGGTGATCGGGAGCCCGATGAGGATGGCAACATCTTTGAGGGTGATCGTCATTTCACCCTCGGGAAAGTGGAAGGTATGCAGCTCGGGGCGCCATCGTTCTGCCATTGCCGTCAGCAAATCGTTGTCAATATCAAGCCTCATGAAGTGCCTCAGCATGTTCAATCCCGTCCTCACTAGATAGGGCGCCAGTCGAGCATGCCAACGGGGCAATCGACATGTCCCTCGATGACTGATGGGAATAAGTGATTCCTACAAAACAAAACAAAAACAATGTTGTCAGTCAATCATAGAAAGCAAAATAAAAACTTTAAAACTAATGAAATAATTTTAGTGTATACCGGATTATTGTTCCAAATTGCACGGGAACGATGTTGATCTTGCCCGGTTAAATACCTTCGATCCCTTGGGCTAGGATTGATATACAATCGAGGGTCGTATATCTCAGCACCCATCTATAAAAAAATATGAAATCAAATCAATTTATATTTTAGCACACATGTAAAAAAAATCACAAAAAAATAAAATAAATTTACGTACTCTCAGAGCCTCTTCGTCCATTTTTTGCCGAAAAGCTAACGAGCGTATCGACAAAACAAAAACTCTAGTAATTCTTTCTGATGGGGAAGATCAGACTTAGCCGCAACCACAGAGCATACTTAGAACGAAACTAGAGTGAAGTAAAGGAAGGAGA
Source organism: Linum trigynum (assembly GCA_964030455.1). NCBI lineage: Eukaryota > Viridiplantae > Streptophyta > Magnoliopsida > Malpighiales > Linaceae > Linum > Linum trigynum. The sequence goes on along the minus strand of OZ034813.1, from coordinate 35,152,981 downwards.
AAGAAGTATAAAATTTTGGTGTGGTTTGGAATGAGGGGGGAGTGGTATTTATAGGGGAAAGGGGCGCTGGAAATGGATCCAGGAACCAATCACCGCTTTCGTCGAAAGCAGTGAAGTCATCGCGTTGGAGGAAGGCGGTGAAGGCTCGGATCGCTGACGTGGCGACCTGTGAGGCGTCGGATCGTGGAGAAAAACCACAATCCGCGCCTCACCGCATCGAACGGCAGCGATGAAGGGCGTGGACGACGCGGATCGCTGACGTGGCGGGGCTATCACCGCTTTTCTCTTTGGCGGTGAAGTGCCCACACGCGTCCACATCAGCGATCCGCGTCCACTTCACTGTTTTCCCCATCAACGGTCATCGTCTGTTCACCGTTTCCCTTATCAACGGTTAGAGTATCACCGCTTTTACCTAACGCGGGGATTGCTTCACCGTTTTATACAAAACGGTGATAGCATCACTGTTTTGGTTAAAAGCGGTGATGCAATCACCATTTTGGACTAAAACGGTGATCACTATCACTGTCGAATACAAAGACAGTGATGTTGAAACTGCTGTATTTTGGGAAATAAGTTTATAAGTACTGTATTTAGGGATTTTTTTTTAATAATTAGAGTATTCTGGGATTTTTTTCCAGGAAATGAATGGTGAAACCACAAACATTGTCAAAATACATAAATGAGCAATAGCCAGATCAGACAGGCAAACAACATGGGAGCCAATAGGAAGATTATGGCCACGATGAGCAAGACTATCAACTAAAAAGTTCGCCTCTCTGTAGACATGGGTGATGCGAATCTGTCAGTCTCACTGCTGAAGTTCTCTGAACCCATGCCAAGTAAAGATGGACAAGGAGATTCTATTCTATCGATCGTTTGGGTTAGTGTTAATGTGAACTGAGAGTTACTATTGGTTACATATAAGGCTCATAGTCTATACAACCAAAATTAGCTGATATTAGCTTGTCACATACTCACAGTGTCGCTGGAAACTGGTAGTGTTATTGATTCAAATAATTCGCAAAATGTGAAACTAACAAACAAGCCAATCTGAATAGGGTAGCATTCGGTCAGTTCACTCGAAATTGAACTAATCCAAAACGTACAACACCTAATGACAAGCCAGAAGTCGAGCCGAAGAATATATGGGTTCTCTCATTCTGAACCAAGATATAATCCAGTTCGGTTGGGGTAACCCGATTTGTTCGAATAGAGGACTGTCCAATGGCCTGTTTTCTGTCTGTGGCCTAAGGCAATGTGTTGCCTTGTTTTTTATGGGCCAATGGGGGCGCCTGAGTCCATACACATAATCATTATGGTAGAACTAATTAGTTAGACTATTAAATAATTATAATAAAAATAATTAATTAATTAATATATAACCATCCTCCACTTCCTCCAATGAAATATGGTAGAGTTTTGTATATTTTTCTCCATTTCAAATTTCCTGTAACAAGAGTGAAAGTAGGAAGTGCATTTTATTCTTCACAATTCTTTATTAATCGATATAAAAAAGATATTGATATCAAGATTAGAACTAGAGACTCTTCAAACAAAAACAACAAGAATAACCAATTACACTAAACAAGTTTATTGTAGCTTTTTTAATACAACCATAGACGAAGTAAAACTCTGAAAACCAAAGGACTTTTAAACCATGATTAGATTGCCTACTAAGTCTCATATAAGTATATTTATAGTGCTTGATATATCGATTTTCATAGTAGAGTTTCATGTAACTTTCCCCATTTTCAAATTTCTATTCTCTTCTTTATTTTTGCTAAGGGTAAATTGGTAATTGGCTAACATGGAAGAAACTATTTATTTTACTATGTGTTGTGTCCTTGCATTTTTTTAATTTAAAATATTTTTTGTGCTTTTTTATCTTTGTTCTTATCCCTTCCTAACCTCCTCTGAAATTCCCTCCATAGTGCAATAGTTTGCTCCCTTTCTCATGCTCCATCACACATCGTCTTATCACCCATCTGCTCCGATCCTGAAGAGGTATGGATCCTCTTAGAAATAGTACTACAGGTTGGAGAAGAATTTGCGCTTAGCGTGAGCGGCCATACCCTTAGGTAACTGCTTGCCCACCAGATAATTAGCAAGATTGGAGTACCAAGGGGTGACACTCTCAACCAAGCACAGCGCCAGCAATCGCTCATCCAGGAATAAGTCATTGGTCCCTTCCACAAAATTGTCCACCGAAAAGGCTTCCAATCGTGAAAGACGATCTGCATCAACGTTTTCTGCTCCTTTCTTGTCCCGGATCTCAATGTCAAACTCTTGCAGCAGCAGGATCCAGCGGATGAGCCTAGGCTTGGCATCAGCCTTGCTCATCAGGTAGCGATAACAGAGTGGATTGTGTAGACCACCACATGCGAGAGCACTAATTAGGGTTGGAACTTGTCGAAGGCATACACCACATCGAGTTGCCCCTTCTTAGTGGCGATGTAGTTCTCCTATGAATTGTTCAAGGTCTTCGACGTGTAGTAGCTGGGATGGAAATGTTTGTCGCGTCTCTGACCAAGAACAGCTCCGACCTCATAGTCACTCGCATCGCACATCAACTCAAATGGGAGAGACCAGTCCGGAGTCACTATGATGAGTGCATGGGTAAGCTTCTCCTTCAATGTCTCAAATGCACTTGTGAACTCTGTAGTGAAGTATAATTGTGCATCCTTCTCTAACAGCTTGGTCAAAGGTAAGGCAATCTTTGAGAAATTCTTGATGAATATCTGGTAGAAGCCGGCGTGACCAAGAAAGCTACGGATCCGCTTCACATAAACAAAAAGAGGTAGCTTACTAATTGTCCTATCTTCGCCCGATCTACCTCAATCCCCTGCTAGGAGATATTGTTCCCAAGTACAATTCCTTCTCGAACCATGAAATAACACTTCTCCCAGCTGAGTGCCAACTTCGTCTCCTCGCACCTCTTTATGACAAGTTCTAGGTTATGGAGATAACGAGAGAAGGAGTCTCCATGAACCGAGAAGTCATTGATGAAGACTTCCATATTCCCTCCAACCAGTCGGTCGAAGATAGCCAACATGCACCGCTGGAAGGTCGCCGGTGCATTGCAGAGACCGAATGAAATCCGTCGGTAAGCAAAAGTGTCGAAAGGGCATGTGAAAGTGGTCTTCACCTAGTCCTCCGGTGCGATCGGGATTTGAAAGTATACGGACATGTCATCCAGGAAGCAATAGAACTCGTGTCTTGCTAGCCTCTTCAGCATCTGGTCAATGAAAGGGAGCGGGAAATGGTCCTTGATTCGGGTGCAATTATACACTTTTTATCCCCGTTTTCCTTAGACGTTTGATGCTTTTGTACTCCATGAGGTGTGGTTTTACGCTAGGTTGTGCTTTGTTTTAGTATGTTTCAGACCCTAGCAGGTGGAACTAACCCCAGAATCCAAAGTGGGACGAAAAGGCGCGAAAACAAGTCAAAGAGGGTAAGCAGCTGAGGATCACGACCCAAGATGAGTTTTCACGGTCTTAGGATTGTGATAATAGCTCCTAGACCGAGAAGCTCCAAGGTTCCAAGAGCGTTTGCACGTCTCGCGGGCTCCCAGTCAGTCACGACTGTGAATTTGGGGTTATTTTCATGGAAGATTGTGTTGTGTGTTTGCCTATCAATCTATTTTCCATTCTAACCTTGGTAGAGAGAAAACTCCCTTTCTTTGAAAAACGCTTGCAAAGCTGGGGTTTTTTAGGCAAATCTTGTCCCCTATCTAAGTTAATGTAGGGCAACCCTCTTTGTTCGTATTAGCACCTAGGGTTGGTTGTAATTTAGCTGTCCGAACTCCGATTCGGGGGTGAAGTCTTGGCAACCCTTAGCCAATAGGTCAAGAGAGCTACTTTGGTGGGTTGAATCGAATTCCCTTGACCTATTGACCAAGAGAGTGGTGTTTGTTCACTTGTTCACTTGACTAGAGGTTCATCGAGCTTACGGGAAGTTTGAAGATAAATGGGGTCCCCGAGGACGCTTTGAAGTTGAGACTATTGCCCTACTCTCTTGCGAGGAATGCGTTTCGAAGGCTCAACAATAGACTGGTTCTCTTGATCACCTCGTGGGATGACTTGGTCAACAAGTTCATGACTCGATATTGTCCTCCTTCCAAGACGGCAGAGTGGTGCAAGAAGATCACTCATTTCGAGCAAGAGGAGGATGAGTCATTGAGGGATACATGGGAGAGATACTCTGATTACTTCCTTCAATGCCCACACCACGGATTCGAGGAGCAATTTCGGATCGAGACCTTCTATGGCGGTCTCCACCAAGAAGACAATATTCACATTGACTCTTTATGTCAAGAGAAGTTGATGAACAAGACTTCACCCGATGTGACCGAGTTGCTCGAGGACATGGCGACAAAAGGGTATGATTGGGGTTTTGACGAGGAGTGGTAAGAAGAGTACCGAAAGAGGAGTGCGAAGTGTGCTTGAATTTTCTAGAATGGTGTTTATATATGGATAATTTGTGTAGAGAGATTGATATTTGACTTCTATTTTGATAAAAACTTGTTATTGTAATTTTTTTACGACAAAAACCGATGAGTACCTCGCGGATACCCGAGATTGATATTTGACGTTTATTTTTATAAAAACTTGTTATTGTAATATTTTTACGACAAAAATCGATGAGTACCCATGTACCCGCGGATACCTAGCGGGTTGGGTTGGGTTTGAGTTTTTCAAACCCAGTGAGTTTTACCTCGAGGTTTTTTTCACGGATAAACTCATGGGTTTGGGTTTGTCAAAACCCTACCCAACCCTACCCATTGAACTCTATTATATGTGGACCCGATACCACTTAAGTTTACTGCTAAGTGCATTTCGTTAAAGTTGACAGAATATTCTTGGAATATTTCGTTTTCTAAATTTCATAATTGGTCCTTCTACTTTCTTATTGTAGAAATTCTTTTTGAACTTATGAAAAACATCATTTTTTATTGTTTAGTTGGAATCCTCTTTTGAATACTAGATACCAAACCAATTTTTGAATAGAAACTTTAGAATCAATTATCTTTAAGTATTTTCAATTACCATTATGTGTTCTAATAACTGAATAATTCACTGAAGCAAATATATCGTATGAATTCTATCTCGATATAAATAATATGAGAATGTTATATTTAGTTCTCTTACATCATGCTGAAGTTGTCTAATTTTTCATGTTAAATCTCCTTTAAATTCTCTAATATATATTGTAGATGTTTCATATTATTTAAATTTACTAATTCTAATTCTCTTCATATAGTCATATTTTCTTTTCTACATTTTTTACTGAATGTTGTAGTTTTTATAGTTTATTTATTACTTGGTTACTTTTCGTCTAGTAATAATATGTTTAGAAGGTTTTCTAATTATTATATTAGATAAAAACTTTTTGAAATATAGTTTGGATGTTTTGAAAAGTTTTGGGTATCAAAAAATATTTAAAAGTTTGAGTTGGATGAAAAAAATAACGAATGTACATTTTGATGACTTTAATGATATCCAACGTCTTAATCAAATTTATGTAGTAGGTTTACCCAATTCTTAAAATTAAGTGATATACGAGGTATTTAAACAAACAAGACTTTGAGATATTTTTTTTCTCTCGCTCTCTCGCTCGCCAGTGGGTCTCTTCTCTTTCTTCCAGTTAATTTCGCTGCCGCTGCTCCCAACTGAATCAGAATAACAGATCCCAGAAGCGGCTCGCGGACGGCAGAAACGAAGAAAGGAAACCAGCCGACGATCAATCCCATAGCTTGTTCCAATTAGTGCTTCCCCAATTGTGACGCGAGAAGCAGAGTTACAGCGATAACCAAGTGGAGAGAGATGGTGACCAAAACGGAGGAGAGTCAATTGAACAAGCTCGAGAACCAGGTCGAAAATGGCGGGGGAGGCGCCTGGGAGTACCTTTGCCTGGCTAGGAAGCTCAAGGCCAGGCGTTCCGATAAGGTGCTCAAGTACGGGCTGTCCATCCTGAATGACTCCCGAAAGCGATCCAGTCTCGGTCCCGATGGTGCGTCTTTGTTGTTGTTCCCCATTCGAATTGCAGTTTAATTCTTCCCGAAATGATTTTGCTTAGTGATCTGTAGGATGAGTTGAGGGGTGATTTGTGTGGTTTGGATTTCCGGGTGTGTTGTAGAGTTGGGAGGTTGATTTGATTGTATTTTGAGCTGATTGGGGTTCTTTTGAAGAGAATATTTGTTGGAACTCTGGTTTACAGAAGTGATTGTGATTCTTTCGGGTGAACCCTATTCAAGCAAACTCCAATCCAGTATTGGTTTCTATACATGACTGGTTTGGTAGTTGCAGAGGATTTTTCGTTAGCTACTTAGACTGACAAACACTTGGTTGTGAGGTCGAAGGTGTGATTCGGAGAAGAATTTTTCATTTGTCACAAATCTGGGTGCCAAGATGTGTTTTTTTAGTTGAGTGAAAGGAGACAGGGCTTGATGAAAGGTGTCTGATTCTGTCTTGGTCATAGAGCTAGAAGAGAATGAATCTCTGCTAAAGCGTATGAGAGCTTACTAGCTCTCATGTAAATTGTAACTATGCCCCGGCCGTTGTTTGCTATTCATGTCAAACTACTATGATTAACTCCTGTCTTTTATTGCAGAGTGGACCCTATACGAACAAGTAGCTGTTGCAGCTATGGACTGCCACGCTCTTGATGTGGCAAAGGTACTGATCCTTCCTTTTCGAGCTTACATACTTCTTTAGTTACTAGACAGTATTGATGTTGGCTTAGCTTGTGAGAGGCTTAATTCAGAACTCGCTGTGTCTACTTGGACTGTTTTACTAGGTGCTGCACAGACCAAAGAATGGGCTTTGTTGTGAACTTCTGTATCTTAATGTTTATTAACTAATTCCGTCATTGATTTATTAGTTTCACCAGGCATTGGTGACTTGACTTACTAGTTTGACCTGGTTTAATAGAGGCTAACATGTATACTATTTTTATGTTAGTTGATTTTTTAGTTGATCAATTAACTATCTTTCCTACTCTGGTTGAGTCTTCTTGATCCATATTTGGTTGAGGACTCACTATCCTGATGCCATTATTTGAAGTGCAAGTGACATAGTTCTGTTATCCTTTGTAGGATTGCATAAGTGCATTGCAGAAGAAGTTTCCAGAGAGCAAAAGAGTTGGTAAGTAAACGTAGCCTTCAATGCCATTTCAGTACCCATTTTGAACAGCTTCCAAGTTGTTCATGGTTCATGCTTCCCCAACTTTGTCACTAAATTCCTCTAAGTTTATGATCTGCATGCTCTTACTGGCCATCCATTTTGAGCTTGAGTCACTAGCCTGGCTGTAATTGCAGTACTTAACTATACCCACCATACTTGATGTTTTGGTTATCTTTTGGTTTAAATCACAGGCAGGTTGGAAGCAATGTTACTTGAAGCAAAGGGATCCTGGGAAGATGCAGAGGCGGCTTACTCAAGCCTTCTGGAGGACAATCCTTTTGATCAAGTAATTGCCTTACTTAGAATTATATAGTTACACTTTCTTATTAAGAGGATTACGTGAAGAGTTCTCCGCACAATGTGATTTCTGGTTTTGTGTTCATTCTGCAGGTAATCCACAAGAGAAGGGTTGCTATAGCAAAGGCTCAGGGCAACATTTCTGCAGCCATTGAATGGCTAAACAAATATCTGGAAATGTGAGTCCCTTCTTGGAATCTTACTTCCCTAAGTTCAAGTCACCAGGGCAACCCCTCATTTCTTGCTTGTGGCCCTGTTGCTTTAATGAGTTTAAGCTTATTAGTTAAGTTTATTTGTTCAATCAATAATGAGTAATGACACATTATGAGATAGTATGCCATTCTAGAAAGTCAACTTCTTGAGTCGAGCTCCAACACATTATTGACTTGGCATCGTTCTTATCTTATTTTCAGATTTATGGCGGATCATGATGCATGGAGAGAACTTGCAGAGATATACGTTTCCCTACAAATGTGAGAGGATTTTACTGAATCATGTTACTTCCATTTGTAATATTACATCCATTTGTAGGGCCAGAAGCCTGATCTATATACGATTATATCCATAAATTAGGTACAAGCAAGCTGCTTTCTGCTATGAGGAACTGATACTATCTCAACCTACTGTTCCACTCTACCATCTTGCCTATGCTGACGTAAGTCTCCTTTTCCCATCCAAGTTTGTATTCCATTACCCACTTTTCGATTATGCAAAACCGAAATCAGGCATTTTTTTTTTGTTTGCAATGAACAGGTACTCTATACACTCGGCGGACTAGAAAACCTTCAGACAGCAAAGAAATACTACTCCTCCACCATAGATTTGTCTGGAGGCAAGAACAACAGGGCTCTCTTTGGCATCTGCCTGGTTAGTTGTGCTAACAAGCCTAATTCAGGTTCCCTGCATCTTGGCCTGGAACTATTGTTCTTATCTTCAGTCATGACTGACCGAGAAACCCTCTTTTGCTGCGTCTATTTTTTTTCTTCAAATTGTCCAGTGTACCTCAGCCATTTCACAACTGGCGAGAGGAAGGAACAGGGAAGACAAGGACAGTAGTTCAGATCTGCCATCTTTGGCCTCAGCTGCTCTCGAGAAAGAGTACAAACTGCACGCTTCCGATAAGCTCTCTGTCCTCACCTCAACTTTGAAATGCTTGAGAGTGTCTTCGTAATAACTCTTCATGCCCAAATCATGTGAAAAGGGAAAGCACACAGACTGCTGAACCTTGGGAAAGTGTTTCGGAGATTTGGCTTCGCATTATGGTTGATCCGAAATTTCACTTCTTCGTGGATGATTTCGACATGAGAACATAAACTGTATGATTCTTTAAGAGTTTGGTTTTGATTGTTTAGGTAGCGAAAGAGTAGTCAGACACACAGAAGGATAGCTTGAGATGTCAGATTATTTCTAGTTTAAACTGGCTTCAATTTGGCCTGATTGTCCATAATGGCTGAAAGATCCATCGTTGGTGAGACCTCCCACTTTTAGATACTTAAGGAATGGTCTGTCCCTTTGTTTTTTGCTGCTAATTCAAAAATAGTGAAAACTCCAATTTGCCAGTTAGATGGACAAAGGTGTAGGGATAACCAAATTGGAGGGATTGTTTTTTTTTTTTCTTCTTCTTGTTACAACCGGAATGTAACAACGAGAAAATAAAGATAGACGGTCTTTCAACCCAAACTTCCTGAATATCCCAATTGTAGAGTGTGTGGGCCATCATATAGGTTTAGGGATGGCAACCAAACCCGAACCCACGGGTACCCACCCGACCCAACCCGGTCAACGCGTGTAAAATCCGTGTTGACGGGTTTTGGGTCGGGTTTGGGTTTAAACCCGTTCACTATTCACCGGGTTGGGTTGGATTTGGGTTTAGGTAAACCCAACCCGTGGGTACCCGCCCACACATATAATTAATTTTCTCGGTATATTTAATATTTTAAACAACTAATCTTATTTATGTTTGTGGAGACATGTCTAATTTTTTCTTTCTAATTGTGTAGAATGAAGTTTGTGTTATCGAGTGGAGAGTGAAGAAACTTAATTGAAAGGAAGAAGCCTTCAATTAATATGTTATTTATGGATAATTTATGATTTACTTCAATTTTCTTGAGTTTTCTAGATTGGTGTTGAACAATTTGTATAGTTAATTTGTGATTTGCTTGAATTTTCTAGAATGGTGTTTTAAATATGGATAATTTGTATTTAGAGATTGATATTTGACTTTAATTTTGATAGGAACTTGTTATTGTAAATTTTTTACGACAAAAACCCGTGGGTACCCATGAACCCGCGGATACCCAGCGGGTTGGGTTGGGTTTGAGTTTTTCAAACCCAAAGGGTTTTACCCCGGGTTTTTTTCACGGATAAACCCATGGGTTTGGATTTGGGTTTGGCAAAATCCGACCCAACCCGACCCATTGCCATCCCTATATAGGTTACCTTATTGCATTCTCTCTTAGTGAATGACATACAAATTCTCCAGACCCCGACCTGAATTTTATCATTGAGTCGACATGCTTGCAGAGAAGACTAGTTGCATTGCACTGGTTGAGTTTGGAAGCCGCCTCCAAATAGTTTGTATCGACGATTTCCACCATCTTCAGAGCAAAAGCAAGCAAAAGCAATTGCTTGAAGATTTGCAATCTACACGACCACTAGTGTCGCTCTCTTCTCGCCGCCGTTAAAAGACACTTTCTCTCTGAATGTTACACCACTATGTCATATGTCGATCCCTCTTTCGCTAAAATAGTTGCATCGACATTAACATTCGACCATCCCTTATGCGGCCTTTTCTAGGTAAGATTTCTTGCAACTCACACGCCTTCCGATGACATGAATTGTATTCATTCCAGTTGGATAGGGCTTTACCAGCAATTTCCAACTCCTCTAGTTTCTAATTGTTAAAGAGGTGATTATTCCTCTCGTTTCATAGATTCTAGAGAACCATAGTGAATTTTGAAAGAGACTCATTATCCACTTCACATATAACCTCAGATAACCAAGTTTTGCATGGTAGATCCTTTCCCCTTCTAAAAAGATATAAGAAATCAGCATGAGACCATACTCTGGATCCCCTTTAAAAAAGATATAAAAAATCAACAGGAGACCATACTCTTCTAAACCAAGAGCGTTCCTGAACATGTGATCTTGGGTTTCCTCTAGTTTATAGAAAGGGCACTCAATTGGTGTATCTTTCTTCCTTGATTCAATGTTTTCCCATTGTGTAGAACATAGTGAAGAAAACGTCAAATGAAGGTGTTCACCTTATGCGGTATGTCAATGCCCAAACTCGTTTCCAATTCACAGAGCCATAGATCTCTCCTACTTCCTATTTAATCTCTTCGTCTTTCTCCTTCTACATCCAAGCAAAATAGGTCGACCTAGTCGTATAAGCTTCCGGTTTCTAAAGCACCACACTTGGCAATCTAGTGTATGCTTCTTTTGGATAGGAATACCCATAATTCTCATTATATTTGTATAATTGAAATGATTTTGCATTATGTTAGTCCCCCAAACACGATTTCATGATCAATCCCATTCGAGACCCTTGCGAGAACTCCCAACGTGATAACTGGTCAAATGATGAGAAAATTTTCCTCTTCTACACCAGGATCCCATTTATCACCCCTCACTTTCACATTGTACTATTTCCCACTCTAACGGGTTTAATGTCGAACCAAATCTTGTGCAACCATCAGAGTTCACCAAATTTAGCTAGGAAAACAACCTCCCTAACATGTAGAACATTAGTGTTAGGATAGTACTTACCCTCTAAGACTCTGGCTACCAAGGAATCTGGATTTTGTATAAGATTCTAAATATGATTTTCTAGTAGGGCGAGATTAAAATCCTTTAAATCCTTAAAGTCAAATGCTCCATGTGGTCATAGGCTCACACAGTTTCTTCCAAGCTTGCCAAAGAATCCTCCTTTCTTCTAGCCCCACCAAAAACACATTATAGCACTCTTTATCTCTTAAAGAACTCCATTAGGCACTAGAAATACAAATGTTTAGCTAAGCCTGAGCTACAATTTTAATGATCGCTTCTTTTGCATCATTTCAAGGTGTCTAGCTTTTTCATAGTTTAATCTTCCTTCTTACTTTATCCATAAGCACCCCAAAAGCATAATTCTTGTCTTGCGTATCACAACATGTAGGTTGAGATATTTAGCATGATGGTCCACTTGTTTCATACCCAAAATGTTAGCAAAACTGACATGTTGTTATATATCAACATTAGGACTAAAGATAGCTCTGATTTTTGAAGGTTGACCCTTTGTCTCGACTCTCCCTCATATATCCTTAGTATGTCTCCTAGTTGTGTACATTTGTGTGGTTCCTCTTGTGAAAAAATGTTATCATAAGCAAATAATATATGTGATATAATAGGGCCTCTCCTTGAAACTTGAATGCTATGTAATTTGCCCTCTCCAATCGCTTCCAAGGTAATGGATGACAATCCCTCTACACATAGAAAGACATAGGGCGAGATAGGGTCTTTGTGCCTCAAACCCCTTCCTATTACAAATATAGGTGATTGTTGTTCATTGATTAGAACAACAAAGAAGATCGTAGTTGTCGGAATTGAGCAGCTCCATTAGTACGATATTGTTCGCTTTGGGCCAAGCCTGCACGGTTTTACTTTTGGGTATCCTCCCCAAAAGGCCTCATACTAATTGGGTAGGTGGACACTTATATACAAGGGTCCCTTCCCTTGTATTACCAATGTGGTACTTGGATTTTCCCATAACAATCTTCCCCTCAAGACAAGGACCACGAACTTCGTGTCCTCTCCTCAACGATTGTCTTGATCTGCAAGACACCTTGTATCGATGAGCTTCTCGGTATAAGAATTTTTCCCAGATGCAGAACTCTCTTTGATATGCTTTCCAGACGCGAAACTCTCTTTGATCCGCCAAACAGTCGTGGATCTCTCATGGATCATGGATGCACCAAACATATGCATATATCAAATCATGAGGTCACCGAATGAGGGTCCCACCAAACTGACGTTCACCGCCCCGGACCGAACCGAACTAGGCTCTGGTACCACTTGTCAAAATTGGCCAGCTCCATTAGTACGATATTGTCCGTTTAGGGTCAAGCCCGCACGGTTTACTTTTGGGTTCCTTCCCAAAAGGCCTCGTACTAATTGAGCTTGGTGGACACTAATATACAAGGGTTCCTTCACTTGTATTTTCGATGTGGTACTTGGATTGTCCAATAACAGTGGTAATGCAATGCATAATTAGATTGATACCCATATGTCTACGAAACCCATTCTAATCATCATGGATTTCAAAAAAATCATAATTTAATCAATCATAGGCTTTTGCAATGTCTAGTTTTGTTGTCACAAAGACTTTTTTGTTTGTTTCTTTCTAATATTTCATGGCATGAAAATATACAATGGCCACCATGACATTGTAAGTATGGGTAGAACACGGTCCGGTCCCAATCCGATTTTTTCATAAATACGCCAACCCAAAAATGGATTGGGTCCAGTCTGGTCTATCCCGATCCGGTCTATCCGGTTCTAACCCATACTGGCCCTGCCTAGAAAATTTTACTGCATATACCCCTTTTGTTGGAATGCAGACAACCTGTTTCTACATAATTTTTAGAAAAAACAAGCCAAACATTTTCCAATACCAAATTACAACAAACTACCTATTACAAAACCAAAGTCTAATTCAAAACTTCAAAGTTGAGGCTTGAGTTGTTGTGGTGTTGCTAGTTGATACTAGTTCTTGTTCTTGAGGTGCCTGTTTCATCGCCAACAGCAAATAATAGTAGTAAGACCATTGTTACTACTCTTAACAGGTGCCCTTGAAGCTTGTGCTTGCTTCCTACTAGGAAGAGGAGGCAAATTATCATCTCCCCTTGAAGTTGGTATGTACTCGCTTCTAAAAACCCTGCACTACACAAAGCCTCAAACATCAATATCAAGAAGAAGGATTCCACACCAATATAAGCATACAATCAAAATCATAAAATGCATGTTTTTGGGACTCAATTCAATAACCTACCCGAAAGACTAGTCTAAAAACTAGAACTATTCAATTCCATCAACTCCCCCAAGTGCTCTCTGCAACTGTAGTTTGGCAATTGGCAGCGACCTTGGCGCAGAATTAATTCATCGCATTCAGAAAATAAAAGCCAAGACCTCATCAATTTAAAACTGCTTCTCCTTTCTCAATCAAAGAGCAAACACAAATTAATATACTCACCCAACTGCTGCTCCCCTCCATCTTTCTGATTTTGGAGGCCGCTGCCTGCTGGTCGTCGATAGTTGGTGGAGCACGCTTCAGCAAGGAATGCAGAGTAGAGAGCTGGGACCGATGGCGAGAGGTGTGAAGATGGATGATTAGAGATGGTGAGAGGCGTGGTGTGGCCCGAAGGCGACGAGCTGGGATCGAAGGCAAAGAGCTGTGATCGAGAGCAACAAGCTGTGGAGAACTGGAGATGGATGAAGGAGGAAGGATGGAAATGGAACTAGAATTTTGGAAGGAGGAAGGAATAAGGATGGAAGTGGCCATGGATTTCTTAAGAGTTATGGAAAAAATTGCTTTGGGCGGCCAGTGTATAGTAGGGGGCAGAAGATGGGCTCGAGAGTATGGGCTAGAGAGAAAGGCTAGGCTAAGCTCGGGTGTAGTGGGCTCTAGGCTGGCTTGATGGGTCTGTTTTGAGATTATCCGGTTTTCCGGTTTTAATACGCATATCAATTTTGGTTTTTTACTAATTTTGCGATCAAACATGGGATTCGACTGTTTTACGTCCAGTCTTGGCTTCAAACGGTATGATTTCCCGTTAAACCAAAATATCAGACCAAATAGCCACCCGTAATTGTAAGTGATATATCTTCCCGACACAAACACATTATGATTTTCCACCACTATCCTGTTTATAACCCGTTTGAGCCTATTTGCCTTTACCTTTAACATAATTTTGCATAGGACCTTGCATTGACTTATAGGTCTAACTCCATATGTGATTATGGCTTCTATATTTTTGGGATAAGTGCAATTAGGGTATTATTTAGTTCCTGTGGGAACTTTGCTTCCTCTAGATACCCACGTAACTCGTGGACTACAATTGGCTTGACAATCTCCTAGTTTCTCTAAAAAAGAGTAATGGGGTTCCATCAGCCTTTGGGGCCTTACTAGATCTCATGTGTTCCAGAGCCTGCCATATCTCATCCTTCGTGAAAGACAATAAAAGTTCTATGTCCATCTCTAAATTAACCAAGGTTCACGAAGGAGCTAGGCGTAAACTTTGGATCTTAAATTAAGAATTAACTCCATACAGCTATATTGTAAACTTATTTGTTTGAAATTTTTGTATATGTAAACTTCATAATTCAGATCATAAATTAACTCTATACAACCATTTCAAATTTAAATTCTAATTGGATATCAAATCAGTGCAAAGGCGTAAATTAACTCGATACAACCATTTATAATTATAATATAATTTGATACTGTAAATTATAGTTTTAATTTCACATATATAAAGGTAAATGCCTTTTGTGCATGAAGTGGTCAAGGCGACAAACTTTGTTTGGTGTTAGTGAAATGAAGTTTTTCGTATGTATTGTTGTGTGTTTATATAAGTTGTGAAGAAGGGATGTGTCGCCACCAGTTGCGTAAATTTTATAAATATGAAAGTCAGATGATTGTGTCATGTATAGTCATTGGTGATTTTATTGGCATTCTGTCTTCGATAGATAAGAAGGAACCTAGACCCTCGTTTTCTAATAAGTCTATTGATTTTTGTAACTCTATTGGAGATATGGGATTACAGGATATTGATTTTGCAACTGCCCCCTTCACGTGGACATATAGGAGGAATGAACATGACCTGGTTGAGGAACAACTAGGCGGGGTATTGGTGTCTTTGTCTTGGCTAGCTTGCTTCCCAGAATTGCTACTTCGAAACCTATCGGATGAAGGTTGGGATCACTGAGATTCGTTGCTTTCTAACTATAATATTCCTTGTAGAACGAGACCTTTGTTTCATTTTGATGCAAAGTGGGTCACAAACACCGAAGTTAGAACGAAGGTTGAAGAGGCATGTAGGTCAAGAATGACGGGTTACCCTATGTTCCAACTTTAGGACAAACGGAAGAAAGTATGTCATATTATATCATAATGAGCCATAAAGTAACATTGAATGCAGGTGGAGAAATCAAGAGATCGCAAAATTTAATAGTTGAAGAAAAGAAGAAATATTTTAAAGACCGGGATGAGATTTGAAGGTTGTAATCAGAGTTGTCACGAGCTTGGGAAGATGAGGATTTATATTTGAAACAAAAATCCAAAATTAGGTGGATCAAAGAAGGTTATCGGAACACAACATACTTTGAGGCTACAACCAGAGCTCTTTGTGGAAGGAATTTTATCATGGGTCTGAAAACTGAAGGGGGAGAATGGGTGCATAAGAAGGAGGAAAAAACAAAGGTCGCAGACAAATATTTTTAACAACTATTCCAATATGAATGTTAGTTTGAGCAGGTGGTCAATCGTGTGTCTTTACCAATTCAAGCGAAGGGTAATGCAAAGGTGAATTCAAGTCATGTGGCTCTTATTCTTCCTTCAAACATAAAGTAGTTTGTGTTTGCTATTGGTGAAATTCACCAAGATTGGATGGTTCATTAGGTTGTTCTTTAGATATTTTAGGAATATAGTGGGAAATGATGTTACCCGCGTGGTATGTCATTTTTTCCAGTCGTAGCTCTTCTCCAGAATATCAATCATACTTGGATCTCTTTATTATCAAAAGTGGAGTTGTAGGATAATATGAAAGAACTTCGATATGTGAGATTATACCAGCTTGTTTACAACGTGTTGGCTAAGCCAATGGCTGAACGGTTAGCTCGGGTTTTGCCGGTTGTAGTCTCTCAGAGTCAGAGTGCATTTATTCGAGTAAGCCACGAGGTAATGCATTGCCTCAATCATAAAGTCAAATAAATAAGGGACTGACGATGGTTAAATTGGATACATGAAAAAACGTATGATAGGGTTTAATGACCTTTTGTGGTTGCATTGATGTACAAGTCCCTTTTTTGCTTTACATGGGTGAATTGGCTTAGACAATGTGTAATGACTACTAGTTTCTCAATTATGATGAACGAGAAACTTGGGGGCTATTTCACGCCTAGTCGCGGATTGCGGCAAAGGACCCCGTATCTCCATTATTGTTTGTCTTGTGCACATAGAGCTTTTTTGTGTTGTTGGAGAAAGTATTAGATATTGGTTCTCCACATGGGATCAAACTGTAACATTATTGCCCACGATTTTCAACTTTTGCTTCGCCGATGACTCCAATATATTTTTGTGGGGTACTTCGAGAGAATGGTTGTCGTTTCTAGCATTTTTATGTGACTATGAAATGTTGAGTGTGAACTTAGGGAAATAAGCCATATGTTATTATCGCTCGTTGTGTTGGCACTGTTTTTTGTTTTGTTTTGTTTGTGATACTGGTTTCATACTGGTATTATTTTTTAATTTTAATCCATACTAATATAGATTTTTTGTTTTATTTTTGTAGTGCTAGTATGAATTTTCATATAGTGATACTGATTTTCATGTAGTGGTACTAATTTTGTTAGGCGGTTTGAGGATGAAGTGAGAAGAAGATTGTGTGAGGAAAGCAGAGAAGAAAAAGTGAGATAGAGAAAGGGAGTTTTGAGAAGATAAAATGCAATTTCTTGAAATACTTTCCATTTACTTCCTTGGTTAATAATTCATATAAATTTTAGTTTTAAAAAATATAATCAATAGTAGGACGAGATTTACACCAAAAAAGTATACAATTATACTTAATTAGTATATCTCCATGTAAAATTAAGGAAAAGCATACAATGTTTTTTTTTTTTTTGAAGAATAACAAATCAAATTTAAACTTTAATATCTCAACTCTCAATAAATAAAATTATTTATTGCTAAAATAAAATAATAAATCGATTAAAATTAGACTTTCAATCCATGATCCATAAGTTGGATCGAGAGGGGAGCATTCTGTTAGATATTCAAATTGTTTGCGAGGGAATCATATCAATTGACAATGGAAATGGATCTCATTGAAATGTTCAAGAAGCTAGCAGCTAACATTGTCTGACCTCAATCTAGATTTCAAATGTTTGGGTTGTCGTTGGTAGTTCTTGAGCGCCGACAGTAGCCCCATCTTCTATCTTTTCTTGCCTACTTTCCTCATTGCATTTTCTCTTTCATTTTACGGATTTGATTTCCCTCTTCTACCTTTTCGCGCCTCTCTTATGATAACTGCTTTTGCTTCCTCCTCGTGTCAGATGTTCATATTTGTTCATTTGAGATGCTTCTGCGTCCTCCCTAAGTCAGATCTTCATATCTGGTCATTTGATATGTTTTGTTGGTGACAAAGGAGGTTGATGTTCTCTTAACCTATATTCTCCTTCATGTTTTATGTTCCTTCTCCTTGCGTCTCCTCTTTGATTAGTTTTTTCGGAGAAGACTTATGAGTCTTATTGTGACCTTCTCTTGGAGTTTCATGAAGTTCGAAGATGAGGTTCGTTCCATTTGGGCTACTGATAAATCATCCGGTGCATGTACTTTGGTTGTTGAGGCGGCGGCTCTCTGGGTTTCGACAAGTTTCTGTGAGATTCGGTGGTTTCGAACCAGGTCGTTCGCTTTCCCCCTTCTTCGGGCGACTTATTATGCTTCCCGTCATTGGTGGCTTTTGGGTTCCTCTTTGCGGTCGCTACTCTAAGGTTTCAGTATGCCGTTGGTGGTTCCAGGTTGTCTTGTGGGATTCGCTCTCCATTTTGTGGTTTCAGGCTCGTTGTGTGCTAGGGTTAAAAAAAAAAGACAATGGAAATGACAATTGTTTAATGAGCACACTAAATCGACCCCGTTTGTATCAGTTATTTTAAAATGAGAGATTTGAGACCCAAATCCCTCAACCAAAAACCTAGGAATTTAAAACGTGGGATTTAGCCCAATTATGCGTTTGGAAATGAATTAGGGAATTAGTCCAGTTAAGCCCAATTACACGTTTACCCCTCTCCTCTTCTTCTTCTTCTTTTTCTTCTTTTTCTCTGTTCCTTCATCTCAACTTCTGCCAGCTTTATATCTTTCATTGTTGTGCGCGTTTTTTGCAGCAAAGAAAGATTGTGGTGACCATCGTTGACCTGCTGCAAAGCGGAAAAGCCAAAGCTTTCTTCGACGACCAGCTGCTCGACGTTGGCGATTCGTCTTCTAATGGGCAGTTGGCAGGGCGACGGGGTTGCTGGAGAAAGAGGATGAAGAAGATGGGGATGAACTGGGTAGAAGGAATGGTGTTTGAGTGCCGCGACAACCATACTTCTGAAACAGAACTCCCAAACAGCTCAAGAAGATCGAATTGGAAACCCATAAACCAGAGCTTCCGCTGGCGATTGAGTGTTGCGACAGCGATTCCAATTAGAAATTTCCCAATCGGACAGCTTCAGAAGCTCGAATCGAAAATCTCACAAACAAGAGCTTCTCGTCAACGATTAAGTGTTGCGACATCTTCTTCCATTTGTAATCGCCGCATCAAGGACCAAAGTCGTTTTCATCGGCGGCGACGGGGTTGCACGGAGAAGCCTATGACGGCGAAAAGCTAGGAGATGAGAAACGGACTTGGTTTGTTCAAAATGACGGGAGGATGAGACACGATGGGGTTTGGGAGATGAGAAATGATGGGGTTTGGTGTTTGTTCTGTTCGTCGGGAGGAAGAAGGCAGAAGATGAGGAGGAGGAGGAGAAATGGAAGAAGAAGAAGAAAGGGTCACAAGGAGGGAAGGGTCAATATAGGAAAAATTGAAACAAAGATGCATGATTTAGAAATAGCTGACCCTTATAAGCTATTTTGAAATCCTACACTTGTGGGTTTTCAAAATTTCTGGTGTCCACAATCTCTCATAATACCAAACGCATGATTGTTTTAAAATCCCACAGAATGAGAGATTGTTTTAAAATCTCTCACAAATCACTCACTACAATCCTGCATCCAAACGACCCCGAAATGAATTGATTGTAAATGAGAGGAAACAAAAAATTTACCTCAAAAGCTCCACTTTTTTTCTTCGTTAATTGTTATTCGATTTTTATATCTCCAACTTGACCAATTGGGCCTAGCTCATCAAAAAATACATTTGTTGCATAACAGTCACTTACAATGTCCACGTCAAATTACAAAATCTAACTCGATAGCCTACAATCAATCAACTACTTAAACAACAATCGTAAAACTCGAGTACTCAACATCCTGTGCAAATTAAAGTCATTGTTGCCTAGACTATACCAGTGAACTTCATCCAGGGACGGGTTAGCATGCTAACCTCTTAAGGGGTTGGTTTTTTGACACCCCCCTTTTAATTGGTCAATTTTTCATTAATTATTGACAAGTATTAATGAAAGTAAACATAATAAATGTTCTGTTATTAAATACAAAGTAAGCATTAAATATACCACATTAATTACCACTTTACTGGTATTTGTACCACTGCACTGATACTCAGATATGGCATTGCTACCAGTGCACTGATATCGCTACCAGTGCAGTGGTATATCTACCAGTACAGTGGTACAACGTATCAGTGCAGTGGTATATCTACCAGTACAGTGGTACACCGTATCAGTGCAGTGGTATATTTTTTGGAGGTGGTCGGAGGGAGTCTGCCGATGAGATTTTCACCGGAGAAGTGTGGCGGTCGGAGGAAGTCTGGTGGTCGGAGACTGCTGAAAAAGGAAAAATCAAATATAGTGAGAGAATTCCTAATGTGTATTTAATGTGTGTATTTAATTCCTAATGTGTATTTAATAGTGAGAGAATTCCTAATTAATATGGTACATTTAATTCCTAATGTGTATTTAATGTGTGTATTAAATTCTATAGTTGTATTTAATATACTAGGGGGTGTCATTTTTCCAACCATAAGGGGGGTTAGCATGCTAACCTACCCCTTCATCCATCATATTCTTGAAAACAATTTCTTCACTTCTATTAGCAGACTTAAAGATCTTGTTTCATTGTTCCCTCCAAATGTTATAAACATACCAACACCACATCCCTCCAATCAGCCTTCCATCCATAGTTCCACTCATGTAGAGTTTGCAAACTTGCATCGTCATTTTATCCCAACATACAAACCAAACAACCCCTAGGAATAATAATCTCGTCACCTTTATTGAGAACAAGCAGCCACTACTAATAAATGCTCTATGGTTTCAAAAGCACTACATAGAGGACATACATCCACATCAATTATTCATCACTCTTTCAACTTCACTCTAGTGATAATCCTATTTCTAATCACCACCCAAGCAACAAATATGTGCTTAGGAACTACATATTTTCCCCAAAATCATTTTGCTCCAATCAACCTTCATCCCTTTATGTCTAATTGATTTTCAGACAGTTTTAATAGAAAACTTATTCAATGACTTCCCTTCCCAACTAACCAATCGTTCTCCACCGCTCAGTAATCTAAATTAATACCAAAACCTTAGTTGCAATAATTTCCTCCACAACTAAAATCCCATATGAGTTTCAGGTATCACTCATATTGCTCTTCCTTTTAGCCTATACCTCAAAACCCAAGTCATTGTTTCCCCCTAATTTTAAACGTATTATGGTGAAACTAGTGTTTAGTCATTGAAATTGTGCAATTATCAATCAATGATACATAATTTTGTTCATGTGCGAACAAGCTGCAATCCAAGTGGAAACGTAGGTTGTCCGTGTGAAGTGCTTGGGAATGAACCCAAGTTCAATCCACGGTAGCTGCGGGCAGCTTCAGTAGCATTCCCGAGCAAGAGGTGTAATCTAAGCCTAGTGGCTAGTTGAGTTGTAGCACACAAAAGTGTGGTCGTACTCCCAGTGGTGAGTTGTAGCACGCAGAGCATGGTCGTACTCCCCTAGCACTTGGGTGGTCCTGATGCATCCAATCCCTCCCATGGCTGTGTCGCCATAATTTTAACGTTTTTGACAAATATAGCCAATTTTTGAAAAGTATACAGATATAGCCACATTTTGAAAACTAATTTGATAAATTTAGCCATTTTCGTTATAAACTTTAACTTCGTTAGTGACTATGTTAATAACGTCAACGTTACCCTTAGATGGATGCCACCTCAGCTCACACGTCAGCTCCAACAAGATACATTATGCCACATGGATGCCACGTCATATTTTAATTGAAAAATTCATTAACTTATTTTAATAAAAGAAGTTCATAAATAACTCACCCCTACTGCTGCCGGAAAAAAAACCCCTTCGCCAAATAAACCCTAATTTTTCATTTCTCCCAATCTCATCATTCTTTTGATCTCCAACTATTGTCGCTACAACAAATTCTTTCATATGGTCGGTAAGAATTTCTAGAAGAAGACGATGATCGGACAAGAAAAAGAGGATCGAGAGATCTGTCGCCAAACCTCTTGCCCTCATCCTACGCATGAGTTCATTTAGAGAAGAAGCCGGAGTATTTTCTGGAGTTGATCTAGTTGTTTGCCGCTGCTGTTTGTGCTTCGACGACGCAGCTGCTTGTGCTTACTGAAACAGAGACTCGAACCCAATGACATCGGCAGTAAAAACAAAGCTTAGCAAAAGAATTTTTTCAGTTGAGTTCTCGCCCAGTAGACTTAAGAAGTAGGAGAGTTTCAATGAAGCTTTTGATGGTGAAAATATTAGGGTTCTTCAGAGCTGGTTCCGTCATGGGCAGATCTTGTTCTTGCTCATCTCCCTCGGTGCCCAGCGAAGGAGGCCAAGGCTTTAGAATTTTTCAAGGAAGCTTGTTGGAGACGTTGTCCGCGCCTTGCGACGACATCCTTATGCTTCGGAGCGACCGCCGATGACAACCATCTGGTGGAGTTTTGATTTCTTCTCATGGCTCTATTTGTACAACTTCACTTGCACAGATCATACTATAGAAGTCATCAGAATTGCGAGGCGGGGAGTGTAAATGATCGAGTTTTGCAATTGTGTCGGGGTAGAACTCGAGCTCCGCCGACGACGGTGAAAAGGATGAAACGAGAAAGAAAAATACAGGGGGAGGGAAGGGTTTTGGAGAAGACATATATATTTGTTTGTTTGTTTGTTTTCTATTTAATTATAATAAGAAAATAACTATTTTCACCTGGTATTATTTTTGACCAAAAATGTCAGGTCACAAAAAACGCTAGTTTAGTCAGCATCCTTAGTATTTTCATTAAAGTTATCAGCGAAATGACTATTTAAAGGGTAAATTGCAAGATTAGTCACTGAAATAACTAAAAAGTTTCATGTTTGCCACTAAAATTAGTTTATTCTAATCATAGTCACTAAAATTAATTCAACAATTCGAGTTTGTTCACTCTCCGTTAACCTCCGTTAACTTTCGTTGATGTGACAGTCATCTCTAATGGTTGACCGTTAAATGAATGATGTGTCAATTTAAAAATTATAAAAAAATAAATTTAATATTTTTATAATTTCCACCTCATTATCATAATAAATTTAAAAAAATAAAACATAATAAAAGTTATATTTCAAGGAAAGAGAGTTACTGTTGTCGATTCTGGGGAAAACGGCTACGGATTTAGACGGTCGAGGCAGGTTCCGGTTAGATCCAGCGTCGTCGTGGGCGTCGGTCATGCTCAGGGGATCTAACACACGACGGCATCCTTATGCTCCGCGGGTTTCACAACAGAGTATGGGATGGCGGGAGGAGATGGAAATGGCGAGTCATTTCGGATGACAATAAATGACAGTGGGATTAAAAGGAGCCGGAACAGCTTCAAGAGCTGGAGATGGATGATTTTCCGAGACAACACCATCACCACCATGATAGAGATGTTGGTACTGGGAACGGCTACGGTACTAATTGTACAATAGTTAGCACCGTCATAACCAAGGGAAAAACTACTACTAGTTTGAATTAGTAGTGATTTAGCTTAGATGTTGTATTGATTTTATAATAATCCGTAGTGATTTTTACTAGTTATCACGGTGCTAACCCCTATAAGGGTTAGCACCTAATCCCATCACGTTGGTACTTTTCTTGGACCCGGAAGAAAGGAAAAGGGTGACCGGCCGGTCGGAGTCAAAGATCCTTTTAGCCTTTAGGCGGCTCTTTTTTTTTTTTTTTTTTACTAAGGTAGATATTTAATAGATAGGGAATTACAAAGAAGTGAAAAATAAATCGCGGAAATCAGCCAAACGCTGATTAACCGATGCAAGAGCCGTTTTCGCCACGCAATGGGCAGCCCTGTTAGTTCTACGAGGAGAGAAAACAAATCGAATAAACGTGAATGAAGCCTTCAGCAGCCAAACCTCTTCAAGGATTGCTCCACCCCGATCATGCTCTATAACATTCTCCGTTACTCGTCGGATCACCATTTGCGAATCACCACTTAATCAAACAGAGACAATGTCTCGGGTTAAGCACCAAACCATTGCAGCTCTCAAGCAAAAGAAGTTTAGAAAGGCTAGAATTTAGAAAGCAGCAAATTAAAAAAAAGTGCAGTTATGATAATTATGAGGTGGAAATTATAAGAAGATTAAATTTTATTTTTTATAATTTTTTACTTGACCCGTCACATATATAATTGTCAACTGTCAGACTTGACTGTCATATTAATAAAAGTTAACGAAGGTTAACGGAGAGTGACCAAACTTGAATTTTGAACTAATTTTAGTGACCATGAATGAAATAAACTAATTTTAGTGACAAACGTAAAACTGTTTAGTAATTCTAGTAAACAAACTTGTAATTTACCCACTATTTAAATGTTTTTTTTTCAAAAGGCTATTATCACAAAGTTCAAACTTGTATTTTGAAAAAAAAACCTTGCAAAAAAGTCGGTATTTAGTTCAACTTGACATGGGTACTAGGGATGGCAACAAAACCCGAACCCACGGGTACCCACTTGATCCAACCCGGTCAACGCGGGTAAAATCCATGTTGACGGGTTTTGGGTCGACTTTGGGTTTAAACCCGTTCACTATTCACGGGGTTGGGTTGGATTTGGGTTTAGGTAAACCCGACCCATGGGTACCCGCCCGCACCCATATAGTTAATTTTCTTAGTATATTTAATATTCTAAACAACTAATCTTATTTATGTTTGTGGAGACATGTCTAATTTTTTCTTTCAAATTGTGTAGAATGAAGTTGATGTTATCGAGTGGAGAGTGAAGAAACTTAATTGAAAGGAAGAAGTTTTCAATTAATCATGTTATTTATGGATAATTTGTGATTTGCTTCAATTTTCTTGAGTTTTCTAGATTGGTGTTGAACAATTTTTATAGTTAATTTGTGATTTGCTTGAATTTTCTAGAATGGTGTTTTATATATGGATAATTTGTATTGAGAGATTGATATTTAACTTTAATTTTGATAGGAACTTGTTGTTGTAAATTTTTTACGACAAAAACCCGTGGGTACTCATGAACCCACGAATACCCAACGGGTTGGGTTTGAGTTTTTCAAACCCAGTGGATTTTACCCCGAGTTTTTTTTATGAAAACTCAAACACAGTGAAGTTTACCCCGATTTTTTTTACGGATAAACCCATAGGTTTGAGTTTGGGTTTGGCAAAACCCGACCAAACCCGACCCATTGCCATCCCTAAATTGGGTACAAACTAGAACGGTGTCGTTGCACGCTTCCGAAGTATATAAAAGGGTGAACCCTAGCTAGCAGGTTCTTCTCTTTCAGCTGTTCACTGCGCTCACTTCTTCCCTTGACAACAGCGCAGCAGCCGCCGAAGAACCCTAATAGCCGCCGATCTCACGCCATGGCCGTCGGGTGATTACCTCTCTCTTCTTCTTCCCTGTATTTTCCGTAGCAAGTTTTCTGAAATCCCATAGCGCTCTTTGTTCACTCACATTTTATCTCCTTTCTCCTTTTGTGTTCCCCCTCAGGAAGAACAAGCGGATCTCCAAGGGCAAGAAGGGAGGCAAGAAGAAGGCGTAAGTTGGAATCTTCATTGAACATTCTTCTCAATTTTCCGTCACTTGAGTGGCTCACTTGTCCTTCGATCTCTGAATGTAATTGGTTTGTTTACTTAATTTCAATTCGCTGTTGGAACAGAACCGATCCCTTCGCCAAGAAGGATTGGTACGATATCAAGTCACCATCCATTTTCGAGGTCAGGAACATAGGCAAGACCCTCGTCAGCAGAACCCAGGGAACTAAGGTATGATTTCCAATTGATTGTGATGATGACTCTTAGGTTAGGGAATCTGTTTGATTATGGGGCAGATAGTGAAATAAATGGAGGGAAAGTTTCTTTAGTTCGGGATTGATCTTTCTGCTTCTAGGACTTTGTTCAAATGCATTGGTGCAAGTTTAGTTAAACTTATATCGGTTTTCTGATAATTTGTCTCTATAGATCATTGTGATCAAATGCATCGGTGCAAGTTCATTTAAACTGATATTGGTTTTCTGATAATTTGTCTCTATAGATCATTGTGGAAGTTTGAACTGGTCTTTATTCATGCTCTATATCTTTATGTCAATATCTTTGCGGGAAAGTTGTGAACTTTGTGTTATTAACGCATGGTTGGACTATGTTGAATTAGTATCTTAGTTAAATCACCATTGTTATCTATTCTCATATGATGCTTGATCGATGAGTCTGTGAATGGTTGACAGATTGCCTCCGAAGGCCTGAAGCATAGAGTTTTCGAAGTCTCTCTTGCTGACCTTCAGAAGGATGAGGATAATGCCTACCGAAAGATTCGCCTTAGGGCAGAGGACGTGCAAGGAAAGAATGTCCTCACCAATTTCTGGGTATGTAGTGTTATTTATTTGTATATCTCCTCCAAATATGAAGCCCTACCAAACTGAAGCTAAAATAACCTGATTGTCTACTCTCTAGGGAATGGACTTCACAACAGACAAGCTCCGCTCCCTTGTCCGCAAGTGGCAGACATTGATCGAAGCCCATGTCGATGTCAAGACAACTGATAACTACACCTTGAGGATGTTCTGCATTGCCTTCACAAAGAGGCGTCCCAATCAGGTGAAGAGGACTTGCTATGCCCAATCGAGTCAGATCCGCCAGGTACACATACTTTTACAATGATGATTTATAGGTTGTCTTGCTTCTCATCAATCCCATGGGCTCATATATAACACTCTTTGTACTGTCACAGATTCGCAGGAAGATGACGGAGATCATGATCAACCAAGCACAGTCCTGTGATTTGAAGGATCTAGTGAAGAAGTTCATCCCCGAAAGCATTGGGAAAGAAATTGAGAAGGCCACTGTTGGAATCTATCCTCTCCAGAATGTTTTCATCCGAAAGGTCAAGATCCTCAAGGCTCCCAAATTTGACATTGGAAAGCTGATGGAGGTAAATGCATCAGGGCCTACCTTGTTATTCAATCCATCTGTATTTTGCTCTTTTGTTAGGTTAATGGTGATTACTCAACTGAAAGCTCTACCCGTGTATTTGATTTTGATTGGTTGAAGGTCCATGGTGATTACTCGACCGAGGATGTTGGTGTGAAGGTGGAGAGGCCTGCTGATGAGCCGATGGCGGAAGCAGCAGCTGAGACCGAAGTTGTTGGAGCTTGATCACAACCCAGAAGACTAGATATCTGTAGTCCAGATTGTGACAAATCGTTTGAGCTGTCTTTACATTAGAGTATTGGATCCAAGTTTTGATGGGATTTAGTTTGGGAACGTGTGCTGAACTGTAGAGGTTTATTATCTATCGGGATAGTATGTGAGATCAATCAGCTACTTGCGCTTTTCTCAAGTTTTACATTAAACATAGCCACTTGGGTTTCAGTGATGGTCAAATCTTATCTTATTATTAGTGATAAAACCTTGCAATAGTCTCTCCGATATATTTCGTTGGAAGTTGAAATGTCATGGATTCTGTCAGCATCAATTGCATTTTATCACTGAAAGATATGGACAATGACACAGCAGTTCCTGCTCGTCTTCTTCCACTTCATTCTTAGTGCAAGAAGAAGCACATAAGCTGGCAATGATACCGTTGCAATCAAGTGGAAAGCGTTGAGCTCCTAGTTCAACCGGTGCTCAGTTCTTCGTCTGAATTCGCCGGTTGTGAAGCAATGGACATTACGTTCCATGTGCTGTACGTTCATCTGCAATTTCGAAGCAGTGTCCATGGTGAACGATGTTCATCTGCAATTTCGAAGCAGTGTCCATGGTGAACGTAGATGCATGGCTAACTTCTAGTTACCAGAGACCACAAGGAAACAGGCTTGCCAAATGGTAGATTATAAGTTCCCAAACCCAAACTAACTGCCATATCCAGCAATTTAACTTCTCTCACTGTTTTGTCCCTTCTGGATCACAGAGACACAGGTAAGAACCACAATGTCCAGCCAACAATAAACAAATTAATGCTCTGTTTTGGCTCCACCCAAAAACACAAAGCACATATAAATGTCCCTGCATCCCATCTCCCACAAACACAAGCAACTCACTAACATAGAAGAGAGGGCGAAAACCAGAAACTCAAGACTGATATCCACCATGGCCGCTTCCGCTGCTCTGTTCTTCCTGGTCCCGACCATAGCATTACTAGCCGCAGCAGCAGCAGCAGCAGGAGTGTCCAATGCGGAAGCAGTGACATACCCAGTCATCAACATGGCCCCGGGGACCAAAGGTGGGATCGTCTTCGACACCCAAATCGGCCTCAACTTCACCACCAACACCATGTCCGCCGCCTCCGACTTCTCCTGGCAGACCTTCCAGCAGAACACGTCTGCCGACCGGCGATCGCTGCCGCAGATCAGCCTGTTCATCGACTCCGACATCCAAGGGATCGCCTACCACGACTACCAGGCCGCCCAAATCTACATCGACGCAGACTACCTCGCCAACTTCACCTCCAACGGCTCGTCGTCGGCCGATGAGCTGCGCAGGGAGTTCGCCGGGCTTGTGTACGGCCAGATGGCTTCCGTGTGGGGTTGGAACGGGAACGGCACGGCGCCGGCGGGGCTGCTGTCCGGGATCGGCGATTACGTGAGGGTCAAGGCAGGGTACGAGCCCAAGAATAACCATACTACTACTAGTTATGAGTGGGCGGAGGCAGGGGAAGGGGAGAAGTGGGACCAAGGGGACGACGTCACGGCCAGGTTCTTGGAGTACTGCGATGGTTTGAGGAATGGCAGCTTTGTGGCGGAGATTAATTCCATGATGAAGGACACTTACAGCAGCGGCTTCTTCGTAGAGCTGCTTGGGAAGGATGTGGCCGATGTTTGGAAGGATTACAAGGCCAAGTATGGGAATCTCACGGCTTGATTATTGACGCCATGGCCAGGCCAGAATTTCTTGGCGAAAGAATGAATTCTTTTCGAGATTGGGTTTGTGTTTTTTATTTTGTTTGACAATTTTTCTCTGTTTGGGGGGCTCGGTTTTGCGATTGGGTTTTATGGGTGTTCCATGAAAGAAAGATGTTTGTTTGTTTTTTTTTTTTCTTCAAAGATTCGTT
Organism: Linum trigynum; assembly: GCA_964030455.1. Lineage (NCBI taxonomy): Eukaryota > Viridiplantae > Streptophyta > Magnoliopsida > Malpighiales > Linaceae > Linum > Linum trigynum. Next base: position 35,124,044 of record OZ034813.1, on the reverse strand, counting down.
ACTCACCATTGCTCTTTCATTATGCTTCTACTGACAAGAAAAATCTTCTACTGGTTATCTTAGAAACATCTGATTCTTTTGCTGCTCATCGCCTTACAAATCGACGTGGCGGATTCGCTTAACTAGCACAGAAAGAAACCCAGATGGTTACATGAGAACTCGATACAAACTTACAAAGTCATTGCTTTCAGATTCGCCAACAATGTGCCATCAAGAGTGCACGCAAACTGATCCTTCCCAGAGCTACATTACATGTTCTTCAACCTCAGCGTCATTCCCTTCAGCTGCCATACTCGAGCAGAAAAGGAACTGCGTACGACATGACAGAACAATCGGTCTTAAGCAAAACACTGCGGGCATACAAACATGTTCATCACTGAAAAACAATGAACATGGGAAATCAAATGAAGTAGAGGATTACCATTGCTGCTGCCGAATGAATTCCTGCATTCTCTGCACCTGCAGCTAGGAGAGCAGCCAACGCCGCCCTTTAAAAGCACAAACATACAGCAAATCAATATCATAACGTGGTGCACAGAAAACACTTCGCATACACAGAAAGGCGAACAGACATTAAATAACCTCAAAGCATTCACAGTATTTCTTCAAGCAATGTGACTTTCTGCAGTTGCATCCTTTCTTATGCCTAGCTGAAGCTGGGGTAGCTGCATTCATTTCCCCCTGCAATGACGGAGCAAGACACCGATCAGAAATATGCAAGGCTCCAGGATAGTATTCAAAATTATCGAATCTTCTAGCTAGGATCAAAATCTTACCCCAAGCCTGGTCATCACTTTAGGTTCAAAAGCAAGGGGATTTCGGGAAAAGATGAGGTGACGAGTAGCTAGAACAGCGGTTTCATTCGCAGGATTGTTGGAACAACCTTGACATGAACAAGACTCCATGCAGTAGAGACCAGCAGCAAAGCATTCACAGTATCTTGTTGTATATATTAAATCTCAAAGTTAGTAATAACCTTTGAAATCGTGCCACAGCATAATAACGGAAGAGAGGGAGATTGAAATGAATGTAGGAACTTACAGCTTCAAGCATTTTGATCTCTTGCAGTTGCATTTCTTGATGTGTACCACTTTGAGCCTGAATTAGTGACAACCACCAATCAAAATTCAGAATCATTACACGAAAAAAAAAAAAGATATGAACATTCAGAGTCAAAATGCAGCGAAAATATCATGCCTCTTTCTCTTGGGACTACTACTGTCACCCCATTCAGGCACTATCGAGCTCTCAGGTACATTTTGCTTACTCTCGACCAAATCTGTTATGCATACAAATGAGAGGAATAAGAAGGGAATCATCAGATTATAACCAGAACTCTATTTAGTGGGAGGGTGGAAGTTAAAAGAGTTTACTAGTGTTCTTTTGGTTGCTTAAACACTGAGCCTTGACCACTTCAGAACTTGTGACAAAAGAACGCAAGTGCAACACATTTCCCTTCCTTGATAAGCAAGTATCCTCTTTCTTTTCATCTAATGAACTACTGCTAGCCATTGTGCCGTCAACTTGAGATTTCCTTTTCTGGCTACCTGCCATCTCGAAAATCAGGCATCGCCTTCTTGCTTTGTGCTGCTTCTGCTGAAGACCTGTCTTTACAGATGCATCACATACAACCAGCTCTTTAGACCGAGCTCCATGAACATTACCCTCTTTCTGGTTTTCTCCCATTTGATCAAATTCCTGAGGACTCTGCAATACATCCGATACAAAATTGCTTTCTTCCATAGGATTCAACATCACCTTCTGCTGTTCTTTCAGCTCGGGGTCTTCTTCTTTCTCCAGGATGGACAACGAATCTAAGGTCAACACATCAGCCAATTCAGAAATTACTGAAACCCAATCATGCTCCATTCCATCTTTATTTCCCCGAGAGCGAGTGATTCTTCTTAGATTCCTTTTGCTATCGTATGAAAGTCTTTCGGCCGAAATGCTTTCGAGTTTTGCCTCCGGAGGTTCCTGAGCTGCCACATCAGCCTTTACTACTTCATTCTTGGAAGCTGAGCATTCTAATTCTTGGGGGGTTATATCAAATTCTGGCAATTCTCTAAGTTTAGAACTTGATCGTGCTACTACGGAGCCTTGACACCTAAAACCCAAACAGAAACTTACTCACTTAACAGGAGAAATTTTCAATTTGACCTCCTTTCATTCACCAGCACTAGAGGGTTTTACCTGGCTGAAGAGTTAACAAACTTGAGCTGTTCCCAAGTGGAAATGGGCGAAGGGGTTCTGAAACTCTGCGAATCGAATGGTTGAAGACCAACACCGGTCTTGTTCCTGAACTTGACGAGTTCTAAGGGAGACAAGTTGTTGATGTAATTGAAGAAGGGCGAAGTCTGGCAATCGGGTCACAAAAATTAGTAAAAGTTGTGAGCAAGTTCATCGCTTCAATTAAAGCGTTTGAACACGACAGGACAAACGCAACAACGAATTCACACAAGCCTCAATTGACCAGAAAATTAGCTGACCAACAACGTTGGAAGACAAGAATACTAGAAAACCCCAAAACCCTCAACCCCCCAAAAAAAGAAACGGTATGGTAGACCCATAATGAAAAACATTGCAAGAACCACAAATTGAACTCAGAGAACTTGGAAGTAGCAGAAAATAGCATCATAAAACGGGACCTCGAGTTGGGAAACAGATGAAGAAGAGGCGTCGGGTTGGCGCTTGTTGTCGGGCGTGCTAAGCTCGTCCATCATAGTGGTTTGTTCCCTTCCTCATTCAGCATGTGCGGGTTTCTCTTTCTCGCTGAATCTTGAACTTTCCCAGTTGCAGCACTGTAATTTAACGGAGGTCGAAGGCACGAAGACAAGGGCTGGCGGTTTGCCTTCTCTTTCGTTCTCTCTCTTATTCGTCTTGTCTTTTTGATTTCTCGCTGTCTGAGGAAGGAACACACAAACATTGGTGTAGAGAAAATTGAAAGCGAAAGAAATGGGCGGCAAGGCGGGAATTTTTCTTTGCTTGCCTAAATCTTGGCCCCTGGAATCCATAAGACCTTTCCATAAAAAAAAAAAAAATTCCATAACCCTGTAAATAGGGCTGTTAGTCGGTGCGGTTTCGGTTTAACCGAACCGCACCGTCGGTTAGCCGAGACCGAGAGCAGACCATTTCCCTCAACCGACGCCGACACCGAATGAATCCTCGGTTAACCGTCAACCGTAACCGGCGGTTTCGGTTTAAGAGGACGGTTAGCCGAAACCGTTTGAGGCAGAAGACGGCGGCGACGACGACTTCTGTTGGAGGACAGCGGCGACTCGAAGGCTGGGAGCGGGACGGCGGCGATGAGACGAAGGCTGGGAGCGAGAGGAGTGGACGGCGCTGCGACGGCTGACGGCCGACGAGCTCGACGGGGACGACCGGACGAGGCGACTGGCGGCGAGGGGACGACCGGACGAGGCGACTGGCGGCGATTAGGTCAGAAATGGGGAGGAGAGGAGCGGCGGGTCAGAGGTTCTGGGCTTCTGGCTGGGGAGAGGCGGAACAAAACCTAAAAATGCGATTTCGATTTAGGTCAGGGGAGGAGGGGATTGGGGAGACTGGAGAGGCCAAAGCCAAACGACGACGTTGGGGGTTGGTGTGGTCGGTTTTTGCGGTTATTGGTTACGGTTTCGGTTTTTAACCACTAACCGCCAGACTCGCCCCACGGCCGGTGACAGCCAACCGCAACCGCAAACCGTAAGAAACCGACGGTTTTCGGTTGGTCAATAAACCGACGGTTACGGTTCGGTTTCGGTGGTAACCGAAAAACCGGAGACCGGTTAACAGCCCTACCTGTAAAGGCCCAATTACTCCTTGAGCTGGAGCCGCTGAACCGACCTCACTAAAACTTTTTTTTTGGTAATAGGACGGAGCGAGACGGCGCTCCAACCGATTAATTCAAAACAAAACGAGGGGTGTGGATACCCATTACATCATAGAGCAACAGGTGATTTAAAGTCGGGAAGGACACCGTAATCGCATGCTCACCCATGCTATGGGAGTGCCCTAGCGAGGCTAGATAATCTGCTACCACATTTCCCTCCCTGAACACATGCTTGAGCACCACCTGCCAATCTCTACTCAACAGGTGCTGAATCTAGGAGATCAAAATGTAGTGCAGATGCATCCCGGTGGACTCCCGAATCAGCTCCATAGCAATTCTCGTGTCAGTCTGCACTTCTACTTGCCTTGCGCCCTCTTCCCAAGATATCTTCAATCCAATTGCGATCCCCATTAGTTCCGCCCTCGTGATGGAACCTTCCCTCAAGTTGGATGTGAATGCTCGGACGAACCGCCCATCCTCTCTACGTAGTACCCCTTCTGCTGCAGCGCTTCCCTGAGCATACATCACCAACCCATCACAGTTTAAACAGAGCCAGTCTCGCGGCGGCGGTGGCCAGGCTATCAGCTCCCTTCTTCTCGTCCTTTCGTCCGTAGCTATATCATTCTCCTTTGCCCATGCTAGCTGGATCTGATGGTACCACCAATTTGCACGTTTTTGAACTTCTGCATCTGACCCAAGGACCTTATCAAAGACTCATGTATTTCTATTTTTTTCAAAGTGACCAGCAAACTACTGCAAATAGTGTGGCATCCACTTTCTGGCCTCTCCCTGTCAGGTAGTGTAACAGCCACCTATCCATGTTCTCCTGAAAGAACATTTCATCATTCTCCCCTTCGAAGAAGCCCGTCCACACTGCCCCGCATATGGGCAGTCCCGAAGCACGTGTAGAGTAGATTTCGGGCTCTGTCCGTATATGGGGCAGCTATCTACACTAGATAAATGGTTGGTTGCATTTCACAATTCACATCACCACATGCCACTATGCATCGCACCAAACCCCACCACAAAGGACTACGCCGGAAACGGATAACCTCCTCCCACGACCAGGATGAAGGTCACGCGCATTCAACAGGGTAAGATGTAAGGATAGCTTTGGTAGTGGATTGTGGGGGCAACAATTCGTCAGAGCTCTCTGTTTCCGTAAAAAAACGACACTCTCTTCTGCTCGAGCGGCCATTGCCCGACTTTGGTCTCTCCATCGAGCCGAGTCGAGAGAACACCTTGGCCTCTCCTCTCTGCCCTTCCAAATTCTCCCCTCCCCGAAAACTGAAATTCCTCCTTTCCAAAATCGAGTTGTCCGCCCATCGCTTCCGACCAAATAATTTGGCTCCCATGTTTCCAAAATTCAGTGTCCCCGTTCGAATTAAACTTTTCGAGCCTTGCCCAAATCATGTGCACCCTCTGAATTATTATGGGGTTAAAATCCCAGTACTCTCTAATGTCGGATGAACCCTAACTTTTGGGTTTTCTTCAAAGAGAGACAATGAGAGAAATAAGGGGATAGATAAGGAGAGCTCGTATCCTTTCACCGGAAAGCTCGATCGTCTTCTACCTCTGTGTGCAAGATAATGAGTGTCATCGGAGTTGATCTCAATCTGTCGCCTCCAATTGCAGACGAGCCTTCTTTAGATGATCTAGTGAGCAAGATGATGCATGTGTGTTTCTCTTTTGTTGATCATAATCAATTTACTGACCATCGTTGTTTTTAACATAGAATGCCGACAATGGGGAATACAATGAAAATATGGAGGATATGGACGAATCGAAGGAGTCGGGTACATGTTTCTTACCTAGGCAGTTGGGGTTTATTTTTCTTTGGGTAGAAAATGGGGCGCTAAAAGGGCACTCCTGGCTGGCACTTAGATTAAACGATCTTGGGCAATGCCCGTAATATCATACAATAACCAGTAATTTAGATCTGGTTCAGAAACATCAAGCTCATGCGTTCATATGCTAAGGGAGTGAGCTTTATTAGCAAGGTAGTCAACTATCTTGTTGCATTCCCTATAAGTGTGGGAAATACAGACCTCCCATCTCCTCTTCATCAGCTTCTTAAACTGGTGAATGAGGTTAAAGTATCTTGTTTTTCCTGGCTCTGTGGACATCAGCAACCGATGGGCAGTCATTGAGTCAAGGTTCAGGGCCACGTGCTTATAAGCTTTCACCCAAGCAAGTTGTATGTCAATGATTGCCCCTTTAATTTTTGTTCTAGTAATGGTGCACTTCCCCAAGTTGGCAGCAAAAGCTCCAACACATTTTTCCAAGTCGTTCTTGATAACACCACCAGCCGCATCCGAACACGACTGTCTAACAGAACCATATGTATTTACCTCCTTGTGGCTACGCATTTTCAGCTTGATTTTCTGCCATGGTGTGTGGCGCTTAGGTTTTCCAACCAGGATATGATACCATAACAACACATATATTGTGTGAAATTATAATCTCTTGAGGCTTTTCAATTCATCTTCTGCCTTTTATAGGCATATCAAAACAACAAGACAATAAACTCCTAAGTGTTTTGTTTGGTAGCTTGGTGAGGAAACAAGTACAACTTGTGCATAAAGAAATGAACAAAGAATACGAAATGGGAAAAGACTGTGTTCTCCTTAAATGAACTATCTGTCTCTTGAGGTGGAAATGGCAGCATCGAGTGAAGTGGAGAAAACCACTGGATACGATGTCAGACTGATCTTCTTCTAGAAAGCGGAAGTAGTCATTGGAATTGAAAATGAATTTCAATTGGCTTTGCCTGTTAGATTTTGTTGATTTTCAAGGACTTGGTTCACGACTTCCCGCTTTATTAAATAAGCCATTTGATTTGAATCTTGTGTAAAGCTTGGTGATGGTCTATTCAATTGACCATGAGGCTCTACCCTTCCTTTCCTTACTAAATTCATTGACGACGAAAGAGACTTGCGCCAGGAGCGCTGATGTAAGCAGTTATGATCTCAAGCACGATGGATGACATAGCGGGGAGATGAAATGCTTGAAGACCTCTTCGTGTTTGAAGTCGACCAACAAAAACTAGGGCTAGTAACTAATCTTGTGCTTCTCAATTGAACTGTGAATTGAAGACCATAGTTCATCCAGACATAGTTCAATAGACGAAAACTCACTTGCACAAACCTTTGATTGCCACTCTCCTAAATTTTCATCTTAAAAGAGAGCCCTAAACCAATCTCCTTCTTCACTTCCTTCTCTTCAATACAAGCAAAATCAGATTCTCATGTTATACTAATTCCACTAATTTCGAAGTCCCGGAGATAGTAAAAGCACAAGAATTCAAAAAATTATTGCAAGACGCTCACCACCCATTTCACCAAATTAATTTTGAGTATAGTTTGTACGGTTAGTATGGTTTGCAATGTTTTTCGATTGTTTTGTATGTTTGTAAGTTTGTCACTTTTATCTACCATGTTTGTACTATTTAAAAACCAACCTAGTTGACTTTGGAATAAAACTTCTCTATATAGGGACGGATACTCCAAAGTCAACCTGGTTGTTTTTTTCATTTTGTATGGTTTGTATTGCTTGTAAATCCTTTTTGTATGGTTTGTAAATCTAATTTGTATAGTTTGTATGGTTCTAGTTTGTATTGTTTATATCAATGCAGTCAAAAGCGCGATTCAACCTAGAAACGGTTGGGTGACCTAGAAGTGTACAATCGTAAGTTTTTAAGTTTTAATGCGTAGATTTTGACTAAATTTGTAAGAAAAAACCACGATTCTACGTAGAAGCGTTTTGGTGACCTAAAAAGGTAAAAGCGTAAGATTTTAAGTTTTAAAGCGCGATTTTGACTGTATTGGTTTATATGGTTTGTCATTTTTGTCCACCATCTTTGTCATTTTGTCCACCATGTTTGTATGTCTAAAAAATAACCGGGTTGACTTTGGGACAGAACTCCTCTATATAAGGATGAAGCCTCCAAAGTCAACCTGGTTGTTTTTCCATTTTGTATTGTTTGTTAGCCTAGTTTGTCATTTTGTCCCTCATGTTTGTAATGTTTATATGTCTACAAAAATAACCTGCTTGACATTGTGGCGATCTCCTCTATATAGAGACGAAGCCTCCAAAGTCAACCTAGTTGTTTTTTCATTTTGTATTTTTTGTGGGTATAGTTTGTATTGTTTGTATAGTTCATATGTTTTGTATTGTTTGTGAATCTGTTTGTATGATTTGCCATTCTAATTTGTATGTATTGTTTGTATGGTTTGTAAGCCCGGTTTGTATAGTTCGTAATTTTTCATAATACCCAAATTACTCCTATCTTTAATTAAAAACCTCTTCCCAATTTTTAACCGTTATATTGATGTGTATAAATCTAAGAGTTAGGATGGGTGTAGTCAATCGATAACGACGGATCTGGTGAAGGAGAAGTGCGATTGAAGTGGGCTCAGAGTTGGTGAGAGAGCGAGTCTAGTCGCCTGAAAATTGAAATGAGGCCAGGCATCTGAGGTCCACGAGCTCCTTTTTTTTTTTACAATCAAATCTGAACTTTTATTTTATGAATGGATCATTGAGTCTTTGTTCAAAGCATGGTCCATGAAATCGTATCGTATCCACGGTTCAACCGCAAAATACCAATATTGGAGGCTAAATCGGTAAGCGGTATTTAACGGTGCTAACGATTGAACTACGGTTAAATCATGATTTCGTCATAAAATAATCTACCGCTGACTTTTTCCGTATGGTGTCATGTACGGTTTCATGGATCATAGTTCAAAGGATACAAAATGAAAAATAGAGACCTTAAAGCCCAACACTCTTCTGTGTTTCAATTACATATTGTGTGGGCCATGCAGCCTGGTTTCACTCCCGTCTGCCGTCTGAAAAAAACCATTGTACTGGCCCAATTCTCCGGGCTTAACTCTATTTTCTTCCGCAGCGGCCCAGCCTCCTTTGTTTTAGTCCAATTCAATTCTGCGTTCCCTAAAAAAAAAAAAAAACATTTCAATTCTGCGTTTTTTCACTTTTTCTTTTTCTTTTCCCCAACTAATTTCAGACTACTTCCCGGCGAAGTAGTGTGGTCCTCGCAATAAAAGACGCTGACGCACAGCTGATCGCCAAAAGCCCGAAGAAATCATCGACGTCGCAGTTCATTTCTTCTCTCTCCGGTTCCACTTCTGATTCATTAAGCGATCGCAAGCGCTCCAGTCTCTCCCGACCAACGATTTTCCTGTTTTAGGAAGTGGAATGAATCGTACTTTCACATCAGGTGATCAGTTCTTCAAGCCCGGTTTCCTTGTACGAATTTTTTTTTCCCTCCTTTTGGTTTTCATATGTTGAATTCCAGATTCTGTTTTTCCATTTTGTTAGCAACGGAGGACACCGCAGAGTCGGCTGTGGCCGTGGACGTGGTGGGATACAGATTTCATCCTCGCGATGATGAACTCGTGAATCACTATTTACGTCGCAAGTTACTCAACCTGAGTACTGGTCGTGTTTCCATATCTGAGATCAAAGTCTATTCTTTTGATCCTTGGGATTTACTCGGTAGGGCATGATCTCCACTTTGCATTAGTGAGTGATTTCTTTCAAACCGAATGAACATAATAAATGTATAAACCCTTGATTGCAGGTTTGGTGGACAATAAGCTTGACGAGTGGATTTTTTATTGTTATTGTCCGCGTGATTACAAATATGTCAACAGCAAAAGATCCAATAGAACCACAAAAAGTGGTCATTGGAAACCTACAGGCAAGATCCGTGATGTAAAGATTAAGAGAACCAAGAAAAAGATTGGTATTAAGAAGACTTTGGTTTTCTATAAAAAGGGGAAAGGTTATCCGAGAGGAATCATCACAGAGTATGTAATGCACGAATACGAGTACATAGCGGATCCAAACTCACCACATAAGGTAAATTGACATTTCTTTGGCAGTTTCACAGCTCATATCTTAATATCCATGGTTGATGCTGAACTTATCATTTTTGTGGTCATATAAATCCATGAAATGCAGCTGATGGTGTATTGTTGTTTTTCTAATTAAACTTGAGATGGTGTATAGCTGTTTTGTTACTTCCATTTGAACTACGGTTCATGCTCCAAATGATGCATCACTATTGTGGTTATATACATGCATGAAATGCAGCTGATGGTGTGTTATTGTTTTGCTAATTAACCTTGAGATGGTGTATGTCTGTTTTGTTACTTCCGCTTGAATTATGGTTCATGCTCCAACTTCTTTGCATCATTTATTTGTTATCAAAACCTGATAATAGAAGTTTGATCTGTTAATCTGGTTTGTCATTTGATTCCTCAGTTTGTTATACGATTTGACATGACAAGACATTTTACAAATGTACATCTAGCACTTAATTGCATTAGTCAAGGTTGGTAATTATGTATCATTTGCAGGAAAATTTCACCCTTTGCAAATTGAAGAGGAAGAGAGATAAAAGAATCAATAAAGATAATGACAAACTAGACATTGTCACTATGGATTCTAGTCTTGATCAATGTCACCCTATTTCTGATGTTGAAAAAATGAGCCCTAGTTACCGGGGGCCTAATGCTTTTGACTGTGAAAATCAAAGACCACCTTTATTGGGAGGTAATGGGTGTTCGAACCAACAACAGACTACTTGTGATAGTAGTGAGGCAAGCCACCCGGTGGTTTCTGATTTTGGAAATCAAATGTCACCTTTGGAAAAAGGTGATGGTGATGATACTGTTGAGCAAGGTTCGTGCGAGTACAGTGAAGCCAATTGTATGCGGGCTTCTGATTTCTTAATCCCCATCACACCTCTACAGACAAGTTATCAAGTTGGTTGTGAACATGGTGAGGCAAATTGCCTAATGGCTTCTGATTCAGGCAGTCATGTATCACCACTTAAAGACGACGGATGCTCGACTTTGCTGACACCATCTAGTTTGGAAAGTCATTCAGTTTTCGAGAATGATAAACTGGGTCATTTGATGGATTCTGTTAGTGGAATCAGCCCGTGGGAGACCCCGCAAGCAGAACAACCAACTCCTTTGGAAAGGGAACTTTACAGTTCAGGAGCACCAAGTCCTGAAGTAGAGAACCAGAAGCTTTCTGAGAACCCCTTCCTTACTGCAACTGAGTGGGGTGACTGCTTCCATTCTGCATTTCCAGAGGTAAGAACTGACATATGGTTGTTCTACTTTGTACCCAGTCAATCGAAGTTGAAACTGATAAATGCCTTGATCTTTTATGACTTTGCAGATAAACCCAGAATTGGTTGATCTAATGTTGACCTACCCGCCAGAAAGCATATTCTGACTCGTCCCTTCTGCCAGCCAGTCTGGAACTTGGAGAGTGATATCTCTATGATGGCCGACATCTATATATATGTTGAGTATTGTTCAAAACAAAGTATATTCTACTACCTATTTCAGGAATCTTGATATGTGCTGATTTCACATAATGTGAACTGGGCTGTTCATTTAGGCACTTTGTATATTCATATTTCTATTTGGTTAAATGTACTGATGATAAATGTGTAAGTAAGCTATGTAATGTACAGCTTTGCTTGTTTGTTACTGAGAAGTTTCCAGGAGCACATATTCTTATGAATCACACTGGTTTGAATCAATGTGATTCAACAACGTGCGAGAGGAGGGAGGCATTCATGTTCTTCTTAAATTCCAGTTTATCAGAGTGAAAAATTACAGCTTGGCTTAGTACTTTGGTCAAAACCTAGAGAGTGCTGGCTTCCATTTCAGATACAAATTGCTTATTGATGAACATATTTTGGTTGTTTTATGGTTATACATCTATTTAGTAGTTACCCTCCCCACAATGCCTGCTGCCTGCCTTGCCTAGTCTTCTTCTAATGTGCTGCTATTGAGGCAGAAAAGTACAGACGATGATTATGGAAGAGGAGCTTATTTTGATAGGGAGAATGGACGGCCCCTGGAATCATGAAGTGTATCACGAACTAATCGGTTTTGCTTAGTGGTTAATCGAAACCAAACCGATTAGCACTCGTATGCACAATATGCGGTCGTGATGAGATAGTAGTACTAGTGAAATTGTAAACCGCATAGTGATAATAGTTGATTTAGTCGGGTTAATATCCTAATATGATCTCAACTTTAAATAAATGGACAATTTTGGCTCCAACTTTTAATGATGACGAAAAGTATCCCAATTTTATAATAACGAACAACTTTGGTCTAGTATTTAAGATTTTAAATTCATGGTTAGTAGTAACGACCAATTCATGTAATCATTAGTTATTCAAGGTATTATTTTTAATAAATATTCGACCTTTTATTTCATCAAAGTACGGTGAAAACATACATACAACCTCTTATGAACACGAGGAGCAGACTTTCTTAGTACAAACTTACTACTGATATGCTAACAATCTACACTTTATCATATGCAAATCAAATTTTAATTTAAGTCCTCGGTGGAAAAGGGGAAACTGCGGGGACGAATCAACAACTCCAATTTCCATTAGAGTTTGGTTTACGTGGCGTGGACGTTTCCATTAGTTTAGGCCTATCAAGTAAAGTGTCTGACCTAATCATTTTCCAGGACACTCACTCCCAAGAGGTACTTAGTTAAGTAGAGATTACGTGGAAGTTAGGCAAAATTCCCTCCCAAAACAACCGGCCGAATCGCATCGATCAACGTTAAACTCCATGTCTTACCATACACACTGAACTGAGGCACAATTAGCATATATGAAGTTGCCTCGATGTTGTCAAGATGTACAAAATGGAAGTACGCACTTGCTCGATTTATGCGTGTCATCCCTTGTACAGAAGTTAAACTGTACAAACTTGCTCGACCGAGAGGCCATTTTTTTGTAAATCGGGTATGGTCGGAGTTCTTGGGACGGGGCACATCCAACGATGTGCATCTCCCGCTGAGATCACAAGGACATGTTGATCCAATGTGTCCACCCTACACCCATTTTGCATAGTAGCTGATTTGGGCTCATTGTGCCCAGCTAACTGCACAACTAGCAGAAGGAACCCAGATTCTCTCCATTTCCCCATGAAGAGACATCCCACGAGACACACAGTAGAATATGGCAGAAAGAAACAGCAAAGAGAAAGAGAAGCAAGTAAAACCAGTGGTGAAAAAAAGACCAAGTTACTTGGGAAGTTGGAAAAACTAATAAAAATGCATAACCGGGAACATGAGACAAGACTCCAGTCAAAGAAAACCAAAGAGCAAGAAACAATGCTACAGAGCTTCAGGATTCTGTAGCTACTGGGTTGGTTTCCACAGTGGTTCCATATGCCGCAAACAGTGAAAAAGCTGCAGTCAAACGGAAAGGCAAAGAGCCAAACAGGGAGGGGAAATACTTGGTCTTGAAACCTTTGGCCTATAGTCATCCTTCCAATTCCTGCCAGATAAAAATGCAGCACTTGCAAAATGATTAGATTTCCCCGTCTTTAACGTCTTTGTTTTGCTGATATATACCGAAGAGGCAAAAATGGCAAGCGGGCAACCCATGACAGCAGGGATTAAGACATCAACTCAGTGTTTATGATCATGGAACCTTGTATTTTTAAGTCCACGGACAGAATCAAACAAAAGGATTAGGTAGAATTTCCATACCACGTTTTGCAGACAGTTATCCTTCTATGTACAACTACCATAAACAAGTCCGAAACTCTGTCTCTCATTCATGCTGAAATAGAAACCTGCAATAGTAAAACACTGCACTAAAGCGAAGAACAAATGGAGCTGTTCCACTAGGTGAGATCCCATTTAAGTACAGCTGCAATAGTTAACTGCACAATAATTCACCATGGAGGCTTGTGATCTTGAACACTTCAAAGTGTTTTCCTCAGATGAAACAAGAAACGTACAGCAAGTAAAATATAGAACAAAAATTTTTGTATTTGATCCATTCGACTGCTCAAGTTACCCAGGAAACGAAAAATGGACCGTGTTTGATCAATCGCAAAAAACTAAGTGTAAATCAATTACATAATGACTCCAAAATGACCAACTCACTGATAGAGACTCTCAAACTATTCACTCTTCCAAGCATACAAAACCAGCTTAAAATCAGGATTTTGATGTGACTTGTAGTCCACAAATCTCTGTGAGAATGACGACCAAGTCAATGAACTCGGATCATCATCGTGCTGCTGCTGGCTTCCTCCGCCCCACAGTTTCTCGAGGCACGTCCTGAACATAAACACAGCATTCCCTAGTGAACCACCACCTCCAAACAGCCAATTATGAACATCCCACAGAACCTCAACTGCTAAACCATCGACCAATATTGTGTGGTTGCCACGGAACTTCCACTTCAGCTGCTTCACCTGCAACACCGTCTTGCAGTCCACTCGAACCATGAGGCACGGATCGCTGACCCCAACTGTGTCACATTCGAGGACGAGATCGTGGACCTGACCGTTGTCACAGAATTGAGCCTTGGTGGTGAACACTTTCTTACCAAAGAGATGTTCCCTCTTGGCTACAAATACAGCAGAGGAAGTAAGAGGCAAAATGGCACTGGCGTTGGTTTTCTTGAAGGCTTCTTTAGTCATGTCCCCGAGAAGGAGAACCATTTGCTTGTCTACTACAACTGCGACGTAGAACCCTAGCTGTGGTTCAGGGTTACCAGATCCGAATTTCGCTGAAGAGAGATCCCAATAGATATCGATTTTGCAGGAGTAAGCTTCTAGACTCCTCGACCCCTTCTTCTTGGAGAATAACCAGGGTTTAATCTCGACTTTGCAAAGACACTGCTTAGAAGAATCGTCGATTCCGAGGGTTAGTCCTTGACCCATCAAGGTTTTGGTCCAGGATACAGTGATCAAGCAGGAACGGCCACGGATTCGACATTGGTACAAGCAAGTGACTAGATTCTGAGCAGTTTTATTGGCGGTTGAAGACGAGGCAGAAGAAGAAGAATCAGCTACCTGAACTCCATTCTCGCCGAAACAAGAGGGGAAATCTCTCATTTTCCCCCCCCACTTCTCACTCACTCTCTCCGGAATTTTGTCGAACAGTTGGAGCGCAATTCCGAGTCCTGCAAAAGAAAAGGACATTCAAACGCGGAACTCATTCTAGAGACTGGAGCTTGACTGGAGAAACACCCCTTACCTCAAAAACCCATCTCAGATATGGTTCAGAAACTGGAAATCGAGCTCGGGAATCGATCTGGGTATGGAGCGGAATGGAGTGATTTTAATGCATTTCAACAAAGAGCACATGGGGGGTGAAGAAAGGAAGGGAGAAATGGGAAGCAAAGGGAAAGGACAAATCCAAATTCAAGACAAAAACAGAGAATGTAGGGAGCAGAGCAAGTAAAACCCGATGAGAGAAGGAGACAAAAAAAAGGGAGCTCGTTTCATTGTCAATAATACTCAATACCCCATCTCCAAAAACAAAAACAAAAACAAAATAATGGAGATTACCCAGAGAAATAAACAAATCAAAATGCAACAATACCAACATACATTATTACAATTTGTTAAATGTATACCTCAAGAAAGTGACAGCCAATTTTACAGAGCCAAAAAAATAAAAGAGAAGGAAGAATTGCAACTTGGAAGAAGAGATTTTTGGAACTGGGTATTATTCTTCTCCCTGGAAAAAAACAAAAGCCTGGGTTTTGAAGGTTACCCAACACTGATCACTACAGTAAAAAAAAAAAAACAAGAAGAAGAAAAGTTCCGGCCTTTCCTCCGTTTATCTCTGAGTTGCTCAAAGGGTCCACTTTCTTCTTCGTTTATTTTACAAGACAGATTCGCATGTTAATAAAAAAAAAAGTAAAAGTGAAAAGAGAAAACAGAGTACAGAGAGGGAAAAACAGGGGAAAGAAAGACAGAGCACCTGTCGTTTAATGGAAGAGTATTTAATGGATGTTCAAAGGTTGTCCCCCCAGACTTACTCTCTACTCCTTCTGTTAACGTTGATTCCTTTCAGCAGCACAGCCCAAAATATTTTCTTTTCCTGCCCAGAAAAAAACATTGGCTGTAGTTTTACAGATAATGAAGGAGATGATGAAGGAGAGAAGAAGAAGAGCGAGAGAGAGGAAAGATGAGCAGAAGGAAAGGGGGAGAAAAAGGAAACGGTTGGGTGGGGTTAAGGAAGTTATTGCAATGCACGACTTCATTTTTTTCCTTTTATATATTTTTTTATTTATGCGTTTTCCCCCCTTAATTGTTTTTTATTTTTATTCTGTATTTGGTTATTTTCTTTTATATTATGTGCACAAAAATATTTTTCATAAATGATGATTATGATGGATGTTGAGTTTGTTAATTGGGGGATGGGGTTGTAAGTAATTAAGGATGAATTGAAAGTTCTTTGCATTTAATGGGTGGATTGCCGTTATTTGTTCGTTTATGTACTTCTTTTCACCCATTAAATCAATAGTCTAATAAACACTTCTTTTGGCTTGGTATTAGAGAAGAGAAGTGGCCATTGATTTCATGATTTTGAAAAAATGAAAGTTTTCATTAAAATTTGGATTTGATAAAATCATGAATTTATTATGGAATTAGTACATTATGGATTTGGACAAAACTGCTTGATGGATTTTGATGAATTAGATTTGTGAGTATGAAATACAATTGTCTTTATTGTTCTTGTTTATAATTATTTGTCTATTATTGTTCTTTTATATACACAAATCGTGTAAGGTTGTTAAATCGGTTTGACGCCGTCACGCCAGTTTAGCAAGTCCAATGCTCCGACTGCGGTACAACGAGTATATGTCAGCTTATTTCGATTTAACAAAATATGTAGGAAAAGTGGGAAATTATTCCAACAAATGAATTATATATATATGTGGTGGCTTCTTCGGTGCACTCACTTTTTGGGGTGCATTCAGTGCACTCGCTTCACAATCGTCATTTTAAACATGCGATTTAGGTCAAAATGATGTCAATCATCACTTATGATGTGAAGAACAATAACGCACATGAATTTGCACAAAACATTAAAAATTTACTTTAATTTTAAGGATGTAGAGTTTAGAGATTTGCACATGAATTTGCACAAAACATAAAAATATTGTCTACTTTGGCCCTAACTGTGCACGATTTTATTTTTGTGGTGCATCGGGATGACTTCACGGGAGGTAATCTACACTAAGCACGTTTAATTTCAAAATTCTTACAAGAACTCCTCCATTTTCACGTTCAAAACATGTCTTGTCAATTAAAACTGGATGTTCCTTATGAATGATGAATCTCTCGTACTTTATCGACATGAAATTTTATTTAAAATGAATCTAAAGCGAACTAAGAGTGAGTGTATTCATGCTGGCATTTCAATGATCCAGACATGGATTTGTTGGGAATGTTTAGGGGATGAAGAAAGAGTACCTTCCAATTCCAAAAATGGCAAATATAATTGGGGGGGATTGCCTTTGACAGCCTCAGCATATCTTACTTTAGAAGAAGATTATATAAAACTTGAATCGTGGAAAATGGGAATTATGTTGTTCCCTTAAGAATCTTTGTGCTGAGTTGGTAATGGTATCACCATATTACCATTCCACGATCCCATGGCCTTCCTAGTTCTGCCTAGCCTGGATTTGTTTTCTTTATTTTAATTTTTTTGGGCTCCTTAGTCGGTGCCCCTCAACCCGAATTTGGTTCGATTGATCTCGGGGAAGAAGACTGTGGTGTCGTGCCTGCATCCATGCCGGCATAATCTCCACCGTTGGATATATTGAATTAAATCAGGACCTTTTTTTCTAACCGCCAATTAACCATGATTGGTTGGACCAATTTCTTAACCGATGGAGGGAAGTTTTTGAGTTCAAATTCAATGATTTATTTACGGTCCAGATTTCTCGTACCTACATTTTGAACCATCAAAATGAAAGAGTGATCTCTAACCCATTTTTTTACAAGTAACTAATAAAAGTATACCCATAATTAGGAATGTCAATGGACAGGTGTTAACGTATCTAAATAAATCAAAAGTTTAACGAGATGAACACACGGATTTAACGTGGTATCCCTGGAATGCCAGGACTAATCCACGGGAGAGGCAAGCTCTCCAAGACGAAATCGTACTATATTTGCTTGAGTGTTTTCGGTGGGATACATGGGAAATAAATACAAGTCAGAAACCCTAGCATGCCTACGTTTGCATGGGCTTGGGCCAATCATCAATCTTAAATTTCCGTGGCCCAAGACACTTCCCATAATCCGCTAACAGCCTCCCCCAAATTGATGCCGGGAACGAAGCATCAATTTGCTTGAGAGGTACCAATGCCGACTACTGGTAAAAGGCTTAGTAAATATATCCGCAATCTGCTCTTCCGTTTTGAGATACTGCAGCCGAACCGAGCCCTCGCGCACCAAATCATGAACATAATGGACATGAAGCTCGATGTGCTTCGTGCGATCATGGAGAACCAGATTAATCGCAATCTGAATGGCACTGGTGTTATCCACGAAAACAACAAGAGGCACTGAACATGAAACGCTGAGATCTCCCAATAAACGTTGCAGCCCAACAAGCTCGGAACAGACATCAGACATAGCCCGATACTCCGCCTCCGTAGAGGACTTGGATACCTTATCCTGTTTCTTACACCGCCATGAAATGAAGGAACCAGCAAACTGAACACACCAACCCGTAGTGACGGGTGTCTACACATCCTGCAAAATCAGAATCGGAAAAAGCACGTAGACCAAGTGAGCCTGTGGATGGGAAGAACATACCAACATCCTACGTGCCCTTCAAGTACCGGAGAATCCTGTGGGCCGCAGCCAAATGATCCCGGTGAGGGACCGCCATAAACTGGCTAACCATCTGTACAACATAGGAAATGTCAGGGCGGGTGGCAGCTAAGTAAATGAGACTCCCCACCAAGCTACGATAACAGGAGCTGTCACCCTCTGGTAATGAGCTGCCGGAATCACGTCGGAGCTTCAAATTCAATTCCATCGGTGTACTGACCGGTTGACAATCATCAAAGTGATGTTCACTCAATAAGTCCCCAATATACTTCCGTTGCCCAATGTGAATGCCCTGGTCATTCCGACTGATCTCGAGCCCAAGAAAATATGACAAGTTGCCTAAATCTTTCAAGTGAAACGCCTCCTGAAGGCCGCGTTTAAGGGCAGTAATCTCATGAGTATCATCACCGGTGACCACCATGTCATCAACATAGAGGAGGAGAACAACAATACCTGCCGCAGTGGTTTGAGTAAATAGAGACGGATCGCTCAAACTTTGCCGCATACCCAGCTTCTGAACGGTAGTCTGAAATTTCTCAAACCACGCCCGCGGAGCCTGTTTGAGTCCATACAACGACCGATGAAGTAGACAAACCTGTCCCGGTGAACCAACGTTGTATCCCGGAGGCTTCTCCAAATAGACAACCTCTTTTAAATCCCCATGCAAAAACGCATTCTTGACGTCAAACTGGAACAACGGCCAGCGACGAACAGATGCCACCACCAGAAGTGTACGTACAGTAGCCATTTTAGCCACCGGAGCAAAATTTTCGTCAAAGTCGATCCCTTGTTCCTGGGAGTAACCCTGCGCTACAATTCGGGCCCGATGACGTTCAATCTCCCCTTGCGGGGTCATTTTTAACGCATATAACCACCGACAACCTATAACAGGCACCTCAGGAGGAGGCCCATCCACCACCGTCCACGTCTTATTGGCATGCACAGCATCGATCTCCGTTTGCATGGCCGCCTCCCACAACGGATTACCCTCCGCCTGCTTATAACTCGTAGGAACTACCAAAGCATCAATCCCATAGGCAAAATACTCATTGAACCGAGGTGGTGGCTGACCTTTATTAACCCGAAGAGATAGGCGCGGGTTGTCATGAGGTGGTGACGGCGGAGGGGACCCTCCATCCGCAGCCGATGCAGCAGAAGTCGCGGTCGAGGAGTGTGACATCGAGGCATGGGACGTCGAGGAGCTCGATGTGTCAGGCGAGTCCAAGTGCAAGCTTGAGGAAGAGGCGGGAGTCGTCCCAGGCGGAGTGGGAGGCATGTTCGGCAGGGGAGAGGGAGGTTCCTCAGGGGGCGGCAAACCATCATCATTCTCAGTATCATCATCATCAAAACTAGGCAACTGGGACATGGGATTGAACAAATGATTTTCGGACTCAACAGAAGGAAAGAACCTAAAATTCTCAAAGAATACCACAGTAGCTGCTATACGCACATGTTGCAAGACAGGGTAATAACAAATATACCCTTTGTGAATGTCGCTATACCCAAGGAACGCACACCGAGCTGTTTTAGGAGTTAACTTAGTGCGTTCCTTCCGTGGCATGAGAACAAAGCACAAGCACCCAAAAACCCGGAGACGAGAATAGTCAGGATGACGAGAGTATAATGCAAAGAATGGGCTAACATTTTGAAGAACCGGGGTGATCTGATAGTTTATGAGACGGACAGCCGTAGCAACAGCTTCAGGCCAGAAACGAGAAGGGACCTGCGACTCAATGAGGAGGGCACGAGTTAGGTCAAGGACATGTCTATTCTTACGCTCAACTAAACCATTCTGCTGCGACACACCAGGACAAGATTTCTGACACAATGTACTAAGAGATCGATACAAAGCCAACAGAGGATTCGAACTAAACTCACCCCCCGGATCAGAACGAAGGATTTTAACAGGTTTATTGAACTGGGTTTGCACCATTTTCAAAAACTCCTCGGCAATAGCCTTAAGATCGGATTTAAGACGGAGAAAGTAAACCCATGTGAACCTGGTGGCATGGTCAACAAATAACGCAAAGTATCGAAACCCATGGCGAGAAAGCACAAAAGATGGTCCCCATAGATCAGAGTGTATAATGTGAAAGGGTTCAGAAATCACCGTGGAACTAGAAGGGGAAGAAATACTGATGGTTTTAGCTTCAACACAACTGGTGCAATTATGTTTAGACAACATAGAAACATTGTGCTTGCCTAACAAAGACTGACGAAACATTTGTAACAAACGACCAGAGTTAGGGTGACCCAAACGTGAATGCCACAAATCCCAAACATTATTCGACTCACTAGGAAGACTTGAAAAACTAGACACCAAAGGACTACTGACATGCCTACTATTATCGGAGACAGGAGAGGACGATGATGATGATGGACTGATGAGCTCTTCTAATTGAAATAACCACCCCTGCTTACTCCCTCTGCCGATTTGCCTCCCCGTCTTCAGGTCCTGCACAACACAGCCAGACGGTGCAAACGTAACCGAGCATCCGTGATCAGTAAGTTGTCCAACATACACTAGATTAGGCACTAAGTTGGGAACATGTAACGTATTAGGTAAATTAATCCTAGGTTGTTTTACACATCCCATTCCTTGAACCGCCAAATGCTCACCATTAGCTACCCGTAAGTTCATATGACGCACAAGTTGAATGCTAGTAAGAACATCTGAATTTTGTGTCATATGGTTATAACAAGCAGAATCCAGTAGCCATGGTGAGGGTTTCTTACCTGTAACCTGCATAGCAGCAAATGCGGAGTTGATAGCAGTTGGCAATGATTTCTGTAGCGCCGCATTCACTAATTCCTCTATCTTGGCAGCTGAAAACCCTGCCCCACTCCCTTCGGCCAGCTGCGCGGAATAAGCAGGGCGATCGGTGCGGCGAGTGTCGGATCGCGGCTGCTCCTGGGGGTTGTCCGACATCTCTGCATGCTTCCCATGGTGTTTGACAAAGAGCCTGCAGTCGAGTATGATATGCCCGCCCTTTTTACAGTACACGCACAGGTTACGTTTCCGGCAATATTTTTGAAGGTGGCCTTTCTCCTTGCAATGGTGGCAGTGCAATTCCGCGATCGGGATTCGACGGTGGAATTGCGGTCGTCCCACGGCGAAGGCAGCATCATCTCCTGCGGCAGCAACAAGGGGCGACTCACTGTCGCCGGGGCGGAGGTCCAACTTGGCCTGGGTTCTCAGGCGGGTCTCTTCCCTTATCAAATCACCAACAACACCATCCATTGACAGCGCTCCACGATGAATGATGGCCGATCTGATGGGCTCAAACTCTGGTCTTAGCCGCATCGGAAAATGGAGAAGGCGAGCATGCTTGCGTTCCTCAATCAAGACAACTGAAGTTGCGGCAGGTCGTAGTGACAAGGTGAGTAAATCTTCTTCGGTCCACAATTCTTGTGCGGCAGTGAGGTAAGCTGTAATATCCCTATCTCCTTGTTCCAACTTATCCAACGCAATCTGGACCTCAAATTGTCGCGCGGCACTTGCGGTTGAATAAGTAGCAGCCAATTGTTTCCACATATCTTGTGCAGTCTTATGCATATGGAGGCTCAAACAAATATTTGGATCAACCGAGTCTAGGATCCACGATCTTACCCGAGCATCATTCATGTTCCAGTGTGTGATATGCTCGGCAGTGGCCGTGGAGTCTGGCCTCGGATCTGTTCCATCCAGGACCCGGGCGAGTCCCTTCCCTTCAACACGAACACGGAATTGAAATTCCCACAGCATGTAATTCTTTGGGTTGAGCCGAATTGACAGTCTCTCAGAATCAGGCGCCGAAAGCTCTGATACCATGTTAACGTATCTAAATAAATCAAAAGGTTAACGAGATGAACACACGGATTTAACGTGGTATCCCTGGAATGCCAGGACTAATCCACGGGAGAGGCAAGCTCTCCAAGAAGAAATCGTACTATATTTGCTTGAGTGTTTTCGGTGGGATACATGGGAAATAAATACAAGTCAGAAACCCTAGCATGCCTACGTTTGCATGGTTCGGGTTGCATGGGCTTGGGCCAATCATCAATCATAAATTTCCGTGGCCCAAGACACTTCCCATAATCCGCTAACAACAGGTTTGGGTGGGTATTTTGATACCAATACTTGTCATGTGGCATGTCAGGTACAGGTTGGATAATTTATCATGGGTGCGGGCCTGGGTAGGTTTACCCATATAGTTATGTAGTTTAAAAGAAAATATTAGAATTTTTTTTCATTGACAAATCGAGACACAAACTATAATATGATAAATATAGTTAAATTATTCGAGAAATTAAAGTTCTCGCCTATTTACTTCGTTATAGCTTAGATATGAGATAATAAAAATAAGGACTTTGCTACGGTGACATGCATGTCACGGTGACATGCAATTTTCGGTCGACCTCATATAGGATCAGGTCAACCTAATATGTTGTTTCAGTGTAAAAACAGTTTCATGGTGCCTACTTTGGAGATTCATATCTTACAATTGGCTAGATGGCAATTGGAGATTAAAGGCTTGTTTTGAAGATGAAGTGTCCCTCTACACATTAAAGTACTTGAGAGCTCAATAGAAAGTCCAGAAGACCATTTTTGAACCTGACCAAAAAGCTATGCCAAAACTGGGAAACTGCCTGAAAATGGCCAAGTCTGGCAACGTGTTTGTCAAGCCTACTTTGGAGCTCAATTTGAGAAGCATGGATGCGAGTCAAGTCCAGGGGCCTCCACCACATTAAATTACGTCTCTTTTTAATATAAAGGAAAGGCATTGGATGAAAGATTGAATATCTTTAAGGCTTCAAACAAAAGGGTCGAAGTTGCTACGAATGCTGTTTTTTTGGCAGCTTGCTTGTGCTCGAAGTCTGCCAGAAAAACAGCCTTCGTAGCAACTTCGACCCTTTTGTTTGAAGCCTTACAGATATCCAATCTTTCATCCAATGCCTTAAATTGGCATAAAAACATACCTAATTTAACGTGGTAGAGGCTCCTGGACTCGACTCGCATTCATGCTTCTCGAATTGAGCTCCAAAACAGGCTTCACAAACACGTTTCCAGACGTAGCCATTTCTAGGCTGTTTCCCAGTTTTGGCATAGCCTTTTGATGAGGTTCAAAAATGGTCTTCTGGACTTCCTATCGAGCTCTCAATCACTTCAATATGTAGAGGGACACTCCAGCTTCAAAACAAGTCATTAGTCTTCAATTTCCATCTAGCCAATTGTATGATATGAATATCCAAAGTAGGCACCATGAACTGTTTTTACACTGAAACAACAGATTAGGTCGACCTGATCCTATATGAGGTCGAACGAATCCTAAATGAGGTCGACCAGATCCTATATGAGGTCGACCGAATTCTAAATGAGGTCGACCTAATCCTAACTGAGGTCGACCGGAAAGTGCAAGTCACCGTGACATGCATGTCACCGTAGGCACACCCTAAAAATAAAATTATATGTAATTTGAGTAAAATTACATGTGATTTAGGAAAACAATGAGTAGAGACTGAGGCAGGTTAGGACAAGTCGGGTCGAGAGGAGTACCCATACCCATCCTGTGTCACCTACGGGGCGAGTAATACCAGTCCCCAAACAGGTTAAACAAGTCAGGGTAAACAAAGGTTAGGTCGAAATTGTTATCGTTGCCCATAATGTCTCATGGAAATCCTCGCTGCCATCTATACATACATCAATTAATGATATTAAATTTGGGGATAATTTTTTTTTTATGAAATTAAATTAGTGGTAGAGCTATGTGATTTAAGAGTGACCAAAAATAACTGTAACCCTACCCTAACTCATCGTATTTACCGCTAAAACTAAAGTTTTAGGTTGATTGTTGGTTTTATTTTGTGAAACCTTCTCTTTTGGGTTTGGTGCGAGTTTTGGGTTATGCAACCCATAGATACCAACCTGAGTCTATGTTACAATTGTTGTTCTAAGTGTTCGTATCTAAAACGCATTTGTCTCCTATACAAGCATGTTTGTGAGAAAGCTAAGAATTTATTCATAATTTTCTTTTGTGGTCTAGCTAAACTTATGCATTTTTCAATTTAAAATTTAGGCACGTATATTTAGAAGAATAATATACTATGGATGCATAAAGTTATGATTCACATTTTTTTTCTTGTGGATACTTTTAGAAGAATAATATATGGATGCATTCCCTTATTATGCATAAGATTTTTGCTTATTTTATTAAATGTTTATGAAACATAATAGACATATGTTGAAACAAATTACATTTAATCTATATCCAAGCGACACCTTCTATGCATTTTGATACCTTCCACTTCAATTAATTTGATTGAAATTTAATTAGTTATAAATTACTTTACTTTTTGTACAGAATAGTTGCATTTTTAGTGTTTACTTGAGTTTTTACTTATAAGTATTGTCCACCTGACCCAATCCAACCATAAACAAACAGTGAAATTTTAATTTTATTGTGTGGGTTTAGATGTGGTGTTTTCAAAATTGAAGTGTGTGGATCTGGTGATTAAAATGACTAAACCTGAATCGCTAGATCCATGTATATCCCTAATGCAAATATGTGAAGGAGAGAGTGTGGGAGTATTTAATGGATTTTTTAATTTATATAATAATGAAATTAATTTTTTTTATATTTTTTTAATTATTTCCAAATTATTTATTTTTTAAATTTCTTCAGCTGATATTGCATCCACATCAGCCACGTGCACTCAATATTGAACCTTCAAGGTAACAGACAATCAAAACTCCAATCAAATTAGGATTTTTTTTTTTAAAGTTGAACATCTTTCAAGAATTTCAAAATTTTTGGATCAATATAATCGATTAGTGTAAAATTTGGCCAAACTCAGCTTTTTATTATTATTATCCAGCAACGTCATCTTTACGTGCCACTTTGTAAGAACAGGGCCTAATAAATTTGGGGCCACCTGCAATCAATTTGACGTCAACGGGGCTTCACCCTCAGCAGTCTCATACCTCTGGAAACACCAAAGGATTTCGCTTGGATCAAACATGAAATATACAACTTCCAATCGTTCACTATCACGGCAACTTACCGTTAGACTATCTTACCTTTGATGGCCAAACTCACCTATACACCCTAATAATTTCTACTTGCGAAGGTGCTTAAAGCTAAATCGAGATTTACCAATTTTTATTAAATCCTCTTGTTTGTCCAAATTATAAGAATTTATTAATTGATTAATAAGTGTATGATGGAGAATAAAGATTAAAGACGTGGGGTTCACGTGGATGTGCTCATGTGGTCGGTTGGTTACGTGCGTTTCACTTCAACCTCCCCCCAAGTCGGGCCCATTCTTCCTACAAATCCACTCTGTCATTTGGGCCATCGCATTACTTTTCCCTTCTATTCACTGAAAGCCCATTCCACTAATCCCATAAATTATTAAATCAAATCCTCTAAACCACCCACCAAATATCCCCAACCTCCTGCAATACATCCATGCATAGCGTACTAGACCCAAGACTATGTGTGTCACCTAGTGGTAATAAGGGGACATGACATGATGAACACCTTTAAAAAAAAAAAATTAAGTATCACGGTTGTTGGCAAAGCAATTCGATCATATACACAAATCGGTAGCTCTACTTCGGTCGAAATAAGGGATTTTATAATATTGTATAGTATTGATACTAAGTAGTTTTCTACCCAACATATGGGAGAATTTAGCAGATTCTTCAATCTAAATTGTTGCTTCTAATAGGGCCGTTTGTGCGGGTGGTTGATCTGCGATTTGATATCGATCCACCCGTAAATAATCCGAATCGTAGTGGTAGGTAATTGATGTGGGTGGATTGACAAATCTCCTACACGCACCTATGCGGATGAGTGGTGGATGGATTGCGGGTTACCCAAATGACATGCATCCTATTCTCACATGACAAAAAGTTGTTTCTTGTTTATATTGTCGAATAGTCATCAAATTTTCTAACCACACTACATACTGATGATATACCTAGACACGGAGAATGGATAATATTTTGTATTACTATCCGTTACTATATTGTGTATTGCTTCTCAGCTGAAGGGTAGGTGCTTTTGGAGATACACCTGCACATCAGGGTCTTGGAACTGGTGCAAAATCTTAAGCTGAGAAGCAAGGTATCTTCTTTCATCTCGACCAGGGATGATGTTCTGCTTCTTGATGATCTTCCTATGCCTCGGTTTCTATTAAAAGAGTGTGGCAGCTTATTCGACCTACTCAGCAGAAGGTGGACTGGTGGAAAGTTCTCTGGAAAGGTAAGGCTATACCGAGCAACCGTTTGATGGATGATGTTGAAGTATATCCAGCAAATGGACAGAATGCAGAAATGGGGGGTTTTTGGGATCGCTGGCTTGTGCTTTTTGTGGGGGAGGGACTGAGAGCAGACAACATTTGTTTGCCCTCTGTCCTTTCACCGGGCAGCTCCTTGATGAGCTATTTAGTGGCTCTGTGCAGGTTCCTTTAATCCAAACTTGGGAGGAAATGGTTTCATGGATGATGTTGAAGTATAGCCACCAAACGGAAGTTGCTGAAACGGGAAGGCTCATCTGGCAATCGTGGGTAAGTCAGGTTTGGAGAGAACGCTGTCGTCGACTGTATGGAGTTAATGTTAAAGGTTTTCAGGAGGTGCTGCTTGTCATCAAATCCGAGGTTGTGTGTGTTTTAGGCTGTGATAGGGTGAGACTCTTTTGGAATGTTTAAATTGTGATCTGTCTTAGAGGAAGGTTTGCATTAACTGTTTTCACATTTTTGGTTTGATTCCCTAGCTAGCAAGGGTGTTGCTAGCAACCACTTTTTGACGAATAAAGATCCCAACGATTCATAAAAAAAAGTAGCAATAATCGTCAATTTTCTTTACACAATTAATTGATGAAGTAATGAATGATTTTATGGAAATACTACAAGGATCTACTAGAGACAAAGTGGGAGGTGTCTAAATTTCTACGGGGTTAATAACTTTCAAGGAACTTGTTATAAATGTAGCCAACTTGTTTAATGACTAGTTGGAGAATTGATTTTGCGGGTTAATCCACAATTCAACCGAACCCATCTGCCACACACTCGACCCAACTCAAAGAAAAATGTGGGTGGATATCGGTTTACAATCACATCAATCCGCGAATAAACGGGTGGGTCAATTTGAGACCAAAATCCATCCAACCCGTTCATTGCCCACCCCTAGCCTCAAATATGAAAATTAATATTTGTGAAGTTTAATTAATTGGCGTTATGATTCTATCCGACTATAATTGAATTGAATCGACGACTAGAATTTATCGGGCATACAACCTGAAAGAAGACAAAACTGGATAATATCATTGGAAGGATCTCTGCAGTATCAAAGAAAACCAACGCATGGAAACGAAACGAAACGAAGGGATAATCCAAATCCTAAAGCTGTAAGGATAGCGTTTCTTTGTAGGGGCCAAGAACATAATGAACGATTCAGACCAGAAAAGGAAAAGAGATAATTATAAGCAAACGAAGACAAAGCCTTTATGCGTGACAATGATGGAAACAGAAAGTCTTGAACCTGTTTGAAAATTTTGAATACCAATCCATATAATGTATTGCCAACTCAACATGAAAATGACTTCACAATTTGGTGCCATAAGATCATCTATGTGAAACGCGTTCTACAATAAATTATTCGACCTATATATTTCGACATGATTCGATCCGCGTTTTACAATAAATTACTCGACCTAGACCCAACCTGCTACAATTATCGAATACCCGCCCCGATTTGATTTCATGTACAATTAACCTGTTTCGGATCTCAAACCTTAGGCATATTTTGGGCACACTCTAACATACATGAGAGACAAAAGGGAAAGAAAAAGTCATTGCGGGGTTGAAAGCCAAATAAAGGAAAAAGAGAAAGAGAGCAGCAGGTAAGATTAACCCTTTCCATGAACCTTTTTAATGTGTAGATTCTGAGTGTATGTGGCCCTCTCTCTTCAATTGCATTGCATGATCGCTACTGTATAGTTTGGTCTCTATGTTTCCATTGCCACCACACTCCTCCAATGTCACAATCACAAATTCACAATCATATCACCTCCCACTTATTGATTGCAATTTCAATGCCTCACTAATAGTCTCCCCTTTTCACATTTTGCTACCCCAAGAAAAAAGAGAAACGTGAATTGAATTATTGCCCTAACTATTTTCTATTAGATCAAGCCCTCTTTCATATTGATCAAAAAATCGAATTGAAAATCCAAAAGATGTCAATTAATCCCAGCAATGATTTACCGTTACTATTACAGTTTTTTTTTTTTACTTTCGAAACGAACACACAACAAACTCCTAATATATCTGTTTGGCACGACGTACAATGACTTAGTCACTGCTGTGACGGTGGCATCATGATCCGCTCTTCCTCTTCCCCTATGTTCTTGTGCGAGCGTTGGGGTCAGGTCATCGTCGTCGTCCTAGATTAGGGAAAATTAGGTAGATCAAACGAAAGGATTAGGGTTGCATAAATTGCCATGTTAGGGTCAACTGACACTCAATTGGATGGAAAGTTAATGGATTGGTTATTATTTTTGTTATAAACGCGCTGCTACGGATCGGGAAATAGCCGGAATCGACAAAGCAAGAATACGAAAGCGAGAATCGAAAACACAGACACACGATTTTACGTGGTTCACTAACACGATGTGTGTTAGCTACGTCCACGGGCGAGAGAGAGCCAGTTTCACTATATCAAGGAGATTACAGATTACAGAGGAGTATGAGAAGTATATATAGTACTTCTCCATGTGGGTCTAAACCTAATCCAATCTGACAAAGGAAACTGTTACAGAGACCCCCGATTACCAGTCGTAGCGGCTGATAGTCCGATTCAAGTCACATCAACAAATCTCCACCTTGACTTGAATCCTCTTCCTCTGAAAATCTCTGATGTACCCAGCTCCTTCTCTTTCTCTCCCGCCATCAATGCCCCGTAGGGCGGAGTCACCCACTCAGGACATTCAGCAAGTCCAAGCAGTGTTGGAACCTGCCATGTGGAACCGGCTTCGTGAACATATCAGCAGGATTATCCGCGGTGCCAACCTTCTTCACCTTAATCCTCTTCTCTGTCCTCAAGAAATGATACCTCACATCGATGTGCTTAGTCCTCTCATGGTGGACTTGATCCTTGGCCAAGCATATTGCACTCAAACTGTCGCAATACACCACTGCCTGATCATGATGTAGACCAAGATCACCAACCAGTCCCTTCAACCATATTCCCTCCTTAGCAGCTTCTGTCAATGCCATATACTCTGCCTCAGTAGTAGACAATGTCACCGCTGACTGCAAAGTTGCCTTCCAGCTCACTACAGAACTCCCAAGAGTGAATACATAACCGGTCATCGATCTCCTCGTGTCAACATCTCCAGCATAGTCTGAGTCAGAATACCCAGACACCAAGCACTCTGTATCACTTCCGAAGCTAATCCCCACATCAGGTGTACCCTTAAGGTACCGGAAGATCCTCTTCACAGCCTGCCAATGCTCCTTCCCAGGTTGTATCATAAACCTGCTGACAACACTAACAGCATGTGCAAGATCAGGTCTAGTGCATACCATAGCGTACATCAAGCTACCTACTGCACTAGCATATGGGACTCTCGACATGTACTCCTTCTCAGCCTCTAACTGCGGTGCATAAGCTGAGGATAGATGAACATTTGAAGCACTAGGAGTATTTAAGGGCTTTGCTGAAGACATGCCAAACCTCGACAGTATCTTTTGGATGTAGCTCTTCTGTGACAAGAAAAGCTTCTTCTTCGACCTGTCCCTGTAAATCTCCATACCCAAGATCTTATGAGCAGCTCCCAAATCCTTCATCTCAAACTCAGCACTGAGAAGCCCCTTTAACTTCTGGATATCAGACTTCGACCTCGCAGCTATGAGCATATCATCCACATACAGAACAAGATAGATCATCGAACCATCCTCCACCTTGTTGTGATACACACAACAATCATATGGACTTCTGCTATAGCCCAGCTCAAGCATGTAACTGTCAAATCTCTTGTACCACTGCCTCGGAGACTGCTTAAGTCCATACAAGGACTTCTTCAGCTTACAAACATAGTCTTCTTTTCCCGGAACCTCGAATCCTTCTGGCTGAGTCATGTAAATTTCTTCCTCCAACTCTCCATGTAGGAAAGCTGTCTTCACGTCTAGCTGCTCGAGCTCCAAGTCACAATGTGCCACTATTACTAGTAGCACTCTGATCGAAGTATGTCTGACCACTGGTGAGAAAATATCATTGTAGTCAACTCCTTCCCTCTGCGAGAAGCCTCGTGCAACCACCCGAGCTTTAAATTTCATGCCCTCTTTAGAAGTGATTCCTTCCTTCTTCTTGTAGATCCACTTGTTTGTAACAATCTTCCTTCCCTGTGGTCGTTTGACTAGCTCCCAAGTCTGATTCCTGTCATGGGATTCCATCTCATCTCCCATTGCGGCAAGCCACTGATCAGCTTCACCACCCGAAACTGCTTCTCTATAGGACTGTGGCTCTCCTGCATCCACTTCTTCAGCAACCTGAAATGAATACGCCACCATGTCCTCAAAGCCATACCTCTCTGGAGGTACTCCTGCAGTCGCTCTCTTTGGTCTACCGGAAGCTATAGACTGTTGAGCTCCTGCACTGGACTTTGAAGTTTCTGGCTCTGTAGAAACATCCTCATGTTGATCTTCTCCACCTTGGTGCTCAAACTCACTCTCATTGAGAGTTTGCAGCTCCACCTGCTTATCAACATTCCTGCTACCTTCAACAACAGTAATCTTCAACATGGGGTTAAACATAGACTTCTCATCAAAAATCACATTTCTACTGAGTATAACTCGATGCTCAGAAGGTGACCAGACTCGAAATCCCTTAACTCCATCTTCGTAACCCACAAATACACCCTTCTTTGCCCTTGGGTTCAGTTTACCCTCATCCACATGATAATAAATAGGACATTCAAAAACTTTCAGTGAAGAGTAATCAGCAGGCTTACCATACCACACCTCATAAGGAGTCTTCAACTCAATACCTGTGTGAGGTCCACGGTTGATCAGGAAGCATGCCAAGTTCACTGCTTCTGCCCAGAATCTTCTCTCTAGTCCAGCATTAGAGAGCATGCACCGTGCTCTCTCCAACAATGTCTGGTTCATCCTTTCTGCAACGCCATTCTGCTGAGGTGTATCTCTCACAGTCCGATGACGGGCAATCCCTTCATCCTTGCAGAATTCGTTGAACTCAGAATTACAGAACTCCAGACCATTGTCTGTTCGCAACTTTTTGATCTTCTTCCCGGTCTGATTCTCCACCAATGTCTTCCACTGCTTGAACTTCGTGAAAGCCTCACTTTTCTGCTTCATCATGAAAATCCAAGTAAATCTCGAATAATCATCAATAATAGACAGAAAATACCTGCTGCCTCCAATGGATTCAACTCGTGAAGGACCCCAACAGTCGGAGTGGAGGTAATCTAGTATCCCCTTCGTCCGGTGGATACCCTTCTTGGGAAACTTGCTGCGATGTAGCTTCCCAAACACACAATGCTCGCAGAATTCCAAATTCTGCATCTTGTGCCCACAAAGAAGATCACTCTTCGACAGAACTTGCATCCCCCGTTCACTCATATGCCCTAGTCTCATGTGCCAGAGAGTGGTCATATCTTCCTGTTGAACCTGAGACGATGCAACTGCAGCAGAACCAGACAACACAGACCCTTGTAATGCATACAAGGTCCCACGCTTCACGCCCTTCAGCACCTTCCTTGAACCTTTGCAGACATACACAACTCCACCTTTTCTTTTGAAACTGAAACCCTTGCTGTCGAGTAGACTCAAGGAGATCAGGTTCTTTGTCATTCGTGGAACATGCCTGACATCATTCACGGTACAGAACGAACCATCATGTGTCCGAACCTTTATGGACCCGATTCCAACAACCTTGCAGACAACTCCATTAGCCATGACCACGTTACCACCATCTATCTGCTCGTAGGTTGTGAAGCAATTCCTGTTCGGAGACATATGGTATGAGGCTGCAGTATCCAGAAACCACACATCCCCACGATGTGCCTTCTCATCTACAGCCAAGGCGAGATCGTCTTCAGAACTGTTGTCCACTTCTGCCACGGCAACTAAACCTTGTTTCTTCTGTTGCCCTCTTCTCTTGGGACAATTGTACTTCCAATGCCCCACTTCTTTACAGTTATGGCAAGCATCACCTGGCTGTGGACCGGGACCCTTGGAATTCTTGTTCGAATTTCCTTTACCAGATTTCTTCTTTCCCTTTCCACCTGTAACAGCCAAACCCGATGCCTCACCACCTGTACCAGATCCGGACGCCTTATGTATGATCTCTCTCGTATGAAGAGCATACCTGACATCCTCCAACGACACGCTTTCTTTACCAGCAATAAAAGAATCAACGAAATTCTCATATGAACTCGGCAAAGAAACCAGTAGGATTAGGGCAGCATCCTCGTCATCAACTTGAACATCTATATTACGCAGATCCAGCAAAATAGAGTTAAGCTGTTCGAGATGTTCCCTCAAAGGCGTACCTTTTTGCATCCTCAAGCTGAACAACCGTTGCTTGAGATGCAGCTTGTTGGTTAGAGACTTAGTCATGTACAAACTCTCTAGTTTCAACCACAAGCCCGCGGCAGTCTTCTTAGCAGCGACTTCAATGATGACGTCATCAGACAACGATAGCATGATGGTCGAGTGGGCCTTCTCCTCCAGGGTATTCCACTCATCGTCATCGACCGCTGCCTTCTTCTGTTTCGCAGACAGCGGCCCCCACAGCCCTTGCTGTTTTAATAAAGCCTGCATCTTGATCTGCCATATAGCGAAGCTGTTCTTCCCCGTGAACTTTTCGATCTTCATGTTCACCGATGTCATTCTTCTAAATCGAAAACCCTAGCCTGATTTCTAGCCGCGGCTCTGATACCACTTGTTATAAACGCGCTGCTACGGATCGGGAAATAGCCGGAATCGACAAAGCAAGAATACGAAAGCGAGAATCGAAAACACAGACACACGATTTACGTGGTTCACTAACACGATGTGTGTTAGCTACGTCCACGGGCGAGAGAGAGCCAGTTTCACTATATCAAGGAGATTACAGATTACAGAGGAGTATGAGAAGTATATATAGTACTTCTCCATGTGGGTCTAAACCTAATCCAATCTGACAAAGGAAACGGTTACAGAGACCCCCGATTACCAGTCGTAGCGGCTGATAGTCCGATTCAAGTCACATCAACAATTTTATTTTTTTAAAGGTTTGGCTATTATTTTGTTTGAAATGAAAGGTTTGGTTAATAAATTGTATTAACCCTAATATATATGTATATAAGAAAATGAGTGTATTGTAATTTACATCGTTTGGTTTATGTGATAGTTATTGTAGTATTTAAATAAGTTATATTACTTTTGGGGTGAAATATCACTTTTACCCTTTGTTTTTTATATAAGAAAGCAACACACATAAAAAGGTAGGAACATAGTTGGAAGAAAAAAAACTCAACAATCTCAATCAAACATTCTCGACAATCTCACAAAAAACTTGAGATTTAACTATCACTCATTTTGAGTTATAGTTTGTGTCATACCAAACAAACAATGCATATATAGTTTGTGCAAAAAATTCAAAACACAATGCATTGTAACTATCTCAACCAAACAATCACCAAAACCAAAGGATACATTTTATTCTAATTCTAATCTGTTGGTAGGCTTCTTCAAATGGCTCAAAATGATCGGGCTAACTTGGTTCATCATCTCCTACACTGCTTACAGATCAATACAATAGTAGGACCCAAGTAACCTGGACTTGGGTGGATCGGATATTGGCCCAACCTAAGACAGGCCCATATCAGATTGCATGGGAAAGGCGCCAAAACTTTGCTTAACGGCGGGGCGTGTGATTTTTCACTTTGATTAAAATGCAAAATAATAAATAATTTCAAAGGGTTAATTGCAAGATTGTTCACTGTTAATTACAAAAAAATTCACGTTTGGTCACTAAAAATATTTAATTTCATTCGTGGTCATTAAAATTAGTTAAACAGTTCAAGTTTGGTCATTCTCCATCCCGTTTAATTTTGCTTATGTGGCGGTCAACTTTAAAAGTTGACCGTTAAATATGTGACATGGCAATTAAAATAAATAAAATTTAATTTTTAAAATTTTCACCTCATTAATCACTACTAAAAAGATAAAATTTTAAAATAAAAATTATACACATTACAATTCGCTGGTCTCCTCCGCTGCCACAATTCCGCCTCCGTCACTCCACATTGCCTCTTCTTGACCACCCTCCCGGTGGGTCGATTCAGACGAGGGATTCTTACTTCGATTCCTCCTTCCAGGAGGAGGAAGAGCCTCGACCATCTAATTCAATTAGAACAACGGAGAGGAGATACGGTGGTCCAACTCCTTGTGTCTGCGTGTGAAGACAGTACTATCCCAGCGTCAATTCTGATCCCCTACAAAGAATCGAAACCCGCTCGTTCAATACTGTGTCTCGGCCACGATTCACCATTCCATCTATAGATTGTCGTCGTTCCTTGCGCGCCTCCGCCTTCGTTGCATCGTTCGTCATTCCTTGTGGCGCCGCCGCTCTCTAATCGATTCACCCCGGTGGCCGGCTGGGCATGCGTGTACACATGAGAATCCAGAATCTCCCGGGAAATGTTCGAACTGATGGAGTTGGATTCGGCGTCGAGACTCCGGCACTCCGCCGCTATCTTCCCACGCACAAAATTACCTATATATAATCGTCGCCGGTAGGAAGATTATCCCGTTCGACTACTATTTTGCCTAATATGAAGATTTTTTAATTATTATTTTAAAATTTGGGAGATACACGAGTGGTGAAAATTTTATTTTTTCTTCTTTTCCGAGGTGGAAATTTAAAAAAAATGAAATATTAGTTATTTTATTATGTTTTAATTGTCATCTCGCACATTTAATGGTTAACTTTAAAAGTTGACCGCCACATAAGCAAAAGTTAAAGGAGTTGGACGGAGAGTGACCAAAATTGAACTGATAAACTAATTTTAGTGACCACAAATGAAATTAAATATTTTTAATGACAAACATGAACGTTTTTTGTAATTATAGTGACCGACCTTGTAATTTATCGTAATTTCAAGGGCTTTGCTATTCGTCGCCCTAAAATTCCTTATTCGTCGCCCTAATTAAGATAAATTTACTCTAATGCCCTTATTTTATTTATTTTAGACCAAACAAAAAATAATTCAATAATTTTCGAGCTATTTGGAACAGAGGAATCATATTGAACAATTTTGTAAACACTGTGAAACACGATACTTAGGCTTGCAGACTTTGCAGAGGGCACCGAGGGAGTAGGGAAGGAATGTGAAGGTTGGTTTCCATGAGAAGGAGGGATAATGTGAAGCAGAGTGAGCAAATCTGCTTTGTTCACAACATGGGCTAGTGACCATATCATGGCTTGCTTCGAATTGATCCACCACCGCCATTACTCTTTAATTTCCTCATCACCAACCCACTGCTTCCTCCGTCATCGGATTAGTGACTCTGCAGGCGGCCGGTCAACTCGTCTTCCATTTGGGTTGTAGCAGAAGCAGGGGAGGTATAGAAACAGAGCAACATGGAAGTTGCAGATTCGGGTGGGGGATGGGTGAGTGTATCTGGTTGGGATGGATGGAGGGGCGATTGGAAGCGGCGGCGGCGACAGTTTTTCTCGAGCCATATGTGATGTTAGGATTGAGTTGTGATGGCGGCAGTTCTTCTCTGCCCATAGTGGTCAACGGGTTTGGAGGGTTAGAATTGAATTAGGGGTGATGTGTCATTTCAGTAAAGTTTAGGGCGATAAAATTTAAATTTTAGGGCGGCGAATAGCAATTCAGAATTTCAAATATTCGTTCACAATTGTGAATTGTCAGTTCGTCACAGGCTCACAGCCTCTGCTCAAATCAAAACCCCTATCATCTTAAACAATTATAGTAAATTACATGTGACACCACAACTCTTCTTCCTTTCTATGAGTCATCCGC
The DNA here is from genome assembly GCA_964030455.1 of Linum trigynum. NCBI lineage: Eukaryota > Viridiplantae > Streptophyta > Magnoliopsida > Malpighiales > Linaceae > Linum > Linum trigynum. The sequence continues at coordinate 35,087,511 of OZ034813.1, read as the reverse complement.
ACACTCCTCAAAAACCCAATCATTCAATTACAGAGCTACATAAAATGGTGACTACCCACTTCGATTCTCGCCCTTATGAACCAGCCCTCAGGGGCGGAGCTACAGCTAGCCTAAGGGGCCCCGACCCCCTCGAGAATCTCGGAAGTTACGTGTAAAATTTTCGAGTACTTTGAAATTTCATATAATCTAAGTGTAATTAACAAATAATTTGATGTGTTAAATAGTTTGTCAATTTGAATCTAGTCCACCGGATATGATATCTTATATAAGGCCAATGTCAGGGGTTCAATACCTACTAGTTGCAATTTTTGTTATGTTATAAGTCAATTACTCAATCGTATATTTTGTTTTTTCCAAGTCCTTTTTTTTTGTAGATTTTTCCAAGTCCTTTAATTTAAAAGTAGGGATTAATTTTTCAATTCGAAAATAAGAGGAGTTTCATTTTTATTAATTCTCACATTTTTTAGGAATGACGGAGTAAGAAACTTCGGCCTCCCCGAATACTGAATCCTGGCTCCGCCCTTGCCTGCCCTCATTTGCTCCAATGGAAATCGTTGCTAGGAGAAAGACCAGAAAAAAGGGAGGAAGATGGCTGAGCATTCTTTGGCAGTGGATTCATGGATGAGGGAAGCTCAGGAAGCTTCGATTCTGATGGAGGGTTTGGAGAACAAGCGGCACGTGGATGCTGCAGCTGAGTCGAAGCTTGTTGAGCTCGGAATCAAGCTGGATTGCCTCGAGTCTCTCCTTCGCAACCCGCCTTCTAAACATATCTTGTATGATTCTTCTTCACTCTAAATTAGTTGTTTCACACATATTAGATGGATTCCGAACGATTAGTTTCGATGGATGGATGGCCACATTCTTGAATTTGTGAGACATGACGCAACTGAGTCAGAATTGGGGATTTTTGTATCATTCATCCCCTCAATTGTGAACCAATTAAAGTCCAAACTTGGTCATTAAATGCAAATGATGATTGAATTTGATAATAATTCAAGCAAATTAGCAGCCTAAAGGAGGCTCGTATTAAGGACTGTATTTAAATGGGCGATCCAGCGATGATTGAATTTGATAATAATTCAAGTAATTACCATATCCAAGTTCAAGAAATATCCACACGTCTTGAAACTATCTGCAACATTGATCGTAGTTCAAATAAGTATCTTGTCGGTCAACACTTGATCGCAATTCAAAAGTGTAACTCCTGCAACATTGTGTGTATGACAATTTGACTTTGTGGGAATATCACTCTTTTTCGATTTGTGATCCTGAGTTCGGTTCAAGAGTTTATAGATCCTCAAAGTTGAGTGTGGAGAATTTTGTTGCAACTTCCTATAACCTCTCTATTTATAAATTGTTACCGACAGGATGTTTGGAAGAACCAAAGGTTGAATTTTTTTACTTTTCCTTATGCGTCTAAGTGTAAAGGATGAAATTCGCGTGAGTGATGTACTACAGATATGCATTTGCAGAAATGAGCAAGAGCTGGAATATCGCTGGAAGATGCTATCAGACTTCAGGCTAAGAACAAGAACACAAGCTTTTAGCCTCTACCGCACTCCCTCTCCAATGAGGTAATGGTTTATGATTATGATTGCAAGTGGTTCTTATTCTTCATCATTTTCAATTTTGGTAGCCTTTTCCACATAGTTGCAACAAACTTGGACTACTAGTCTTTCTTTGGTGCAATTCAGTTGAATGATTGGCTGATACAAGCATCAAAAGCCATGAGCAAGGTTTGAATGATGGATGACTTAGATCATAGGGTTTCTGATAACTCAGAAAAAGTTACAGTCATAAGTTATTGGGCTAACCATCTTTATGTTCAAAATGAAGCTCAAGTGGAACACTCTTCAATCTCAAGACATGATCGAGAAATGCCTCAACCTTTCTTTTAAGTCGACACCCATTTGTTTCATATTAATGAAATATCTCAGTAGTGGTTCAACGCTTGTGATCTCCGTCATTTTTTGCCTTCTGTTGCAGTAAGACGATGCAGGAAGAAGCCAATCACAGGTAACCTTGCCACCTTCTTCCATTTGGTGGGGAAAATATCTAATCCTTTTTCCTAGTTTCTTTTTTTACATAGTTACTCAATTTTTTAATGAATAAGCAGATGATGAACCATAACGAATCTCATTTCGCAACGAATATAGTCAAAATTGTGTGCTGGACTGTTTTTATATTTCTTGGGGCAGCGACACTTCTCTTCATCTTGGTTTTCATTTGCTCAGCTATATGATCTGTTAATTTGCAGAAAAGGTCGAGACTTAAACTTTAGTACATATTTTGTTATCCATTGTACAGTTTAGAAAACTGATGAGCCAACTTGGGCATAGTTGTGCAGTTAAAGTGTCGAGATATATACAAACAAACGATGCAGCTTTTTTTCTGACCCCAAGATCATTTCCATGATGTGAAGTTACCGCATCCAATGATTCAATGATATCTTTCAATATTCTGAACTAGTTCTTTGAGTTCATCATGAAAATTGCAGATACATTGCGCAGACTGTCAAAGAACATAACTTTGAATGACAAATTTTTTTAACCTGGGAGTTGGATTGTTGCTCTTTGTCCTCGGGGTTTTGAAGCATGTGAATCAAATTCAAAATATGTTCGAATGCTTTCACTGACTTTCTCTTCTACCATTACCCTTTTTGTTTGGAGACAATTTACCATTCTACTTAACTTCTTGTACAACTCTGCAATTACATTTCATGTCTTCTTAGGTACATTTAAACATTTCCTCTGGGACCTTGTACAATTTCTCATAAATAAGTTATTCAATTTTACTTCTCTCTCTTTTTCCTATGATTGTCCACAAGTGACGCTGAAACTGGTTTCTCGTATGTCAATGATTGTACCATTTTGCACAAGAGTGAAAAGAGCCAATGCTAACTAGGATTCTGTGAAAGATCATGCCTTTATTTTGTCTTAGATCTGCATTTAAGAGAACTCGAACACAAGACTTACTTAACCTCCAAAATATTTCTAGATAAAGATGAGTGAGGGGGAGATGAAGAAATGACACAAAAATTGTACCAAATTATCCAGGGGAGGAGTAGAAAACCCCATTTCTTTTTTCCTTGGAGAAAGATGGAGGGGAAAGGGGAATATTGTATTGTTCTGTAGCATGCAAGAAAATGTGAAAAATAGTAGTACTTTTGCACAAAGGAGAATACATAATTATAGGTCGCCCTTTCTAAGCAAAGCAAACCCCCTCCACAACATTTTACCTCTTCCCAAAGTTTTCTTCACCCTTTTTATCCCCTTTCATGAACCCTTCTTCTTCACCTTCTTCTCAACTTCACCTATCATGAAAAAACTCAAGACATTTCTCTTCCAGATTGGGTGGCTTCATAAACAGCTACAACAGATTGGGTGGCTTCATACTCACCATTTAAGAAGTTTTGGTCTAGAATTCGATCGCACCACCGTAGAAACAGTACTCTTCTCTACTCTTCCTTCTCCTTCTTGATGTTGCTTACGTAGGTTCATAGTAGTTCATGGTGTAGTAAATGTCTCGATATCTGTGTTAACTGTATGTTGTGGTTGAATTTTTTTTTGTTATAGGAACCACGAGAGGGAAAGGGGGCATATATGTGTTGTACGAGGATGTCAAGGCATGTTCTTGTGAGGATGTTCATGTTCTCTGGTCTAGCCTCGTGGAAACCCATTTGGTATCATCTTAATATTCATGTCATGAAAACGAAAAAATTTCATGTAAGGAACCAAATGTTCAATGTGTTCATGGAGAAGGATTTTCCTTAAGCTTGACTTTAAGTTATATTATATGATACAATCGGCGTTTTTATGATATTTTATTTTTCTTTATCTACATTATTTATTTGCGACATTTGTGCTAACTTATATTGTGTGTTCTCAATATTATTGAAAAAGACTCAAAGGGAAAAAATGTACATGTTTTGAGAACTATTGTAGATCAAAAGTAAACATAATTTTATTATCATGGGTAGACTATTGTGTGACAAAAAATAATTAATTTTTTATGTCGAGTTTCCATTCCTTAATGGAACGGGGAAAAATGATCCACCTTATTCACAACAACACTTCTTACATGAATAGGTGTTTGCCATAGGGGTAATGACTACTTTCTGAACACAATATGAGTATAGACCTCATATGCTTTTGTTAATGAAGAAATATTATGTTATGGTATTACTAGTAATCGAGTATCAAACTCGTCCTCCACAGAGTGACAGAATTTATTATTCATATAATTTCACGATCTGTCCATCTATCTTTCTCATCTAGTAAAGCTACATAAAGGGAAGTTGGATAATTTTCAAGTATGAGGTTGAAAGAGACATATTCATTGTATGGATGTACACAATTTGAGGGTAAGGAAACATGAAAAGTGCAATGGTATAAAAGAACTGCTAAACGTATGTGTTATTGAATTGTTGTTCTTGTAGTACAAGTTTACAACCATTTGTTACAACAAAGTGATGTTGAAAGTAAGGGAAAAAGTAATAGAATTGGAGATTTGGCGGTACACATTTAACAAAAATAGAAATAGTCAATGAGTAGCAAAGATGTCACCACTACTTATCATGCCCTCGCAAGTGAAGCCTTGAAGAGGTCAAACTTGGTGTAGAACCGCTAAAAGGGAAGACGTGGTAAGGGCTTCATGAGAACATACGCTAATTGGCCAGGAGAAGGAAGATAGTGAACATAAAGTTTTTGTTTGTTGACGCCATCTCGAACAAAATGGAACTCGATCTCCATGTGTTTGGACCAGTTGTGGAAGACAGAATTGTGGGCCAGATAACTTTCTAAGCAATAGTTTCCAAAGCATGATTGTGGGGTTGAGTTTATCCCCCTTACCTTCTCAAATCATTATAGAGTGATGGTAGTCCCAACAATCCCTAGAAAGAGATTCCCTAAGTATTTTTTTCCTTTGACATGTGGATCCAACATAACGACTATGATACTTAGTTAAGAAATGTATGGACTGATTAATCATATGGGCCCCAATTTTTTTGAATAAGAAGGAGTTCTATGCTTTGAAGCATGAGCTTAAGTAGCTCAATCACAATGAGTTTTATAATATATATGGTAGAGTGAAAGAGGTAGAATTTAAAATGAAGGAGTTGCATGTTCTTTCCCTTCATAACCATATAAAAAATTCTTATAGCAAGGTGAATGATGCAACATAAGAATTTAGGGTGATGCAACAAGCTGAAGAAAGATTTTTTAGGCAGAGGTATCAGATACAGTGGCGCACCCTTGAGGATTCAAATACTTCTTACTTTCGTAAGACCGTAAAATTAAGAATGCCTAGAAGCAAATAAGAAAGCTAGTATTAGAGTCTGATACAGTTGTAACTGAGGAAGAGCAAATTGCTAAGGAGGTTATAGAGTTCGACAAGAATTTGTATGGGGCGAAAAATGAAGCGGTCCATCCAAATAGAGCCATAATAAGTTTATTTGTGAGGAAACAAGTTAGTTGACATGGCAAACAAGCTCTTTGTGCAAAGCTTACAAACCAAGAGATAAAGGGAAGTTCTCTTCTTAATGGATCCTACAAAGGCTCTGGCTCTGATGGCTAGTCAGTGGGATTTTATAAAACATGTTGGAGTGTTGATGGTAAGGATGTGTGTGCAGGAGTGAAGGAGTTATTTGGAGACAAGAGAATCCCTCGAGGTATTAATAATGCCTCTTTAACACATGCTCCTAAAACACCTAATGCTTATACTATGCCAACTTTTTATACCTATTGCTTGCATTAACGTGCTAAATAAGATAATCTCTAAGGTGTTAGCTAATAGGATCCAACTGGTCTTGCTTAGCATTATTAGTCATAACAACTAGAAGGCTTTTGATTCTGTCGACTAGACCATTTTTCTGTGCAATGAAGGTGAAATAATTCACAATAAATTTTATTCAATGGATTTAGTCTTGCCTCTCTATAACTTATTTTAGTATCAACATATATTGGTCATTATTTGGTTTCTTTCCTACTAAGAAAGGGGTAAGGTAGGGGGATCAATTTTCCCCCTACTTATTTAATTTATCATTAAAACCTTTATATGGAATGATGGATTTAGCTACTCGAGAAATGCATGTACCTTACCATCCTTAGTGTTGATCAATTGATCTTACACACCTTTGTTTTGCGGATGATCTATTGATTTTCACTGAGGGCTCTGCAACTGCACTTAATGGAGTTAAAAGAGTACTCGATGGATTTTATGTGTTACCAGGTCTTAAGCATAATCCTATAAAGTGTGAGGTTTTGTTTTGGGATGTAGCTAATAAATTCAAGCAGAATGCTATAAGGGTTACGGGTTTTAAAGAAGGAAAACTACTTGTGAGATATCTAGGGTTGCCTATGAATTCTGACAAGTTGTCTAGTTGTAAATTTGAAGTATTGATGGATAAGTAGACTAGTTGAATTCATTCATGGCGAGCAAATAAACTCTCTTGTGTAGGCCGGATTAATTGGTCTCATATGTTATTTACTATTTAATATAGTATTCAATGAACATCTTTGTGTTGCCTAGAAAGGTCATTGATATTGTGCATAAGATTTGCTCAGAAGATTTGTGGGTTGGGGATGGGACGAGGGTTGTACATGGTTTGGGTGGTTCGGGTTTGGTCATTTTAATCACCCGATCCATATACTACGGTTTTGAAAATATTAAATCCCAACCCACCCAAAAAAAATTAAAACCCTAGTTGAAGACAGGTGACTCTAACACTAGTTTTTTTCATAGATCTATGAAAATTAGGCAGCAGAGAAATACCATTCGCTCTCTTCTTGATGAGAAGGGAGTAAGAGTTACTGATACACCTTCCATGAGCTTAGTTATTGTTTCTTTCTATCAGAATCTCCTTGGGAAATCTAATCCTCTTGTCAAAGCTGAGTCAGTAGGGTTTTATCAACAACTCCTGGAGAAGAAACTCTCACATGAGCAAGTCTCTGATCTTTATAGGCCAGTTACAGATGAAGAAGTGAAAAGTACTATATTTGGTTTCAATGGGGAGAAAGCCCCTGGCCCATATGGATATTCTGCTTGTTTCTTTCAAGCTTTCTTGAGCATAGTGGGCTCTGACATCACATATGCCATTCAACATTGTTTTGATTCCTCCGACTTTCCACTCGAGCTAAACTCCACTCTTCTTGCTCTTTTACCAAAGACAAAGAACTCTGAAGAGATGAAGAATTTTAGGCCCATTTCCTGCTGCAATATACTCTATAAAACATAAATGCATTGCTAAAATAATCTCCTCTAGGCTGAGTACTTGTTTGCCTCTTGTGATTAGTGAGAACCAAACTGCGTTTGTGAAGACAGGGTGATTGGAGAGAATATTCTCCTTGCTCATGAACTTGTCCAGAAGTATACTAGAAAAAAAATTTCCTTAAAAGTATAGTCAAAGTAGATTTAATAAAAGCCTTTGACTCAGTGGATTGGAATTTCTTATTTACTGTCCTTGAAGCTATGGGGTTTCCTATGGGGTTAATTAAGTGGATTTACATGTGTGTCTGATGACTCGATATTTGCACATGTTTTCCCCTTTGTTTCTTGATTGTTTGAGATTTAATTATTGCGTCTTTGGCCTATTTTACGCTAGGTTGTGTTCCTTTGTCACATTTCAGGTCCTAGCACATAAAGTGAAGCATAGGCGCAAGTTTCAAGTCAATCAGAGATCAATTGGCGATTAGGGAGAAGAAACTCGGGCATGACCTGAAGAAGAATGAATTTCTACCTCACTTTATGGACAAATAATCATGCAAGCTTGTCATGAAAAGAAAGAGGACGAGACTACGAGCGTCTGGGATCAAACAGCGACTGATTCGGAGTCCGGACGAGGGAGAAACGAAGCATTGAATATAGGGGAACAGGTTCGGCAGTAAAAACACGGGCGCGCCTAAATTAAAACACGGCCGTGCCCATATTTAGGCACGACCGTGTTTTGCCCGACGAGCGTGGGCGTGTTTTTAACACGGGGCAAAGCACGGGCGGGCAAAACCAAAGCACGGCCGTGCCCTCGACCGTGTTTTGCCCAGAATCGGGTTTTTTAACCCAAATTCGAGCCAAAGGAGGGGGAGAGCTGGGTTTTGGATCCCAAACACCCAAGGGACGAACCAAAGAGAGAAAGGGCGATCTGAGGGCATTCTAAGAGTGGAATTGGAGGATTTCTTCGCCTTGGAAGCTCGAGGAACAAGCCCGGACTTGAAGACTGATCATCTGAAGATTCTTACTTCAGTCTCTCTCTTCTCTATGGAGTAACTTCCCTTCACTTAGGTTTTGAGGAACCCTAGATATGTTTGTTTGATTGGATGATTGTATGAGTACTCTGACTTGATAATCTTGATTTCATATTCAATCTATGCATGTTTTCATGATTCAATTATGCTTTAGTCGAGATTATTGATTCTGTTTTGATCCTATGAGAGGGAATACCTGAGTAGGTCAATAGAGCACCATAGATTGATAGTAGTGGATCGATTGCTTTAGTCGAGGGTTGATTCACTGCTTTGTATCGATTGAGAACCTCTTTCGATAGAGGGAGTCTAGTTCAGAACGCCTTGATCAGTTGTTCTAGAGAAGGATACGTCCCTCTAGGCAATTGACTCAAGAGGGCCTTGTTCCTTTAGTCGAGACTCAAGGTCTAGTCAAGGATTCTTCGCATTGTGAATGAAATTGAAACAGGTTAGAAATCATCAATCGTTAGTCTGGCTAGTGGCTAGGGGGAATCATACCTAAGTGAGTTCCCAACCTGTAATTAGATTAACTTTAACTGTAGTTTGCTAGAGTAGTTTTAGTTCTTCCTTATTAATCTGGTTTGCTAAATAATAAACTGAAGCTGAGTAATAGTAACTCTAGAGACCCGTGGATTCGATATTTATCACTTGAGCCACTATACTGCAGTCCCTTTCATTGGTTACACTTGGCCTTTGTTAGGAGTTGTGTCGTAGCGAGTCAGTGTCACTACTCCCAAACTTAGTGTGTGTTTCAATTGGGGAGTGGTGGGGTATTTCTTTGCAAAGAAAGGGCTTAGGCAAGGGGACCCTATGTCCCCCTACCTGTTTGCCATTGCCATGGAGGTTTTCAGTTGCCTTATGAGGGAGGCAGCCACGGTAAAGAAACTCAATTTTCACTCTATGTGTAAACGTATAGGGTTAACCCATCTTATGTTTGCGGATTACTTACTCATATTCTCTTATGGGTCAAATCATGGGGTTCAATGTATTCATACAGTCCTTGCTAGATTTAGAGATCTTTCTGGCCTTGTTTCAAAACCTGCAAAATGTGAGATCTTCTATGGAGGTTCACCTAAGGAATGGCAGGTCCGTATGGCTAACAGGGCTGGGTATAAACTTGGGGAACTCCTTGTGAGATACTTGGGGGTTCCTTTGATACCTGACAAGTTAACTATTAAGGCATGTCGCCCATTAATAGATAAAATCACAAACAAAATTAAAGGTTGGGGTGCTAAAACACTGCGTTATGCTGGCAAGGTTCAGCTTGTGCTATCTTTCCTCTATAGTCTTGCTCAACTTTGGATGGCTATCTTCATTCTCCCCAAAGTTGTTATCAAGGAGATTGAGAAAATGTGTAGTGATTTCCTCTGGGATGTTGGTTCAAATGATAGAAAGATGGCAGTTATGACAGATTAACTTACCCAAAGAAAGAGGATGGTCTTGGTCTAAGGGACCTTAAGAGCTGGAATTTTGCCTGCATTGTCAGACATATATGGGACCTGCTATTGTCTTCCCCAGAAACTCACCAACATCTTTTTTCTGCCTGTGTGCATTACAAGGAGCTTTTTATTAGCATGTTTAGTAAACACACTAGCAGATCACCTTCTTCAGACTGGTCTATGAAAGTTCAGTGGGCTATTTCTCAATTTTCTGGCTCCTCCCCCATCTCGACAACAGGGAGGGTCATTTGGCAAGCAATGATCAGCTCTATATGGAGGGACAGGTGCACTGCCAGACACAGTAACAGGAAATGAAACTGCAGAGGTGGTGCTTCAGATTAAGAAAAACACCACTATTGTTTGTGGAGCAGATACTGCAAGTCACTTCTTTTAACTACTCTTTTGGTTCTATAAATATGTATTAGTTTACATGTTCAATTTCCCTGTGGTGAGGGTTGTTCACCACAACAGTACCTGTTTTTTATGATATATATACCACATCCATTCATAGAAAATAAAATTAAAACCCTAGGGTTTGCTTATAATTCAGTTGAGTCGGGTTGGAGATACTTTTAATTAAAAACCCAACCAACACAAAAGGCAATTATTCAACAATACAAAAATATTATATAATTTTTAAATTTTTAAACAAAGAAATAAGGCAAAAAGTATCCCTATGCCAAGATACAAGATTAAATTGGTGTGGGAAGAGCTTAGAACTAGAGGTGGAGTATTACCTGTAGACACCACATTTTGTCCGGGATAATTGATTTATTGAAAATAATTATTCTAACATCGTACTACGATTATATTTAAAAGGGAAGTTGAAGATAGTTTGGTTGAGACTAGCAGTTGCAAGTCAATATGAACCAACAATTATCAAATTTGCTCCTAGTCGATTCTAGGGCATAGTTAGTTAAGATGGGATCAGTTTAAGTTAAGATTAGAAGGGAGAAATGACTATAGTGCAAATTTGGTTGCTCGAGTTTGGATTTGGATTCGGTATTGGTAATGGAACAAATTGAATGGCGGAATGAGCTTTATTATCAAAATTTCAAAGTTGATACATCGTACAACTAGGGTACTCTGAATAAAGCAAGAATTAAATGACTAATGCTAACTCTACAAAATTTGGGCCATGCAATTTGATTTGTACATATATAATTACAAAAAGAGAAACACTTGGGCCTTGAGGCAAGAATCTGGTCCACTGGCCCAGCTTTTTCAATCAACGAAGCCCAGATACCTGAAAAAATGAGAAGAGACCATTTAGTCCAATTACAGATCTGATTAAGCCCAAGCCCAAGTCGGCCCAAACCCAAAGCCCAATTCAACCTAACCAGTTCGGTCCGAAAAGAATAACCACAATCCGACCCAGACCAATTTGGTCTAACCAAATCCTATCTACAATCGACCAGGCACACTCTTCAAAGTCATATTAAAAAATTGGACGAATCAAATAGTGACAAGTGGCGGTTTGGTTTGCTATAAATGAGCTCTTCAGGCTCTTTGTTTTGAGAGGACGGATTGGAGGAAGAAAAAGACAGAAAAAATAGAAAGATACACATTGCAAAGAGATCGTTTTGTTCTTGCCCTTAGCCGAAGTTCAGTGGGGAGACTGTGAAATTGAAGAAGCAGATTTGAAGATCGTTGTACGGAAAGGCCATTCTTAGGCCTTGTTCCAGGTTGGTACTTGTATCAACTTCATTTTATCAAATTTATACAATCGTTATGATTGTTATACAATCATCCATCTATTTGCATATTTATACTCTTTGAGTATTTTCCAATACAAGCTATGTGATGGTCAAATATTATATACTCAGATATGCTCTTATCAATTTCATTAAGCTCTATCATTAAAAAAAAATTCCTTCCCATATTAATAGTTTTGGCTATGCGATTACTATTATGCCGTTTAACTTAACTATGACTAGAACTACGACTAGAGTTGGATGTTTTGGTTTAAACTCTTTTTTTTTTTTGCCATGTTTAGATTTTCCTCATTAGCCATACTTATATATGCGCAAATCAAAGTACAACTAAATAGCACAACTTCTTTTTTTTCCAATAGTCACTTTCATGCATCAACCTAGATCCATACTTAACGAAAATAACCCAAATCGACATGCAAACAAAGAAAACGAACCTTTAATCCCGCCTTTGCCGTCGCCCGGGCTCCCCTCCTCGTTTTCTTTGTCGGTACCAGAAATACAGAGAGAGAGCGAGAGAAGGAAGAAGGAGAAGGCGGCGGTGATAGATGGTGGTTAGGGTTTTCGGTTTTCTCTATGGGTGAGAGAGAGGCGGCTGGTTTATTCGGCTAGGGTTTCGTTTTTTTTTAGAGTGGAGAGGAGGAAGCGAGAGGAAGAAGAAGATGAGAGAGTGGCAAGGGTTAGAGCGGCGGCCAAAATGGTGATTAGGGTTCGCTTTTGCTTATATACTTTTCCAATTGACTAAAATATCCCTAGGTTTTACGGTTTATTACTTGGCCTTGCCACCGCGTTTTTGATTATTTACGAAATTACCCTTCCCCCTTCTCTGAAGCAAAAAGAAGAATCTATTAAAATTGTGGCCAGTGGGTTTCGAACCCGTAACCTCTATTTCGAAGAGGCGATTAGGCATGGCGTTTTGGCCAGTTGGGCTGCTGGCCCTCATGCATTAGTGTTATACCCCCGTATAGTTTTATTTATTTAAAATCCTTAATACGAAATGTAGAATTGCAGATTTAGTTTATCTCGTTTCTTTTCTAATACATCAAAACTCCTCTTAATAATTGAAATTATTACATTGTCTTTTTATAATTTCATAATACCAACTTGAATTTTACTAACAATAAATTTTGATACGAGAACCACGATCAGTGGAATGTGGTAATAATTTTATTTAAAATTTTTAAAGTCCAAACGAACTACGTGGACTTTGATCCCGTCTAACGGGTACGTAGGCAACCGATAAGGTTCGAGTCCAACTAACCAACTAACTTTATCGTTTACGTCAGTGGACGTACAATTAAATTACCATTAATACGATTTAATTTTTTTTTAATGGTCCAGTGGGACCCTAAGATTACAAAATTGTTACTAAAATACACCCAACTTGCATAAAAACTTATCGACTTAAGTAGTACCGATTTAGGGCGTTGTGGGGGTGTTGCTTAACTTCCCCACACGTAACCGTACTCCCGAACCCAGAACTTTATTTTCGCAGACCATGCCTCGGTTCTGACACTAAGGTTAGAGCCGATTTGAAGAGTGTTCGATCCACTCCAAATAAGATCGATGGCGACTCCTAAAAATGCCGACGCGACGACATTCGGACCCCCCGGAGGGACGGTTGCGACAGTTGGCGACTCCGCTGGGGACTTCGAGAGTCGAGCTACATAATTAAGTTCGATAAGTTTTCTATTTTCCTATTATGTGTTGGGTGTTTACTTCTTATTTGCGCAATTATATTTTCGCAATTTAATTCTGCATTCATGCATAAAAGCTCTATACCCGAGCTATCCTATTAGAAATGGAAAGAAGTACCGTGACATCCACAGTAGTGGTACTCACGCAAAACTTTCTAACCAAGTTGAACTCGAATCCGAGGATGATCTCGAGGTATCCAGCCAGCTCGAGAGGGCTACGGCAGGATACAACTTGGGAGCCAAATCCCTAGAAATACCTCTTTCAGCATATAGTAAACATAGCGACCACCTTCAGCCATACTTAACATATCCCAAAGCCACCCTAAAAGCATGTCGTTATGCCCTCCGAAAGCCCTAGGTCTACCAATATAGGGTTATGATTTTATCTGTATATATGTTTTCTAACGATGTGATAACTTGTGTTGTATACTTCCAATCGCAAAATAATTTGTATGTGTGAACATTGTAATTTTTTATAAAAAAAACTCATAAGCATCATTCTCTCTTTGTTTTTCACTTATGCATTCAAAATAAATCATGAAAACATTTTTAAAGTGCGCGTGCATCCATTGAATCATCAGTGCATCTATGCATCATACATACACCATCACAAAAAAAAAGGAAATAATTTGACTATATTGAGACAACCCAGGTTTCCTCAAAATTGCTCTTCCTCAAGGAAAATTCAAATCCTTAAACACCGGCAGGATCCAAAGTTACGCTCAGTTTGGAGTCACTATAGAGGGAATTATACTTCATCAAAAGAAGGTTAGCGACACTTGAAGAAATGAAAGAACATGTGAGCATTTTCCAAAAGGCTTCGTCCAAAATTTGAAGAAAATCACGACTTATTGCTAGAGAACAACCACAACTTGTAGCCCAATCAAGAAAATCGTTAGGCAAGCCACAAGGCAAACCTCAATGCATGGATGATGTTGATTATCATCAACTAATCGAGACATTTTACCTTGTTAAAGCTGTATCAGTTTTGCTTGCATCGTCATGAATAAAAGATCTTTCAATTTTCGACCTCTTTGGAGCATTGTGTGAATAGTATCAATCTTGAATTAAGAGTTCGCATCAATGGGTTTTTTTTATTATCAAAATAGCGAAATCACTTCGGATTTTTTTCTTTTAAAACGGATTTATCTTCTACAAACATGAAAGCCATCAAAATCCAGTTTTATTTTCAAGCTAAAGCCATGAGATTTTCATGCCAAAAAAAAATGTGAGTACCCCACTGGTGCTGAGATTTGGGACACCCCACTGGTGTCAAGTGATTATAAACACCATGCTACTGTCAATAATTTGAACACCCACTGGTGTTATGAGTGTACGTGTTTTGCTAAAATCGATAAACACCCTACTGGTGACCATGAATAGTCAAAAGGTGTAATGAGTATACGACATCATGCTACTTGTAGAATCTCGTCACCATTATAGTCGACTTTCACCACCAAATTGAGGCTCAGTTTACGTGAAGTCAAATAGCCAAACCCCGATGCACATGGAGCCAAACATTTCTATAATAGCAAGAAAACCCTCTCAGAGTCTCACGAGTGAAGCACTCATATATACAAACAAGCACATTGCGTCAGAATCCTCGCTTGTACGGAAAAAAGAATAGTCTATTCAACCTAGCCAACGAGAAGAGGCACCCACATTATCAATCATCAAGACAAACTCTCCACTTTTCGATACTACTCCTACCAAAGACAAATTCTAGATCAAGGAAAATGAGAAGCACATATGTGGGCATACCATAGCCAAGTAAGTCCCGCACGAAGAAAAAAGCTGGGGAAAAAAAAAAGAAATATTTTGTGGGACTTACAAATTAGGTGCCCCTAATTAAGCATTTGAAGTATCAACCGCATGCATCAAGTCAAGGTCTTACAAGGAAAATATAATGACCTCAAGCCAAGACCTTCCATGATAAGAAAGCCTTTTCGGCCAAAACCACTTCGTCCCAGATATTCATCATTTTGAGAGCAAGTCAGAAGCTGAAGCTCCACCACAACCCACATTTAGAGGTCAAACAAAAACCTTGACAAGTCCATAACCAGATTACATTCGCAAAAACTTCAAAACCACGACTCTTGAAACCATAATCTCAAAGACAGGGGGCAAAGCCAGCCAAACACATATTCCCCCAAATATGCCCAAGACTGGCGACATTTTCAAACAAATCTTCGCCCAAAAAAAAGTTCGTGATAGTAGTGGTTCTCAACCCGTCATGTCAATCCCATACTTGGGGGGCATAGCCAAAATCCCTTTACGAGAAGCCTTATATGGGTATGATCAAGATATGACTTATCCATCACCCATCTGAATAAACCACACTTCAAGAGGACTCCTACCATCAAAGTCATATCGGACAAAAGCCCCTTTCATGGGAAACCAACGTCCACAACGAAGCCATAGGGAGGTATCCTAAATCAATCATACCAAGGTCTTCCATGTTGCTGCACAAGGAACGCAGTTGGCCACCAACATAAAATGAGACATCTCAAGGTGACCAGAATCTTAATGGTAGCTGAAATGTCGTACACTCAAATAACCTATAGGAATTAGTGATGAGCGAAATCCAAAGCGGGAGTGAGAGCGAGCAAAATCAAAAGCAAGAGTGAGAGTGAGGGCTTACTGATATTCTCATGGCTTGACTTACACTTCTTTATTTGAAAAAATCAAATTTGACCACATGGCAACTACCACGCAAAAACGATTTTATCCAATTTGCACACACTTCACAAAGCAAAGTCTTAATATGGCTTTCATTATTAATTCTCCAATAAACATTTTCAAACATTGTTGCATTCATCTTAAGTCAAGATTGATAAAGTCACTCTTTGTTCTGGAGAATAGAAAGTGAGCAACAGATCTTTGGGGGGCAAAAACGGTGCAGTATGGAAGAAGGGGAAGTCTGAGTACCCAAGAATCAGATTATTCAACTTCACTCATGAGCTGATGAAGAAATCTCAAAGGGATTTGAGAACATTCAAATCTCATTAAACCAACCATCCAACTTATTATCCTTAAACTTCAGGGTCAGAAGGAGAGGGAACCAATATACTGCACATACCAAGAGATGCACAACTCTGAAATATGTGGGTTCAAACTTGACCGACAAGAAGAACAGAGATAAAACACATCATTACCTTAGCTCACAAAGTATATCTTCGCGCAACTACCACCAAGAAGATATACCCCACGACAACGAGTTCAAAGTCGCTTCAGCTTAGCACGAACTATGGATCAAGTTGATCGAAAGGGATTGACAATCTTCGAAGATGAGCAATTTAAAGGAGACCCAGGCAAAAATTGCATAGAGATTATCAAATGCATCACATCTTTTTTTTCACTCAACATTCACGACTTCATCGGCGTGATTCATCACGCCATCAATTTCGAAAATCATTTTGAGACTCCTTAAACAACATCATATGTTAAAATGGGTCATGCATTTATTGCCAGCAATTCCCAAAATAACTCATACATTTAATTGGATTTCCAATGTTTGTAAAAAGGAATCACAACAAGATACAACAACTACATTCACGTGAATTCTTCAAGTCTCATGTTTAGCTTTCACGTGCATTTATGATAAGCCATAACAACGGTTTAGGAACGTCCTAAACAAATACCATGAACATACGATATCGGTGCGGGCAAACAATCACGAGCCCTCTAATAGACGTGTTCCGTCGACTATCACGGACATTACAAAAACTACCTAGTCAATTTGTTTCGTCGACTATCACGAGCAAATTAGATAATCTGTGTGACGTGTTCCGTCGACTATCACGGACAATTCAAAAATTACCTAGTCAATTTGTTTCGTCGACTATCACGAACAAATTGGATCCCCTGCTAAGATTGTTCCGTCGACTATCACGGGCAAGGTAGAAATCCTAGACAATTTGTTTCGTCGACTATCACGAGCAAATTAGACCATCTTTTTAAATTGTTCCGTCGACTATCACGGACAATTCAAAAATTACCTAGTCAATTTGTTTCGTCGACTATCACGAACAAATTGGATCCCCTGCTAAACTTGTTCCGTCGACTATCACGGGCAATTTAGAAACTAACTAGTCAATTTGTTTTGTCGTCTATCACAAGCAAATTAGACCCCCTGCTAAACTTGTTCAGTCGACTATCACGGGCAATTAAAAAACCCTAGTCAATTTGTTTCGTCGTCTATCACAAGCAAATTAGACCCCTGCTAAACTTGTTCCGTCGACTATCACGGGCAAGGCAAAAATTACCTTGTCAATTTGCTTCGTCGGCTATCACGAGCAAATTTAAAACCTCCTTCCGAAGTTGTTCCGTCGGCTATCACGGCCAGTTTAGAAAACCAAGTCAATTTGTTTCGTCGGCTTTCACGAGCAAATGAAATCCCTCCTTCTAAAACTTGTTTCGTCGACTATCACGGACAATGTAGAAAACCTAACCCCGCTCCGCATACCGCGAGGGGGCAACCAAATTCCCGAGTATGCTTACCGCAGCCGAAAAAAAACCCTTCACCCACTCTGCATAGGAGCTGGCGAGCCCCTCTATCAGTCAACAACGCATGGGAGCTGAGGAGCGCCCCAACCAATCAAAACCTCACAGGAGCTGGCGAGCCCCTCTATCACTCAACAACGCACGGGAGCTGAGGAGCGCCCCAACCAATCAAAACCTCACAGGAGCTGGCGAGCCCCTCTATCAGTCAACAACGCACGGGAGCTGAGGAGCGCCCCAACCAATCAAAACCTCACAGGAGCTGGCGAGCCCCTCTATCAGTCAACAACGCATGGGAGCTGAGGAGTGCCCCAACCAATCAAAACCTCACAGGAGCTGGCGAGCCCCTCTATCAGTCAACAACGCACGGGAGCTGAGGAGCGCCCCAACCAATCAAAACCTCACAAGAGCTGGCGAGCCCTCTATCAGTCAACAACGCACGAGAGCTGAGCAACACCCCTACCATTCAATACCTCACGGGAGCTGAGGAGCACCCCTACCAAATCAATACCTCATAGGAGCTGGCGAGCCCCTCTATCATTCAATAACGCATAAGAGATAACGAGCGCCCCTACCAGTAAATACCTAACCGGAGCTGGCAAGCGCTAACGAAATATAGCAGAAGATGATTGACGGGCATCAGAAGAAACCGTCGACGCTGTCGAGCATCAAAGAAATACAATAAAGTGAGTATTAGAAAACTACTCGCGTTGGCAAACGCTATATAAAAACGTAAATTTTCCATCAGTAGCAAAGATGATCAAAGAAACAGAAGTTCTCGCTATCGGAAATCTTATACAAACGCACTAAATCATTCGCTATCCTAACATCATCCTCAAAGCATATCCTATTTCAAGGACCCTAACACAACCATCATGATACTTTTAGAAAATGTGGTGTCTTTTATAGAAACTTTGTATAACTCTTTATACAAAGAGATATACAAAGGGGGGCAACTGTAGACACCACATTTTGTCCGGGATAATTGATTTATTGAAAATAATTATTCTAACATCGTACTACGATTATATTTAAAAGGGAAGTTGAAGATAGTTTGGTTGAGACTAGCAGTTGCAAGTCAATATGAACCAACAATTATCAAATTTGCTCCTAGTCGATTCTAGGGCATAGTTAGTTAAGATGGGATCAGTTTAAGTTAAGATTAGCAGTGGCGAATCTTAAATATAAATTCTCATTTAGAAGGGAGAAATGACTATAGTGCAAATTTGGTTGCTCGAGTTTGGATTTGGATTCGGTATTGGTAATGGAACAAATTGAATGGCGGAATGAGCTTTATTATCAAAATTTCAAAGTTGATACATCGTACAACTAGGGTACTCTGAATAAAGCAAGAATTAAATGACTAATGCTAACTCTACAAAATTTGGGCCATGCAATTTGATTTGTACATATATAATTACAAAAAGAGAAACACTTGGGCCTTGAGGCATGAATCTGGTCCACTGGCCCAGCTTTTTCAATCAATGAAGCCCAGATACCTGAGAAAATGAGAAGAGACCATTTAGTCCAATTACAGATCTGATTAAGCCCAAGCCCAAGTCGGCCCAAACCCAAAGCCCAATTCAACCTAACCAGTTCGGTCCGAAAAGAATAACCACAATCCGACCCAGACCAATTTGGTCTAACCAAATCCTATCTACAATCGACCAGGCACACTCTTCAAAGTCATATTAAAAAATTGGACGAATCAAATAGTGACAAGTGGCGGTTTGGTTTGCTATAAATGAGCTCTTCAGGCTCTTTGTTTTGAGAGGACGGATTGGAGGAAGAAAAAGACAGAAAAAATAGAAAGATACACATTGCAAAGAGATCGTTTTGTTCTTGCCCTTAGCCGAAGTTCAGTGGGGAGACTGTGAAATTGAAGAAGCAGATTTGAAGATCGTTGTACGGAAAGGCCATTCTTAGGCCTTGTTCCAGGTTGGTACTTGTATCAACTTCATTTTATCAAATTTATACAATCGTTATGATTGTTATACAATCATCCATCTATTTGCATATTTATACTCTTTGAGTATTTTCCAATACAAGCTATGTGATGGTCAAATATTATATACTCAGATCTGCTCTTATCAATTTCATTAAGCTCTATCATTAAAAAAAAATTCCTTCCCATATTAATAGTTTTGGCTATGCGATTACTATTATGCCGTTTAACTTAACTATGACTAGAACTACGACTAGAGTTGGATGTTTTGGTTTAAACTCTTTTTTTTTTTTTGCCATGTTTAGATTTTCCTCATTAGCCATACTTATATATGCGCAAATCAAAGTACAACTAAATAGCACAACTTCTTTTTTTTCCAATAGTCACTTTCATGCATCAACCTAGATCCATACTTAACGAAAATAACCCAAATCGACATGCAAACAAAGAAAACGAACCTTTAATCCCGCCTTTGCCGTCGCCCGGGCTCCCCTCCTCGTTTTCTTTGTCGGTACCAGAAATACAGAGAGAGAGCGAGAGAAGGAAGAAGGAGAAGGCGGCGGTGATAGATGGTGGTTAGGGTTTTCGGTTTTCTCTATGGGTGAGAGAGAGGCGGCTGGTTTATTCGGCTAGGGTTTCGTTTTTTTTTAGAGTGGAGAGGAGGAAGCGAGAGGAAGAAGAAGATGAGAGAGTGGCAAGGGTTAGAGCGGCGGCCAAAATGGTGATTAGGGTTCGCTTTTGCTTATATACTTTTCCAATTGACTAAAATATCCCTAGGTTTTACGGTTTATTACTTGGCCTTGCCACCGCGTTTTTGATTATTTACGAAATTACCCTTCCCCCTTCTCTGAAGCAAAAAGAAGAATCTATTAAAATTGTGGCCAGTGGGTTTCGAACCCGTAACCTCTATTTCAAAGAGGCGATTAGGCATGGCGTTTTGGCCAGTTGGGCTGCTGGCCCTCATGCATTAGTGTTATACCCCGTATAGTTTTATTTATTTAAAATCCTTAATACGAAATGTAGAATTGCGGATTTAGTTTATCTCGTTTCTTTTCTAATACATCAAAACTCCTCTTAATAATTGAAATTATTACATTATCTTTTTATAATTTCATAATACCAACTTGAATTTTACTAACAATAAATTTTGATACGAGAACCACGATCAGTGGAATGTGGTAATAATTTTATTTAAAATTTTTAAAGTCCAAACGAACTACGTGGACTTTGATCCCGTCTAACGGGTACGTAGGCAACCGATAAGGTTCGAGTCCAACTAACCAACTAACTTTATCGTTTACGTCAGTGGACGTACAATTAAATTACCATTAATACGATTTAATTTTTTTTAATGGTCCAGTGGGACCCTAAGATTACAAAATTGTTACTAAAATACACCCAACTTGCATAAAAACTTATCGACTTAAGTAGTACCGATTTAGGGCGTTGTGGGGGTGTTGCTTAACTTCCCCACACGTAACCGTACTCCCGAACCCAGAACTTTATTTTCGCAGACCATGCCTCGGTTCTGACACTAAGGTTAGAGCCGATTTGAAGAGTGTTCGATCCACTCCAAATAAGATCGATGGCGACTCCTAAAAATGCCGATGCGACGACATTCGGACCCCCCAGAGGGACGGTTGCGACATTACCATGAAAGCCCTTGGTCTGGAAACAACCTGCCATCCCAAAAGATCAGTTTCTGTCATGGCTCATCATCACAGAGAAAATATATACATGTGATAAGTTGCTCAAATGGCGATTTACAGGGACTGTTGCTTGCTTATTGTGTGATGCTGCTTTGGAAACTAGAGATAATTTGTTCTCTACTTGTTCCCGTTTTAAATTCCTTTTGCAGGGCTTTTCCAGTTGTTCACAACAAGAAAGGCATGGGATAACTGGGAAGCTGAACAGAAATGGGTTGTGGAAAACTTCAAGGGTAGATTAGTTAAAGCACATACTAGGAGAGTTATCTGGCGAGCTATGGTTAGTACAATTTGGAGAGCTAGGTGCAAGGCTTGTTATGCCTCTGTTCTGCGTACAAGGGAAGAAATGTTAAAGAAGGTGTAGGCTGATGTGGAGGTGATTGTTGGAGCTGATGCTATGGGACAATTTTGGATTCCTCTCTCATAAGTTTTGTTTGACTTTGACTATAGGTTACAATATATATTTTCAATATAATCATAGAGGTGTTTGTTTAGTCCCAGTTGGCAGGGGTGTTGCCAGCAAAGAACAATACTTGCTACCACCGATCCATAAAAAAAAGTATCAATATGCAATCATGTTGTTTGGATTTTAATGAAATGAAACTTACTTCAACATATGTCTAGTTTCTTTGACAAATATTTGTGAAAATAAGCTAAAGTTGTTATAAGCTAACACATTCATAATATATTGTTCTTCTAAAATTGGTTATACAAAGGAAACCCTGACCTTACCTTAAACTTTAATTTTGACGATAAAACTAGTGAGTTAGGTCGGGTTGGACGGGTGGGTCAGTTTGCGATTTGTTTTGTTCACCTCTAGATGTAACTAATATTAAGGCTAAGATACCTTAGGATATATTGGCAACCCCTAAGAAAGAAGAGGGTGTGTAACTGAAGGACTTGACAACATGAAACATTGCGTGTGTGGCTAGAATCCTATGGCTTCTACTCATGCATGGGTAGTATATTGGTAGCATGGATCAGTAAATACAAGATGAAGGGTTGATCTATCTAGGGTCTGCCAGTTACAGTAGTGGCCAGTGGGTTTGTGGATCTAGAGAAAACTACTGATAATAAGAGCCTAGTTAAGGAACATGATACTGACCGAGAAGCCAACCTACGTTGTCCAGCCAAGAGATCGCGGGCCAAAGCTGGAAGATCACGAACGGGAACTAGGACCTTTTGGGAGCCAACTTCAGGAGAAAGCGTCAGAGAGAGAACATAAAGTTTTGCTATGTGGATTCATGTCACGTTAAACGAAGCCGCGATAAAGATCGCGACTGTGAAACCAAGTTCACGACCACAAACTCAAGGTGCGATCTCTTGCCCTGTAGAGACTATACGACGAAGCTAAATATCAAGGGCCATCACGAGAGTGATCTTACAGTCCTTGGCTGTGAACTTGCTCGAGTTTTCCAGGTCCTATAAATAGAAGAGTTGTTGCACGTTTAAAGAGGAGTAGACTTTGAGAGAGAAAATTGGGGTTTTAGGCTGTCTTTAGAGAGAGAAACACATCGGGAGAGCTTAATTGAAGATCCAATCCACTCAAGGAGCAAGGAGAAGGTGCAATCCAAGGAGAAGAAGATGATTTCCACCATTCTTACTCTTCTTAGTTTGTATATTATTTCTCTCTCTATGGCTTGGATTCTTATGGTTGTTTTAGTAAAGATGAACCTTAGTTTATACTGTGTGGGTTTGTGTATGGATTTGTTTGTCTCATTGAATGTAAGCTTCATTTATGCTTGATTAAGCTTGGCTTATGTCTCCCACCTCTTCCCTACTATCCAACAACTGAGTCAACAAAAATAGGTGAGAGTTTTAGGGTTAGACTGAGAGTGCCTTAGCTAATTAGGGCTAGATGAATGATCTTAGAGTTCCTTTTACTAGAAGAGGTGACTGAACCCCTATTAGAGGAATGCCTTCCTGAGAAAATGCCAGAGTTGATGATTCGTGTCTATTTGTACATTTTTTACCCCCTTTATCCTTAGATGTTTGAGGTACTTTTACTCTATGAGGTTCGATTTTATGCTAGGTTGTTTTTAGTATGTTTAAGAACCTAGCAGGTGAAATCAACCCATGAAATGAAAGTTGGGCGAAAAGGGGCAGAAACCGGTCAAAAGGGAGCAACAATAGCAGTTCACGGTGGAGGCCAGAAGTTCATGGTCATCCGGACCGTGAGGAGGAGGCACAACTCGTGAAGAGCGAGGAGTCCAGAAGGGTTCTGTCCATCTCGCGGGCATAAACCAGTTCACGGTCACTCGATCGTGAAGGCCAGCTCCAGACTCTAAAGCACCTTAATGAAACGACGCATTTTTGCTCGACATCACGGGAGGGGCGGAGCCAGGATTTGGCGGTTGGGGGGGGGGGGGGGATTTCGTACTCTATAATCGTAAATGGGCATTAAAATTTATTAAGAAAATATTTTCAATATTATTATTACTTTTATTTTTTTAATGATTAAAGTAACTCAAAATAAGATCTAAAATTTCTAACATGATAGGTTCACTATGTAATAGAAAAATTAATTAAACTGCATTTCAATTTTCTAACACAATTTTATTTTCACTCAAAATAAATCAACACTAATATCATGGTCAATATAAATTATAAAATAAGCAAACAAATTAATGTGAATTTCAAAATTATGTAACCTATTTATTTTCAGAAGTGAAAAATAAATGCCTACTTATATTAGTATTTGAAAACTATTTATTCATTATCACTTTCCAACAATGAATTTAATCACATATGGCTTAAAAAGGAAAAAGGTGTGTATCACTTTTTAATCACGAAATTGTTCATATCTCACTTAAAAGGAAAATGTGTTATGGACATAATAAAAAAATGAAACAAAATTGTTCATATATCACTTAAAAGGTGTGTATGACTTTTTAATTACGAAATTGTTCATATATCACTTAAAAAGAAAATGTGTTATGGACATAATAAAAAAAATGAAACGAAATTGTCCATGTATCACTTAAAAGGAAAATGTATTATGAACATAATTTTAAAAAACAGGCTTTGAACACCTGATCTTTAAGACTCAAATGTTCTTGTTATCCGCTGGACGGCAACCAAATTAATATGATACCATTGCACACTAACATATTTAATTGTTCTTTAGTTTGTACGAAATTTTCAAGATACTCGAAACATTTGCACGGTCCGGGCCAGATACCATTGCACACTAACATATTTAATTGTTCTTTAGTTTGTACGAAATTTTCAAGATACTCGAAACATTTTCAAGATACCCCTGCATCGGTTCGGGCCAGATGTTCACGGTCGTGAACTGGGACCGTTAAACGGCGTCGATCTAGGTATATAAAGGGGGCTGAGATGAAAGAGAAAAAAGAGGAACCTAGTGAGAGAGACTTCTTCTTTTTCTTCTTCTTCTTCTTCAGATTTCTAGAGTGAGAAAGTGACAAACAAGAGGAGAAGAGAAGTTAGGGTTCATCCAAGAGCTAGGTTTTGGGAATTTATTCCTCCAAGGTTGATCTCCACACCACAATGAAGAAGGCAAACATCTCCAAGATGGTTTTCCCTCTTCTCCCTTGTATATTCCCTCTACTTAGCATGGAGCAGAGCTTTCTTTCACTTGGGTGTTTGTAAACCCTAGATACAATTATGTGAATGTTTGTATGGATTGAATGGCTTGTGTGTGGTTGTGTTTTAATACAAGTTATGAGGTATTTTCATGAAGATCTGTGTGTTCTTATGTCATTTTGACCTAGGTAGGAGAAAATCCCCTTCTTGTTAAGAGGCTTGTAAAAACTGGAATTCCTTAGCCAATTTTGTCACCTACCTAGGGTAAATTAGGGAAAATCTCTTAATACATATTAACACCTTTGGTAGGTTGTAATTTGGTCGTCCAAACTATAGTTCGGGGGTGAAGTAAGCAAGCCTTAGTCGATTGGGCCAAGAGAGCTACCTTGGTAGCTTGATTTGATATCCCTTGGCCTAGAGACCGAGAGAGTGACGGCTGTTCACTTGTTGCACTTCCCTGTGGTTTACAACCGGCTTTATCACACATTTGCATTCAATCCAGCAAATCATGATTGTTAGCTAGGGGGAGTAACACCATGGTGAAGCCTTCTCAATTAGTATTCACACCATTTACTTTTCTAATCGTCTTAGTTATAGATCGTAGTTTTAACCAAAAACCAATTGCTAGATAATGTTTCAAACTATCGAAGTAGAGGTACATGGACCGACTCGGGTTTGACTTATAAAACCTACTTGCCCTATATTGCACCTGGTTAAGGTTTATACTTGGGCTTTAATTGAGTTTTTTATTGTGATATTCAGGACGAGTCAGTTGATGCAAGTGTCATCGATCCATCGCTTTATTGTGATATTCGGTACATGGTTGCTTGCTTTATTTTTAGTTAGGTTCGATTAGATACTTCACCCAATCTTCTGATTTGATTAGATAGTAGTTCAGAGCGAAGTAATAATAAGTTTAAAGTTCCCTCGGAATACGAACGAGCCACTTTACGACATCCCTAGTTTAGTTATACTTGGCTTTGTTAGGATTGACTACTAAGTGTGATTTGACTTATAAATTTAAAGCTCGATCCAACACATCAGCTATGCATAGGAGAAATAGGAAGACATCACCAATAATACACACATCGATGATGAAAACTCGTCGAGCTCAAGTAGGGCTTCGCCTACTCACTATGGATCTCTAACTCGAGGTATGTGTAAAGCTCCAGCATAGCCTCATATTTATACATGTTACATAAGGGGATTTTTAGTCATTTTCTCCTAAATTCGGCCAAAACCTTCCTTGTATGACTTTGAACTCAGATTCTTTTGACTTGGGCATGAATTAATCTTGAAGAGGAAGTTTCTGTATGGCTTGGACCCGAACCGTGGCGGGATGAAGGAGGCACTGCCATAGGGTTTTCTTCTCTAAATTGGCTGGTTTTTTATGGCAACTTCATCTTGGGGGTCATTGGGCTGCTCCTAAAACTTCAACTCGCTTGGACTTCGTTTGACCCGTTTGCTCTTCAAAATACATTCTTTTGTCCATAACTTGAGCTTCTGATGTCATAATCCATCTCCATTTGAAATGGGATGCCCAATTTGCAACTCTCATAGGAAATGGGATGCCCAATTTGCATTAAGATCCCACCAAGGGAAAAATCTAAATTATCATATTCTACCTCATACGCTTTGGTTGGGTCGGGAAACACCAAGATTGGTTCTTCCATCACCACTTTCTTCAATGCCTTGAACACTTATGGGAATTGTGACATCCAGTCTCTTAACTTGTTCTTGTTGAGGACTCTGTCATGGGTGTTGCAATGTTGGAGAAGTCTTTGATCAAACACCAATAGTAGTTCACCAATCTGAGGAAGGAGAGTCGTTTGGTGGCTCTCACTCCTTGATTTCTTTCACCTTTGACCCATCCATCTTCAAACTTTCCTCCTCCATTGATGTGCCAATGAATGACACTTCGGTAACGACAAAGTCACACTCTCTTTCTTCATGAACAATTGATTTTCTCGTAGCACTTCCAAGACTTGCCACATGTGCTTGATGTGGTCGTCGAGGGTGTTGTTATACACCATGATTTCGTCCAAGTACACCATAAAAAATTAATCCAAGACGAGCTTAAACACTTGATTCATGAGATTTCAAAAGGCGACAAGAGTGTTGATCATTCGAAATGGTATAATTAGAAACGCATATGAATCATACCTCATCACACATGTTGTTTTTGGCTTGTCTCATTCTGCTATCCTCTCGTGATTGTATCCCAATCGGAGATCGAAGTTGGTGAACCATCATGAAACTCCAAGTTGATAAGATGCTATGTTGGGGGCTAGCCACTTATTCCTTGCGATGATGTGGTTGAGTGCTTGTTAGTCGATGCACATCCGCATTGACCCATGTTTCATCTTTCATAACAACACGGTTGCTCCAAAGGGAGACTTTGAAGATTGGATGTATCCCACATCCAATAATTCCTTCAGTTTCTTCCTTAGCTCCTCCAATTTTGGAAGTTACATGCGAAAGGGAGCCCCGATCTCCAACTTAATTTATGGTCAACTTCCCTCCTTGATGAAAGTTTTTGGGAAGCTCTAAGGTCATCACGTCTTCAAACTCTTATATGCTCCTTATTTGTGGATTTTCTCCATTTTTAGGCGCCAACGAGTGTTCTTCCATCTCCATCTTCATCATGGCTAAGAATGTGGGCTCCCTTCTCTTCACACCTCTTGATACCTGCATGGCAGAAAAATTTTATGGGGTAGGGGATTCTTCTCTCACCATTTGGTATTGCACAAGCTTTCCCTCCGTCGATGATGGAAATGGTTTTGGCAAAGAAGAATGGGACATCTCGGACGTTGTTCATGAAGTCGATTCCAAGGACTATGGGGTGATCTCCCATTGTGACAACATGGAACTTTGCTTCTCCTTGACAACCACCGAGTGTCATTGGGACATTGTGTGCAACACAGTAGATTGGTATGGGTTATATTTAACGTTCTTCAACCATCCTCTCTTCTTTTCGAACTTGATTCCGAGTCTGGCTGCCTCCTTAAAGTCGAGAAAGTTGTCGTTGGCTCCCACGTTGACCAGAGCCTTGATGTCTTTGTTGTTGACTCTTGTTTCCACAAAACATTGACATATCTTCTTGGCGGTGGATATGTCGACCTTGACGTTGATTGCACTCGACGCTCGCAAGGAGCTCATCTTTGATTATTCTTCCTCCTCTTCCGCCTCGTCTCCATACAACATGGAAGCTGGTAAACTTTTTTCCCGAAAATCACAAACTATGTGTGAGCCTTGGAAAAGAAAGCAAGAGATGGGTTTGTCGTCCCTCCCTCCCTTACTTACTTTGTTAGGAGCGTCCTTCTGTAGCTTGTTGATGGTGATCTTCACACTATTAATCGTCATGTGTCCCAATTCTTCTCATAAGCGTACACGAAATCAAAGTCTAGGTTTCTTCAAGCGACTGCACTGCATGCATACACAGGTTGAATCTTTCATTTGTATACTTGTATAATTCACTTTGTCAAAGATTGGATTAAGAGTTTTAAAATTCATCCTCTTTTCTCGTGCATGATTATAAGCACATACATCGGGATGATGCATTGTGTGCTTCAATTTATGATAATGTCCTTTCCTCTTCGAATTCATCTAATTCAACTCAACATGAGTTTTTCCCACAGAAAACAGATGGGTTTAGAAATACCCACGCATGTTCATTGGCCCAGTTCCATGAAAAATGTTGTCTAGTAATAAAAGAAATCTTAAGATAAAGGATGGGATCACCATTGTATTATGTCTGGTCCCAAATATCAATTTGTTAATTTTTCTTCGACATTTATAAAATTCACGAGACAAAGATCTGATCACATTATGTTCAATCCAGTATGATCTGGTCCCAAAGTCGACTTGGTCGATGCACACTCCAATACGACTACCCAACTAACATAATAAGATATAAAAAATGTCTTGGGTTAGGGTACAAAACCATAATGGATGGCTAAAATTGAGAGGAAAGTGATTTAATGACCATTTTTTCAAAGGAGGGAGGAGAGAAAGTTTGGTGAGATAGCTAACTGGATTTTTCGGAGCTGACGTCGATCTCTAGGCAGCAGCTACTACACTTTTCAAAATTTCTACTAATATTCAACTGAAAATATCTCATTCGTTTTACATCAAATTTCAAAATTGTTTGCATAGCAATATAGTATTTTTTGTGCTTTACGAGACAGATCTCCATTTTGAAATTCTTTAAACAAAAAAATTTGAGGCCATCATACAACTGTCATATTTCCACTCACAGTGATTAAAATGAACGGATGTAGATTGAGTTTTGTAGTAAAATGATTTGCACTCTATCCTTTCCTTTGTTACAATAAGTTAGAATTCAAACTATTTATTTATTCGGAAATGATTATTAAATGTCATTTCTAACAACAGATTATTAAATCAGAGAACGGCTTATTGGTTTGTCGACACTCGACCGGCTCCATTATCGCGCCTTGTCGAGTCATTTTTAGTGGCACTCACTCGGCCAACCGCATCAACGCAACACAGCAAACCAGAAGGGAAAGGGATGGAGGTTGGAGGAGTGAGAGGCTTTCGAATTTCTTTCCTTTCGGCTTGGTAGTTCTATTGCTCTTCTTCTTCCTTCCGACTCCACACAGTAGTACTAATCGCACGATAAACAACTACAAAACGCCAAAAACCACAACCACCAACGAACAGTATAACCCTTTCTGAAGACGAGCTCTTAGTTACGTGACAAATCTGCCGCTCTTAGCATCTTCTTCATCCAAAGATACCATCTTCGGTCTTTCCCCTCATTGGGTATCTCCCATTCCCCATCAGTTATTTAACTATATTTAGTCCCTTCTTCGTCTTGAATTCCATTCCCTTCAATTTCTCCGCCTTTCTCTAGGCCGGCACACAGAAGCTGAAGAAGTAGAATTAGCAGCAGAAGAAGAAATCGGAGGGGAATTTTCCTGTTTGAGCTTCTTCAGAGCTATGGCCGCTTCTTCGATTCTGTTTCCCGCGAATTCCGTGACTGGAACCAGAAGTTGGGGGAAATCTGGATTCCTGTTTTCCGGGCGGCGACGTTCCGTGGCTCAGGCTGTGAGGAAGGCTCCTGGGTCGGTTTCTGTTCGCTCTGCTTTGGACTCCTTGGAGGCGAACGTCTCCGATATGAGTGTTAATGGTAATTCTCAAAATTCTGCGTGACATTCAATCTGAATTTGGGAAGACTTTGATGTGAGTTTTTTTTATTGGGTTTGAGGGGTCTTTCGTTAGAAGAGCTTGAATTGAAGCATTTTGCTGGGTCGTGAGTGGAGAATTTCCAGTCCTTCGTCTTATTTTGATGGAGAAGGATGGTTTCTATGTAGGATTCTCACATGCTTGAAATTTCCAATCGTAGAATGATGCTTTGTGTTGTTTGCGGTGGGTGGATGTAGACTATGTTCTTCTACTGCTTACACGTTGAGGATTCGGTTTTAAGAATGCAGTGTTTTCTTACAAGTTTTGAGTATTGTTCCTCTGAGTTCTTAACTTGCTTTTCACCGATGGTATCGCTGTTTGCAGCTCCGAAAGGGTTATTCCCACCTGAACCCGAACATTATAGGGGGCCTAAGCTGAAGGTAGCTATAATAGGCGCCGGGTTAGCTGGGATGTCAACTGCTGTGGAGCTGTTGGATCAAGGGCATGAGGTGGACATATACGATTCGAGGTCCTTCATAGGTGGTAAAGTTGGTTCATTCGTTGATAGAAAAGGAAACCATATCGAAATGGGACTCCATGTCTTCTTTGGCTGCTACAACAATCTCTTCCGCTTGATGAAGAAGGTAAAACAAGAGGCTGACAACTGTTGCTAGTATCTTAGTTCTAGTGGCTAAGTAGTTCTTCTGTCTGTAGTATCATAGAACATGTCGCCCTTCACTTTTCTGATGAATTCAGTTCCTTCAACTGATGTAGGTTATGAGAGTAACATGTTCCATCGCTGAAAAACCATAATACTCGCTTGTTCTGTTCATGGGGTTTAGAGTTTAGACACGTCTTAGTTGGTACTGGGGGTTTCCTTAACAGTTGCCTTATGATACCTATGGTTGAATGTAGGTGGGAGCTGATAAAAATTTACTGGTGAAGGATCACACTCACACGTTTGTGAACAAAGGGGGCGAACTTGGAGGTATGGTGGCTCCTTATCTAGATATGGAGTTTGCTTGCTAAACATATGTTGTACTTGGACTATGATTGACTTAAATAACTACAAATTTTTATTTGCAGAGCTCGATTTTCGATTCCCTGTTGGAGCTCCATTGCACGGGATCAACGCATTCCTGACCACAAATCAACTCAATGTAATTCTAAATTTGGATGAAAATGTTATCTATTGGGGAAAATTGCAGTCTGGAATTGGAGAGATAAAGCATTATGATAGTACAAACTGCCTCCCCCAGGCTGCTAGATGTCACCGTATAACTATGACGACATTTGGTTTCTAATATCATGGTGCCATTTGGTTGCAGACCTATGATAAAGCAAGAAATGCCGTGGCTCTAGCCCTAAGCCCGGTCGTGCGAGCCCTAGTAGACCCGGATGGAGCAATGAGGGATATAAGGAACTTGGACAGCGTAAGACACTAGCATATGCATAGCTTTCTTATCTAACAGCTGCTGCATAATTATACCCTTAAAGATCTAGCATTCTAATCTCCCTTCTCTCCAGATAAGCTTCTCCGACTGGTTTATATCGAAAGGAGGCACACGGACGAGCATCCAACGAATGTGGGACCCTGTGGCTTACGCCCTTGGGTTCATCGACTGTGACAACATGAGCGCTCGTTGCATGCTCACCATATTCTCTTTGTTCGCCACAAAAACCGAAGCTTCCTTGCTCAGGATGCTCAAGGGGTCGCCTGACGTTTTCTTGAGTGGCCCCATAAGAAAGTACATAGAAGACAGAGGCGGGAGGTTTCATCTGAGGTGGGGATGCAGGCAAGTGCTCTACGAGACTTCTCCAGATGGCGGAACATACGTGACTGGTCTTGCTGTTTCGAGAGTACGTCTCTCTCTGGCTCTCCTCAATTGAAAAGGATTGGTTCTATTTTGCCTAAGGATGGCTAACCGGTTTCGGTTTTCTGGTTAATCAACTGATTTAACAATATGTGAAAGGGTTTTGGGTTTTATCATTTATGTTAACGAAGACAAAATGAAAGTTGGTTTATACCAAGTGTGAATAAGTTTTTCGGTTTCCAGTAAACTGTTCATATCTTTCGTTTTGGCAAAGTGATAATGGTTTCCAAAGTATGAACTCCATGATGGTTTTCAATTCTCGGGTTTTGTTTGCTTGATTTGACCGACCCGGAATACTGCTCCTAAATTTTTGCTATTTGGATTTTAATGAAATGACTGTTTTCTTTGAGCTTTTTGCAGGCTACTAACAAGGAAACTATCAAAGCTGATGCTTATGTTGCAGGTTGATGAATTCTTCTTCCTTATGATGCTCTCTTTGGTACTTTCCGCCCCAATGGTTGTCCTAAATTGATTCCACTTTTCTTCTGCAGCATGCGATGTCCCTGGGATAAAGAAACTGCTCCCTAAGGAATGGAGGGAGTCAAAATTCTTTGACAACATCTATGAGTTAGTGGGGGTGCCTGTTGTCACAGTTCAACTTAGATACAATGGCTGGGTTACTGAGTTGCAGGATCTCGAACGATCAAGGTGAGTGCGACTGACTCTCTTGCTTAATTTGAAAGTGTGGACAGGTTTCCTTGTTTCATTCCTTCCTGACTTCGGTTTCCATTCACTGGAAGAAGGCAATTGAGGCGAGCTGCAGGGTTGGATAACCTTCTGTATACACCGGATGCAGACTTCTCGTGTTTCGCTGACCTAGCTCTCACTTCTCCTGAAGACTACTACATCGAAGGGCAAGGTTCACTGCTCCAGTACGAAACAGAACTCTTAAACTCCTCATTTAGACATTTACTTGAATGAATCAGGTGTCGATTATATGCTGAATGTAATGACTTCAACGAAAATCTGTCTCTTTCAGGTGCGTTCTAACGCCAGGTGATCCATACATGCCTCTAACGAACGACAAGATCATAGAGAGAGTCAAGAAGCAGGTTCTGAGTTTGTTCCCATCGTCCCAAGGCCTGGAAGTCACCTGGTCATCTGTAGTGAAAATTGGGCAATCGTTGTACCGAGAAGGACCGGGCAAAGATCCATTCAGGCCCGATCAGAAGACTCCCGTGAAGAACTTCTTCCTTGCTGGCTCATACACAAAACAGGTTTAAAAAAAGTCTATAACTTTTGGTTCCTAGCTTTATAAATCTTGGCACTCCAGAATGTTTTCTTCTAACAGTTTGTTGTTTCCTAATTTGATCAGGATTACATAGACAGCATGGAAGGAGCAACATTGTCCGGCAGGCAAGCTTCAGCCTTCATTTGTCAAGCAGGGGAAGAGTTGGTCGCACTAAAGAAGACGATAGCAGCCATTGATGAATCTCAAGGAAGCTCAAACTCTGCCTCGGTCCCCGACGAACTCAGCCTTGTATAACACAAAAGTTGGTTTCTTGGTTCATCTAGTATAATCATGCCCCATCCATACAACAGAAACGTCATGTAGCCTGTAATTCGCCCACCATTATCAAGAAAAGGAAACTCGTTTCCATTATTGGAATAGTACAAGCATTTTTCATACAAGCATTCCCTCTACTTGATCAACTGGTAGCCATCCTCAGCTTCTTTGTCAATGGCGGCCTCGGCAGCTTCCATTTCCTCATCGAAGAAAATGTCCCACTTCCCTTCCCACTTGATGAAGAATTCCGTGTCTTCAAAATACTTCACCCTGTGAACATCTCCCGCCGGAGTAAACAGATAATCGCCGGCGACGAGATCGTACTTGGCTTCCTTGGTCAAGTTCCAGACCCTCTTGCTACCTTTCATCACCAGTAGGTCGTGGCCGAAAGTGTGGTGGTGCGCCGGCTCCACGCTGCCGGCTTTGAAGCTGACGATCGCCGAGGTCGGGCTCTCTCTCACGATCTTCATCGCTCCTCCGGGGATTATCTCGATCGGGTCCAGTTTCCTGCTCTTCGCCAAGCAGCAGAGCGCGCACGGCGTCAATTTCTCCTCCGCGGCGGCGGAGGCGGAGGCGGCGCCGATTTTGGGCATTTCGATCAAGGAATTGTCAAGGAAGGATTCGATTTCGTCGCTCCAGGGCTTGAGGTTGTTCGCCGGGCAGGGGGCCTTGAAAGGGGTTGTGAGCCACGTGTCCAGGATCTCGATGGCGGATTCCGGCGGGGTCGAGATCCCGGAGACGGCGAGGACGTTGGAGTTGTTGATGGATCGGGCGTTGACGGCGTCGGCGGGGGAGAGACACGTGGCGGCGAAGACGCCGAGGAACTTGTTGGCGAAGATGGAGACACCGGCGCCGGTTCCGCACGCGACGAGGCCGCGTACTTCGGGGGAGCCGCTGGCTGCGGAGACGCGGCGGCCGACCTCGGCGGCGATGGAGTAGTAGGAGGAAGTGCCGAGGTCTTCGACGTCGATGTTGCCGAGGGACTTGAGATGGGCGACTAGAGCGTCTTTGAGAGGGCGGCCGAAGTCGTCGGCCCCGGTTATGATTTTGAGCGGAAGGGGAGGCGGAGCGGCGGGGGATTGATCGGCCATGAGTTGCGGTGGCGGGGATTCAGCGGCGGCGAAGTAGTGAGTTGTGGCTTTCACTGGATGAGTCGAGAAGGAGCGAATATAAAGTAGATATTTTATTACATCACACCGTCCCCTCTTTTTTGTCGTCTGTGTTTTTGCTTCTTTTTAACTTTGCAGTTTTACATTAATTAAGAGATCAACTTGGACAACCTGTTGTCTAGATTCAGAATCTGGTGCGCTGTGACAACTCAAATCACAGTTGTTTCGTCAATTTTTACATTTTTCTCGGAATAGGTTAGCAAGGGACGGATATGGTGACAAGGGGTTGTCAGATTCACAATCAAGGATATTTTTGGCATGAAAAAAAGAAATATATTAATTATCTCTTTTATATTAATTATATTGGAAAATAAAAACTCATATTAAATATAATTTTTTTTGAAATTTAAATCTTATACATTAATATCTCTATCTATCTCTCTCTCTTCCTTTCTCTAGCGGCCACTCCGCATCGACCGGCAAACTTTTTCTCCGGCGAATTCTCTCCGGCAGACTCCCTCCGGCAACCTGAAAAAATGTACCAATGCGTTAAAAAGTGTACCAATCTATTAGTCTACTGGTAATTAATATACCAGTGCTAGTGGTACGCTACCAGTACGTTAAAAAATGTACTAGTACTAGCGGTACCAGTAAAAAATGTACCAGTACTAGTGGTACGCTACCAGTACAACGCTACCAGTAGAGAATAACACAACGCTACTAGCACTGGTAGCGCTACCACTAGCATTGGTAGCGGTACCAGTAGAGAATAACAAAAAAAAAAAAACAGATGATAGTGGTACCAGATGATAGGGGAACCACTGGTATTGGTACCAGTGAGTAGTGGTAGCGTACCAATAGCATACTAGTGGTATTGGTACCAATAGCGCTTAGAGACTATCAGATCTGGAAAAATATAGGGACGAGGAAAGAGGGAGGCAGGGAAGAGTCTTGACCTCGCGGCGGCGGCATAAAAATGGTGGCGGGGTCAGCGTGGCGGCAGGGCGGAGAGAGGGGGAGGACAGCGGCGCGGCAGGGCGGCGGGGACAGCAGGCGCGGTAGGGCGGTGAGGACACCCGGCGCGGCGGAGATCAGGGGTGGCAGTGGGCATGGGAGAGGAAGAGGGAGCTGCGGTTGTGGTAGGGTTGTGGCGGCGGAGAGAGGGGGATGAGAGAGGGGGAGGAGAGACGGTGATGTCTACAGGAGAGACGAAGGATGGAGGAGTTAGGGTTTTTGTTCTTTTTATATGGTAGGGTGAATGATTGGGTGTGGTAAATTTTTACCCTTCCAAAAATATCCTTTCTTTAATCTTAACCATTAATTTAAAAAAAGAAGAAAGAGACAGGAGAGAGAGCGTATCCAAGGGCTGTGAAGTGGGTTGTGAATCTGAGGGGTTGTCACCGTATCTCGTCCCGGTTAGCAATTATCATACAACCGGATACAATTATCAGTTTATACAGATTTTGACAAAACATATGAGAAGTGAAAAACCATCGATATATAATCTATCTTAAAATAATCTACATATAATTTTAATCTATATTTTAATAAAATACTACATTGCAAACAAAATAAGAAATCAACATATTTTTTTATCGGTTTTAACTACTGCTTTAGCTGGTGATATTCCAACCGATTTTTATCCTATATCGGTTGGACTGGGTTGTACTAACTGCCATCCCAGTGGTTTTGACAACCATGCTACAAAGGTTCCTCTGTGGTCATAGTTGTCATCCCAAAGCTCTGGAGGAATTTTCACAGGAATAGTGGTAACAATAACTTAGATTACTTTCGTGTATTCATCAAATACATATCATATTTAAATAAGTGTGACAAATTGACATCTTTTTATATTTTTTTAAGGCCTGGTGCATTCACTCACCATAAACACATTGAAAAACATTTCTACGGTGAGCTATGGTCATTGATAGGGGTGTGCAAATGGAGTGGTTATTATGACACTGTTTTCTCCCCCCGCTACCAAGACGAAGAGATCCATTCGTCGGAGCCCGATAACAAACGTCATTTCAAACGTCTTTTTTGGCCAGTCAAACCATCTATTGATGGTTTTGGATTTTGTGTCTCTGTGATGCAAGTGGATGGAACATTCCTTACCGGGAAGTACAAGGGTTGTCTCCTGATTTCCAATGGAGCGGATGCAAACAAACAAGCATTTCCTTTAGCCTTCGCCATTGTTGAGGAGGAGAATACCGAAAGCTATGCATGGTTCTTCAGACAAATACACCTCCACGTCGCTATGAGGACCAACTTGACAATCATCTCTGATCGCCACGTCGGGATCAGAGCTCCCATCTTAGGGTTGGATTCAAACTAGAAGTGGTCCCAGAGGTGTTCATACGACACTTCAAAAGCAATTGGAACCATCATGTCAAGCAGAAGAAGCATGCTGATAATATATGGTGGACCGGTTATCGGTATACCGTTCACGACGTGGGAGCACTCGATTACCGATACCAATTTGTAACCGGTTAACCGGTTACCGAATACCCGGTTACTAGTTATACTGATGACACGCCAAAACACAACACCAAACTGCGACCAAGTGTAATCGCAGTCCGGGAATCCAGTAAAGTGGCAAGTCCTATTATCAACCCGGGGTCTAGATCTACTGCTTACTCCGTGATTATCTATTATCTAGCCAACTAAGTCAAGTGATTGTTGTTTTAAGCAAAAGCAGAAAGAAAGCAGGAATTGGTACGGTTTTCTCAAGCAAAGAAGAGTCACTCGGGAATGAGTCCCCCTAGCTCCTTAGTTAGGTCTCAATTGTAATTACCCTGGGTTGATTTACTGTTGATTAGACTGCGGAAGATCCGACAGTAGCTTGGAATCTCTTAAACTGACCAAGCCCTCTCAGTCTAACTACCTGGCAGACGACTAGTCTTCATCGGGATAGAAAGCTGAAGCAATAAGCACAAAACTCCACTATTGGAATTGGATTCCAGTACAAAGCAGTAAACTGGCTAACTCTCGTATAGCCAATCTCCTACTACCGAATGAAGAAGCTCTAACAACCTAATCATATTCTATCTATCTCAGGTTGCAGCAGAAATCAAGAAAAGCTAATCAGACTTCAATCAATTCAATAAAACATCCATCATTCGATTAAAACCAAACACTATAATCATCCCAAGTCATTACAATCAAATCCCTAACACATGGAACTAGGGTTCTTCATACCCAAGTGAGAGAAGGGTTCTACTCCATAGAGAGAGAGAGGAAAACAGAATACAAAGCAGTCATAATCATAACAATGGGAAGAATCTGCTATGGGATGATGATTTCCACTCCTATGACGATCTCCAAGCTCGATTTGATGAAACCTAGCTCCAAGATAGCTTCTAGGATGTGTTCTTCGTACTTTCTCTCTCTAGGGCTCTATTTTTGCTCTGAAAATCCGATTCCCTCACTTGTGGCCCGAAATTGGGTAAAAACCAGAAAATCCCGATCACACAGGCAGGCCACACGGCCGTGTGGCATACCCAGTTGCCCGTGTGAGGTCAAAACGCCGCGTTCCGATTATGTGGGTTTCAGGCTTCCTGCACGGCCAGGGGCACACGGCCGTGTGGCATGCACAGTCTGCCCGTGTGAAGCCTCGCAATATCCCACACGGCCACATTTCTCCTTCACACGGCCGTGTGAGATTTATTCCTGCCCGTGTGAAGGCTCGCACAATCCCACACGGCCACATTGGTCACTTGCACGGCCGTGTGGGTTTTGTGTGTGCCCATGTGGCTTCCTCAGCGACTTGCCTCGCGCCCGATCTTCGTCCAATCGACCCCGAACTCGCTCCTAAACCTTCATTCACTTACTAGGGCCTGAAATATCACAAGCAAGCACAACCTAGCGAGAAATCGGCCTAAAACACGAGAATTATCATCTCAAACGGCTCTAGAATAGGGGTAAAAACATGTGCAATTAACAGTTTATCAACCGACTAACCGCGAGACCCACCCTCTCCTCTCTTTCTCATTCCCGCTACCAGACTCTCTCTCTCCCCAACCCTCCCCAGACCTCCTCTCTCTCTCTTTCACCTCTCCCCAGTCCCCAACCCCTCTTAGACCTCCTCTCTTTCTCGATTTCCTCTCATCAGAGCCGTCCCATGATATTTGGAGGCCTTGTTCGAAAATTTAACATGTGACTCCTAATTTTTTTCTCAATAAATTTATTAAAAAATTATAAAGTACATAAGTTCATAAAATAATTTCAAAATGAATAAACAATCTCACTTCCTGTTTGACCAAGAAACCAAGCCCAAATTCTCACTCCTAGCAGGGAGGGAGAAAAGTAAATCTGGAGGGAACAAAAAATGGATATAGAGCAAAAATTGAATGGGGAAATGAAAATAATATAAATTGATCGAGAGGTGGGTGTGGGTCTATCTAATGAATCGTGTAGGCCCTATTCCAAAATTGAGACATGATCCAAATTGACTTTTAACTATAATAAAACTAAAATGATTATAATACCATTATTCAAAATGTAATATCTTTCTTTATTGTTTAAATTAAAATTATCTATTATCTCTCTCATTTTCGTATTCTCCATGAGATCTTTTTCAATGGTTATTATAGCTAAAATTATCTATCAATCATACACTAAAAAAACAACCTGCAATATTCGATCGGTAACTAACGAATCTAAGTGGAGGCCCCTAATATTCGGAGGCCCTGTGCCGGAGGGCGGGCTGGCACACCCTCTTGGCCGGCCCTGCCTCTCATCTACCCAACCCGACTCCAATCGCCGCCCACCGCTTGATGTCACCTTCCTCTCTCGATTCAAATCCAGATCTCCAGCCGACACGACAGTTCCTCCGCCATCTCAAGCTTCCCCAACCTGATTGGTGGCCTTTTCTGAGTCACGAATCAGCGGCGGCGGCAAGGAGAAAGAGGAGATGGGTGAGGCGACAACCATCCCGCCGCCATCTCGTTGTAGCCCTCCCCTCGCTCCTGCCGCTCCCACCAGATCTGGAAAGATTGAGTTTTCCTTCTCTAGTCCACGTGCTCAGATCTGGAAAGATCAAACCTCTACTTCGGCTCTTCGACAACGAATCGACGACGGCGCATCCTTGGAAGGCGAGGTCGCGAACTGGGTCGAATAGAGGTAGAGCGGTGGAGAGGGAGCCGGGGTCGGAGAGGGAAGGCGAGGTTGCGGAGAGGTGGAGGCGGCGTCGGCGTTGGACAGGGAGAAGGGTTGGGGTGGAATTTGAGCGAAGGGAGGCTGTCGGACAGGGAGAAGGGTGGTTGGATCGATAGATTTGTTTAGGGTTTCTGTCACTCCACTCCACCCCTCGATGCCGGTATCAGTATACCGGGAAACCGTCGGTATTTACCGATAGAGGAGCCGGTATACCAAAATCCTTCGAGACACTGCCGAATACCAATACATCCCGGTTATCGGTACGGTTATCGGTTAAACCGATAACCGGGAAACCGATTACCACCCCTAACAATGCGCCACTTTCTTAGACGCTTTATAAGGAGATGCATGCCTAAGGAAATGGGGTCTTAAGCGATTATCTACAAGGTTGTCGCATGTTGTTTGCCCAACCCACCTTATTATTAAGGCAAAATACACTTTCATAGCCATAACTATTCGCGTTGTGACAAATATAGCCACTTTTTGAAAAATACACTCGTATAGCCATTCCGTCCAAAACTTTAACGACAACATCTTAAATGCTGATTGTACTAACGTTTTCTGAAGACGTGGCACTTTTTTGTTTAAATCAATCCTAGATGGAAAGTTTCCTTTCTTATTATTATTATAATTACACTAAAAAGTATAAATAAAAATAAATAAAAATTGAAAATCGTCCTTCATCATCTTCTTTTACCCTTCTTTCCATCTACCCAACCCCGCAGACCCATCCCGATTCTCTTCCCCATCGTCCATACATCCACGGCCTAGATCATCTCCCACGGTAGAGATCTCTCAAACGCTTCTTCCCCTGATTATGATTCTAATTCCTCCAATAATGGCGGCGGGGAGCGGGGCTCGTCTCTGCTGCTGAAACCCTACAGTAGGTACGATGCGCAATTGCTTGCTATGCAGAGCAACTTGAATGCCTACGAGATTGCGGAGCTCCGTTGTGGAGGAGAAAAGGGACGAAATTGAGAAACTGTTGACTGAGAATGAAGAGCCGTGGGGGTGGTGGTTTGGAGCTGAAGAAGGTCGTCGATCCGTGGACGTCGACCATCCAGATCTCGCCGCCGAGGAAGTTTTCCTTGGAGCTAGGAGGAGGCCAAGGAGTCACCAGCAGCCAAGGAGTCAAGGTCGCCAACTCCAACAATCTCCTCCGACGCTGCCACTGTCGCGAAACTCCGCGATTTATTCAGTTCCTTCTGACTTCACCATTGGATCGATTTATCCCGTCGCGAAAGTCGTTGTGGACTTTGCGAGAATTACAAAGCGGTGACGGTGACCAACAGGACTGACGGCCGTTCCTCCTCTTCTCTTCTCTCCTCGTCTTGTTCGATCTGGCCTCCCCTTTCCTCTCACATCTTGTCGGCGACAATTCCATATCGAAAAATTGAAGAACCCTAATCGCCATTGAACTTACTCCTTGAAAAATTTCAGATCCAGAAACTGAAAAACCCTAATTGGGGCACCTGCCACCATTTTCACCATCAAATCCTCATTGAAAATCTTTTATTTTGGTTTTTGGTAAAAATTAATTATTTCATGTTAAAAATTACTTTTAGTATGACGTGGCATAAAGATGTCCAATTGGCGACGATGTGTCGTTCAGGTGGCATCCACCTCAGCGACACGTAGATGTTATTGACGGTGTTAGTGACGATGTTAAAGTTTGTAACAGAAATGGCTAAAATTGTTAAGCAAGTTTGAAAAAATGGCTATATCTGTGTATTTTTTAAAAAGTGGCTATATTTGTCACGACGCGAATAGTTATGGCTATGAAAGTGTATTTTGCCTATTATTAAGAAAAATAATGAAATGTTATAACTAAATAATTATCTATTGTGTTATGGAAATCATGAATGGGTACGAGAAGTTTACCTACAACCATAAGCTTGGCCTCTTAGGGGATGATTGATTGGCCAATCCTTGTCGGGACGTTGGACCGGTGCAATCCATGGCAGATGCTCTCAAGCCCAAAATTGGATGATGAACATCGCCCCACCAACCTCCTTCACAGCTTTGAGAGATGCATTACACAAATCATGGTAGATATCAGCTAGGCAAGCGGTTGGCCAGCTCAAATTCCCCATCTCATCCCAATCACCAAGGAGGATCCTCAGTCACCCACAACTAATTAAATTGTTGGATTACTTGGGGAAGAACACTCCTCCGATCATGCCTATGAGATAGAAACGAGCATATCTTTCCTTCACCGCCTTTGGACTTTCCTTAGTTAGAGGGCTCCCACCTTTTGCAGGGTCGTGCAAGTCCTTGACATGCTTTGTCAACCAAGTAATTGATACTTGGTTCTTCCTCAATGGTGGCAAGCAATCCTCCGTATCAACGCTTCCCTTGACTGGCACTCGGAACCCCAACACGCTGTGGATAAAATGCTCCCAACCAGTCATCCCGCCAACATCCGGTTGTGAAAGATCGCTAGCACACACCACATTGTCGTCGATGGGCAGATGGGTTAGGACGACGATGTCCTTTAGTGTGATGGTGCACTCTCCTTCTCGATAGTTGAAGCAATGTGTCTCCTTTCGCCATCTC
This sequence comes from Linum trigynum, assembly GCA_964030455.1. NCBI lineage: Eukaryota > Viridiplantae > Streptophyta > Magnoliopsida > Malpighiales > Linaceae > Linum > Linum trigynum. Next base: position 35,045,378 of record OZ034813.1, on the reverse strand, counting down.
TCCACCAATGCGATGATGAGTTGAAGGTCGATCTTTATCCCTAAAAAGTGCCTAATCAACTCCAACCTCGCCCTTTTAAGAAAGGACAAGATGACGTCGTTCCATGGGAGCACATTGGTCGTACCCCTACAACGGATTATGTGGTATGCATCCTAGCGAAAAATTTAACTTTCACCATAAATTTATGATATAATAAATAATTATAATCTATTATAACAAACAATTTAAAGCAAGAAAATCAAGGTTTTTTCCAATATATATATATATATATAAATATTTGAAATTAATAACTTAATTTTGTACACACATAAATCAATGTAAATATTTTGTAAACCGTATTGGTTGTTTTCAATAATTTAATCCAATACAATGCAACTCTTGTTAGACTCTTAGAAGAGGTATACATCTCCTTAGAAACACAACATTTTTGACAGAAAAATGGACGAGGATCGCTTAAAACCCGACTTTCCCAGGAAATGGGGGATCATGATAATCTCTTAAGCCTCATTTCCTTAGGCATGCATCTCTTTATAAAGAGTCTAAGTAAATGACGTATTATACTAGCCCAAACCATTAAAGATAATCAATACGATATAAAATATCAAATTTATTTTTATAAACCACTAAGTACGTTAACAAAATAAAAAAATGACAAATGAGGAAGTGTTATTTGTACCCGATGATCGTTCCAAACATCTCTTGAACGATTGTTAGGTTGGTCGTACAACACGCTAGGATCAATCGGTCATTGATCAACATGATATTGTTGGTTGTATATATCCACGTCGTCTCCAACCTACGAGATAACAACAACAAGGTTAATTAGTGAGTATATATATTAATTACAAAAATTATAACAACAACAAAAATTTGGTAAAATGAGTACGTACCGCTTGATAGTCATCATGGAAAATACCTTGTCTTAGCACCAATCATCCATTTTTTTCAATGAGTCGGATAGAGTTTCGACGGGTTTTGAGGGAAAACCAAAGACCATTATCTGGTTTTCCTAGATTTTGGGAGGGGGGGGGGATAATTTTAGAGAGAAAGAGAGAGGGTGTGAAAAAATTGGAGAGGGTGTTGTATAGCAAGGGGCGGTTTTGTAATTTTCACACCACAGAAACCGCACCCCTAAGGAATGATTCGCGTTAAACGAGGTATGAAATCGCTCTTTCCGCTTGCGGTCTTTAATCCCTGATGCGGATTGTTGCGTTGGTGCGCGGTCTGCCGTTGAATCGCTTCTTTATCAAAAGGTTAGGAAAACCGCCGCTTCCCAGCTGCCCCTAACGAAGACCGTGTCGTCCGCACACGGTTTCCCTCTAAACCGTATCCTCCGTCTGCGGTTTCCACACAAACCGTCCCTTGAGCGTGCGATTTTTAATTAAGGGTGCTAGTTTTGAAATTAGTGTGGGTTGGATGCTATTTTTGTAAATTTTTTTAAATGGTGCTATTCCTGAAAAATTCCCGCCGTTTTCTTGGTAGATTTTTTTTTTTTTGAAGATAAATTGTGATTGGTTTATTGGTTGCTCATGTGGAGGCATAAGGAAAGTGTATCAGAAAAAAAGGAAAAAAAGGCAAAATAAAATGAATCTGATATAATAATAAATTTAAAATGACGAAGTCTTTAATTGGAAAGTGTATCAGAAAAAAAGGCAAAAAAGATAAAATAAAATGAATCTGATATAATAATAAAGATAGGGGGATAACCCCTCTAAATTCCAATGCTATTTTACTGTTGAAAAAAAGAAGGAAGGGAATGGCGGGAATCCTTCCATCCTCTCCAACCTTAACCGTCACTCAGTCTGAATTAATCTCGCAGAGGCAGAGTGCTCACAGATCTCGAATCCGATGCAGCTCGTCATCCAGCGGATCGGGGAACGGAAGCAAAGGCAACTCTAATACTGGCGAAGACAGGGCCAGGATTGGCGAAACGAAAACCCCTAAGATTCTGAAATTGGCGGTGAGCGGAGTCACCGAGTTTCTCAGACTCTTCTCTTCCCCCGGCGACGACCGGTAAGCAAGCTCAACTTACCTGGTCCCGTATTTCTCCGCCGATGATCCTTACTAGCCGCCCGTTTGATTACGGTGTAGATTGGGGGAAGTGGGTAGCAGCGGTAGCGGAGCAACAGATGAGGCCGTTTCGATTTTCAACGCTGATGATGTCGTGAGAACACTCAAGATTGATTATGAGAATGCTTATTTCGTGACAGGTGTTCTTAATGACGACCCTCAATTTCTCTCTTCTTTGCTATTGTTTGGATGAACTTTGCCCACTAATTTTAATTTCTGCTGTGAGATTGTGCTAGGGATTTTCACGTCTGCGCTCTACGTTGAAGATTGTCTGTTTGAAGATCCAACTATTAGATTCAGAGGTAATTACTCACACCTTGAAGCTCTGTTGATGAATGAAAGGGGTTGAGATTGACTGGTGGGGTGGTAGATTTATGTATATTTAGGGTTTAGCTCTGACACTGTGTAGTAGTTTGACTAATAAGTTGGTAATCTGTGCATCTTACCTTGATTCATTAGGTACTGAATTATATGCACGCAACTTGAAGTTACTGGTTCCTTTCTTCGACCATCCATCCATTGGGCTACAAAGCATTGTGAGGGTCAAAAACCTTTGACTTAAGTTGATTACATGAGCTAATGATATGTTTTATTGATCAAAGTAGATAACTTGAACTCGTATGGACCAGGATGTGGATTCCGGGACAAATTCCGTGCTGGCGACTTGGAAATTGAGGTAGTCGATAACCCCGAAAAATTTTATGTGATAAGACCAATCTCCACAAAATGTCATAAGATGATGCATTGCATCGAGAAGGGGCTGAGAATTGTGCATGCTGTGTCTTTCTTCAGAAGGACATTTTGTGGAGATTGGTCTTCTAACAAAATTTACTGTTTCATTAGGGAGTGAGAGTGAGTGTTTGTCAGGATGATTTTGCAGGACTTACCTAAGATTTCCATGGAGGCCGTTCATTTCAATTGTTGGAGCCACCGTCTATGAACTGAATGAAGACTTCAAAGTATGTTTAGTACCAGCCCTCTTTTTCCTCTGCAGCAGTGTCTGTTCCTGAAACCCTGAAGCTTTGGCATTCAGAAACAAAAGTCATACTGTCAAATCTGCAGATTGTTAGGCATACAGAGAGCTGGAATGTCTCTGCACTTGGAGCAGTTGGGCAGATATTCACTCCTAGCTTTGACAGAAGACCCGGTGAACAATAACAGGGATCTCATTATCCTACTGATAAACTGGAAGGATAGCTAACAAATATCTGAAGATCCCTTCCTCAGCAAAAGTTTGGCTGTAGTTTTGGCCTAACTAATGACTCAAACAGAGCGATGTCCAGATTCATGGAATCCTTAATTACATTTAATCTGTCTAAATGGTGACTATTATTCTTCTTTCGCACTGGGTCCTACAAACCCAAAGTCGAGTCAATGTTTGATTGCACATTTTAAATTACACGCATCCCAGGCCTTGAATCAGTCATTAGCTCACAGGTCTCCACAACATATTGCTATTTTGCATCTCTTTCATCAAAACATCTTCCTAACTTTCACTTCCCAGGAGATGGAGAGTTTAACCTCCCTAAAGAGAACTGGGTCTTCCAATTTAATTTTTGGTAAGTGCTTAGATATAAAATATGGTGGGTTTCTAATCTCTTTCGATTTTATTCTAAAGCTTCTAATTTGTTTATGTTTTTTTCCTTTCTTGAGAACAAATTCCTACTCGTTTAAGAGAATGGAGCTGTGCCTGTGCATCAGGTCCAGTGAAGGAACAGCAGTCTCCAAAGCTTCTTCGCAACCAGAAGTATCATCGGCAGAACTCAAATCTCTCGTCAGCACTTTGCTGGATTCCGCAGACCAGCAACCTTTGGAGTACGAGGTTTTCCCGAGCTTTAAAGGTCCAGACATCCACAAAAGCTTTGCGGATTGCCTCTACAGTTGTCTAGTTCATTCCAACATCCGCACTTTCAGGGATGCGGAAGAACTTCATAAGGGTGAGAAGATTGCCCCTTCTCTCATCCAGGCCATCAGTAATCAAAGGTATATATCCCAATCTTCACAAAGGGCTATGCTTCAAGCAAATGGTGCCTCCAGGAAGGCAGGAACTAGCTAAGATGGTTGAGTGCTGCAATAAGGTAAGTGCAGCTGATTCTTCTCTTGTGATGACCTCACACAACACACCAACACGTCTCCTTTGCTCTTCTTCAGTTTCAAGCCTTCTTAGAGCGTGCGTGCATGGGTGGTTTTGGTAATCCAGACTTATTGAGAATACAACTGTTTAGCTGATTGTCTAGCTCATAAGGGGCATTTGTTGTCATTAGATACCCATGTAATTTCTCTTTATTATTCTGACATTAGTTACTGGCCCAAGATGATCTTTTTGAATGGGCAATTCGCCGACGTATTTAATTTTATATAGGTATTATATGGACCTATTTAATATTATAAAAAATTATTGCTCGAATGCACGCTTGAAAACTACAAAATCCATACCAGTAGAGTATTGAATGATGTATTTTTTTTAAACTATGTCTAAGTGTATTTCGCAATGTTGATTGTAATTAATATGATTTTTTTGTAAAAATAAAATATTAAAATTTTGAGTTAAGACGAATGATACATGGTAAGTTATAAAATAATGGGGGATTAGTAATTTAGAAAGTATAAGAAATCTATATCATTAGATTAATCTATTCGATCCTATTTTTGTGTTAGCAATATACTAACACTTTAGGTGTTATTATCTATGTTTGGTCGGATTTTTAGAACTGTTTTATACTTTAAAAAATTAAAGTGAGTCAAACACTTTTAAAAGCTCAACTATTGGAAAAGTTGAATTTTTTTTCTATGACATAAAAGCAAAAACTCTGATGGTTGCTTCTACGAAAAATTATTTTGAAAAAACAAGATTATTCTTACTATTTTTTTAATTTTTTTCAAAAATCATAATTTTCATTCCTTTTTGTAATTTAGAATATTAAATCATTTATAAAATAATATTATTTATTATAAAATCTAACAATCTACATTTTAACTACTTCTTAATTTTTGGATTTATATCTATATTTTATATAGACTTCCTTTTTAGTTTTGTTTTTAATTGTTATTCAACCAAACACAACTTCTTTTAAGTACTTCTGTACAAATTCCAGCTAGAAACTGATTTTACAAACACTAAATAATTGGCTACTATTTTGTATTTCGATAGTTGTGGCTATTATTTCTCGTTGGTTAATAGGTCTGGCTAATATATTGTATTTACCTTTTTTTATCGACAATAAAACTTTAATTCTAGCTCAACCTAAAATAGATATAAAAAAGAAGTTCAAAGATTATGATAAAGAATGTTATGGGAAAGTATTTTACATCATCTCTAAAGTAATGGTACGTACAATACGTTAATAGTTATAAATCCGGTAAAATTAATTATTTTAGATATATATTAATTAAATATGAATATTAAATATGTATACGTGTTAATGAGTATTTAGTACTAGAGTCATCAAATGAACGGGTAAAATAAAAACGGTTTGGTGAACAAGGGTTTGGTTCAGTGGTATTTACCACTGGTCTTGAAACTGAAGGTCCCATATTCGAATTCTTTAAGTAGCACCCAACTAAAAAAACAAACATATATCACCATTATAAAAAATGATTTGGCAATGACACGAAAATGGAAGTTTTAGACGCATATAATGCGTATGTACATATATACATATATTAAAAAAAGTATTTACTAACTACATCAAGTATTTTTTATGTTATACAGCAAGCAAGAAATACTAACAAGTAACAAACTATAGCATCCAATTGAAAGAATAAACCTATATCACCATTGTAAAAAAAATGATTTGACAACGACGCTAAAATGAAAGTTTTGAAGCATCTAACACACTTCTAACAACACAACGCAACTGGTATAAAAGCAAAGAAATGTGATCATTAAAGGCCTATTAGCTCAGCTGGTTAGAGCGTCGTGCTAATAACGCGAAGGTCACAGGTTCGAGACCTGTATGGGCCAATATGTTTTAGTGATTGACCATCATTCATCATTTGTCACCATAACTTACGGTTTTCATTATTACTTGAGTGGTCATAATAACTAAAATAGGCGTTATTTAGCCCCTATTCCTAAGGCATTTGCATGTTAAATCACCGTGTCTAGGCCACATATCAAGTTGTTTATGCCTATTTTCATTCCTATTAGCAAAACATACGTTTTGGCATAGGTATTCTAGATATGAAGGTTTTCATAGGGGAACCGACCCCAATATGTCGTATTTTATGCATTCGGGATTGACCGAGAATCAATTGGAGTTCATCCGAGCACGATTAGAAGCATAAGAGCAAGAAGGGGAGAAGAGGCACTGGTCACAACCATAGGTCACGCCCATGACCATGTTCGCAGGCTGAAGATCGCGGTCGTGAACATTATCCGCGAACTTCAGCAGACGACCAAAAATAAGGCAGAAAGTTTCCCCAGTCGAATCACGGACATGGCGCATTTTGACTGTGAAAAAGATCGCGCCTGGGGCACAAAGATCACGACTGCGATCTTATGAAGGAGGCTGAGATCTTGAAGCTTAAAGACAGAGTCAAAATGTTTCGTTTTGGGCGACTCGGGGACATTCTAACTAATCACGGCTAGGTCACGGCCATGACCATTGTGTCACGCCTGGAGGCCTTGATCGCCATCAGCTTTCTAGAAATACCCCTCTTGTTGCACTTTTCAAGAGAGAGCCAACCTAGAGTGAGAAAGTTATGGTTTTGGGTTGTTTTTAGAGATGGAAACACATTGGGGGAGCTTAATTGAAGATCCAATCCACCCAAGGAGCAAGAAGAAGGTGCAACCAAGGAGAAGAAGATTGATTCATCACTCCCTCTCTTCTAGTTTGTGTTTTCTTTCTCTCTCTATGACTTGAATCTCTACTGGTTGTTTAGGGAAGATGAACCCTAGTTTATAGGTTGTGTATGAATGGGTTTTGAATGAATGTGTTTATCTAATTGATTTCATTGTTTCTCTAGCTTTGATTGTATTTGGGTAAGTCGCCATAATCTTCTCTACTAGCCTACTTGAGCTTCTACGCTAGGTATGGAGTTTTAGGGTTAGACGGGTATGTGTCATAAAGCAAATTGAGGTTAGATGTAGAATAAGATCCTAAGGTGGACGAGGCGACCGTATTCCTGCCATAGGAATGCCTTCCTAGATATAACCCGGGATAAAACCTCGGTGTGGACGATAGGTAGTACCCATTAAAATGAGCTATGGTCTTAATGCCCCGGACACGATAGCCTAGATCGAGGTGACTAGCATGGGTTTAGGGGAGGCATACTCGGAGGCGTGTGGATAACCACAAAAGACCACAGAAAAGAGCTCGCTCGCCAAATTCTCTTCTACTTGACAATCATAGCTAGGAGGATTTGACCCTAGGCAACCGTCTCATTTCTAGCGACCTCCCAACCACTTGGTTGGTTGTTTATTTTGCCTTTAGGAGTAGATTAGATTATTTTAAACACCAACCTTTTGATTCGATTAGATAGTAATTCGGAGCGAAGTAATAGTAAGTTTAGGGATCCCTTAGAATACGATCGAACCACCTTACTACAACCCTAACTAGGTTATGTTTGGCTTAGTTAAGATTGAATAGAGAGTGTACATCGACTTATAAATTTAAAACTCGATCACGCAAGCGATCAAATAGCATTTTTCACCTTTTGTCAAGTAACATGAGATTAGTATGTAAATCCCCTGATAAAAAGGGATTTGAACTTTGAACAACATTTCAGGCTTGATTTGGGCTTCATATGTACAGTTCAATATCTTAACTATTATTTCTTTTATGGGGTGCCTTTCCATACAAATATCCAACTCAAGAACCAGTCAAAATCCTGCACACTTTAATCCAAATGTTTATGACTAAGCTTATCACGAAATTGGTCAATATGGAAAAATACACAATAATTAAATTAATTCCCAAACCATACAATTATATACACATAACAACCAGAAGACCATCTAGATGCTCAGAAGGTTTATGTGGATTAGAGAAATGGGGATTAGGTAGCCAATTTTTACCATAAACAATAAAGAAGTCCTCATCTCTAGGTGACTTGCCTACATCAGTGAATTTCTGCCTTTTGGAGGCATTGAAATTTATGACCCAAAACATTTTATATCTACCCACCCCTTCACCCATGATGATGTATATATAAAAACAATGTTTTATACGACTGATTAGGTACATCAAATTCCCATTATGTCACTCCTAAACAAAAAGTTAACAAAAAAAACACGGTATATATCTCTATTATTTTTGCAGCAAGTAGGACGCTAAAAGAGCACCCAAGTCTAACACATTGTACATATCTCTAAAATAGTTTAAAACAAATGAGTAACTAGGGTCTAGGACAGTGACGGATGCAGAACATAGTAAAGCACTGGGCCGCATTTAAATATAATATTAGATGTCGTAAAAAAAATAGTTAACATTTCCAAATTTTAGTATTTCAGATGAGAAATTAGTTACAAAATTACGAACGCTAACAAACAAATGACTAATATTTCGATGTATTGTAAAATATTTAGCTAATATTTTATATTTAGAAAGGTTTGTCTAATAATTTGAAAAGTCTGAAAGGTTTGGTTAATAAATTGTATATACCAAAAAATATATAATAACTATAATTTCATTAATTAATTACAATGCCAATTATAATAGAAGATTTTTTAATTTGGCAAATCTCATCAATCATATAATCTCCATCCATATCAATAGCATACTCTCTCTCAAATAAAATAGCTATGCAATCAATGAAAAATTCATCGCACATTTTGTTGCGCAAATTAGTTTTCACATATTTCATTGTTTAAAATGTTATCTCCATGGTAGCCACTATAAACAGGCAAGGTCAACACTAGACGAATAAAAAAATCACTTTGTTTAGAGGGGTTTTTTATTTCAATGAAAAATTTATACGGTCTTTTAAGTTTTAGACATTTACGTTTTATTGTTTTTTTTTTCAAATGAAAATCATTCGGGCTAGAATTTCTATGCTAAATTAGGAATAGTTGTTTGCATATGTTTATCTAGACCACTTTTCTAGTTACACAAAATTCTATTATCAAATAACACTCGACCGACTTTTAAATAGTACTGGGCCGAATACTTAAAATAAAAAATTTGTAAACACTATACTAGCTCTGGATCCGACGGAGGGTTTGGCTGTGGCCCGGGTTGGCCCAACCCTAGATTCGCCGCTGGTCTAGGGGGCAAAGTCCATCGAGCTAGATAGAAAAATAGCAAATTAATACCAAAGTGCGTAGCTAAGCTGCTCCAAAGGTCTTTCTATGGCAAATCTTTCATCGGATCTTTTCTACAACGGAAGTCCTAAATGGAAAGAAAGTCTCGGTGCTTCCCAGGTGTTCAGTTTGATGGGCTGAATCGGAAACAATGGAACATTTGTTTCTACATTGCCTAGTCGCCATGGCCTTATGGGACCAGTCAGGACTCGAGTATATAGGCCAGGGTTTGCCAAGTCAGACGTTTCCGCTCTTTCTAAAAAGGGTGATGTTATTGATCCACCAACCTCAGTTGTTTATGGCTATTGTGGCGCTACTCTGGAGTATCTGGCGCTCTCGCAATTGGGTTGTCTTTGAGGGCAAGCAATTCGGATTCCCTGCGCTAATGCGCCAATTTCACCAACAGTACCAAGAGTGGATCAGTTTGTCACTTGGCCGTTGTCAGCGTTTAGCCATCCCACTACCTCAATCCCTCGGTGTAGCTAAGAATGGGTCCCACTCGGCTGGGGGCATGGTCATCTTGAGCAGGGGAGGGGCAGTCCTCTTGGCTAGGGGAATATAGTTGTCTATTATTGATGATCCTATGTTGGTCGAAATGCTTGTTCTCCGGGAGACTATTCTCTAGTGTCTGGCAAACAGATACAAGGAGACGAGATTTGAAGGAGACGCGAAAGTTATCATTGATAAAATTAATCAGGCAGTACTCGTGATAATCGGATCAGAGTTGTCCTTGAAGAGGTTGGACGTTCTTTGGCAACTCATCATGGGCTTAATGTGCAATTTGTAGGTCGGAGTAGTAATAGGGTAGCTCATAGGGTGGCTAGAAAGACCCTCTCATTGTTCTGACTACTTGTCGTTTCTTTGATTTTCTGACCTGGTTATATTCCAGGATGTAATGATCTTTTGCTCTAATCATTATATATATAATTATCTTTTGAAAAAAGAAAACAAATTGAGGATGTGCATAATTAAGTGCATGGTATAAGCTAATTTCCAAAAAATTAAATCATAATTTAGATGAATAGTTCTTAAATGATAGTGTAGTTTTACAAACGATGATATAAAATAATGTGACTCCTAAAGTATTGTCAATGAGAAAATGAGAATCTTAAAATATACAAATATAAAAAGTATTTGAGGTGTGAATCGATAATGTTATCATTGAATATATAATAATATATTGAAACTATGACTATATAGTTGTAACTCGTATACTTAATTAATAAGAATTAGTTGGGTTGCAAGAAGTATGCTTAGGATCCCACCAACTAGTTTCCAATGTCATGCATGTGGAGGCGCTATTCATGCACCCTACCTTCCTAACATTAACACATGAGAATATGACCTTACATAATTTGGTACAAGAAAAAGGAAAAAGGAGAACCAAAAATTCCATTCCATTGTCCAAGCCTCATATTTATTGTAATTAGGGAAGGTTTAATTAAATCCGCAGAGTGTCTACCAAGTACCAACACATCATTGGTAAAATTATCAACGAGAAATTATGTCCTTAACTGAGTCGACTCGAATCTCACTCAAATCTCCATTCATATTTTTCTTCTCCGTTAATATATATAAATTTGAAGTTGGGTTACTGTTTCCTAATTATTTGTACTTTCATACCCCAAATTTAATTAAATCACAGCTTAGTCACTATAATGTATATTTTACATTTTGATACCTCAATTTTAATTTAAAATCATGAACAATTATGTTTTGGTATCTAAATTTTATAAGATTTTCGTACGTACAATTTTTTAAATTTATATATTGGTCCAATGTTTAGATTTTACTTGAATCCATGAATCCAATCCACCAATCCTTTTGAACCAATGCATAAATCAAATCCACCATAACATAAAAGTATAAATTTAGTTTGTATAATACAAGATGTTGTATCACTCAACTATAGGAGAAGATTCGATCATTTTATATTTGCTCATTACGTGAATCATTAAATAAATGATAAAAGAGAGACGACTCTAAAACATTAAAAGAGCGAATTTATAAACTCATTTAGTACATTTACGGGATACTAAACAAACTTCTACTAACTACATGTAACAAAATATGCGACATCTACATAAGCAAATGTCAATAAATTGCTACAGTGAAAAGGGTTGACTGTTGTATTGACGTTCAACTAAAAGAATTGGTCAAAACATTTACATCATCTATTTTCTCTTCGTTTCATTTTTCACTCCCCCTCCATAACCCTTTCTTTATTTCTTTCTTTGCCTTCTTCATCTAACCCAAATTAGTATACTATTTTTATGTATTCTAATTACAAGTATAAACGGGTCCATACACGACTCGCCAACAGTCTAGAGAACTAATAATTGAACCATGAACCATTAACTTTTACAACTCAATGTCCAATCCAGTAAAAAATAAATAAATATGTTATTACTTATTAGAAAGCCATCATTTTTCACTATGAGATTTGAGGGCATGAAATTTTAAGCGAGTTCCAGTTTGTATTCATTTTGCTTCTCTCTATAGTTTTTCTTTTCCACCCGGGCTACAATTTTCAACAATTATACATGAAATGTTTGGGTAGGTATCTAGCCATATCAAATAAATAGTTTTTATTTTTTTATAAAAAAAGTAAACAACTATCACCTTAAATACATCACCATAAAAGGAATTAAGCCTCAACTATGCAAATTATAGTTATGTACCTAAACTAAATAGATCTTTAGATTGATAACCTAAATTTATTTTTTTGCGTATAAGTCCTCAAAATGTTGATGGAACATCATTTTAGTACCTATATGTTTTTTTGTATTATATTTTGGTACCTAAACTTTTAAAGTTCTACAAATAGGTTTAATTTTTGTATATGTAATTAAAACACTCTCGAATAAATGAGTATCCATACCCAACTCATACACATTTAGATTATGAAAGTAAATATCCAAACCCTACCCAAACTCATCTACAAACTTCCAAATCCGTATATATGTCACCCATACCCTACCTATAATCAATGGGTTTACTTGGGTTTAGCTAAATATCATTTACTACCCAAAAAATTCAATTTTTTTAAATTGAATGTTGACCGCCATATATATCTTCTCCGTCAATATCATATGGTCAAGTCAATATTACTAACAAAACTACTAACAAAAAGTTAATTTTAGACTAATAATACTGACAAAACACCATAATGGGCCACACAATACATGCACATAGTCCATCTCCGCCCCGCGACAAGTCGCGACATCGCCACCTAGTTGTAATATAAAAGTGGAGTAGATCTATTGGGTTAAACAAAGAAATTAGCAAAGTAAGAATCGACCTTAAACACAACGAATTTGACTATAGGGGTTGTTTGGATAAATCATCTAGAAATGAGATAATTTGACCAATTGTCTTATTTTCTAAACGAAGCAATTTAAACGAGTCAATTCGAATTACCTGTCCCAATCACATACAATTGAAATTTACTCGAAATAGATCAATTCAAAATACCTCAGGCAAATTGATCCATCCAAATTTTTTGCTGACAAACGAGTCAATTTGGTACAATTATCACAAAACGAAATAATTACATCAAATTGATCCGTTACAATTCCCCATCCAAACGAACCGTTACACAGTTTATGGAGTAAATATATGATGCCCTAGTCTAAGTTCGATGACACAATTGTGCTACTAAACCTAGAGGCGTGTTATTTGTCGCCTGTGTCATTACTATTTGCCGCTCGTAAATTAAACTAAAAAGACATTTTTGCCCTCCAAAATTTCTTTATATTCTATTCTTTGGTTTGGTTTTTTAAACTACCTACACCACCACCCGACCACCAACCCACAACTACGGGCGATAAATAGCGATTCATCTAAACCTATTGGTCAAATCACCTATATATGTATGTATATATACGGAGACGACTGGTACTAGAATTCGCTTGTTGTATGTATTTTCTAGGTCTTTCTTGTTATTTCAGTAGTTTTGGAAGATGGTTGCAAAGAATTCACTTGTTCTAGAATTGAGTAAAAATACTTGGGGACTCAATTAAGATTGCTTATTAGGCTGCATCTTGATATGACTTGAATCGGATTATCAGCCGCTGCGACTGGAATAGTCGGTGGGGGTGCGGGGCAACGTCCCCGGCCCACGGTGTACGGGCTCAATATTATTTGGGTTCGGGTTCTGAGCCTGGTCTGTAACTGTTTCCTTTGCCATATTGGATTAGGTTTAGACCCACATGGAGAAGTATAAATATTTCTCATCTCCTCAGTAATCTGTAATCTCCTCGATATAGTGAAACTAACTCTCTCTCGCCCGTGGACTAGCTAACACACATCGTGTTAGTGAACCACGTAAATCGTATGTTGTGTTTTCGATTCTTGCTTTCGTATTCTTACTTTGTCGATTCCAACATTTTCCGGATCCGTAGCAGTGTGTTTATAACATTATGCATGTAATAGTTTGAAAATGGCCGAGCCCTATAAGAGGACGCGTGCAGGTTTTTGTATTGTTTGCAGCGGCGGATCTAGGACATAAAAGAGCACTGGGCCGTATTTGAATAGAATATTAGATACCATAAACAAAAATATATAATAATATAGTTTTCTTTACAACGCCAATTGTACAAGAAGGTCTTTTAATTTAGCAAATTCATCAATAATATAATCTCCATCCATACTGACAATATACTCTTTTTCAAAGAAAATAGCTAAGTAATCAACGAGAAATTCATCGGTCATTTTGTTGCACAAATGAATGTTCATGTTCCATTGCTGAAAATATTCTCTTCATGGTAGTTATTGAAACGGCTAGGTCAACACTAGACAAATCAACCGACAAATCAATTTGTATTATGTGTCCATCCATATTTCCTACAGCTTCTCTAATAATTTTGCAAGAGAAGAAACTTCATCTTCCTCACATGAGTAGTGCATTCTCCAAAGAATGCATCTCATAGCCTTCAAAGTCTCGAGGCTAAACTCTTGAGCAAGTTTGTAAATATTTTCTTCATCAAAACACCAGAAAGAACAGTTAGAATCTAGTGCCCCACTCAATTGAGGCAATCTAAATGATGACTCATCAAGTTTGTAAATATTTTCTTAATAAAAAAAAGGAAAGAAAACCAGCTCGACGGGCTGGCAGGGAAATCCATTTTGGGTCTGCTCGTCTCCTCGTTCTTGTTTTGTTTTGGGGGGATTGGGAAATTTTTTGAATTTTGCAAGGAAGGGTGTGCTTTAGTTTAGAGTTTTTTATTTTATTTTAATGAAACTTTACACTTTTAGGTTTTCATGTCATTTTTCAAATAAAATTATTAGGGCTATAGAAAATTTAGTATAAATTTAGAGTATTGGTTTGCATATGTTCATCTGAACCATTTTCCTAGTTACATAAAATCTTATTATCAAATAAAACTAGACAGAATTTTATATAGCACTGGGCCAAATATCTAAATCGAAAAAATTTATAAGCACTAAACTAACTCTGTATCCGGAGGAGGACTGGGCCGGGGTCTGGGTTGGCCCAGCTCCGCCTATGATTGTTTGGGTAGGTGATTGATTAGACTAATCTCAGAAACCAACTTTCAATACATAGGCAAAGATATTTTTTGAAAGAGGACGACTTTTGTTCCACCCAAACCAGGGGAAACAGAGTATGTTACAAGAGAAGAGCTAAAGCATTGATAACTGTAATCGACTGGTAACGTGTTTATACGTGCTTGTATTTGAACAAACCTAAGAATTTGGATAAGTGCCACCATTAACAATAATCCGGTAGCAAAACGACTGTTAATGTTCGGTTATTTATTTGAATTGTTTTCTTATGTTAAAAGTTGAGTTTGTATAAAATCATTTACAAATCGGACTTAACAAAAACTGAAAAGTGTTTCTTATACCAAAAAATGTAGAAACTCTTATGTGAAATTCCTTCGAAAAGTTATTTTGAAAGTATGGGCTTGTCCTTATTTTATTTTGTTAGAAAAAATAAATTTCTTTCGTTTATATTATTTTATAGTCAGAATAAATTATAACACATTACTATTTAGTACAAAATAAACAAATAAAATTAATTTTGAATGTATTATAATTTTTTAATTTATTATTCATACTATTTGAAATCATCTTTAATGATTTTACTCTAGTTCTTATATTAAAGACAGTTTTAATAGTTTATCAACCAAACACTCAATTATTTTTTTGAAACGCCTTCTCTTAAAACCCAACCATTTTTTTTTTGTTTTTTTAAAATTACAAGAGGATCAAAATAGTCTATTGCCACTTAAAATGGCACAAACACACCACATACTTGATAATGACACAAATGTCATTCCATAGTTAATTCAACACAAATTCATGACATTCTTACAATAAAACACACAATAAATCATTAGAGGACAATTGAATGCATGTATATGAATGACCCTTATCACAACCCCACACTTAAAGCTTGCTTCTCTCTTAGCAACGACTCACATAAAATCAAAAAGAAAACGAGACAGAACATTTTCACATCCCACATGACACACATCACTCGTGACACAAATACAATCGAGACAAATAAATCATTCTTGCACTCTTGTTGTAATCAGTATTTTCTTTCTAAATAGAAGAACCATGTGCTTATGTGGCCAAATATTTAACCCTACACTTAAGATCTTGCAACCCTTTACTATTGACTGATTTATTAACTCCATGCAGTTTAGCGTACATCAACCAACAACATTCAATTTTGATCGTCAATAGCGATTAACTAACAATGAACGGTGCAATAGTATCTCGTAAGGACAATCTGGTCTACTCACGTCAATTATAAGCAATCAACCAAGAACCAGAGTCTTAAAAACTTAGGGGGAGCTTTTCAATTTAAGTACATCACTACCTTTTCGACAACGAGAGTCTTCCTCTCTTTTTGATTTTGCTTGCCGAGTAATCGTATTTAGTACTAGTGGCTTTGTTTCTTACAACCAGTTATCAAGCAAGAGTAAGTTTTGCAATTCTCGCGTACGCATAGGGCTTCTTTTAACTCCTTTTCTATGATCCATGTGGAGGGTCAATGTTATAGAGGGGTGTCGGAAGCTCTATATGTGCCCTCTAAACACATTCTCATATGGCACTTCACTCGGCGGGGGATTGCTTGATAAGCAACATCGTACGGTTGCGAACCGATTCTCAGTTGAATCTTTTTTTATTTCCCCTATGCAAGAGTAATTTCCTGACACACATTTTGGCATTTATACCCACACTCTAATTGTTATGGCAAATTTCTTATATTTTGATTGTCAGGTAGGATTTTTCATTTTTTAAAAAATACAGTTCACCCCATATAAAAACTTTTGAAACCCAGAGACTCATTGGCAAAGTCAAAAGCTCGCAAAAGATGAAAATATGCACAGTATCCAAACATATCGATTGGTAAATACTCTCCATCTAATCACTTCACCCATATTACACTATTCTCCCGAAATTGAATGCTACTAATAGAGTTTGGTCATTCAAAGCATTTTAACCAGCTAAAGTAGCGACTTTGGTGGGGTAACTTCAACGATCACTAAATGGCAATAATAATGACCAACTGAACATCACATCACATACCAACGCTAAGGAAAAATCCCTACGACTCACCCCCTCCAACCCCACGCACACTTAGGGTGGAACATTGTCCCTAATGTTCAACTTCTAATCTAAATATGCATCGGGATAGACTCACACAAACTAAGACACAAAAGAAAAGACTAAGAAGCGGATGGTGGTGGGGCACTGTGCCCGATATCATCAAGGCGCTGGAATGAGCCAATGTTGCATTAATGAGAACGCTGAAAAGAAGAAGGAAAAAAATGCATTAATGAGAATGAACTAATGCACGTTATTTCTACATTTCGTGATTTACGTACATTCATCAGGTATGTAACTAATGCACGTTCGTGGTCTAGTTTACACATTCATATATCACATCATATAATTTCTATACAAATTTCATGCTCCAACATTTAGCCAAGTGGGGCCTTCTGTGTGTGTGTTTTGTCAGCAAGAAGAGGAAACTCGTCATCTCATCTGTTTGCTGCCTGCACTGTCTTGAGGCAGGCTTTCATAAAGGTATTTGGTTCCATAAATTGAATAGGGATGTGCAAAGATTTAAAGGTATATAAGTTAACCTCTACATGAGAGAAAGGTGTACTCTGGTATTTGGAGGAGAATTATGATGAATTATGTTTATAAGTTTGGGAACTAATATTGTTGGTTTTAGCCTGCTTACGATTTTGCTGTAATGATCATTGTATAGTTCAAAACTAGATAGCAAGGTTATTTCGAAAGTAAAGCTTTTTTATGAAATAAGATAACATTTGTCACTTATATTTACGATTATTACTTATTATATTTCTAGTTATGTTAGTAGTAGTATCCATGGGTTGGACTTTATGTGTTTACGGTATTATAGTGGGGTAAAGAAGATGCCACATGGATGCTGACTACATTTTTAGCTAAACACTAACGGTCAACGCCGATCAATATTAATAGAAAATAGTTCATGCCAGAATTTGTGATGTTGAATAGTTTAGCACGCAAATAACACTTTTTAGATAGTTTGGCCTTCCTAGTGGAATTAACCCTAAGTTTAATTTACCAATCCGGATGATACAATCTCAGATTGTTCAATTTACAAGCCAGCATTGCTTGCCTAAGAAGCAACTTCACAAAGCAACAAGAACTCTAGAATTTGGCTAAGTGCTTATTTTGTTTAAGGTTACCTACTTTGCAAGCTTGGTTCTCACAATTGGATCGATGAAAATGAAAGAAGAAGTCTTGGAAGTGAAGTTCAGATGTTTACTACTGGAATGAATTCCAGTACAAAGCAGTGAATTGATTGACTCTCGCACAACCAATTCACCACTATCAATCAAGGAAGCTCTCTTAACCTAATCAGATTCTATCTATCATATGTTATTGCAGAAATCAAGAGCAGATGAGCAGGCTTCAATTGACTCAATAAATCATGCCTCAATCGATTATAATCAAACAATATAGCATCCAAAACTTCATACAAGAAAGATCCTAACACATGGAACTAGGGTTCCTCAAAACCTAAGTGAAGGGAAGTTACTCCATAGAGAAGAGAGAGATTGCAGAAATCTGATCTAGATCTTCAATTTCCATCTCCAAGCTTGATTCCCGAGCTCCAATGGCAAAGAAATCCTCCATAATAGCTCCAAGAATGTTCCTAAGTGGCTCTCTTTAGGGTTCGTCCCTTGGGTGTTTGGGAACCAAAACCCAGCTCTCTCTTTCCTTTGGCTTGAATCTGCCTCAAAACCCCGATTCTGGGCAAAACACGATCAAGGACACGGCCGTGTTTTACTTTTGCCCGCCCGTGTTTTTCCCCCAGCAGCCCTCAGGACACGCCCTCGGCAGTAAAAACACTAGCGGGGGGCAGATAAAACACGACCGTGTTTTTAGGGTAGTCTGCCGTGTTTTTACTGCCGAACCTATTCCCCTATATTCAATGCTTCGTTTTTACTGCCGTGTTTTTACTTTTGATCCAAGACGCTCGTAGTATCGTCCTATTTCTTTTCATTAAAATATTGCATGATTCTTCATCCATAAATGAGGTATAAATCCATTCTTCTTCAGGTCATGCCCGAATTTCTTCTCCCGAATCGCCAATTGGTATCCGATTGACTTGAAACTTGCGCCTAATCTTTCCTTTGATGCTTGGGACCTGAAATGTGACAAATAAACACAACCTAGCGTAAAATAGGCCAAATAAGCGATAATGCAAGCTTAAATGATCAAGAAACAAAGGGGAAAACATGTGCAAATATCGAGTCGTCAAATCCCCCCACACTTAACCGTTTGCTTGTCCCTAAGCAAACCCGACTCAAACCAATGCAACTCTCCAGACCTTTATAGCAACATGTCACCCCGATCGTTGGTAGAGGATTTCCTAGATCATTTAGCAGCTTACGAGGTCAACCGACGCACAAGACACCTCCTAGCTTCTTCAACGAGAACTCTAGCCTCGAGTCGGCATCATGGCAAATAGTGATTAGAGGAAAAATGATCTCGAGTCGCCATGCCGGGAGAAGATGTCTCGAGCCTCGTGCAGGGGAAGGAAATGTAAGGGGGATGGAGGTAGTAGGTGGAAATTGGGAACGGATTCCCGTCTCCCCTTACACACTTTCACCCTTTTCGCACGGGAGACTTTATTTTAAAAGCACAATTTAGAGCACCTTTTTTCCAAAACATGATACAGGAGTCCATGACAGGTAGAGAGTCCAGAATACCAAACAATTTAAGGGTCCTAAGATCACTAATTCACACAATCAACCAACACAATATGAAGAAGAAATGAGACTTCTTAAATGCATCAACATCCTCCATAGTGCTACACTACCTCCCTAGGTTGCATATTACTATAAAGACTGTCAATTCAAAGCATATTGAGCAAGCAATTGCAAGTAACACGTGCTTGGAGCTCTCAAATCAAAATTTGGACAGTGGACTAGGCTCCAAGCACACACATACAGCCAAACATTCACACGCATACATAATCGAACACCCCCCCCCCCCACACACACACTTAAGCGTGACATTGTCCTCAATGGAGAAAAGATAAGGAGGGTAGAACGAAGTTACCAGATCAAGGGTGAATGATGGTGGGCGGGACAGGCGGTGCATTCTAGAAGGAGAGAGTAGTCGGAACACAAACACCACATAAAATCTCACAAAGGTTGAGTTATTGACCTAAAATCAAAGAACAAAACTTACTCAACCGATGCGAGATAGGGAAAGAAATGCAAACCGACTAGTTGGGTTGCCTCCCAACAAGCGCTTCTTTTACGTCGTGAGCCGGACGGTAGCTCCTAAGTTTCGGTCCATGCTAGAACCTCTTTGAAGTTGAGGTTCTCATCTATGAGGTGGAGTCTCAAGTCACGAGCAGGTGGTGTGGCAGGTGATGAAGGCTCATGCGTTTGATGCAGTTGAAGTCTCCACCCTCGAGACCTCTTCCTCGTTTCTTCTCTTGTCTTATTGCCCTAAACCAAATATAATTGTATCGACTGACCACCATCGCGTCCACCAAGAGGGACCGATGTCGATGTGGCCTTGGTCTTGCAAAGAGACACTGCAAATGGGTCCTTGCTAAGCAGTTCCTCGAAGTTTGGTGGGGATATTACTTGTATTAAAGGGTCGGTGCAAGCCTCTTCCACCTCAACTTCATCCTTAGCCTGGACACCACTCGCTTCTTCAACCCCCCTTCCTTTTTCAAAATGTGGTCTCTCTCCTTGGAAAAGATCAAGAACTACCTCTTCTTTTCTTTCTTCCTCATCCTCCACAACTTCTTTCCTCATCCTTTCTCTCTCTTCTTCTTCTTCCATAACGGATTGGAGAGCAAGTCGCCATGCAAGGTTCTCAATAAGTTCAGCTTGCATCTCCTCGCTCGGACCCAGCATGTCAGAGCGAAAATGGGGAAAGTTGTGATCTACCACCAGAGGATACACTTGATCATGATTATCATGGGAGCATTCCGTGACAACTTTTGTATGCTCCTCAACATCCTCATGATTGCCTTCTTCCTCCTCCTCCTCTACTTGTATGGCAGCATAAAGGTTGTCTTGAGAAAACTGTGAACAAGTTTTCTCAATGACCTCTATGTGCTTCTTTATGCTCCGAAGGGTATCCTCTGTTTCACGAGGAAAGGAGAAGTCAGTTTGGGCAATGGTCTGGATATGAGGATCCATCTCGGGAAAGGATCTCTCAGGTACTCGAGCAATCTGCTCCACGAGAAGCCTCAAGTGATAGTTTGGATCTGGCCGTGGTGTGTAGCATGGCTCTGCCGGATGGCCCGAGAGAGCTGTGGCTAAATCAAGATCTGATGTCCCTTCTGGTTGTGGGAGGAATTCTTCTTGATAAGGAGGTTGTTCTTGATATACCCATGGGTCTGATTGTTCTCCGTAGTAAGGGGGTTGGTACTGGAACCCGAATCCATAGTCTTCTCCTCCTTGATTGCTCCAGGAAGTCTTGGGGTAATACCACTCAGATGGTGGTGGATACCCCAACTGGTTGGCAAAGCCATTAGGATCCATGATTCAGATCTGCACCAACAAAAACAAAAACACCCAAGTGAAAAGCAATAGTGGAAAAAAGCTAAAGTAACAAACTTCTGCCTTTCCTATAATCTAGAAAATCCTCGGCAACGGTGCCAAAAACTTGACACACTAAAACACAACACCTAACAATGGCCAAGTGTAACCAATGAAAGGGAATGCAGTATAGTGACACAAGTAATAAATATCGAATCCACGGGTCTCTAGAGTTACTATTACTCAGCTTCAGTTCATTATCTAGCAAACTAGATTAAGGATTGATTTACTAAACTACTCTACTAATTACAAGTTGGGAACTCACTTAGGTATGATTCTCCCTTGCTCCTCAATTAGGTCCAAGTTGCAATTACCTTTGGTTGATCTACTGTTGATTAAACTGCGAAAGATCCTAAATTAGCTTGGAATCTCTTAAGTTGACCAAGCCCTCTTAGACAGAATACCCGGCAGGCGACTAGCCTTCACCGGGATAGACTGCTAAGGCGATTCACGCAGATCTCCACTACTGGAATGAATTCCAGTACAAAGCAGCAAATTGATTGACTCTCGCACAACCAATTCACCACTATCAATCAAGGAAGCTCCCTTAACCTAATCAGATTCTATCTATCATAGGTTAAAGCATAAATCAAGAGAAGATGATCAGGCTTCAATTGACTCAATAAATCATGCCTCAATCGATTATAATCAAACAATATAGCATCCAAAACTTCATACAAGAAAGATCCTAACACATGGAACTAGGGTTCCTCAAAACCTAGGTGAAGAGAAGTTACTCCATAGAGAAGAGAGAGACTGCAGAAATCTGATCTAGATCCTCAATCTCCATCTCTAAGCTTGATTCCCGAGCTCCAATGGCAAAGAAATCCTTCAAAATAGCTCCAAGAATGTTCCCAAGTCGCTCTCTCTCTCTAGGGTTCGTTCCTTGGGTGTTTGGGAACCAAAACCCAGCTCACTCTTTCCTTTGGCTTGAATCTGCCTAAAAAACCCGATTCTGGGCAAAACACGGTCAAGGACACGACCGTGTTTTACTTTTGCCCGCCCGTGTTTTGCCCCCAGTAGCCCTCAGGACACGCCCTCAGCAGTAAAAACACTAGCGGGGGGCAGATAAAATACGGCCGTATTTTTAGGGTAGTCTGCCCGTGTTTTTACTGCCGAACATGTTCCCCTATATTCAATGCTTCGTTTCTCCCTCGTCCGGACTCCAAATCAGTCGCTGTTTGATCCCAAACGCTCTTAGTCTCGTCCTATTTCTTTTCATCACAAGCTTGCATGATTCTTCATCCATAAATGAGTTATAAATCCATTCTTCTTCAGGTCATGCCAAGTTTCTTCTCCCGAATCGCAAATTGGTATCCGATTTACTTGAAACTTACGCCTAGCTTTTCCTTCGACGATTGGGACCTAAAATGTGACAAAGAAACACAACCTAGCATAAAATAGGCCAAATAAGCGATAATGCAAACTTAAACGATCACGAAACAAAGGGGAAAACATGTGCAAATATCGAGTCATCACATAGTTTTTTTTTAGATACAACATAGCTTCTAATTAACCCATGTGTCCCGCTAATTAACCCATGCATGTCCCTTCTAATTGATTATGCCGAATCTTTTGTTGGTGTTTGATTACTTGTTGTATATCTAATACGAGGGATTTGTTTAGGAAGGTTAGTACTTAGTACTGATGATTTAAAGAACAAGTTTAATCTGTCGAGGATAAAGCAAAGGGTTTTCACGACCATCATTGTTGATGAAGACCAAGAATGCGACAAAGAAGTCCAAGGAGTACAATAAATTGAAGTGTATGATATCGATTCAACTCAAATTCGTGCGATAGATATTCGACATGGTGAAATAGCATACAAGTTGCGCAATGACTTTCAAGCTGAAATTATTTGATGTTATCACTTAATTGATATTTGATATTGTAGTTGTACTTCTTAAAATATTGGTTATACACTATTGTTTTGTTTATTTGTTTAAAACATGATTCCTATTCAAAACAGATATCAGTTTGTAACAATTGTATCTAAACAAGTTTTCATTTTCAGGTTTCAGAACCCTCTAAATTCTCAGCTAAACAAGTTTTCTTCAGATTTTGTTTTTCAGGAAATGACAGATTCCTTTTCTTCAGATTACCTTTTCCGTTGTCCAGAAATAAGAAAACAGAATGAATACTAAACGGGGCATAAAGTTTTCTCGCCAGAAAACAAAAGGTAGTGTTTGTAGTTTGAAATTATTTAGACTTAATTATAAGAATAGTTGGTGAACTTGTGAATTTTACTTTATGTATCTTTTTTTCCTTAGTTTCTCCAATTCAATTATTCATTATTTGACTCTTTGATGTCATGTGTAATTCTGCGATTTTTCCAATACAATAGCATTTTTTTACGGTATTTAACTAATATATTTTATTTTATTTTAAAAATAATATTTTATTGGTATAAAATAGTTGAACCACATTGCTCCATAAAATACACTATTGTTATAGACTTATTCGGTATGACATGACTTTTTAATCGTTTTTTTAACGGGGAGGCATTAAGCCAATGAACAAAACATAGGGAGTGATCACCAGGGATGGCAACAAAACCCGAATCCGCGGGTACCCACCCGACCCAATCCGGTTAACGCGGGTAAAATCCGTGTTGACGGGTTTTGGGCCGGGTTCGGGTTTAAACCCGTTACACTATTCACCGGGTCGGGTTGGGTTTGGGTTTAGGTAAACCCGATCCATGGGTACCCGCCCACACACATATAATTATTTTCCCGGTATATTTAATATTCTAAATAATATATTTTTCTTAAACAATTAATATTTTTTATGTTTATGGAGACATGTATAATTTGTTCTTTCTAATTGTTTAGAATGAAGTTGATATTATGAAGTGGAGAGTGAAGAAACTTAGTTGACGAGGAAGAAGTTTTCAATTAATCTTTTGTTTATAGATGTTTATCTTTAATTTTGAACAATTTGTATTGATCATTTGCGGTTTGCTTGTATGCTCTAGATTAGTGTTTTTTTGTATGATTAATTTGTATGAGAAAATTGATGTTAAACTTTTATTTTGAAATAAACTTGTTATTGTAAATTTTTTACCACAAAAACCCACGGGTACCCATGAACCCACGGATACCCAGCGGGTTGGGTTGGGTTTGAGTTTTTCAAACCCAACGGGTTTTACCCCGGTTTTTTTTTCCGGATAAACCCATGGGTTTGGGTTTGGGTTTGACAAAACCCGCCCCAACCCGACCCATTGACATCCCTAGTGATCACCACCTCAGGTCGGGGTGAAAGCTCTGGCTATCCTGAAAACAAATGGGCTAAAAATAGGATGCTAGAGTAGTAAACAAAGTGCTCGAACACCTCTCAGAAGAGACCTCAGTGTTGGGGTATGAGTACCCGACGAGGGAAGCTAAGCCC
Source organism: Linum trigynum (assembly GCA_964030455.1). Taxonomy (NCBI): domain Eukaryota; kingdom Viridiplantae; phylum Streptophyta; class Magnoliopsida; order Malpighiales; family Linaceae; genus Linum; species Linum trigynum. Next base: position 35,020,574 of record OZ034813.1, on the reverse strand, counting down.
AAGCATGTCCTCCCGGAGAATCCGATTGATATCAGATGGAAGTTCGGTTAGCTCATACGTACCAAAGGGATAGACGAGACTGTGCTTCGAGAGCCAATCTGCGACTCTATTTTCTTCACGTACGGTACGTATGGACTATCTGAACTATCCAGTCTTGCGTTAACGTTTTACGAATAGCACTTAGCAGTGTGGCATGGGGATGAACTGGATATTCCTTGTATTTGATCAAATCAATATCCAACTTGGAGTCGGTTTACAGGATTAACATACAAACTCTCTCCCTCCACACATAAAGGAGTCGTTGGTAGATTCCCCAGAGTTCAGCTACGATGGTTGTACCATTCCCTATTTTGCAGCAAAAACCTCCAATCCAATCGCCATTACTATCTCGAAGAGCACCTCCAGCTGACGCCATACCAGGATTCCTTGATGCCATATTAAAGTAGGGTAATGTCTATTTTTTATACAAACATTTTTCAGATTCTTTTATATTATCCAAACCTATTAAAATGCTATTAATTAGCCAAGTGTAACTTCCCGTTAAGAATTTCGTTAGTAATATTGACTTGGCAACATGATGCTGACTTGGAAGAGCACATGAAGGTCAACATTACAAAATTTTAGTATTTTAACTAAGAAAATAGTTACAAAATTATTAACAATAATGTAAAAATGACTAGTATTTTGATGCATTTCTAAAAATTTGACTAATTAATAGCACTTTAATAGGTTTGGATAATATAAAAGAATTTATAAAAGTAGGTTTGGATAAAAAATAGACATTATCCATGAACGAGAATAAGTAAGTAATGGTTTGGGCTTAATATTCTAGAAAGAAAAGTAGGTTTGGAGTTAGGTTTTCTTTCTTTCATTTGTTCCAAAGCAAAGGGGTGGTTTTGTCGGTTGCACAATTTTGACCGACTCGTACGGCATAATACGTACGGAGTTAAGGAGTTTAGGTACGCACGCAGTCAAACCAGGAGAAAGATAAGGAAAAAGAGGATGACGTGTTCCCTCATCTCTTTCTTCCTTTCTTTGTCTTATCGTTCAATTCATGATAGCTGGGGTTAATTAATTAATTAGCCTACTCCTTATCATAAAGACATAAACCCTTAACCCAAATGATTAAATTAAGCATAATAACTATCAACTTTATTACTGTTGTTTTCTCTATCCTTTTGCCACTACAAAAAGCATAACAACTCTGATCTTGCACTACACATATGAACAATAATGTTGCAAACATTTTCTGTTAGTTCAAAAACAAACTTAATTAATTGATATATACTTGGCTATATTTACAAATCCCAATTTGATTTGCATACCTAAAACATATGTTGCTCAATTTTACCGTCACAATATTTGTCTAGAATCCTTTAAACTATGTGTGATTCTCAGTAGGCTTCATATCTTAATATCAATTTTGAATTCCTTAAAATTTACCGATCAAGCATGCATATTTGACATGCTTATGGTGTAAATATTATATACGAACTTGGGAGATTATGATAGTGTAATCTCCTCAACAATCTTGAAGAACGTTCTTATTTATGATTTTGGATACTTAGACCAGATTTAACTAATTAACATCAATTGTGTTTCTTAACCTAGCTTTAATTAACCTCTATATACTTGGTGGATAGTGGTTGTGAATAAAATATTTGACTTGTACAATATGGCACTTAAGTTGGAGAGGAAAGGTACTTATTCCGGTGTTATCTCCTTTCAACTTAGACAAAGTTATCATCAAGTAAAGCAAATTATTTTAAATAGCAAAAGTTGCTTTTATTTGCAGAAAGAAGGATTGAGGGATCACTAATAATAAGTGAGAGTTAGTGTTTTATTTGGAAACTAAAAGTAAAAGGCAAACAATGGATGGTCTAAAATAGTAGTATGGTTTATTGGTTTTTGTTCTTCTCATAGATAAATTATAATACAAAGACATACAAACATATATCGCAAAGACGTGCAATTTTAAGTTTTTAAGATAAGAAAAAATAGAAGGCAAAAGGACTATAGAATAAGGGCATTAATTAAGATTGCATCGCCAAATAAACAACTTGATCAGCTAAACAGGAGATGTGGTGAAATGAAAGGTAACCGAAGAAATACTAAATTAAGGGTCATTTGTTTCATGGATTATGAGGATAAGAGTTTTGGGTCAAAACATCAGTTTTGAAAAAATTTGGATTTTTTATAAATGTGGAAAGTTTTAAATTTTCTTTATGAATATTTTTTCATGGATTTTTTTATTTTGAATTTATTAGTTTTTTCCGTAAAATACTATATTATCCCTATATAACTGTTTAATTTTTTTTATTAAAACAAATTCATTTATCGGATGTCCGTGAAGAACAAAAACAATCATTTATCAATCTAACACAACAAAATATAACCGTGAAGTTATCGAAAAACTTTACCTATATGTGTTCTATGTAATAACACAAAACTATCAACCCAACTGAAGAAGTTATCACAAAACAACACTTAGAAGACAACACCACTATAATAAACGAGGGGAACAAAATAAATACTCTTAATTATAGCAAAGCACTTTCATACTCAAACTTCAATTAAAACTTGATCTAAGAAAAAGCTACATACGAATGGGATTGTGATTAGTGAAAGAGAGGTTATGGAGATGAATGATTAAGTTAGCACCATTGAATGTATCCATATGTCCCAAAATCTTGGGTCAAGATAGAGTCAGTAACTTGCTTAACATGAGTAACCAAACATGTACTCTTCCTTTTAAGTGGGCTGCAATCTAATGGTTGAGGATTAAAGTTATTTTATTTCTCCTACTTTTGTTAATCGTATCATATCTTCTTCGTTTTAATATGAATTTTAATTATTTTTTTTGCATATAAGGAACGAGTTCGTTGTGCTCTACAAAATGAGATCCATTTTCATTATTTTTTGAGAAAAAATTTCATACCTTTCGTTACCAACTTCATACCATATGGTATCTTCTTCGTTTTTAAGTCATTTTTGAAAAATTTTGCACCAACGGAATCATGATATTGGATATACAAATTTCTAGGTGAACAAAATACACGACAAAAAGTACCATACAACACCACCTTGGTATGGGGGTGGTATCTTGTGGTACACAATGTTGAAAGTCGTAAATGACAGTTGGTATACTCCTACAATCATGTATTCAACTATCCTACAGTCTTGGTATGTTCATACCACCATGGTACATTGTTCATGGTATGCTCTTATTTAAATACCAATCAATACCACCATGGTATAAACCGGTATAAAATGCTTCAACTTTTTTTTTTGTTTAAAAAATATATCAAAGTGGATATCATTTTGAAGAACAAAATTAATCTGATTTATCTGTGCAAATAAATTAAATTTGAATTCTGACTTAAAACGAGAGAAAAATCGTATGTTAAAGATTAAACGAAAAAAATTAAAGGCTTTCAAGGAGAGACAAGGTGCTGATGTGGCGGATTCTGGTTGGATTATTCATGGTTATTGACCATAGAGTTATACACAGGATCCACTCTCCAAGATCTCACACGTGTATTTGGAATTTTCAAGTCTATGGGCTCATGAATTAGACCTTTAAATTCCATAGCCCCACCAGATTTGGTCCCAACCAATTTGGGATGCAACCAATTAATGAATTCATTATAATTATAGATTGGACCCAAATATATACCTCAAATTTATTTATGAAGTAAACAATCCTTAAGGATATCCCGATTCTCATAAATCATATTGTCATCATAACTCGAGTTGTTTGGAAATGTTCAATTGTTAATTTCATATAATTTTCTAACATCAACAACATGGAAAACTGAGCCTCCGATATATTCAATACATAAAAATCTTGGTCATGACGAAGTTAGAAGTTGAAACTATGAATTTTCTTAAATATATATAGAAAAATAATTATTTAATGCATATAATTACAAAGTATTAATATTAAAGTAATTTATTCATAATTAAATAAATAACTAAGGTAACATTTGAAACCTCCTAAAGATAACTTAAGAAAATTTTTATTTGTGGCTGCGAAGAAAGTTATGATCAAATCGGTCGTGTCAGGCTCTCCTATATATGATATGTTATCCTTTCGGCTGCCTTCTACTCTATGTCATAGGTGCAACAACTAGTGATCTCGGTTTCCGTGGGTTTTTCAATGAACAAGACGAGACCCTAGCAAGGATGTACATGGCGATGTATCATCCCCATAAATCATTTCTCGCCGCCTCATCTGGTTCGCTCCCTTATCAATTATCACCTAAAGGAGAGATTTTTGCCAATTCTGTGGAGCCCACGAATTTGGACCCTCAAAATCCCTGGGTTCCACGAATTTATTGCCCCTAAATAGGTGTAACAAAGAATCGAGTTTGGACGAAATCTATAATAAATCCAACTCCATCAAGCAAACAACACCTTATAATTGGGATTTGGTTTCGTGAATGCATATCTGTGGGACACATGATGCAAAAAAATAAAAAATCCATGATAAAAAGAATCACCTATACAAATAGTTGACTATTTCAAATACATAATGCAAAAAATCTATCATAAATACAAAGATTTTCAAAACTCACATTTTCAAATCCAACAAGCAAATGAGCTCGTTTAGTATAGTTTTGTTGTTATTATGACTGCAGTAGAGTTGGGGGAGATGGCAACTAAAGGCAGAAACGTGTTTAGTTACTTTTTTATACCCGGTTTAGTATCAATGTTGAGACTAAGACAAAAGTAAAAGATATTGGAAGGAATAATATGACGTGACAAGTTATGTGAATATTGTGTGACAAAAATATATGAACAAAATATTGGCGATTAGTTTTTGGGATGAGTTTCGCAAAAACAAATAGGCTAAAAAATGTAGAAAGTGAGTATAGTCCTGCTCGCTAGATTACAAGGGTGGAAACAACGCCACCTATCGTGGGCGGCAAAAGAAACCCTTCTTAAATCGGTGGCAGCGGCTCTTCCGGTTCATGTTATGTCATGTTTCTTGTTGCCGAAAACCTTATGTCGTCGGCTTGATCGGTTGATGGCACAGTTCTGGTGGGGGACGAAGGATGGCTCGCCGAGAATACATTGGATGTCTTGGAGACGGCCGTGCAGAAGTAAGCATGAGGGCGGTTTGGGGTTCAGACATTTTGAGGAGTTCAACCAGGCCTTATTGGCGAAGGTAGGATGGCGGATTTGGGAGGAGTCGGGTTTGTTGTTAGCAAGAATGTATAAGGGGAAGTATTTCCCAAATGGGTCCCTCCTAACTGCGGGTCCGCGATCTCGTCCATCCTGGGGCTGGCGGAGTGTGCTACATGGGTGTGAGTTGCTCAAGCAGGGTTTGCAGTGGCAAATGGGGACGGGGGAGGAGGTGGAGATAGGGTCCGCTCTGTGGGTGCCGGGGAAGGAGAAGGAGGCCCCTCCTCTCTTGCCTTTGGCTCCTATCTCGGGACATGATAAGGTTTCGGCTTTGATTTGCCCAGGGGAGGGGAAATGGTGTGAGTAATGCCTAGTCGCATGTTTCCCTCCTCAATGGGTTAGGCGGATTAAGGCTATTCCGGTGCCCCGCTTGGAGGTGAATGACAAACTTATCTGGGTAGAGGATTCGTCTGGTGAATACACGGTCAAGTCTGGTTATCATCTGGCGTTCCGTCAGAGGCGCCGGTGGGCTAAATGGAAAGAGTATGTTAGTTGGATGGATATGAAGCTTTGGAAGACCATTTGGTCGCTGCAGGTGCAACCAAAGCTGAAATTCTTTCTCTGGCAGATTTTCAGTCGTATTCTGCCCACGACGGAGGCTTTACTCGAGAAGGATGTCGATGTCCTGGGGCGTTGCCCGGTTTGCTGGGCGGAGCTGGAATCCTTGGAACATCTTTTCTTCCTTTGCCCGGTAGCTCAGGAGTTATGGGAGGGCGGTGGGGTCCTGGGCCTGGCAGACGGCCTAGATGGAGCTAACTTTGTGGTTTTCCTTCGCCGGGTCTTGGAGCGGGTAACCTCGGAGGGCATGATGTGCTGAGTAGTGGCGGTGTTATGGTGCATTTGGAAGGCGAGTAATTGGGTGGTTTCGAGCTCAAGCAAGTACATCGATCCATTCTTCGGCAACAGCTCCTGCATCATATTCAAGAGTGGGAAAGAGTGCTACAAGGAGTGGGGGCTGTGGAGCTTGCTGGCCCGCCGGTGCAAGGGGGTTTGGGCGGGCTGGAAGGACCTGTGGGGGAGCTATCGTGTTCTTTTGATGGTGCGGTTTGTGGTCAGTCTCATGCTGCAGTTGGGATAGTTATTTGGGATGCAACGGGAGCCGTCGTGTTGGCGAAAGGGGAGCGCTTGGATGGAGCGTTTGAGCCGACAGTGGTGGAGTTGATTGATCTTCGGGAGGCTATGTACTGGTGCGTAACGAGGGGCTGGGGATCCATGCGGTTTATGGGGGATGCAAAGGTCGTAATTGATAAGGTGAATGCGATGGAGGTGAGGGACGCCAAGGGTGGAGCAATCCTGCAGGAAGTCAGGGCTTTTCGGCATATGTTCCCGTGGTTTAGAGTGCAGTTCGTTGGTAGGCAGAACAATAGGGTTGCCCATTTGATGGCAAGGAAGGCCCTAGTATTGTCGGCTAGTGCTGTGTTAGATTTTGATTTTTGCGCTTGGCTCCATTCGGAGTTGTAAACGTTCGATCTATCTTTCTCTTGGTAATACAAGCTATCTTTGGTTAAAAAAAAAAGAGATCTAGTCGTTGACTCTTTGGATGGAATTATTTCAACAATTAATATGATCTTACAAAAAACAACAAGAAAGTGACGGCTTAAAGTTGATTCTCTTATTTCAGCTAATTTTTATTGTGTTGCCTATTCCAATTATCATAGCGCAAATAAAAACATAACCAAGCATATTTTCTACATCTATCGTACCACCTCGGCCACCGCGGTTGCTACTAAGATGGTGGCTAATAATAGCTAATCGTTCAATTGTGCCAAGTTTCACTCATCAATTCTTTACTTTTTTTTTTTACTTTCGATCACTATTAATAAGAGGAAAGATGGTCCTGAAATACAAAATAGAACCTATCTACTACGCAACCATCAAACAAAGTCAACCCCCTTCAACATTCCTGGTAACAAAAATCGAGCATGACGAGCTACTGAGCGAGACTCTCTAAAATGGGCTCCTGATTTAGATAACTTATAATAAGCCCACATAACCAAAGCAAATATGATTATACATAAAATATGTGACTCATACCATTAGGAAATGAATTTCCTTACATGATCTTTTTTTCAACTTGTCTATTCACATCATCCAAGTAAATAAAAAATCTACTCCATGCCTAAAGAAAGAAGTACGACTACAGAGAAGGAAAATCTCATGAAAAGATGAAAATCCTTCTCCTTAGTTAATTGCTCTAACTAGAGAAGCATACCAAACTGCTGGATTAAACAATTAGGCAACCATATCCACTCCTTCGACCAATGACTTCGAATGGCGTAACGAAACCAATCATCCTCGTTCCTGGCCCCCTTGCGATGATTGACTAATGCCCTAAATTACACTAAGGATATATTCTCTCACCTAGGTTAATTGGCCCCAAAATTGAGATCATTGATCAAGGACCTTCAATTATCATGAGAAATACTCAATCAATATATAAAAAACCATGCCAATCACAACATAAAGTTCACATTCACAAAACTACAACATCCTTAACTAGGGTTTCATCCAAATGAATAGAAAATATACTCCATGCCTAGAGAAAGAACTACAACTGTAGAGAAGGAAAACCCCATGAAAATATGAAACTCCTTCTTCCTAATTGCTTGGGATGGTGTTGAAGATGAAATCTGGCCTCCTTTCAACTTGGGTAGCTCAAATTTCCCTTCAATCTTCCTTGGTTGTCGCTTTCTCTCTCTAGAATACATAAGAATATCCAAATCTCTCTCTCTAAAACTCTTCTCCCCTTGAAATTTACTCTCTCTTCATATTTATACCCGACATTGCAATCTTTACGGCCACGTGTCAAAACCGTGATGTCGGCACAAACCGCATCGTTTCACTTACACACTTCACGATTTCCTTGCATTCTTCACGCCTTGAGCCCGTGATGTGTGCAATGCCCGTGAGATGCCCAAAATCTCTTGGAGACTTGCAAGCTTCACAATTTGGTCGTTATCTTCACGGTCTCAGCCCGTGAACATATGCTCTGAACTGTAATCCATTAAATTTTCAGCACTTTGTCTCGTTTTCGCTCACTTTCGTCCGACTTTCAATCCTTTTGCCCATTTTGCATGCTAGAGCCTGAAACATACTAAAAAACATAACAAAACCTAGAGTAAAATGGCTCCAAAGACGATGCTACACAAGTTTAACCAAAAAAATAAAGGGGTATAAATGTGTATAGAATGGATTGAATCAAAATCCAACAAGCAAATGACCTTGTCTAGTATAGGTTTGTTGTTATCATTGTTGTGGTAAAGTTGTGACAACAAAGGTACAACCATAAGAACATGAAAATAGCAAACATAATCTTGTTTACTTGGTAATTTTGATAAAATGGAATTGGCAACCAAAGGAAAAATGAGTTTAGTTACTTCTTTTGACCCTATTTAGTATCAAGGTTGAAATTAAGAAAAAAACTAGAAAATAGTGGATGGAAAGTAAGTCTAGTGAGATTCAGTCGTAGACTCTTTAAATAAAATTATTCCAACAACTAGCTTGTTTTCCGACCTGTTGGTCGGAATGTAATTTGAACATAATGTATTTATGATGTGTATTTAGATTTTTTAAATTAATTGAAATGCTGAATTTTGTATGACATCAAGGTGACATCGAAATTATTTTTCCATTTTCGAAATTCTTATAACTTTTCACCAATGGTGAACATTGTAATCTTAATGGTTATAACCAAAGTTGTCAAACCGGTTTAAGTCGTTAAGCCGGTCAAGCAAGTGGTTTGAAGTTTAATGGTTTGATTGAGTTCCAACCTGTTTGAGCCGTTTTATACTTTTTCTAAATATATTTACATATAAGATAGAAATTTAGTGACTGAAATAGAATGTACTAACTTATATCTATTAAAAACTAAAATAGTTAAATTCCATAAAAAAACATACGTATCTCAAGATCCACCCACCATCCCTTGCCCCCCCCCCCTCTCTCTCCCTCCCCCTTGCCTCTCTCTTCTTCTCCCTCTCTAACTATCAAACCCTTGATTTTGTAGAGCCAATTTTGGAGCACGACTTTGGTCGGACCTAGTCCAACCAGTTGCCCGATAGAGGTGTCACAATCTTGGTTATAACACTTGTGAATAACCATTTATAATTTTTCTATTTAATGACGTAGTCACTTAGTTGCCTATGTTTGAAAAGAAAATTGACATAGGGAAAAAATAGTTTGTCTGAAAAAGTGTAGCATAAATAGGAAACTCATGATGATAACCTTTAGTCAATATTTATTTCTTTTGCTTGAGAAACAATACATATATAGCAATATCTAAACCTTAAAGTATTATGCACAATACAATGACAAAATTAGTAAGAAAATAATATCTTCCATCCATACTCTATGCAATAAAAGATTATTTATCAACCAATATACTCTAAATTTAGTTGAAGGGCAATCTTATTCTCAACAAAGAAAATTAAACATATCTTGTGGTATCTACCTTGCTAATGCACATGACCCCATCAACGCATCCATGAAAACTCCAGCCCGACTTTCATGATTTGTCTTGTACTGTGTTGAAATATTAAACTAAGTAACTATGAATGATACACCTAGTCAATTACCCTATTGAAATCATCTATAAAAATTGGTATTCATAAATTGTGTTCTTTTAAACTCACCTATTTTTCCAATCATGCCATATTATCAAGAAATTTAGGATTTAACGATTAACCAAACTAAAACTTTCAAAAAACTGGTCACTTACCGTTTGCATAACAATATCGTTGCTTTAATAGTTCTAAAAATTAATACCAATTTAAGAATTCTACATCACATCTACACATTCAATACTTCAATTCAATATGTAATATTCGAATCAATGATATTTGGGTTGCAATTTTAAAATTATTCTCCACTTATAGGAGGACATAAATTAAATTTACTATTAAACTCAAATTAAAATAATCAAAATATGAAAATTAAAATATCAAATAACAAAGAAAATACTTTCGGGAGAGTTAGTGATGTAGCTAACAATAGTGGAAAAGTCATATAATTTTTAGATTTTAGGTTTCCAGATTTTTTATTTAAAAAGATACAAAATATTTTTTTATTGTAACTGGTAATGGTTGTTGTCTTCGTTTGGAAAAACCATGGTTCAAATCCCGCGATTGATGTTTTTTTCTTATGAATGAAAAATAAATTATAATTGTGAAGAGACAATTACCCTTTCTACTTTCGCTCTCGTTGCAGAAAATTTGAAATGCTAAAAAACTGTCCCCAACTATGCTATAATATATTTGTATATTAATAGGATTCCTCAAGAAACTAAAAAAAATTGACTTGAAATGTTCTCTTATTTCAGCTAATTTTGTTGTGTTGCCTACTCCAATTGCCATAACAACTAGTACAAACTGAACTAAACATGTTCTCGATATCTATCCGCAAAAAGACAGAAAATGGTGCTAAATAGTGCCCAAGTCTTCGAGTCGTGGTTGGCTTTGTTAGGGCGAATCCAGACAAATACTTCTTGCGCAGGCCACGATTTTTATCAAATCAACTGCTAGAGCCACATATATTTTGATAATAAGGCAAAAGAAACCGGCCCTACTCATCAATTCGCTAATTGCGAACAAAAAACCGCTAATCCCTACCCTTAATGGTTCTTAATTTGATTAACAAAAAATTATGCAAGCTGCTATCTCCCTCTTCCCTAAACTCTCTCTGTAATTGTCATTTCGTGGGGTTGGGTTGGGTGGCTCTCTTTTTCTGTGTGCGTTGCGTTTCTTTCATTTCTTTTCTCCCCCGGCTCCTTTATCTGCTCTGCCAAAATACCTCCCAGAAAAGAAATTGCCCTTCTCTCTCTCTCTCTCTCTCTCCCTCTCTCTCTCTGTACAGAAGACCTTTATCAGCTGTCCCGTGAGCTTTTGCCCAAAAGGGGAGTTCTCTCCTTTGATTCATAACTACAGGAAAGAGCAAAAAAATTAAAGGAAACCAGAAAGTGGGCAAATGTTTTCCCCCCGACGAATCACTAATATGACTTCTTTCCTCTGCCGCCATTTCTTCTCCGCCTGAGAATCTGAGCAGCTTGTGCAAACGGATTGCTGAATATTGAGAGGTTCAGATTCGAAGAGAAAACTCTCAAACTGGGTTTTTTTTTCCTTTTGTTCCATTCCGGGGTGTAGAACAATGAATGTTGCGCCGGATTGCTCTGACTCTGAGTTCGTCGAAGTTGATCCCACTGGAAGATATGGCAGAGTTAGTCAAAGTTCTCTCTCTCTATTTCTTCTCCTTTTTCTTCCCCGATTTCTGGGTTTCTGATTCCGATCCTCTTGTTTCCTGTTTGGGTTTTCTCAGTATAATGAAATTCTCGGCAAGGGAGCATCAAAGACAGTGTATGGTTCCTTCTTCCTCTGTTTTTCTGCTCCTGCAAAATTTCTTCCGATTTAGGAGGGGCGCCCATTTTGTATTTCTGGGAAATCCGGTCTAATTTGGGTCCTTGATTCGGTTTCTGGGAATGGGTGTCTTTCAGATTTACAGTTCTTCATGAGTTGTAACTTGCAAGCTCATTTTGGGTCTTTGTTTCTTCAGTTACAGGGCATTTGATGAATATGAAGGGATCGAAGTGGCATGGAACCAAGTTAAGCTCTACGATTTCCTCCAAAGTCCTGAAGATCTCGAGAGGCTTTACTGCGAGATTCATCTCCTAAAGACGTTGAAGCACAAGAACATAATGAAGTTCTATACTTCCTGGGTGGACATTGCCAATAGAAACATCAACTTCGTGACTGAAATGTTTACTTCTGGGACTTTGAGGCAGTAAGCGGTTCTTCTCCTTCTCAAAAGTCAATCTTTTGCCTTAAAGGTTTCCATTTTGATGAGTTCCCTTTTGGACCCACTTTTGATGTGCTTTTTTGGTATAGATATCGGCAGAAGCACAAAAGAGTTAACATTAGAGCAGTGAAGCATTGGTGTAGGCAGATCTTGAAAGGGCTTCTCTATCTCCATAGCCATGACCCGCCTGTGATTCATAGAGATCTCAAGTGTGACAACATCTTCATCAATGGAAACCAGGGCGAAGTGAAGATTGGAGATCTTGGACTTGCTGCTATCCTAAGGAAATCTCATGCTGACCATTGTGTTGGTATGCTGAAAACTGCCTCAAATTCCACCTGCAATCTTCTCTTCCATTAGTTCTACTTCAGTAGCCTGAATCTTTGTGGTGGCTTATCAGGAACACCAGAGTTTATGGCGCCTGAAGTTTATGAGGAGGCATATAACGAATTGGTTGATATATATTCCTTTGGAATGTGCATATTGGAGATGGTCACTTTCGAATATCCCTACAGTGAATGCACTAACCCTGCTCAGATATACAAGAAAGTTATCTCTGTAAGCACATTTTTGTCAACTTTTGTTTCTCCACTAAGGGGGGAAAATGAGAATGATGGGTTGCTTGAAGTTTGAACTGACCTGTCTTTCGTATCCTTTCAGGGTAAAAAGCCGGAATCTTTGTACAAAGTGAAGGATCCAGAAGTGAGGCAATTTGTGGAGAAATGCTTGGCCACTGTGTCCCTCAGGCTTTCTGCTAGGGAGTTGCTGAATGACCCTTTCTTACAGATTGACGAGTATGACCCAGATCTCCAGTCACCAGATTATGGGAGGGATGTCGATGAGATTAGTCCCTATATGAGGCAGCCCTACCTTGATATTCATGACAGCATGTATTCTTCTTATAGTAACGGCTATGGTTATGATGCTCATAATGAAGTGGAGTATCATCATCCTGCTGAAATGGAGCATACAGGGATTGACCTCTTCGAGTACCATGATGATGAGGACAACGACGACGATCATCCTCCCAACGTTGATATCCGTATCAAGGGCAAGAGGAGAGATGATGGTGGTATCTTCTTGAGACTGCGCATCGCGGACAAAGAAGGTTAGGGAACTTACAACATACTTCCACTAATGGAAAGTACATACATTTTTCTTGTTTCTGTTACCAACTTTCTTGTGATGGAAACGAAAAACAGAACCAAATGGAAAGTAAATAAGCCCTTAGCTTTTCGTTTGCTTTTGCCATTTGGATTCTCGTCTCTAAATTTGTTTGCTCTTTCTGCAGGTCGTATTCGAAACATCTACTTCCCATTTGACATTGACATGGATACAGCATTGAGTGTAGCAACCGAAATGGTTGCAGAACTCGATATAACCGATCAAGATGTGACCAAAATAGCAGACATGATAGACGGTGAGATTGCTTCCTTGGTACCAGGCTGGAGGCCTGGGCCTGAAGGCCTCGACGAGACGCCTCGGTTTGCGAACCAAACCCTATGCCAGAACTGTGCCTCAACTCGAACCTCAAATGGTTCGCTCATCGATTTCATGTCAAGCAACCCATGTTGCAGAAATGGATGTGCTTCAATGCATGGCAGGTTTGAAGAGGTGACATTTCAACCTGAGGATACAGATCATCATCAATGTGCATCGAATGCTAAAGCTCACTCGCATCATCATCGACACACGTGGGACCAGCATGAGAGCCGTGACATCACTCCAGCAGGGTCTGGGATAAGCCATTCGGATGAAGAGTTTGAGAAGCTTGTTCTAAAGCATGTCATGGAGAATACCGAGATTGCTTCTCCTCCAAGGAAGTCTGCTCAACATGCTAGGGGTTCAGGTTCTTTGCTTGAGCTGGCTCCGTTGGACGGAGACCTGGCAGGAGATGGCCATGAGAGCGATATCCAGCATGAAATACGATGGCTCAAGGCAAAGTACCAGATGGAGATGAGGGAACTCAAAGATCATCAGTTGGGAATTATGAGCGCACCTGTCCCGAATCCAAGCTCCAAGGAAGAAGATGGAACATCTAAAGGTGGTGAGGGTTTGTCATGTTCGGTATTGAAGTCAGCATTGAAGTCATTACAACAGCAAGAGCAATGTAGTAGCCCTCTGAGCAAAAAAAGCTCCACCATTTCTCAAGCTCACCGAGTTCCAAAGAGGGAGCCCCCAGCAGCAGATCAACCTATATTCACTGCCAATAGCTTCTATACTGGTTCTTTTCTTCCAAACTCACTTCACAGGACTACTTCCCTTCCAGTTGATGCTGTTGATGTATAATGTAAATGTACATCTGTTTCCACAGATTTTTAGATTATTATTCTTTTCTTTTTGACCCCCACATATAAAATCAAAATTATAGAGGTCTTTCTCCACTACAATTGGAGCTCCCTCACAGACTGTCACAATGACTTTTTTTTTTGGCTGTTACTTTTACTGCCAGCCTGTGTTAGGAAGAGAAGAGTGAGAGTAACAACAATAATGCATCTAAAAGTCAAGGACATGAAATTATTGCTATCATTGCTATTATGAGTTTGGCTGTTCATGTTGCTATTACAACCACCCTGGAAAATATTTAGTTGCAGAGCCGTGTGGGATGTGTGTTTTATCGAACCAATGATTGTGGATGAGGAAAATAGTTGAAATCATTGCTTGGGTAATATTTATGAAACAAACACATTGTCGCGTACTACTACGACGACGTGAATGACTATCGTTGTAAAGCATTTAAGTATGCAATTTTTAGTGGTACCTATGAAGCGGTGACTATCGTTGTAAAGCATTTAAGTATGCAATTTTTAGTGGTACCTATGAAGCGGTATAACGGTAAGTGTGAAATAATTGAATCACGATTAACCGTGATTTCAGTACATTTCGACACAATCTCCGCTCTGGTTTTACAAATTACGATACTTGCTACTTTTACATTTGATGAGAAGAGATTTTTGAGTGGTGGTGATGGGTTGGACTGGATGATGATGTTGTTGGCTAACATGGTGAGAAGATGACAATCATTGAGGAGAGGAGACTTGTGGGGTCTAATGAGTGACCCCAATCCCATGTGCCATTTTTTTGGCTTTTTAGATGGCCAAAAGATAAACAAAAAGACCACAACCTACCTTGAATAATGAAAATGTATTAGGCAAGGCTTGAGGTGTTTTTTTTTTATATGCAAGTGGAATGATTAGTGATCAAGCTTTGGCATATAATTAATGCATATAATAGGTAGGCTTCCCTTACCTGTTCGATTAAGTTTGTAATTATCTGATCTAAGACCATTTATATATGATTGATTAAATTTGGATAAAAGTTAAAGCTTCGATTTAAGAGTTTTCCTTCCCACCTTTGAAAATGTGGGTGTAAAATAACACGCCAATGAAATAAATTGTCACTTGGATACAAAGTTATTAGAAGATCGTGTGAAAGTTCGTCCTTGGGTGTGGTGGCAGAGGCTCAAAGTGATAAATGCAAGGGAGATAAGTTTGACAAGGTAATTTGTGAAAAATTACTCCCTCCCAATGTGGAATAGAGAGGTCTATGGAAATGTCTTTGCATGAAAGTGTAAGATGCAAGATCGACTAAGAGAGCTGAAAATCTAGAACGAACGTTGCCTCGCCTCTTAAAGCGAATAGAAGGAGGAGTAAACTATAATCCGCCTACTCGAACTCCTCAAACACGATAAAGTTTTGTGGTTTCAGAAATCCCGAGTGCAGTAGTTCATTGAAGAGGATTAAAATACAAGATTTGCTAATTTGCCAGTTTGAAAATTTTGCATTTTTAATCTATTAATTAAAAAAAAAAAAGATAAAAAAAACAGAGACTATTCCTTAGCAACAAAAAAGTAAGATGGGTAAAGAATGATTGCATGACCTCTCCTTCCTACTCAGTTTGTACCTTTGTTTTTCTTTTCTTCTTCGACTACCATGTAAGCTCCCATCTGGCAGCACAGTGCAGTTCAAATACAAGATCAGACAAATCTCAATCGAACGATTATTGACGTAGGCAAAATAATAGGCTTGAGTAGACAGTAGAATCAATACTGACAAAATACTAAACATTGACCAAGTTGGACGAGAACCCTTCAATACTACTAAACGATGCACGAGTACCCTTCAATCCAAATCTACTAAAATTATCATATCCTTCACAATGATTCAATTTCTTCTTCTTTTTTATCCAAATTTCTTCTTATTATATTACAAGATTGCAATAGAACAAAGTCGTATGCTTTTAGAGATTAAGATCTGAACCTCACTGTATTTTCGATGGGTTTATATCTCAAAATCTCAACATAGCTTCGAGCTAATTAAAGGAAGGTAGAGAGAGATGAGGGCAATAACATGGAAGTAGGAGTGAATAAGCCCAATCTAAACTCAATCCCTAGACTGGAAGCGCAAATTGTCAAACAATAGCTCAATTGAGGGAACAAATAAAAGTTTTGGTGTATGTTTGAAAAAGTTGAATTTCGATTGGTTTACTAGAAAAGCTCCAAAAGTTGCTTGATTGGGTGGAATATTAGGGGAAATGTAGGTGTTAATTGGAATATGGGTGTGGGTGTTGATTGAGAAGATAGGGTGACAAGTTTGTTTAGCCAACTGGAAAGGGTTTTTTTTTTTTTGGTCGGATCGAACTATAACTAGTAAATGACAAAACAAAATTCATTGAATTTTAGAGTTTTATGGATTTTAATTAGGCGATGATGAACAATGACAGAGGTAGAAGGAAGTTTTTTTTGTTGAAAAAGAAGGAGAAGGAAGAGAGAACAAAAATATAAAGAAAAATAAGTTAATAATTACGATTTTATTGCATAATTATTTCAATTTATTTTGAATTTAATAGAAAAATAAGTTAATAATATTGAATCATATGAAGAAATTCATTTTAAACAACTTATCACTTATTCTCACAATAACATGTACAAGAATTTCGTATGAAATATAAAAGTATAGAGAAAACAGAAATCTAGGATAACATGATAAATAAAAATATGGGTTAATAGCATTTTGTACTTTTCTATTATTGTAAATTAACATAGCCGGTTGTCGGGCGATTGTGGGTTTGGTGGTATCTGCCTCAGAAACACCCGATACCCGCCTACCCTCGATTCAACAACCCCATCCCAGCCTAATCCCAACTCATTTCACGAAAAAATCCCCTCCATTTAACCTAGAGTCACTCTGAAAACCTAATCTCCACCCTAAGTCCCTCCCTAACCCTTCTTCTTTACCTCAAATCTCGCATTTTGCTCTTCGATTGGCGAGAAAAACTGCACAAAATCCCTACATTCATTGATCACAAGAGCATATACCCAATCAATTGTTAGAGGCCATATCGAGGTTTTCAAATCGAGCCATTCCCGATGGCGATTATAGCACCACTTTCCCTTTATTAACTCTTCGATTTCTAGTTCATCTTTTCCTTCTCCTTCTCCTTCATGCATACGCGTATAAATACTGTAATTGCATGTAGTAAGCTAGTAGTTGCCTGCAATTCCCATTTCCAGTCACAACAATTGCAAGGAGCACAAACCGTAAGTGTTCTGCTTGCCTGTAGTTTGGGATTTGCGAGATTCTATTCAAGTGCTTGTCTGATGTCTCATGTCTAACAGATGGTTGTTTTCTTGATTTATGTTAGGGTTTTAAGGTTTTCGACTAGACTGTTGAAGTATTTATTGATTATTCATGAAGGTATATAACTTATTTACTTGATTATATTGTCTTGGTTCTTGCTAGTATCAATTTTCTATTGATTTAGCATACTTAATCCAATAGCTACTACCTAATGATTGGTTTGCTTTCTCGTGTGATTGATGAACATGTGAGGTAAGATAATGGCAGGGGTTTATGCAGTTTTCAGTTTCATTTTTAATGTAGTTTGTTGGTTTTATTAGCTGTTTGGTTGTAGTGAGTAAACCCACTATGACAGGTTGAAACCCGTCACCCGATGGTTTCGGGCTAGGGCCTCAAAACGCGACCGATATTGCTAATGGGGCGAATTCGGGAAAAAATCCGGTAGCATTTCGGCGGGTTGCGGATAGGCCCTCCCCGACCTTGATCCGACCCGTTGCCAAGCCTAAGAATGGACCCAAGCGTTCCCAGGTCATCAAACGCCTACTTGGGGGGGGGGGGGATAACGACGATTTATTTAGCACCTCGCACAAGCAACATATCCAACAAGAAACCGGTGGGTTTAATTTTAAGCCACTCTGCAAGAGTTGGATCTTCCCAAGATTGGCACCGCAGCTTTTCGGGGAACAACTCTCTTCTTTGTTGCCGCTTAGACCATCCACAATGGTGGAAGGGAAAAGAGGGAAATTTGGGTGGGAAAATAGGGAAATGAGGGTTTGGCCACAATGGGTGGGAAGGGAAAATAGGGTAATTGATAAGGTTTTTTTTTTTTTTTTGCCAAAATCAATTTAGTGTTGATCTCATCACTTTATTAAGATAATTTATTTATAATTTTTATATAAATAGTAATAATTAATTAAGATGAACATTTCGATATAATTTTTTTTAATTTGGACATAATTTTTTATCACTAATTAAATATAACATCATCAATAACGAAAAATATAGATGTTGGAAATAAGATCGTAGGAAATATTGTTGTTAAAAAATATGAATGTTGAAAAATATGATTATTAGCCAATAATATACTATAATCACCGATTAAAACAACTAAACCAATCAAAAAAGAAAAAGAAAACAAAAACAAAAATCATCAGGTCCCACCCACCCCTTTTCCTTTTTCCCTCCTCCATTTGTCCTCTAGTGAAGAGAAAACCCTACCACTTTTTTCTTTCTTTCTTTTCTTTCCTTTTTTCCCTACCCTATTGTGAGATTTCCAACCCTTTTTCCCTCTTTTCCCCATCTTGTTGTGGATAGTCTTGGTGTTCAATCTCACTGCTAGCAAGTGCAGCCTTCACACCTTCAAGTGCTTCCGGGATAATCGTGAACTACCAGAGATTAGAATCTATTAATCCCCTGAGTTGGCTCAATCGAAAATTAACCAAATAGAAAACATCCAATGGGATCAATTAAATGTCATGGGGAAATACGAAGTGTTTGTTTCCGTCCAGGACGTCGACGAACCTGAGTAGGTGAATGCGAAGCAGAGGAAGGCGGCAGAATCAACATCTTCCGATCTATTGGCCACTACCTGTGAATTGTTTAGGGTTTTGTTTTTAATTAATTGATTTGGAACATAAATAAAATCATTTAAATTAAATGAGGGGTGATTTTGTCTTTTTCATTCTTTTTAAATGGTAAATTCGTTACGTTTTAATATTAAAAGGATATGTTTGTGTAAAAATTTAGTAGAAGGGTATATTTGTTAATTTACAATAGTAGAAGGGTATAAAATGATATGCACCCTAAAAATATATATGAACTAATTATCATTAATGTCATAATCAATAAATAATAGAAATTTTACTTTAAAATTATTGATAAACTATTTAAAATTATCCAATACATGCAAAATATAAATGAATCGATTAGCATAGAACAATAACAAATAAAACAAAATTCATCATATACCAACAAGTTAGATAAAAACCAGTAATAATTAAAACAAACGATCGAATAACATCAATTTGCGTAGACTCTCGACCAAAACCTAATGGAAAATTTCCAAAAATACCACCCAAAAACTAAAAATTTCCAAAACTACCACCGATTTCCAAAAAATTTCAAAATAAAACCATTTCCCAAAAATCGTGGCCCCTTATGTCTTTGTATACAAAAACCACAGGGGGTCACGCGGTTTTCGTTCTTATCGGTTGAAAATCACATGGGGTTGCCGCGGTCAGATTGACTGTGCGCCTCCTCAACGATGCGAGGCAAAACCGCCACCCGACCCCGCGGTTTGCCTACGAAATATTTTTCCTACTACTTCAAACAAACGTAAGTTTACGCTCGGATATCCGATCGCAACGAAATATTTTTTGATTCCGTATAACTTTGAGATTTTTCAAGCCGCAAACGTCCATAGGTGGTTTGGTCTCCCTTTCGTCCCGAAAAAACTCCATTTGCTACCCCGAACGAGTAATTTTTTTTATTTCGCCATACTTTGAAATGCCATAAGTTTGTGCTTCGGAACTCGAACTTCATAAAAAAAAATTGAATATGCATAAATTTTTAAGGTCTACAAGTTTAAATAGGAAGGAATTTTCAAAACATAAAATATTTTTGGATATAAGGGATTTTGGGTATAACTTTGGCTTTACTTTTCACAAATCCACATACATTAAGGAAAAGTAGCTATTATAAAAGTTGTAGTCCTTAATAAGTTTTACCAATTTAAAAAATATTGTGACATTCGGATTGCGTAGCACAAAGCTATGACCATCTAAAGTTTGACGAAATCGAAAAATTGCTCATTCGTGGTAGCAAACGACGTTTTTTGGGACGAAGGTGGGACCCAATTGCCTACCGACGTTTTCGCCTTGCAAGATCTCGAAATGTTATGCGAAATAAAAAAAAGTCTTTATGATCAGATACCCAAAAAATCTAGAAAATTTCGCTACCATCTCCAAGAAGTGGCAGGAAAAAAAAAATCGCAGGCAAACTGCGGGGTAGGCAATTTGGTTAGGTTGATTCCAAAGTTAATTTGCTTAGATTCCAAAGTTAATTTTCTTTGATTGATTCAGCAAATGAACAGGATTGGTTCACAGGTACCATTAATAGGGGTGGGATTCGGTCGGTAAACAATTTACCGTTTACCGAATTTACCGGTTTTGGTATACCGAAGTTGGCCAAACTGGTTACCGATTACCGATACCGGTTTGTAACCGGTTTACCGATTACTGAATTACCGGTAAACGGTTACAAACCGGTATTACCGAAATACCGTGAGAAGCAATTTCGGGCGGTTTTTCGGTCGGTTTACCGAATATTTACTGAACCGAATTTCTGGAAGTGGGGTGATGTTGTAATATTTTGATTTTTTTGAGTTTTTTCATCATTTTTGTAATTAATAATTTATTATTAACTCTTATTTACAATATTTTTGAGGCCTATACTTACATTCATGTATGTAATATTTTATATTTTTGGGGTAAAGCAACAAAACGCAGCGTAGCACTAGGGAGTAGGGAGGGGGGATTCGGTATCGGTAATCCCGATTTACCGTCGATATTTACCGATATCGTGTCCGGTAAACCGACTCCCCCAACTTCCCGCTCGGCTGCCGATACCGCCAGCTAGTAAACTGTTCGGTAAAACGGTAAATCGTTTACCGGATTACCGTTTACCACCCCTACCATTATAGCAGCACTATGTATGTACTAAAAAAATACAAATAGAGGACCTCGTACGAATTATATTTTTATTTTTATTTTGTGAGTTGTGAAAAGTTGGCTTCCCATTCTCCATTACCAATAGCAAAGTGTTGAAGAGAGTTAGTTGGGCAAGTGGGATTGGATATACATGCAAATGCAATGCAAGTGAGCGCCTTCTCTTCCCAATTTTTTTTAAGTATTGCTATTGGGGCTTGGAATCAATCTGTTTATTTATTTGGATGATATCCATTTTTGCATTCAATGTAGTCATTATTATTATGAGATTTTTCGGCTAGCTTGGGTTGTCCAGCCCTGCCAGAGTGCCAGGCTTTCGGTTAGCTGAGGCCGGCAGACAAGCCCCCTGATCAAGCTAATGGGGCTAGAAGGCCGGCAACGGGCTCCTCCTTGCCAGATGGAAAGAGTGAGAAGGAAATTGTCCAAGCTGAGAAGAAGGTGTGGGCCCTAAACTTGGAACCGGAGGCCACTCCTAACGAGAGCGCAACAACTGCAACCATGGAAACAGATGATGAAGGAAAGCCCAATAGAGGAATTCCGACTGGTTCACCAAAACCAACAACATGGGATGGAAATAGAGCAAAGCTTTTAAGCGAGGCTATCATGGAAGAAGGGTGGTATGTGGCCGACTTGGATTCGGAGGATGTGGCAATACAAGAGAGAGAGGAAGATGATGTCCTTGATGAAGAGAGCTACGATCCACGTGCCCCCCCCCCCCCCCCCCCCCCCCCCCCCCCCCGCGTTGTTCACAATAGCTCAGAAGAATAAATGGAGAAGAGACTGGTGATCAACGCTCGTAGTTCAAGGACTGGGGAGGAGGAGGGTTCCATACATCCCGCTGGTTCGTCCTCTAAATTCTCTCTGGGCGAAACATGGGGATATTCAGGTCTCTGACATGGATAATGGATGCTATCTGGTCCGATTTTGAAATTGAAAAGATTATGAATATGCTTATTCTGGAGGGCATTGACTTATTGGAGATACCAACCTAATAGTACAGATGCGGTATAGGGATTTTAACCCGTGGACAGCCTCGATCACATCAACCTTAGTCTTGGTGCAACTCCCTAAGCTGCCGATTGAGTTTTGTAATAAAGAAGCGGTTATGCAAATAGCTGAGCTAATTGGACATCCGGTGAGAGTGGACAGAGTTCCGGAACTGGGGGCACGGGCAAAATTTGCGCGTGTTTGTGTGGAAGTTGATCTCATGAAGCCGCTGCTGGGGCAGTATAAGGTTGAAGGAATTAAGTACCTAATCGGTTACGAAGGATTACAACATATTTGTGGAAACTGTGGTATCTATGGTCAGCCAACGTCATCATGTAGCTTCTAGAACCTTGCTCCTATGGGTGATGACTCTGACACAGTGGCGGTGCATGAAACACAAGAGGAGGATCTAGATAATGGCCAAACATATGGAGACTGGATGGTAGTTCAGAAGAAGACTCGTAGGACGGTGCAGAGAGAGCAACTGGCGGGCAAGGAAGGAAGTAAGGGAGGAAATGGGGTAAGATGTACGGTAAGAGCATACGGCTCTAATCGCTTTGACGTCCTGCATGGGACTGTGACGAGGGGGTCGTGATTAGGGAGAAGGAGGATGGGGAGGTAGAGGTGGCAAATGGATTGATCCATGGATTGGTGGATCCATGGATCAAATGGATTGGATCCAATAGATTGGTGGATTCATGGATTAGATCAAGTGGATTGGTGGATTATCCATGAATCCAAATGACATCCTCAACCAAGTACCAATATGTAAAATGTGAAAAGTTTAGGTACTAAAATGTCATAATGAAAAATTTTAGGTACCAAAACATAAATTTCCAATGATATTTTTTGTATAAAATTAATTTTGGGTATCAAAATGTAAAATATAAAAATTATAGGTACCAAACCGTAATTTGCCATTTGGATCCATGGATCAATCCATGAATCCACCAATCCAATTGGATTTGGATCAAATGGATTGGATTGGGTGGATATTTTTAATTGGTTGGTGGATTGGATTGAGAATTGCCACCTCTATGGGGAGGTGACAAATGAGACGTCACAGGAGGTTCGCAAAAAGGATTTGGGCATGAGCCCGGGAAAAATAAAAAAGATAGTTGTCCTCTTAATGGAATGGGTTCGGCAAAGGAACCCTCGAAAGCGAACAAAGGGGAACCAACTCGTGATGGGTAGAAGGGGGTGAAGGTGGGAACAATAAAATCAAAACCGAAGGTACAAGAGTGAATAGAGAGGAGAAGAACCTGCAAGCTGAGAAGGTGAATGCGTTACGGGGGAGATATCGAAGAACAAACACAGTAGTCCCAAGGGGGAGAAGCACGGTGTGAAAGATGGTGATAATGGTGCGGGAAACCCATCCCCTTCAGGTAATAGATGAAGATATTGAGCTATAACTATCGTGGGTTGGGGAGCCAGCGAGAAGTGAGAGCGTTAAGGTCACTGTTGCGACGTGAATCCCCGACTTTAGTTTTCATCGCAAAAAATAAGGAGAAAGTGGATCTCCCTGATGCAGACCCTTCTGCGCCTTAAAGTACCCTACAATTCCACCATTAAATCCTCCACTAAATAGTGGTGTAGTAATATACATTTCAATCCATTGAATGAAACGAAGAGGGAACCAATTAACTAGTTAAGTAATTGGTCATATATATATATATAGTGGCGTCTTCGGTGCACTCACTTTTTTGGGTGCATTCAGTGCACTCACTTCATAACCGTCATTTTAAACATGCGATTTATGTCAAAATGATGTCAATCATCACTTATGATGTGATGAACAATAATGCACATGAATTTGCACAAAAACCATTGAAGATTTACTTTATTTGAAGGATTTAGAGTTAGAGATTTAGGGTTAGGGTTTACAATTTGGGGTTTAGGGCTAGAACTCAAAATTAGAGGTCTGGGGCTTAGGATAATCCACTAATTAGTTGTTATCATATGTTATATAATCATATTACACTAATTCTACAAATTAAAATTCAAAATCCGACACCTTAAGACTAATTTTTGAGTTGGGTGCATTGAACGCACTCATTTTTTGTGAGTGCACCGAAGTAGTCACCATATATATATATTTTATAGACATACTCAATACTTTGCATAACCACTCAAGAGTCAAACATTCCTCTCTTTTAGGCTCATAAAAATAGATCTCAATATTGATCCTATACCGTATAATTGTGTTTGTAGAGTGTAGACCGTAATATATGGATGTCTAATTTAGATAAAATCATACATTATGTTGAATGAAAACCTGAAAGGAAGCTAAATGGGTATTAAAATACCCAAAGAGCGTGAAGAAAGAAGAAGGTGAAAGTTGATTATTTTTTATTTTTTTGAAATTGACATGTAATTAAGTTAACGTTGCAGTCAGCAGTTCCGTTTGCCACATCATAGAAAACTGACGGAGTTTTACGACCGGTGACTAACGGGGAAACAATTTATAAAGTTAGTGGCGAATAATAAATACAAATAATTCAAATAACAAACGTGAAATATTTATGTAATTTGAGTGGCGAAAACCTATAATTTAGCCATTTCTTTCGCCTAAAATTCAGAGGACGGTATTTGATGGATTTTATATGGAAACATTTAACATTGTGCTCCACAAAGACTTGGCCCCACGGCCTGACGGCAAATTGCGGAGGCAGGACGGAGACGGGAAGTTACACCGAACAGATAGGCCCAGAATGTTGTGGCCCACAAGGAATCCATGTGCGTGCTCCCTATCACTGGGCCCGTTGGTTCCAATCCCACTAACAACGCGAATGGGCCCACCCGAGAGGATCATCTCAATACTTTTTGGATCGACATAAAAATTTGGCTGGCTGGCTGGCTGATGCTGAGGGCTGAGGCTAGAGACAGACACACTTCCACTTCCACACGATATTTATATTAAATTATTATTATTAGTCCTCTTTTGTTTTTCTGTAATCAAAATTGAAAGTGAAGGTGGGGTTGGGTAGGCTTGGGTTGAGCTGGGTACAAAATTTGTACTATTTTGGCCTTTTGGGCGCACGGTCTTAATGCTATATATATATATAGCAAGTAAGAGATGTTATGTACATCTATGTACACATATGGTTGGTTAATAGTGGTTTGAAGAATCTTCTTACTTATTGATGATATGTATAGTTTCCTATCAATCAGTCATTCGGATCGAAAATATCAGTTACTGGATAAAAAAAAATGTCAGGCGGTTTAGTTGTACGAAAGGGTTGAACCACGACTCAACCAAAATTTTAGTAAAAAGTACTCTATCATTAACTTTTTTTCGAGCATAAGTTCCGATACAGTTTCACAATAATTTGTTTCTACGGTATCGCTAATTAGCTTGTTTTCTCAGCCACGAAAAAATGTTATTGTTCACTTTATAAATTAAAAAATGAATAATATCTTTGGTAGTGATGAGACATAAAGAAAAAAAATAAAAATTCATAAAATAAAACATAAACAATATGCGAAACTAAGATTTGAAATATCTATGACACATAAAAAAACATAAATGAGACCAATATTTCTTTTAGCAAAAGTATTTAACGAATGATTGTAATATAGAACCTAGAAATTAAAACCACATAGATGTCCCAATATACATCTAAAGATTTCACTTCATAAACCCCAATTTAATGTTTCCACCTAGCTTTGGGGTGGATTTAAAAAAAAAAAATCAAAATCAGATTTGATTTAATGTATGGGTTTGAAATAATACCAAATTAAGCTAGACACGATCAGCGTAGTGCCATACACCAAACACAGACGCACTTGCCTTTGTCGTTCTTTAAGGTGGAGGATATAGATATCCCAATTGTTACCACAAGACCACAAGTGTCCCGGCTTGGAAGCAAATTCAAACAGAACATATATTTTTGCTTACGGGCAAACAGCTGGCTAGAATCAAAATGTTGTGTCGTCAAATTTTAATCACTAAATACGTACAGGAATCAAATATGTCGGA
Source organism: Linum trigynum (assembly GCA_964030455.1). Lineage (NCBI taxonomy): Eukaryota > Viridiplantae > Streptophyta > Magnoliopsida > Malpighiales > Linaceae > Linum > Linum trigynum. The sequence goes on along the minus strand of OZ034813.1, from coordinate 34,994,331 downwards.
AATAGATGTTGCCGACTTATTGATGATATTTTTAGTTAATAAGAACCAACAAGAAGGACAGATGGGATTTTGGATTGAGACCAAATTTTTTAACGAACCAATTGGTTCAAATGTTCGAGTTGTTGAGATATGTTTAATTATGAATTTTATATTATATGTTAATACACCACCTCAAATGAACGCCACATATATATTGATTTGTCGTTTGCATATGTCCAAAAACCATGTGTTTGGACAAATGAGGCGGACCCAGACAGACCATTAGTTAGACACTGCTTTTTCTCAAAGGTCAGCACTCTCTTCATTCTTTTTTTTCTTTGCGCGTTAGGCTTAACCCACAAAGAACACTACAGGTGTCTGTTGCATATATGGTGAAATTGACAGTAAGAATATCGATTCATATTTCGTTGACTCGCCTACCCCTCAACACAATTCATGATATGACTGAAATCTCCTTTAAGTGTTGACTAATCCAATCTAGTAGCTCCCATTTAAACCAGGTTCAATTGTTAGTGATTATATATGATGGACGATTGAACCTCTCCCAACAACTCGAGTTATTGGGACCAACTGGTTTATGACATGATATTAGAATCTTATACGACCAAGAGGTCGTGTATTCGAATTCCAATGACCCCATTGATGAAGCACATGTATTTTCGTATTCAGAATAGTATAGTAGCTTACTCCAAACTGAGCTGACTTACCCGCTCTACTGCAATTCATCCTTCTTGGGCTTGCAGTGCACGGAATGAGCTCGATCGACTCTTTTAAATAATTACAGCCTGAATAGCTGGTAGTAAAGTTCAGCACCAATCTTGGGCCGGTCAATAAAAAATGTCCCATTCTGGCCCAATATTAAAGTCCTCACTTTCGGCTAGTTGGGCTGCCGTCGGCGTATCGGAGCCCAATCTCCACCGCCTGTAATTTTGCCTCCCCCGGCGATTGTGTCCAAGTCCCCGAATCCTTCGCTAATCTCCTCAATCTCCTTCACTCACTTACCATCATCTCCCTTCTCCCCCGCCGCCATTGACTGTTGAAAACTGGTTACGCTCAGTGCCCGCTGAAAAGATTGGCTGATCTGATCTGCTTCGCAGAGGAATTTCAATTTCATCGCACAGTCGAGAGAAATTCCGCCACTTCATGCGGATTTGTAATAAGCTTCCCTTCCACCACTGCAATCAACATCGCAGAATCGCTCTCTCCAGCGAACCTTCATCTGTATCCTTTTTTCCCGTATCGCCATTGGATTCCTGTTTGGCCGTAATTTGATTTGGATTGAAGAAAGACGAAGAAGAAGAAAGATGGGCCAAGTTCAAAGCGAGCATTCAGTAGCTGCTTGTTCAGAGGAGACGCAATTCAAGCCTCAGGGCTCCTCTCCTCCTACTTCCATGAAATCTCTCGTAGCAGGTGAACTGATCGCAACCTTTTTCTCTCCTGCATCCTTTAATTTGATATAATAAACTCCAATATCAGCTCCCCGTAGCTTGCACTATTTGATTCTTCTTTGCAACCATACGGCTTTGGGTTACAGTCCAATTAGGATGCTATTCAGCATCAATGGCAGTGATCTAGTGTCCAATTTGGGTGCTCTTCGACTTCTTCAATGGCAGTAGACATTTCTGTCCAATGAATAATGCATATTCCTCTCATGTTTATTTGAGTGAACAAATGAGGAATTTTAACTGATTCGAGCTTCAGACAGAAGGATCAAGAAAATGATTGAGACTATTCTTGGTTTTTGTTGAAGATGATTTCCAAGTGTCCTGATTGTATTTGCTTTTCCGTTTGCTTGTGCAGAAGCTGCAGCCTTTGGTGATTCTGCTGCCGTGAATGAGGTCGGTTTGCAACCTCTAGATTCCCATGGGCTTCCTCTGTAGAGATGGTGAGCGTGAACTACTGAGGGATTTATCTTTTTGTTTTCTCTATATTGGCAGTCTCAAGATTCCAAGGCCGAGAAGGCACTCGAGTGCCCCTGCATAAGTGAACTGCGAAATGGCGAATGCGGGGTTCAATTTTCGGATGCTTTCCTGTGTTTTCTCAAGAGCACTGCTGAAGAAAAGGTGAATCATTTTTGCTAACCAGAGAAAACAGTATCCTCGTCCTTGTGAGGCTGAATTTACTTCTCTTCCCATGAGCTATGAGTAAGTGTTGCTGAATCAGATGGCGGATTGTGTCACATTTGTACCTTGTTCCGCAGGGATCGGATTGCGTGCGGCCGTTTGTGGCCCTGCAGAATTGTATCAAGGTGAATCCTGGTGCATTTTCAAAGGATGTTGTAAAGGAAGAAGGAGAAGAGGTGAAGAAAGAGGAAGAGCCAGTGAATTATAGGATCATCCCTCCCTTGTGGGCAAGGGATAAAACACCTTCTAGCCCAAAGCCAAAACTATAAGAAAGAGCCGTCAGAGAGTGGAGTTGCCACTGTTTGGAAACCTGATGGGTAACAATTACCAAACCGTAGAAAAGGAAGGAAGAAGGGAAATGTAACTTTTGGTTTCTGGTGGATTATATAGTCAACCGTTCTTTGCACCCATGATTGTAGAATGATTGGAACGATTCAATACTACAGTTCAACGATCAATTTGTTCATTGCCAGAGACAAATATCTTAGGATATTTGATTGGGTTTTTCCCCCCAATTGTCGATGTCGTTACAGACTAGCAACGGGAAGATAGCATGAAAAAAACTGTATGCAAATGCATATCATATAGTAAAGTATATCATGTACAAACAAGATTCTATCTTTATTTACAAGTTTCAGGAGAATGCAGTGTGCCATTTGCCAGGAAAAAAAACCTGCACCGTCAATAGGGGAGACAAGCCAACCATCAGAGCTTTGGGCGTGTATATATCATTTAGAGCTCTCTCATAAAGGTCTCAACAGCGAGTAATCTTGCAGCAGTTCTCGTTCCAACAGCGTGTCGTTCTCATTTTGAGGCGTCCACAGCACCTCAACTGCCTGTATGTATGACAAAACCACGAACAAATCATATAGATCAATCGTGGGATTCGGGTGACAATAACCAATTCAGAGGGATTCAGATGATTTGCTAAATCTCTTACGAGTATACTGTCAGAGGGAATTGTCGCGAGCTTGTGCAGAGCTTTCTTTAGGTCTCCAACACTGTTAATGGCGGGTAGCTTGTGCACCCCATCAGCTGCCACCAAGATTGTTATCTGCAACCATTTGAATGACACAATCTCAATTCTGGAGACCAAACTGAGGCTAAGAGTTGGATGCACAGGTCAAGGTAGTGCAAGGTCTAAAATATGAACTACTACTACTACTACTACTACTACTACTCACCACTATGTATTCATTGCTAAACTCGCTTGCTCTCCGGCTTTTGGTGCTCTGCCTCTTAATGCTGTTCACATTAACAAGCGTCTCTTCATCAAACTTACCCCGTTCTTCAATAGAAAGTTGGTTGAACCGTTTCTCACCTTCCTCCATACTTCGCTTCATATCTACCTGGCAGTATTGAAAAATATACATGCACGAGTATCAGCACACCGATGAATACTATACTGCAGCATATAAACCACAAGGCTCGTTCAAAGAGACTACATCGCCCTCAATGATACCATGTTGGAATTACAAACAACGAGCATCTACGGAGCAAAATCAAAAGACTAGCAAATGAATGTCAGAGAGAGAGAGAGAGAGGGAGAGAGAACTTACAGCTGAATAGGCTGAGATGCAATAATCAGGACGCCGAAGCAAAGAGAGTGAAGTCTCTGCAACCACAGTATGCAGATGATCATGATCCGATCTTCATCAGCTATGGAAGCTAACAATATTTTTCATAACAAACAAGGCAAAAAAAATGGTTCTGGTCTTCCCATATAAAACCCCAATGAAAATTATTAGCTCCATACCTGTTAAGACATAGCTTAGACCCTTTGAGGAGGATGTATCTGCAACTTCTGCAATCTTATTAAGATCCCTCTGAAGAGAGCGTGCCAGTCCTAACAAGCCAACCTAAAGGACAAGAATCATTAGTTTCAATCCGATTGTAGAATGCACTAATCGCAAAGAGTTCCTTTCGCAGTTGAAGCCCCCTAGGTAAACTATTACGACAGTCCAGACACAGGATTTTCATAGCAACCGTTCCATTTTTAATTCAGGACAAAGAGAGAGAGAGAGAGCATCCGTAGCAGGCAGAATCCTCAGTTCAACAATTTTAATGGAGGCCATAGGAAGTACCTGAAGCTTGATAACGCTGGTTTTCTCGGTAGCTGTTAGAATTCCCGCTTCATTTCCATCGGAAAGAAACCCGGAGACCAACACAAAGGCAGCGAAACCAGCTACAATTAGAAGCAAACCAGAGCCAGCACCGGCGACTACCGAGCCAACGTAAATTCCCCCACCGCCCAACGGGGACGGGCCGTAGTAAGGCGCGGAGTAGGAAAACCCCGAGCTCGAGCCGTGAGGCACGGAGTAACTCCCCGACGACGACGAGGAAGAGGAGCGGGAGAAGGATCTGCCGCCCATCCTTCCACCAGAGGCAGCGAATGCGGAGGCGGGGTCGTACATCAGCAGCGCGGCGACCAGAATCGCGGCGATCGCTGGCTTCTTCATCGCCTGCAGGGCCTTCAGGGCGGCGTTGCAGAGTCTCTCGAACGCACTCTTCTTCTCCTTCTTGAACTCGGCAATCGCGAAGCTCGAGCCCGACGTGGTGGCCGGGGCATGAATGTCGTTGGAGGAGTTCAGATGCTTCGCCGCCAAGGAACACCTGATCGTGAGCCTGGAAGCAGGTTTGGAGGCGGAGGATTTATTAGCGGCGGTCCTGAGAGGGAACGAGATGGAGGAGGAGCGAATTGCTGTAGGCGGCGGCGAGGGAGGGAATTGCTTCCATTTGAATGGGTTCCACTGGAGGAATGAAGCAGTTGCCGCCATTGGAGGGGAGCTCGGAGAGGGAGTTGAACGGCGGAGCAGAATTGGGGGGAAGAGATTTTTTTTTTTTTGGGGAAATCTATGGCGGAGCTGGGTTTCTGATTAAATTGAGAAAATCAAAAGAGTTTAATAATTTTCCGGACCGAATAGTAAACAATCCAATCCAATTTTTGGGCTTAGATTTGAGGTAAAAAACCGAGAACTCAACACCCAAAACCTAAGGATAATTTGCATAAACGGTCACAAATTTTTACACTTAGTACAAAACTTAACCAACTCCTCACCCTTTAAGGCCTTAGGCCACTCAAATCCCACAATCTCAATGTAAAATCAAGACCGAATTGGAAACGGACCGGATCAAGACCGGACTGTATCCAATCCAATCTTCGGTCCTTATATTTTCAAAAAGACCGGACTGGACCGGATCAATTTAGGTCCATTTAACCGGACCGTATAGCCACCCCTAATCATCATAGAGAGGTTAAGTAAGCATCCTAAGAAATTAATTTGCCTCATGACGGTTTACTCATAATGTCGTAAAAACCAAAATTGTATAGCAAAATAACACGACATCGGAAAACCCAGCATCAAATCCTACAGAAATAAACACGACATTACAGTTCCCGCATAATGTCGTAAAAACCGAATTTGTATAGCAAAATAACACATTAGGAACGCACTAGTTGATGAAAGATCCGGTGATGGGAAACGAGCAAGAAGAAGCAGGTTTTGTGTAGACTATACATAACATAGTACAACCGACTCATAGGAGTTTGTCGAGCTGTGCTTGCAATTCTGGAATGGGCACCATGTTGATGGTGGTTTGCTCTTCAGGGGAGTACTCCGCTTTCAACAGCGACTGGACCTGAATGTGAGCTTCGATAATGTTCGTTCTGTGTAAACAGCAACAATGCAAATCCAACGTCTCTTTAGAGATCCCAATCATAAAGAACACCAACGAGTTGACATAGGATGCGGGGGGGAAATGAGGAACATACTTGATGGGCTTGAAAAGTATCGTTCGAGTTGAAGGGTTCTGCAGGTAGAGCTTCATTTTGGCCATCACCGGTGGCAGCTCTTTCTGGATGGCAGCATGAACCTGTTGAGAGAGTTAAGGATATCGAAATCAAGAAAAATTAAGAGCAGAAACAAACAGTGATGACGGCAGCTCTTTCAAGCTAACTTGGTGAGAAAATCTACTTACGACTATCAACAACAAAATACACGCATAGTAGTCGATTCCTGTAACCCATTCATTTCTGTTCCTATCATTCATTAATCATTACTACAGCGCAAAGCGGTATCGAAATGTGGAACCCACATTGTCAAAGTCAAGGGAGCTCAGGGAGTTGCATATGAAGGAAGCTATTTGCTCTGTACAGAAACCTTACCTTCTGAACAAGTTCAGCCACCTTCTCGGGAGAAGCAAAAGCTTGATCCTTGATCGGCTTGGCCATGATAGAATCTGCTCTTTGATTCTGACTACCCGCAGACAGGGAAACTTTCACTGCCGTCACCTATACAAGGAGCAGAAAGGATTTGCAACTGCACTCTCGTAGCCTTAAGCACATGAAACAAAAACTGGAGAGCAAACATCTATGCAGCTAAAACTGGTCATTATGGTGGACACTTTTGTCCTTCATCTATGCTGCCCTACCCAGAACCACCGACTCCACAATGGACGTGTAGGTATTTTCATGTCAGACACACCAGGTATTTTCACTCATTGACAAGATTATCCTGGGTGTCCCAATTTCACTAGAATGCAACTACATGTAATAGATTGAACCAAAAGTTACTAAGGTTTCACTCGAATAAGATTTTGAGAGCGCCTACCTTTGTTGCAAATGAGAGCATTGGATCAACAACTGATTTAGTGACCGACATGATGAACTCCTCGCACGTGGCCTTTAGGCTTTTCTCAAGTTCCTGCAGATGAATAAGAGCAACTTGTTAATATGCAAAGGGCAAGAAAATATAAATCAGATAATTTAATTTCATCATGCATACCACTACTGCAGTAGTAGTTTGATGAAGAAAGGGATTTCAAGAAGATAAAATGAGAAATCATCACCAAACCTTTTTGGCATCAACTTGGCTTTCTAGCACTCTAGGAGATAAGGTTCTTGCCAAAGAGGATGATCTTGACCAATCAAATAGTGAGGTCTGACCTCTAAGTATCCGTCTCAGGTGCTCCTGGATCATGAATGCTAATGTTAATAATGCAACAAAATCATTAGCAATTTTCATCTCAGCATAACCAGAAGATCAAACAGAGTACAAGAAACAGACTTTAAAAAAGATGCTTTAATCTATGCTCGATGCTAAGTATAGAACTTCAATTGAGAGATATATCAGCCTAATTCTTGCAATGGTTATCTAAACTGATTGGAACTTCAAGTTTCGTTAACAAATGAGAGAAACTAACCAGTAAATGAGAGAAATCTAGCTCCTTGTGTGTGACTGAGAACTCTATATCAAAAGGTGCAATCTGATATACCCAGGATTGCACGTTAGATTGTATCCACCAATAGAAAGCCACAAAATCATTGAAATTGAAAATTTAGGAGATAACCTGCTCCCTTAATATTAGAAGGTGCTTAATAAGGAAAAGCTGCCCATCCATTGCTGTGGTTCTCCTAGCAATCAGCCTGCTAGCTTTCTGTGTCACACACGAAGATTGATTCAGGGAGTTGATGTTAATGCATATAGAACTGCAGTATGGATACATAATAGAAATGTGCATCATTTAACTTACTTGAATGGAATCAGCACAAACTTCCACTGCTTCCTGTCAGACAGCAATGCAAAGAGAATTTCGGAAAGTCAATTGCTTAAAAAGTAATGAGAATACCACCAATGATACAAAACTCTAATACCTGTGCCAAACCAGTGAACACAGATTGTTCAAGACAACGGTACAACTTAGAAAGGCATGATAAAGTTTTCTCCAGAGGCGGATACCAAGATTTAAACAGCTCTGTATTTTCATCAACCTGCAAAATATAAAGATGAATGGGGAAATAATGAATGGTCGATAAATTGTAAATATTTTCAACAGCTTGGCCTACAGACTCCAGTTTTTCCCATAACCAATTAATCACAAACCAGAAATTATAACAATGTAGAAGGAGACAGAAAATCCGAGTATCTGAGGTTTTACCGAAGAAGTTTCAGACGTTGTCTCATGAATCCGTTCTAGCTTGGCAGGGTAATTCAAGTCTTCGTCAGATGGAATGTAATTTGCTATCTGCAGGAGAAACAAGTCCACTGGCATTAGGAAGTACTAAAGGTCTTAGAACATTGTCATACTTCTTGACATAACATCTTCCAAGAATGGGATTCAAAGCTTAAAAAACAATTTAATATACCGAGCTTTATTTCTCAGAAAAAATAAACACCAAGCTACATGAGCTTGCAAAAGTGAACACAGAACCCCAATCGTATACCATACTTTCATATACATCACTTGCATAGGTGAATAGAAGTAACAAATAAATAACTACCTCGTCACGGATATGAGTTCGAGCACGGAATGTCAGGCGTTCATGAACATCAGCTAAAATCCTTTCCAGTGTCGGACGCAGCCCAGCAAGTGACTCGCTTCTCCTGCTAAGCTGCTCTCCCAAGACTTCAACTTTTAGTATATCAACAAGTTCACACAGAAGATCAACATTTGTCTCATGTATAAGTTTTGGTCGTAGGGTGTCATACAAGTATGTTGCCCTGTAAAACAAAATTGGAAGTCATAAACTGAAGCACGAATTTACACCAATAACAAGCTCAACATTTACAGCCGCAACAAAGATGGTACGGAAAAAGGAAGAAAAAAAAGAAAGATAAAATCTCGAAAAAAGGAGAACTCATGAAAAATGATATGAAAAAATCTTACAGAGAATCTATCAGTGGAGCCAAACTAGAGATATCTTCTGAAGAAGATGGGAAAAAGTGATCAAAGAGCTGTTGCTCAAGTTGACATACCTGCAATTATGGAGGTGGACTTAGGAAAATGGATAGAAGTCTTTCATGAAATGGAAAGAAAAACTAGACATGAACATGTACCTTCAAGGAGCGAATTTCCAAAACCACGAAGAATAGTGAATGCATAGGAATTAAGTGAGCAACATAATGGCTAGACAAGAAAATTAATGTCCATAGTGGTGTAACATAACAAGGAGGTTCTAGTATGGCTCTCCGTGGATCGATCATGGAACCACAGCAATGGCTAGCCTAGTATTAGTTTGCATAGTGCATATGAAGCCTGCAAGCTATTTGAAGAGAACCATATACATGCCCCTCATCTCATGCAGATAGAGTTTGACTAGATGATTCCCCTTTGATACCAAGCCAGTAGCAATGATACCAGTAAGAAACCAAATTACTAATGCCAGATTTCATGGCATACATAAAATTTCTAGGTGAATGGGAAAATCTAAAATAAGGGACAAAAAGCTAATTCATCAAATCAACCAGCGGGTTTAAGGGTTAACAACATTACCTGTGTCAGATATGCACAACCAGATCTAGTTAATGATGGCAAAGCTTCTTTCTTGGAAAACTCAGATATCCGTTGCTGCACTATGCCTTTTATCTTCAAAGAGAAAAATGAATTGCAAGGGTCAAACAAAGCCAACAAATATGCTGGTGTACCCCAAAATTAGTGAGAGGAAGCTCACCAACGAAAGCCTCTGCTCGCAATACAACTTATGGCATTCTGCAAGCATCAGTACGTGTTCTTTTCTAGCAGATCTACCTTCAATCTCCTCCAGTATAGGTTTGAGCTGCCAAGAATCATCATTAGGTGAGGTCAAATTGAGCAAACAAATGAGAGCAACTCCGGGAACTAGTCCATTGCATATTTTATGCACCAGTAGGCAAAGTAAGAAAATACCTCACTAGCAGCTGCCTTGAACCGAACATAGATAACGGATGCTTCCACACCTTCAGACATAGATGATTTACTGCCACCAGAGCTCCGGATAGCTGCTTGGACCTGTTGAAGAGAGTATGATTAATCAAGGCATGAACATACGAATGAGCAGCAGATGCCTTAGATCATTGGTGGTTAAATCTTTTTCTTGCATAAGAATGTTTCACCTGAGAAGAAGCGCCTTTCAAGACTGAAAGAACATGAGAGCGAATCATGCCGAGGGCTCGAGACTGATAAAAAACGAAAAATATCTTAGATGTTTCAGACCAGTGAATTTTTTTCTGTCATTTGTACAGTCTACCACCAATCATAGTGTTTAGTGAGGTACCTGCAGTTGCCGAAATTTGAGCAAGTAAACACTTGATTCGGCATATTGTGGATTGCTTTCAACATACCTGGGAGCAAAAATGATAAAATGACATTCAAACGCAGTCCAATCAAGATAAAGTTACATTATCTCATGAACAAGCATATGTCGAATATCAGCAGCATAAATAACCAGCAGACAGAGGAAAGATGTGTACATACGCTATACACTCATCCAGCCGCTTCAGTAGAGGTAGAAAGTTTCCATTTCCAACATTCATGTTTGGAGAATAAAAATTGGAAGAAATCTGTAAAGGTGAAAATCATGAGCCTCGGAAATTAAAAAAAAAAACTTGATAACATCGAAAGCGTTAAAACAACAGTATTAACATTATACGTCAAGAAAACTGCTAGCACATCATTATCTAGAACATAATTAACCTGACTAAAGAGAAAACCACAAAAAAGACTGGACATGTAATGTTCTAACTGTGACTCTAGTTAAGAGAGGTTCAAACCTTACATTCTCCAATTCATCAAAGTATCTCAGTTTACTGCGAAGTGCATCTGCAAATTCCACTAGTCTTTGCTTCTCTACTACCTGCAATAGGAGACAAGAAATGAGGCAACCACATAATGGAACTACATTATGAAAGGCGAGCAGGCTTTTAAGGAGTAGTTTTACTCTAAAGACCAATTAATGTAGCTCAAGGTTGAGTTGCCAATGATGTATCACGTGTAAATGACACACAAAATATTAAGATGCACATGATAGTACACTGGTAAATTAAACAAAGAAAAGACTAATCAATTTCTGGCTTTACGACAGAAAAACTTCGACTGATATGTCCAGCTTGTTTGATTCCAGATTTCTATTGGTCAACAAGGGATTGAATAAAATTTCACAGTTCAACAGTTAAACCTTTCTAGCAATGGCTGCTATACAAAAGGAGAGCTAGTTAAATGATCGTAAAGGAGGAGGCTATACCAGTCTATCGCAAGCATCATGGAGAGTCTTTGTCTTTGTAGCTACTGCTTGGTGCTGCAACTGTAAGCTATTGAAAAGGTCTAGTGTTTCATCAACCTGCCACATGAAAGGTGCCAAAGTATCCATAAGGACAACATAACTAGAACACATAGCAATTGCACTAAGAAGCATTAGAAACTTCCAACCTACCTGGCGAAGTATATCATCACAAGTCTGAATGCGGTCTGTTAATGTGCTCACGTAGTGCTGATACTTTTCCTCTGTCTAAAGACGTAGAATAATAAGAACAACCAATCTATGTGCTCACAGATCATTATTGATCCATACCAGATAATAAATCCATTAAGAAACATATCTAACCTCAGATTTCATGGCTGATTCAAGATCTGTGAACCACTTGTAAAACTGCAACCAACACATGCAACACACTGAGATAATTTACAAAGACATCTCTCGTCTTGTCAAATCAACGTAGAAGTTTATTTCACATGTAATGTGACTTGTAAGTCACTTCTCAATGAGACTGGTCAGCAAAAGCAACCATGGATGGTAAGATCAATAGTCTGCTTCCCCAAAGCTCGAAGAAGCAGAAAGCAGAATAATCATTTTCTATAAGGTTTCCTAGTATGAATCAGACACTTCAGCCTCGAACCCCCTTTAACAAGTGTCTGTCCTAACTAGAGAATAACAAGATGCCTTTCAACTGAAAATCCCCCATAACAAATGCTCTATACAGAGAATGTCACAGTAATCAGTACACTATCTATTTGCATAACTGCAAAGTAAATCATAGATAAGCATGCATAGACTTACTTGATTCGTATTGACTAAAACTGCTTCAATTCCTTGAGTTTCTCTCGTAGCACTGTCCTTAGTAGAGACAGTCAAGCCGCCATTCTCCGGTCTTGGGGCATGCTCTAGGGCCTGTAAATTGCAAGCAGCAGTCAGTATTCGCAATGCTTTCCACCAAAAAGCTCGTAAACGACCAACTAAGCAAACACCAAGAAGCATGGACGAGGTGGAATCCCATGTTATACCAGATTGGCAGGATACGGCCGCTCAGCAACAGCACGAGAGAGTGAAAGAATCGCAGATTGCTGCTGCTCGGTGAGGGGAGCATTCTGCATCACAGAACCCGCAATTAATCAAATAAAAGCGAAGTAGCAAACTAAAATTGCATGAATCCTACTCATTTCGCCTCATCAAGCTTTCCCAGATATATGACCCCGAATCAAAATGCGAACGTCTCAGTTCCGTCGCAGCAGTTACTCCAGATCCAGAATTTTTCATTTCGAACTACCGGTGCCGATACCAGAATTACAAATTCATGGAAAGACGATGAACAAGGACTGAGATCCAGAAGGATCAGAATAGTCCTAAACCGATCCGCGGACGACGCAGATCAATTGGACCGATAATTCTACATGCAGAAGGAGAATAAGGAGGAAATGGAACCTGTTCCCAAGTTGAGGCGAAGTTGTATCCCTTAGAAATGGCAACGGATTTGTGGAGGTTCGATGAAGGACTTGCTTTCGCCGCCATGGCAATCACAGAGCAGAGCAAGATCAAGAAAGAGTTGGAGAGAGCTTCGGTTGCTTCTACTTATGCTGCTTCGAAGCTCTGCGTTTCAGAAATTCGCGCAGCGGAAAGCGTACAAGAGTGTAAGCGGAGCTAATAGAGTCTCCCCATTGCGATTCTGGTGTGCTAACTATGAAAGAGCATCAGCTAAACCATTCTCTCTGTGAATCTTAGACAGAACGGCAATACCTCCACCATACTTGTTTCAGAAGAGACCTGCAAGATGTTGCGTTCCTTCCTAAACGCTCGCTTATCTAGTTAGTTCGGGAAAACAAGGCCCATCCGAGAGAGGCTCAAAATGAGGATTGGGCCCATAAAAAACAGGCCCAGTTAAAATTTTCTGCTTCTAGGGCAATCTCCCGTTCATATAAAATAAAGCTACGAAAATTAGCGAATTCCTCTTCCCTTCCGCTGCTGCTTCAACTTTCTGAAAGGGTTTTTGCCGAGTCGTATTTTCGATCACGAAGAGCAGCAGCCATGGCGGACAGCAGCAAAGTTGAAAAAGCGGTCACCATCCGCACGCGGAAATTCATGACGAACCGCCTCCTCTCCAGGAAGCAGTTTGTAAGTGTCCTAGCGTTTTCTCTCTACTTATTTTCCGTTCGCCTGCTGCGTATCTGCTGTAGTTCTTTTGGGCTATTTTGGTCTGCCGGTGATGTGATAACTAGATATTTGCTACTCTTGACGGATTCGGAAGAGTTCCGCTTGATGAGTTTTGTATCCACCAAGATCTCTGAGGCCGTGTATCTCCATGAATCTCGTCTAGTTCTGTTCGGCTCCTTCCGAAATGTTTTAACTTTCTAAAGTCTGCTACGAAAGCTTTAGGGTGAAGTGCACATCTTGCTGCTAATTGGACACTTGCGTTGAGGATTCGTCTTTTCTATTTGTTATGCGTTTCTGTTGATGCCGCTGTAGGTGCAGCATTGCTGCTATTTTGCTATGGAACGACTGCTTTGTTTTCTGGGTTTCTTTGGTTGTTCCGTGAGGCTGGTTTTTCAGATTGCCACTGTTTTTCTCTTCTTTTCTTGCGGATGTCTTTTTGATAAATTGTTTTATTGTAATAGAATTCTCATTCATCAAAAACTATCATAGCATATCAGATTAGCCTTGAGAAAAATGGGTTTTTGTTTAACCTAATGATGTAGCTAGTGGTGCTTCAACGATGACATCCAAGTTCTACCATCTCTTAGATAACTGGATGTTGTTATAAGGATAGCTACATGTTCTTAGGTTATCAATTATATCTCTGCACTTTGCTGCCAAGGGCATTCTCGAATCAGCACACTTGAATATTGGTTCTGATGGCTTTTATTGGTTGGTGAACTTAGGTGATAGATGTCCTCCATCCCGGAAAGGCCAATGTCCCCAAGGTATGTCAATGCCAGAAGCTTAGTTTTAATCCTTTATGTTCTCTTTCTTTAATTTGTGCATCAGGCCTTGATGAGTTTCACTTAACTTACCGCTCTTTCCATTGTCTTCCTTTTTTTAAAGGCCGAGTTGAAGGAGAAGTTGAAAGATATGTATGATGTGAAGGACGCAAATTCTATCTTTGTGTTCAAGTTCAGGACACACTTTGGAGGTGGGAAGTCCACTGGTTTTGGGTTGATTTATGACTCTGTCGACAATGCAAAGAAATATGAACCCAAATACAGACTGATCAGGGTATGGCATCTTTTTGCATGTTACGCTTTGGGCGTGTTGTTCCAGTTTGAGTGCTCAAAATGTTGAACGTTCCGTATCTTTCCTTGCAGAATGGACTTGCTACCAAGGTTGAGAAGTCGAGGAAACAGATGAAGGAAAGGAAAAACAGGGCCAAGAAGATCCGTGGTGTGAAGAAGGTACAGCCTCATATTGCTTGCTTAATAAGAACTCAACTTTTTTCCTTCCTTGTGTCTCTGCCGTTCCTTTGAAGCTTCCCTAACCACCATTCTCCATATGCTTGTGCACAGACCAAGGCTGGAGATGCCGCCAAGGGTGGGAAGAAGAAATGAGCGGTGGGAGATTTCTCTGATGGTCTTATTTTCATCATCTTTGTGCCTGCCATATGAGATCCTGTTGGAAGCCTGCAGCACTAGACTTTGTTATGAATCGATAGGATAAATTTTGATGTTGGTAGTTTTGAGTTCGAGTGCTGGATGTTGAAAGATGTTATTTGGTGATGAATTATAAATTGACAAAACTCAAGAGTGGTATATTCCACAGGACGGAAAATTTTGAAATCTAGTAAATTTATTTCAAACTTTATGTTTCTCATAGCTGCTTTCCTGTTGTTTTAGCCATTGTTTGCAGATTCTTGCTCCTGTGATAGGATTGCAAGCTGTAATTGTATCTAGAAATTACTTTCCGTCCATAACAGGCACACCCAGAAGCCTTGCCAAGCAGAGGAACGGGGGTAAAATGAAAAAAGAAACAAGAAGTATAAGATTTGAGTATACAGGCGGTGAGTTCTTCAATATACAACTTTCTAAAGAGGAAATGCATACATCAGTAAAACTTGTCAGCAAAATATATATTAGAATGTGCCATGTCTCGACAAACACAAGAAGCGCGCCCATAATCTTGATCATTATTAATGGTTGATTAACTCATGAGGGGATGAATTGTTCCCAAGACATTTTCAAAGAAATTAGTAAGTGAGCCAAAAAAATGTTAGCCAACAATGTCATAACCATAATATATTATTATTAAAGATCCTATGGAAAAGCAAACAATGAATTGTTATCAATTTCCTCACATAAAAAAAATAGCAATATGTTTGGAATAGTAGAATTAAGCAACCGGTTTTGAGCACATAGAAGTATGCTACTAGGGCTAACTAGCCTTTCACCAAAAGCATACTTGGAAGCTATAATAGACACTGCAATAGCAAGTATGTCTCTAGCAATCAATGCTAAAGTCGGATACTGCGACTTATATGCATTCCACCACAGTAAAATGTAATAGCAAGTAGTACTCAAACGTTGCAACATACCTATCATAATAGGGGGCTTCACAACATTTGTATCGAATGTGGTCGTTATGGACATGAAAAAGCAACGTGTCCAACCCTTTTCCGTCCGGCAGCCACAAATGCCCCTAACTCAGTGAACCCACCCACACAGGAAGAGAGTTCCACTTAGTTGGGCAATACAAGCATACACTTTTCCCATACTAACTAGGAAATTGTCTAGCATCTAGTACAAACTTTTCTTTCCTTTTACGGGTTGTTGTCCAAAATTCCACACTATGCGTCTACACTCTTCTTATCACATCCAAACCATCCTTAACAATCTACTTAACATTATGAGCAAAACACCATATGCGTATTTTAGAGCAAGACCACATCAAATGCTCAGAATTCAACTTATGACTGACCACAATAATCAATGTGTCATTCGTACTACAATTATATCTTGAAACCCAGGTCACCCACAAATAACCACCTACTGCAAGAATGTCCCGTTAAAGTTTGACTACACAAGCTTGATTCCATATTCTAAAATTTATAACACCCAAACCTCATTCCTTCTTAGGTATGGTAAAAAATTTCCAGACAATCACAACTCGCTTCCTTAGACTAGAACCATCCACATCCCAAAGATAGTTATTACAAATTTCTCAATTTCATCCAAAACAACCTTAGGCAAAAGGAACAGGTTCATCTAGAACTACAACATATCAGCCATAACAGATTATACCAATTAGATTTTACCTACATACCTATGAAGCTTTGCCCTACAACTCCGAATTTTTGTAGTGATCTTATCCACTTGCACTTGACAGTCTCGACTGGAGAGTTTCTATGAGATCAAAGGAAATACCAGATAACGAACAGTAAGCTCCCCATGAGAAATCCAGAAACCCTTTGACAATACCTCTTTCCCAGTAGTATCCAAATCCTAACAGGAAAGTTAGCTTTTAGTGGGGTTGCATCGCAAGTCATATAGCTTATAGAAATCCTCCAGAACTTTTGTTATCCCACTAGACCATGAGAGGAACCATATGTGAAGACCCAAAAGGTCATCAGCAAAGCAAAGATGGGTTATCCCTAAAGCTTTGCATCTAGGATGGATGGGAGTAAAAACTTTCTAGGTCAGGTTTAGGATCGGATAATGCATCAACTTAAGCTTCCTCCAGAACAACTTCAGCAGCACGAGCCTGAGCAAAAATGTCTGAGTATTCATTCCTATTAAGATCCTTAAGCCCCTTCTTCACCCTCTTAAAATTCCCAGAGAAAGTATAATATGGTAAAACAACCACCCTTATACTCCAAGCTTCCTTCAAAATACAATTATAAATAGGATGCAAAAGCGCCAAAAGTTAAAAAAACGTGAAAGGTTTAGGCAAGGAACCCACTTTGGAGTTAAGCACAATAATATACCAAGTGATCTGAAACCCTTGGTACAATTGTACGTGTTGAACTATTTTTTGAAAATGTTTCCTTACTTTGATTTCAAACAATCTACCATCATTCAGGTTTTCAACAAAATAAGCTAAACAAGTTTTCATTTTCAGGTTTTGTTTCTCAAGAAACAGTAGTTTCGGCTCCATCATGATTTGTTTCTGTTGCCACAATCACAAGAAACGAAAATGAAAGTAAACAAATCTTCATGATTTTCATCCTCTCACAAATTGCGACCTCGTGGAATCTCATCACGTCACTACTATAGTCAATACCTCTATCACTATTAAATTATTCTTTGTTAATTGATCACTAGATCAAATAATTTTGATTTAAGATGTAATATAGATATAGTCATTTGATAAATACCTCTTTAATTATGAGACGTTCTCCCAACGACCAACGTTGGTGCTAAACGCCAAACGAGTCAATAGAAAGGAAGATAGAATTATGAAGAATATCATTCTTAAGTAGCACTTCTTGTGACTTATCTATTTGATCATTGGCAAAGTGGTTGAAAACATCCAGAAACAAATCAATATATGGTACCAAGAAATCATACCTCGCAAGACCGACGATTTCAACGAGAGTAAGGGAGAAGCTTAGCAAGAAGAGTCTGTAGTGAGTCTCTCCATCTCGAAGTCAATTTTTTCAAAGAATTTCACGAACTGGAGACAACAGATGCAGCGAAGGAATCACGGATTGGATTGAGGGATCTGAATGGGGCGGCGGAGGAACTGAAGAGGAATCAAATTGGGCGTTGGATTGGGTCTTGGAGCCTCTGCTTCTGCTCTCCGTGAATGGAACTGGTTCTTGACATGGCATCAGAGTTGATTTGTCATTGAGTTCACGTGTTCAAGTTCTCACAACCACCAATACTAATTGTTGTCTTCAAGCACATGGTATTGAAGGCATGTGCAAACTTCAAGCCCATGAGTCGACTTTCGTTTGATGGGGTATGTTAGTAAATGATATATGATCCATAATTGAACCTCTACCAACAACTCAAGTGATTGGGGTCAACTGGTTCTTAATGAGAGACGAAAGGGCTATGGTACTTTCTTTCCTTAGAAACAAACAAAAATTGGAAAGGAAAAGCAATTAATCGGGGACAGGAGGTATACCGATTGATAGTTGTTGGCTACCACTAAACGTTACCGGTTCGGTAACCGGTTACACCATTAACCTAGGGATGGCAACTGGTCGGGTCGGGGACAGATAGTACATATATGTTACCCTACCCAAAGTAGTTCGGGTTTTACCCATACTCATTCCCACATAAGAATCAGATAGAAAATCAAAACCAAGTCCATACCCGTTCGGATTTCATGTATCCACGGTTATCCATGGGTAATCATTTCTCTTTATAACTCCAACCAATATGTTAACATTCACATGTATACTCACATTACATAAGAGGAAAAGTACGAAAATAAATCACTAGAATGAAGAAAATTAATTAAAACAATACAATTTCATGAAAATATAATATTTGTATGCTAAATATAAATATGTTAGAGAAAAATAATTATTATTTTTAGACAAAATACATATGCATGTGTATAATCGGGAGGGTTTGGGTTGGATAGTGATAAAATCATGCTGACCCATTACCCACAATATTCGGGTTCGGGTTTTACTCGTACCCGCTAAAAATTCTTAGGTTCGTGTTTTACTCTATCCGATTAGATCAGATTCGGGCAGATATCCACGGTTACATATATTATTGCCATCCCTACATTTACCGGATTACCAATTACCACCCCTAGTACTTAGAAAAGAGAAGCTACTATTACTAGGGGCACAAATGGTTACCATAGTAATTACCATATCAAACAAGCGAAAATTCTATTAACCATGGACTACGATATCATAACCAAATCGTCCAAAATAATACAACAACAAAATTAACCAAACTAAAGCTTAATCAGTTTGGTTAATTGGTTAACCTGGTTAACCAATAAATATCACATTATCATTAAGGGAGAAGTTTTGTGGTTAATGCATCAATTCACAATTTATATGATGAATAAAACATTACAAAGAACATATTGTTATTGTTAACCTTTACAGAAATACATGCAACTAATACAATTATTTTACAATCAATAGAAGTATTCACCTAACAAAAATATATATCAATAGTATGGATTTAATTAATTGTTGTGCTTGTGAATTGAATTAGTCTCTTAGCAATTATCATAGGTTGAAAAAGAACTTACTTTCAAGTTTTCATCTAATATATTGTATGAGTTTTGTCTAAATTAGGCGTTCATATATCATGGTCTACACTCTACAAATACAAATATACAATGATGAAACAATATTGAGCTTTATTGTTTTTTTTACCAAGTTATTGAGTTTTATTGTTGATGAGTCTAAAAGGAAGGAATGTTTGGCTCTTGAGTGGTTATGTCAAGTATTAAGTATGTGTATATAATATATATCATATATGCATAATTACTTAACTGGTTAATTTTGTTTGATTAGTTAAGAGTGTCTGAAACCAAACCAAACAAGCTAAATTTTTTAACCAAACCAATTATTCAAATTAACCAAACCAAATTAGCCAAATACTACTAGTTAAAACGGTTACCACTGTAACTACACCATTTGAACACCCATAACCATAGTTAGTAAAATACGGTACGAGAAAGTTACGTAAAAAATACGTATGGGTATTTTACGTCGTCTCTAAGTTAAAGGTACGTTTAATAGTACGTTAATAGTAATAAATATATAAAAATAAATTATTTTAAAAATAAATAAATATATAAATAATAGTAAAGTTCACAATTTAATTCATTAAATACGAATATTAAACGTGTTATACGGGTTTTATAAGTGTTTAGTACGGGAGCCATCCAATGAACGGAAAAAAATGAAACGGCTTGACAATAATACGGATACAGAATTTTTAAACGGATAAAGTACGTACAGGTACATATACGTGTATTAAACGGAGTATTTACTAACTATGCCCATAACTATCAGAACTAGTTAATTAGTTCTGATATGAAGATGGGGGATTTTTCCAATAATAGCACCTTTAAAAAAAATTACAAAAATAGCACCTATGTAAAAAAAATTACAAAACTAGCACCTTATTTTTTGGAATGCACCCCTAAGATGCGTTTTAAATGTAAAACGCACCAAACAGATGCGATCTACATGTAAAACGCATCAGAGGGGTGCAATCCATAATATGAAACGCACCAGACTGATGCGATTTGGGGAGGACGCGGAACGATCTTCAAGATCGTCGGATTGACGGACGATCCAACGGCTCAGCGCACGCCAGCGGAGCGATCCGTGCCGAGGATCCCGGATCGCACGCCAGCGGTGCAATCCGCGCCGAGGTCAGTCAAACCGCATTGGGAGGGTGCAATCTGCGCCTGGGGAAGAGGAAAACGCATTGGAAGAATGCGATCCGCGCGGGGCAAAATTACCTCCTCGTTCCTGGAGCCTGCGATCTGAATCCTATAAATAGCCCACCTTCCCCTCTCATTTCTTCACACCACAACCCATTCTTCCTTCTCTCTCTAAGTTTTATCTCTTTAAACCCTCCCCCTCTCAAAAGCCTAGGAAATAGTCTGTTGGTTGCGGCAAAGTCTGATCTGCCATCAGAAAACATTTCTTAGGTTTTTTCCTCAAAACCCGCCGAGCCGAAGCTCTGTCCGAATTGCGCCGAAAAAATGGCCGATTGGTGGCAAGGAGAAGGAGTTTTTGTTGATGAATTTCAAGCGGTACGTACTCATTATTCGGGTTTAATTTTTGTTGTTGTTATCTTGCTTTTTAATTAATCTATGTACTAACCTCGTTGTTATTTTCTCGTAGGCTGCGGAGGACGTCGATATTTACAACCAACGGTATTATCTCGAGCAAGGAACGTTGGATCCAACCGACTTGTACGACCAACCCAACCATCGGTCAAGGGATGTTTGGAACGCTCACCCGGTACATACAATTCTTTACCATTTGTCCTTCTTTTATTTTGTTAATGTATTTAGTGGAATATAAAATAAATTAATGTTGAATTTTTAATCGTGTTGGTTGTTTTCAATAATTTAATCGAATACATAGCGCCACTTACTTCGACTCTTTATAAAGAGATGCACGTCTAAGGAAATGGGGTTTTAAGCGATTATCATATCCTCCCATTCCCTGGGAAAATCGGGTATTAAGAGATCCTCGGATCCCCCCTTTTTCTGACAACAAGACTGCGTTTCTAAGAAGATGTATACCTCTTCTAAGAGTCTAACGAGTGTTGCTTTGTATTCGATTAAATTATTTAAAACAACCAAAACGATTAAATAATTTACCAAACAGTCCTTACGATTTATTTTTATGTGTACAAATGGAATTTTATTAATTTCAAACAATTGAATATGTATGTTTCTCTTTAAAATATTGATTCATTGACAATGTCATTTAATTTAGTTAATTTAGTATGTTTATTTTACGATAATTAGTATGTATCTCTTTAAATTATTATTCATTTAGAATGTTATTATGTTAATTAATTTAGGATGTTCGTTTTATGATAATATGTACGTATCTCTTTAAATTATTATTAATTTATAATGCTATTATGTTAATTATATGAAATGTCTTTTTATGATAATAAAATTCTGCTTGAAGTTAAATAATTTAATTTAAGTAATTTAGTTATAAGGATTAAACCCTTACTAATATATACTAATTAACGTGTAAATTTTCCCTAGGAGGCACAAACAATAATCCGCTACAGGGGTACGACCAATGTGCTCCCATTCCACCCAGCCATCTTGCCCTTTCTCAAAAGGGCATGATTGGACTCGATCAGACATTTTAACGGCACAAAGTTGATCGCCAACTCATCACCGCCCTAGTCGAGAGATGGAGAAAGGAGACACATTGCTTCAACTTGAGAGAAGGAGAGGCCACCATCACACTAAAGGATGTCGCCATCCTAACCCATCTCCCCATCGACGGCAAACCGGTGTGCGTGAGTGATCATGCCCCCGACGATGTCGACGGTATGCCCGGTTGGGTTCATTTCATCTATAGTGTTTTGGGAGTAAAAGTACCAGTGAAGGGGCAAGTTGATGCGACCGATCGCATGCCACCAATGAGGAAACACCAAGTGTCAATTACTTGGTTGACGAAGTACTTTAGAGAGCATTACGAGAGTCATCGCCTAACCGAGGAAAGTCCGGAGGATGAGATCGAGAGATATGCTCGGGTCTATCTCATTGGCATGATCGGAGGAGTGTTCTTCTCCAAAAAAGCAAGCAATCTCCTTAGTTGTGGATGGCTTAGGATCATCCTCGGTAGTTGGGAGGAGATGGGGGAGTATAGTTGGGCATCCGCTTGCCTAGCTAATATCTACCACAACTTGTGCAATGCCTCTCTAAAAGCTGTGAGGGAGGTCGGCGGCGCTATGTTCATCGTCCAATTTTGGCTTGGGAGCATATGCCATGGCTTGCACCGGTACAACGTCCCGACCGGGATTGGCCAATCGATCATCCCCTAAGAGGGGAAGCTTATGGAACAAGGTAAACTTCTCATACCCATCATGTTTTTTCTTGGTTGATTTTCCCTTGTGTTTTAGCTTATTGTAATTTCGATTATTGTTTTATTAATAAGGTGGCTCGGACACACAACTTGTGACAACCTTGCCGGAAAAACCATCCATAGCTATCAACATTCTCTCCCTCAACGATGGCGAAGGCTATAGGAAAGACTTGTCTGTTTGCATCTGCCCCACTGGCAATCAGGAGAGTGCCCTTGTACTTGCCGGTAAGGAATGTTCCATCCACTTGGATGACAGGGACATAGAAGCCAAAGCCATCAATACATGGCTTGAATGCCCAGAAAAGTCGTCTGAAATGGCGCTTGTTACCTGGCTTTGGGGGTTGTATCTCTTCATCTTGGTATCGAGGGGAGAAAACCGTGCCAGGGTTAGACGCCTCCAATGCCAAAATTAACCTGGGAAGGAATGCATATGATTCTTCCCAATCACCAAAGACGGCGTCTAGAGCTTTCTGCTTTCCATGCCACGCCTTCTTATAGTTAATCATATAACCATAACGACTTGCAATGTCAGCGATTATGACTTTCACCTTTAGGTCTGGCTCTTGCTCAATTAGATGCTTGATAGCCGCAGCAACCACCCTGGATTTCAACTGTCGATGGCCTTGGGAAGTTATGGATGACACACATGTGTGTGTGTTCACCGCACGGGATATGACCCAGCAACCGTGTCTCTTGCTGTTGATGGCCCGAATCCTAACATTGCACCCTCGTGATGATTACGGCATCTGACTAAGAGCCTTTTAGTTTTGGAATGAGTTGTGAGCCATTCAAAATGCCGAGTCATTGCTTCTGTCTCAATGGCGTGACGCACATCCTTCTTCGAGCCAAATTGTTGGCCCTTCATAAACCTAGTGAGTGGACCCCATATTGGGACCTCTGGCGGCTCCATGTCGCTGTCGACCATCCAATTGTCGTATGGAATGTGATTGTAGTAGGTGACTGGTACACGGTCACGAGCCCCCTCATCATCATTAGCTGAGTCTGACTCTGGTCCGGAATCATCGGCACCTTCAAGAGGGTCGGAGCTGTCTGCACTGACTTTGTTCTCTCCTTCTTCATCGGAGGGGTCACTGACTAGTGCTGGCATGACATCCTCCATCTGATCCATCTCATGAAATGCACCTTCATCAGCTCCATAATGGTAGTTGTGAAAACTACCGCTGCCTGAGAGGAAGTTGTACTGAGGTTGGTTGGGCCGGTCCGGTTGAACTTCTTCTTCATATGATTGATGATGACCTTCACTTTGCTCTTGGTACTGAAAATATGAATGAGGATCATGGTAACTTTGGTAGGGATGATCGCCATATAATTCACCTCCACCATGGATACCAGATGTTTGACCGTGTCCATAATGACCTCCAACGCCTACGACCAGCTCGGTGTAAACGAACATCTCGGCTTTGGAAAGATTGTTGGACCTCATGAATTCGAGCATGGCGTCTACCTCATCCTGAGTGGTTATGAGATATTCCTCATGCCACAATGACCCACTTTCTCTGTTTGGATATCGGTACACCATACGATCAACTTTTCTCGTGCCATCCATGCAAGTAACGTTAGTGCACATTTGATGGAGGTCTTCAAGCAGCGGTCTGGTAGCGACCTTTATCTTCTAAAAATTGCCACCTACGTAGGTGGCACCCTTTCCGGTCTCTTCCGTGTAACCATTCCACCGTAAGCCAAGCGTGAACTTTTGGAATGCCATCTGCGATAAAACCGTAGTTAAGTTAATATCTAAAAAATAAAAATTAACAATAAAAGGTAATACTAAATCAACTTACGAGTTAACGTTAATCGCAAAACTACTAAGGAAATATGTAATACTAAATCAACTTACGAGTTAACGTTAATCGCAAAACTACTAAAGAAATATGTAATACTAAATCAACTTACGAGTTAACGTTAATCGCAAAATTACTAAAGAAATATGTAATACTAAATCAACTTACGAGTTAACGTTAATCGCAAAACTACTAAAGAAATATAGAGCTACAACAGAAAATTGAAAAGGGAAGGGAGAAGGAGAGGTGTGAAGAGAAATGGTTGTCCGGGAGGCCTTTTATAGGCAAAATCACTGATGAAAACTGCACCTTAGAGATGCGATTTTCGGCTGCCATGCAGGCCCATGCAGACCCACGTCTGTAACGTCTGCATGGTGTGTCGGAAATTGATTGACCAAAACCGCACCTTTAAGGTGCGGTTTGCATGTTAAAATCGCATCCTCATGGTGCGATTTTGTCTGGCAGTAACAAATCGCAACTCGGCCATGCGATTTTACTAGGTCAGACTTAAAATCGCTCCCTGGCCATGCGATTTCAGTAGGTCAGACCTAAAATCGCACCTCGGCCATGCGATTTTACTAGGTCAGACCTAAAATTGCTTGGCTAAAGTGCGATTTGCGTCCAGATTATTGGAACGCATCTTCCCAGTGCGTTCTATTTGTAAAACGCACTTGTAGGGTGCGATTTAAATGTAAAACGCATCTTCAAGGTGCGTTCTATTAAAAAGGGTGCTATTAGTGTAAATTTTTACGGATGGGTGCTATTTTTGTAATTTTTTTTTAAAGGTGCTATTTCTGGAAAAATCCCTGAAAATGGGCCCAACTTCTGATTGGTCCACTAAGGAAGAGGAAGTCACCGCTGACGCTGATTTGAGTCCAACTAGCTAGCAAGTTCAATCCAATCAGTTCAATGAGAATACATGCATGCATGGTCTTTTTCCTAATGAGAGACGCTATTTGTAGCCCTAAAAAATTCTTATCTGTAACCCTAAAATAAAAAATGTACATTAATGGCCATCACTTATAAAATATAAATACACTCAATGCATACACTCTAAGACAAGAAAAGGTTCAAACACTTTCCACAAAACACATTCCTATCTAATTTGCCGCTGGTAACCACATCCCCACCCCAGCAACCGCGCCCGATGTCATTCACCGCTGCCATCTCCGAACTTCAACAAACGGATCACTCTACCGGTGAGGCAAACAGCTGCAAACGAAATAAATTTCGGTGAAGGCCAGGCCGTGGCTAGCACGATTGTCACTCCACGCTGTGGTGGTCCCCAAAATATTTTTTAAAGATTTTATTAATAATAATATAGATCTTTAATGTTTTGTTAGAATCGTGAAATAAAGTTAATTTTTAAATATATATTGGATAATTTAAATTATTTGGTGTTTACCTAAAAATTAACTATGTACCACTATAGGTGTCAAAACATAGCCCGACCCGATTAACACGCCCGATCAACCCGACCCGCAACCCGACCGCAACCCGAATTGACTAAAAGTCAACAACCCGTAACCCGCCCGACCCGCAACCCGATTGACCCGCAATCCAACTAACCCGCAATCCGACTAACCCGCAACCCGATTAACCCAAACCCGATTGACCCGCAACCCGATTAACCCAAACCAGATTGACCCGAACCCGACTAACCCGTAACCCGACCGACTCAACCCGAATTTCATCTAATCCACTTGAATAATTAGAAAAATATACAATAAATAGTTTTTCAAAATAAAGTTTTTCATTCTAAAGTTAAGTAAAATTATTTTTTCATTTCGTATAAGAAATTTTAAAAATACGAAACTCACTTGATATTACGTATTTTAAGAAAATTACAAAAATTGAAACAGGAAGGTCACTTGAGATCATGACAATATTAATATAATATATAAATTAAAATTTTGGTTAATTTAACTATTCAATAAAATTATCAATTAAATAAAGTAAAGTAATGTATTTGGTAATTTAATGTTTTTAAAAAAAGAGGAAAATTTTGGTGTATTCAAGTTTTTGGGAAGAGAAAGAAGAGGGAAATTTGGTTCTTTGAATTTTTTAGAAAAGAAACAAGTGGCAATTTTGGTGGTTTTGATATGTGGGAAGATAAAGAAGTGGGAAAGTTTGATTCTTTTGATTATGAAAGAGAAATAAAGAGGGAAACTTTTGACTTTTCAACTTTTTGTAGAAGGAAAGAAGAGGGTGATTTGGTTCTTCAATTTTATGGAAGAGAAAGAGGAGGTAAAATTGAGTTTTTCTAATGTATGGAAGGAGAAAGAGGATTAATGACAGAAATATTGTTTTTTTTTTTTAATTTACCACGATATGGCCAGTTAAAAACTATTGACAAAGATATTGTGTTTTTTAGTAAGGATTGGGGCGGGACCACCTGAGACTCAGGCGGGACTAAATTTTTACCCAGTCCTGGGCGCTGGCGCCCCTGTCTCAAGCGGCCCCGCCTCAGTCAAATTTTTTTAATTAGTCTGAGGCGCTGGCGCCCGAGACTCAGGCGGGAGCGCCCCGGACTATTTGTTTTTAAAATTTGGACGGCCCCTCCCACACCACACATTCCTCCCTTCTTCTTCCCCTCCCCCAACCCCGAACCAGACCTGTCCTCCTCCTCCCTTCTTCTTCTTCCTCCACCCCAACCCCGAACAGAGACCAGCCGCCCGCCGCAACCGCACCGCCCCAGACTTAGGCGCCGCCGCCGCAGACTCGGGCGCCGCCGCCGCAGACAGGAGCGCCGCCGCCTTTGACTGAACCGCCGCCGCCCGAGATGTCCTCTGACGAAGAACCAGTCGCCGCCGGCAGAGGCAGAGGTAGAGGTCGGCGAGGTCGTGGTGGAGTCGGCGGCCGTTTGCGCGGTGAGACTCTCGTCGGCAGCTTGATTTTTTTTTAATGTTTTGTGTTTTTTTTAATGTTTTGTTGCTTTGTTTTTGCAATTCCTAGACTTATGGATCCTTATTCGATGAGATTACCGCCGACGACAATTGATCCAAGTCCGGTCGATCCGACACTTCTTTGGGGACATGGCCAACATCGTATCGACTTTGTTTGGACAAACGAGGTAAGTATTTGATAATTATTCATGTAAAGTTAATTAGCTAATTAGATTATTTTAGGTTGTGAACTTGAACTGTTAGGTGAAATTAGTATAATTTTATGTTAGATAAGACAGATTAGAATTTATTAGGTGAAATTAGAATTATTACGAATGAAAATGAATTAATATAAGTTTTGTGCACTATAGGCTGGTGATCGATCTTACCATGTTAGTACCTTACCATGAGCTTTATCGGCCATATCTCGAAGCGGCAGGCTTGTTAAGTGTCGTGCCCCTAGTCCCTATGAACCCCGATGCTAGTTTGATTACTGCGCTCGTAGAGCGGTGGCGCCCCGAGACGTCGACCTTCCATCTACCGTGTGGTGAGATGACGATCACGTTAGAGGACGTTGTTACACTGTCCGGTCTGGCGATCGACGGTGATGCCGTCGTAGTTGATATACCGGATGAGGAGTGGTCGGCGATCTGTTTGAGACTGTTGGGACGAGTTCCGGCCGATCTTGTAGGCAGTGTCGCTGTTGTTAGGATTGTTTGGATGAGGGTTGAATTCAGTCATTTGCCGGAGAATGCATCACAGGAGGTTATAGAGCAGTTTGCACGAGCTTATGCTCTATCTCTGCTTGGAGGTGTACTTTTCTCGGATCGGTCTGGAAGTACGGTGCACCTACAGTACCTACTTCTGATTGAGGACTGGGAGAGAGCTGGACGGTTTGCCTGGGGAGCTGCTGTTTTATCCTACCTGTACCGTGAGATGGGTAGGTCGACTTTGCACATTACGCATACCGACACTTCTCTTAGCGGTGACCTTGGTGGATGGGTCGCCCTACTGCAGTTTTGGGCGTGGGAGCGATTCCCACATCTGGCACCTCGAGACGAGGAGACGAGGGCACAGGCCACCGAGGATGCATTCCCACGTGGTCTTCGATGGCTTTCGGCCAACAGTCGTCAGTATGGTGACCAGCTATTCTAGTACAAGCTGTGGTTTGACGCGATGGACACTGTGGTGGTTAGTATATAACATTTCATTTTATAGAATAGTTTTCATTTGTTTTATTTTTTTAGATTTAGGGATAATAACGTTAATTTTTGGATTTAATGTAGTGGCAACCTTACTTTGAGAGAGCACTTCATCTCAGAGGTAGTGTGCTACAGTCTGAGACATTTCGAGCAGTAGTGCCACTTATCTGCTTTTCATCGGTGATGTGGCATCATCCAGACCGCGTGCACCGGCAGTTTGGCATGAGACAGCATGAGCCTCATCCGCCACATTCTGAGGCTGAGGTTTAGGTTTTTTCTTTGCCAGGCTACTCGTGGGCCATCGCGTGGGCAGCAGTTGGTACACGCCTCCAGAGAGTCGATTGCTTTCTGGAACCGTCGACACGAGTTTGTAGCGACGGCTCCATATACTGATGAGGAGTTAGCCTACCACTCGGAGCATATGGAGTGGTATAGAGATGTCACCAGACGATCCGGCACACGGAGAGGAGCTGCAGCAGAGGCATTGGTTAGTTATTTGATTTATTTGCTTAATTTGTTGTTAATTGTGTGAAATATCTGACATTTTTGTTGGTGTTTTTTAGTACGACACTATCGAGCATGCTGAGGTGAGTTTGCGTGACGGTGTACGGTCTGGAGGGCTGACCCCCGACCAGTGTGAGGACTTGGCCAACTTTATGGCATCCGGGGTTGCTACTCAAGGGTCTGAGCATCGTAGATACCCTGATCTCACAGTACCTGTACAGCGCCATTATGAGGGGCCTGTCATGACTGCCTGGCCAGAGCGTACTGATCCGACACCGGGCTGGGTCATCCCAGAGCCACAGTTCAGACAGGAGCATAGGCCACGTAGACAGCGACATGAGCATCGTGATGCACCTAACCCATTTCGGGTTTCAGATCGACAGCGAGCACAGCCCATCCGGCCGACATCGAGGAGCTTCCAGTTTAATCCGCCTCGGGCGCAGTTTCAGTCAGATCCTTCCTCGAGCTTTCAGCCGCCGCGACGACATGAGTTTCAGTCAGATCCGTCTTCGAGCTTTCAGCCGCCGCGACGACAGCAGTTTCAGTCAGATCCGTCCTCGAGCTTCTATCAGCCAGAGGATAGCTTCCATACACCGCAGCATGCTACGATGGGAAACATGGCATCAGGTGGTGATACTAGAGCAGCGACGACTCCCGACCTGTGGGCTGAGGGTGATGAGGTGTTTAGGGAGACGATGTGGAATTATGAGCAGCATGTTCAGTCTCAGCAGCATGGTGGAGGTCAGCCTGATGAGCATCTCCAGTCTCAGCAGGATGAGATGTTCGGTACACAGGATCAGGATGGTGGTGTTGAGGAAGATGAGCCCCAGGAGTATGATGGTAGACCAGTGCGTAACAGGGTGCCTGCTAGGTGTGGTACTGGCGGCCATCTAGCGGTGGAGCATGGTGGTCGGCGTGGTGGTCGTCGTGGTGATCGTCAGTGAGACTATTATTATTATGTACTTCATTATGTTTGGATTGTTATTATTATGTACTTCCTTCAGACTATTATTTTTGGATTGTTATTATTATGTACTTCCTTCAGACTATTATTTTTGGATTGTTATTATTATGTACTTCATTTAGACTATTATTTTTGGATTGTTATTATTATGTACTATAAACAAACAACAACATCTCAAACAACAACATCTCAAACATTAGCCACATCTCAAACAAACAACAACTTTTACATGGTAAATCAAAAGATAACAACAACAACATACCAAACAACAACATACCAATCAAAAGAAATACAACAACTTCTACCACCTCTCAGCCACGTCTATTACCTCTACTTCCTCTTCTACCACCTCTCGTACTTCGTTGGCCACCACTCCCTCCTCGGTTGCTCCCACTCCCACTAGCTTGGCCACCGCAAGTTGATGCATTATGTCCCGCTTGGTTACAGTTGCTGCACACTTGGTGTGATGCACCCTCCCTTGGCCAGTCCATCTCGTTGTGAATCCTTGTAACTCGTGGCCTCCCCGGCTTCCTAATCATGTGCACATTAGGATGGAGAATATGACCATTATGCTTCTTCCAACCCTTAGGTTCACCAAGAGGTGCGAAACTTGTCCCATAACAAGCCATAACTGTTTCCAGCTTGTAGACATTGTTGACAAACCTATACGCATTAGCCCCCATTCGGTTGCAAGCTGCAATGGCATGAGAACAAGGAATTTTATTTCCTTGAAATTTACCACAAGTGCAAAATCCTGCCCGGTTTTGATCGTCAAAGTGAACTGTGAGTGTGTTTGGCCCTGTCATGTTGAAATTGTTGGGAGGAGTCTGAACTACATAGATGCCTTGACCTCGATAAGAGCTGTCACAGAATGTCCAATTGCCTTTTGTGACCTGTACTTCATCAGCTCTTCGCACTTGGTGGAGTACTGTGAACCGCCACTTCTAATTTCTGCTCCTGTCTCCAACCTATACTTATCGAATTTCTCCACCAATCGCCAATAGGTATGCTGCACAAGAGAAGCTATAGGAAGTGCATGAATACCTTTGAAAATACCATTGACGCTTTCTGCCATGTTGGATGTCAGGATAGACCAACGACCCCCACCATTGTAGTTATCATGTGCTAAACTCCAACGAATCTGATGTTGATCCACCCAGTTATCACATGAAATATTTCTATCAGCGGCCACCTTCTTAAATTGCTCAACTTGACGATCAAACTTCTCCAACCGTTTTTCTCCGGCTAACAAAATAAACCACAACACGTGTTAGATAAATTCATGACAAAATTACATGAAAACAAATAACAAAATTAAATGAAGAAAGCTTACCGACTCGAAATAGTTGATTATACATAATTTTGCTTTTAGTCTTCCTTTGCAAATTGCTTGCATAGTGTCGCATGCACCACCTCCACTCCCAACCTCTTCCGATGTTATTCATGGCTTCATAGAGTCCTGCATGTCTATTTGAGATGATGCAAATATCATTTCGATCAGTCAAACCCTGAACCTTCCTCATGAACCATGGCCAACTCTCAGTATTCTCGCTCTCCACTATGGCAAATGCAATTGGAAAAATCTTCCTCCGGCCATCAAATGAGCTCGCCATGAGTAGCACTCCTTTATATTTCCCAGTAAGAAATGTTCCATCCACAACCATGACACCTGGACAATTCTTGAATCCATCTATACAAGGTCCATAAGCCCAGAATACTCGCTGAAATATTGAATGACCTGGTTGAGCCGAAGGAACTCTTACCCAATCAATCACCGATGTTGGCATTTTTCTCTTGACCACCCGCAAGAATGTTTGCAAAAAATCGTAGGATTCTTCCCAATTTCCATGCAACTTCTCCAATGCTCTTTGTTTCCCATACCAAGCCTTCTTGTAAGTAACTTTCATATTAAACTTGTCTGTCAACTCGACTTGAACAGTTAGAACACTCAGATTTGGTTGGGCACGTACCAAATGTTTGACGGCCTCAGATATCATGTCGACATCAAGATGGCGATGATCCGTCAGTTGAGTCGTACTGCTACAAGAATGCACCAACTAAGCTTTTCTCACAGTCCATTCGCCCCCAACATCTCGACATCCAAACCGCACCATCCAAGAACAATTGTCATCCTTGTGCCTCAAGCATCTGACCTTCCATATTGAAGGTGACGACTCCACCACGCCATATTGAAAGTTGCGTTGTAGTGCGTGGTGTTTAATCGCCATCTGTGCAGCTTGTTTCGAGTGAAATATCTGCCCCTTGTAGAATTCTCCTTCAAAACTATCAACAATAGGCATTGGAATTACGCCATATGAATCAGCAAGTGCAAATTCTTCGTCCTCTTCATTACCCTGCAAGTAAAAATATGGAGGATAATTAAGCTGCTCTCCTTCCTCCTCCTCCTCCTCCTCCTCCTCCTCCTCCTCCTCCTCATCTTCCTCCTCTCCGTCATCACCGTGATCATAGTCATGATCGGATGGCACGCTCCATGTATCATCTTCTTCCTCTCCACCCTGATCATCACTGAGCTCAACATGTATCTCAGCACCCAAACAATAAGGATTTTGTGCCATAAAATTCCAAAGCACATCCAAGCTATCATCATCCACAATAGGTAACGCATAATGAAATAAAACATCATTATGCCATTCTGGAAGACGGTAAGTGAAACCTGTGATCACATCACTATCTTTTACTGCTTCGTCTCTGCGCCGTATTCTCGGAATTAGAGTCTCACAAAGTTTGTGATATGTGACTCTGGATGGAACCGTCAACTAAAAACTACTACCACCAACGAATTTGACGCCCAAATTATCCTCTACTTTCTCCGATTTCCACCGAACAACTAGTTCAAATCTTCTAAAATCACTACAAAAAAACAAACTCACTAATTAAAAACTAAACACAATCATAATAGCATTTGAATAATATAATTACAAAAATAAATGTGTCTCTTACCTATTAGCCATTTTTGCAGCAGCAACCAGAGCTCTCTCCTCTATTTTGGACGATTTTTTTTGTGGTGTGAATCTGAAACGAAATAGTCTGGGTTTTATAAGGTGGGTGGCCAATCCACCTACTCGCCTCAGTCTCGGGCGCCACCGCCTGAGTCTTGAATTCCCACCTACTCGCTTCAGTCTCGGGCGCCGCCGCCTGAGTCTCGGGCGCCACCGCCTGAGTCTTGAGCGCTGCCGCTGCCAACTAAATAAAACGGTCCAAAAACCAAGCTAAAGCGGCAGCGCCTGAGTCTCAGGTGTCCCCGCCGATTCTTATCTCTAAAACACAATATCTTTGTCAATAGTTTTTAACTAGCCTTATTCGTGGTAAATTAAAAAAACAATATTTCTGTCATTAACCCGGAGAAAGAAGGAGAGAAATTTTAGTATTTTTGTGAAAAGAAAGAAGGAAACAAATTTGGTGTTTTCAATTTTTTTGGTTTTTCATAATTTTAGCTTTTGAAATATGAATCTTTAACTTTTATATGGAGGGCATGACTAGTTAAAATTATTCTTATATGCTTTGAAGGCTAATATATATATATGTATGTAATTTTTTATGGGCTAATAAATAAATTAACCATTAGTTACAACAATTTATACTAAACTTGATTAAAAGTAATCTTTGACGGTTCGTTGTTTAGGATATAAAGTTTATGGTTAGGGTATAAGGTACATATGGTTTAGTGTATATATGGTTAGGGTATAAGATATTGATGGTTTTGATGGTTCTAAATTTTTTATTAACATATGTTCACTTGAAGTCATTTGAAGTCTTTAACGGCAGGAGATCCCTTTTTAATTTATGTTTATGGTACGTGGTTAGGGTACAAGATATGTGGTGTAAAGTATAGGATATATGGTAGGGTATAACAATTAGCAAATATCACTTTTTATCTATGTTTTGAAAATCAAAGTATGAATTTCACTTTTAAATTAACTATACTAGCAAAATCACAACTCAAGGACATATGGTTAGGGTATAGGTTATGTGGTTAGTGTATAACGGTGTCTTTTGGTTGCAAATATTGATATCACCATTACTATTAGCTATAATACTTTACCAATTATGATTAATTACATAATAATTTTGCAAGTCATACAAATTGATTTAACATTTTGACTAGTTTTTTTCAAAAAAATAAAAAATATATATACGAGGTAGAAATAAATTGGTTAAAAAGTTGAGAAAATATTTTAAATTAGTGTAATAAAATGTGTAAGTTGGTAATGGGTAATGAGTTAATTTACTTGATGCGCTGGCCCGAACAACCCGAAACCCGACCCGCCCGCAACCCGCCCGACCCAAAACCCGATGAACCCGCAACCCGATTTGCCTGCAACCCGATTGAATCCGAACTGATGAACCCGCAACCCGACTAACCCGCAACCCGTTTGAACCCGAACCCGTGAACCCGCAACCCGACTAACCCACAACCCGTTTGAACCCGAACCCGATTGAACCTAGCCTGAACCCGCCCGATTGACACCTATATGTACCACATCTGTTAAAAAAAGAATTAAATAGTTTCATAAGGCCAACTTAATTATAATAGTTTAAATTAGTTGAGTGGGCCACGTGGATTGGATTTTTGGCCCATTGCCTTATGCCACCATGCGCGCCACTCTAACCCAGGGGTGGCCACCATATAGCCACCTCCATGATGTGCCAAAGGGAGTGGGCACCATGCCGCCACCCCCAGAACGTGGTAAGGGGGGTGGGCACCATACTGCCACCCCCAGGAGCCCCAGGAGGTGCCGAGGGGGGTGACCAACATCCGTCTACCCGCCACCCCCAAGAGGTGCTGAGGTGGGTGGCCACCATCCGTCCACCCCCATGAGGAGTGGAGGGTTGAAGAGAGTAACTGTCACTCCACATCAGCAGAGCGGTTTTGTGAAAGCAGTTACTTCTTGTGGCTATAAATAGGAGGCGAAGACAACATAAGAGGGGTTCGCCAAAATCACACCAGACAACATAATGTCAACTTTTATTCTTTTATCTTTTCCTCTGCAAATTTAGCCATAATTGTAGTTCTGGAGCTCTCACTGAACCTCCATAGGAGTAGAGTTAATGTAATTTAGTTTGCCTCATAGATCATCAAGAACATCAAACACCCTTGTTTGAACTTTATTCAAAGAGGTGTGAACTGTGTTTGTTAATCGTTTGTTTGGAAGTAAAAAAGGTGCAAAAATTCATTTATGTTCATCTAGTGGGTTCAGGTCCCACCAGGTGTGCCAAATTTGTTTTCCCGGCAAGAAAATCTAGATGAACATAAATGAATTTTTGCACCTTTTTGACTTCCAAACAAAAGATTAACAAACATGGCCCACACCTCTTTGAACAAAGTTCAAACAAGGGCGTTCGATGTTCTTGATGATCTACGAGGCAAACTAAATTACATTAACTCTACTTCTATGGAGGTTCAGTGAGAGCTCCAGAACTACAATTATGGCTAAATTTGCAGAGGAAAAGATAAAAGGATAAAAGTTGACATTATTTTGTCTGGTGTGATTTTGGCGAACCCCTCTTCTGTTGTCTTCACCTCCTATTTATAGTAGGGCTGGGAATCTAGACCAAACCGTATGGGAAACCGCGGTCTAGACCGTATCGTATGGTTTGGTCTGGACCGCGAGACCAGAACTATGGTCTGGTCTGGTTTGCGGTCTCCTCCTTTAGTGCGTGGTCTGAAGTGGTCTGGACCGCGGTCTACCACAGTAAACCGTAATAGACCGCGACACATTACCTACTAACTCAGATAAAAATAACACTAATTGAACTTCCATTTGTGTATTTGAAGAACAAAGTTAGTTGATTCTTCATCTAGTTGATAGCCAACAAATTGCCAAATGATCGCTTATGTGTTATCTCCTTATAAAAGAACGACACAAAAACCAGAAAGACTCATAAATAATATTCAGAGACAATGTCTAGACTATGGAGTCGATAAAAATTAAACGATATAAAAAAATTTGTTCACCTTGATGAGATAAGAAAAATTATTGAGAGATATGTGACCATCTTAGTGGTTCAAAATTACAGCGACGTCATCACAAATGTTATCAACCGGGAGAACTTTCGGATCACTCGAGAGAGGAGAGAAGCGGCAGCACAAAAAGGAATAGGGAAACAAGACTGTTTGGTGTGTGTGTGTGTGTGTGTTTGAAAATTGAAAAAACCCACTTATATCCTCATATTTCTTCTTATTAAATTACGATCACAATTTTTTTGTTTCAATAGCATATTGGTCACTAGAATTTTTATTTTTATAGATACCAGCGAAGGGTTGGAGGGCGAACAAGAGTTATTTTTTTTTAACATGGTCTGTCTGGTCCAGACCATACCGGACCGCACCGCACAGGTGTGATCTGGTCTGGATCGTATAGTATATGGTCTGGTCCATGGTTTGTATTCCAACCTCTTGGTCTGGACCATAGACTGTATCTAAGGTCTGGTCTGGACCAGACCGCACCGTTTCCCACCCCTAATTTATAGCCACAAGAAGTAACTGCTTTCGAAAAACTGGTCTGTTGATGTGGAGTGACAGTTACTCTCTGCAACCCCCCACTCCTCATGGGGGTGGACGGATGGTGGCCACCCACCTCGGCACCTCTTGGGATGGCGGGTAGACGGATGGTGGCCACTCCCCTCGACAGCTCCTAGGGCTCCTGGGGGTGGCGGTATGGTGCCCCCCCCCCCCCCCCCCAACCACGTTCTGGGGGTGGCGATATGGTGCCCACCCCCTTTGGTACATCATGGGGGTGGCTATATGGTGGCCACCCCCGGGTTAGAGTGGTGTGTATGGTGGCATGGGGCAATGGGCCAAAAGTCCAATCCACGTGGCACACTCAACTAATTTAAACTATTATAATTGAGTTGTCCAAATAAAGCCATTTAAATCTTTGTTTTTAACCGATGTGGTACATAGTTAATGTTTTTTTTATGAATAACATAGTTAATTTTTAGGGTAAACATTTGGTTATTATTTAAGATTTTTTATGATAGATTTCTAAATAATTTGGGTTTTAAAGAATATTTTGTGATTTTATTATTTTTTGAATTTATAATTATCATATTTTTTCTAATAGAATTTTAATATATTATTTTTAGAATGAAGTTTTGATTATTATTTTACACGGTTTAGGATAGATTTGTGGATTTATTAAGTTCATTTTTAAATATTTTGAAAATAATGTAATGTGACAGACAATAATTTTTCTTAGATCTATTTCTTAAAGTTGGTCAAGTTCATGGATATCTCTACATCATAAAATGAGTAACAGAGTTAGTGAGCTAAAATTTTTAATTTTAGATACATGTTGAATTAGCTATGGTCATAATGATGCCTAGTAATTGATAGTATGCTTACAATGATGCCTTGTAATTAATTAGTGACCATAAAACATTTACAAATTATAATAATTTACATTTAATTATTGATAAGTTTCCTATAATAATTACTAGTTTTTGTACCATGAATTTCTATATTAAAATTTTAAAACATTCATATATTTCTCTATAACGAGAATAGTGAAGATCTAATTTAATTTTCATATTATAATTCCAATTTTAGAGTTTCATAATTGTTTTTAAATAACGAGAATAATGAAGATCTAATTTGAATTATACTTTTTTAATAATAATGAGGAATTAATTTCAATTTCCAAGTTTCCTAAAATTTACATTTCTCCAATTTATTTAAAATAATTTTTTTATAATTTAAATTTAATAATATTGTATTATACTATTATTCAACAAAAAATAGAAACACAGTATTTAATTTTTACAAACTATATGCATAAAATATAAAAAATTGGTGCCGACAACTTGTAAGCGACCCGTCAGATGATCGCCGACGACAAGTATTCAACGCATCATCATCGCCGATAGCAAGTTAAACTGCCGTTTGACCGCTGTCAGCGATTGTGACTTGTTGTAGAGATATATTGGAGGCTTGCAATTTGCATGCTTGCTGGGAAAAAATGAATCAGTGTGTAGTGATGACAATTACCCACCCATTGGTAATTATAGCAAGCCCAAGTAGATCCACTGATAATGAGTAGGGTATGGATAAAGTATATATGGGTTTGGGGGTTTGTAGATGGGTTTGGGTAAGATATAGATGTTGCTTCCATAATTTAAATGGGTATGAGTTGGATATAGATATTCATTTACTTGAGAGTGTTTTAACTACACATACAAAGATTGAACCTATTTGTAAAATTTAAAAACTTTAGGTATTAAAATGTAAAACCAACAAATTAAGTTACCGAACTGTAATTTGCATTTGTGCATGGGTACAAACTTATATCCATGTACTAAAACCCCAACCCAACCCAAATAAATGGATATAAATTCATCAAACTCTACCCATTTACCATCTATTTGAATTTTTCATACGCAAGTTAATTGAGTCGAATAGTGAAATATGGGCAAAATTGCCATACCAATGCAATCTAGTAAGGCAAACTGGTCAAATTGAAATGGTAGTCATCTATATCAGCAAACTAAGCGACATGGACGCATATATGAGTGCAGTGAGTTGCACTCAAAGTTTTGTGATTTTGTGTGTACTGAAGTTGGAACTCTATTCATGTTGGCAATACTAATTTCTTTTACTTCAGTAGCGAGCGAGCAGCTACTCACAAAGCAGGTTGGGAGTAGTTTTGGGTTTTGATTGTGTCATGAAGGGCCCCTCCTCTCTGCGCTCCCGAAGAAGCGGGTGTCTTAACTTTACAAATCAATACAGGAGTTCGCTAGGTTCGTGAGTGTTCCGACGATCAAGTCAGGAGAGTACCTTTGCGAGAGACAAGTGAAGAGCTTTCTCTAGAAAGAGAAGTCGACCATTTTTAATGTGGATATCTTTCCTCCGGTTTATAATCGAAGAATTCTCAACAACTTTCATTACAATGACATTGCTCTATGTTATTCAATAATGCTCCGTATAATGCTCCGTACCGTTTTACATTCGTGCACCTCGACATGACTCTTGATGGAAGCATCTAAGATGCGCATATGAAATAAGACAGAGAGGGACGTTCGTACTTTCTGGAGATCTCTTTGCCGTCTATATCATTACGCGCCCCTTTTTGAACTTGTTTTGACTTCTCTTGGACTTAGGCTAAGTCGATAAAAATAGGCCCCAAGTCCGATCCATTCAGGTGGGGCCAACAGGTTTCATCGAACTGATCAATTTTGTGGGAAATAAGATGGATTTGAATCTAATTCGAACGATGCCAAGGTAAAGATTAATGGTTTTGCTCATATAATATATTGTGTGATTAACATGCCAGCTGATCGGATCATTAACTTAGCTAGTGAAGAAAATTTCTAGTTGGTGAGGATCAGGTCATGTTTCTTTTTTTTTTTTTTGTAAAAGGATCTGGATATTATTTAAATCAAATCAATGTCATTACAATCAGCCTTAAGTTGGTTTAGGATGAAAACTGGAGAGCGGACGAACCACACCTCGGTCTCTTCCCAATGACATTTCGCCCGAGCCAATTGATGGGTTGCCCCATTTCCTCCTCTACCCCAGAAACACCATTTCAGTTCCTCCTCTTCTCTTCGTATCTCCCTTATCTCTTCACCTATGGTTTCCACCTCCAACTCCGATCTCACCTCTGCATCTAATTTTTCAATCAGTGTTTTGAAATCCGATTCCATCAAGATCGGTTTGTATCCATTTACCAAAGCCAGGCGAGATGCCCATAGAATCGCCCTTGCTTCCGCAAGCTCTGGTGTCCAGCTCGTTTGCGTCTATTGCATCGCCGCCATGCAAAAATTGCCAGTAGCATCTCGTACAACTCCTATCCTCCATCTTGCTCCTTTTTTCACTACTTCCTGTGCTGCCATTAATGATCGCCAAATATAGCTGGGATTGGTTCCTACACTCGCTTCCATAATAGAGCAATGAGGATAATACTTGGCTTTGAACACTTGAACAAAAAGGGAGGTAGGATTTTTGTGTAAGTTCCATACTTGTCGTCCCAATAATGCTAAGTTAAACCCATGTAGATCCTGAAAGCCAAGTCCTCCCTCTGACTTGGGTCTGCACAACTTGTCCCAACTTATCCAGTGTATTCTTCGTTCCTCATTTTTCCTTCTCCACCAGAAGCCTGATATTAAACTCTAAATTTCATGAAAGACTCCTTGAGGAATTAGGAAATCTGACATGCCGTAGTTTGCTTGGGCCTGTGCAACAGCTTTTATAAGAACTTCCTTGCCTGCTGTAGACAAGAGTTCGCCCTTCCACATCTCAACTTTTTTGTGAACTCTGTCTATCAGTTGACTGAACACTGCATTTTTTGATCGCCCAATAACAGTCGGTAATCCCAGATATTTGTCATGATAGTCCACTTGCTTCATACCTAGGATTGCAGCAATCTCGTTTCTTCTGTTCTCCGTTGTGTTTGTGCTAAAAGAAAGTTCTGATTTCTCTAAGCTGACTTGCTGCCCTGATTCCAAGCTCTCTATTCACCCACAATCTACTTTGTTGTACGTTACTTTGGCTTGTATTACTTGTTTTAGTTAAGGGGGAAACCTTATTAGTTCCTTGTGTCAAAGAAATATAGCCGACTACTTTGGATGGAGACGCCAAGTAAGCGAGCCAAAGAGG
The DNA here is from genome assembly GCA_964030455.1 of Linum trigynum. Classification (NCBI taxonomy): domain Eukaryota; kingdom Viridiplantae; phylum Streptophyta; class Magnoliopsida; order Malpighiales; family Linaceae; genus Linum; species Linum trigynum. The sequence continues at coordinate 34,953,723 of OZ034813.1, read as the reverse complement.
ATAGGATTCGTTGAAAGAACCAATCCCCCTTACACATCCACGTTCCCACCCTCAGCCACATTCACATCCAAAAAAGTTTTCGAGAGTTACATTTTGCTTCCTATTGAGCTTTCATTCATTCGTTGTTGTATAAATTTAGAGCTGTAAAAATGTAACCTGACCCGAGTAACTCGCCCGATCAACCCGACTCGCAACCGCCCGTAACCCGATTTGACTAAAAGTCAATGACCCGTAACCCGGACGATCCGCAACCCGACCAACCTGCAACTCGACCCACCCGCAACCCGATTAACCCGCAACCCGACTAACCCGAACTCGTAACCCGACCAACCCGCAGCCCGACTATAATAGAAGGAATTCAATGAAGATAAACCAAAAGTTGACATTTGAAATTCTAGTTCACTAAAGTCTGATCATTACATCATCAATTATTAACTTAGTATAATAATATACATCATCAACCTATTAACGCATGTAATATCATCAAATATTTATTTAGATACATCATCAACCTAATAGTGCACATAACATTATAAAATAATAATTTAGCATAATAAGATAATTATAAGATTTAAAATCCAAACATCATGGTCCTGTCATAAAAAATATTAATAATAGTTCACAAAAGTCTGATCATAACAAGAATACATGACTCATGATAGCTCATATTGTCTCAAGACCTCAAATATCAATAAAAACATGTCCAAAAAACAAATTGACATTCCAAATGACGATCATAACAGAAAACAAATCATGAATTACCTCAATCAACCAAACAATATGCCTCAACCCCTCTGAACCCTCACAGTACGCCTTCTGTCTTTCCCTTTTCCTCCTCTTCCCAGTCTGCTTTTCCCTTTGTGTCCTGAAGTGGTGGGAAACTTTGGAGCCAAATAATTTTGGGCGGTGGAGAACTTTGAGCGGTGGGAAACTTTGAGCGAAAAACTGAAAAATGAATTTTGGGCGGTGGGAAACTTTGGAGCCAAATAATTTTGGTTGATAAGATTCCATGACTTTTAGTATACTTTTTAATATGGGAAAGGTTCCCGTAAATAAGATCCCGTGACTAGAAACTTGTTTTTTTGTAGTGAAGTGAAGATTAAAAATAGATAAATTAATTCTCGTGATTGGAACTATAAAATTAATTACGGGGAATTTTATCGTGCTTAGTAGCATACCTCTAAGTACAAGAAACACTACCGTGAATAAGATACTGTGACTGAAAACCAGTTTTCCTGTAGTGTAATAGTACTCACGACTGGCGGAAGGAAGAAACGGCGATAACACTGGAGGGAAGAGGTGGCGGTCAAGGGTGCTCTACTCTCTCGATTTAGGGTTGCGACACGAACAGGGATTAGTCAAAATCATAACTAATATGGATCAAGTTTTTTTTGGTAACATATGTTCATCAATAAAACCATTAGGGGTTTAGGGTATATAATATAGAGTCGATGTATAGGGTAATGGGTTAGGGTTAAGGTATTAAACTATTAATGGTTTAGCCAAGATTAATAAAAAAAAGAGCACTCAAACCACTTCCAGTACTATTCTGGAAGCAGTTCAGCCCAAGGTGGCCCCTGAGATGAATTCAGTCCTACTTAGATCCTTTGTCAAAGAAGAAATATGAGCTACTCTACGAAAAATGGGAGCAAATAAGGTTATAGGAGCAGATGGAATGTCAGCTTTATTTTTTTCAAAAAAATTTGGGATATAGTGGGTGAGATGATAACCAACAAACTACATAGTTATTTGGAGACATGTTCTTTCCCTCCTGAACTGAATTATAACCTGATAGCCCTTATAACGAAGAAAAAACACCCTGAAACCCATATGAATTTTCACCCGATCAGTTTATGCAAAGTTCTTTACAAAATCCTATCGAAAGTACTGACTAATAGGTTGAAAGTACTAGACAGAGTGATCACCTGGTCCATAGGAACATATTCTGAGTGCTCTTATAATATTTTTCCCGTTGTAAGATCTGTAATGGAGCCTTTGTCTTTGTCTCTGTTGTGCGAGATTCCCCAGCTCTAGCATTAGTAGGGGTACTTACTACGCCACCCTCTGACTTAGGAGTCCTTGTAGCTAATTTCGCTAAGCTCCCATATACGTTGGCGTACTGTTTGTCGCTTAGCTTCTCCTTTTTTCAGGCTGTCTTGGGTCCTAGGGGGTGGCGTCTTTGTTCCTTCATGCAGGGTCACATTGTTCTCACTAGATTCCATTTCCACAATATCATCAGGAACCAGAGCTTGGTAGGGAGAGCCTTGCGACTCTGTTCTCTTCACTGCTGCTGATTTGGGGTTCATTTTTCTTGTCTTTTGGCCTATTACCTTTGTGGTTGGAGTGGGGCTTTTGCTTTGCTATCATCCATTCCCTGTAAGGACTCTTCGATTCCTTTTCCTTTGGCATCGAACAAGAGCAGCATGATCGTTCAAAGTAGGTGTCGCTGTGTCGCATTTGAGGCAGAACTTTTCAAAACCATCATACTGGATGAAGTACTTGATCTTGTTGATTTTGAATTGAGATAACAGTGGTCGGGTGAGGTCGAATTCCACACAGACACGGGCATAATCGAGCCTTGCAGCCGTGCTAGTAGCTTGGTCAACCCGAACCGATTTTCCAGTGCGTCTCCCAATCTTCATGACACTTTCCCTACAAAATTGGCGCTCCTCGACCGCAGTAAAATGGATGGGAGGGGATAACGGGTCATCTTCCTCTTCAATCCCCTCATCCCTCGCGTCCTCCCTGATTGCAGTAGCCACATCCTTAGAGCCGGAGTCCCCGATGTACCAGGTATACGTTCGTAGCACATCACTATAGAGACGGCGCGCAAATCTTGTACCTGAGCACCATGTAGAGGGTTTAGAGCTCATCGACCTTGGCCACCTTTCCTCCGTTTGTGGAGCATCCTCCACGATCTTGTTCGTCTCTGTTACAGCGAAGGTACTATGCATGGTAGGTTTTGCTCTCTTTTAGTTTTGTTCTGCTTCGCGATACCCCCTTTGGATCCGGGGACTATGATGCAGCTGGAGGACGTCAACGGGCGGGTTGGGTGGGTTTTGGTCTCAAATTGAGTCACCCGCTTACTAGTGGGTTGGAATAATTATGACCCGCAATCCACCCACATACTTTTGCGGGTTGGGTTGGGTGAGTGGCGAATGGGTGCGGTTGGGTTGCGGGTCAACCCGCAAAAGCAATTCTCCAACTTGCCATTAAGAAAGTTGACTAACATTTCTAATAAGTTCATAACAAATTAGTAAGACTGTATCAATAATTTGTGATTTTGATACAATTAATAATTTATAGTTTGCATCCCAATATTTAATGGTTATTAACAATAATCTACATACCAATATCCAATATGTAATGGATATTGCACACACAATGACCAATAATAGTAGTCAAAACTATTATTTATTCTCCACCTTTTGAAGTATATGGTCAGACTCTAGTGCAGTTCGAAAATATGATGAATATTCGATACTATAAGAAACAACATTTTTTCATGTAAAAATAGGATGCGGGTCATATGGGTGACCCGCAATCCACCCACCACCCACCCACATAAGTGCGGGTGGGAGATTTACCAATCCGCAATCCACCCACGTCAATCACTCACTCCGTGCGGGTCGGGTTATTTGTGGGTTGATCGATATCAATCCGCGGATTAACCACCCACGTGCCCACCCCTACTAATAAGTAAAACCCAAAAAAAAAAAGGTAAAAACAAACAAGAAAAGTAATTAAGGACCGAAATATCAAAATGGAACAATATTGGAGGTGGCTTGCACATCAATCCCAAAATAGGTCCCAAAGAGTAAAAATCCACTGATGAATCATTCAATTTATGCAAGCAGTCTCGAACAAACAAGATCGAAGATTCCCATTTGTCCCGCGAAATCCGCCCTTTTCAGTTTTCCTCCCTCTGTCACTCTCTCTCCCTTATTACTTTCTTCTCCCAACTTCACCGCCTTCACACGCTACTCGCCTTGGCCTCTCAGCTTGTGGCCATTTCATTGATATATACTTTTTAACGCCACAGTGGCGCTTTGTGGACGAGACGCCTATAAAATCCTTTGTGAAATTCGTGGACTAGTTTTTCCCCTTTATCTCTCTCTAATCTCTCGTGCACACTCTTTTTCCTTCCTCCTCCTTCTATCTTCCAGAGACCCCCCACCGTCTCTTCCCTTTCTGATTCTCTGATTCCGATCATGGAGGATGGCAATGGTAAACGTTCCCTACTTTCGCGATCTGTTTCTTTGTACCGCTTCTGATGATTTGGGAAATTATTGGGGAGTTCTGATTGTGGTCGGTCAATGGATTTATGGAGGAATTTGGGTTTCTAATGCTGCTTTTATTAGTGGGTTATTGATGGCGGATTGCGATTCTTAAGCTGTTTGTATGCCTTGCGTGTTTTCTGGGTTAATGGAGTTCTGGGTTGAAGTATGATCTGTTCTTGAGTGGGTGTTCATATGATTCTATGAGATTAGGAACTAATGGCCTTCTCACTTTGGAGACTTGTAAGGAAGTGTGGACAGATCCTGAATAGCTACTTTGGTTTCGTTGGAGTCCTTACAGATCCATTTCTACTATAGGCTTGTGATTACTTGAATCTATGCGTTTCATCGTGGAATTCTGAGCTGAATCAGGTCGTGATGGTGATCATCATCCATCATGTTTATAGTTTGGAAGAAACACAGCTCTCTTGCGCAATTTTTGGGTTGAATTGCTCATCAGAGCTATGAATCGTGGAATTCTTCGATCCTGGGACTTCATTAGTTCTTACACTGAAACGCTTAGTACAGTAGTACTTAGTCTCATTTTTTCAATCATACATGGAGCAACCAGGAAGTATATTTAGTGCTTACAAAGGACAGATGCTGAGTGTTTATACCTTTTCAATCTTGCTTTGTTAGGATCTTTCTTGTATCTCATGTTCAGTTTGAGCTACTGAGCATCTCTTGATGCGAAGTCATCAGAATCTGCTCTTCAAATTCAAGGATGAACACAAACACTTATCGTTTTTAATTTCTGTGATTGGGAAAACAGTGCTGCCGACTCAAGATGGGGCTATCTCAGTAGCTTCTGCATTTGCTGGTCATCAAGAAGGTAATTTTGCAGTGGCTTTTCTGTTTCGTGTTGAACTGCTCTGCAGCTTTCACAGGGAAGTCAATATAAGAAAGCAATGGCTAACAAAGATAATTTCTTTGTTGCTAAGAGGAGCCTGAATTAATGGACTCATTCCTTTGACTGCTGAATGTCCAGTTGGGGAGGTTCTAATGAGTGTATCCTTTTCGGCTTATTTCTCTGAACAGCTGTGCAGGACAGAGACCACAAGTTCTTGACTCGAGCTGTTGAAGAAGCATATAAAGGTGTTGATTGTGGGGATGGAGGCCCGTTTGGGGCAGTTGTTGTTTGCAATGACGAAGTAGTCGTGAGCTGTCACAACATGGTTCTCAAACACACCGACCCAACTGCTCATGCCGAGGTCACAGCTGTTAGGGAGGTAATTGAGACCCCATTCAACTCCCTTTCGAAGCCATTCAATTCTTGTCGAATGAAGCTCGATCAACTGACTTTTTTTTAATGTTTTTACAGGCTTGTAAAAAGCTCAACCGAATCGAACTGTCAGATTGTGAAATCTATGCATCCTGCGAGCCATGCCCAATGTGCTTCGGTGCCATCCATCTCTCCAGAATCAAGGTACGTTTGGGAAAGCAAAACTCTTATCTTCAGCATTGCCATTGTATTAACTGGAATCTTATGGCCGGTTCTTTTCTTTTACCTTGTGTATTTGCAAATGGCAGAGGTTGGTCTACGGGGCGAAAGCTGAAGCAGCAATAGCAATAGGGTTTGACGATTTCATTGCCGATGCTTTAAGAGGTACAGGTTTTTACCAGAAGGCTAATTTGGAGATCAAGCAGGCCGATGGGAATGGAGCTGTTATTGCAGAACAAGTGTTTGAAAGGACCAAAGCCAAGTTTACCATGTATTGATTGTTGGTAATGATGTTTTTTTAACTTTCTTTTTCTTACTGCAATCAGCTGGACTGAGGGTTGAATTTGGGTGCTTCAAAGTGCAGAAAACTGTTGACTACTTTTGTTTTTCTTTTCCCCAATCTGATTACCTGTTCAAGTGACAATGTAATTGATTGGAACCCTTCAATTGTATTGATCTCGAAACCTAATGTGTAGAGCAAAGAAAAAATCAGATTTTTCATTTGAAAGTACTCTTGTGTTGTTCATCAGTGTTAATTTAGCTTGTTCATGTAGCAAGCAGAAGATTTCCGTTGCTCACATTAGTTTGTCGTATGTTCATAGAGTCGGATGTTCAACCCGACTTTCAATTTTTGCCTATGAAATTGTTATATAGATAATTGTCGGAGCAAATCAAGTTGAATGTATCGTTATTGAAGTAGTCCTGAATCCGATGCTCGTCACGGTATATTCACACAAGTTAAACTAATGAGACACATGCTAAACTTTAGAACACTGATAAGATGTGCACTCGATACTTGCAACCCATGGTAAAATGTGAATAGCCTGAAAGGAGATGGATTTGAGTTAACACTGATGAATCGGCTACCACAAACATAACGAGCTCAGGCATAGTAGGATCTCCTTTGGGGAGGAAGACGATCTGATTCGTTTGGTCATTGGCGAACTTGAGAGGATTGATCTGTGCTAACTTAGATGAATCTGGTACAATAAACATACGAAGCTCGAACATATGTAGGATGTCTTGAGGAAGAATACTAGCCAATTCATTCGGTCATTGACAAAGAACTTGATGAGGAAGTTCGATCGTACTTGTGGTGCTTGGTTAAATATTTCTGTTTTAGGTGGGAAACTGAGTGGATGGGTTGCGACTGACTTATATGAAGAAGACGATTGTTACTACGGTCCATACCTCTTCAAACATTGTTCGAATGAGTGTGTTTGGTGTATGAGGAATCTACTCCTATAAAAAAAATTTAAGAGCGTCGCGACTACAATTAAAACTACTGCTATGGAGGATCCTTCATGGAGGAGAGCTTCGCAAACTACAGCGAAAAAGGAAAAAGGACAGTTGAGACAAGTTGTCTTTGTGTTGGATTGTGTTTGTCTGTCTGCTCCAAAAGGTTGCTTCTAGTTTTGTTGCTTAGAGTCCTCCAATTGCTCTCTCTCCTCTCCTCCCGAAAAGTAGCTTCGTTTAGCCTCTATGTGAGTCAGTTGTCGCCAAGAAGTCTTTTGACATGTCACCATGCTATCCTATTTCAACATGAATAGTATCATCCAGCTAGTACTTTGGATGATATCCATGATATGTGATAGTCACCCTCCAATTAGTCATTTGGATGGTGTCCATCATATTTGGGATGGTACCATCCACTATACGGTTGTGATGGTATCTATGATGTGGGATGGTCACCATCCACTTAGAGATTGGACGATGTCCACAATGTGGGATGGTATCATTCATTTAGAGGTTGGATGATATCAATAATATGGAATGGTCACCATCCACTAAGAGGTTGAATGGTGTCCGGTGTCCATTATATGGGATTGTACCATCCATTTAGAAGTTGGATGGTATCCATAATGTGGGATGCTACCATCCACTTTGAGGTTTGATGGTTACCCTAGAACTGGACACATGGTGACCAAGTACTGGATGACCACCCAAGTATTATTTCAATGGGGGAAAATATTTTGGTGTAACCAAATGTCCCCCACAACTTAATTCATGAGAGATTATGGTGATGGGGAACGAGTAGATATTGGTGCGGATGGTTTAATTCCAAAAGTGGATCAGGGTGCCTCTCCTTTCCTTGCATCACCTCCGATAGGTGGGACTGAGAAGGTTGTCGCGCTCATAAATCCGGACGAGGGTACTTGGTGTCAAGACTGTTTGAATGCTTGCTTCCATCTTGATTGGGTGCTGGTAATTTCTGCAATTCATTTGCCTCGTTTGGCAATTGCATATAGGATGGTGTGGCAGTATAACCCGTCGGGTATTTACCCTATCAAGTCAGAATACTACCTGGCGTTTGGACGGATTCGTACTTTGGGACGGGGGAAAGAAGAGACTAGTTGGATGGATTGTAAACTTTGTAAGGATATCTGGAAGCTGAAGATTCAACCTAAGCTGCGATTTTTTCTTTGGCAGATTAGGAGTCGCATTTTGCCAACGACGAAGGCTTTACTGGAGAAGGAGGTGGAAGTGTTGGGTCGTTGTCCGGTTTGCTAGGAGAAAATGGAAACGATGGAGCACATCTTCCTTCATTGTCTAGTGGCCCGGTCCTTATGGGCAACGGCTGGTCTTCAAGATCTAGTTGCCGAAGTGGATACATCTGATCTTGCCATTTTTTTGCGCTGGGTTCTGGAGCGTATATCCTAGCCGGAGGCGAGCATAAGGTTGGTGGCAGTGCTATGGCGGATTTGGAAGGCCTGGAACTGGGTGGTGTTTGATTTCAAACAAGTTAATCTACATGTGCTACAGTGGCAAATGCAACACCAGATTCTGGAGTGGCTTGGTACTCTCCCGCAGGCTTTTCCTGGGAGGATGGCTCGTCAGGGGGGACAGGTGGTGGAGCCGCAGTTAGGTGCAGTGATGGTTATTATCTGTGCTTTTGATGGTGCCTTGCGTCGGGAGTCCCATGCGGCTTATGGATTGGTCGTACAGGATGAGATGGGTGTGTCGGTGATGGTTAAGCCTGGGCGCTTGGAAGGGGTTTACGAACCGGAGATGGTGGAGTTGATAGCTCTTCGTGAAGCATATCATTGGTGTGTTGTGAAGGGCCTCAGTTTAGTGCAGATACAAGGGAATTCTATAGAGATTATTGACAGGGTCAATGCGCGGTGCATGGCTAATGCTCGAGGTGGCGCCCTTTAGCGAGAGGTCCAGGCAGGCTCTCAGACATGAGTATCCGGCATGGTCCAGGAAACCGGATCGTACCGGCCGATTCAACCGGAAACCGGACAGAAAATGAAATGACATGCAATCTATGGAAGAAAAAGCGTCTCGGACGATTTTTTCGGTATAAAAGGTCCAATCCGGAATTTCGTCCGATATTGAACAAACCGACGGTTCTATGGTAACAAGTCAAAAGATGTCGCTTCAGATTTTAACCAAACGAAAATGGGGGAAAACTAAATCAGGAGAGGAGCAAAACCCTAATCCATTCAATTCAATCTCAATTCTCGACCTGCCTCCTCTGACCTCTCCACTCCATCGTTCAACTCGCGCCACACCTGTTCATGTGAGATCGAGGCCCCCATCATTCTCCACTCCATCGTCCAGCTCGAGCAGAGTTATCTAGGCTCCCTCTCTTCTCCCGAGTCCCGGCCGAGGTCGCCGATCTTCACCCGCCCACCGTCGTTTAAGAAGAGGAAGAGAAAGAAAGAGACTGATGATGAGATCGGGGAGAAGAAGAGAGATAAAGGAAAATAATCAGAGGTGGGAGAGAGATAAAGAGGCGTGTGGGACAAAAAGATCAAAGGAAAGAAAGTAATAAAAAAAGAGGGGAGAGAGTTGGAGGTATGGAGAATTTGCAGAGTGAAAGGGAGGTGAGCGGCGCCTAGAGTTTCTCTAGGTGTCCATGGCCTTTTTTTTATTAGGGAATGGGCCTCATTATTAATTTATTATATGATTATTTAATATTTATTGTTCGGTATTTTCGATATAATCCGATATTACTCCGAAATGGTACTCTAATTTTGCCGGCATGATTTTTTGATAAAAAAATAATTACCGATATGAAACGATTGAACCACGGTCGTACCACAAAATACCCTACCAGAAAGAAATCCGGTATGCAAGTTATCTTTATTAGAAAAAATCCTCATTTCAATTTTCTTATAGAAAACTAGCTTTCGACCCTGCCCGTTGGGCAGGTAGCTCTATACTAATTATTTTGACTTTGATTTATTATTTTAGTTTAAGACTATATTTGATTATATGGGTTATACAGACCAATTTAGGAGTAAGTAGTAGTATAGAATTAGCCTATACTTTGAATCATCACTTTGATAAAGTCATCAAACAATGTGTGAAAGCCTTAAAGGTTAATAAATTAGGTAGAATATTACATTTTTTGATGGAGGTAGACTATTTCCTTCTATCAAATTTTCAACATTATTAAAGCTTTAGCTTTTGATGCAAAATATAAAGGCCACAAATCAAGCAATTGTAGGTGAAAGCAGATATTTTCTAACCCGTCAACTCTAGAAAAGAATCTTGCAACATCAGTACATTAGAGCAACAAACCAACACCTTCCATTTTTGCAAACAACTTAATTAAAACGTGCATAAGTTTTACTCATGTTATACATTCCATTTACAACGAATTTAATTATGGCATCGGATTTATATTCTAAAGTCACTATTTTATTGAACAACTTCAAAGTCACAATCAAGGGTATTTGTCAAATTGACGTCACCTAATGTAAATGACAGTTTAGGGTTGCCAGTAGTAGATGACAAAGAAGAAGATGCTTTAGTTGGAGTCAAAACTTGCAGCGCTAGAATAATTCACTGGAGCTGCACAATGATATATGAAACGAATCATCTAGTGTGAATTTATTTAACACAAAGCATACACAAAATGAACATAATACCATTCTAGCAAGGCTGATACAAACTTTGGCATGATGTGAGGATTGGATAGTGCAACTATGCAAGGGATCGTTTTTTCCCCTGTCCATTACCGACCTAACGGTGTTAGGCGAGGAGTGGGAGTTAGCCGTCAAAGAAGGAGGGCAGATTGTAGAATCTGTTAGAAACCGAACAAAAAATTTAGGGTTACCAATCTGGTTGAGTCGCGAACTACTAGATAATTGATTCAATATAGTTTCAAAACTATTCATTCCCAACAGAATCAATATAGGAGGACACATCTTTGCTGCTAAATGTGGAAAGAATTTCTCACGGTTCTTGTTACCTTCTCACCAAAGATCCCTTTAAAGATGCACAAACGAAAACAAATAAATAATCCAATGACAACAAAGAAACCCAAGCAAAGCAATGAATAATCCAATTCCCTTTAAGCAAAACAACAAATAAGTCAATGGCAACAGAGAATCCCAATTAAAGCCCACGAAAGACATTGCAATCAGAAACCTTTATGCAATGACAACCAAAAGAGAGACGGCCAGCGGGTAGTCATGCGGACCAGAGCGGCGATGAGTTTTGGCAGGAGAGCCCCAGCCGGGCGGCAAAGTTGAGAGCGGGCGACGGGGTAAGACCTGTAGATTAGTTACAACGGAAGGGGATTCGGATGAGAGGAGAGTTAAAGTGATGACGTGGAAGCATGTATAGCAATAGAATTTGAATTCCAACTAGGCAGTTAGGGAAAACGCTTAAAGGTATTTTTAGATTTTAGATTTTAGATATCAGTAAGTATCTTGGGCCTTGGCCCATTCACTAATAACGAAGGCTCTGGGTTCTGTGTCTCAGCAAGTAGCTCATCTTCGCCGCCGCCTTTCACTCTTTCCGTTTGTCGCTCCCTCTTCTTCTTCACCGGTTTCAACTCCCGGCCAACTCTTTGCTCCCAAGCAGCTCAACTTCCTCTGGCATACTTTCCTTGATTTAATTCTTCTGACAAAAACTGGTGCTTTGATTTCAACGACCCGGGTCCCGCCTCTCTCTGTTCTTCCATAGGTAAAAGCTCTCGCCTTTCTTCGGCATTTTCAGTTGTTTTCCCAACATGGTTGTGGTCATTTTGTATGAACTTTACATACAGAATGTTTATGGGAGAGCAGATGTTAATTAGAGCAGTTGGTGGTGTTTGCCTATTGCACTGGAAGCTGGTTTCTTTATATACAATTTCTTGAACATAGATAGCTAGAGTTGTAATGGAATAAGCTCGGAACTTCATCGTTTCTCTGAATCTTTTTTTCATTTTTACCCCAGTTGGGAGCATGTATTTGCAGTAGTTGCTCTCTGGTTCCTTCATTGGCAATGTGGAGATCACCGGCGATGGCTTGTATTGTGAGTCCTTCCTCTTACCTCCTGTTATTGTTGTAGAACTCAAAGTGCCATAGGCAAAATCCATGTTGTCTTACTCATGAAGGTTCACAGGTTAGAAGGTTAACTCGGGTTCGACTGGGAGTGCAAACCCTTAGTTCTAGCTATGGTTCAATGCCGCAGGCTCAATTCTCTGATAGGGAAGATGCAAAAGATCAGTCTTCTTCAGAGGTATCATAGTGAATTGAAAGTCACTCTCACTTTTTTTTTATGGATAATTTTGTTGGTTCTCATTTATTCCATTTGGATTTATTTGGCGCCTGATTGAAATTCCTGTGTTTGAAAGTCTGTTGGATCCCATGAGGCAGGCAAATCATTTTGGTTTAAGGAATATGAAGATAGTTATTGTCATTTTCTATTTTGGTCTTGTTGAATGAGCAGTTGAGAAGAATTCCATAACAAAACCCTTCTTGAACTTTTCTCGATTGATCCTTCACTTATAGTTATACCTATATGTTGCGGTCCTGGTTGACCACCTTCTCACAACGTTGCAGGCACGATTCAGTCATCAAGCTGCATTCCAAAATTTGGACCAAAATGCTGCTATTGTGCAGAAGGATAAAATAGGGAAGAATATTTCTAGAAAGGAGAAGACTGGCTTTCTTATTAACACAGTAAGCATTTGAAGATTTTTGCCAAGCTTTTTATTACGCTTGCCTAGATTTTGAACCAAAAGAAAATTGTCTAGATGAAGATTATGCTTCCTTGCATCTTTCGACTATGAAAATACCATAGTTGAAAAATGGCTGAATTCGATAACCCAGCGTATCTAGTATTCTGATGATGTAGGCTTCCGTGCTGTATGTAGTTAGTTGAGCAGCTGGCTTACGACACCTATAATGCACTTCCCAGTTCCCAGTTTCAAGATAATCAATTTGCTTCACCATCGGGTATCTTAGGTTAGAAGGAAAAAAAAAAATTTAAGCCTTGTGAGCTTCTGAAACTTTTCTACTTGCCTAGCTTCATGATCCAGTGTCATATAGAGCCAGTAGTAGTACCAGCCATATGAATAAAATGGAAAGAACATTGAAGTTAGTAGAACATCAGTAACAGTAGAGCCTAATATGTAGATAAGACATTAGCTACGTTCACCATAATCCAAAGAAGCTAGCTTCTTGTGGTATTAGTTGCTTCAAACATCTAATTTGAGGTCACTGCACTTCATCCTTTTTAACCATTTTTCTTTATTGGTATGTTGATGTTAACTTTATGGGCAAGTTAAGGAATCTCTCATATCTGCAGCTCATGGATCTCAAGGATAACAAAGAAGGTATTTATGGTGCTCTGGATGCTTGGGTTGCATGGGAGCGGGAATTTCCCATTGGTCCTCTTAAGCATGCTTTGCTGGCTCTTGAGAAGGAACATCAATGGCATCGGATTGTTCAGGTGCAAACCATTTTCCTTTCTGCTACCGAATCAAATTACATGCTAAATCATTTCTAGAACAGCCCTTGCATGTATATTATTTATGCGTACGTCCATTTTCATTAGGAAGCAAAATTCAACTCCTACTCTGTCTTCCCTAATCATCCCGACTCTTTTAAGTTTTACATTTCTTGAGTTTGTAATGTGTAGGTTAAGCTTTAGAAATAAAATAATTCGAATCATTCTGATAATGCTCAATTTGTTGGACTTGTTTTATGCATTCCCTCATTCCATGTTAACTTTTATCTAGGTGATTAAATGGATGTTGAGCAAGGGTCAGGGAAACACAATGGGTACGTACGGGCAACTGATACGTGCATTGGATAAAGACCACCGAGCGGAGGAAGCACATTCTGTTTGGGTGAAGAAAGTTGGTACGGATCTTCATTCCGTGCCTTGGAAGTTATGTAGCATGATGATATCAGTATACTACAGAAACAACTTGCTAGATAGGCTTGTTAAGGTATGCTGCTAGTTTTCGTTTCCGTTGATGAAGTATGGGCCTGTTTTAGCTACTACATTTCATATTTCTCCTTAGATTCACTGCTTGGAATCAACTCAATTCAAGACTAATATGATTGTGCATCTTAAAGCTTTTCAAGGGCATGGAAGCATTTGACAGGAAACTCTATGACAAGGTTATAGTCCAGAGAGTAGCCAATGCGCATGAGATGCTAGGGATGCCAGAAGAAAAAGAACGAGTACTCCAAAAGTACGCTGATGTTTTTGCTGAGACCGAGAAGAAGCAACGATTTAAGAAGAGATCCAAACAGTCTCCTACCAAGGAAAAGCAATAGGGTGAAATTGTTTTTGCTTGATACACTTTTGATGCAATCCAATGAATGATTCACAGGGGAAGCTTGGAAAAAATCCCACTGTACACACGTTCTTAAAAAAAATTCCCAAAATACATGAGTTATAAAAAAATTTCCCAAAGTACACATGTTTGAGCATCACCGTTTTAGACAAAAGCGGTGAAGGTCATCACCGCGTTTGACGAACACGGTGAATACTTCATCGTCTTAAACAAAAACGGTGAAGTATTCACCGTTTCAAACTAAAACGGTTAAGTTTTCACCGCGTTAATTAACAACGGTGAACACATCACCGTTTTGGTCAAAAACGGTGAACCCATTCATCGTTGTTAAGTAACGCGGTGATTATTTCCCACGTTTCCCATCCCTGGTAGGTCAAAATTAGGTCGCAGCTACCATCTATTCACCGTTTGAGACAAACGCGGTGATGGTGTTCACCGTTTTCGACAAAAACGGTGAATAGTAGGCAGATTTTCCTATAAATTGCACACCACCAGCAGTTGTAAAAACATAACCACTCCCCTTTATTCAAATTTCAGCAGCCAAAATCGAGCATAATACACAGAACAGAAATTTTTCGGTATGTTGAGACTTTTCGTATTATAGTCTAATTATGTTTTTAGTAGTTATAGTATGATTTAATTTTCGTATTATGTTGTTGTTAGTTAGTTGAACTTATGTTCGTTAGTTATAGTATGATTTAATTTTCGTATTATGTTGTTGTTAGTTAGTTGAATTTATTTTCGTTAGTTATGGTATGATTTAATATTAGTTGTACAATATGATTTTGGTTAATTTTACTGTCTTTAAGCTAATAGATACTTATTGTAAATTGTAGATATGGGTAAATTCAAGAAGTTTCATCTTACTATTCGGTGGAATGGAAGGGTGACAAACTCTGACATAGGCATTGATTATGAGGACGGCGAATCCATTATGCTGAAAATTGATTCCCGATTCAATTTTCAAGAACTATGTGATCTTTGTGCAGAAAGGGTTTGTACGAGCGGACAGACGAGACTTGGCAAAATTACTTACCGGTATCCAGACATGAGTGCTGGCGGGGTCGTGTTCCAAGAAGTTGTCATAAACGATGATGACGCGGTTATGATGATGTTACAGTTCATAACCGATAACCAAGTCCGGCTTGCAGAGGTGTATGTTGAGACCGAGGCGGTCGGTGAATCTCATTCTCACCAGTATTCTTATGATGATGGTTTTGCAGGAGGGTACGAATGAGGTGGTAGTTCGAGCAACTACCAAGGCGGTGGTTATACAGGAGGTTACGGGGAGGGTGGTGGTTCAATCAACTACGGTGGATCGAGTAGTGCAGGATGGGACAAATACTCGCAACCTCCTAAACCAGCCCCATTTGTTGAGGCCGATGGTGTTCAATGGCCTGCTTGGGGGCCAGAGTGGTATGGAATCGAGAATACCATTCGATCAGGGCGTACTTCAAATGAGCGAGAGGACGATTTTGGTGATCGTGGCCTACATGTCGATCCTTCTAGCCCGAGCTATCCATTCGAGTCGAGCGACGAGGATACTGATGAAGATTTGATATCAGTGAGCGAGGAGGAGGAAGATACTGATGATAACGAGGATGAGGCGGCATTTCGTGAGGCACCCACGCCATATTACACACAGGTTCCAACTCAATTTTTACATAGTCAGAATGATCCCCCCGACTTTGTCCCTATGCCAGTGTACAATCCGACGGCCAATTTGGAGGTGGGTATGGCGTTCACATCGAAAGACGCTGTGCAGGATGCTTTTACAGAAGAGGCGTTGAGGCGCAATTTCGAGTGGAAGGTAAAATATTCTGACAGTAAACAACTACATGTCATATGCAAGCATGATGCAGAGGGTTGTACGTGGCAACTGCGGGCTGCAAATATGAAGAGAAAAGGTGCTTGGGTGATTCGCAAAGCTGAGACGATCCACACATGCTCCTCTTCTATACTTTCCCAAGATCACAGGCAACTAAAAGCAAAGAAGGTTGGGAGAACTATTAAGCACCTTATAGAAGCACAACCAGATATCAAGGTGAAAGCTATCATGGCAGAGGTGAAGGATCGACATTCTTACACGATAAGGTACAAAAAAGCATGGCATGGTAAGCAGAAAGCCATGGCTGAGGTGTATGGTGATTGGGAGGATTCGTATGCTTTACTCCCTAGACTTATGGGAGCAATGGAGGAGTCCAATCCTGGGACTGTTTTCGTCCCAGTATACAACAATGTATACACTGAGGATCAAGTTCGAGTACAGGATAAGCTGATGTTCCATCGTCTTTTTTGGGCTTTTAAACCATGCATTGACGGTTTTGGGTTCTGCATACCGGTTATTCAGGTATTTTACCAACTAGTTCCGGTTTTAAATGTTGTATTATTTGCTGTTAAGTATATTTCATACTAATTATATCCTAAATTTTTATTCAGGTTGACGGAACTTTCCTTACTGGGAAGTACAGAGGATGTCTTCTAATTGCCACTGGCGTTGATGGAAACAGGCGGATTTTCCCGCTTGCATTTGCATTAGTGGAAGGGGAGAACAGCTTAAGTTGGGCTTGGTTCTTTGACCAACTGCACGAACACGTGACACAGCGGGAAGATATTACGATTATATCCGATCGATATGCGGGGATAAGGAATGCTGTTGGTGGTTTTCCCGCGAGTGGGGGTGGAGATGGAGATGGTGTATTCGACACTGGCTCGCCAATTTCCAACACAAATTTGGGAAGAAGAAAGACATCAAAAATCTACTTTGGAATATAGGTACTAATGTTTTTCTTATGCGATTTAAGTTTGTGTTTATTAAGCTGATAAGCTGATGTTATTCATCATGTATTGACCAGTTAGTCTTTTGTTCACCTTTTAGCGGTTGCACATCAACCAAAAAAGTACGAGCAGAAGATGAAAACGATCCGTCAGACCCACCGAGCTGGAGCAGTATGGGCTGAAGGTCAAGAGTTGCCCATGTGGACGTTCCATATGGACAACGGGGCCAGATGGGGCATTGCAACTACCAACCATGGAGAAAGTATAAATAATGTGTACAAGGGTCTTCGAGCGATGCCTATTTCTGTCATCGTGGAAATGTCTTATTGGAAGGTCAACGAGTGGCGAGTTGCTCGACTACAGCTAGCTATAGGGAGGGAGTTGCAAGGTCATTCAGTAGCACATGACGTATTCGCTCAAATGCAGAAGAACGATGAAAAATCAAGTAAGCATAAAGTTGTTCTTTTTAACCGCAGTGAAGGAATATTCGCTGTCGAAACAGGTATATGGGGTGGAGGGAGACGTGGTCACAATCGTCAAACGGTTAAATTGCACTACGAATTAGGGGAGTGTTCTTGTCAAAAGTATCAGAACGAAAGGATACCCTGTTCACATGCAATGGCGGTTGCTAAGTCAATAACCATGAACAGAAACAGCCTGGTGAGTCCTTACTACACTGAACAAGCGATACGGAACTCATATAATGCAGCTTTGAGCCCCATGCCAGATGAAGCGTATTGGCCTATATACGCTGGAAAGTTGATTATCCCACCGTTGCACCTAAAACGCACCAAAGGCCGTCCTAGAGTTGAAAGGATACACAATGAGATGGATCAAGTTGAACGGACGAGAAAGGGACCGAAGCGATGCTCTAAGTGCAGACAACCTGGTCACGACAAGAGGCGTTGCCCAGGACAACCATCAACTTAATTTGCATTTACTTGTATTCTGCTACTAAATTGATCGCTTGTTTAATTTTTCATTACCGTTTGCATTTGAAGTCCAAGTATTTTGTTAACTCTAAAAATTTTTCCTTGTCGATACGATCGCGCTGCCGCAAACGGCTCGTTATTTCGACCTCAAACGAATAAGATACGCGCGTTTTAGTTTTTAGTACGCAAAAGTTACTTTAACGATGCGATCGCGCTTTGACGTCACTTATCTCACTCGTTTGGAATCGGAATTGGGATCTGTAAAATTCTATGCGATCGTGGTTGATTTTCCCAACTTTTTCGTGTTGAGGGAAGATACTGATTCTTGATAAAATGATCCAGAAAATTCATTCGACAACTTAAGTGCGTAGGATAGTTTTTAGACAATGCAAACTCAAATAACAACACCTAAAAAGCACCAAAACAACATGGATAGATCACTACTGCAGGATAAAACGATAAATTCACTCATTTGCTTCATTTTGGCCCCCATCTCCACCTCTTCCTCCTCGTCCTCCACGACGTCCTCGACCCCTTCTTCCCCCCTCCGCCGCTGCTTCTTGGCGGGCTCGCTCAACGGCTGGTCGCGGATTTCTCTTGACCCGAGCCCCAACTGGGGTCACATATGGTGGTGGTGGTGGCTGAGATGGAGCGGTAGCTTGGCGAATGATCGGAGGTTGCGGAGTTTGTTGTTGCGGGGTCTGATACATCGAACTCTGTTGCTGATGTTGGAATTGAGAGAACCCATGAGAGAAAGTGTCCCACTCCTGAGATGCTCCACGACTCGATGACCCTCCACCGGCTTCCGCTGTAGGTGCCCACTGGTACTTGAACGGTTCAGAGATCTCGGTTTCTTGAGTTGTACGCACCTCATCGAACGTAGGCAGAGGCCTGCGTTTGCTCCTTCGTGGGGCTCAACCGGGGGCACAATGGGTGCATCATCACGGAATGAGGGTCGTGACGGGGCATGAACGGGAGGATAGGCCACGACATCCCTCCTTTGCTCTCTGGTACAACTCAGGAGGTTGTTCATAAGTCGGGTCAACCAAGTAGTCTTCCGCTCATCCATGGTTGGAGCACTTTCGAGAGTGTACTTGGCGTGTTCCAAACCATCAACCTAAGGAAAGCACGCCACATATCAAATTAACTAAACCTTAAAATAAATAGATATTTGAATGAGGGAGATTAGGATGACTTACCAACGACCCCATCACAGCACCTTGCTTTGACACCCATCTCATGGTGAACTTCCGATACCACTGCAAGTACCCATCGTGGTAGCCCATCGGTCTCGTCTCCGGCATCCCTTGCACCACCCATTGGGACCGATTCTCCCAGATGTTGATGTAGAATCCATGCTTTAGCACCCAGTTCTTTGCAGTGTGTCGGAGGTCCATGGCATGTAGCTCCCTGAAACCTGCTGGCGGGTCTTGTGGAATTGGTTGCTCCATTCGATATTGCCTCAGAGATCGATCGGGTAGGTGCCATTCCACCATGTGCCAGCAGATCAATGGCACCTTGCACAACCACGTCTCGTGATCCAGAGGGTGCCTAAGATGATGCAGCTCAACCACTTCACGTGGATATGGATCCCATATAACCTATATTCATTCAAAAATTCAGAATTAATGACCATTTACATTGACAAAATTTAACTTGTTCAAATATGGACAAAACATGATTATCTGATTCCACCATGGTTTATCTAACTCAGAACGATAAAACAATAACGAATGCTCAGGTTGATGGTCATTCGTATTTGCTCCTATCCACCTTGTAAGTAAAAGTACGGAATCAATTTAGTTGAAATATAGCTAAGCATATAATAAATTAAATTGGTCTAAGTACGTAATAAATAAAATTTAAATCTAGCTAAGCATGCAATCAAAATTAAATTGGGCTAAGTACGGAATAAATTCAATTTAAATCTAGCTAAGCATGCAATCAAAATTAAATTGGGCTAAGTACGAAATAAACTTACTTGACACCGTAGGGGAGATTTTGCAGAAAGTTGAGTTCATCATCGTTTCTCCGGTATGGACGTGGGTCGAGAGGTGCGAACATCGGGAGATGCTCCCATACCCACAGTTGCAGGATGAACATCGCAGCACCAGCTTGCTTTGCCCCAACCTTCGAGCAAGTACACAGCTCCCGGTATACGCCCGCTAGCACGGCCGATCCCCAACTCTTCTCTCCAATTGCATCCCAGTCACCAGTGAGCAATGGCAACCATATGCCTTGAATCCACCGGTTGGACTTGTCGGGGAACAAAAATCCACCCACCAAACCGATGAGGTAGATGCGGGCGTAGCGCTCGACTTGTTCTTCCGGTGTCTCGTCATTGATTTCCACCTCTTGCTGGATGTGAGATACCAGCCACGGGACCGACACTTGCCCCGCATTCAACGGTGGATGCCCCCGTCCTTGAATTGGTGTGGTGGTCGGCATGTCGAAGCCCAAACGATCACGGATGAGCGGCCCCCAACCTCCTCCGGGTTTGGTCGTGGAACCAATGATGGCATCTCCAGATATAGGAAGCCCGGTGAGGATCGCCACGTCTTTGAGGGTGATCGTCATTTCCCCCTCCGAAAGGTGGAATGTATGGGTTTCGGGACGCCATCGTTCCGCCATTGCCGTAAGCAGATCGTTGTCGATCTCGATCCGCAAGAAATGGCGCAACATTCCCAAACCGGTCCTCGCTATATAGGGCTCCAACCTTGGATGCCAAGCGGGCAAGTTATTGGTCCCTTTATGAACCACGGGAACAAGAGATTCCTAAAAAAAATAGGAAAAACATCAATTTATTAGATTAAATAAAGCAAAATAAAACATTAGAAATAATAAAATAAAGCAAGTCAGTTCATCAAATTACCGGATTGTTATCCCAAATGGCACGGGAGCGATGAGCTTCTTGATCGGTTAAGAGACTCGCATCCCTTGGGCCATAATGGATATACAATCGAGGATCGTATATCTCGGCACCCATCTATAAAAAAAGTAATGAAATCAGAGATTGTTTTGATAAAAAAAATCAAATTCTTTCGATTAAAAAAAATCATAAACCAAAAACCTACACGAAGAGCCTCTTCGTCCATTATTGGCGGAAGCCGGACAGAGGTTCGACGGGTTTAGGTTTGTAAGGGACGAGAACTTAGCGGGATGGGGGCTTTAGGGTCAAACTCTAGTAATTCTTTCTGATGTGGAAGATCGGACTTAGCCGCAACCACAGAGCATACTTAGAACGAGACTAGAGCGGATAAATTGAGGGAGAAAGAAGTGAAATGTTTGTGGTGTGAGTTGAAAGTGAAAGGGGAAGGGTTATTTATAGTTGGGGGAAGGGATCTGCCGAGAATTGAATTCTCCCAGCCTTCACCGCGTCCGTCAGAAACGGTGAAGGCACCGCGTTTCTCGAACACGGTGATGAGGCGCGGATCGAGCGACGTGGCTCAGCGTGAGGCGTCGGATCTGGAAAGAAAACCACGATCCGCGCCTCACCGCATCCAACGGACACGGTGAACGCGCCAGCGACGCGGATCGCTGACGCAAACAAACACGGGTATTCACCGTGTTTGTCTAACGCGGTGAATACCCCGCGTTAGTCCACGTCAGCGCCTTCACCGTGGAAGTCTAAAACGGTGAAGGCTTCACCGTTTTTGTTTAAAACGGTGAGGTATTCACCGTTCTTAACAAACGCGGTGAACCCTTCACCGTTTTAGTTTGAAACGGTGAATACGTCACCGTTTTAGTTTAAAACGGTGAAGTAACCGTCTTGGTCAAAAGCGGTGATGACCTTCACCGCTTTTGTCTAAAACGGTGATGCTCAAACATGTGTACTTTTGGAATTTTTTTTATAACTTATGTATTTTGGGAATTTTTTTTAAGAACTAGTGTACTTTGGGATTTTTTTCCGGGGAAGCTTACAGTATTTTGTTCGTGTTCATGATAGTGATAACAGTATTTTGTGATTGTCGGGCATAAACATGGACAGTAACAAGTTCAATAGAACCAGAGTTCCAACCAGAAAATTGTTACTGTCAAGTACTTCGATTGCACTATATCTTCAAATATAACATGTTCAAAAATTGACAGCCCTCAGTTTTCAACAAGCTGTGCTTCCAAGAAACGTTCAACCAAAATCAGTATCTGTATACTTTGGTAATGATGGAAAAATATCGAAAATCCGAAACATTTAAAGTACATCCTCCTGTCTTTAGTTTTACATTTGGAAAATAGGTGTATCTAACTTTCCAGGGGCGGATATCTTAGTCAAAGGAAGACGGTTTGGCTATCTGTAGTTCTTAGAATGCTAAATAAGTGTATCTAGGAACGCAAAAAGGTAAAGCAAGAAATCATGTGAAATGGAACTTCTTGGGTATTGGAGAAGGAGCTCTTTTGCTGCAATCTTATTACTCTACCAGACGTATTCTTCACTGCCGCTGCTGCTGCTGTAAATATATCTAGCTAGAATAATGGAAAGATTCCAACCCAGTAAACTCACAACGGTCCGTAAATGCCCAAAAAAAAAAGCTCAAGCTAGCCGGCACACCACGAACAAAAAAACCAGGCAGAGCCTTGGTTTTAGGAAGACATTTTCATTTGGATCTGCCGATGGATATGCACCAGGAACTCCACGTACGAGAGACCACCAGTCGGTACTTTGTCCTCGATCAGGTACGAAAAGAATGCCATTCCTACAAGGGCCGCAAAAAGAAGGACAAGGAAGTTTTAGCTAAATAATCAATATGAGGGACCAAAAACATGGACTGAGGAGACCAGAGTGGGTGCTTAAGTTCAGTAACTCACCTGATTGATCTCCCTTTCTGCAGAGCCTCAACCTGCAAGAGCATCAACGGCATAATTATTACTAACAGAAAGCAAGTGATAAACTCGTTAAAGAAAGATGGGGTTAACGAGAAATACCTGAGGAAAGAACATCTCTGTCGGCGTATCTCATTTACCACCTCGTTTAACTTCTTTGACAATGGATTGTCATATTGCTGCAAGGTGAACTCGGCACCCCCCTGTTCGGTCCAAGAAAAGAGTCATGTAACCATTAACTAAGCAATCACATCAGTTTGAAGACACATATATCAGAGGTAAAGAATTCAGGGTGGGCTATAATTCGATCCGCACTGGACAGAACCGACGCTTGGATTGAATTGGACACGAGAACTACAATTTGATTCTGTATTGACTCTCAAATTCAAGACACACTCATTTCAATTCTATGGAGGATCCTCTTAAACCAGAAAAAAGGTGAATTGAACCCAAACCAGACTGGACTGAATTGGGCGGAGAGCACTTCGGACTGAAGTTCTAACTCCAGACAAAAATGACTGAATGGAAATTAAAATAACCTGATCAGCTGAGGGAACACCAAGCAATTGCTGCATAATGTCAGGGTTGACCGAGTTCCCGGCATATATTAAGCAATCTTGCCCATTCTCCAGTAGATAAATTCCTTCATCGTTGACATGTTCACTAGATAGCGGAAGTGGAGCAGGGACAATAGAACCATTCCCATCCTGTCAACATCAAAAGAGGCGTTAGATTTTGAAATTTAAACAGATTTTTTACAAGGGAACCATGGGTGGATAAAGACATAACATGCCTGTGTATCAAGGTCATGAACAGCAATCATCCTTGGGTAAACCAGTGGAATTGCTGAAGGAGTAGAAGCTGATGATACATAATTGATCCAGAAAGAGCGATCATCTATCTTCCCTTCGATTCTCAGACCAGCACTCTTGATTAAGGCTGTGTGAAGGAGCAGCAAATGTATTCTAAGAAAACAACACACGTAGAAACAAGCAAAATATATGTGCTCTACGTAACTAACAATTACAGAAAGGTTCAGAAAAGTGAAGTATCTTCTCTTATTCATTCAATTTTTTTTTATGAATACTATTTTCCCTTTTATGAATGATCCAAATTTATTTGGTCGACTTCTTAAGATGCATTCATAGCTGCTATGGGCAGGGGTTACATTGGTTTCGGACTTGGTTAACCAACGCCAAAAAAACAATCTTTTGGTTTTGGTTTTCGTCGACCAAAATTTCAACCAAACATTATATAAGATACTTTAGTGAAAGCAAAAATCTAACCAAATTATGTAAAAGAGTGGTTAAAAATAAGAATAGACAATTAACAAAGATTTTTCATGGGCGGAACGAGTCGAGTAATTTTATTATGTTTCAACAAAATAATTTAGCAACTTCTAGTAAATTCAATCAATGGGTGAAAGGCCCTACCAGCTTCGACAAATTTTATTATAATTCTTTTTTGATTAACCAATGAACCATTTTTCCACCCCTGGAACTAGGACAAATGTCAAGTACAATGGACATGTGTGGTATTGACACATTAATGAGACATGAAACAAAGAGAAAAGTACCAAGAGTATATAGAGGCAGCAGTTTGAGTGCTTCTGGAAGAATAAGTTGCCCTGAAGATGACACTGTCGCACAAAATTTCCGATATGAAAGTAGAATGTTTATACAGAAGTTCGTAACTTGTTCACGGACGTGCAATGGTGGGGTGATGGGAACTTCACGTGCAGCTGCCAAAACAAGGTAAAGAGTAAGATCAACTTTGCACAGCAATTGAGACAGTTACTATAAAAGCAAAGACCAAATATGCAGTACAATTATAATTTCAGATCACTAACAAAATGAACACCTTTAAGCAAGCTAATTCCCGATGAGAATGAGATGGCCAACAGGAGATCTGAAAGCAATAAAAGAATGATAACTGTGGCATGCTTAAAATACCTTGCTTCAGGAAACATACAAATTGAGTATCCAAGTCAGCCATTCGAAACAAGTTGCTCAAGTTGCTTGTGCATGGCAAGGATAATGTAGTAACACGAATTCTTCTTTCGCCATAAACAGTAGTGTATAGGAGTGCACACTGCATCACGAAGTAATAAAATGCACCTCAATGATGTCAAAACCAAAAACTCTGACAATTTGGGTCAGATGATTAAGTCAGTAGATTAATATTAAGGCATTCCACATAAACCTCTGATTATTTGAACAGAGCAGTTTCAGGCTTACTGTAGTGGCCATAAGAATATATACATCTAATGAAGAAAGAAGCTTAGATGAAGTGAAAGTATAATGCATGAGAGATATGGAAGAAATGGATTTCGAGAAGATGAAGAGATGAGCACACCTGGAAAGCACATTCTGCACCATCTTGCAACTTATCATCATGTTTTAAAGTCACCATTATAGCTTTATCACAATCAATCTGCAAAAGACAGAAATTACTTATGGGTTAGGAAAGTTGGGAAGAACCCAAACAAATATATATACATCCATTAGGAAGTACAACAGAGAAAGTGAAGCACATTCCCCATCATATCACTATAAAGTTCTTTCCTGGAAGTCTAAACACCCTTGTTACAGACATCAGAAAACAGGAAACCAGAATTTTAGATATTATCCCACTAGGACATCAAGGAACCTAATCGTCATATTCCTTGTTTTAAGATGACACCTAATGTATTAGGTCCAACAAAGAGCTAAGAAGCACATAATCTACATTAAATGCAGCTATATACCATTGAAATTTAGGTCCAACAAACATCTACAATGCAGAAGTTGAATTTCAGTATGTAACACAGCATCTCATGGAAAGCTATTCTTACCCCAGGTAAGTCAACGTCAGTTGGAATTCGCTTGCAGAAGTTTCCATGGTATTCTTGTACTTGAATTCCCTATAACAAAAATACCAAGAAAATAAAAAAACGGCCCATTAGCATAATGCTAAGTTGGATAACAACAGTGAATTGATTCCAAATATCCCTTTTCAAAGAAGTACCTGGCTGC
Organism: Linum trigynum; assembly: GCA_964030455.1. Classification (NCBI taxonomy): domain Eukaryota; kingdom Viridiplantae; phylum Streptophyta; class Magnoliopsida; order Malpighiales; family Linaceae; genus Linum; species Linum trigynum. The sequence goes on along the minus strand of OZ034813.1, from coordinate 34,927,933 downwards.
ACCTCACTCGCATAACTGCCTCAAATCCCTGAGGCCTTGAGACGTTCCATCTAAGATCATTACAAAGCTTTACGGAATCGGAAACTACTGAAAATGGATGATAATAATAAACCTGAAAGAAAGAAATTATGACTTAAACCTTGATATAATATGGCTAATTAGCAAGAAATCTAAATCCGCACAGGGTCCACGTTCCAAAATGTTTGGCGAAGGAGTGGTATAAGGTTAGGTGATCTAAAGAAAATGAATGAAACCAAGACTTTCTAACTTTGTCATCCAACTAAAGTAAGTGAAAAAGATGCATTCTAGGTGACATCAAATATGTAATGGACAACCTTCTCCTAACCATGCCAAAAAGTGCACAAGGAAAGATAGCTACCTAAAGGATAATAATTTTAACAAAAAGCCATCAGTTTAGTGTTTTGAGTATGATAGCTATCAACAATAAAGCACTGCCATTAAAACGAAATCCAAACTGTTAATTGCAAGCAGCAATAGTATCCTGAAAGTACCTGCCCTCCAGTAACTTTAGGGATGACAGATATAGAAGCAATGTCCACGTATGTCTTGGTGGTGATGAATACATCAACACAAACCTGAAGAAATCAGGAAAAGAAAAAAGCAAAAGAGGGAACTTAATAAGCAAGCTCTGGTGATGACATAGTCCTGTAAACTATAGAAATCTTGATTTTTCCATTTAGATAGACGGCAAAACAATAGGGAACCTGATATTCTGCAAATTCAACTGCCATGTCCTTCAGAGTTTTGTCAGCAGGCTGAAGTAATTTATGAGCCTCCTGCCCAAGAAGATGCAAAGTAGACATAAGCTAATCAGAATGGTAGCAGGCAGACCTCCAATAACTACCAAACTGAGGTGACAGCATGGGACGAATAACAATTAGTTGCTTTTACTATAATGTTTACAAAGCGTTCTTGAGCTGCACACCTAGAGGCTGAACCTAGCACGATTGCACCCTAGTCTAAGTGAGCAGGACTTTTGATAACTATGGTAAAATATATAGGTTAAGCAACCCAATATCCACCAGGAAACAAAAACTTTCCTATATAGAGCACTTCTCCATGCAATGCTGCCCAGGAATAAATAAAGGTCACAACAATACAGAGTTCAACTGATGGATGTTAGATACAATAGACTACATTCTCAAACAGGGACAAAAGGTAGTCGATAATTTTTCACAACAAAATCATGGAATAACATGAAGGCCCTTTACTGATCTCGAAACGAGTTTACAAGGTTGCACTTACGTACATTAGATGCATCATCTCCTTAACTACTGCAAAATGTTTAGCAGTAAAAGCAAGGCAAGGAAAGGTTGAATCATTACCTTGTCCCCAGCAGAGACATTGCTTCTTCCCTCAGCCTCTCTTGCAGCAAGTGCTCCGAGGCCGATGGATGGCAAAACTGATGACATAATAAATTGATCAGGGAAGGCATTGTCAAAGTTAATAGGAACACATGACCACTAGAAAGCATTTAATATTCACAAAGGGTAGACCATGACAGCAACAAATATAATTGTGCCCTTTACGATGGTGAAAAAATAGGTTTAGGATACTTGCCTGATTGAAATACCATAAGCTTTCCTCCAGTACTCTTCATTGCTAAGAAAGCTGCCTGAATGAAAAGTACATAATGTTTTAGGAGACAGCTGATTATAAGAGGATGTCATTTCAAAGTCTAACGACCGCACACGTAATATCAAGTTATCAACAAAACCAATCAAACAACACATGCTTGCCAGCCTTGCCCGCTATTCATTCTTGAAATTCTATCATCAGTATGTTCCCAACTGCAATCACTAGTTGCTATAATTACCATTTTAGCAAACACAAACTAAACGCCAAAATTTTAACATTCTCAGGATGGTTACTTTACACATGCATGCCAAAATTACAACCATGTAATTTCTAACCAACACGAGTACGTTAAACATTCATTTAACATAATGAACTCAAGATGAGAATATTTTTCTCATGCACAATAAATACACATGATATATTAGTTGTAAACTAAATGATGTACCTTGATTGCTGCACCAAAAGCTGACTCAGATGTTCTAGTATTCTCAAACATGGTTGGAATACTTTCCAATAACAGTTCCAAATGTTGACGGCACTAAATCCAAGAGAAAGATGAGAGAGATTAATTACAATTGATAATACACCATATACAGCTACAAGTAGTAATATGTAATTCCTAAAGATTTCCTGTAAACAAGGTTTAGGCCGATTATGCTATAAGGCCAAATGATCTTCAACTTACCTCAGAGACTGAGACAATGACATCAGTTTGCAAAGGGGTATACACATCTTGTACATCAGGAACGATCAGCATTAGTGGCTACAGAAAATTGAGAGGGATCAGATCAGTATCAATATACCTCCCAAAACATGTAGCGTACTAAATTTGTTGAAAGTTGAGCCGGATGCAAAAGCTTCCACAATCAAAATGCACGAGCAACTCACACGAGTCAGATGGAGTGAAAAATGTAAATAATTAGCAACAAGAGACAGGGGATCTAGAAGTTCAAATGATAGGTCAGTTCTCAAGCAGAGAGCAACCATATCTTAAGAGACCAATCAGCATTCAGTAATCCCTGGTACATCCTCAAAGATACAACATTTAACCAACACAAAACCTCAAAGGCTGAGAAATGATTCACCTGCTGTAGCGCACGTTTCAAGTTGTAGAAGTGGATGGTTGAATCAAAAGTTGCAATCCCAACCATTGTCCTTGGCCCTTCCTGAAACAGGAAGTCATTCAGTAAGTACAATAGCATCTCAGAAAATCTGTGCATGCTGAGAGATCAACTAAGTGTTTCTCAGACCAGAAAATCGGCATCAGAATATGAGTATGGATTTACAGTAAGCATCCAGACAAGCATCCTGTACGAGAGACATAGTAAGATGGCACCACCAAATCCTGCAAATGGATACAGTACTCACCGGAAGATCACCAATAACTTGGTTAATTGAACTGCAAGCTGCAGCAGTTGCACCAGTTTGAACGGCATTCATGGACACATCAATAAGGAAGAAATAAACAGCTGGCATTGGTTCACGCACCTGAAACAAGAGTAAACAGAGCCATCAATCATGCATACAAGAACCAGTGAAAAAGAAAAATAGACCATACAAGTGAATTCTTCAACATACAAGCTCTAAATAAAAGGGAAACCAAGAACCAAAAGAAGTAAAGATTCCGCAAAGAAAGAATGAGACCATATATTCCTTTGTCGCAACAAATTCAACTGTCCCCCTACACAATTCAGGCCTTTCGTCAGCATCTCTACGCCTACCATCAGGACCTAAATTGCAATGATAGTCCCGAGGTGTTTCATCAGTGAAACCTGCCATGAAACAGGGAATTTCAGAGCAAGGCACATCTTGTCAGTAAAATAAAATGTGCCATGTCAATGAATAGAGGAACACTTTCAAGATCAACTTTATTCCTATGAATCATTATTCCACTAAAGATATGCAAAAAAAAAGTAAACAAAACAATAGTTTGCCCCACAAGTAACAGACCTAACAACTGGCATAACGCCACTAAAACAGAAGCAAACCTATGAAAGCAGGAGGTCACAAAGTGGTAAGGCACACGCCAGACACCCAAAAGGGTCAATAAGAAAGGAAGATGGAATGTGAAGGATGTCCAAATAACTTTTCCTCTATCTAATCATTAGCAGGAACGTTGCTGAAAACATCCAGAAAATCCATATGCTGAACTAAGAAAAGAGGATTATATGCATACTGACCGCACAAATTACAGATGAAACGCCTCCCCTGATCAATGAACTTCATGAAAGGATTTATATAGCCTTTGCAACGAGAACAACGAACGGGACCACCTTCTCCAAAATCAACAATCTATAACCAGGAAATGTGAATAAATGCAACTTTAGTTGGGTCACTGGCTTGCAACCGGAAGTATTTATTTGGGGGGGAAAAGCAAACAGTAAATCAACACAACAGCAATTCCCTTTCAGAAATGAAACCGCATCAAAGGTGGATAATAGAAGTCAAAGTTGAAGGTCACAGGCAATCATCAAACATCTTAAGCAAAAATACCAGAGGGTACTGCATATTAATCATTTCAGTTTGCTCTGGAGACTCAGTTAAAATGGCTTCACATGTTCATCCTCGCTTCGGAGCAAGGATCTCTATTGCACTGAGAAATAAACCTAACAAACTTCCCCTGTTTCAGGACAGAAGAAAATTTCCGTCCCAGAGGCATCCACAGGAAGAATACAAGCATTACCTGGATAGGCTCCTCAGATGGATGGGGAAGGGCTAAAGGTTGGACCAATAAAGCCAGCTGCATGCCAGATGTCGTCAAAAGATCAGCAGTGCACGGAATCTGCATATTTAAAGTCGTAGATCACGTAAGTGCTTTAATTACTTCCACTGAAATTAACTTTAAATAGTGCAGAGCATCTGCAAACATCAAAAGCTTAAAATAACCTGATTAATGGTGCACCTCATGTAGCGTGGACTACAATTCCCTGTGTCCCGAACTATGTAATCGCTCGTTGCCGGCTTTCAAGTAGAAAGCACATTATCAGGCAACCATGAAAAATGCTGGTGTTTGTAACTAGACAGGAATATATATATAATGAAAAAGACAAGGTCATTTACGATTAACTACCGGAGGTGGGTTGGCCTGATTGCCCTGACGAGTATCATGCAAGATGACAGATGAACTTGGGATTGGCCTTGGAATTTGATTGGGATCAATCTTTGACGCCCCTGGCTGTGTACCACCAGTTTGGCCAATAACAGGTGAGATAGCAGTCATTTGATTCTGCATTGGTGGTGGCATTCCATACATTCTAGGTGGTGGCATAGACCCTGGCATTGGAGGTACCCCCTATATTACCCATGATATAATTGTGTCAAGATTCAGAACACATGAATCACATGCTAATAAAAAGACAACACTGATCATTTATAATCATGAGGCAATCACACTACTATACTATTGTCATTCCCATTCTATCATTAATACGTCAGGTTCAGAAACATGCTGGTGAATGATATGAAAAAATGTCATTGATAGATGGAGCATTCGTTTCACCAGAAATAATCCAGCTTTCATCTGCTTACCATTTAAGAAGGAAAAAAAAAGGAATAATAACAATTTCACAAACTCTTTACTATTGCCAAACAGTCTGCATCTATAATCAGTAGCTAAATCACAAAAACAAACTTCCAGCAGTGTAGTATAATAACACTATATTTCACAAAAGAATATATGCTTAAATACTCACTGGTTGTGAAGGCATCTGTGGTGCATAAGGAGAAGCTACAGATCCCAACATCGCTTGAGGTGGTCCCCCAAAGGCAGGTGCAGCTTGACCCATTCCTGATGGTGGAAGTACCTGCGAAGCACCAGCTCCAGGACTCCCCATGAAAGGACGCATAGCCCCTGCTTGAGGAGGGCCACGTGCCGGTGGCCCCATAGCTGGAGGAGCACCCATGGGAGGTTGATGCTGAGAACTACCAGGAGGAGCAAACCGTTGTCCAGCCTGGAAAGCGGGTGCAGGTGGCCCATTACTCATAAAACCACTTGGAGCACCAGAAGGCCCCATGTTCACGGGAGATGAAGAAGCAACTGGAGATGGACGAGTAACCGGAGGTGGTGCTCCATAAGGAGGAGACCCAGCAGAGGGAGGCATTGAAGAAGGGAATGCCCCCGGAGGAGGAGGTCTGGCACCAAATGGAGGAGGCTGGCCAAATGGTGGGCCGCTGGGTCTACCAGGGGCCATATTTGGTGGCAATGTGGGTGATGGAGATCCTGAGGCAGGCCTAAGAGTTGCACCGGAAGGGAATGGACCAGGTCTCGTCATTGGTGATGCAGGCGAAGAGGATGAGAATGGTGGTGGCTGACCGAAGGGAGGTGGCCTAGTATTTGAACTGGGCGGGCGATTAAGGTTCATGTTCTGAAAATTGTCAGCTAAGGCATTTGGATTCTGCTGAAAATTCGGCGGTGGTCCAGTAGGCGGTTGTTGTCTAGGTGCCCCTGGAGGCACAGGAGCTGCCATGTCTTCTTACTGATCAATCAATCTAAACTTCACAGATAGAACACCCAGAATTCCCCCTTTCCTGCCACCACCCAACAATCAAATGCGGCTATATCAATTCCTCACTTCCACAATTCCCAAGCGAGCAGAATCGAGTCTTCAAAACCAATATTCAACACATCGGCAGAACAATTCAAAAACCAGAACAAGAAACCGGGGGGGAAACGATCAAAACACCATAGAATTCCAATTCAACTAAAAATTAAAGAAACAGAAACATAACGCAAGCAGAGCAATCGAATTCTGAACTCAACCGAAATGAGCGAAGCTGAAACGAGCAGAGCGTAAGGTTAGGGATGGTACCGGAGGGGAACAAAGGCGAGTGGATCTAGTCGGCCGGAAAGGAGATGAATTGCGTCAATAGATGAGATCAGATGATCTGAAGGGAGTCCGATTAGGGTTTTGCATGGGGAGGAAGGCGAGAGGAGAGGGATGAAATGGGAAGAAACCGGGGGGAAATGTTAGGGTTTTGGAGATCGGAGGGGAGATCAAGTTGGGGATCGGAGTCCGGAGAAATACGCAGAGAGGGAGAGAGAATGAGAGTGAAGAGGGGAAGAGCAAGAGCGGGTGTTTTGATGAGAAACGGGGAAGACTTGGGTAAGAAAGAGCCCAATCAGGAAGAGAGCGGTACATTTTTATTTTTACCTTTTTTTATATTTTGTCTCTATTTTTATTATTCAAATTTTTTTTAATTCTTTTATATTATCTAAATCTATTAAAATGTTATTATTTAATCAAATTTTTTGTAATGCATCAAAATATTAGTTATTTTACGTTATCATTAATAATTTTGTAACTCTTTTTCTTAGTTAAATACTAAAAGTTTGGAGAGTTGACCTTCATGTGTCTCTTCCAGGTCAGTATCATGTTGCCAAGTCAATATTACTAACAAAATTGCTAACTGAAAGTTAACATTTGGTTAATTCTTAGTATTTCGATAGGCTTGGCTAATAAAAAAGAATCCGAAAAAAAATTGGCTAATAAATAGTCATTATCCTTTAGATTTTGTATTTAAAATGATACAAAACATTTCTCCGGTATAGATGATAAAGTGGGTACCTCCTTTCCCATGGTTGGGTGGTGCTAAACTCGAACAAGTCAGTGATGAGGGGCAAGCAACATCAGGAGGAGCTAATAGGGAGGATGATAGTCACCTCCTACATGCTTACTCGATGAACTTGGGTAATGTCTCAATTACAAGAGCTGAATTAGCAGGTGTTGTGCTCCGCAACTGACTTGGGTAGTATGGTATCGATAAGGGTTGTTCAGACAGATTCACAAGTTGCTCTCCAGCTGATTCGGGATGCCGAGCAACGACCCCTCATTTTGTCTTGATCTGCGCGGCCCATCAACTTCTTGGTCAGGAGTGGCACGTTCAACAGGTTTACGTCTTCAGAAAGGGGAATGTGGTTGCAGACTATCTCGCTTCGATAGACCATGGTTTGCCGTTGGTAACCATATTGTAGTTACACCTGACCCTTTGCTAAATCATTAGATGTCTTTGATCTTATTTGAGTTGAGACTCACCGATTTGTTGATGGTCAACGATTGAAATACCTGCAAGCACTCCGTTTTGTGGCATAAGAAAAAAAAAACAGAAAATTTAGGTGGTCAACATTCAACATACCTAAAACTTTGATGGTACCAGTTTCAATTACCCTACAAAACTTTACACCAATCACCTTTGCCTTCCCCTATATGTCTTTTCACTTTTTACTTTTGAGTTTTAGGTAGGGGTGGGCAATGGGCGGGTTGGATGAATTTTCATTCAAATTGACACACCCACTTACTAGCGAATTGAAATAATTGTGATCGTAATCCACCCACATTTTTCTACGGTTCGGGTTGTGAGGGTGACGGATGAGTGCAGTTGGATCGTGGGGGTTAACCTGCAAAAACAATTCTCCAACTAGCCATTAAGAAAGTTGACTAACATTTATAATAAGTTCATAGTAAATTAGTAAGACTGTATCAATTTAAACACTTCTCACTTTGCTTCAAGCGAATCCATGTAGTATTTGTATAAAAAAAATTTACTACTCTATCAACCAATTGTGTAGAGTAAACTTACGCATTTTGTAATTTTGATTAAATTAATAATTTATAGTTTTCATCCTAATATTTAATGGATATTAACAATAATTTACATTACAATATCCAAATGTAATGGATATTAGACAACACAATAACCAATAATATTAGTCAAACAAATATTATTATTTTTTCATGTGAAAATAGAATGCATGTCATTCGGGTGACCCACAATCCACCCACCACCCACCCACATAAGTGGGTATGGGAGATTTATCAATCCGCAATCCATCTACATCAATCACACACGGTTTGCAGGTCGGATTATTTGTGGGTGGATCTACCCCTAATTTTAGGCGCTGCCTTTCGCTTAGTCAGTTTTATCAATCAAGGTAGTCGTTTCACGTTTGGCATTCCAGCTTGGCCGCTGAATAGAGCCGGGCAGTGAGAGAAAGCTCCTCAAGGAAGACCACAACCAGCAGTCCAGTTGAAGAAAATCATGAGCACACAAACAAGACGGCTGTTATTCATCCGTGTTTTGCAAGGATCACAATTTCACAATCGTACAAGGTGCTACCCCCGTCAGCAATAGATTTCATAATTGGACATAGTTGAAGGACATCAACAAATGCTTGAAGAATCCTTCACCACTGGAACACAGGAGCTAGGAGGAACAAGAAAAAAAAGTAACGGAGGTATGTTATTTGATTGAACTTCGTATACAAAGAAAATGGCAGGGGAGGAAAATGAAACACACCAGGCAGAAACCATCATGCAAACACACAAAATTGTGAAAAAGATTGGCATATAAAAAGAGCAAAACATTGAAAGTTGAGGAAAAGAAAGGTCAAGAGATGGAGAATCAAAAAGTGCCTTTTGCTGTTCCATTTCCAAGTAGCTAAGCTATACCAAAGCAAACCCGACCTGAATGAAGCAGTTGCTAACCTAACATCAACACCAGCCTCAGCCAAGATCAGATGAGCTTTACAAGGCAGGACCAACACTTTACGATTCTCCGCAACCTGTTAAGCCTCAAAATAAACAAACAGATCATAACAGCATTACTAGAGAAGAGATAGCCCGGAAACAGCCGACATGAAACAGTTTCCATAGCGAATCACATACGAGCAGCTAGCTTTCAGTCACTCGACCAGGAGAAAAAATTCCATCTGCACAAAAGGAGACACAACGCGAAACTGCAGATTCTGCTCTTCTAATGACCAAGTGAATGGCCAGCCAGAAATGAACATTGCAGAGAGGCAGAAAGAGAACCTAATGAAATCAGGATGCAACTCAGAATGGTCAACATGCAATCCCACAGCCACAGGAGGTAAATTATCAGTCGTTCAGCCTGTACACACTATAGACAAACTATTATGATAATCGAAGGTTGCAAATTGAGAGTCCTGAGGAAAGCTGAGGAGAAAGGCGAGAACGAACAAGAAGCCCTTCACATGATTACAGCAGAGGAAAAGGAAGCTTACATAAACTGCAGTAATTAAGTTAACAAGTCCAAGTCTTTATTAGTGATTACCAATCTACGCATCAAGCGATTATCTACAATGTAGAACAGAGACTATGAGCTCTAGACACTAAGATCAATCAGAGACTAGTTATTCAACATCTGGTTCTGTCAAATAAACCCGGGAAAAGAAGACCAGATAACTAATAATATTAACCCAAACACATAAAAAAGAAAGGTTCTGATAAAAAATGCCGATGCTTTTTAGCTCCTGCTTCCCCTACATAGTCATTCAAACACCTCCAGTAGCTAAAAGGAAACTCTTTTTATGCTGCAAACTTACTCCAAATTCATCAACCGATTAGATTACCGACCCACCGAGCGCAGCTCCTCCAACTGTGATCTAATTTGGTCTTGAACCAACTCCAATCGCTTCGAGTATACCTCGAGCTCCAATATCTGCTGCTTCCTCCACTTCTCATCAGCCATCATCTCCACTCCTCCGAAGCTCAATGGAAATGCATTCATGGCCAATCCCCCAATTCCTCTCCCCCCAGACGAAGCCCCAGGAGCGGCCATAGCATTGCTCAACAACTCCTTAAACAATGGCGACAAACAACTCTTCACAGTCTCCTCAATCAAACTAGGCACATTCACATTCACATTGCTATGAGCATTACTGCTCACGTCGTTGTTATTGGAAACAACCCCATCGTTAACCACTACACGCTTATCATCCACTTTACCCCCAAGGTTGCCTCCTCCGCCGGCCGTGGCGGCCACAGCGGCAACGATGCTGTTACCACCGCCACCGCAGGCGGTGAGAGTGAGAGGAGCGGCTAGGGAGCGAGATCGGGAGCGCTTTCGCGGCCGAGGCGTGGACTTTTGATCCTCACCGCCACCGCCATCGTTGTTATTGTTGAGATTAGGGTTCCCTTCATCGTCGTCCAAATTCCCATCCTCGACGCTCGCGAGCTTTCCCGTAGTGCTCCAGATCTTCCGCGAGATCTCGAACGTGACCTGATCGTGAGCGGTCTTGAAGGAGAACTCTTTCCCCGAACCGATCTTGTTCAGGACGTTCCGGTACTTCTTCTTCAACCTCCGCAGCTTCTCGACCAGCTGATTCTTGTTGAAATCCAGCTGGAGCTTCGACTTGATCTGGTCGTAGAACAGCGCCGTGTCGTGGTGGCTCCCGCCGCCGCGCTGGTTCGAGTACTCGAGGAAACCTTGCAGCAGCTCGATCTCGTCCTCGTCTGTCCACAACCGCTGGAACAGTTGGCGCGATTTGTCGAGCGGCTGGGGAGTCGGCTTCCGCTGCTCTTCGAACACCGGGACGAGCGTCAGGCGGGGTCGCTTCACCGCGTCCGGGAGGACGGCAGCGGCCGAGGAGTAATCGGAGGGGAGGAGTTTGTGCGGATCGACGGCGCCGTTGGGAGCGGCGGCTAGGGTGACGATGGAGGCGGAAGGGACGGCGATCGGGAGGGAGGAGGCCGCTGCGGAGATGGAGGCGGGGGAAGGGGTGGAAGGGGAAGGGACGGAATTGAGATCTTCCTCGTCCTCTTCGACGACGAGGACGCCATCGTTCTCGAGATCGTCGTCGTCGTCCTGAGACTGGGAGGACTCGTCATCGTCGTCGAGGTCGAACACGGCGTCGTCGTGCTCGGCGGACATGGTGGAGAGGAGAATTTTGTATCCCCGGCGGCAAATCACGAGGAATCGGTGGCGTGATATGGACTTTTTGGTGGAATTTGGGATGGAAGGAGGGGGGAGCTGGTGGTGGTTTTGGTACAAGGAGAGGAGAGGAGGTACTGGCACTGGAGTTTTTTTTGGGGAGAATGAGTGACCTACTCGCTTGACTTGGCGTGTGTTTGGCAACCGCCAAATGGGAGAATGAGAGAGGGGCGGGTTTTGGGTGTACATGGCACTGGGCCGTGCCGGCACGGGCACGAAATAAATGGGTCAGTTCGGCACGAGCACAAATAATTTATGAGTCGTGTTAGATTTAAACTTTATGGGCACGGGCACGACACGACATATAAGTGGGTCGTGTCAGGCCTAATATTTTCGAGATTTTATTGAGTATAAGAACGGACATGACACGAAAATAATATTTATTTGATTGAAAATAAATATAAAAAGAAGTATAGGTTCAAATATTACAAAACACAAGTAGAAAAATAATAATTTGTTGTTGTTAGAAGTGTCATAAAGATATATACGTAATTACTAACATAAGTAAAAATGGACAAAGAATTAAACAAAGCCAAATCACACTTGCTGTACTTCCAATTTTCTTTTCCCTCTTATTTGTTACTTTTCTCAAATATTATCGCTTAATACTATCTTCTCCCGTCCAATTTTCACCTTCTTTTTCATTCTCTCTTTTGTTTTCGTCCTTTTCATTAAACACGAATACGAGCATGGCACGAGCACGAATAGACACGACACGATTCGAACCGTATCATGGTCTAGGCCGAGCCTAGCAAAGTTAGCAAATGGGTTTGCATGACACGACACGAAAACTGACGAGTCGTGCTAAGTACGACACGAAATAAATGAGCCTGAAGCGTACTTATACCGTGCCGGCCCAAGTACGGCCCAACGCTCACGTACAGTTGCGGGCTTGTGACCTTGAAGAGAATATTCGGGTTCTAGAAAAGCCCCACCCACTCCCTTCCTTCAGTAACGAAAAATGTAACCCAAAATTTTGGGAACAGATGGTGTAAGGTAACCACTCAATTTACTTTACCCAAATTTATGCTTCGGCAATTACGACCAATGGGCATTGAATTATACCACAGTAATCCTCTCGTAGGAAGGGGAAAAAATTGAAATTTGCAACGGTGACTTACAACTTACAAATCATTGTGATTTGGAGAAAATTGTCTATCGTTTTCATTAAGTAGTCTATCACTTTAAAAAATCAGTCAATCGGATTAATCACTATTAGTGAAATCGACATATTTAATTAGAAGCATCCAATATTAATAAATATGCTTGCTGACAAGAGAGTTAAAGTTAGTACAAATGTCGATATATATATATATATATATATATATGGGCAGTTCTAGGGTGCCCAGGGCAAAATCCGGGGTACGGGTAACCGGGGGCAAGGAAAATTACCAAAAGCATCACGAAGCGTTTAAGCGTTGTTCATTGGACTTCAACCTAACTGTACCCGGTTTAATTATATCGATTAAGAGGTTAAACCCTATGGATACGACCCGCCGCCCTAACCAATTTCTAGTCCCTCATTCGTCTTGGAGGGGACGTCCCCTCTTAGTTCGAAGTTCGAACATAATCCTTTTATCATCGTTTCTGAAATCTTAAATCTCAAATCCTTTTATCATTTGATCGACATTCGATTTAGCTCCCAATCCAATATCAAATCCCCAACATCATCATGTTTTGAACCCCAAATCTATGTATCCACGTTCGAAGAGAAGATCCCTTTTCAATCTAAAATCCCCACATAATCATCATTATGAACCACAAATCCTTGTATCCACAATCGACGTTTTGTTCTTCGCCATTTTATTTCCGACCGGAATCTAAAATCTCCACATAATCATCGCTTCCTTGTATCCACAATCGACGTTTTGTTCTTCGCCATTTTATTTCCGACTGGAATTTACACAAATTGAAGATGAAATAAGCAACACAGTCTTCGACCTAATTGAGGAAGAAGATGGAAGAAGACAGAATTTGATTCGAATCAGATGGAGAGGTCGCCTTAACTTGTGTTTATGTATTAACGGTGCGTTTAGGACAAAGTCTAGTTGGGCTTTTAAATTCCCTTCAAAAGTGGGCTTGTGTACATGATCCGGATTGTGAAGAGGTTGGGCTTTTATTTACGTCTGCGTCTGCTTCTGCTTCTAAACGCTGATCATGTCTTGCGTTCACGCAATTTAAACACAATTATTATGTGTTCCATCTTTTTTTTGGGATTCGGTAAATGGTAGCGTGTCTATTTACACATTTATCGGTACGAGGTAAAAAAACAATCCGCCCAATTTAACTCTTTATTAATTGCCCCTATTCCACTCTCTCACTGTTTGCCCCTCTTGACATAACAAACCTCTTGTAGACTAATTAGAGACGTGTGGTTTGATACTTAGTGAGGACATTTTTTAAATTTATGTTTTGAAACGAAAGTTAGAATTTCGCTTTTGAAGTACTTGTGTACTTTACTTGGGCAAGTATTTTCAAAATGTAAAATTTTATCAGCGTATAGGTATGCGATTATTGTATAAGGTGTTTATGGTTAAGTTAATGATTACTGACTGGTTAGTGTATTAGGTTGTTGATGATTTAGAGTATATGGTATATGGTATATGGTTTAGAGTATATGGTATATGGGATGGTTTATAAGGTGTTGAATTGTTGATGGTCCAGAGCATATTGTATTGATTGATTCGGCTGAGGGTAGGTGTTGTTTTATTTTTCTCGATTTTATATTGTCTTAACATCTTCTTATAAATGCTGATCATGCCTTATTATCAGGAAATTTAGACATAATTATTGTAGCGTGTCTCTTTACACATTTATCGGTACGAGATAAAATGATTTGGTGTGTGCAAAGTAGGTTCTCATTAACGATTTTGCCATGTTGGTTATCTCGCCCATTAGCGATTCGCCACATATGGAATCAAAATTAGTTAGAGTTCTTAACTTCATCTTTCTTCATTTATTCTTTGACTTGAACCAACACGTCTTTGCTCCAAAGGATTTTGGGTTGTAGTGGCGTGCTAAAGACAATCCGTCCAATTTAACTCTTCGTTAATTCCCCCTTTTCTTTTTTTTTTTGGTAGAATAATTACCCCTTTTCCACTCTCTCAGTCCCCGCCGAAGTTGAAACAATCCCCTGTGATATATTTATCGTTCATTTTAACCCTTCACTTAATAAGAAAGCGAAATTATGCAAAATGGTCATCAATGTGATGTAGCTTAATTGGTTAATTGTCCGTTATTTGCTTAGTCAATAAAGTAGAGGTTTGTGGTTCGATACTTAGTGAGCATCAATTTTTAATTTATGTTTTGAAAAGCAAGTTATAATTTTAATTTATCAACGTATAGGTATACGATATTGTATAAGGTGTTGATGGTTTAGAGTACATGGTATTGGGTTAGTGTATTGATCATCTCCATCCCTAAAATATGGTATTGTATAAGGTGTTGATGGTTTAGAGTATATGGTATTGGGTTAGTGTATTGATCATCTTCATCCCTAAAATTGAACAACAATTTCTAAACAAGGTCCCTACCGCAACATCTTCAATTTTAGCAATTCATCACTTATCAATTTCTATTCATCTACATCCCTAAATTATGCTAGCAATTGCCAAGGTGGGTTCCATTTTATATTTCAAAGGAAACACTTATTATAAATTGAAAGTTGGGGATGGAGATAGAAGAAGGTGTTGTTGGTATACAGTATAAGGTCTTGAAGGTTATGGTATAAGGGAGGAGCAAGGTGTTGATGGTTTAAAGTATATATGTTATTGATTGGTTACGGTATAAGCCTATAAGGTGTTGTTATTGTTGTAGAGTATATGGTATTGATTGGTTCGTGTATTAGGGTTTGGTTTAGGGTTTAGGGTTTAGGGTTTAGGGTTATGATTCAAGCTAGAATAACATAAACCAGATCAATAGAGTAATGTTGGTAAACAAAAAAGTTGGTTAATCTACAAATTCAGACTATTTATAAAAGCATATCCCCATTTCCCACCGTCAATTCCTAAACTTTTCCCTTAATCCGATGGTGAAATACCTTCGATCCTTGTCGCGTGCGTGTCACCCAATCAGATATTGTCGAATTCGGAAAGTCGCTTTTGCCCATAACCAATGCTGGCGTTACCAAGGCCGAGGCAGTGGTAGGGAGTGTAATTTTCAGTAAATGTGAAGGGAGGGAAAGTAAAAGTAATTACGAGTCAATCTTTAAATTCGTTAATCAGTGAAGGAGAGACCGTGCTCCGAAACCCGAGTGGCACTCATCTCCTGCTGCTGTTCGTTCCTCCTCCTCTCAATCCCTGAAAAGAACCCTTTCTTCCATCTTCTCAATATGAAACTCCGAAAATCAACCCCATTCGCCTCTTCGTCCTCCTAAATCCTTCGTTGTATTGTTTCTCCTTTTCTCTCCATGCAGGGTCTTTGTTAGAGGCAGGGAGGGGAGCAATGACAATAAGTCGTCGTCTGAATATCGCCGGAAGAATCATCATATGTTGTTACGATTCCATAATAGGTGTTGTGGAACCCTACGTCATATGGTGGTTCTTTTGTGCGATATTGACGCGTACTTGTTGATCATGCTCCGAAAATCAACCCCATCCGCCTCTTCGTCCTCCTATCCCATGCTTTATTTTCGGGTGCAGTGGTAATGATGAGACTGCGTATTATTTTAGATCTCATTTCCTTTCGTTATGTCATTGTTAGATCATGACTGTTAAACTAAATCCTCCGTTGTATTGTTTCTCCTTTTCTCTCCATGCAGGGTCTTTGTTAGAGGCAGGGAGGGGAGCAATGACAATAAGTCGCCGTCTGAATATCGCCGAAAGAATCATCACATGTTGTTACGATTCCATAATAGGTGTTGTGGAACCCTACTTCATGTGGTGATTCTTTTGGGCGACATTGACGCGTACTTGTTGATCATGCTCCCAAAATGTATACAAGATGGGAAAGTTGCCATATGTATAATAGGATAAAATAGGGAGGGAAAGTACAGCTTTTTGTTTTTGTTGGACTATATGTAACATTTGTTTATATTTGTATACTGTTTTGTTATTTTTTCTTCTGCTTCTCTCTTCGCTTCCATGGCGGCTTCCAAAAGTGTTTGAGATCTTCTAAATCTGCGAGGGATCCTCCAGTCCCAATAAAAATACTGTACTTTGTACTATTAGCGTTTGAGATCTTCTAAATCTGCAGGGGATCCTACACTCCCAATAAAAATACTGTACTTTATTTGTTGACTACTGACTCCATTTTTAGAAGTCTTTAAGATTGGGCCAACTGGATTTTTTGCCGGATTTCGAACTCTGCTCCTCTGTCGCCACATGCTCTACCCATTTAATGAGTGCTCAAAATTAGTGCAAAAAATACGATATAATAATTGAATAAAAAAAACTAGTTCTCAAGATTATTCAACTGAAATGTTGCACATGATTTATTTAGAGTGCTTAAAAATTGCCTTCAACTGACCATTAATGAGTACATAAATTAAACGACACCGCAAGAGCCAACAGTCTTCTTATATACCAAACGACTCGGCATAGGAGGACTTCCAGTTTCAGTTCAAGTTTCCAACACCGATCAAATATATGGTCCCAATTGCCACTTCAGCAACTTTAACTATACATCAATTGTGACCGTGGGTCCTACTTAATTTTCAATGCAATTCAATATTAATTGGTGAGTGTGTTATATTAATTTGAGTTTTCTCTCAAGTTGTTTTTTGTTGTTGTGTTATTCGAATTATGTAAAGTATTATGATTGGAATTGTATATATGTGTGTGCTGCATGAAAATTTGCAACTGCATGAGAAAACATTCATCAGATGCAAATTTGCAACTTTTGTAATTGATCCCACATCAATGCAACTCACCATCCCACTTTCACTCCCTTGCCACATCAGGTTGCAATTCTCAAGAATTGCACCATTGGTTAGGGTATAAGCCTATAAGGTGTTGTTATTGTTGTAGAGTATATGGTATTGATTGGTTCGTGTATTAGGGTTTGGTTTAGGGTTTAGGGTTTGGTTTAGGGTTTAGGGTTATGATTCAAGTTAGAATAACATAAACCAGATCAATAGAGTAATGTTGGTAAACGAAAAAGTTGGTTAATCTACAAATAAGCAATGGGATGGATTGGTTCGGGTATAAGCCTATAAGGTGTTATTGTTGTAGAGTATATGGTATTGATTGGTTCGGGTTTAGGGTTCAGGGTTTAGGGTTTAGGGTTACAATTACATGTACCAAATCAGTAGATTAATTTTGGTAAACGAAAAAGTTGGTTAATCTACAAAGCCAGTCTAAAAGCACATCCCCATCTCCCGCCGTCAATTCCTAAACTTTTCCTTTAATCCGATGGTGAAAGAGCTTCAATCCTAACCGCGGCGTGTCACCCAATCAGATATCGCCGTTTTCGGAAAGTCGCATTTGCCCCTAACCAGTGCTGACGTTACCAAGGCCGAGGCAGCGGTAGGGAGTGTGATTTTCAGTAAATGGGAAGGGCTGGAAAGGCAAAGTAAATTTATGAGCTCATTTATAAATTCTTTAATCAGAGAGGGAGAGACCATGCTCCGAAACCCGAGAGGCACTCATCTCCTGCTGTTGTTCGTTCCTCCACTCAATCCTTGAAAAGACCCCTTTCTCCCATCTTCTCAACCCCGAAAATCAACCCCATCCGCCTCTTCGTCCTCCTGTCCCATGCTTTATTATCGGGTGCAGTGGTAATGATGAGACTGCTTATTATTTTAGATCTCAGTTCCTTTCATTATGTCATTGTTAGATCATGACTGTTAAACTAAATCCTTCGTTGTATTGTTTCTCCTTTGCTCTCCATGCAGGGTCTTTGTTAGAGGCAGGGAGGGGAGCAATGACAATAAGTCGCCATCTGAATATAGCCGGAAGAATCATCATATGTTGTTACGATTCCATAATAGGTGTTGTGGAACCCTACATCATATGATGATTTTTCTGGGCTACATTGACGCGTACTTGTTGATCATGCTCCGAAAATATATACAAGAGGGGAAAGTTGCCATATGTATAGTATAAAAGTGGGAGGAGGGAAAGTACAGCTTTTTGTTTTTCAAGATTTGTACTTTTAGTGTTTGAGATCTTAATAATATATCGGTGAGGGATCTTTCACTCAATAAAAATACTGTAGTTTATTTCTTGATTACTGCCTCCATTTTCAGAAGTCCTCTGTCGGCGCATGCTCTTGTCATTTCACGCCCAAATTACATTTCATAATTTTAGTAGCCAAAATTAAGTAACTTTATAAACAAGTAAAAAATCCGATTTAATAATTCAATAAAAATAACGAGTGAGAAAAATAATTTAACTGGAATGTTGTACATGATTTATTTAGGGAGCAACATCCATATCGAATTCAATCAAATCCATCCGAACTAAATAAAACGACACCGTAGAAGGCAGTAGTCTTCTTATAAACCAAAGAGACACAATGACACATATATAAAACTACACACAATTAAAACGACACCGCAGACGGCAACAATCTTCTTATAATTCAAACGACGCCGCTTCAAGCTGATACTGGCAGTCTTCACATAGTCCATTAGTCCTAATCCGAATAGGATAAGGACGTCCATCTTCAGTTCAAGTTTTCAACAATCCTTAGGTTGCTACTTTTTGTAACAGGCCTCTTCTGCAAAATCGATAACGACGATTTTAGACGTACAAAACTATTGGATGCAACTGCATTGTGTAGACACGAACAATTATATCTTATTCTTACCCTAGGTTGCTCGTAATCGTCGTCATTGTCATTTTCATCATCGTCATTTTCATCATCGGATGGCCCAGACCCAGTACACGTTCTTGCATTATGATTGGTAGAACCGCACTTACTGCAATGCTTTTGCCTTCTCTTCGGTACTGTTTCCGACTGATCTTGAGTGGTGGGAGGAACAACATCGGTGTCATTGCCACCGCCACCTTCTTCCGAAACACCATCATTCGGGGCATCACCGTTTGAGGTTGGCTTCACATAGCCAACAGGATGTGGGCATCGGGTCCTATAGTGGCGCCATTCATCGCAATTGCTACACTGTCGTGGTTCTCCTTTCTTCCTTTTAGATTTTTTAGCCCCCGAACCTTTAGCTTTGACCTGTAATGGATCCAACAAAATTTCATTCGCCTTCGGTCTATTAATGCCGGGTATGTCCACGTTGCCAGTGTCCACCATGTCCAACTTTTCACATAATGACTGAATTCCCTCACGAGCAATCTTGAAGCAATCACTAGATTTTGCCCCTTTTAACATTAGTTGTAAGCTGTGTTGTTGAATACTTCCATACCTGATTGACACAATATTTTATACAAAGTGAGTAAAATTAATGTTCACCTAGCTTCGAACCAATTTAAAAAAAAAATTAAAAGTGATAGTCATGGCAAACCTTAATGCGAAAAGTTGAGATTCATCTATTATGTCTGCTTCCTCCAAGCTCTCTAGTGTCTTCGGCTTCTTTGACCATCTTCGACGTACTAGGCCTTCAGGAAGTTCCAGTATGCTCTCTTCTTTCAGTACAAAAATCATATGACGGCATGGTATTCCCATATAATTGTAGTGATTACAACTACACTCCATTGCAAAGGGTTCAACTGCGTACGTGACTTGAAAAACCTTATCCATGCCAGACACCTTGACCTTGTACAAACGCTCAATTTCCGATCGCTCTGTCTCCAACCTTATGCAACATGCCGACTTTTCAACCTCGTCTCTGAATAAGAAGAATGTGTTCTTTGTGAAAACCGCCGCTCCACTCTTCTGAAGTGAGACTAAGACATTGCTTGTGATGGTTCGTTCTCGATGAATGGATTCAAAATCAGCATGACGCTCATTCTCCCTCATATCCCTAGTCCAACGATCAAAGTGAATAAAGAACTCAAGGAGATTTTTATCCTTCTCGATATAATTGGCAAGTTGAGAGTTCAGTCCTTCACATCTTGATGTTGTACTCAAGCCTGCGAAGAACTTCGAACGCAAATATGCATACCCCCATTCATGTCTTTGATCAAATAAATTGGAGACCCAATTGTTGTGCTAAAGGGAGCATTCCTCAACCACTGATTTCCATTTTTCTTCGAATTCTGAAGGTTCCCAATCAGCTGACACAAAATGCTTCCATCGGGGCAAAAAAGTAGGATGATTCTTCACATTTCTGGTTATAGTCTTGTCTATATGCCAGGAACATAGACGATGTGTTGCATCGGGAAATACTTTCTGAATAGCATTACGCATTGCTCTATCCCCATCTGTAATAACAGTCTTGGGATCTACACCGCCTAGCCTTCTCTTCAAAGCTCCCAACACCAAAACATAATTTTCCTCTCTCTCGTTAGCCAAGAAAGCACATGCAAATACGCAAGTTTGCGAATGGTGGTTGACACCTAAAAAAGTTCAAACAAAGTTAGATTATGCAAACTTCTAGGGTTATTTTAGCATGCTCGGGAAAATTCTATGTGTGAAGGAAAAGTACCTGAAAAAATCACGAGAGGCATCCGGTAAATGTTCCTTTTATAAGTAGCATCGAACAGTAATTCTCCAAAGCATGCATAATCAGCAATAGAAATACTATCGGCCCAGAAAATGTTAATAAGCCGGTCGTCGTCATCCTTCTTTAGTTCAATAACGAAATGCTCGTCCGCGCTGCATTTAGCTTGCAGGTAGGCTAGGGCTGTTGCGGCATCACCTTCACTGATTTGTTCTTTCCTCTCTTTGTCCACATAATTATATGCATCCTTCCTCGTGTACCCCAAATTGTCGTAGCCTATCGCTGCTTTGACTGCATCACTCATACGACGTTTCCCTTTCATGTAGTGTCTATATTCTCTGGGGATCGTTTCATGTGTGTGTACATCATCAAACTGGTGCACATACCACTTCCCATCGACATTGTCTTGTTTAACACGCATCTTGGCTCTGCAGTTAAATCTGGTATCCCCTCTTGCTTCTCTCTTTCGTTCTGTGCTCTTCACGCGCCTCTTTCCCTCGCCAGAGCATACATAGTCACGCCATATCATAACTTTGTTCTTATCACGACCAATGTCTGATTTTCTGATGTCGAAGCCTTTGACTAACCCGTAGTCCATGTAGAAATCATAGGCTTCTTCCGTATCATCGAACTTCATTTTTTTAATATCTTCAGGCTGTAGAAATATGAGATCGGCGACATTATCATCCTGGGTGGTGTCACTGGCTCCGGCACCAGCGTTTTCTTGGACTTCCTCCGACGTCAATACTAGGACTTCCTCCGACGTCATTGTCACTGGTGAGTCTGCCGCCGACGTCATTGTCACTGCTGGAAATTTTGGGGAACCAAGGACGTAGATTACAAAACCCTACTGGGAATGATGGCCGAATTAATGCTTCAATGGGCCACTTAATAATTATCCCCATTAATAACACGATTTGTGATATCTTATATTTTTGGTAGGAACGAGTTGAACTTTCTGTTCTTTATCTTAGTGATTTCTTTACCATTTTCACAAATAACGAAAATATTTAAAATGAAAAACCTTTCTTAGTAAAGCCAAACGCCAGCTCACTCTAGCTGTGTACTACTACGTGTATGGGGAAGGATCAAATATTAATATGAGCGAATATTTACTAATAGCACTCAATTCTTTATTCAATCGAAAAAAGTATCTTTTTAATTTTAGGTTTAATAACTACCCATGTTTATCCCAAGTTCATGTACCTTAGACTAAACCCTAACTATTTTTCCGCGGGAAAAATATGGAGCCACAATTTATCCTAACCTTGTATATATAATTAACCTTCATCGGTAGAGCAGTGGTTCCATATCCTTCTTTGCCGCGATTTTGAGTACAGAGTAAAGCTTAGATTAGATGCACAACATGGAAAATAGGAGACTTACTCGCTCTTCGTCCAAGCTTGTGGTATGTATAATAACTCTTTTTACCATTGAAATTCATTCTAGTTAATTTATTAATCGCAGGTTCACTGTCATTGTAGGAGACAGCCGAATTTGTGACTCCAACAAAGAAACCAAGGATACCCAAAGGTGTAAGCACTCCACCCACTCCTGCTTCAGTCATCGTTTTTATTTCGGACGATGAATCTGACTCTGAGGTCACACCAAAGAAGCCAAATGGAAAAAGTATTTGTCTACCTTCTGTTGACACGGTAATAAAGGTGTCATGTTTGCCATTGAAGTGTTCTTTGCCGTTATTCCGTCATAACGAATGCATTTCAACTCGTGTTTATTTGTGGCCCCCTATTCCAGGTTGTTTTGAAGTTTAAGCTACCTACCGCTATGGAATACGATGATGAGCAAATCCAGCTTGCTCACTATATATTTTTAGCCCATCTGCCACCTGACGAAGTATTGGTCAAAACCTCTAACAACTCTTGTACGAGGAAGTCATTGTGGTCCTTAAGCCCTCGCTCATTCGTAGATGCTGAAGTAATCAACGGAACTCCAAAATTTTGTTTTGTTTGTCCACTATCAATGCTTTCTACGTAGAATTATTTTATAACAACTCGATAGTATCATGAAGTGTTTTTTGTCCATGTTATATTAGGTTATAACAGCGATGGCCTGCCACTTGACTCTAGAAGAGTTGTGGACAAATTCCAAGGACGGAAAAGGAGTGTGCTATCTGCCTGCTGAACTACAGGTTGTGGTCCGATTATACTTAATGACAATTTCCTCTCACCAAAAAAATTACAACACATGTTTTTTTAACGTGAATCATATTGTGTTGACAAAATTTCAATTGTGCAACTACCACATGGGCAGGAACTAGTGATTTCATGTGGAATAATACCCAAGATGGCATTAGACCTATACCAATCAAAATTCCTTAGTCGAACCAATATGGTGAACAAGGTAAACTGTTCGTCTTAATAAGTATTACATGGTTTGCAGTTTATTTTTTTAATACGTGTTGACAATTTCCGCATATGTAGGTGTGTGTTCCGATGAGAGATAATGCCCATTGGTACTTGGCTGTCATTAAGTTGGACAAGGAAGAAGTCCATATATTGGATCCACAACCAAATGAAGAACGCAATTCCTTTCGACTACAATCTGTTCAAACAATGGTAAATTTGTGACATTGTGCCGTTATAACGCAAAAAAATGTAAATAACTCTTTCTAAGTACAAACGTTTCTTAATTTGTACAGATGAGCTTTATGCAAGCCTTGTGGAAGATTCTCTATCGTGAACAAGGATTGTCGCCACCAAGGATTGCGGAGTTTGCGTACCCAACTCCTTCAAAGGATCAAGAACAACTTAATCGGTAAGTATGCCCATTTTTTTGTGATATTAAACGACGACTTATCAACTTGGTTCTTATCACGCAATGCTTTTATTTTATGTAGGTCTGACAGTGGAGTCTGGGTATGCATGTGGATGTTTGGCGCAAGCTGGGACTCCTCTTATATTTGGGTAAAGACAATTCTAATTCGCATATTAGAAAACCACAATTGATTGTTATTTTTGAATCATGCGGTAAGCACCATGTTTGTTGATGTTGATAGCCATGCACTCAAGTGAGGAGGATGCAGATCGCTTTGTACCTTGTTCGAGAGCCCATGAACTACATAAGGCATATGGTGCTCACGGAAGCAAGAAGAGTTGCACCTCAAGTTGAAGCTGCAGTGGAAGAGTACAAGAAAACCCATGAAAAGAGGAAAAAGGAAAGAGAAGAGCACAAGGAAACCCAGTCAACGAGCCCAAGAACAACCTGATTTTGCGTTTTAGTTTTCAAGATGATGGACAACAGTTATGTTTTTTTTTTCTCAAGATGATGGACAACCGTTTTTTATTTGGTTCGGTGAATGCTTATTATTTTTGGTTTTTATATTTGGTTTTTGGTTTGGTGAATGCTTTTTATATTTGGTTTGGTGAATGGTTTTAATATTTGGTTTTTGGTTTGGTTTTTGGTTTGGTGAATGCTTTGTATATTTGGTTTTTGGTATTGTGAATGCTTGCTATATTTGGTTTTTGGTATTGTGAATGCTTTCTATATTTGGTTTGGTTTGGTTTGTTTTTTCGTGGAAATGGCAAAGGGACTTCACCAAAATTCCAGCTTCCAACTTGTGAGTGAGGTTGCTTCTGTTCAAGGCTTCAAGCCATTGTATCTTGTAGAGAAGTTTAATTGGGATCATGTATAGTTAAACTGATTGGCTCCCAATCAGTATAAATAATGACCAAACCCAGTACAAGGCAGATAGAAAATTCTTATGTAATTAATTTAATGTTCCTAGGATATGGAAAGGCTTCCATGTAAAGGATTGAAAGTAGTGATTTACATTGATGAGGAGAGTGGCTTAAGTACCAACTCTTGAACAGATTGAAGCTACAAAGTAGGAGCCACTAACCCACTAACTAAAACTTATGACGTTACTAACTAATAATAATAAAATTAATTATTTACAGAAATTGAATTTATGCACAGCCCTTATCATTCCATTCCTTGAATTTCCACCAACGATGTTTTCACTCCCCTTTTAGTCAGAGAATTCATTGTAGTAATAAATACAATAAAAAGGCATACATAATAAATGGATTCTTTATTGTGTATAATTAAAAGGATATTTTACTATAAACGAAGCATGATAGATCCACAGGGGGATAAAAGAAGCATGAGTCTTGATGAAAAAGGAGAAAAAAATCACCATAGATAAAAAATCATTATAATCAACCTAATTGGAACTGCTTAGAACAAAAGCGGATTAAAATCTCCCCCAATGAAATTCATTTGCAATTTCATAGGTAGTCCCTACTTCCACTTCTATAATTTTGAGAAAACATTGCAATTTCATCAATAGTCCCCACTCGTGGGCCAATTTCAATTGCAACCAAATTTGCACCCTTGCAATAGCTTCTCACATCATAGCAAGTGTAGGATGCAATTGCACCTGCTTAGGGATGACCATTACTGCATCTCGTCACCTGTCTTAGGGAAATTAGCCATGGCAAATTCACAAAATACTGCATGCATAGAAAAATATTTGTCTGGATAATTAAAAAAATGGGAGACTTTCCTAATCAGATGATGTACTGGCTCCCCTCAGTACCTGACAGTTTTGAGTGATGGAGAAAAAGACTGGAAAAAAAAACAACGAAGCCTTACAGTAAACTTCTTAACAAAACACATCCAATGCTGGCCCCTTCACTGCTCCACCCCGCCCTGCATCAATCGACTCTCATGTAAGCCGAGGACGTTTGCTTGAGGATGCCTCAGGGGTCTCTTCATGCTCCGTATGCCGAAGGTCATAAAAAGTATTGGTCACTTCGACGATACGGTAGACTGGCAAATAGGCGGAATGGTCCTCCCTAGCATAAACCCCCATATCCATCCCAACCCTTCCAAGAAAGGTGGTCAAGAAGGTGGCATATGGAAAGGCAGTGTACCAGTTTTCCCCTCTAGGAGCAGCCTCAACCATGTTCACGCACATGAGAGATGCGAGGTTAAGAGGAACACCTCTTTGAGCTTGCACAAGGATAAACAGGTCAAGTTTACGAATTATCGAATGACCACTGTACCTTGGCATGAAGCAGTTGATGATCATCCAATGGAGGAATCGAAGAGGATCTGGGAGGAAAGAAGCCTGGATGCGCCCATTCGTCAGTCTCGCCAGTTCAACTTCGAACTCAAAATCGTACAGCCGAAGATCGCTTCTGCTATCAATGTGGTGTCCTGCGGCGGGGAGATCGAGGATCTCAGCAAACTGATGAGGCTGGAAGCAGGCTCTATAACCCAGGAAGACCGACACGAGATGAGAATCGGAGGGACCAGACAGCTCTAAATTGTGGTAGAACTTCCTCACCACATGCGGGCAGTAACTGGTGCTTCCTCGACTCCGGAGATCAAAGAACTTTTCCCAGCCAAGATTTTTAATTAACTGCTTCACTTCTTGAGGGAAAGGGGACAGGTGGATGAACTCATACTCGGCCACAATAGATGTCTTGCTCGTGAATGAAAGATAGTCCGCGAGACTTAGGGTGGATCGGCAGTCGTCGTTTGATAGAGTTAGTATGCCCATATCCGCAAACGATTTGCCTTTGTTTGCCATGGAGTCAGAGGAAGAAGGAACAAGGGAAGGTGAAGATGGAGGAAAGAGAGATTGTAGGTGTAAGAAAAAGTGATCGTGGGGGTTGAGTGTGGAGACGTGTGATGGAGACGGTTGAGTCTGGAATGTCAAGAGTTAGAAGATTTGGGAAGATATGTAGTAATGATGATGTTAACTCGTGTAGGTTAAACTAGGGTAGCTAAAGCTAGTTAAACTAGGGTTGGCGCTGATACCGCAGGAGAAAACTAATGGGCTCGCACGTTCCAGGCCCACTTTTGAATATTGCATGGGTCATGTACAAGCCCACGTTTGAATGTTATTTAAAAGCCTGCAAAAATCAATGATCAGACCCAGTCCAACTAGAATTAGTCCTAAACGCACCGTTAATACATAAACACAAACTAAGGAGACCTCTCCATCCGATTCGAATCAAATTATGTGTTCTTCATCTTCTTCCTCAATCCTCTGGGCGAGACGAACACTACATATCAGGAAACCTAAATTCACCGAGAGATATAAGGCTCGAGAAAATCACAATAACGCTAAGACAAGATGACAAAGCACTAGGGACATGAACCCTAGGGTTAGCAAACCTCTTTCAAGGGTTCTTTTGCAAATGAAAAGTTCGATGAACACAATAATAGACATGGTCGCCGTAATCGTGTTAGAAAGAGATAGGCGAGGGGATATACAATGGCGAAGAAGAAACAAGACAAAATTTTTTTGGGAAATTCAATCTACGTCGAATGTGGATGGGGAGCTTCTCTTGGAACTGTGAAGGGGCGTCCCTCCAAGACGAGAGAGGGATCGTGTAATTGGTTAGGGAGACTGGAAATTGGTTTGGGCGGCAGTGGGTCTACCCAATTGGGTTTGGGTCTTAATCCATTTAATTTAATCGGGGCAGTTAGTTGGACTAGGATGAAAACAAACTTAACGCGGAGGAGGCTTTTTGTAATTTGTTTAGTTATTTAGTGGCGCAGTTAGGTTTAACAAACGTGAGTCGTGGAGATTGAAAACGAACGGTTAAGATCGGCCAAGGTACCCGTACCCGGCTTTTTCCCTGGGCACCGTAGAAGTCACCATATATATATATGGTAGCGTCTTCAGTGCACTCACTTTTTTGAGTGCATTCAGTGCACTCGCTTCATAACCGTCATTTTAAACATGCGATTCATGTCAAAATGATGGCAATCATCACTTAAGATGTGATGAACAACAAAGCACATGAATTTGCACAAAAACCATTCAAGATTTACTTTAATTTGAAGGATTTAGAGTTTATAGATTTATGGTTAGAGTTAGGGTTTACAATTTGGGGTTTAGTGATAGAATTCAAAATTGGAGGTCTAGGGCGTAGGGTAGTCCGTTAATTAGTTGTTATCATATGTTATATAATCATATTACACTAATTCTACAAATTAAAATTCAAAATCCGACACCTTAAGACTAGTTTTTGAGTTGGGTGCATTGAGCGCACTCATTTTTGTGAGTAGACCGAAGTAGTCAACATATATATATATATATATATATATATATATATATATACATATATGGTGCCTTCTACGGTACCCCGGGTGAAATCCGGGGTACCGCATACTTTGAGTATGAAAACGCTATCTAGACCTCGAATTAGCAGGATTTTTGGGCATGATAGTATACCCTAACCCTTAATGAGTGAACCCTAGTTCCTAATTATCTAAATCATAAACTATAAACCCTAAGATGGTGCATTGATTTTTTTTCCTATATTTGGACGAATCATAACCGTCGATTATTGCTTCTAATTAAATTGATCTTGGGGTATAAGATTTAGAGAATTAAGACCTAGATTTTGATCTTTAAGGATTAGAGTATAGTATCATGTCCGAAAGATCAGTCAATTCAAGTTCTGAATAGCGCTTTCTTACTCAAGGTATGCGGTACCCCGGATTTCACCCAGGGTACCGTAGAACTCCCCATATATATATATATGAGAATTTGTGAGGTGCTTGTTCATTGCGTGTTTTCTATTCTATATAATTATCTTATGCCGGAGGAGCTTCACTCTTATGCTGGAGGAGCTTCATTTTTCCTTAGAGAGTGGAGGAGCTATATTGCTATTGTTGTTATGCAAATACTTAAAAGTAGGTATAATTTTCATACAATTGTGTCATTTTCAACGTCCATAAATCTTTTTTTTATCTTGCTTTTGAGAGTTCTTCTTCAAGAAGTGTTAAAAGAGGGTGTTCTTTCTTATTGTCTAAGTCCATAATTTTCGTAGACATTTGGTTGCTCATGAGTGATAGGATGTTGCATTATTACAAAACAATTCATATTGTAGACTGTTGGTCGGAAGCAGTCTACCGCTTTCAAAGAACGAGTGTATGTTAAAGGTAAGTGTCTCATCTGGTCTATTGTTTGTCGAAAGTGATCGACCTCTTGCTTGAAGTGGTAGGCCGATTGTCTAAAGTGATATACCGATTGCTAGAAGCGATTGACCGTTTTCTCCAAATCATAATGACTTGTAAGTCACCATGGCATACCCAAAAATATTAGGGTTATATGTATAATATGCCCCTTTACTTTGCATCTTTCTCAAACATGCCCCTCTACTATGAATCACATCAAATTTACCCTCATACAATAAAACGCTTCTCAAACACACCCTTCCGTCCGTTTTGCCGTCTATAACTTTTAAATTTGGTTCAACCAAATTCTGGTCAACACAATATATGGTAAAATACAAGTCTAACCTCATCGTCCCCAAATATCAACAACCCGAGACCCTGACTTCCAGTGTTCTCTACTCTTGTGTAATCGATTGTCTATCAGGTTGCACCGTTATATTTTCCATCCCTAAACTTGACGGTGAGTATCAAATTAAACTTTTCCACCTTAATTTACACCATACCATTTTTCTTTCACTTTTCTCCTCCCACAAAAATAATTTTTTTATAACAAATGAGGATTGAATAAACCCAATCACAAAAGTCCTTTGAAATTCTTCTCTTGCCCTGTGGTCGTGGATCCTCTCGCAAAATTATTTATAGAGTCGGAGATGGGGGCTTCGGCTACGAACTTTGGTCGAAAAACTGAGTTTGTCTGGAAGTCTTTCTTTAGTTGAACACCAGCAACAAAGCTATGATAAAACTTCTGCTGGAATTTCCTCATTACTTTACTCTCTTTGTCTCTCAATTTACTGCTTAAGACTTGTTTCTTAATTCTTCTTCACCCATCTAGTTCAAATCATCCCCTTTATTTAATCTCACTATGCTTATCAATTTTTGCTCTGGTCGTCACCTAAGTTCAGGTGTATAGAACTCAATTAAAGGAAGACTCTTTACGTTGGAACTTCTTTCAGCTCAAATATTCATTACACCACTTATTCAACAATAGCATATGCATATTCATTAATAATAGATGAGTTTAAACAATTTATAAAAGAGGCAAAAATTTCTCTGAAAGAAACACCTGTACCGAGGTGCCAATTATGCAAAATATATCTTAAATGAATAAGAAGAATAATGATTGCATTTCACATTCCACATAAGTTTAAAAGGTTTACTTGATCGGAAGGAAGCCAAAAGTTTAATTCAGTTAGACCTAAAAAGTTAAATAAAAAATGAAACAATTGTAAATTTTGAAGCAAAAATAAAGGAGACCATAAGATAATTAAATAGAGCGCTAGTAATACCCAAATGAAGATGTAAGAATATGAAGGAAAACGAAATTGCGTAAATAGAGGTGGATAATTTTAATTTGATAACTGTCGTTAAGTTTAAGAATGTAAAATATAACGATGCAACCGAAAGTCAACTTGCATGGTTTAGTTACAACTAAATGAATTTAAGTGCTTAGTATGCAACGAAACCAATACTTATATGGTATCTGGTACAATTAACCCTTGTACTAGTGTATGTATTTTTTCTCTTGGCTTGCTTATTTGTCCACCTAGTGAAATACTTTTCAAAAATAAAATCAAATGAAAAATCAAATCTTTTGTTTGAAAAAAGTTTGTGCATATTATCTAGATTGTTTTGATCTTGGTTAAAATATATTTAACAAACTCAAGAAAGTGGACAATTTGAGTTTACATAATACGACCCTGGGGTGTATTTTATCAAAGTAACGCAACAAACAATCAATTCAATATTGATTGAACTCAAATCAAGAACAACGCGTTCTTAATACGAAATTCGGATAAAACGGAAGCAACGCACAATTCCACACATGGGGAAAGCTTGTATGGTATAAAAATCTAGTTGCTCAACCACGATTGAAGAGAATATTCAATCGATACAAAGCTCATAAGTTTGGAATCCACCAAACTCAAACAAGTCGCAACTTGCACAAAACCAAAGGGTTTGTTTTTCGATTAATCAAAGTCTGTCCTTTACAACGAAAATAGAAGACTATTTATAGCCAAGAAAACCTAATACAAACCTAAATGAAAAAGGAAACAAATAAGGTAAACTTCTACTCTAAAAGGGACTCAAAATTCGGCCATAAACTCCTTTTCTTCAAGCACAAGTAAGCTGCCTTTTAGCACAAGCAAACTGTCAGAAAAACAGTTTTTGTACTAACTTCGTGCCGTTCGTTTGAGGCCTTCCCGAACTCCAATCTTTCATCCAATTCCTTCCCTTTGTATATAAACATACCTAGTTTCATATTGTGGAAGCCTATGGACTTGAATCAGATCCATACTCCTCGAATTAAGCTCCAAAGTAGGCTTCACAAAATAATTTCCAGACTTAACCATTTTCTGGCAGTTTTCCAGTTTTGAGGTAGCAACTTTGAGGCCTTGGAAAATCTATTCATATCCTCCACTCTTACGACTATAATCCACTCCAGTCCATATATATAAACCTTGCTTCTGTTTCTGTACCCACGTGACATATATGCATATATGTCCATTAGACATCTGGTTCATTCCGCCTAACCATTCACTTCCATATTCTGCACTACCATCGTCGTCCATGGAGCCATCGAGAAACTCCGTGTTCGACTGTCATTTACTATATCTAGCGTGGCTCTTGAATTTGAGGGATTGAGACTTACCAGCTAGGGGTGAATTGGAGTTGGCAGGGTGGGTTTCTTGTGAGGAGATGGAAGAAACCGCTGCTCTCTCTTCTTCCTTTATCGCATTGGCCAAACAACTCACCCGTTCCAAGAAATTGATGGCCCCTTTAATATAGACCTTTAATCTCAATTGAAGTCTCCATATCCCACGTTTCGTTACCACTTCCCTGGCCGCAATTCAGCTTCCAGTTCCTTCCATGGGAACGATTTCCCCTGCTTCATTATGGCCTAATAAGGTCAAAACATGGATGAACGTAAGTAATTAGGCCTTGTTCCTTAACCCGCTTTGGTTTGATTTTGAGTTTTTCATACATAACAGTTGATACCCCTGTTTATTTATTATGGTCGAACCTGAACCAAATGTCCGGGTTTCACAACTCGTTTTGTTGAACCACATATTTGTAAAAATACGAGGGTTTAGGATCACTTCTACGTGAGGAAATAACTTATGATCCCAATGTCGCGTCATTCCACAATTCATGGGACAAGGTGTGACCAATAAAGCTAGTGTTGACCAACTTTATTGGTAATAGATCTGAAAACAGAAGACGAGTTATCTCTCGCAAGTACTTTTCTTTAGTGTCTTTAAGTTAGACAAACCATGGCTTTCCTCCCAAGTAACGCCCTCTCTTTAATGCATTTGAGCTAGGCATCGCTAGTGCTTTTTTTCATTGATTATACCAATGAAGGTCAAGGGACCATTTCCCAAAGTGATCATTCGAGCATGGTGAATCGAGGGATGGATCTGATGCAAAGTTTGGAGTCATAGGTGAATCTTAAATATTGACGTAAAAATTAGATACCATCTCCTCAAACTCTTGCTTGCTATTCGGGGATAGCGAATTTCCCCCGTTGAATTTCCTAGCGTGGAATTCAAGCTCCTTTTCATTATCAATAGGAAGTGTCCAGTCGACACCTTCCCCATAGTCGGTCATAGGAGTTTCTGAGGAATCACAATCAGATTCTACGATGGTAAATCTTGATTGTATTCCTCCATGTCTTTCGGAGTAATCATCTGGATAATATGCTCTGGATTGTTGATTCTCATCATAACTTGATGTTTATGAACATTGATCAATGTGCCCGGAAGTGGCTAAGAAGGTTTTTCCAAAGAGGATAGAATAGTCTCTATCTTTATGCATGGAGAGTACTACGAAGTCGAGAGAAATTAAAGGATCCTATTTCCACCTTCAAATCCCTCGCCATTCCTAATAGTTGACAAACCGAATTGTTAGCCAATGAGATGCTCTTGTTTGTGCTCTATAGTTTATATATGTCAAGCGACCTAATGATGTTAAGGGGCATATCATTAAGATTGGACATATATCGATAAGCACTCTCGTCTCATGATGATCATTGAGAGTACATGGGATACGAATTGACCTGTAGCGGATAACGTTCACAGTACTAAGAGTTGCATATGGGAAGGTATGTTTTCTGTTGTGAGCTTGCGATTTTTCACGATCATGCTCAAGAAGCCACCCTACTGCCCTTAGGGGATCACATATCTTCGTAAGGGCTTCCAACGTTAGTATGGCAATTGTTTCCCCTACTAAGGCAGAAATGAACTCGTTGAGTGCATTCTGACCAGTTTCAGAAACATCCCTAGGAGCGTTGAAAATGGTGCCCCATTCGCCGTTATTGAAAGAATTTTTACTGGTGGGGCCTCCAATCCATCTTTCTTGGGGACTAGCCCTCGCGCTAAACACCATTACAGTTTTGACCTCCTTACAGAAATGCTCGTATACACGTTTACGATCAAGAGGGGTCATTACCAAATAGAGAAAGTATTCCTCGCCCTTAGGCAGCGTAGAATTTCTTTCTTCCCTCTTCTTTTGAAGAAGGTGCCTACGAGGGACTTCATGGGGTCACGTGCTTCATTTTCGTGGAGAGGTGGTGTGACATACTCCTTGTAGGAGTTTGCTGGTTTGTGCTTGCCTCACCCACGCACCAGATGGTTGCCACATTAGTGGTTTCGTTATTTGCTTGCTTTTGTCCCGAAAATAGGATTTGAAGACTTGTAACAAGAAAAGAAAAGAACTTATGCACGACTGTCAACCATCTTATTTTCCTCTTAGCATGCCTTTTTTATCTAGACGACCTTAGCTTTTTCTCATGAAGCCTAGAGGACTCCAAAACGGTCGAGGGCCTGGCTTTTGAGAGTCTTTTTTGGGTACCTAAAAATAGGTTCTAGTGGTGCCAAATTCAGCCCATAAGGGGTGTCATAGGCGACGTCTTTTGGTATGCGTGAAAAGCCCCCCTTAGCTTCGAGATTCCTATTTTCTAGCCTTTTCCATGATTAGGACATGGTAATAACTAGATGATTCGACCTCAAGTGCCTAAGCTCTTCTTTAGGCTTGTTTTCTGTGTTGCTTGCAAGAGTTCTAGCTATCGCTTGAGTCTTTTGAAGCTCTACAAGGAAAGCTAATTCGCGATCCATGTTTTTAAGAGTCACCTCCTGACCTCGAATGTATCCACATAGCTCATCAACCATTAGGCGTTCCAATTTGGGATGGCAACAAAACCCGAACCCACGGGTACCCTACCCGACCTAACCCGGTCAACGTGGGTAAAACCAGTGTTGACGGGTTTTGGGCCAGATTTGGGTTTAAACCTGTTCACTACCGAGTTGGGTTGGGTTTGGTAAACCCGCCCACACCCATATAATTAATTTTTCTGGTATATTTAATATTCTAAATAATTAATCTTCTTTATGTTTGTGGAGACATGTCTAATTCCCCCCCCCCCCCCTAATTGTCTAGATTGAAGTTGATATCATCGAGTGGAGAGTGAAGAATCTTAATTGACAAGGAGGAAGAGTGCTTTCAATTAATCATGTTGTTTATGGATAATTTGTGATTTGCTTCAATTTTATTGAGTTTTCTAGATTGGTGTTGAACAATTTGTATGGTTAATTTGTGATTTGCTAGAATTTTCTAGAATGGTGTTTTATATATGGATAATTTGTAATGAGATATTGATATTTGACTTTTATTTTGATAGGAACTTGTTATTGTAAATTTTTTACGACAAAAACCCATGGGTACCCATGAATCCGCGGACACCCAGCGGGTTGGGTTGGGTTTGAGTTTTTCAAACCCAGTGGGTTTTACCCCAGGTTTTTTTCACGGATAAACCCATGGGTTTGGGTTTGGTTAGACCCAATCCAACCCGACCCATTGACATCCCTAGTCCAAGGCTTCATGAGGTGTGTTGTTCTCTCTAAATGGAGTGCGTCTATTGAATCCTGGTTGTGCATGATTCGATTTCCTTACCCATATAGGATTGGGTTTAACTCTACTATCCCACTGCGCATCATGAAGATACTATGCATTGGTGGATGTTATTTTTGGGTAGTCGGTCGGCTTTTGTCCTCCTGAGAGAGGCCATTGTCATTTCGGAAACTGGCTCCAAGTTTGATAATCGCTTGAAGAACGATTTTTGAAGCTCCTATAAGCGTTCAAAGAAAAGGGAGGTTGTGATCTCTGATATCCAATGTTGGGGAGATTAAAGTTGCGCGTTTGAGGATAATGGGTGTTTAAGAAATTGACCTCCTCGCTCAAAGGACTATTTATATTCCCGCAACTGTACCCATCATGACCATCCTTGATGCATCGCTCTCAAACGAAGAGTTGTGCGACAGAGGTGTTTCGACTCATTTTGAGTGCTTGCACCTCCTTATCTACGACAAAAACTTACTTTGCTATGCTAGCGAGAGAGTCCCCTAGCTCTTGTACCATTATCATTGTCGGAGGAGAAATTCTCCTCGTCCAGTTTCTAGACTTGGCGACCATCAACACATAGTGCTCGAGAGCGCTTTGCTCGGTCATTTGAGACACGTCACCTACGGCCGTTTGATTCACCATCACCGTGGTGTTTAGAATCAACAAATATTGAAATAGAGGAAATCAAACATCACACATATGAAAATCAAACAATCTTATTAACCAAATCATTGAGTTTACATGGCTAGAACCCATAGGGGTCACTTACCTACGCAACTAAGGAACTTAGCGGACCATGAGGAGGGTGTCTGGGGTGTTCATTGTCAAAAACAAAACAAACAAAAAAAAAAAAAAAACTCGAGCACCAAGATATCGACGGCCAAAACAGGGAACACAAGCCCATTGGCGCCAATTTAGTCGTCGATTCTCCCTCGAAGGTGGGGTCGCTCTAAGTCATGAGGATTGCTCAGTTGGCAAAGTAAGACCCTTCCTTGACCTCTCGTTTGTCCTCCCCTCGATTCTAGCTCTAGAGCCTTATTTATTGTTTTTCCATTAGCCTTTACAAGGAGAGAAAATTGCCCCCACTACGTCATTCAACCAATCATAAGCCTCCAAACACATTGTATCGAATCAGGATGCTTCTAGACGACTTCTTGACGAAGTGGTTGGCTCCAGCAGAACGGCACCACGGCCGCCCTTTCCTTTAGTTAAAACGCCATCGTTGGTGCCTATTTTCTTTAATGTCCGGTCTTTGAATTCTGGCTCCATCAACTTGGGCTCGATGTCCTCTACAGCTTACAAGCGGCCCAATAGGCTGCTCGGCCCTGAATATGCACATAACGCTACCCAAAAGCGCATCAATTGTATAAAAGAAATCATAGAGTAGCTAGGACGCACTTGAAGCAATTACAGCAATAATCCAATGCATTATGACGATAATAATGGGAAAAGTAAGCACTTTTGGTCAAAGTACGGGGGTTTAGAATAGCGCCATTCACGTGTCATCACTAACCAATGAACCAAATTTTCTTTATGATGAAGGGTGATACCGAAGCAATTGTTTATGCTCTTTGCATGGGCAACAACGGACAACATATTAAGTTGATAGTTCTCACCTATAACAATGCACTAAAAGGAATTAAAATCTAGACTACTTATAATACATTTTAAAGAGTTTGATTTGCTCCATTTCAAATTTCCTGCAACGAGAGTAAAAGTAGGAAGGGTATTTTTGTCTACACAAACAATTTTTTATTTCATATAAAAAGATATCAATGTTAGGATTTGAACCATTTCTCTTCCACCAAAGACAAGAATTGTAACCAATTAGACTGGACACAGTTGTTGTACTTTATTAATACAAAAACATAGAGTAAGTTAAAATTATGAAAAACAAAGTACTTTTCTATCACGGTTAGTTAGCCCGCTAAGTCTCCTGTAAGTATTTGTGGTGTTTGATACTTCTATTTTCATATTTTAATAAGTAATTTATAATTTTTTCTAACTTATAAATGAAGGATAATCTTAAAATCTCAACTCAAATATTATTGGTTTGAATATTGCGCATTGAATTGAAATGTTGAATGAAGTGTTCAATGACGACATAAGAACACTGGTACCATACATTTCAAGAAAAATAAACATGACAAACACCGATACCAATTATATCGACAGTCTATGCTAAAATTCGAAATTGTTTAATCATTCAATTTGAATGATAGTTTAGTTAAATCAAGCAAATAATTCACGATTGTGTATGAACAAAAATAAAAACATATGTATTGTATTATGAAAAATGTATTTATTTTAACAATCTAAAAAAACAATCAAAACTTCCATACGACCCCTTATTTCAATAATGTAGTTAATGAAATAATTTTTATCAGCATGATGCAATGTTCAAGCTAAGGTCCAAGTATTAATCACAAGTATATAGTATTCATCATAGTTAACTATTTCAATATCCACAACTAACTATTAATGATTACTTGCTTTCTCTTAGAGAGTTTAATGTAGCACTCTCATGGCTAGATATGCTCTAAGCATTTGTTTTCTTTTTCACAATATCATTTGCAGTTATTTATTAAATCAACTTTGTTTCTAGCTTTCAATTCCTAATTATTCACTTCTTACCAACTTATGGGAATGCTAAATATATTTTCCATGTCTAATCTATTAAACATAAATGTTGCTTATCACTTAAATTCAATGGTATCCATGTTAGGTTTGATGTCACCAACATATTCTCTCAATTTCTCCAAAAAGCATAATATCTTGCGATTGATATCATAGTTTCGTTAGGTAAATTTCAACAAACTCAATCAATATTCGAACTCTTCGAAATAGCTATCTACATGCGAATATGAAGTACTGAGCAGCTAAAAATCTACTTGAGTTAGTACAATCTTTTTCGCTATCGATTCAAAATTCAATACATGATTATATTACAATTTAGTCATACTAATTGTGCAGTAGGGGACATCTTATCAAAATCTTAAAGAAAGACTCTTTGATTGATCGCTTTCATGATGTAATCAATTATACCAAAATAGAAGTAATCAAATTTATAAGATGCACTCAAAGTTTGCTACAATTATTGAGGTTCAGCAGCACGTTAGGCGTACGGCGGTCATTGGGTATTTCTCTATCTCCTAGCTCGCCTAGACATGCTTAGACATTATAATAAAAATAGCAATTTTAATAATAATGAATAAAATAACGGTTCTAAAACACTTTCATACTACGAAATAACTCTCAAGTTTATAAATTATTTTATTTTACCAAATGATATAATTAATTCATTCACGAGCTGAAATAGCTAATTATAAGCACTTCAAATTTAAGTTAAAACTCTATATGATGCAATTGCTTGATGAAATGGGTTTTATAATAGAGTGGTTCTATCGAGAGCTCTAAGAAACATGGCTTACTTTATTATTTCTTAAGTGGATATAATATCTATCTTCATCGTTACTTTTACATTGGATTCAGTTTAGTATACTTTTTCATTTAGATAGATTTTTTTATGATGTTCTAGGATATAATATATCATTATATATGATGGTGTAGGATATTAAATCCTCTCATTTTAGGCTCAAATTGATGCATTTTCTCCTTTACCGTTCCCTTTTATTGGTTAATAATTTTTTTATGATATTTTTCACTTATCGTGAGCGGAATCATTACACAACAATTTGTGTTTTTTCGCTTCCTCTTCTCTTGGTTAGATATTGTGTCCATATTGATTCCTATATTGATTATCGAATTACTACTTTTTTGTTCTTTTTTCTGATGCAAGATATGATTTTATGTTTGATAATATAGATTTATTTTTCAAGCATGTGGCTGCTTGAGACTTTTCATTTGCCTCATAACTTACACGACAATGGCTCCAAACTTGGATGGGTTTCTATTCAGCATATAAATTTTTAATGATGTAAAATTTATGAAACTAAGATGCATATTAATAACAATGTAAGGTCTCATCTTCCCTCTTAAGCACTACATATCATTGTTTACTTATCATTAAATCAAACTCTTTCTAACTTGAGTAAGAGCTACAATGACTTTTATTAACTTTCACTGCTCATATATCACAAATGTTCAAATCATTATCAAGTGTTCATACAATGACTTTTATAGTTGTGGATTTCCCCCAAAATGTTAGGTATGTTGATTTTAGTTTTTGCCTTGTTTTCACTTTGATTTAGATGTTTATGTGTTGCTCTATTAGTTGAACTTGCCAGCTGGAGATCTGCATGCTTTGTTTCATTATATCATTGAATACACTAAAGTCAATGGAACCATGACTCTGTCAGTTAGTTTGTTTCTTTTTAAGGACACTCTAAACATATACTTTGTTTCATTATATCATTGAATACATGAAAGTCAATGGAAAATGCAGAAAAAATTATTGTATACTAAAGATTGATTATGTATGTGATGTAAAACAACTCTTATCATTGTTCTTATTTGACATTTTTATATGGATATGACTTTGTTTGAAAATATGTATTTTTGTTAGTGTAGTTGGACATTGTTTGTCATTTTTTAAACTTCATTAGTCAAATACATTAAATACTTTACTATATTATTCATGGAGAACTTACCAAATTAAATAGTTACTTCGATCCCCAACAACATGAACCATAAAAAAATATATACCTCAATGTTTACTACACATACACATGAAAATCAAACTCTCCCGGCCAAGAGGCCGGACCCTAATCTAGTAAGGGTTAATTCTACTAGGAAGCCCAAACTATCCTAAAAGTGTTATTTGTGTCCTAACCTATTCAATATGACAAATCTGTCATA
Source organism: Linum trigynum (assembly GCA_964030455.1). Taxonomy (NCBI): domain Eukaryota; kingdom Viridiplantae; phylum Streptophyta; class Magnoliopsida; order Malpighiales; family Linaceae; genus Linum; species Linum trigynum. Next base: position 34,888,443 of record OZ034813.1, on the reverse strand, counting down.
ATACGATGATACAATCACGGTTTTGCATAGTTTTGCAGGCCGAGATTTTGTATGGAAACCCAAAACCTTAAAAATTAAGATATAGTATCATAAATATTTTTAGTTAATTTATAATAGCGCCAGTTCACTATAAAAAGAAACTCATAATTTATTTTATTCGTGTGTATTGTTTGTTTGGGTTTTCTCAATAACAAAAATATGCTGTATAAAAAAAAAAAAAAGAATTGTCGCTTGCTCTCTCCGTCTACAAGTTAGAAAAGAAAAGCATATTAATGAAATTTGGTCCAATCCCTATCAGGCACGTAAGTGGTTGCAGCCAGTTCCTCTAACTCGGATTGGAGATAAATATTATCCCATAAAATACATACTAGCATTAATGGTTGGTTCTAATCCGCCATGAACCATGAATTCATAATTCAAATCAAATTAGAATGCCTAAAATATATGTTAGCAAATAGTTGAATCGATTATCGATTAACCGCTAACTGACTTTCTTTCGGTTATTGGCTATTCGCTGACCTATAAACCTCTATTGTCAGCCAACCTACCACATCTTTAGACAATTAACCCAATAACTGCCTGGCCAATCTTCAGCCTCAACGGTGTCTTGCCCTCGTCTTGCCAATTGAACCCAGTGGTGAAAATCAAAGACCCAGTTTTGCATTGGCTTTCTTTTGCTAATATAACCTGCCAGATTTTGCCTTGTTTGTTACAGAAGTACTGGCGCAGTCAACATCATCACGACGATGGGGAAGTTTACCTGCCAAAGATAGGATAGGAGCAACAAGAATTCAGAAACCTCTACTCTGAGTCTAACCCACCAAATTTGCCCCTAACCTTCAGATCAGTTTGATAAGCAAATAATTGCATACACACCCGTCGCCAATTTCTTGTTGGGTCCAGCCACAACCAAGAAGCCCAGCCCAGCCCAACAAGCCCATCACTATGTCTATGTTTTGTTCCAATTCTTGTGAGCGTACTTCCCCACCTTATCCGCCTCCCTTCCCAAACAAGTAGCAGAGCATATGCTCCCCTGACCTCTACAATGGATCCTTTTCAATTCTCCACCACCCAGAAACTCACCACCATCCTCGCCATAGCCAAAAACCTCCACTGAAAAAGCAACAGCATATAACTTCAATTTCTCCAGTTCCATGGCGTCCGCAGCCACAAGACCCACCTTCACCTTCCACCTCACAACAGCATCCCATTATCACTCAAAACCCACAACCAAATGCCACTTCCACAAACTAACGCCACCCTCCATTTCCCTCCACAAACTCCACAGGCCTTCCCTTGTCGCCATTTCCTCCATTGATGTCTCCAAGGAGGACAAGCCGCCAACTTCCGAACCCACCAGCGAGCCGGCGGCAGAGCTATCATCCGCTCCCTCAGAAACTGAAATCGAGCAGCAATTCGACAAGCGGAGGCTGGAGGAGAAGTTTGCAGTGCTGAACACGGGGATCTACGAGTGCAGGTCGTGCGGGTACACATTCGATGAGGCCGTCGGTGACCCCTCGTACCCGGTTCCACCGGGCTTGCCATTCGAGCAGCTCCCGGGGGACTGGAGGTGCCCGACCTGCGGAGCTGCTCGGAGCTTCTTCCAGAGCAAGAGCGTGGAGATCGCTGGGTTCGCCCAGAACCAGCAGTACGGGCTGGGAGGGAACGCCCTCACTTCTGGGCAGAAGGCCATTTTGATATACGGGAGCCTGCTGCTCTTCTTCGGTCTCTTTTTGGGCGGCTACTTCCTGCAATGATCGTTATATATATATTAGTGGTGGTGTCTCCCAACTGGTTCTTTTTCTAGCTTCTCCTTCTCATTCATAACTCCCTGTGTGCTTCTATTATATGTGTGTTCCTATGAGCATTGTATAGACTACACGGTTTGAAGTACGTACTACTGTCACATGATTCTTCTAGCTAGCTTTTTTTTTTTTTTTTTGTCCAAGGGAGGACAGAGTCAGAGAGATAACAATTAACATACCAGAATGGCAATCCTCTCCTTGGGCAAAGAACCTTGAGAGTACTGAACTTTACCACCCAATCAGCTCTAGAGTTGAACCTCCTCAAGATCTTGCAGTGTCAATCAGCTAGCAAGCATGAGAGTCTCTTTTACACCTAGCAACCACCTCAAGGAGGATCAGATGGTTAGTCTTCTGCAAAAAAAAAAAAAAAAGGGGGGAGCAAACCAAACCATCATGTTCCAGCTTGATACATACCAAGAATAGCAAGAGCATGAGTTATTTCTCTCGTCTCCCCTGTGCGCCATCAGGAATCCTCGCCAGGTCACCAACAGCCTTGCCGCATGCCACCTGCAGAACTTATCACGTTCACAGTAGTCATACAGCTCAAAAGTTCCCCCAAGAAATAATGATCCTTTTCTTTTTGAAACGGAAATGATAATCTTTATAGAAGTTGTTTGTCTTTGAATAACGAAAACAGACATTGCCACAAATGATATAAGCATAAATAAACACCTATTACAAGGATACTAAGAAAATAATTACACCTATCTTGAATCATGCGCAACTAACTGACTCTTCTCCAGTATAGAACTCCACAAGGATGAATCCACATTTTCTACCTTTCAAGAGACCTAACAAATAACCCAGGCATTACAACAACCCTACTTGTATACACTTTTTCCCTAACAGCTCCTGCATCTTTAAGGTATATGCCATCCTCACAAATTGACCAAAACATCCAATGGCTGACTTAGGTGGAGATGGTACAACACCTTGGACGAGGGAGAACATGTTAAAAGTTGCACATCCCGCTCTGCAATGCTACTGGTGGCTTGGATCAGCTACGGCATTTGAAGCTTCCGGAGCTGCCCGGTTCTTGATAAGATAAACCTGTTTCACCTGCTGCTTCTCATTCACACTTCTTGTCGCTGTTTCTTGTCTAAAATAAGTGCCCGCCACTCCATCCGGTATGCTATTGATCCACTTGGTAGGTGGCGAAGGAATGGGACCCGCGGGGGTCTGCTCATACTGGTGGTTTGAGTTCTTCAGAAATCCTGAATTCGGCCTCCGCTGTAACAGCACTGGAGGTGGCCTGACTCGGGTGGTCTCTTCATCTAGTGTCAAAGTGTACATTCCCATCCTCAGGTCACGGGGTTTTTCGTGGTTCTGCGGTACCCTCTCTGGTGGTCTAAAGTTGTGCCGAGGTCCTTGGACGCCATTCATTGGGTTTGGATATCGAGGCCCACCCTGTTGGTAGTAGTTGTTGTGTCCATAACGGTAGCTTTGATCATCACCATAGCCGCCTCTTCCATAATGAGGAGCAGGCATTTTGCTTCTGTTGGAGATATGATTGTTACCAGCACTGTTATTATATAGAGGCTGATCGAGCAATCCTCCATTGTTTGACCTTATGCTAAGAGTGTTCTTAATAAGACGATGAGCTGCTTCTCCCAATTGTGGACCGGCAATTGCCCCGGGTAATTGATGCCTGCACACAAAAAATTAAGCATTGCTTTTAGCTAATGACTACAATAATCCCACAACTTTTGGAGTTTTACTGAAAGAGAAAGGGATAAAATTGGAAAGCTTAATAACAAAGTAAAGTGAGTCCACATCACTTTAAATTATATATTTTAAAGGTACAAGTTAGAAGTTGAAATGATGTATTTGATTAGAAGTTGGTTATTTGATCTATTGGAGGGATCGACTGATGTATTTGAGAAAGCATTCAAGATCCATTGCCTGTCTCTGCCTTGTTGTCGCCGCCCACTGTTGTCTTCGTGCCATAGTATGGGGAATGGTTTGATATCGTAGCCCTTTACGATCTGCAGTTACATCACAGAAGATTGGGGCAAAACAATTAGCAAAGCACGATACAGTGACAAGACATCATACGGGGAGCCCAGAATCCAACAATAGCTATGCCACATAAATCCAGCCCCATTTCTAAATCCCATTATCTATTCCCCAAACCCAAACAGGTATCATTCAGTGAAAAAGAATTTGAACTTTGAGAGCGCAAGGAGCATTTCCAATCAAGTTCAAGTAGAGCACATTATAAATGTCCGAGTCACCAAATGTCAAACCTTAATAGGAGAAGTGATGTTGGACCTTCACATACAAGTTTGAGATATGCAGGAAAACTAGATGTATACATCCTTCTCCTAAATATAGATAAAATAACAATTACAAGCATCAAGATCTTACAAACCTTTGCAGGAAATTTTACACCATCTGGAGGTTCTGGGATGTGTCTATGGCTTACAGGAGAAAGATATGTGATATTTCTGCAAAGAAGATGCTAACAATGACATAGAATTCATATAGTAGTTTCATAAAGCAAGACCAGGAAGCTAGACTTACAAAACTTGGTTATCCTCTATATGTGGCAATCCATTAACTGGGGATGGAACGAAGGTTCTGTGGACATTTCTTTCGCTCAACCCAATATATCCATTCATCCCACCGCTGCAAAACCCAGTAAAAACATTACAGCAAGCACATCATTTAGAAAGGCAATGAAAAATTACAAAATTAATCAATATTACGAACAAACCTAGCATTTGGGTCGATTGCCTGAAGAAACCTTGCATAAGGTGGTAACTGATAGTTATGATGGTAGTAGGAGACAATTTGCTGAGCTAAAGGATGAACAGGATGGACATAAAGCAGATCAAGCATCACACTATTGCGAACACGCTCCTCCTCCTACATATGCCAAATACGTTAATTATCACTCTTTGTCAAGACAGTCATGATTTGCTATTGCAGAGACATCAAATATCAAACCAGAGACCATCAGGATGCTTTAGAAAACCAACATTATATTAGTTTAATCTTAATATTTATGTGGAATATAAAAATTCAAAGAGCACATTCATGATCGCACCACGACTCCATACAAAAATTACCCTGATAATCAGAAACAAATTCCAGCTTCCAGTCTAAAAAAAAAATAAACTATGTTCAAAGTAAGGCTATATACTAATAGATCTATACCATCCCATCAACTCCACTTTTTAGAATTCCTAACTACACCCTACTTCTTCTCCTTCTCCAATTGTAGTTTAGCTCCTAAGGTCTCAGAAACACCGAAACAGAAACAACCAAAACCAAAGGCAGCATATTTAGAAGATTCAAGGTCATCACACAACCAACTCTGGTCAGTCCTATTATTTCCATAAGTCCTATAAATGAAGGATCTCAAATTCTCATTCAAATACTAAAATGCTGTCATTCTCCACATCTGCATAGCAGAATCCTCATCTCAAAAATCATCAGTGATGTAAACCAACTTAACAGACAGTCCATCCATAATCCACACGGTACTACAAATACTTATATCAATGGGAATAGTCAAAAGAAAAAACAAATAAGATGCAGACCGTTAAAGTACACTCAAGCTTCTTTGTTTGTGATAATAATTTCCTCTCGTCGATGAATGGCAATTTAGCAACACCCTGTAACACACCAGGAAATATAAGGACAAGTTCAACTGTTCAATACCAATCACTGACAAATTTCAGAAGTCGGCTTGACAATTTAAGATAACAATTCACCTGCCACGCAAAGCGTTTACCATTCATATCAATGTCAAAATCTGTCCACAGGGAGAAATAACAGAGTTGGTACCACAGGAACATGAAAACAATGATAAAAACATAGACATGGTCATCCCATCAAGTTAAAGTTACCAGAAGGGAAGAACGCTTGTAATGGTGATGAGGGGTCTGTCATCAGTTTTCGGTATTCTTCGGGCAAAGCATTAGAACTGCAGCAAATGCAAGTCCAGCATCAGCTTTGGGATGAAAGCACAAGGAAAGACCATTTACGCACAGGAGAAGGAGAAAAACCTTGCAGCTGGCAGGGTTCCCATGAGCTGATCAAAGGGCCTAAATGGCTCGCCTAAAAAGAAAGTTATCTCCAACTCGGTAAGATCCGTAAGGTCTGAGGCAAATGGCGCATAATGGTATGGATAAAACCTGTCATAACCACCAGACAATTATGCATCTTGCAGGCTGAAGTGTTGCTTAAGATGACAAAATGATAAGCATCCACGCTTTAAACAGTTCAAAGGGCAACTAAGCTGCAAAAAGGATGGTGCCCTAGAAGAGAGACCCTATGGTTCATGAAGAAATATCTTCTGGTTTGCCATACGCATGGAATACGCATCAACATATTCTGATTTTTCTATCTTACAATTTCTTTGGACTTAACAAGCGCAACACTTGTGCATGCTAATGCTTGCAATTCAATAAAACCCCAAGTTGGTTTAAGAAAGCGTTTAGAAGAAGAATAAAGTAGTTTAATTCAGTCACAATACTGACCATTGCCATGAGCAAACACCTTGGTAGTAGTACCGGCATACCCAACATAACCCTTCAACGTATTTCAGAACCTGCCCAGCATACAGACCAAAGACAAAATCAGAAAAAGAGAACCATTAGAAGGATGACAACAGACTTTGAAGTCTAGAAAGCATAGTACATTATCTCAATCCAGACAAATATAGCAGATACAGCAATGATATTGAGTAATCAAATAAAAGCTAAAGGTCGAACCAAATTTGCAGAGGAACTTACTACGTCTTTTCGCACTTTGTCTAGCTCCTCCGGAGTTGATGCATCAAACTTTTCAGCATAATATCTTTCTTTGTATCCAACTTCGCCAAGTTTAACCTAATAAGAATGAAAATGAGTCAAACGACAAAGACAAGTTGAAGCCAATATACTTCAAGAGGTTTTAGCTAAAGTGAGGCATTGATTCAATTGCAAGAAAAAAGACCAAATGTCAGCACAGCAGTTGAAAAGCAACTGAACCAAATACGTAGGCAAAACAAAGAGCCACCCAAGAGCAATATTGTGCATTTTCAACCCCAGCAACAGAACTGCCATTGGGTTTGGATGATATGCATACCAGAAACTGAACTGACTATGAAACGCATTAAAGTTCACAGCCACTTTCACCAACATAAAGAGGAATTCCCGTCCACAAATAGAAAAGGCTAAAATGAAGGAAGCTGTATGCAGTAACAAAAAAACATACTCCAACTACTAGGCACAATTAATATTATTATTATTGACATCTTCCCCTAATACGATTCTCTTCCTGCTCGTGTAGCTCAAACAAAAAGAAGCTTCTTAAACAATGTTTTCAAAGCTGCTTTAGTAAATACAATCTAACCTAGAATAACTGCTCAAGTGAAGCATGAGCTGGGAAACATTACTTCATCTAATCCAATGAAAAGAAATGTAGAAAGCATAATAAAATTCAATGGATTTTCTAGAAGATGTGACCCACACACTAGACAAGAAACTCCTGCAATGCTAAGTGCAGGTAATTAATAATTAACCTTATCTGTCGCAGATGCTGGAGTTGGAGGTTGTTCCTGAGGATCCCTTCTTGCTCTGTGCCTCATTTCCTCATTATTCTCTATAGCCTGTAACAAGTTAGACACCATTTACATGAGAAAGACTTGGATTCTCTCTTTTCCCCTTCCATTCCCCTTTCTCTTTTTTTTTTTTTTTTTAATTTAGGTTCGGAAAGGTGGTAAGCAAATCTATTCACCCCATTCATGGTACAGTAGCTAATAAAAGAAAGTTCAGCATGGAAAAGGAAACCACCTGCTGTATTCGAGTCCTCTTCTGGAAAATCTGTTCTTCATGAACAGCAACAGCCTGGATAAAATGCTGAACTCGATCCAGAAAAACCTGAAAATGTAGAATGATTGACTTGAGCTAGATAACTTCCGACAAACCCAACGAATCTAACAGATCTTGTGACACAATCTTATCAAGAGAAGCAATAGCTATATGTAGGGATGGCAATCGTATTAAAACAAAGTGAAGAGATTTCACTCTAATTTGTTCACTATTTCAGTAGAATATTGAATCAAGGAAACAGCCAGCTCAGCACCATATATAACTCCTACGAGCTCTAGGATGGCCCCAGGCAGCATACAACTGGAGCATAAAATGCAGATAGGTTGTGCTCATCTACCTGGCATTTTTATCAGACAAAACTTTAATACTCACTCCATTTTCCAACACTCACTCCCATCATATAGACAGATTAAGAAGATATTGATACTAATTTACCCAATCAGATCACCGAATATGTATCTTTAGGACACCAGTTATTTATTTGAATAGCTCCTATATTAGCCTCTACAACTTGTACAGGCCTCCTCACACTAATACATCCGACAAAAGTTGGGGAAAACTTGATACCTAATTACAGAGACATTAATATGCAATGCAGCATACTTCACATGCATTCTGTGAGAGCATTAAGTTACATCCATACGTGATACGTCAACATATATGTAGTGTACATTTATGTAAAACTGGAAATTACCTCACCCGCATCAGTAAGATAACCACCCATTGCAGAGAATTCCCTTCGGTAAACATGCATAAGCAAAGTTATAGCACCCTGAAAAGGCAACTTCTAGTAAGCATGATGGTGTATGTTTTTTTTCCCTATGAGGCTGATTGAAAGATGCATAAGGTAGCAAACATGTAAAATGCATCAAGTATTGGATCAGGTCATCAGGAAAATAGCCCAAACCAATACCATCAAGAAGTAAAACAAAAGTAACTAAATCATGGGCTGAGAGAGGAACTGATTTTCCACTATTCATAATCATGGCAGAAGTATATGAGAAAGATGAATCGAGAAAAAAACAAGCAGAACAAAAGATTTGATGTTTTAACATGATAATATACCTCCCTAATTTCCAAAGTTGGCATGTGTGGAAGGAAGTCATTGCCAACAAAGAAACACAGGAATACAAAATCGTCCATAATGCGCTCAAAGTTGATGGCAAATGGAGGATTTGGAATTTCCAAATCATATTCTAAATATTCCCGTAAGACCCAGATGTTGAGGAACTGTTGCAACAAGCACTCAAGTTAGAATATCAAAGAAGAATAATAAATTCTATGAAAAAATAAAAAATAATAATAATTGAAAAAGGGTTTCCACTGCACAACATCCTCCAACCTGATACTTTTTCTTGTGGATTGGAGTATCATTTTCCACATTCCAGTCCAGAGGATCACCTCCAGCCTTACTGCGACATTCAGCAGCAAGATGACCCGCTTGACCACATTGAAAACATTTATCCTGCTGTCCAGAAAATGTTACCATCTGCATCATTAGGATAGCACAAAGTTAGACAAGCTAAGGGCATCGATAATATAGGATGTAAGCCAGTATTTCAAGAGATTCAACCTCTCTTAGAATTGAAAAATGAATCTCATGCGTAGCTAAAGAAAGCATGATCAAATCCGCGTCCTGATAGAAATGAAAGGAAGTTGTGGTCAGCAAACACACACACACATATATAATATATCAATTAATGGAACTACACGGGTCTGAGGGACAAACATCGAGAAAGAAACTTACCAAGCCATACAGACAATGACGGGTGTTAGGGTTAAACCCAGGAAGGTTGCGTTGTGATCTAATATATGACATGATTTTGTGCTCTCCTTCACCAGGAACATTTGCATCAGAAAGAAGAACCTTCAAATAGCCAACCAGTGTAGCTCATATATAGGTCCGAACAGAAAAGACTATCTTGGAAACCAAATGTAACATTAAAAATAGGATATGAAGGGATTACTCGACACTGAACAAATGATCCAATCTCAAAGGGATCAAGGCAAAGGAAGAACAGTCAGACCTTTATATACCGCCACCCAGGGTTACGGTTCAACCTAGATTGTATATAGTACTGAAGTGCACTTGATAGTACTGCCATGAACGGAGTTCCAGGAGTGATGACATTGGAGTCTGATGTTTCAGGCTTTTCTTTAGGAGGCAAGAGTCTCCCCTCTGCCTCAAATTCTGTCCTCAATCTTTCTTCTTCAGCTGCAGCTTCAGCAGCATCTTTGGCAGCTCTAAAGCGACGAGATCGCTGCTGGTTCATTTTAGCTCTTGGTGCAACCCCATCTACCAAATAGGGAAGGGAATCAACTACTACAATACTAAACAGCAACATACACAAATGTGATGTGAAACTTACCTATCGCCATATAGAGAATCTTCCTTGGGCGAACCAATGAAACTATATGGTCAATGTAATCAAATATTGTCCTGAACACATCATCGTAAGTAGCCGGTGCTGGCTGTAAAAGAAAGCATTAGTTTATAGTATTAGGATACACCACCTACTTTTATCATTTCAAAGAATGAAAACTGCAGTTATGGCGAAGGAAGGCCAGAAAGATTCCCCAAGGCAATGTCTTTCACAATAAAGGAACAATCACAGCAAGCAGGAACAACTAGAATTTGTCCCCAATTCGATTCTTATGAAAGCCCTGTAAGCAATGACATTTATACACACACATAGAATCCCCCCCCCCCCCCCCCAAAAGATTAACCCGTCCCAAAATCACTTCTTATAGGAACTACAGTCTAAACAACAAAAACTTTCACACTAAACATAGAACATGTATTCCTCACTTCAGCATCTTATTCTCTTGCAGATAGCTATATACCAACTCATCAAATCATGCTGATCGAGACTGAAGTCAATCACATTGTACAATCACTTACACCTATGGGCCAATCTATCACTCACAAAACAAACAAAAACATTCCGCTTAGCAGCACATTTCTCCTTATCCCCTCATGTTTACAACTCCACTCACGATCACAAATGAAGCTTACAAAGAAAAGAAGACACTATCAAGACACCAACTTCACGAACTCAAGACAGCTCAGAGATCAGCTAGCGTTCCCAAACTTGACAAACAAAAGCTACATTCAACACTCCACCAATTCTCATTCCGAACAAGAATTGAAAAGGCAGGGGAGACAATGATGAGACAATCAGTAGTAATTCACCAAGCCCTACATTTAGAGGAAAAAAGGGGGAAACAAAAAAGCATACCCTGCCCTCGGGATGGAAGCAAGGGTGAATGATTCCATTCATGTCCAAGTACAGATTGTCGAACTCCATGCCATTAGGGTTAGGTCTGGAGAAATCAACAGGTCTAGGGATGCCACTCGCGTCCGCCTGCGGCTCCTCCTCCACGACATCGGCAATTGCAAGCGGGTAGCGGTCCGCGAGCCACCTGTAGAACGCCGGCACTCCCATAGCTCAGCCGACGATACGCAACGAAAAAAAAGGGGTCGGCGTCGGTCTCCCAAAGGCGAGATCACGGTTTGTTGGGAGATGCTTATCTGTAAGCGGAAGTCAAAACGGAGACGAACACACCAGGTCGTTGGAGAGAGAGAGAGAGAGGGCGGAGGAGTTCGAGATCTGCGTGTTCGGGCCGGGTCCGTCGGGGGAGTCGGGACGGATCGGATTGGTATGATTTGGGTCACGTTGTATGGCCCGAAATGCCCTTTTGAAGGCAATATCGCCGTAGCGGTAAAAAATACGAAAATAGGGGTTGTAAGTGGAGGGGTAAATTTTTGTTGGATGAAAAAGTAGGGGTGCAAATAGAGTGAAAAGTAAGTAATTCTATTATTTTAAAGTAGATTTTAAAATTTTAAGATTATAAAATAGATTTTAAGATTTTAAAATATTATCATAAAATAATAAAATAAATATTACTATATAATAATAAATATACTTTACTAAAAATAGTTATTATATAATAATGCTCAAATAATAATTAATTATAACAATTGTAATAATCGTTGATCGAGCAATCTCAAAACTCGAAACTCAACTCGTAATTGGTCATCCTATATAGGGTTTTCGTGTCTAGTTTAATCTTAAATTGTCAAACTTAGTCAAACACGTCCGAATTTGTAAGTTTTAACTATTTAGTCAAATAAACTGAGTTAAGCAAATAATTTCTCTCTATCTTTTCCACAAACACCTCGTATCTCTAATTTTCAATGCAAATTCGATTCAACCAAGAGATCTAGATTTGACTTGACGAACATTGATAAACTTGTTTCCAGAGTCAAATGGTCAACCCCGAATAATGTTTACATTAATTATATTTATAAAAAGAAGAAATTGATAATATTAATTATTATATAATTATATATAACACAATTAGAAAAATAAAATTCCATAATTCTCCCCTCCCCCTCTCTTCCTTCCTTCCCTTGCACCCCAATTCGGTGGGTAAGCCGAAACAGTAAATTTGCACTCCCGTTTTGCACCCCCTACTGTTCCAAATTAACCAAACAGGTGCAAATGTGTTGGAAACTGTGTTTACCCCTCACATTTGCATCCTCCTCCCATTTACCCCTCTTCCCAAACAGAGTGTATAAGCCAATGTCAAAATACAACTTTTGCCACATCAGCCTTTGCTAAAACGACCGCACAATTAGGAGGGCCTTTCCCGTAATTTCCCCAATCCTTCTCCTTCACGCATTCTGTCTTCCAATTTCTCACCGGAAATCGACCCCTTTCTCTCTCTCTCTTGCCGTCTCAACCTCTTCTATATTCGAAGCCCCACCGAAAATCGAAGTCCTCAATCGTTGTCCAACATATTAATCGAAGACCCTCACTTAATCGAAGTCCAATCATTCTCACAACGTCGCCATCTATGTATTTCCTACTCTGGGCCTCGGTGTTTAGTTGCCGATATGCTTTGTCGGCGTCTGTGTGTCCGCCACCTGCTGTCGATTTGTCGCTCTTGCTGTCCATCCCTCTCTGTGCTCTCTCTCCAAGGGCGAAGTATTCCCAAGTCATCATGGGTAACCCGCCTCTCTTGCTGTTTGTCACACCGGAAATTGAAGTCTCCTCCGTCCCGCTCCATACTCACTTTCTAGCAGCAAAGAATTCCAAGCCATCCCAGTTACCTGCCTCTCTCGCTCTTACTGTATGTCTCGCTGCTCATAGTCGAGAAACCTCGCATAGCGCCTTATCAGAGCAATATTACCTGTTCCTGACTTCCTGTAAGTTCCCTCAATTTGGTTTCTGTGTATTTCGACTTCTCGGAATCTGTTAATGGGATTTATGTGCTTCTTTTTCTTCCATTCATTTTACCTTTCCAAATGGGTGTTTGATCCAATTGGTAAATGCTACGCGTCGATGGTTTTGTTCTACAGAAGCATACTGATTTTCTGTGCTTTGGAATTTGAAGTTGGAAATGAAATGGATCTGTTTGGTTGATTACATCACCATTTCATTGTCCATGTGTTTATCACAACTCCAAGTTAGATTTTCTGTTTTTCTTGACAACAGGTAGTCTGTGTATCACTTTTTGACACTAGCAATTTGAAACTCCTGCGACTATTAGCTGCAACCTGTAGCCTGTAGGCTTATTGCTTCCCTAGAGTTATTAAGTTATGTCTCAAATTTTACTTCATGGTTTTATCATTTATGTTTCGTTTTGTTATGTTACCTTGATACCTCTGTGAGTAGCTTATTCTTCCTCGGTAGAATGGTTTCTATGATGGGTAGTTCTTTCTAACACATTTTAACTCTTCTTTACATATTTATATCCTTTTGATGGAAAGTGAACTTGCAAACTTAATGGAAGCATAAAATGACACAAAGGAAATCCACCAAGAGTCGTGGAGGTCACAAGGTGTGAAAACCAACAGCAAAGGGGGAAAAAAAAGATTGGAAGGCAGGGAGACAAGGGTGCAAGCGAGAGCTATACTGGTACAAAATCATAGAATCTAGCTACAGGAGCCTCCTACCGCGTGAGGATAGGATGGAAACCCCCTCAACAGACACTTTGAAGAAAGCAGTATAGGTAAGAAAGCAACAGAGTTGTGCAGGCTAATGCCCCGTTCACTTGCCATTTTGTTTCTTGTTTTTTGTTGCCAAAACATAAATAAGGAATCACAGACAATAAAATGTGTTCACTTGCCATTACGTTTTCATTTGGAAAATCCATGCGGCAACTATGGGGAAGTTACAAGGAAATGGAAAAAAGTTGTTTCCCAGGAATACATGACACGGGTTTCTCCCCGTTTCTTGGTGGAAAATGATCACTGTACATTAATGAAGTTGGTTGTTCGAACCTTCCCTCCAACATTATTTTTCCCACCCTTTTCTCTATACTCAAACCCTTCTTCTCACTTCGTCTGTCTCATTCTGCAGAAGCGGCTTTCTGCTCTTCAATCTCGATCCCTCGAACTTCCTTTCTCTCTACACCCAACTTCGAACTTCCTCTGCTCTCTCAAAATTTTCTGCTCCAACAGCCGCTTTGTCCTCGTCCTTATCCATTAGCCTCTTCTTCCCCTCTAATCCTCTGTCTCCGCCACGAAATCCTCGCCTGCCCTCAATCCCAATCTGCCGCCGCTACCTCTTTTTCCTAGCAGCCGCCACATCTCCGCTGCGTTCTGGCCGACATTGTCACATCCGGTAAGTCTAGGATCCTAGGTTTTTGGATTCTTCTGTAATTTGTTCTTGTTGTTGTGTAACCCAATACTCAGCCAAGGAGTTCAACTATCAGTTTCCTATAAAACGAAATTGCGAGCTCCAGGCCAATCTTCCAAGTACACGACAACATATATGTTTGTTTGTTTTAGGTGCTTTCCAACTTCAACGGTTAGCAATATATATATATATATATATATATATATATATATATATATATATATATATATATATATCAGTTTTGTTTTCTCAATATATTAGGATCCACTCTAGTGACGACACTCTGTTTGAAGGTGCTCAAAATTATTCCACTCTTAAAAACTATTTAATTCGAATTAAAAATTATAATCATGACTAGGGTTGTATGATAATCAAGAATCAGAAAACAGAATGAAGCAACTAAACAGGTTTTCTTTTTAGAACTCAGTTTCAGAACTCACCAAAATTCTCAGCTAAACAAGGTTTTTTCAGGTTTTGTTTTCCAGGAAATGGTCAGCTTCGTTTTCATTTTAATTTTGTTTTCTGTTGTGCCAGCTAACAGAAATGGAATGGCAAGTAAACGGGCCATAAGGTGTATATATTATACGTTTGTCATAATTAATAATGCAATTAAAACTTTCACTTTGCTGCAGATTGACTTCTTTTCATATAAAAGCAACATGATTTTATTGGTAATAGAGAGAAGCAACACAAAACACTGCACCAACCAAAAACAAGAGAAACAAGACACAACAAGCATCAACAGCAAATAAATAGATTATAGGCAAAATACAACTGTATATCCACAACTATCAGATTTGTGACAAATATATCCATAACTATCGAAATGCATGAAATATCCAAAAATCAATGGGGAGTGCACTCTAGTTCTTCATTGCATAAAGAATATTGGACAGAAATGAATGAACATTACTATCTTCCTATTGTGCAAGCACAAACTCTCGGGTGAGGATCATACCTACTACCTACCTTAGGCCAAACATTCAACGTGCGCTCTGGGGGATTCTCAGAAAACAAACACTAATTAGAAATCTTGAAGGTGCTCTTTGTTCTCTCTTTAGATTTAGGAGTTGTCGTTTATTGGTCTCCTTTTTTTCTTACATTGACGCACATTGCACCAAGCTTTTGCAATTATTTTGCAAACAAGCATCTCTTCCTCATCACAAAGAGCGGATGAATCGTAGCCTTCCCTTTCAAGGTCACATGTGAGGAAGTTGATGGGCGAATTCGTCTTAGCCCGAGCACCGCTTCCCAGCCTGCACTCCACATTGGGTTGCCACACATGTCGGGTACAAACGAGAGCTATGAGGTCTCATGAATCACTAAAAGGTACTTTGGTACTTGGAATATGATTCCGTAAGGAGGAAAGGTACTCGAGGAAAAATAGTTCGTGCCAGATTTGTCATATTGGATAGTTTAGGACACAAATGACACTTTTTGAATATTTTGGGCTTTCTAGTGTAATTAGTCCTACAAAATATTAGCCAAATGTTAGCTTCCATTTAGCAGTTTTGTTAGTAATATTGATTTGGCAACATGATACTGGTTTGAAAGAGACACATGGAAGCCAACATTCAAAAACTTTAGTATCTTAACTACCAAAAGGGTTACAAAATTCTTAACGTTAACAAAAAAATGGCTAATATTTTGATGCGGGTTGGTTGTGATTACCCACAAAGTTATGATTATGTAAACCACAAACTGTACTACTGTGGTTAGTGGGTAACCACTACTCACCGCGATTTGGTGCGGGTTGGTTGTGATTACCCTCAAAAGTTCATCTCTGTAGGTGTGGAGCTGCAGCCGCCACCAACAAATTCGCTATTTACAATTAGACTACAATGATATACTGTTGTGTTGTTCATAGAGAGCGTGAGGTTTTTCCTTTTTGAATTTGTTATTCGACTTTTGTGTCAGCGAGAAGAAAGAGACGAAAGATTTTTCTAACAAATGCAAATTAATCTCACACGACACATGCTATAACTTTTCATTTTGAAAATGATTTTTTGGCAGAATTGGGTACTTCTTAGGATTGGGTTGTGGTCTATTTCTAATTATATTGTTTGCTTCGAAATTTTATCTAGTCCCAAGCCTAAATCATCTTCCCTGCAACACATATTATAACAATGTGAATGAATCATTTGAATCTCAAATTAATGTGGTTTCCGATTCTGCTTCAAGCCATAATTGTTTAAAGCGTTGAGATTGATATTCAAGTTAAAATTAAATTATTGATCATTATAACATAATTTATTAATGAAGAAATTATTTGAAGTTACAGATAAATTCAATCATATTGTAGAGTAATTTGCAAACATATTTAATCCTTTAGAAGGAGAAAGGGGTTCAATTAAGTTAAATATCTCGGATTAACGACAAACAATATAGCTACCAAGTTGTAGTGTCTTGAAATTAATTTTTAGGGTGTGCCTACGGTGACATGCATGTCACGGTGACTTGCACTTTCCGGTCGACCTCAGTTAGGATTAGGTCGACCTCATTTAGAATTCGGTCAACCTCATATAGGATCTGGTCGACCTAATATGTTGTTTCAGTGTAAAAACAGTTTCATGGTGTCTACTTTGGAGATTCATATCTTACAATTGACTAGATGGAAATTGGAGATTAAAGGCTTGTTTTGAAGCTAGAGTGTCCCTCTACATATTGAAATGATTAAGAGCTCGATAGGAAGTCCAGAAGACCATTTTTGAACCTCATCAAAAGGCTATACCAAAACTGGGAAACTGCCTGGAAATGGCTAAGTCTGGAAACGTGTTTGTGAAGCCTATTTTGGAGCTCAATTCGAGAAGCATGAATGCGAGTTGAGTCTGGGAGCCTCTACCTCATTAAATTAGGTATGTTTTTATACAAATTCAAGATATTGGATGAAAGATTGGATATCTGTAAGGCTTCAAGCAAAAGGGTCGAAGTTGCTAAGTATAATAATAATATTTTTACTAAATAATTATTAAAATCACTATTAATAACCCACAAAATCAATACTACATGCATCAAAGAATAATGATATTAGTAGTCATTTTTAGCAATGCTTCCAGCTGTAGTAGTGTTTTCTAGAGAAAGTAATATACTGCATAAATAGACGTGTTTGAGGAATAAATAAGGGAAAGTAAATTATATTTTATTTCCCTAAAAATAGCATTAACTTTCACTTTTTCAAATTTTGTTGTTTTCCTAATCTTCCCTCTATGGATACTAGTTAGTATAGTGATAACCCCATAAGTTAGCCTCCTAGCTTCTCCCATTGAATTGCCAATGATTTTAGTCGCATTGTCAATGAAACAATTTTATTGTTTTGATTTGTAGACAAACCTCCTTAATGTTTTTTCTTACTCTTGAAACGAGTGTCTATCCTTACTAGTTTTTTACCCGCCCGTTGGGCGGTGCATTATATTTGGTTATTTTATAATTCGTAATAGTATTCTAATTATTATTATTTTCTGTTTGTTGATCTAATATACATGGAATTGTAAATCTCACTTACCTTATTTTAGTTAATGTTTCATACTTTTATATCATTTTATTTATTAAAAAATTAATTGTATTAACTGAGCTCTTTGTAGACCGTTCTTTATTGATTTAGAATTTTGTATTGAACTAAAAAAGGTGATAAAGAAGTGCTAACCCCATAGGTTAGCCTCCTAGCTTCTCCCATTGAATTGCCAATGATTTTGGTCGCATTGTCAATGAAACAATTTTATTGTTTTGATTTGTAGACAAACCTCCTTAATGTTTTTTCTTACTCTTGAAACGAGTGTCTATCCTTACTAGTTTTTTTACCCGCCCGTTGGGCGGTGCATTATATTTGGTTATTTTATAATTAGTAATAGTATTCTAATTATTATTATTTTCTGTTTGTTGATCTAATATACATGGAATTGTAAATCTCACTTACCTTATTTTAGGTAATGTTTCATACTTTTATATCATTTTATTTATTAAAAAATTAATTGTATTAACTGAGCTCTTTGTAGACCGTTCTTTATTGATTTAGAATTTTGTATTGAACTAAAAAAGGTGATAAAGAAGTTAAAAATTTTAAGGCCGCTAGCGAAAAAGTTAGAATAAAAAAATATGCTTCCATTAATAAAAAAGAATAAAGCGAAGAGCTTTTCATTTTCTTTCCCTTCTCATATGTCGGTATGTGATAATAAATAATATTCCGATCTAGATCCCACAAATATCTTGTATTATCAGTTACACCTGCAATTCTGGAATAATGATGAAACAAATTAGCATCCACATCCATCAATCTTTCGCATACTCAATTAATTTAACTTGACAATGTTCTAGCAAAACCAACCACAAACAAAACTATCAGTTGTCACTAATTTATTAAAGCAATATTTTCAGCAAACTAAACTGCATAACCGTAAAAGCTTTGTTTTTTTTTTTTGGCAGAATTGGGTACTTCCAAGTTTTTTTGTGTGGATATTATTGGCACAACCGTAAAAGTTTTGGATATACAAATGTATTTAACCATTTTATTTCTAGAGAGACAATCAAAATGGGAAAATGGTAGAGATAAATTAAAAGGTTGCATTCATAATTAATATGTTTTCATTTAATCAGAATGAATAATAAGTGTTTCAAAAAAATAATAATTATTGCTCTGTCAAGTTTATCTCCTGACCTTTTTCTATATAAATTATAATTTTTTTATTTTATAAGTATATGCATCACGAAGAAGTTAGTGTTTTATGGCAAAAAAATATATATATATATATATATATAGTCATGTAGTTCATTTTTCAAAATCGATTAATTGTCAAACGCTTATTTTCTCTTATGCCATCGTTTAAATTTTTTTTAATTGAAAAATTATTGTTATTTAGATGCGTGATTGTTTTTTTCCATCAAAATGTAACTTATTATAAAGTTTTAGTAAAAATGAATAAAAAATTTACTTAATGAGATTTAATAAGATATTTTTGGGTTAAACAAACACGATATATGTAACTCTCTATTTTCATCTTTATAGTTTGTTAATTGAAGAAAAGATTATTACTTATGTGTGTTTGTTTGTTTAAATGTTTCACAAAAAAATGTAACTTATTTTAAGTTTTAGTGAAAATGAGTAGAAGTATTAAAAGAAGAAAGAGATAGCTCCATAAATAGATCAATAAATAAATTTTTGTTTGTAAAAAAATTGTCCACCTTGGCATCTTGTGAATTCACCAAGTGCTTATGTGGCAAGAAGTTATTTTTGAATAATAATAATAATAATAACTAGTTTTTTACCCGCCCGTTGGGCGGTGTATTTTGTTTGGTTGTTTTATAATTCGTTATAGTATGCTAATTGTTATTATTATTTATGTTTGCTAAGGTAATATACATGGAATTGTAAATCCCACTTACCTTATTTCAGGTATTATTTCATACTTTTATACCTTTTGTTTATTTATGAACATTTTAATTTTATTAACTGAGTTCTTTGTAGACGGTTCTTTATTGATTTAGATTTTTTTTTATCGAACTCGCCCTTTAAGATTATAAACATAAGAGATTATTCATTCTTTAGCACAGAATTGTGACAAAGAAGTTAAAAAACTTACGGCCACAAAAGAAGAAGTTAGAATAAGAAAATGTGCTTCAATTAATAATAATAAAAATAAGCGAAGAGCTTTTTATTTTATCTCTCTTCTCATATGTCGGTATATGATAATATAGAATATTCCGATCTAAATCCCATGAATATCGTGTATTATCACTTACACATACAATTTTGGAATAATGAGGAAACTCATTAGCATCCACGTCCATCAATCTTCCATGTACTTGTTTAATTACCTTGAAATGTTCTAGCAAAACCAACCACAAACAAAACTATCAACTGTCACTAACTTATTAAAGCAATATTTTCAGCAAATTAAACTGCATATAATTAAACACAATTTATATTTTGTAGAGAGCTACATATCTCCTGCAGAAAAGAATTGTGTTTTATTACCTAATAACAACATAGACAAATAATGAAAAGAGCAGTCTTCAATACAACTCAACTCATTTTATCATTCAGATTCCTCATTTGTGAACTGAATATATGCGTCAATCCAAATAGTAGTTTGTAAGAAAACAATTATGTCAAAATAAATCTTTAGTTAGAGATTCAATGCAGAAAAATTCACCTTAATGAAACAAACAAATGTCACCGCAAACATGTAGAAATTAAAAAATCATCGAAATAGACAACCAAGAAACCACCATTATCATTTTCTTTCTTCCTTGCGACCTTTATACAACCCAAATTATGTTCTCTTCTACTTATAACCCCTTTGTTACCTACTAATTACTAACCAGATCATCATTGTATAGCTAGCTAGTAGTAGCATGTCAATCATGAACATAAAATATAATAAACAATCATCACAACTCTACTTTCCATTTCAACATTCAAGAAATCGGGTTGCAATAGGCATTCAAGAAAAACGATCAATTATTCAACCAAAGGAGGTATGCCCTAAGTCCAACCAATTAACCCTTCTAATTATATTTTATATACATGAAAGTATATGGCGACCCTTCTCAGTAAAAAACAAAGAAGAAATATATTCACTCATCGAGAGTGGGAAAATTTACCATCCAGCAGTCGTAATTTGGAAGAAATTAAGAAAAGAATGGGAAAAATAGTATAACTCGGCCAGTCAACCGCAAACAATAACATATCGCTGAGAAAGTGAGACCAGTTGCCAGCTTCATATCAAGGAGGAAGAGGGAGCAGTCGACAACCCTCGGTTTGGTTCACCTCATCTTCACAATGATCATATTAACTTTTTTCGTCAATAGGCAAAAATATGTTACAACTGCTCAAAATTTTGTCATCTTATCGTTGTCTCGTGTAATTTCTGCCTCCTATTCTCATACAAAGAAAAAAAATCGTATGCATTACCATTTCCTTCTCTATAAATTATGAGAATACAAACATTAGAAATCTCAAAAAATTTAGCAACTAATAAGAGAGCTTTGTTTGTTTTTATGGTGGTTGACATACTTTATTGATTTCTTATTTTCAATGTTAGATTTTATTTCTAGAGAGACAATCAAAACGGGGAAAGGGATAGAAACAAATTAAAAGTTTGCATTAATAATTAATATGTTTTCATTTAATCGGAATGAATCAGAAGTTTTTAAAAAAATAACAATTATTGTTCTGTCAAGTTTATATTCAAACATTTTGCTATATAATTTATACTTGTTTTATTTGATAGGTATAAGTGAGTGTTTGAAAGCAAAAAAACATATAGTCATATCGTTCATTTCTCAAAATCGATTGATTGTCAAACGTTTATTTTCTCTTAGATCATCGTTTATATTTTGTATTGAAAAATATTAATATTTATGTGTGTGCTTGTTTTTTTCTTCATCAAAATGTAACTTATTATTAATTTTTAGTAAAAATGAGTAGAAAATTTACTTAATCAGATTTAATTAGTTTGGGTTAAACAAATACAATATATGTCACTCTCTGTTTCCATCTTTATAGTTTGTTTAATCGAATTTTTTTTATTACTTAGGTGTGTGTTTTTTGTTTAAATGTTTCCTAAAAATTTAACTTATTTTAATTTTAGTAAAAATGAGTAGAATTATTAAAAGAAGAGAGAGACAACTTCATAAATAGATCAATAAATAGTTTTTTGTTTGAAAAACAATTGTCCACCTTGGCAACTTGTGCATTCACCAAGTGCTTATGTGGCAAGAAGTTATTTTTGAATAGCCATAATATTTAGTATAGATATAGATATATATAGATAGATAGATATAGATAGATAGATAGATAGATAGATAGATATTAAGTATAGATAGATAAATTAGTATTATTAATATGGTTAGTAGTATTTTAGTAAAATTAGGATTATTATTAGGATTTTCTAATATTCTCTATAAATATGTACTTTTTCATTCTTTCATAAAAACCTTAATCTTCTATCCTCTAATTTCTCAATCTCTAGCCCTCTAAGGCCTCAGCCGATTCTCTATTCTATTATTCTTCTTTTTCCCCCAAATTCTCAATCTCAATCCATATTTCTATCTTCTAATCCCTAAATCCCCAATACTCTTCTACAATCCCTAAAATCCCAAATGTCAATCCAATTCGCGAGTCCGTTAGAAATTATGTTTCTAACATTTTCTTAAAGCATATTAGAGACCTCATAAAGCAAACCACAAGTTTCTTAAAGCATACCAGAAACCTCATCAACTTGGACCTATTTGTAAATTTTAAAATGTTTAGGTATTTAAATGTAATACATAAAAAAATTTAGGTACGAAAATGTAATATTTCATCCGTGTTTTTAAGACTTATATGTAGAAAGGATAATTTTAGGTACTGAAT
The DNA here is from genome assembly GCA_964030455.1 of Linum trigynum. Classification (NCBI taxonomy): domain Eukaryota; kingdom Viridiplantae; phylum Streptophyta; class Magnoliopsida; order Malpighiales; family Linaceae; genus Linum; species Linum trigynum. Next base: position 34,865,819 of record OZ034813.1, on the reverse strand, counting down.
CTTAACATATATTAAGTTTAGGTACCGTACCTTAAATTAATATGTAGGTTGTCAACCGGGTTTAGCCCGTTGTTCTGGTCGAGCAAGTGAGTTGAGGGTTAATGGTCTGACCGGTTTAGCCTGATTAACCCAGATATAAGTATATATATGAATTATATAAAATATCATCATATGAGTAATAACATATAACATTACACCAAAATAATATATCGTACATCATCCAACTTATAGTGAAAATTCACACATACTTATAAAACATCATTCAAATTTCAGTTTAGAATTCCAAAGATAGAGTTAGACGAAGAGGAAAAAAAAAAGAAGCGTGTTTTACATAAAGGTAAAAATAACAATATGTGACCTCCAACCCAATAATCATGCATCGAGTCAATCTGTGGGTGTGGTCCATTTTTCTTACCGTATCCGGATTACAATGGATGAACGTGTCGATCAGCGGGCTTTTCTTTTCTCCCCACGTCGAGAGCGGAGCCTCAGTCTTGGTCCTAACCAGCGGCGGATCTAGAACACTGGGCCGTATTTCATTAAAAAATTAGAACCGTAAAAAAATAATGACTATAGTTTTTTGTTTTGTTTAATACACTTGTATATCCAAAACTTTCACGATTGTGCCAATAATATCCAAATTTCTCGGAATACCACTTATATCCTTGTTTTAAAGTTGTTCTTTGCCAAATATATCCATTTCCCAATATATTATTGGTTAAATACACTTGTATATCCAAAAACACCGTTAAAGAATGTGAAGGAATTTGATATAAGTGGTATTTCGGGAAATTTGGATATTATTGGCACAAACGTGAAAGTTTTGGATATACAAGTGTATTTAACCTTTTTTTTACAATGTCAATTGTACACAACGGTATTTTAATTTAGCAAATGCATCAATAATGGAGTCCACATCCATACCAATAGTATACACTGTTTCAAATAAAATACTTGAGCAATCGGCGAGAAATTCATCGCTTATTTTATTGCGCAAATCAGTTTTCACATGTTTCATTGTTGAAAAGGTTCTCTCTGTAGTAGCTGTTGGAACTAGCAGCGTCAACACTAGACAAATCAATCAACTAATCAATTTGCATTGTGTGTCCATCCCTATATCCACTAGCTGCTCTAGTAAATTACTAAATTTTTAAGGAAACAAACCTCATATATCTTTTAGTCTTTTACGTTTTAGACTTTTAGGTTCATTGTTTTTTTATACGAATAATCTTTAGGGCTAAAATTTCTAGGCTAAATCTTGATTCTGAAATCATTTTTCTAATTATAACCAATCTTATTATAAAATAACACGGGGTCGAATGTCTAAAATCGAAAATTCATAAAGACTATACTAACACCGGATCTAGAGGAGGGCCGGGCCGGGACCTGGGGTGGCCACCCCCTGATCCGCCAGTGGTCCTAACTTGGAATGATGCTGGAGCTTTTGTGACTCGCCCAGAAGCTACAATTACTGGAACTGAAAGCTCCGAGAGGAACACAACTGCGAGGTAAGGATTCTACTACTGTTATTATTTAATCCGAGCCTGAGTTTTATGGATTGGGACTTTCTTCTCTACAGGTTAGCAAGTAGTAGCCACTAACCACTGTTTCCCAAAAAGCAGTACTTCTTCTAAATATCTTTTACATATAGTCTTATGATCGATGGTATGGATTTGGTTTCTAAATCTGCTGGTTTTATGTACTCTGTGGGACTCTTTTCCCCCAGTTGGGTCAGCTGGTTTTTGGGGCTCTGGTTTGACTTTCTTTTATGGGGTTTGATCCTGTACCAAGCTTTTCGTTGACCAAGGAAGACATTAATTATGCTTTTCCCTGGTTCCCACTTACGATGTTTTGCATTGTGAATGCAGAGTTCTTGCTGACAAGGAAAAATGGAGAACAAGTGTGCCATCAAGAAAGACATCACTGAAGTAACTCTAGTCCTTTTTCATTCTCAGTTTTAACCTTCCATTTTAAGATGATGCCTGCTTTCAACAAAAACTTTGATCTCTCATTATTCCTTTGGTAAAAACTCGGCAGTTGATTGGAAATACGCCGATGGTTTATCTCAATAACATAACCGAAGGTTGTGTAGCCCGAATAGCTGCTAAGCTTGAGTGCCTGGAGCCTGCCTTCAGTGTTAAAGACAGGTGAAGTTATAATTCATGCGGTCTGAATTCTGGAAATACCATTGGAATTGCTTTGAGACCAACCATCCGAGTTTGTGTCTTTTCCATTGGCATAAACAGAATTGCACATAGCATGATCAAAGATGCAGAAGAGAAGGGTTTGATCACACCCGGGAAGGTAGGTTGGCAAGCTGAAACTGTGTACTACCTTACAGAAAGTGTTTTTATCACCTGGGTTTGTACGGACAAGTTCTAAACGTTCTAATTCTGTTAATGTATGTACCAAAAAAGACCGTCCTCGTTGAGGTAACTAGTGGTAATACCGGCATTGCATTAGCAGCAGTGGCAGCAGCAAAAGGCTACAAAGTCATTGCTGTGATGCCAACGGTTAAAAGTATGGAGAGAAGAATCTTGATGCTAGCCCTTGGAGCAGAGTTGTGCCTCACCGATTCAGCAAAGGGCTTTCATGGCGTTATGGAGAAGGCAGAGGAGTTACTGAAGGTCACACCTAATAGCCATATGCTTGATCAATTTGTCAATGAATCTAATCCACAGGTACTTGTTCTTCATCCATTTGCATTTTTGTGTAATGTGCCAAGAGTGGAAGGAGTATACTATTTGATAGGGAAATATAGATTGGAAATACAGGCTTATTTAAGAAGTGTGTTTGTTCGAACTTCTTGGTGATACTTAATTAGAACCCAGTTTCAATGAATTAAACAAGGGTAATCTCATGAATTGGGTCCTGATTGTCTTTTGTGTTTTAGATTCATTATGAAACAACTGGCCCAGAGATATGGAGAGACTCAGGTGGGAAAGTTGATGTTCTAATTGCCGGTATAGGCACTGGCGGTACAGTCACGGGTGCTGGCAAATTCCTCAAGGAGAAAAATCCTGAGATTAAGGTCTTGTTTTTTCTCTTCCTGGCCACCCCCTCCTCTGGTCCTTTTTGTTGTACTCCTTTATTAGTTTTCTGATGAATCCCATCTGTCAAAACCTCAATTTGACAGGTTTATGGCATAGAACCAGCAGAAAGTGCTTTCTTGAATGGAGGAAAACCTGGTATAGTCAATTTGCTTTTGGAACTTATAAGGTTTTGCAGTAACATGTTTGATTGATGTTTGTCATTCTTGTCGGATCTTGTGGTTTAAGGTAAGCATCATATTGAAGGCCTTGGTGCTGGGATTGTGCCTGATGTTCTGGATGTACAGCTGCTTGACCAAGTCATCCCAGTAAGCCACCTGATAGTTGCATGAACTCCATCCTAGTCCTGCTAGTATAGAAATAGGGCTTAAAGAGGGGAAATGACTTGAAGAAACAAATGATTTTCAGGTGTCGAGTGAGGATGCCATTGAAACTGCCAAGTTAATTGCTCTTAAGGAGGGTTTGCTGGTAAATTTTCAAAAGCAAAAACCAGTCCTCCAATCTTTAACAGTTTGTTTACACATAGCTGTAGTTTTAAGTAGGACGAGATGAAACTTTTATGTAAAAGGCGAAACAATGACCTTCCTTTCTTTTGCTTCAACAATAGGTTGGAATCTCTTCAGGTGCCGTTACTGCTGCAGCTCTGAACCTCGCCAAGATGTCTGAAAATGCTGGAAAGCTCATTGTGGTAAATGCTTTTATTGTAACTATAGCCTCGCCTTGAATTGCTTACTCTAAAAGTTAGCAATCTTTCATTTTTACTGTTACCTTTCACAAATTTTGTTTACTGGTAAATTCCACCCTCCACCATCTTCAGACCCTTCTACTTTTGGATGCACGCAGGTCATCTTCGCTAGCGCAGGGGAACGGTACTTGTCCACCAAGCTATTTGATTCTGTAAGGCGCAAGGCAGAGAGCATGACCTTCCATTGAGCAAAAGAAGAACACGAACACATACAGTTCCTTACAAGGAAACATAAATTTTAAATTTTTACTCCTGGAACTTCTATCGTTAATACACAAGCCAACAACTTTCATTGAGGGATTGGATTAAAGGGCCTGATTATGAAGTATCTAAACATCATTGGCCCCTTGCAAGTTTCTGTGAGGCTGGCCTTGCCCAACATCTAAACATCATCTGGCCCATAATTTAAGGCCCATAAACCTTTTGACTAAATTGGATAGGGGCTGCGCGGACGCAAGCCCTTGCTGCCACAAATTATGACGTAGGCTCTCCTTCTATGAGGGGACCTTAGCCCAGCACCCTTCCTATATGTGCAATGGAAGTCACTGGCCTAGACCACAAGCCTTATTGATCGCCCGTTGATCCCGTCCAGGTAAGTATGTTGAACTGTTGCACTCAGCTTCCCTTTTATAATATTTTCCCTTCTCAAATTCACTCATCCTCCTGTGTGGTATATTCGATTAACCCGTTGTTTTTTTAACCTAATCCACATCAGCCACTGATTAAATGTTTGTGGCTTGACCCATGGTTGGCTGCTTGTGGGGATATAGGAGTAGGATTGGCTGGCTGGGTCTTCTTCATTTAAGGCCATTTTTTGTTATTCAAATGGATGCATGACAAAATTGGGACCCATTTGAACATGGAATCTTTGTGCACAATGAATAATGTCACAATCACAGAAAGCAGCCAAAAGAAAGTCTACAGCCTGATGACCTTAATATCATGGGATTAGTTGTTTGGGGGGTATCCAGTCAGGTTATCACTTGTCAGTTAAAAAAACTCACCTGTTTTGTCCCTTAGGGGTCGTTTGCTTGTTGGATTTGAAAAATGAGGGTTTTGGCTCAAAAAAACCTTTGGATTTATGAGGGATTTGTACCATCATGGATTTGAAGAGTCTATTGTTTGCATGATAGATTTGATGATATAATTATGATGGATTTGCTATAAATATAACTAGCCATCAAGGATTTACAAATCCCACCCCAATATGTGGAATTTACAAGTCCGTGGGGTCCACGGATTTGGATCCAAAAAAGGGAATAAATCCGTGAACCCCACGGATTTAACACCTGACAACAAACAATGGACTTGGCTAAAATCCATCATGCTTGGGATTTGAGTCCCAAATCCATGACCCAAATCCATCAAGCAAACGACTCCTTAGTTTCTTCTTCCTTTTCCTTCATCGAAGTAAGAAATACTCTTGCTTTGTTGGCCTCAATAAGAGTCTCCAGGTTTGCAGCTCTTACTGTTCCTTCTTTGGGTCTTTTGGTAAAGAAAATCTCCTTTTTTTTTTTTTTTTTATATTTCTCCCCTTCCATCCAATTTGTGGGCAAGATTATGGAACTTATATTGGGTTGGTTTTAACCGGTATGATTGCTCAGAAGCTTATTAAGCAAACTGGTATGTAATCTCCAAGTAGAAAGATTGCAGCTTTCTTTACTGTGGCAATTGTCTTATATGTGGGTGTTGCAGGTTCTTTAGTGAGAGTCAATGGCGCAGAGCTATATGATTAAAAGTGATGTTAGTGAAGTAAGTTATGCTATTTCTGACTGCATTACCTCAATTACCTTAAGTTTATTGCTGGATTGACCCCTAGAAAACAAAAATTCAAAGTAACATTGAGTTAATTGCTCAAAATCTACTTCTGCAGTTAATAGGCAACACTCCAATGGTATACTTGAACAAGATTGTGGATGGTTGTGGAGCACGAATTGTGGCGAAGCTTGAAAACATGGAACCTTGCTCTAGTGTTAAAGATAGGCATGCTATTTTACACGCTACAAGTTGTTTTATTCAAAATTTTATTTCCCCCCTAAGTTTCTTGTTGTTAGAGTCAAGTCCTGAATTTTCCATTTCAAGTTTACCCAGGATTGCATATAGTATGATCAAAGATGCTGAAGATAAAGGCCTCATAACCCCACGGAAGGTTAGTTTAGTTTTAACAGGAGTAATAGTTGTAGTTGTTTTTTGTTGTTGTTGTTTTTGTTCATAGCTGAATAATCCTCCTCTTTAGTTTGACAATGAGTTTTCTCTTCTTTTTTCCGGGCTCAAGTCGGTGTTGATTGAGCCTACTAGTGGAAACACTGGCATTGGTCTGGCATCCATAGCTGCAGCAAAAGGTTACAGAGTTATTCTTGTCATGCCATCTTCAATGAGCATTGAGAGAAGGATTGTCCTTTTGGCCCTTGGAGCCGAGGTTGTCCTAACAAATCCAGCCAAGGGATTCAATGGGGCATTGGAAAAGTGTGAGGAGCTAGTAAGCAACACACCAAATGGTTACATGCTCAAGCAATTTGAGAATTCTGCAAATCCACTGGTAACCATTTGAAACAAAATTCTTTCGATATGTTCTGCCAATTCAGAAGTTGTTATTGTTACTTGTCAGCTGGATGATTCTGATGGAAACGAGTCAAAAGGAGAAGAATATACTAGAAAAAACAAGCAATTACACATGACACCTAATCCACTTGTTTTAGCAAGTGTGCCGACATCTACTAGGGATTACTATGTTCTTATTGTGGTTCTTTATAGAGTAATTATGACCACACAAAAACCTATATTGAAAAGCATTCATATGCCAAATATGAACTCCTTGCACAATCCTTCGGGTCTAAAGAATGCCTCATTTGCTGAGATTCTGACATGTAACCCGTTCTTCTGGTTATGAGTCGGTTCTAACAAGTGTTTCACTTCTTTCATGCCAATGGTGTTAGATTCATTATGAAACTACTGGACCAGAGATCTGGAGGGACTCAGGAGGTAAAGTTGATGCGCTGGTTTCTGGCATAGGGACTGGTGGGACTGTGACTGGAACTGGCCAGTTTCTTAAGGAGCAAAACCCAGAAATCAAGGTATGGTTTCCTTGTTTGTGTCATGCCAGGCAAAGAAGAGCGAGCAACTAAAACTGTCTGCAATATGTTTTCCCTTGCCGTTTGTAATCTAGGTATATGGCGTAGAGCCATTTGAAAGTTCTGTCTTGAATGGAGGAAAGGCTGGTGAGCTATGAAACTACTCATTTGAAAACATTAAATGCAAATGCCAAAATGTATAATCTTCTCATAACTCTTGTACCTGACCCGCTTTGCTTGGCCATGCACAAATGTCAAAAGCTCAGCATTTGATCCAAGGAATTGGTGCTGGGATCATCCCTCCTGTACTGAATCAGGACTTACTTGATGAAGTTGTTATGGTAAGTCACAGTGGAAAGAACGAAGTGATTTTGGATTTTTCCTTTTTGATGGTCTCTTTTATTGTTTCAGGTATCAAGTGAAGAAGCCATTGAAACAGCCAAACTTCTGGCTTTGAAAGAAGGGTTGTTGGTTGGGATATCATCAGGCGCCGCAGCTGCTGCTGCTATCAAACTAGGGAAGAGGCCTGAAAACAAGGACAAACTCATTATTGTGAGTTCCTCTCACGGAAGCTGTTTGTTCTGTGAAGATAATTTTTGAACCTTGCAACGCAAGTTTTCATTTTACTTTTCTTTTGCTTGATTTCTGGTACAGGCGATCTTCCCCAGTGCAGGAGAGCGATACCTGTCTACTGCACTCTTTGACTCCGTTAGGAGTGAGGCAGTAAAGATGACAATACATGACTGAAATGTGCTGCTTGGAGTTTGGAAGAAGTTTTATCTCGTGTTTCTTTAGTATTTTTTTCATCTCGTTTGGACTTGGAAAGCCAGAAGGCAAAGGAATGCAAAAAAATTCATTAAGATATGAACTTTCATTGAGGAATCCGGATTTGTTCTTTGAATTTCTACATATTTACATCTACACATAACTAGCTTTGTCCCCGGCCAATGGCCGTGCAGTTTCTTTTTATCATTTATATTGGGATGTTCAAATATTTTCTATCTGGTAAGTTTCTTTTGATATGTTTAACTACCTTAAAAGTATGTTAGTTTCACATGTTTCTTAAATAAAATGTTCAAATTCTTAATCGACTGACTAATATGATTCTTGGATCTTGGTTCATTTGTCAATTCATAGGTGATTATGCCCTTTATAAAAAATTTCGAACATTTAGCATAATCACTTACAATGATTTAATTCTCAAATCATTAACTCATGCCATGCGGATTTATTATGTTTATAACAAAAATTTTGAGCATTTAGCATAATCACTTACAATGATTCAATTTTCAAAGCGTTAAGTCATGTCATGGGAATTTATGACATCTTTATAATCCTTCAACAAATTTTATATTCTTAGGCACGCATATTCTTAGTACCATAATATTTGTATGAATAGCATACTGTAATTTTTAACACTAATTAAACTTAAATCACGTTTGAATCACTCAACTTTTGTTATTTTAGTCACATCTTAAACTACCACCCATATAGGCAAAATACTGAAATAGGCATATTTACGATGCAAAAAAATCTGTTTGAAATAAAAGTAAATAAAACCATAATTGGCTTTGAACCCCCTAGCTTTGATAAGGAAAGGGATGGATGGTAGAAGATAGGATATTGTAGTGGTTTTATAGGGATGAGTTTTATAGTATATCCCTTCCCAAAAATAATAGTTAGGATTGACGTGGTGAGACACAAATTATTAGTTTGAGAATAAAACAATAACACGATTATATGGACCAATTATGCATTTTTTTCATGACCATACCTTAATATTTTATAACAGGCCACAATTACTGGTAATTATTAAGTTGAATTGTTTTTCTGTTTTTAAAGGATAATTACTAGGTTATGCATGATGATTTCTAGTAAAAAAAAGTTTTCTAGCCATTCGTAGAAATAAACAGGATGTTTATCCGGGGAAAAAGGACAAAAAAAAAATAGAGTTGACGTGGACACATGACATTTGAGAAAATTTGAAATGGAGAAGGGCTTATTGAGAAATCCTATAATATATTTTATGGATAAAGTAGTTTAGGCATGAACTAACTTTTTATTCACTCAATTGGTTGAATGAGTTTTGTTTTTATCATTTATTATAATTAGTTTTATCACAAATTTGGGTATGTTTGAAATATTTTACATGTGATTTAGAAGTATACTTACTATTGGTGGCATTAGTGGTAGTTGGTAATTGTGAACATCGATCGACTCGGTATGCACATGATCAAATTGAGATGAGACCAACTTGAATTCCGTATAAAATTGGATTTAATCGAGATTGAATCAAGGTAAATGTGGTAGTCGAGTCGTGGAGACCTATTTATCTCAATGCATATATATAGTTGTGTGATTTATTTATTTTTCATTTTTTTTAAGAAATATTTACACATTTTTAAAAAATGTAATACTTAAGTCCCACAACTTTAGGGACATGGCGCTCTTTCTTTAGAACACAAAAATGCAAACTTAGAAGAATTGGGAAAACATTCATTCGTGAATTATTATCTTTTGAATGGCTAACTATGCAGAGAAATTTGTAAAATAACGAATGCAGTCGAACAAAAACTACCGGTTGTTTCACTTTCACCAGCAAAAGGCATGCATATGGTGGGCGAGGTGAAAAAAGAAAATTATTTGATAGCAACACAAGCCTCTACAGGGTTCAAATTAACAAAACCAATCAACTACAATTTTGTAAAATCTGAGCTCCTTACAGGCGTTGTGAACTCAACTAGATTGAGAAATCAGGACTAGATTGGAAGATCTAAATTCGATGAGACTATTGAGGTGGCCACTCATCTTTAGATTGTTTGGACTTGTACCATAATTTTTGTATTAAAATATTGGAATTTCGGAGACAATAGACTTTTTTAAAAGAAAAGAGTGAAGGATTGATGACTCGCCATGACACAACACCAAACTGCGACCAAGTGTAATCGCAGAATGTAAATGCAGTATAGTGAGATCAAGTAATAAAAGTCAACCCGGAGTCTAGATGTACTGCCTACTTTGTGATTATCTATTATCTAGTGGGGAAAGTTGAGTGATAATGAGTTTAAACTAAAGCAGAAAGAAAACAGTAAATTGTTCGGTTTCTAAAGCAAGAGAAGAGTTACTCGGGAATGAGTCCCCCTAGCTCCTTAATTAGATTCAAGTTGTAATTCCTTTTGGTTGATTCACTATTCATTAAACTGCGGAAGATCCGAAAGTAGCTTGGAATCTCTTAAACTGACCAAGCCCCCTTAGACAGACTATCCGGCAAATCACACATAACTCCACTACTGGAAACACATTCCAGTATAAAGCAGTGAATTGACTGACTCTCGTACAATGAATTCACTCCTATCGATTGAAGAGACTCTAACAATCTGATCAGATTCTATCTATCACAGGTTGAAGCATAAATCAAGAGAAGTTGACCAGGATTCAATTGACTCAATAAACACCCTTCAATCGATTAAAACCAATCAGTATATCATTCCAAAAGTCATTACAAGCAAGATCCTTAACCCATGGAACTAGGGTTCTTCATACCCAAGTGAGAGAAAGGTCTACTTCATAGAGAGAGAGAGAGAGAGAGAGAGAGAGAGAGAGAGAGAGGAAAACAGAAATCAAAGCAGTCATACTTAGTGCTGGGAAAATATATCACCCAGCGGTTCTTGCTCGTGTTCTGCTCCTGAGACGAAAACACTCTCGCACTAAAAAGCACAGGCGCACCCCGGGTGAAACACGGTCGTTCCTAGGTAGGGGACGACCGTGTTCTGCTCCAGCTTCGCCGAATGACCTGCAAATGACCCGAAACTCGCTCCCAAACCTTTATTAAACAACTAGGACCTGAAATATAACAAAAGAGGACAATCTAACGTAAAATAGGTCAAGGAATCCCCACTACCCTTCGCCCCTTCATCACAGGTGAAGTTTTTTCTTCCTGCCTTTCATGCTCAACCATGAATCACTTCCTTCCCTGAGACTGAAAATCATCCCCCGCTCCCCAGTTATATCAGATTCAATGGTGGATCTCTTCCGGAGATCATCAAATGACATGAGCACTTCCCTGACCTGCAACTTGTCTAGAAACCCAGACAAAAGGTTGGTACCCTACCTTTTCCTTTTGAACTATGCAAGGAACGTAGAATATCCAATTTCTTTCATTTAATTGGTCTTGGTTGTTTGTCTTTTCCTCCTTGTACTTGTGTGCTTAACGTGGAATCGAGTTGGATTTAGTTTACCCTGACTCTTACAAAAGGATTTCCCTTTTTCACCTTATAAAACAGGTATCATAACTCAATACAAAAGGATTTGGACGGTGGATCATAGCTCGATTCGGAAGGATTGGACGGTGGATTGTATATTTTGACGAAGTATAAAATAACGAAGGTCTTGCTTTGGTTTACCCTCTTCAAAGATTTGGATATTTTAAGTAAGAACCTATACACAGTGACTTGTGAGCATAGCATTTGTAACTTTCATATATTCTTAGTCTATTGTTTTATGTATAGAGCTAGCTATTAATTTGAGCAAAGATTGTAAAGATTAGTAGTACTCTCTGTAATGTATAATTATGAACTTGATTGTATGTATATTATTAGTTTATTATGAAAAGACTTCAATTGTATTTTTGTTTGCAACACCAGGTAATTATTTATTTACAGCAAATAAAACAAACTTAAAGCAAATATTCCTAAAAAAAAATTAGGAAACTTCATAGTTTTAGCGACAGTTGAGTTCGTCGCTAATCTTTCTGCGACGAAATATAATCATCGCCAGAAGGCTTTCTTGTGTGATGGCAGAGTTTTTTTTGCGACAAATCATTTCGACGCAAAAAGGTTTGCGATGACCTTACATCGTCGCGAAAGAATGTATTTGGCGACGTAAGTTATCGTTGCAAAACCATAAGCCTTCAGCGACGAACTTCACCTTTGGCGACGACTACTTGATTTTCGTCGCAAAAAGCCTAGGGCGACGCGATATACGCGACGAAAGACAATCACCTATGGCGAAGAACGAATTTGTCGCATTATCCTTTTGGCGACGAGCTTCTTGCGACAAAAATTTTCGTTGCAGAAAGTCCTATTTGGTGTAGTGCTCATTGTCCAGAATTTTAAACAATTCTGCGTTTGGAAGGGATCCATAAAACGTGGGATTCTGCTCATGAGTGATTTTGGAAACCCAAGTGATTTTGGAAACCCACAAGTGTAGGATTTCAAAATAGCTGATGGGGTCAGCTATTTTGAAATCCCTCGCTATTTTTTTATCTGTTCCAAACTTATCCTTCTATCCTTTACCACTTCGTTCTTCTTCACCTATACTTACCAGCGGCCCAACCTCACCGTCGTTGCCCTCTCTCCCCAAAATTGACCAATCCATAGCTGAAGGAGGAGTTCAGGCGATGACTTCTCGACAACCGCCGACTACGACACCAACATTGACAGAGCCACAAACGAAGACTCCCCGTGTCAATTCCAGATCTAGGGTTCTGAATCTCAAATTTGCAGGTATGGTGGATTCGTTTTTTTTTTGGGGGGGGGGGGGGGGGTGATACAGTAGGAGAGAGGCTTTGATTTTGTGGTTCTCTGAAGAAAGAAGAAGAGATAGTATCCCTTCCGATTTCCCATCAGAACTCAACAACAGAATCCGTTGACAGTCGCCCTTATTCAAGTTCTGGGTTCATTCCAGATTTTCTTGCACCAGTTGAAAGGAGCCGTCGTCGCCACAGTCGCTTGCATAATTTATTTGGCAGTTGAAAAACTAACGGAAGAAGAAATAATTAAACTTGTGCTGTTTCGCTGGTCGTTTCTGGGTTTCTTCAATGAAGGCGAAGAAGAAAGAAATAGGCAAAAGTGTCGTTTTTGCCTTTTTAATTGAAAACATGCATAAATTACCAAACGCATGATTCGGCCCAAATCCGAGAAGTGAAATATCTGGGTTTCTGAATGCGGGTTTTCAGGCCCAAATGCCTTATTAAACAATCCTTGATCCAAACAACCCATTATTTTTTGGAACAAGAACCGTACGGGGAATAGGAATACTTTCTCGTACACCAACAACACTAGCTAATCCAATATATTAACGACGACAATGGGCTACCTGATCATAATTAATTGGCATGCTTAATTATTATTCCGAAACACGTACACACCCCGACGTCATGGGTAGACCTCGATGAGAGCTCTGGCCCCGAGAATGGGATTGATGTGGTAGCTGGTGAATCCGGCTTGAAAGAAGAGCTTGGCCAGTTCCTCCTCGTCCCTCTCCTTCCCCGTCACGGAGATCATCATTCCCATGTCGAATCCGTACTGCACGCCCACCGATTTCTCGTCCAGGCTCTGGTTCCCCACCACCATCTCGATAACCATCACCTTCCCCAACTTCCCCTTGCTACTCACCGCCGCCTTCGCTTTCTCCAGAATCCTCACGCACTCCTCGTCGCTCCAGTCGTGCAGAACCCACTTGAGAATGACGGCGTCGGCCTCGGGGACGTGCACGAACATGTCACCCGCCACGTACTTCAAGTTGCCGCTGCCTTCCAATCCGGAGACGACATGTGGCAGGTCGAGCACGGTGCAATCCACGTGGGGAAACGCAGCGGCGATGGCCTTGGCGAGGTAGCCGGTCCCACCGCCCACGTCGACGAGGGACCCCACGCCTTGGAAGGCGTCCCTGCCGTCCTTCACCACCAGCTCCGCGATCAGCCGGCTGTCCCCGCCCATGGCTTCGTTGAACAAGCCGGCGAACTCCGGCTCGGCCGCCATAAACTCCCAGGCCTCCTTGCCGCCGTGGGCCTCCGAAAACGGCGTCGTGCCCTCCCGCTCGCTCTTCAGCCACGTGGCCATCGATTGGTATGGGCCCATCAGGAGCGGAGCCATGACCATCCGGAGGTATGCGCCGGCCTTGTACGGGTTGTCCCGCGTCAGGAGCCGGCCGGCGGTCGTCAGAGAGTATCGAGTGACTTCCTGATGATGATGATCATCATTTGCTTCGTGACCCCGTGGCGGTTTGTGGAGGGAGAGGTAGCCGGAGTTGACGATGACGCGGAGCAGGCGGTGGAAGTGCTGGGCTTTGGGCTGGGGGATGCCCAATGCGGAGGTGAGCTCCGGGAGGGAGATGGGGACGCCGTGGGCCTGGACGGCATCCGGCAGGCCCAGCTCGACGGCGGCTTTGACTGTCATGGAGGTGATGAAGTTGTAGGCGTGGTGCCATACTTGGATCTGGGCTTCCAGAAGCTCTCTCGTGCTTTCTTCGCCATTTTTGCCTACCAACTCCATGATTGAGAGGTGAGTGTCTAGCTAGAGATTAATTAATGATGAGAGAAGTTTTGGGTCCTGGGAATTAAATGTCTTTCCTTATGTAGGGTTTTGGGCTGCATGCAAGCTTTGGTTGGTGGGATAGAAAGAGATAATAATGAGATATATCTTTTTTTTAAACAAGATCTTTTGGTAGGTGAGAGGATCGATAATAGTGGAATGGTGGTTGTCATTCCAATAATTGACAATATAAAAAGGAAGAATAATTAGAAAGAGAGTGAGCGGAGTATGGATTGGAGCGTGATTGAGAAAGAGAGTGGCCCCTGCTCTGCTCTGCTCACCTGCGCCCTGCCCACATGTCTTGTCACTGTACAGAGCGCGCACTTTTTTGGAACTTTCAAGTGCTCTGCACATGAGCAACGTTGTGATCAAATCGATTTATATTTTTTATCTTGTATGATACGGTTGATGGTATAATTAGTTTATGTGAGTTAATATTGGTTTTGGCAAAACATGTGTAGAGAAAAGTAAGAAATCATTAACACTTAAATGGAGGCAACGTATTCGAATGCAAATATGTTCAAATTTACATCCATATTTAAATAAAATAAAATATTTCATGGAGTATGAAAAATCATGTTTACAACTTTTTTTTTGGTCTATGATGACGTATAGTTTGTGTTACGGTAGACAATAGTTGTCTATTTCTTCACCACATTCCTCTTGTGACTGAAATTCTTTGTCACAAAGTCATGTTGCAATAGCCCCATCGTAATAGATCTATTGTGACAAACATGTTAGGTTTCATCACAATAGTGGTTTATCGTATTGTGGCGAGCATAATTTGTGATAACAAGGTGATATTGTTGTGACCACACTCTACCATTTTTTTCACAATAGACATTATTTACGGATACCTAGCTATTGTGATGAACCCGTAGGTTGTGACGCGATATTGATTGTCACATGGTTTATCATATTTTTATTTTTTGCCACATTTTTAACCAGTATTATGACAAATAATATTTCTCACGATTTGCGATATTTTTGCTGTGACGAATATTTTGTCCACATTTTGTAATTTTAATTCACGTTCTATGAAACAAATATTGTGACAAAAATAGTTTGTCATTTTCATTCATGATTAGTACATCAACAATTAGCAGTTCATCTTGTGCATGAACAGGTTGGTTTGAGATCTGAACTTGAAACAAGCATGTAGAAACAACATCAATTAACACAACACTCCTAAAACCTATAATTTTTGGGTCTACAATTAATTCACCATCCAATATGTCAAGTGAAACATATAATACCTGTTGTAGTTGTTTTGTCCATTCATTTTGGCAACCAACTCGAGCAGAGCAGAGTAGCTTCAAGTCGGTGGTGTGATGTTTGCATCTCTTCAAAACTTAAGAGTCCTAATTTTGCAGTTTGGTCTGTTGAATTTCAATTTGCTCCTCAAACTGCTGGCTCTACCTTTCAGAATTCTCTCTTTAAACTGGCCTTTACGCCCTTTCAGCTTGTAATTCTTTCTCCAGCTGAAGCTCTCTAGTAGAGCGCCTTGATTAATTTCTAGTTAGCCTTGGCTTGTTTGTTCAGCATCTTCTCAACTAATCCTTCTCAGCATGAGTGCTCAAGACAGGCATATTGACACGAAAGCAATCACTAACTGAGATGCATACATAATCTTTCTCGACCTCTCGATGAACCCAACTTCCATCAACGTCTCTTATGTGTTTCAAAAATGATTTTAAAACGAAGGAAATATCATATGGTATGAAGTTGGTAACAACGAACTCGTTCCATCTTTGCAAAAAAAAATTGAAATATTAGTTAGAACAAAGAAGATAAGAGACAATTAAGAAAACTAGGGAAAATAAAATACATTTAATTCACAACTCTTAGACATGGATTTTCTGGACCCAATTAAATCCGAATATCATAACTCTCATAATTGTTGAAAATTTTATTTTAAAATGGGAATTGTTTGGTAACTGCGACAATTAGCACTTAATGAAAATATAATTTCTATTTTTTTTTATCAAATAAAATGTTTACGATTAATTAAATTAATCAAATTGGCTCGGAAAATGTAGAAAATATATTGGAAAGAGTATTGGATAATGTAGGAAATAAATTCTCTCAAATGAAAATATAGAATTTTTCTAATTATGAGAAATTTGATATTTCTAAAATTTTAAAATTATAAATTTTTTAAATTAAAGTTCACGCTACAAATAGTAGCAAATAAACATAACTTTATATTTAATCCATGAATGGAGTGAAATAGATGAGTCACAGATAAAACAACCATGGAAGATCAGTCATATAAAATTATGCTCAACAAGTTCATAAAAATGAGTGACTCACATACATGATATGCGTGGATTACAAAGAATCCAAATCTTTTCCCCATTATTAATTTTGTTTATGGGGTTGAAATATGATATTATATATCCTCATGGAATGCGTGGTTCCAAGGACAAAGAGTGTGGGCTCGGCACACACATAATTAAAATATTTTTTTCACATGAATAAAGTGATGGGGTTTCAACTTATATAAAAACAAAATTGAAATTTAGTCTTAACAGAAAAGTGAAAGTAAGTGGTCTAGATTCTAGAAGTTGTGTTTCAATGCCTATCGCTTTTTTTATCTTTAAAGTGATTCACTAACATACTGTTTGTTATAAATGAATTTCATAAGTTTTGAAGATTCATTCTGAAATGAAACATTTTTGTGTTTGGTATTTGAAAAAATTCATTTCCAATTCTAAATTTTAAATTCTATGAAATTGGAACTAGTTATAGCAATTCGGAAGAATTGAGATGTAATTTCCAAATGAATTCCACAAGTATTTACTAATTATAATAGAATGACATAATTATCCTATTTTATTAACTAAATCACTTATACATATACATACCAAACACAAGAATTCATTTGACAATGAATTCTACATGGCAATTCGTTTTATTTGAATATGACGTACCAAACACAAGATTTCATTTGACAATGAATTCTACACGGTAATTCATTTACATTGAAATGAATTCTCGATTCATTTGGTACCAAACAACCTGTAAGTAAGCAAATGGAACAATGCGAGTGGAAACATCCATACATATTCTACCCCAGGAGCAAAGAAAACATTTCCAAAAGGCCCAAACAAGTAGCCATACATGGACAAAAAATTACAAGTCAAAAGCCCAATCATACGATAAAGATTTCCAAACCTTAATTGTCAAACACACCACCCATGTTAAACATCCATCGCCACTGATGCTACAAGCATAACCGTTTCCCAACAACCACATGTATGGATGAGGATCCAACCCAAACACCAAGATGGAAAAGATGGAGTCATCCAACCCAGATGAAGGACTTGTGAAAGCTGATCGTGTGTAGTATGTGTATGCAAATTTACCTAGTTTGAAAACCAAGATCATATTACTTAGGTGGTGAGAAACGAGTTCTATGTGATTTAAAACGAGAATGTGGAGGTTAAGGTTCCTCCGTGGTTGAAGTTCCCAATGATTTTACAAAGCGAACGAAGAACAAAAAAACAGTGCAAGAAACTAAAAATATTCTACTAGTAGGTAAAGGAAACATGAGGCATTGCATAGGCAAGCTCTCCCTAGAGTTCATTTGACTCGTAAACCTTGATCCTATCAGCATATAAACTATTTGAACCATGGTAGGTTCATTCCTAACATGTGTCGTGGCATTTACCACGACTAATAGGCAACAATATGGACCCTACAAATATCTCCTTTGAGGAATTTGATGTAGTTTGATCAATTGAGGATTGAGGGACCCATGTGTCTAGTTTCATCCACCCACGAAGTCGGATTTTAGAATATATCATTTTAAAATAGTTATCACCTTATGTACGCAATTGAATCAATAACAAACCAAGCAAATAAATCAAACAGAAAAGATAGATGAAATCAAACTCATAAGTACAAAAACCAAGAGTTACATAGTTAAAGAACCTCTAGGGTTCGCCAACCTGGGAACATTAGTTAAAATGAGATTCTCATATCACCCTATGAATCGACGGTCAGAACCAAGAATTAGTGGCTACACAGTAGTTTCTAGCGCCATTTCGACCTCTAAGTTCGACTTTGCTCTAAAATAGGAGAGTCACTATCGGCAGAGTAACAACCTTCTAGTGCCTTCTATCATGGGCTACTGAACTTCTACCTCCTAGGAGTCTATTTATAAGACAGACATCAGGTTTTCTGGGAAGAAACGTAGGCCTAAAACAAGTGTGTCGAGTTCCTACGGGTCTATTTCAGCTTAGCCACCACGTTGTCCATAGTTATTGAGATTTCGTGCTCGATTTAGAGTCTGTGGGGAAGAGGTAAAATTCAGAGTCTGTGGGGAAGAGGTAAAATTCAATGTATACCATGCAAGTAAGTACCCTAATGACTCAAGTGATGTGTTTGCTGTGGATGTCATAGAATCATGCACTAATGCTGTCTTGAACAATGATTATGATGCTGATTCTGAGTTTGATGATTCTGATAATGAACTTGATGAGCTAATCGTGTCAAAGAGGGCACAAATGCTCGAGGCATTGCCTATGCAGGTGGAAGGTGATGAAAAGGCTAAGTTTCCAGAGAAAATGGTTCCATCTCGGATCCAGCCTCCGACTTTACCTGTGACTAGTCACCTTAAGTATGCATATCTGGGGGGAAAACTCCACTTTACCTGTGATTGTTTCTGCTACACTGACTGATTCGCAGGAACATGAGCTCTTGAAGGTCTTACGCCAGCACATACAGGCTTTAGGTTAGACTATTGCCGACATCAAAGGCATTAGTCCAGCATTTTGTATGCATAAGATCCTTCTAGAGAAGGAGTCCAAGCCCTCCGTCCAGGCACAACGGAGACTAAACCCGCACATGAAAGAAGTGGTGCATAAGGAGGTAATGAAACAATTGGATGCAGGTATTATTTACCCTATCTCTGATAGTACTTGGGTTAGTCCCGTGCATGTGGTCCCTAAAAAGGGAGGAATGACAGTAGTGAGAAACGATAAGGATGAGATGATATCTACCCGAACTGTTACGGGCTGGAGAGTATGTATAGATTAAAGGAAGCTGAATGAGGCGACCCGAAAGGATCACTTCCCTCTTCATTTTATTGATCAAATGCTCGAACGGTTGGCGGGTCATTCTCACTACTGCTTCCTAGATGGTTACTCCGGTTATTTTCAGATCCCAGTAGCACCGGAGGATCAAGAGAAAACTGCTTTTACATGTCCTTTTGGTGTTTTTGCATATCGTAGAATGCCTTTTGGATTATGTAATGCACCAGCAACCTTTCAGCGGTGCATGACTGCCATATTCTCTGACATGTTAGAATCGAGTCTTGAAGATTTCATGGATGACTTCTCGACTTTTGGTACTAGCTTTGAACATTGCTTGGCTAACCTGTCTAGAGTTTTGCAGAGATGTGAAGAGACTAATCTAGTCTTGAACTGGGAAAAATGTCACTTCATGGTGACAGAAGGTATAGTGCTTGGTC
This sequence comes from Linum trigynum, assembly GCA_964030455.1. NCBI lineage: Eukaryota > Viridiplantae > Streptophyta > Magnoliopsida > Malpighiales > Linaceae > Linum > Linum trigynum. The sequence continues at coordinate 34,846,164 of OZ034813.1, read as the reverse complement.
ATCGAATTTCGGCGAGGGGGATAGAAGTTGATAAAGCTAAGATTGAAATCATAGAAAAACTTCCCCCTCCCAGCACAATAAAAGGAATTAGAAGTTTTTTAGGTCATTCCGGTTTTTACCGGAGATTTATTAAAGACTTCTCAAAGATCACCAAGCCTTTATGTGATTTGTTGGCCAAAGATACTGTGTGTAACTTCTCTGATGAGTGTTTGCAGGCCTTCAATCGACTTAAGAAGGAGTTAACCTCTGCCCCCATTATCACTGCACCCGACTGGACTTTACCATTTGAAGTTATGTGCGATGCTAGCGACTATGCAGTCGGGGCAGTTTTGGGGCAGAGGAAGGAAGGTAAGTTGCATGCGGTGCACTATGCAAGTAAGCTTCTTAATGATGCACAATTGAACTATTCCACTACTGAGAAAGAACTGCTTGCTGTGGTGTTTTCTTTTGATAAATTTCGATCTTATTTGATGGGATCGAAAACTGTTGTGTACACTGACCATGCAGCTATAAGGCACCTTCTTTCAAAGAAGGAGGCCAAGCCGAGATTGCTTCGTTGGGTTCTTCTTTTGCAGGAATTCGACGTTGAAATTCGGGACAAGAAAGGTTCGGCTAATCTGGTAGCCGATCACCTTTCTAGACTTGAGCTTGAGGCCATTCCTAAGGACAAGGTTGAGATCAATGAGTCTTTTCCATACGAGCAGCTTTATGCTCTCCTTGTCCAACAAGCTCCCTGGTATGCAGATCTTGCGAACTATCTCGCCACAGGTAAGCTCCCTGATTTGTCTTATCAACAGCGCAAGAAGTTGATTACTATTGCCAAGAATTATATATGGGAAAACCCCTTCCTGTACAAGCATTGTGCTGATACCATGGTAAGACGATGTGTTCCTGAATGTGAAGTAAAGTCAGTGCTAAATTTCTGTCATAGTATGGCCGTAGGAGGCCACTTTGGACCTCATAGGACAGCAGCAAAGGTGTTACAATCTGGATTTTATTGGCCTTCTCTATTTCGAGATGCCCGTGATTTTGTTGCTCAATGTAATAGGTGCCAAAGAACAGGGAACATATCTGCAAGGATGGAGATGCCGCAGACCTCGATTTTGGAGGTAGAGATGTTTGATGTATGGGGAGTGGATTTCATGGGGCCATTCCCACCGTCTTTCAATAACAAATATATCTTAGTCGCAGTCGACTATGTATCCAAGTGGGTGGAGGCAGTGGCGTTGCCCACCAATGACTCAAAGACGGTGGTGAATTTCATGAGGAAGAACGTGTTCACCAGATTCGGAGTCCCTCGAGTTCTCATCAGTGACGAGGGGACACACTTCATGGGAAAGGAGTTGAACACGTTGCTGGCCAGATATGGTGTTAAGCATCGAGTTGCTACACCTTATCATCCACAAACCAGTGGGAAAGTGGAAGTTTCCAACAGAGAACTGAAACACATTCTGGAGACGACGGTGAATTCAACAAGGAAAGATTGGGCAAGGAAGTTAGATGATGCACTCTGGGCATACCGGACTGTTTTCAAGACTCCTTTAGGCATATCTCCGTACAGATTGGTGTTTGAAAAAGCTTGCCACTTGCCAGTCGAGCTCGAGCATAAGGCGTATTGGGCTATCAAGAAGCTGAACTTTGATCTAAAAACTGCTGGAGAGAAGCGCCTGTTGCAATTGAATGAGCTCGATGAGATTAGGCTTAATGCCTATGAAAATGCCCGGATTTATAAGGAGAAAATCAAGAAGTGGCACGATCACCACATACTGAGAAGAGAGTTCAAGGTGGGAGAAAAGGTATTACTTTTCAACTCACGCCTTAAACTCTTCCCTGGAAAATTAAAGTCAAGGTGGTCCGGACCATTTACGGTGACCAAAGTGTACCCACATGGTGCAATCGAGATTCTTGGTGATCAAGGGGCGTTTAAGGTGAATGTTCAGAGGCTCAAGCACTATATTGAAGGGGTTTCCCCGAATCCCCTTCCTCCCTCCCCTTCGCCGAACAGCAGCAGAGGAGAACGCTCCCAGCCGCCGCCCTCACGCCGGACTGCCGCCGGGCCGCCCCCAGCCCCCGACAGGCTCCGCCGCGCCAACGACCCGACCAGCAGCGAGCCCCGCCGACCATCCCCAGCGCCGCCTCCTTCTCCCTCCGCCGACCGTCCCTGCCTTCGGCGAGCCCTAGCGCCGCCGTCTCCGGCGGCCGTCGTCGGACCGAGCACCCCCGTTCCAACCCTCCGATCCGCTCCAATCATCCTTCCCCCAGGTCTGATTTGAAAATCCCTAACAATTGAAGATTCAAGAACAAAAAAAAAATAGGGTTCTTCAGATTGGGGGTTTTGCTCAATTTCGATTTTGAGGTGAAATTGGAGTGTGATGATTGCTTGATTGGGCAATTGAAGTGCACTTACTGTCTGGATGAATATTAACAGAAGATTTATGGGTGATTGTTGAGAATTGGTTGGTTTGAGGGTTGCGGAATTTGGAAATTTTCTGATTGTGTTAGCAGTGACCTGGAATTTGGGAAGCAGAGTACAGATTTGTGAAACCTTGGTGGTTCAAGAGCAGAGTGGTGGGTTGAGAAGTTTGTTTTCCAGTTTGCACTCTTGGTTGCAGATATGGGACGTCAAAGATATACCCCTCCACCTCGGCAGTTCAAGGTAACCGATCAAAGTGAAGATGGGAAGATTGTTTACCATTCGTGGATGATTGAAGACAGCCACAAGGTGACCGATAAAGACAGCCCAATTCCAGAAGTTCCTCCACAACTTCAAGCAGTCAACATGCCCGCTCGATTTCACAGGGTGATCACCGGCCAGGTTGGACCCACGATGCGGTCCCGGACCATTGAGATGACTTCTCCAACTCCATCTCCACCATAGCAGCCTGCTCAAATGCCTACAGAAGAACCTCCATTACCAGATTCAACACCAGTTGTATCACCGGAGAGCAGGCCAGCGAAGAGGAGTCGTCTCCAGCAACCAATCTCTTCTTCACGATCACAGATGCCTTCTTCTTCAACACCTGCACCATCCACGACACCACGTCGTACTAGCCTAAGTGCAAGCAAGAAGAAGGCTGGCACTCCTCCTCCAAAGGACGTCTCTAAGACGTTCGGTCAACCTGTCCAGCTGCAGAAACATAAGGAAGAATATGCCGATCTGATGAAACGAGCGGTCACCCCTTCTCAGTTCATGGATTACCCAGCATTGCAGAAGACCGAGCGGGCTGAGGAGGTGATGACATACTTCCGCAGGATGAATTGGGCACGATTTTCGGAGCTGCACTTCCCCACATCTCCACACCTCACCAGAGCATTCTTGGCCACATACAGCTTCGAGGATAATGGGGTTGAGAGCAAGCTTCAAAGTACTTTGGCCGGGAAAACCAAGTCCCTCTCTTTGAGCCAAGTAAACCGAGCACTTCTCTTCGATGGTCCAGCAGATGCAATTCCTTATGAAAAGCAGGACTTGAGTGAGTTTTGGACGACAATTGTGGCAGATGGAAAGGACTTCAATCCTACTTCTTCGAGGAGAGCATCGATCAGAGACCCGATAATCCCACTAGTACATGACTACCTGGCTCGCACTGTCTTGGGAAAGGGATCCAATGCCAGTGGTGTCTACACCACCGATCTCAGGTACATTCACAGTTTTGTTACTGGAACACCATTGTGTGTTGGGTACATGGTGGGTAAGATGCTGGAAAATGATGCACTGAAGACTTGCGGAGCAATTATGTGTGGGGGAATCATTACTGCCTTAGCTCGAGCTTACTGGGGGTTCCCGGAGAACCCTACGGGTTTGGAGATCAGTGATGGCTCGACTCTGCTTGGGGAAGCAGCATTAGGCAAATTGGGTTTTCTGAGGAAAGTAGGATCTCGTGGAGAGTATCTATCTATCGCCAAATACAAGGAGTGGGAGACCAAGGTCAATCGAAAAAGGGAAGCAAGGGCTGTTAGAGCAACTTCTGCTTCGGCATCATCTGCCGCACCATCAGTAGCCACTCCGACCAAAGCTCCAGCTCCTACACCCACAGCAGCGGGGCACTCGGACTCGAGTGTCAGCCAGGGCCAGCAGTCCCATCCTACTCCAGTTCCGCATCCAGAAGATACTCCACCAGTCGTACCAGCTTCACCATCATCTACAGACGAGCTCAGAGCCAGAATAGCTCTCTTGGAAGCCAGAGACGCAGAGAAAGATAAGAAGATCCAGGAGCTAAACCGGCGTCTAGATGAGAAGCTCGGCACTTCTGCATCGACCCCTCCTCCATAGGAGCTTGTCCCGAGGTTCTTTTTCTTCTTTTCTTCTTTTCTTTGTGAATACTTCTGATGATGGTCTGTATAATGTTATTTAGGTGAACCGATTGGTGTGTCGTGTGTAGTTGTATACATTGTGGACAATGTCCATCCTGAGTGTGGGGTGGATGGTCTGTGTTCTTGTCGTGTTTTATGTCGAGTCGTAGTTGTCCACAGTGTCTCGTCTTGTGTTAAAAAAAACACCTAAAAATCAGAAAAATAAAAAAAACAAAACCTTGTACTCTTGTGGTAACATGATGTAAATGACTGTGATGCGTGTGAAATGAGTTTGTACTTGAATGAAATCATCGAAATCACCCCTACTAGTGTTGAATTGCAAAGTTCTTCACAATGAGCTTGATGTTTTGACTGACTTGATGTGCTTTGAATTAGCAAACTCTTTTAGCAACATTCTCTTTTGTGAGGATAGTGTAATGACTTTTGGTGAAGTAGTTAGGTGGAGAACATTGACCATTCGATATGTTTGGATACCGTGCTTACTTGCATCAATTGTGAAATTTTGATTTTGCAAAGAGTCTCTCTGTTTTGAATGTTTTAAATGGGGTGAACTGTATCTTTATAAAAGAAAACACTACCTGACAAGTAAAATATAAGAAAGTTGCCATAACAATTAAAGTGGGTAAAAATGCCAAAATCGTGTGAGGCAATCACTCATTGCACATGGGGATGAGGAAAGATTCAATTGAGAATCGATTCGCGACCGTACGATGTTGCTTATCAAGTACGATCCCCAGTTGAGTGAAGTGCCATTTGAGGAGCAATGACCCTCCACACAGACCGAGGAAAAGGAGTTAAAAGAAGCCCTTATGCGAGTGCTAAGAAGCAGAAATTGCTCTTGCTCGGTCACCGGTAGTAAGAAACAAATCCCACTTGTACTAAATACGACTTCTCGGCAAGCAAAAGCAGAAAGAGAGAAAACCTCTCCTTGTCATAAAAGGTAGTGATGTGCTTAAAGTAAAATCATGTTTGCGAAAGGCTTCCCCCATTAGTTTTTTGAGACTCATGATTGATTGATTGCTTATGATTGGTGTGAGTAAGCCAGACTGTCCTCACGAGATATGCACCTCACTGATGTGGTTAGATTCTCCTAATAACTGCTGCACCATAAGTTGTTAATCACCCGCTACTGACGACCTGAAGTGAGTGTTGCTATTTGAGTTTTTGATGGATTTGAGTCAGTCAATGGTAATGGTTGTAAAGAACTTGAGTGTGGGGTGAAAGGTATGACCATTAGAGCACAACTTGTTCGTTGAGAAAGAAACTACTGATTACAACAAGAGTACAAGGAAATTTTGTGTTTTGCTTTGAGTGTTGAGTCTGTAATGTGTCATTGTTTTGGATGGTTATGTGTTTGTGTTGTTTGAGTCGTTGCTTAGGGACAAGCAACAATTGAGTGTGGGGTTGTGATAATTGGCTTTAACATATTGAATTTTTGGACTTTATGTGATTATCTATGATATGTTTAAGCCGATTGGTGCTATTTTAGGGCTCGCTAACCCGAGGATGGTTGAAAAACCATTACTGCCTAGTGCCATGAGTTTGATATGTTACAAGTGGAGAAAGCACGAAAGAAGCACAAGCAATTAATCGAACTCGAATCACTGGTGGAATACTCAAATGGGCCAGGAAGAATTTGTGGGCCAGGAGCAGGGGATGAGACAAAAGAAGATTGGGCCAGAATTATGGAGCTGGCTGCGGAATTAGAATTGGCCAGGAGGCAAAATCTTTGGAGTAATATTTGGGCCAGGAAGACAGGCTTGAGAGGAATGGTGGGACGGAATTCTTTGGAAAAGCAAGTGGGCCAGAGCTTATTAGGAGGGGTGGCAATTAATTGGTGGACGGAATTAAGGGGAAAAGGGAGGAAGGCTTGGACGGGATTCTCTTTTGGGAATTAATTGGATTGGGCCAAAGGGACACGACTGGGTTTGGGACGCGAATTCTAAAGGGAGAAGGCAAATAAGGGTGGCAGGCAATAAAAGGAGGTGGACTTTCTTTTGTAAGGGAGAGCGGACGAATTTCTTGGAATTAAGCAAGAAAGAGGCGCAGAGCAGAATTCTTGGGCGGAAGATTATTGGGACGAGAGACAATATTGGGCGGGCAGAATTCTTTGAGAGAGAAAGAAAGCGCAAGGCAGCAGAGCAAAAAGGCGATCAGTCGATTTCCATCGGCGATTGAGATTTCCAAGGCTACCTGAGCTGAGTTCAACGAGAGCGATTAGTTGGTTGGATTTTCTAAACCGAATTAGTTGTTTCTTGTTGTTTTAGAACATGATGAACAAAACCCTATCGATTTATCTTAATTTCGTCATGAACTAAACCCCAATTTCTAGGGGAAACACCATAGGATGTAGCTATCTCTTGATTTGATGGATTGATTCATGATTCTTTTCTTCCAATCTCTACTGCATGAAATTACTTAATGCTTTGTGTTGACTGGCCACCAATACATTGATTTGTAGTTGATTAGGTTATTAGCGACAGTGAAACCTATTAACTGAACCTATTTCATGTGACATAGTAACTTATCGAAGCGACAGTGGATTAAATAAGGTGCTATGCGGTCTTGAATAGGATATCGGGCATAAGACTATATAATTAATTCATTGAGCTACGACAGTAGGATTTGAATTGATCATTTAGTACGTAGTAATTCCCGACAGGGATAGCTAGCACAGTAGTGATATCCTGGCTGTAGAGGTATGGATTAAATTGATTGGAAGATGTGAATTAATCTGGATAGGATAGGTAGTGAATCCCGGTGTTTCTCCCAGAGCTTTCTCCCATTGAATTTTCCTCGACAAGTTTACTTTGCTTAATTAGTTTAATTATTTTGCTAATAGTTAATAATTTCATCTCTTAAACATTTTGACATATAGTTTGCTCGAAAGAATTGATAAATCATAAGGTTGTACCAGTCCCTGAGAGACGATACCCGGATTTCCGGTTTTACTACAAGATAGGAATTGAAGCTATACGCTTTTGACCTATCAAGTTTTTGCAATCCACATCACATTCATTTCATTCACCTACATCAATGCAATTATGTTTAAATTATAAAAAATTAAGTAAAAGAGAATAGAAAATAATAAAAAATCCCGATTTTTTAAGGCTTTTTTGACTTGCATATGGAATTGCATTTGTTGGAAGCTTGCAAATATGAAATTGGTAGCCACATCAATGCAATTGGCTTTGCAATTGCAAACACATATGCCATGTCATTTTGCAATTGAGAATACAATAACAATGTGGATGCTCTAAGTCTCATACACTTAGGCAGTATTTTGGAATTTCTCTCTAACTAGTCCTTTCGTCAAAGGATTAGCTCGACTCTATACGGATCTTAAAAGATCCAACCTCACTGATCTTATCATTAGGAGTTCTCTTACGGTACTGTGCTTACGACGAATCTTCTGTCTTTTTCCATTGTAGAACCGGTTTTCAACTTTAGTGATAGTTGCGGTGATATCATAATAGATCAACATCGAAGGGACCAGTCTTTCCCATAAGGGAATCACTGACAATAATTCTCTTATCCAAGTAGCTTCTTCACTAGCTTTTGCTAGTGCTATCATCTCCGATTCCATAGTTGTTTGAGGATTGATTGATTCTTAGAATTCCAAGACACAACTGCTCCATTTATGTTAAAAACAACCACTGGTTGCCTTGGAGTCGTTTGATAGGGTATTCCAGTCTGCATCACTATATCCTTCTAGTACAATAGGAAACCTTTGATAGTGTATACCAAGATTCACGGTTCTCTTGATGTATCTCATGGTCCTCTCTATAACATTCCAATGCTCTTTACTAAAAAGCTATTAAACCTGCCAACAATCCCACGACATATGGAATGTTTGGTCGAGTGTAATTTGTCGCATAACAAATACTGCCAATTATGGTAGCATATTCATATTGCCGCACACTGTCACCAGTGTTCTTGAATAGCTTTATACTAACATCATGCAGAGTACATGCATATTTACAATCAAAATAGTTATATTTCTTCAAGATCTTCTCTATGTAGCCAGATTGATGATCTAAAGAAAAATTATATGTTGTTAAAGTTATATGGATTCCAAGAAACTTTGCTTCCCCCAGATCTTTCACATCAATGTTCTCTCTAAACATGGTTTTCGCTTTATTGACCACGTGAATATTTGTACCAAATATTAACATGCCATCTACATACAAACATATGATAGTGCAAGTGTTATTTTCTGATTTGTAGTAAATACACATTACACTTTCATTCACCTTAATGTCATGTGAGAGAACTAGATTGTCAAACTTCTCATGCCACTATTTTGGAGCTTGTTTCAAACCATACAATGATTTTTATACTTACACACTATCGAGGCATGTTTAGGAACAATAAACTCTTCAGGTTGTTCCATGTAAACTTTTTCGTCTAAATCACCATTCAGAAAGACGGTTTTAACATCCATTTGGTGTACCATGAGATTGTTAAAGGAAGCAAGAGCATTCGTGACATGAATGGATGTTATGCTAGATACTGGTGAGTCTTAAACTTATCAACTACACCATCAAGTCTCAATTTCATTTTAAGAACCAATTTATTACCTTAAATCTTGCAGTCTGGAGGTAAGTCTACAAGATGTCAATTATTATTTTCCTCCAATGAATCCATTTAATCTCTAACGGTCTCATCCCACAAATCTGCATCTATGAAAGTTAACGATTCCTGCAAACTTTTAGGATCTTCGAGAGTGTATATTGTAGTAACACAACGTCAGATCCGGTCATATTCTGTTTGGTCGCCATAGCAGCAACACAACGTCTTAAAATTGTTAGTTACATAAACATTGAAACAAGTGTTACTGAATCTGGCTAAGTCGCAGACTAGGTCGCTCTCTTTAAGATGTTCGTGGAACTATCTCTCATTGCGCACAGTAGACTGTCAGCCGGATCGCCTCCAGGATAAAATAGTCACTCTTGTTGCTCGACGGTTTTGTGTGAAGACCCCCAGAATATACCCTCTTTCGTGATGAATAAGTCGTTGTAATTAAGGAGATAGTCACTCTATTAATTAAAGCGCGTCTGGTAAGATAATTACTACCTAATTATCTATAGAATATTCCTTTTTAATCAATTATTCTCTTTAAGCTCGTATCTGTTAAGGATACAAAACAATTCATTATTAATTGATTAATTCTAAAATTTATCCATTATATATTAGTCTCAAGTTGAACCACCCACCTGCATGCCCGCCCAACCAGTGAGACAAACAACCAGGGGCGGAGCTAGGATTTCGAGACCGGATGGGCCGAAAATAGATAAATGTAAATAAAAATAAAATTATTTTAAAAGTCCACAACGTTCTTTGAGATAATTGAAATATCTCAAAATAGCATCTGGGCTAAAAAATTTAGCTATCTTTCTTTCAATATAAATAACTAAATCATTAATAAGAAACTCATCATTTATTTTGTTTCACAATCTATTATTCACTATCTTTATACCTGAAAACATGCACGATCACATGTAGCTTTAGAAATTTGGAAGAGTTAGAAGAAGACAAATCAACCTATCAACAAAATAAAATTCCTTTGACACTAATCTTTATGTTCATTCCGACATAGATAAAAAAATAGATCATATAGTTTGTATAAAGAGCTAAAAATCCCAAGTGAACTAAATATAGGTTGATTTTTTCATTTTGTAGGTGGATTAAAGTAACAAAAAGAAAGAAAAGGAGTGAGTGTCGACTTTGGTTCACGACCTTGTGGAGGAGAATTAAGATAATAAAGTCCAAAAAGAAGTTAAAGAAAAAACGAGGTTGTTGTGGATCGAACTTGTTTGCTTTAAACTAAAAGTTTAGCTTAGTTGCCAATAAACTACATGATTGTTATATGATATAATGTATAGGTCGAGCGCTGCTTATCCAAATTTTATTTAAATATTCTTACGGTTCTAGGGGCCGAGACTATTCCCGGGTGGGCCCCTACTCTTTGAGTAGCTCCGCCCCTGCGAACAACTAGTGATGGCAATGGGTCGGGGTGGGGCGTGTACCTCAATATCCATGCCCCGCCTCGTGCTAGTACGAGGCGGGCGGGTAATACCCGCGCGGGTACATGACGGGGCAGGTCGACCCACTTTTACATGTTATTTGAGAAAAATACACACAAAATTTAACTTTTAATGATAAAACGAAAGGAAATAGACTTTATGAATGAATAATAGTGATAATATAATGGGTAATTGAGTCTATTTAGTTGAAAGATCAAGTCTAACTAGTTGAAGAAAAGCCAAAATAGGAAATATATGAATGGATGGGGTAAGAAATTGACCTAGAATGGGTCAAGCATGGGGCGGGGCGGGGCAGGGCGGGTCGGAAGTTGATACCCATCCCCCTTCCCACGCTATTGCGGGTCGGGTAATACCAGCCCCATCGCGGGTCAGGTAATACCCGGCGAGACGGGTTCAAATTGCCATCCTTACGAACAACACGCGCATGTGTGTGGTGGTCCATTAGGTCTTTCCTCTCTTACAAAAGTGGATCACCACAAACGTTATTGCCTCTTAGAGAGAGAACCCAATCATTATACCCATTTGGTAAGAATTTTCCCATCAATGTATCAATTTAACTATCATCAATACCAAACGACCCATAGTATTTTTGCCTTCAGACATGTAAACTCACCATTTGATTCCAACATGATCCCATGTTAATCCTTTCAACTTGAAACCAATCAAGTTTGGAGCGCTTTTCCCATTTGGCATTATTTAAGTTGCACATAGCATGATCAAAGATGCGGAATACACGAGTTTGATTACGCCAGAGAGGTAGGGGTGACAAAAATATTTATAACCGTGGATATGGATAAAACCCGAACCTGAAAGATTTTTAGTGGGTATGGGTAAAACCTGAACCTAAATATTGCGGGTAACGAGTGGACATAGTTTTCTGATTATCCAATCCGAACTCGCCTGATTATACACATGCATATGTATTTTGTCTAGAAATAATCATTATTTTTCTCTAACATATTTTATATTTAGCATATAAATATAATATTTTCATAAAATAGTGTTGTTTTAATTAATTTTCTTCATTTTAGTAAACTATTGTCGTACTTTTTCTCTTATGTAATGTGAGAATATATGTGAATGTTAACATATTGGTTCGAGTAATTATAAAGAGAAACTATTACCCATTGATAACCGTGGATACCCGAAACTCACTAGATGCAGCGGCCCATGGGTGGGACGGTTTGTCTTCCCGTAACCGCTCCGATGTTCCTCGATTGAAATCCTCCGGGCAATCGCCGCCGTGAGAAAGGCCTATCTGCTGCTTGAACGCCTACGCGCGGTGACTTGTTTATTTTATTTACTTCTATTCTAAGTGTGAAACTCACCAGGCCGGAATCAGGGGCGGACCCACCCTTGACCAAGGTGTGTCAGCTGACACACCTTGGTTCGAAATTTTTGTGAAGAACCTACAAATTTTCGGTTTATAAAATACGAATATGGGACTTCCGACACACCTCCAATAATTGTAACCGGCACACCTTATTACATTACAAAAAAAAAAAATATTGTCATAATGTTATTAAAATATGTAATATAGAACTTATCGGACTTCAGGTTATTTAGTTAATTAGTTGGTTGCACAAGAGTAAACAATTAATTGACTACTTAGTATGTAGGGAGTATTTAGAAAGATAGCTATCACCTTAGAGACAACATCGATTATTTGAATGAGAATTAAATTTGATTAATAAGCTGGTTGAGGCAAATAATTAGATAGTGAATTCCAGGTTGTCGAGCCAACGACATCCTCATGCTCATTCAAATTTTCAATTATCAGCATCGAGCTATCACCCTTCAATTATCGGCATCGAGCCAACGACATCCTCATGCTCATTCAAATTTTCATGTTGACACATGTGGCCACCCTTCAAGCTTCTCATACCAAATTTCTCATTTTAAACTAGTATTGACTTTACCTCTTGCAACTGCAAGCTACAAAGTGACATTTTCCATATATGAGTTTAATCGAAAACAATCTTTGGTATAAGTTGAGTGACCAGTTTATGAATAATTGTTTAATTTTGTACATAAAAAATATTTGATTTGCAATCTAATGGACAAAATAATTGTTTATGAAAAATTGTCGTGGTTCACGGCAAGAAATGATGAAATTGGTGAAATATATGAATAAAATATGTTTATTTATTTTTAATTAATTAATTAATTATAATTTATTTTATTGCTCGACACACCTATCCCAAAATGCTGGGTCCGTCACTGGCCGGAGTAATGAATGCTTTCTTCCTTCCCACTTAATCCCATTTTGGAGTGTTCTCCTTGTTGCAGATCCGTTGTTTTATATTCTCTAGCTAGGTAGTTTGTGTAATCTATAGTCCTTTTATTTCCTGTGTTTGGAATCTTGTACGTGATACTATTTTGGTAGGGAGTTTATCATTTCGTAATGCCACTGTCATCCGCTTTATCCATTTTCTCGTGTCACCAATTTTGGGGCAATAATTGAGTAAGTATGTTCGGTTAACATCAACATTGGCTATTTGTTTGTATTTCAACTGACATGTCCCAAAACTTGATCTTTCTAATCTCACGTTTCCATTTTAGCCAGTGAGTTTTTCAAGCCTAGCTAGCAGAGAAGATAGTTTTGAAGCTTTCCTTCTAATGAGCGATTTGTTAACTAGTATTTTATATATCTTATGCGTCTTTCGGTTTAGATAACTAGTAGAGAAGATAGTTTTGAGACTTTCTCGTTTAGATAACCAGTGGCAACCGGGATTGCAGTAGAGCAGCATCAAAAGGTTACATCGACTTTGTTGCCTTATTGTAAAAAAAAAAAAAACTGTGTTGCCATTTTGATTCCGCAAGGTTGAAGGCAAAGGGCTTGGGTATTGATTGTTTACCCTCTAGTGGGCTATCAAGCCCACCCAAAATTTAACAAGAACAGAGTTGTTAATAAAGGCCCAGCAGGTTCTCACACACTGTAGGGCATGGTTGGCATGCAGGTGGCATGCCACCCGGTTGAATCTGGTTCAACCTGTGCCGGTCATGAAACCGGTATGACACCACCGGTATGATCGACTTAACCATTCTAAGTAAAATGACATCATTTTAATGAATTTAATGAATAAAAAAATAATTTTTTATTCATTTTATGAATGTAATAGTTAAAAGTTGATGATATTTGTTGGATTGTAACTAAATTGTCACTACGGTATAAACCGGTTTGACAACCTTGCTGGAGACTTTTTTTTAGCTCCCTTTAGATTAACGTAGCACCTAGCTTCTCTTTTATATTCCTTTGATCCTTTCTTCACTTTCCAATTCTTCCCTTCCAACGATGTGGTACAAAATCCGCATCATGCTAAACTTATGAGACTGGCCAGCCAGGCCATGTATTGTCGATGGCAAAGGATAGATAGTCAATTGTCAACGGCTGCTTCTCGTAGATAGAGATAGGAAGGAAGAGCGATTGGCTGGCCTTTCTTCAATTCAATGGTCATTTTCAGTTCTTGCTGTTATTTAAAATGGCTGACCAAATGGGACCATTTGAACATGGAATCTCGTGCGCAATGGATGAGGTCACAATCCCAGAAAGCAGCCAAAAGAAAATCTACCGCCTTGTTGATGATGATGACCTCATAATTTTATGGGTTAGTTGTTTTGGGGCTTTTTTTAAGGGTATCCAACTGGGTTGTCAGTTATCAGTCCGAAAACTCACCATTTTTGTCCAAGAATTTCTTCTTACTTTCCCCTCAATCTTTCTTGTACCTGGAAGCTCAAAAAGCAGTGTCTTTTTTTACCTCTAAGGCCAAGGAGTTGCATCAGCCCTAACTGTTCCGTTTGCAGGTTACAGGTAAAGAAAAGTTTTTATCTTAATCCAATTCAGAAGGTAATGTTACAGATGAGAAGGAAGTCAAATGAGAAAAGCTGGATTTGTATCTATATGCATGTGCAAAGGTTGCGGGTTTCCTTACTGTGTGTTGTTTAATGGGTTGTGCAGATTTTTGTTAGGATCGATGGGGGAGAGCTGCTGTATGATTAAGAATGATGTTACTGAAGTAAGTTCTGGTTTTTTCCTAACTTCATTACCTCGAGTGTCTATCGCTGAATTGGACTTAAAAAGATCACTTCAAAGTAGAATTGAGATTCTTGTTCAATTTCTGCTACTGCAGTTAATAGGAAACACTCCGATGGTATACTTGAACAATATGGTGGATGGTTGTGGGGCACGAATTGCGGCCAAGCTTGAGAACATGGAACCTTGCTCTAGTGTTAAAGACAGGCATGCGCTATATTATACGTGCTACAACTTGCTTCGTGCCGTTCACTTTTAAGTTACTTGGACGCAGAAGATTCGTGTTCTAAAGTAAACTGTGAAATTCGTTTTTCATGTTTTCTAGGATTGCACATAGTATGATCAAAGATGCCGAGGATAAAGGCCTCATAACACCAGGGAAGGTTAGTATGGCTAAAGGTCCATTCCTGTATTCAGTTTTAGTTTGCTTGATGCAATGATCTGATAGTGAATTTCTCTCTTTCTCGCCTCAAGTCGGTGCTAATTGAGCCTACCAGCGGCAACACGGGCATTGGAATGGCATTCATAGCAGCAGCAAAAGGTTACAGAGTTATTCTTGTCATGCCATCTTCAATGAGCATTGAGAGAAGGATTGTCCTTTTGGCCCTTGGAGCTGAGGTTGTCCTAACAAATCCAGCCAAGGGCTTTAATGGGGTCTTGGAGAAGTCTGAAGAGATACTAAGCAAGACCCCAAATGGTTACATGCTTAGGCAATTCGAGAATCCTGCAAATCCAAAGGTAACCATTTCAAAGTTCCCCTTCCTTTCGATGTGTCCTGCAAAATTTCAGAATGGGATATGTTTAGTTAGGATTTTGATTTCTCTCATTTCTGATGATATAGATCCATTACGAAACTACTGGACCGGAGATTTGGAGGGATTCGGCGGGTAAAGTTGATGCATTGGTTTCTGGTATAGGGACTGGAGGTACTGTGACTGGAGCTGGCCAGTTCCTCAAGGAGAAAAACCCAGATATCAAGGTAAGATTTTTGGGTTTCCTTTTGTTTCTGTCATTTGAGCAAAGAAGAGCGTGCAAGCCAAGACAGTGTCTATATAACAATAATGTGGTTGCCCTTTTCTATTTCCATCTAGGTATATGGTATAGAGCCGGTGGAAAGTCCTGTCTTGAATGGAGGAAAGGCTGGTGAGCAATGAAACTTCTTCTCCTTTGTCATGCTCTACAAACAAGTGCCAAAACTCTTCAGTTTCTCAAGCTTGTATACCTGACCCTTTTTCATTTGCCACCTTCTGCACAAATTACCAAAGCTCAACATAAGATCCAAGGAATTGGTGCTGGGATCATCCCTCCAGTACTGAATCAGGATTTGCTTGATGAAGTCGTTACGGTAAGTCACAATCCGAAACACCCGAAAAAATGGGTTTTGAACTATTGGTTTGCCTGCTTCTTTCATTTTTTATGTGCTTTTTCAGGTGTCAAGTGAAGAAGCCATCGAAACAGCCAAGCTGCTGGCTTTGAAAGAAGGGTTGCTGGTTGGGATATCATCAGGTGCTGCAGCTGCTGCTGCAATCAAGCTGGGGAAGAGGCCTGAAAACAGCGGCAAACTCATTGTTGTGAGTTCCTCTTCAAGGAAGCTTTTTGTCCAGTGGCTGTCAAGATAAACCTGTCAACCTTGCAATACAGGTTTTTTAATTTTTCTTTTCTTTCGTCTTTGCTTAATTTCATGGTGCAGGCAATCTTCCCTAGTGCTGGCGAGCGGTACCTGTCTACTGCACTATTTGAATCCATTAGGAGTGAAGCAGAAAAGATGACCATACAGGACTGAAACTGGCTGCTTCAAGTTTGGAAGAAGTTTCCCACTCTTTTGCCTTTTATCTTTCTTGGACTGGGGAAGCCAGAAGGGAAAGAAAGGAATGCAAGAAAGTTGGTTGTGAAGATCTGGTGAAAGTTGGAAGTAAATTGTTCAGCTACTGCTTTGTGGTAATTGTTCTTTCTCACAATAAACTCCATTGAGGAATCTGGACAAGGAATCTCATATTGAATCAATGAAGTTGTAATCCTATAAGGAGGGGGAAAAAAGGCTATTATATATGTGTGTTCCTGCAGGTTCTTGTTCTTCTCCTGATTGCAGTTAATAGGAGACGGTTCCCATTGTTACCTGGACATTGTAGAAGAAAAGAGGGAAAACATTGCTGGAAATGGATCCTTACGCCTTATAGTTTGAGAAATGTAACTTTCTCATAATACATCATTCGAAAATTAGGGGTGTTTTGGAAGTTGAGATTCTTCAAATATGTGATGAATACATCTATTGTCAATACAAAGATTGTAAGAATTAGATTATTGAAAGAATGTCTTGTTTGGTTGTAGCCATTCAAAATTTTTAAAGAAAAGAAAAAAATCACTTTATGAGCTAAAAGTGAAACAAATTAAAGCCAACAATCTCAAAGGAAGAATCTCACCTTTTTGTTGAGATTTAAAATGAGTGATTGTGGCTGATATGAGATGTGAGGACCCACTTCAAATGCATGTATTGAATAAAGTTTTGAAACAAAAAACGATGAATTCTCCAGAATACATGAATTCAAAGAATCATTCATCTAAAATCATAACTTCCAAACGACCCCTTAGAGATTCCTAGTCACTCACCCCTGTATTCATGTTGTTGTGTCAAGGAAGCCGCTCTTGTATACTGACACGTAGCATAATCAGAGACAATAGATTGTTGGGTGGGGAAATTTGCCATACGCTGAATTAGTCAATAAAGCATGGTAAAGGAAACCGTACCGGACATCATACCGGATTCCTTTCTGGTATGGTATTTTGTGGTACGACCGTGGTTCAACCGTTTTGTACCGGTAAATACCGTTTTTCACTATTGATAGAGAAATGAAATGCGATAGTATAAAAAATATAATCCATCAAAAAAAGAACCAAATAGAGCATTATACAACCACGGTGACCCATTTTCAACATAGAAAAATAGCAAAATAATATTCTTTTTAATTATTTTCCACATATTGGACGAGAATACGGAGAAATGAAGCTGAATCATAGACTAGGAAACCGGATCATACCGGCCGGTTTAACCGTTCAACCGGTCAAACCGAAAAAACGGGCCGGCACGGTAAAATCAGCACAATCAGCCCACCGTACCGCTTTTGGTCCAATTTTCGGTTGAACCGGCCTATACGATCCGGTTTCCTGGTCTATGCAATAAAGCCAAGTGACTGTAATTTTAGGGTAGTTTGAAAGTTGTGATTTCAAATCTTCTTATCTTAATCTTATCTTTTTATCTTATTTTAATATATATTATGGTTGTTCTCAACAAAAATTTTGTCACTCAAGTTTCAGCTCATTTCTCATTGATTTACTCAATTCACTATTTAAAGCCTTTTCCATTATTTATCGGGCTATCTTTTCCTTTGGCATCTTATTTTTGGGCCAGATAGAATAAAACCCAATTGTAGAGTATGTTTCTTTTAGGGGATCAATGGTTTCTAATTTTTATGATCTTTTACGTTAATAATTTTTTTTATACATTGGTGATGGGTTGTAACATCTTTTTAGTGATATTACACATTTCTAACGCAATGATTATTAAGGAAGTGTATACTCGATTATATTTCTTATAATTTTTACCTCCACCCAGTATTATGTGCTTACCCTTAATAATTTCGCACATCATCTTAAATTTTTTATCTCCATTTTTCGTTTCCAAAATTGTTTGCAATCGCTTCACGAATTTCCAACTCAACACTATTATTTCTTAAAATTTTATGTTGATCTTAAATTTTGAATCGAGCATATACTACATTTAACATCTCCCTCATCAACCAAACTTATTGAGATTAATTTTATATTATATTTTTAATAGCTTTATCATCCTCTATTTTCTATAAATTTCATCCCCTGAAATTTTCTTGAAATTGAAACTATATTTTGAGTTATAATTTTTATATTTTAAATAAAAATGTATGTATTCTACTAAAAAGTAAGACAAAGCTAAATGTTGCATCTCTTATTTAAATTTAAAATCACTAGGACAGAGGAGAAAAGGGATCTGTCGATGCTGCTAAGAAAATTAATATTAATTAATAAAGGAAAAAATGAATTGGTTAAATTTCTCGGATTAGATTTGGTGATGTTTAATTATTATGATTTTTTTTTTAAATTGACATGCCATTAAGTTTAACAGTCCAGTCAGCAGTTTTGTATGCCACATCATCAATAAATTGACGGAGTTAACGGAGACTAATAACGGCCTGTGACTAACGGTGAAACAATTCGTAAAGTTAGTGGCAAATAAGAAAGAAAAGTAATTCGGGTGGCAAACGTGAAAGATTTATGTAATTTAGGTGACCAAAGGTGTAATTTAGCCATTCACTCAAACTAAATGATAAAGTAATCACATTAATATGAAGCAGAAAATACATGTTTTCATAAAAATGAAGGAAATTGTGTTCCATTGCTAAAACATGTACACTTGGGGAATATAATTAAGATTCTAATGATATGCAATTGTCTTTCACTTTAGTTTTTTTCTAAACAATGTTTCTTTTTTGGGTGTTTAATTACCAAATATGTGGAATCTCACTTTTGGACCTCCTCCAAGCATATGTTGGTGTTGTGGTGTTGTTATGTCAAAAAAAGTACATCCTATACAAAAAAAACTATGTCACTCCAAAAGTCTCATTTGCTGTAAACAAGAGGAAGTCAAGATATTGTGCTAAACATCTCCTCAATTCCTTTAGGCTTTGTTAGAGTAAAATTGCAAAATGGATAAGCATTTTCGGGAGTAAGTAAGAATTTATAATGATATTTTTATTTTAGTTTTATAGGTGACATCATTTGTAACAATTTGAATGGTTGGCATGAAATATATGTGTTTTCAATTTGGAGACAAATGTACCATTGATTGGAATTCTGCTACCACAAGAATGTCTAATTCTACATTTTCTCGGTTTTTCATACATCAGAGGAGAAAGATGTTGAAAATTGACTCATTCCAAATCATTACATATGATAATTTGAACTCTCTATGTGAAACTATTATAATCGAGTATAATAAGAAAATTTTAGAATTTCATAATATCTTGCTCCTAACATCTAGGTACACCAAAGATAAAACTAATAAGAAGTTATATACAACTTTCGAAGTTAAAACTATTGGTTAGTCAAAGATTAGATGGTCGGAATGTGAACATCCAACTTCTGATATAGTCGCGTCTCTTATTTTTTTATTAATCGAGATTTGGATAAACTATAGCCAAAAATTAAATATAAAGAAATTAGCAATCTAATAACATTTAAGAAAAATGACAAATAAGAAGGAAAAAAAAATGAATAAATAGAAGCAGTTATCCAAGAGGAGGTTTTCTATGACAATTATCTCTCCATGGCTATAAATAGAAGGAAGGATCGACAGAGAGAAGGGTTCCACAACCAAACAACTGACGCCTATGTCAAGTTTTTATCTTTCTCTGCAAATGTAGCTATAGTTGTAGTTTGGAGCTCTCTCGCTGAACCTCCACAGGAGTACGAGTAACTTAATTTAGTTTTCATTCCCACATCAATCAAACATCCTCGTCAGAATTGTGTTTGAAGAGGTTTGAACCGTGTTTAGAAATCGTTGTCCAAAGAAGTCAAATGTGCAATCCAATCTCAATTCAACGCAAGTTTTCTCGCCCGAAAACACCAACATAACAAGAAATCCGAGCCTCATAGTGAAGAAAGACTCTCAGCATGGACTTTGATTTCACTGGTCAATAGGGTAACCCAATCAAGTTTACGGAGAAAGTGATATAAATGATAACCCCAAAGGCTTTATGTAATGAAGCATTGGTCGAAATCAAGTTCATGTCTCCATCTCAGAAGGAAATCTACCACATTTAACACAAATTCGCTAGAGATGATGATAAAAATGACCTAGAGTGTTTACTAACAATCAAGAGAACCACAATCAATGGAATCAGAGATAGGTGGGGAAAGGTGCTCATCTACTGGATCTTGGGAAGACAACAATTGTTTCCCTTTCTTAAAAAAGACTTAATCTCTGAACAAGAGTTATTATGATAAAAGTTATTCACTCACGTTGGAGGCAAATTGGAAAGGTTGCCAAAATTGATTACAATATGATACATTGCATAAGGGGAAACTATGTGTGAATCTGCAACGAACTTGCTTTGCATAAGACGCATTTTCTCAAAATATCATATAAAATTATGAGTTATGTAGAATCGAATATGAAGGTCTTCACACTGTCTATTTCGAGTGCGGGTGCTTTGAAGGAGACTTGTACTAATGGATTCATGTATGGGAAGTTGTCGTATGATTTCATCTCACCAACCTTGTTTTCTGTTTTCCATTTCAATGGTGATTGGATGATTAGACTTGAAGTGGTAGAGGACTACAGTCTTTCAATGCTAGATTTTATCCATAAAAAAAATGCTAGATTTTAAACAACAGGAAAAAAATCCATCGGCGATGACATGATCCAGATTTATAGACCTAAAAAAGGGATACATACAATTTTATCTTGGAACAAATTTACCATTAGTTTTCCTACTAGAAATCCAGATCGTTATCCTTGGTTGGAAGAGTGACTTTGGCTTTGTCTTTTTGTAATGCTCTTCCCTCTTTTTCTTACACCAAAAATAGTAATACCAACTAGCTTATTACCCGGCCCGTTGGCCGGATTACTGTATGTTACCCACTTGTGGAATGGGAGAGAAAGCAAGTGAGAGTGAAGGGATTGGGATTCCACTTGATTAAGACCGGCCCACTAATCCGATTCTTCCCGACCCACCCCAACCTAAAGGGTCAGAAAGAGTCAATAAGAAAATACAAACGGAGAGAATTAGTAATATATCTTGACTCTTCAGAAGTGGGTCAAACAGGATAAAGGTTGGGTGAGGGCAATTTTTAGCGCTAAGCAGAGTTCTGGGTTGAATTAAATAATCCTAATACTGAAACTACCTTCTAACTTGAAATAAGACATGATCACAGTTAATAGCACTCTTATCACTATGAATTGGTTGCAGCTCGTCCTTATCACTACCTCCCAAGCTCAATTCAAACAGAATAGACACAGTTATGTAAGATAACCATATCCTTACTGATCATAATTCCTTTCTTCACTCCATTTTTGTCGGAGAAAAGAGTTATCCCCCTCTCATGCATTTCCCTTTCCCCCTCTCTTCTCCTTCTTCTTCACAAACCGATCCCTAAACCAGCAACAACAACACAAAATAGCCTTCGCCTCTGCCATCTCCATCTACTGAACGCGTTGGTGGCAAGACAGGACTGCAGAAGCAAAATTTTATAAAATCAAACTAAATTTTCTGAAGGAGACTCAACCACGAAAAAAGAGTAAAGCAACAATGCTAATAGTTCAGATGGTTGGTTTTGATGTTATACGTTGCTTTTGTTATGGTCTCCAGTGTATCAACTGCAACAGAGATGTTTCCTCCAATCATCTTTAGTGCACGATTTAGAAGTAAGTCCTCTTGTTTGTGTCAAACGGAAACATTCATGGGTTCTTAACTCCCCTGTTAGTGTAAATGCATCAGCAGCAAAGAAGTTTGACAACACACCAAGCACCCAGGCAAAATGATACAATGCAGTAGGTGATATGTGTCTCGAAGGTTTTGAGCTACTAAAGTTCATGTTAAAAATAAACATGAATTAAAATGGATTATTCTATTAAGCAAACATCCCCTCTAATCATACAAAGATCAGATATCTAATTCACAAACAATTAAGCCATAAAAAATCATCACACATCCACCACCTTTGATTGCCTATATTTGGTTTTTCGCAAAGTTATGGACTCTTAAGGGTAAAGTTCATGGGTAGTCTGTTTCATAACTCTAGAGAGCACAGTAAGCAGCCACCAACCAGACATAGTGCGGTAGGCGAATATGATTCTCAATTCACAATTTCTCACCACCGGAAGTAAGAACATACCATAATAAGCGTAGCGTTCATGGGTGGTCTGTTTCATAGCACTACTACACAATTTGTTAAAAAAGAAAGAAAGATATTTAGCATCACGGCGAAACAACTTTTACAGGCCAACAACGACAACATGCTGCAACCACCAGAACTGGTATCACAACTCATAGGGAAAATCAAAAGATTTACTCTTAAATTAAGTAGTTACAACATCGAGCAATCGTCAAGCACATACACCATCACAAAAGTCACAGAACCTGATTCACAAAGCATTCAAACATTTGAGGACATTTATGCAAAGATACAACTTATATGTCTTTTTTCCAAGCCATTTCCATCAACATGCTAATAAATTTGCAATGCATAAAACAAATGGGCCAAAACTTGAAATTCAACCTGTTTGACCGACCCATGCCAAATTCTAATTATTCTTTACTTTTAAACTTTCTATTTGAAAATAAAAAAATAGTGAAAGAAAAAAGACGACTACAATTCGCCATTTGCACATCACTTATTCGGGAATAAAACCATATAAATTCAAAAGGAACTGAAAATGTTGAGGATCGTTTTAATGTTTAAAATAACCAAATAGATTTTTATGTTTAGTTTTTTACTAACAAATACCAAACGATTCCCTATAAAATATACTATAATTTGATCATTATGATGTCAAATAATTATAAAATATATATTTGAAATGATAAAAATTGGACTAATTGGGTTGGTCGAGGTTGAACCATTGAATAACTTTAAAATACATTATATTTTAGCCACTAAGATATAAAATAATAGCATAATATATATTATGCCAGAGAAAATAGCTTGTTTTAGAATGGCAAACCCATGATGTTCATTTGTTTTACTTGATGACCAAATCTCATGTAGGTCAGGCTCATTCAACTCTTTTATTTTATGGTTAGCGGTTAGCCCATTAGATACCATGCATTAGTCTATTGTTAAATTTTTTATTTTTAACAATAAAAAGAAGTATTATTTTTGCCTTTTCATATATATTTTATCACCACGGATAAATAAAAAGGTATAAAGAAAAAAATTGACACTCCTGGACTCGTTTAAATCCGCATGTGTACGGTAAGTTGGCCCGTTCCACAGAGAAAAGAGAAAAAAATTGACACTCCCTATTCTACCCTTCCTACAAACGCTCATGGAACAGGGAATTTGAAATGGGGGAAGAGTTTTTTCCACCCTGCTATTATATGTTTTTAATTTAAAAGGATACAACAAATGTACTTAGTGTGATTGGTTATGATCCTTGCCTTTCTTTAAAATGGTCATGGTTCGAATCCCAATACATATATTTTTAATGAATAAAAAAAAGTAATTGTGAAGACCAAAATGTCCTTCCTACTTTCACTCTCGTTGCAGGAAATTTGAAATGGGGCTCCCGTTTTTCCCTTCGGTGTATTATATTATGTGTAGATAGATGTATATTTGTGATACAATCGGGAAAAGAATATGCACCTTTGTATGGGGAAGTTAGGAGGGAAAGTTAAAAGTTCATCATGTTACCTGGGGGGACTAATTGTAAACTAAAAGAGCATGGAGGTCTTGGTCTCCGGATTCCCTAGGAACTGAACTTGGTTAATTTGATAAAATTGGCGTAAAAAATTTTAAATGAGGATTAGCTCCGGATAAGAGTCTTGTAGGGCAAATACTCAAAGTCGAATGATGTAGGTGGTATGTGAATTGATGCCTTCCACTTTAAAGTTCAATCAATTTTCAAACAAATGGTTCGGTTAGACAAACAGGTACATACCTTTGCAAACACTGGAGGTTTAATCCACCAAGAGATGGGGAAGATGTTGAGAGAGCATCAACTTCTAACCTTGGTTCTTGTACCATGACAAGTAGGGGTGGGAAAATAGATCAGATTGTTTGAAAAACCATGGACCAAACAGAATCACACAATTTGGTCCAGATCGTAGACCATTAAGAATGGTTTGTATTATATGATGTTTTGATATCTTGGTCTGGTCTGATCTAGTCTAGATTGCGGTTTACTATACCAAACCATTGACCCATTCGACTTCCCAATACGTGTTAGCACCCCACTCGACCACTCTCCCGATTCTCCCATCGAGACCCAAATCTCAACCCTAATTTTGAGAAACCTGCCTTCTCTTTTATTCACAATTTACTGGAGAGTAGAGACGATCGAGTCTCCATATGACATTATGTTAATGTTTATGACGTTATGAAGCAAATTGGGATGTTTTGACTTTGTATTTTTGTTGTTTACTAAGATTTAGGATGTCAAAATCCTTCATGCATGTTTTAGTTTATTTTTTAAGGAAAAAAATCATTTTTTCTCGGTAATTGATTCAATTTTTTGAGTGGTTGACTAAACAAATCGTTCATTGTGGTATATTTGGACCAGACCGTGCCAGACCAGACCGCACTGTATAGTATGTGGTATAGTCTTTGGTCTATACTCTAGCCTCTCGATCTGGACCATAGACGATATATATGGTCTGGTCTGGACCAGAACGCACCGTTTCTCAGCCCTAATGACAAGAGCTGAAATCAAAGGTGCAATTGAAAATCTTGATATTAGATTCGACCACGATTTTGGCAACACCAAACCGAAGCCAGAATCACATATACACTATAATCCGAGTCAAAGATTCAACACCTTTATATTGGGATGTCAAGATTAGTGATGACAATGGGGCGGGGCGGGTACTTCAATACCCATGCCCCGCCCCATGCTACTACGGGTGGGGGCGGAGTGGGTCGACTCACTCTTACACATTATTTAAAAAATATGCGCAAAATTTTACTTTTTACAATAAATCGAAAGGAGAAAACACTTATGAATGAGAAATAGTGACAATATAATAGGTAATTGAGTGTAACTAGTTGAAGAATAGTCAAAATATAGAAATATGAATAGATATTACAAGAAATTGAGACATAATGAGCTAAGAACATGGTGGGACGGGACATGACAAGGCAGGGCAGGTCACAAGTAGATATCTATGCCGCTCCCCACGCTACTGCGGGTCTAGAATCTAGATGCCCCATTGCTGGTCAGTTCGCATAATACCCACCAATAATGTAACAAAGTGGTAGAAGCCCAAATTGGGTCCATATCACTAATCATCGGCCTCACGACAGGTCCAAAAGTCAAAGCCCAACCTTCAGCTTGCATTTCATTCACACGTGTCCCCTCCCGCACGTGCGGAAACCGACGGATCTCGGATCTGTTTCGGTTTCGTTCATTCTCCACTGCTCCCCTCCTCCCTTGTTCAATTTTCCTCGCCAATCTTTCTTTCTTTGAATTGATCTCCCTCCTAGTTTGCTAATCGCACACCATTTTCACCTCGTTTCATTTTCTTCGATCACGAATTCGTCCAAGTTCCCTACCCCTGTCATTCCTGGAGCGAGTTCGACCCCGGGTAGAGCTCCAGCCATGGCTCTCATGGCGGCCTTGGAATCTGACCTTCGGGCTCTATCGGCCGAAGCTCGTCGCCGTTACCCTGCCGTTAAAGATGGGGCGGAGCATGCAATCATAAAGGTTAGGAGTTCCGACTCTTTCTTTGCAACTCGATTCCCAATACGTTCCACACACTGCACATTTGTCTAGTGTTTGTATTGTGTAGAAATGGTGATCAGGAGTGTGACTTACATTGATTCAACGAGGATATTAGGATGGAGGAATGAGCATAGAATTAGTTATGCCGGTTAGTAAAATGTGAATTTCCCTGACCGGATACTGTTGTTCAAATGTTTCTGCCGATGGTGGATATTAATGTGTGAGCTGTGCAACTGTTGGAAGCATTGGAATTTGGAGATGGATGCCGTTTTAGCATTAAACAGTAGTAGTTTTCTGAGCTTTGGTTGTTGGAAGCCTTCCGAGTTACGACTACTGCTGCTGAGATTTTAATATGGTGCTCGTATTTTGTCGCCACCTAGTTTATGGTGTTGCAGTTGAGAGTTGAAGTAATGCTGTCCTACTCCTATCACAATCTTAGTCTTTCGGTTTGATCTGAACTTTTTCATTTCATTGGTAGCAACCATATTGTAGTAGTTTCGGCTATGGTGGACAGTTGTAGAATGATGTATGTGAACTTGGTGAGTTCAGGGGCACTATTTATGCAGTGACTACTGTCACTTTAGTTGGCAGTATAACGTTTCCAGTATTCCCAGAATGTTACATACATTGCCATTAATAGCCTCTGTTTCCGCTCAATTTGGAGTTTCATTGGCTATATTATCATCACCTTCTCGTCTCTATGTAGAAGTTATAGACCGATGGGAACTTATTGAATAGTTCTTACATGCAATTTTGGGAACTATGGTTGCTTTCACTTCATTTTTATGCTCAGGTTTGAGAAAGTAGTTTCTTTTATATGGGTTTGGAATTGTGCACTGGATGAGTTCCATCTTAGTCTAATGGGGGAATTTGATATTACCGTTCATTAATAAAGTATAGAATCTTAAAGGAGGGCTTAACATGTTTTGCCCTGTTATTGGTTATCCAAGGGCTCTTTTGATATTTGTTCTTTCGTTCTCAATGTTATGTTAGCTATATCTGTATCTTTCTGCCTCCTAGACCCTTACCTTACTTGCTAGGCTGCCTAATGAGTGTTTCTTTTTGGAGTTTTATCGTTGCAAAGAGAGACTGTGCAGATATATTTTTTTGCAACGGAATTTGATCCTGTTGCTCATGGTTTTGTCCTGCAGCTCCGCAATTTGTCTAGTCCTAGTGAAATTGCACATAATGAGGATATTCTACGAATTTTTTTAATGGCATGTGAAGTGAAGACTGTAAAACTCAGTGTAATTGGACTTTCCTGTCTGCAAAAGCTCATATCCCATGATGCAGTTGCACCATCAGCTTTGAAGGACATACTTTCAACATTGAAAGATGTGAGTACGTCTTCCCTATGAACTGTTGTCTTAGTTCAACACACATTTTAGAATGAACTGGTACAAGAACTTGCGATCCATATGAATCCAGTGCAAATAGATTGGTTGACTATTCAACTTAATTCCTTTTCATATCAATTTTTCTGCATTCTTTTACCCTGAGTTACCAGCTATTAGATTCTAGTTATAATTTTGGACGTATCACTTTCTTTGTGCAGCATTCCGAGATGGCAGATGACACTGTTCAACTTAGAACCCTGCAGACTCTGTTGATATTGTTTCAGTCACGTTTACACCCACAAAATGAGGTTCTTGTCACTCTCATTTGATTTTTCTATGAATTGTTTGGTTTACGACTCTTTTGGTAGGTTCTGTCTGTGTAAACTTCATTGAAAAAAATGAAAGTATTAATTGATAAAGAATGTTAAAGGAAGCTTATCAAATATCTTTTCCTTTCCCTTGGTAGGGCCCAAAAATCACCTACCAATGCATAGAGGGTGATATGGTTGCTTATTAGATGCCTGGCTTCACAATGACACTCAAAGCTGTTATGCGTCTAATGCAATGTTTTGTCTTAGGAAAATATGGCTCAAGCACTATATGTATGTCTTCGGCTTCTTGAGAACAACCGTAGCTCTGATAGCGTAAGAAAGTAAGTTAAACTGTTGCATGCTGAATTCAGTGATAAAGTTTATTCCGGACATTTTGTTTGGTCATTGTGTCTCATGGGATATATCCATTTTAATTGTTATTCCTTTTTCAGCACTGCTGCCGCTACCTTCCGACAGGCAGTAGCATTGGTGTTTGATCAAGTAGTTGTTGCTGAGACTCTTCCTGTGGGGAAGTTTTCTTCCGGAGTTCATCTTTCTCGATCTAGTTCCGTTACTGTTGATGTTAATCGGAGTATGAACCTTTCAGAGTATGTCACGCCTTGAAGAAATCACGCCTGGTTTATGCAATAATTCTGGCATGTGCGTCCCGTAGTATATAGATGAACAAAACTGTATATATGTTGATATGAACATTATTTTCTAAGACCTCCTGTAACCAATTTAAGTATAACTAAGCCAGGCCAGAGTGTTCCATATAAGAGTAGCAACGTGGGAGAAGCTGAGGGAGAGATTATAGAATTTGTGCATTTATTGATGTACTTTCTCAGTAAATTTCATCATAAAACACGCTCTCCTACTTTTCTAACTAAGCATGAACAGGTCACCTGGAAAAGACTTTGAATCTGAGAGATCATTATTGAGGAAAGAGACCCTGACAGATCCTGGAAAGATTGGACTTCGCTTACTAGAAGACCTGACAGCTCTTGCTGCAGGTGGATCTGTATGTGCTATTTGGAACTATCAGTCTATTGAATACACTCTTGCTGCATTTAATGTTCCTTGTTTTCGTTGTATGACATTTTTGGGTTTGTCTCAATTAGTTTGTTATTTTTGTAAGGTTATCAAATGGATATAACTAATTGAGCCTTTTCTCTTACAGGCAAATTGGCTGCAAGTTCATTCACTTCAACGGATATTTGCCCTTGATATACTTGAGTATGTCGCTTGCTCTTCTATTTCATTCTTCATTGTTCTTAATCCTTATACTGTTCTTTGTGCACAATAATTTGCTTTTAGGGTAGTTTTTTTCAGGTTGAGGTGGTAGAAAACTCTAGGCTCCCCCCCCCCCCACACATTTATTACCTATCTTTTACTCTTCGTTGTCCTCCCCCGCCCCCTCCTCTTTTCCTTTTCTCGGGTGCCTGATGGGCGGGTTTTCCATTTTTACTGAAATAGAGTACTTTGCATGTTCCCAGCTTGTTACTTGTCTTAAAATATATTAAAGAGGATTAAGATTAAGACCCCCTCCACGTCAGCCTCAAAAGCCTTACCGCAATTTTCGGTAATCTGAGTTTTGTTTTTAATTTTTAATTTCATTTTACCATTCGCGTTCGCCTCTATGTCTTTTTTTTTTGTTCAGGAAAACTAATGTTTTTTTATCCCCGTTAAACCGTCCCCTAGAGGCTAGACTCCTCCTTGCACTAGGTTTTCACTTTTTTCTTTTTGATCAATTTATTTTGGATGGAGATATGGGAGGAGATGATGAAATAAATTATAATTATTTGTGATGATTACTTATCCTCAATAATAATAATTTAATTCATTTAAATAATAATCATAATATTTGTAAATATTTTTAATCGAAAATATGTTTTAAAATATTAATGGTAAATTAATCAAGAGGTCATTTGGAGAATGAAATCCAAAGTATAGATTCATAAAGTTTAGAGATTTAACGAATATGGTTTCTTTCTCCATTTTATGTGTATTGTAGGTTTAGAGATTACAAATTCTAAAATCTCGATATATCATAAATAGAGATATTTTGTATCTAGATTCACTCACTAACATATGTTAAATAATCCTTACTATTTGGATGGGAGGATTGGCCATCAATGCATGTATGATTCTTTCTCATAGATTGATCGGCTTCACACCACAAGACGACACTATATGCCCACCAAACTTTCCCCGAAGAACTTCATCAAGATGGACGGACCTTCTGGTGTTTCTTTTTAATTTTAACTATAAGTTAAGATGCGAGATTTCTTTTCCTTTTCGTGGTGTCTCTAGGCCTTTATTTTTGTGATGGAAACTAATTGTGCGGTTTTAGAAAATCATTGCTTTGATAATCATATTACACATATACACATAAATTAAAAGTTATCTGCCCAAAGGGCAGGGTTAATGCTAGTATTAATATATAGCAATTGTTAGGATTCTGCCATCCATGCTTATTTTGGTTTTATCTGTTTTAACGTTCAGTATCATATTTGTGTATTATACTTTCCTTTCTTCTATTAATAAAGTTCATCATGTACATAAAATAGAGAACGTACCAATGGTATGTTAAACTGTATCAGCCAAGCTTTGCCTTCTGCTACTCGGTGGGATTTTTCACCACCAAACTTTTAGCACCAAGAGGCTGTGTGCATTTTGTCAAGTTGCTCTGTTGCCATCGCAGTTGCTTTGTCCATACCCACTATAAGTCATCAGTCCAAAATGTAGTTGAAATTTCTGTCTGTAGATTATTATTTCCAAAATTTTGTATCTTGAACATTTGTTCTTTATCTTTCCTGGCTTATTATCAAGAGACATTTTGTGCAAACTTGTCTGTTTCTCACAACTCCTCCACTCTATAGGTTCATTCTATCAACTTATGTGGTTATTTTCAAGACCCTGGTTCCTTTTGAACAGGTGAGGTATTACGTAGAATTAATTCTGTAGGGATCCTCATTCCAGTTTTGTTAATATACTGTGCTCATAGCTTTTCTCTTTATGAAATTCGTTTTATAACTAAACAGGTTTTGCGCCACCAGATATGTTCTCTTCTGATGACTTCACTTCGTACTGATGCAGAGGTAGGTTTCTTTATGAGGGTAGGACGTTTTTTTCTTCTATTTTACGAGGAATCTAACAACCACACAATGTTGGCCTTTTAACTTCTCCCAGCTTGAAGGAGAAGTTGGGGAACCTTCATTTCGGCGGTTGGTTCTGCGATCGGTTTCTCATATTATTAGGTTGTACAGTACAGCACTTGTCACAGAGACAGAGGTATGTTTTGAAATTATTTATTTATTGTTAATTCTAATGTAATAGGGGAAGGTACTCTCTTACATTCTTCAAATCCTTTTAGGAAGTTCTCAGTGGTTTCTTATAAGTTAAAGTGCTTCTATGTCCAATGCTTGAAACTTCAATGGCTTTTCCGTATGCACAATGCTGTTTGTAATGCTCAAATGTCTTCTAAGTTCTAACTGACCTGTTCATCATAAGAAAAGTTCTCCTCTGAAGTGCAGGTTTTCATTAGCATGCTCGTGAAGGTTATCTTTCTTGATCTACCACTTTGGCATCGCATTCTTGTTCTTGAGATCTTGCGGGTAATGTCTCCTGTTGCTTCTGGATTGTTTCATATATTAACAATTTGTTTTTTTTTTTTGTAGAAATTAACAATTTGTACCAACTCGTTCATTTGTATTTTTCAGGGGTTCTGTGTGGAAGCAAGGACTTTGCGGATCCTATTCCAAAACTTCGATATGTAAGATATGTTCAGTTTATCCTTCTCGCATTGTCAAATGTTCGAGAGTCTCTATTTTTCTGTCTGTCTCCATCTATGACTTTTTCTCTTTTGTTCTGTATATTCGACTCCTCTATAGTGAGGATGAGTAGGGATCCTATACACTTTTGACTGTAGCCTATTCCATGAAAGCAAGTGTATTTCCAGTCTAAGAACAAGTAGGCCACTGTTGGGACAGTAATCACGTATCTTCAACACTTTGGAAATTGAACTTTATTTGGTGATGCATGTTCACCTGTCTGTGTTGTTGAACCATCAAATTTATGAGCTTGCGAGCACAAAATGACGGGAAATTGCAAGAGTAACATTTTTGTGAACTTCATCAACCTCTCTTGCTAGTTTTTTTTACTGCTACCTCTCTTGCTAGTTACTTGTGATGTTACATATAGACCAACCGGAATAAGAAGTTGAGCTGTCATAGTACATCGGAATTTTACATGTTCTTTGTGTTTTCTCCAGTCGTCTTGTAGTTTCGGCTGTTATACTACCAAAATAATCGTGTAATCCACTGAAATATCTGCATGCAAAGTGTTTTAGTAAGAATAACAAATGACTGGACAGAAATGCAAACTTGCTTGCATATTTGTCATTTTTTATTTGTTTCAGTGTTGATAACTTCATGAATTTGGTCACCTCTTCTTTCACAAGAGATTTCTACCCCTGATGCTAATTGGTACATGTAATAATTGCACTCATGTCTACCTTGTAGGCACCCCAAGAACATTAATGTTGTGGAGAGTATGGTTAAAGCACTCGCTCGAGTTGTTTCTAATGTACAGGTGAAATATTATTTGGTATTTGTTTAGGTTGTTTAGTGGGGCAGGCATCTCGTAGTAATTAATGGCCTAATCAGTTTCGCAATAGTTATTCTTTGTTTCATTTGGAGACAATTTTTCCTAAGTATATTCCAGTTTGTATGCGATGAGCTTTTAAGTCTAGTCAAACTTTTTTTGTTTGTTTGTAGATGGCTGACTAAATAATTACATCTTGATGCGAACAACTGAAGTCTATATTTTGTTTATCTACCCTTTGGCTTGACAGCTTCGGTTTCCTATTTCATTATAAATGATGCTAATAATTTCTTCGTGTTTCCTATCTAATGGATATTTCATACAAGCTTTGGAACTAGTTCCACGTTTTTTTGTTGATAAATGTGGCTAGTTCCACGTTTGGAGTGCCTGTTTCTTCTGCGTATGTGTTCACGCTTTTGGCACCTACTGTTTATACTTTTGGTAATCGATTTATTTTGGTAAGAGGAACACGTTAGAGAAAACTGCACTTCATCGTTATAGTTTTATGTTGTATGTTTCTGTTACTGATAATGATTGGTTTAAGATGTTGCTTCAGTTTTGAAGCACAGTCAAACTACAGTATTTTTAGCCTCTCTATTCTCGTGCCATTGAGTACCATTTGGTGCTTTATATTCGTGGTGCTATCACTGTGGTTTAATAACATTTATGGTTGTATAGGAGTACCAACCTGTCAGTGTTTTTTTCTTCTTAGATAATTAAGCCTCAAGGTTGTTATCTACTCTCATCCTGGTCGTAGTGCCCTCATGTCAATACCCTTTATTAGTCAATAATTCTGTCTTCCAAGTGTGGGAGTTAAAAGGTTTTACAACTTGTCTTTTGTCCATACTAATTTTCTCAATAATATAAAAGTTATCTTTGCAATTTTAGGCTCAAGAAGCAAGCGAGGAGAGCTTGGCAGCTGTTGCAGGAATGTTTAGTAGTAAAGCTAAAGGTAGCATTCCGTGAAGTGACCAAAATTTTACCATCATCACCTTGCTGCGATATGAATGGTTTGCAAAGCTGTTACTGACATTCGTAAACAAACAGATGAGCATTGCCTCTGAATTCAATAAACATTATAATTTGGAATTTGTGCTGTGTTTGCACTGTGATAGTTTTGTGATGATTTCAAGCCGGAGCTGTTTAGCGTTTCTTTAGTTTTAGTAGAAAAGAGAAGCTGGTATTTGTTGACGATAAGTTGCTTATGATAAAAAGGGATTTCCTACCATCCAAATTTAGTTGAGGAATCAAATATGTGGAAAGTATCTCTTTCAGTATCAAGTTATATTTTTTTTTTGCATGCTAATGGTGAATGAAGGTTGTATCTCCTTTATATTCTACTAAATTGCATGACACTTTTATTTGAGAACTGCAAATATGGGTCAAATGATTTTCTCGTGCTGGTGGTGAATTGGGGTTTGTCTGATGGACCATCCCGTGTCATGGTACTGGTGTGTATGATAAGCAACTTATTGTGAAAGGTCACGATGGACAATGGTTCAGAATTGACATTATTCATGACTGATTTACTTGCGTCACTTGTTCTCACCTGTATATGATCTTATGACCTTGTTGCATTTTTTATTTTGTAATTCCATAGTTTGTATTAATGCAGGAGTTGAGTGGAGCCTTGATAATGATGCATCCAATGCAGCTGTGGTGGTTGCTAGCGAAGCCCATCTAATAACACTGGCAATTGAAGGGCTCCTCGGTGTTGTTTTTACAGTGGCTACTCTGACAGATGAAGCAGTAGACACTGGAGAGGTGATTGTACTGTACTTATATTATACTTTTGTAATTATATTTCTCTTGCCCCAGTCTCTTGAATGCACATCTCTCAGAAACTAAAGGATGGTAGATCTTGTTTTTTTGGCTGCATCCAGCTTGAATCCCCTAAGTTTGATCATGATCCTGCATCCAAATGCGCTGGTCAACTGGCAGTGCTATGCCTCGCAATGGTAGACTCATTCTGGTTGACTATTCTTGATGCGTTGTCCCTTATTTTATCAAGGTTGGTTGAGTTATCCCAAATCAGTTCAGTCTAAGATTTTGTTTGGTTGATCGTTTTCTCCCTCGTCTCTTCTCAACATCATAAAGGAGCATGGTCCATTCAGACTGCTCTGAAATCCCTGCTCTTTTCTTTTTCAAACCTAAATCAAAGTTATGCATATTCCTGACCAGAATCTTATGTTAAAGGTCACAAGGAGAGGCTATTGTCTTGGAAATATTGAAAGGTTACCAGGCATTCACACAGGTAATAAGAATTTTTACATTGGCTCAGAACGGTCTTGTAAACCTTGTGGTGTTAAGTTGATGATGATATGGCCTAACTTTACCGATTCACATAGTTTTTTTTTGTAAATGATGCTTATGAATTCTAGGTTTATTCTACAGGCATGTGGGATTCTTCATGCTGTTGAGCCTCTGAACTCTTTTCTTGCATCGCTTTGTAAATTCACCATCAATGTCCCAAATGAAGTAGAGAAGAGGAGGTGCGTTTCAACTATCTGTTCCAGTCTGTTAACAGAGGTTCATTTTTCATATTTTATCATCTGAAGCTTTGTGTCCTACCATCATGAGAAAGTTCTTACACTATACCAGCTCACGCCCTCTGAATTTACGTTCCTTCTTTGTATTCCTTCTAAGTCTAGTCCTTAAATGACGTAGATCCCGATTCCCTAGCACTTTCAGAAAATTGGGCGTACCCATTTCAAGTTATGTTGTATATTTGTAATTTATAAGGAAGCTTCTAAGTGCTAGGTGACTTTGAATCGGCAGTTGGAACTGTGGACTTAACTAGCAGTACCTATCCAGTGCATTTTCAACAAGGCTGCCACTGGAGATACTTTCTGAAAGTTGACAGTTCTTAAGGGAAAGTTGTAGCTGCGTCAGAAAACAAGTGGATAATTAGAGTTCGATCGAGTTGAGAGCTTTATGATTTTGCCCTTTGCACTTAATCTAACTGAGCAGTATTTTTTAAAACTGCTGATTGAAGCTTGCTTAGCTGGTGCTGGTGATGCAGTTTCTACGACTTTGCATCCACTTCCAAGATTTGGTTGCATGAAAATGTTAAAGTTCTGGACTAAATGGTCATTTCTACAGTGCAGCACAGTCTCCAGGGTCAAAACGTTCTGAGCAACTAGTTGAACAGAAGGACTCCATAGTTCTTACTACCAAGAATGTGCAGGTACTTGTCCCACTTCTTATATGGCACTTTCATTTTTTTTTTTTTTTTGCACTCCCTACTTTAATTAAGTAATTGCTTTCACTCCCTACTCGGGACTTTAACTGTCTGTAAATTGTGGTCCAACTGCTCTTCTAATTCAGGCCTTGAGGACTCTCTTCAACGTTTCTCATAGATTGCACAATTTTTTGGGGCCATCATGGGTTTTGGTACGTCATTTTTCTGTCGAGATGTTATTGGTGTCAAAAATATGCAAGACTGCAGCTTGGTAATGCTTCTATTGTGGTAAATACAGGTTTTGGAAACTTTAGCTGCTCTAGACAGAGCAATCCATTCACCACATGCTAGTACACAGGTAAATATGTAAACATATATTTTTTTGGTAAGATTTGTATTTTATTTGTCCTAATTAGTTTGATCCAATTATTGCTTATTTATACCATCAGTACACGTAGTCATGGAGATAGGTTTTTTCAATAGAAAGAACCAAAAACAACATATTCAACAAAATGCTTCCTACCACCATTTACCCACTCCTTGTTTGGCCCCATAAGTCCAAATTGGTAAAGGTTGAAAAGAAAGTTAAATAGAGCAGACACAATTAACCATGGGCCGAGAGGCATCCATATACATCTTAACTTTCTAATATCTTTCAGCTTCCTTATTGTCAGTCTTAGGCAGTCACCTTAAGTGCTCTATGTTTCTGGACTCTTTCTTTTTCTTTCTTCACAGAATATGCTGGTGAACTTTTGTGCGTTAACAACTTCATTTTGGGTTTGTGCAGGAGGTGTCAGCAGCTGTGCCCAAGCTTACAAGAGAATCTTCTGGCCAATATAGTGATTTCAGCATTCTTTCTTCTTTGAATTCTCAGGTAACAAATAATTCAGGGATGTGAAATTTTCAAGAAATGCTACTATTAGTTTTCGATTACATCAGGGTTTGACAAAGTGAATTGCCTTAGAATATTTGGTTATGATCAAATGAGCATGGCCTGCAAATGTTTCAAGTTGGTCCTTCATTTTTGTCTTCTCCCTCTTTTATTGCCTTTAATCTCTTTAGGAAAGAGGGGCCAGAGTTGATTTCATACCTTCTCTAACTTTGTTTTCTTGTTTTGGTGAAGCTGTTTGAGAGCTCAGCAATGATGCATATAGCTGCTGTTAAATCACTACTTTCTGCACTGTGCCAATTGTCATATCAATGCATGTCCACAGCAACAGTATCGGGCAGCTTTGGACCAGGAATCAGTCAAAAAATAGGAACCATTAGTTTTGCTGTCGAGAGGATGCTATCCATCGTTTCCAACAATGTTCACAGTAGGAATACGCTTACTTCCTGAAACTCAAACTTTGTGTATGGCTAGATTTTGTGGTCTTACCAGTGCGTCTTACTGCTGCTGGGGATATTATATTGTGCTCTGTGCCCACTTTCTTTTTCGTTTTTTCCCCCTCTCTCCTCTTTCTTACTCTCCTGAAGGGTGTTTCTTATGGAGCTTGTGTTACCCCTGTTGTTATTCTTAATTAACCCATTGCATTGCAGGAGTTGGACCACTGTGGGGTCAGATTGCTGGTCACTTCCTGGAGGTGATATGGGATTTTTATCCCTTTCATTTTGGTATTTAATGTACTTTATCACTTCCTACATCCGTTGCATTGCATACTTTTCAGCTTGCTGATACCCCTAATCAACATTTACGCGCCATGGCACTTGATGCATTAGATCGCTCAATGACTGCAATTTTAGGTTCTGAAAGCTTCCATGATTATGTGTCATCCAGATCCAATGGGCCACCAGATGTAAGTGAACAACTGCTTTAGGGATGACTAACATAATTTGTTACTCATTCAATATATGGAGTCGTTACTCATCATTATGTATTCTCTATCCCCAGATGACGAGCAATACAGAGCTGAAAACACTCGAGTGTTCCATCATATCTCCCATTAGGGTTCTCTATTTTTCCTCTCAAAGCGTTGATGTTCGTACTGGATCGTTAAAGATTCTTCTGAATGTTTTGGAGGTAATACACCATTAATGGAGATGACAATGATTTTTTTAACTAGGTTTCAATTATTATTATATTATATAATTGCTTAAGATAATTTTAATTTGTAACAAGAACTGACCGTGAAAATCTATTCCTCTCAGAGACATGGTGAAAAGTTATACTACAGTTGGCCAGATATTTTAGAACTGCTGAGGTTTGCAATTTAAATTGTCATTAACGTTGTCAGACTTGATTTCTGTTTCTCTGGCTGATCATTGATGTTTTTTCACCATTTCAAGGCGCATTGCTGATTCACCAGAGAAAGATCTTATATCCCTGGGCTTTAAGGTGAGTTTAAACTGTTTTTCTTCCATATCTTTACAGATACCATCAGTTAAGTAGATATCTAATGTTTTTAATGATCCACTGATACTTGGATACTTTTTTGGGAATTAGGAACCCGTCTAGTATGCGTACTTATCTTATATATATGTTTAAGGAATTGTGTACCTGTGTTCCTGTGCACACTGTTTACATGTGTGAAGTTGAGTCTCAAATATTGGACTAACTACAACAGTCCATACTAACTTGAATACCTTTTCCTTCAAAAATTCTCTTTTCAGTTCCTAATTCATCTTTTTTACTTTAATCATACAACTCTCTAATTTAATACACTTGGTTTTTTCCCCTTTGATTTGCTAACATAAATCGTACTTATATGTATGCTAATTAATGTTTTTCCTCTAATATTTTCATAGTTTGTCATATTTTCAAAAGCAAAATTTTCAATATATATGGTGGCTTCTACGGTACCTCGGGTGAAAATGCTACTAGACCTCGAATTAGTAGGATTTTTTGGCCAGAAACTATACCCTAAACCTTAATGAGTGAACCCTAGGTTCTAATTATCTAAACCATAAACTATAAACCCTGAGATTGTACATTCATTTTTTTTCCCTATATTTGGACGAATCATAATCATCGATTATTTTTACTAATTAAATTGATCTTGGGTATAAGATTTAGAGAAATAAGACATAAGTTTTGATCTTTAAGGGTTAGAGTATAATTATCATGTACGAAATATCAGTCAATTCAAAGTCTAGATAGTGTTTTCATACTTAAGGTATGCGGTACCTCGGATTTCACCCTGTGTATATGGTTATGTCTTCGCTGCACTCACTTTTTTGGGGGGCGTTTAATGCACTCGCCTAATTATCGTCATTCGGGGCTGACAATTTATGTGAAATCGATGTCAATCGTCACTTATGGTATGATGAATAAGAAACACATGGATTTGTTCAAAAATAATTCAATATTTTACTTTAATTTGAATGATCTAGGGTTTAGGAATTTAGGTTTAGAGTTTACAATTTGGGGTTTTGGGCTGAGATTCAAAATTGAAGGTTAAAGGGTTAGGATAATGGATTGATTAGTTGTGATTCTATGTTATATTATCATATTAGACTAATGCTATCAATTAAAGTTTAAAATTTGATGTATTATGATCATTGTTAGAATTAATGCACCCAAAAAAGTGTGTGCACTGAAGTAGTCACTATATATATATATATATATATATATATATATATATGGAGACGACTGGTATACTCTAGGAGCATAGTATGCTCCAGATGATCTGACCGTTAGATTTATATATATTATTTCGAACATTTTTTCCAAATGATACTTTATGAATGTCACTTGTGATTATGGTTGTGTGATCGTGTTTTGTTAACTTATATATATTACGGGTTATTTAAAAGTCTTTTTCTGACCATTATTTTACGTTTTTTGCGTTAGTTCGTTAGTGAATCGTGATAATGGTTTTGTATAATTCTATCTCTTGCAGAGTCTCCGTGTTATAATGAATGATGCGATTACCTCTATACCTGTAGAGTGCCTTAACGTGTAAGTTTCCTAATTGATATTTTCTGCATCAACTTAGCAGCACTTCTGGCAGTTTCATATAAATCTTATTTTGAAGCCCCATTATGATTTAAGTTTGAAGATCAAACCATGGTAGCAGGTTATGCATTGGGACGGTCTTATATCATATTGCTGCTGTGCTTATAATTTGTGTTTGGGTTGTTTGCACTCAGGATGTGCCTCTCTGACTACAGTTAGTATGATGGTGAAGTGCTGATTTCGTTTCTGATGCATATACATCAGTGCTTTTGTCAAGCAAAGTGGAAACACATCCAAGATATATCCCGATTTCAAGTTGTTGCTATCATTAAACCTGTATTTATGTTGGTAATGCAGATGCATTGATGTCAGTGGAGCATACAGTGGACAGAAGACAGCGCTAAATATAAGTTTGACAGCAGTAGGCCTCTTGTGGACGACAGCTGATTTTATTGCTAAGGCAGTTCCAAATAGGCCACCGCAAGACAAGCAAACAAGTTGCTACTAACCCTTTAGCTTAGTTCAGCCTGATCATTTCAAATGTTTGTGATGTTGAACTTTCCAAATACCTGGTGACTGACAGGTACTTCAGGCATGCATTCTGACCAGAATCCTATTAAGGGAAAATCAAAAGAAGAAGAGACTCCCCCATCACCTAATTCATTCACTGATGAGCCCTCTTCAGAACATGTCATGGACTGTGACCAATTGCTCTTCTCTGTTTTCTCTTTACTACAAAGGCTGGGAGCTGACGAAAGGCCGGAGGTATAATACCTTGTTTTTGCGTAGTGAGTTTCGTCTGAGTAGGAAAGTGCACTTTCTAATTGAATTCGGATTTGAGAGACCAATATTTAACTGAAGGACTTAGTCTGTCATTGCTGTTGACTGATCTTTTTGAATGAGAAACTCTGGTTCTTCATTACAGGTTAGAAATGCAGCTGTCAGGACACTTTTTCAAACTCTAGGGAGTCATGGGCAAAAGCTTTCAAGAAGAATGTGGGAAGACTGTCTCTGGAATTACATCTTCCCTGCTTTGGATCGTGCATCTCACATGGTAGCAGCACTGTCATTAGATTTTTGTGTGAGAGCCCATTTCTTGTTTGTTTCAACAGATTCAAGTGGTTTTTGTAGGTAGCTACTTCCTCGAAAGATGAATGGCAGGGCAAAGAACTAGGAACTCGGGGAGGGAAAGCTGTTCATATGTTGATTCATCACAGGTTTAAATATGGTTTAGGAAGGAATCAAACTGAAATTAGACTCTTACAAAAGTTCCTACCTCAGTCAAAACCTTTTTGTTTCATTTTTTTCTTCTATGCTTGAATTTGCAGTCGGAACACTGCTCAAAAGCAGTGGGACGAAACACTTGTTCTAGTCCTCGGTGGAATAGCACGTTTGCTACGTTCGTTCTTTCCATTTCTCAGTGGCCTGAAAAACTTTTGGGCAGGTAGGCTGCAAACTTGCTTCCTATCTCCTATCATAGTGTCTTCGACAGAATAGGTTCTCATGAATCTTGCATAATGTTTGGATCCATGCAGGGTGGGAGTCGTTGATTTTGTTTGTAAAGAATAGCACTTTAAGTAGCAGCAAAGAGGTTGCCATTGCTGCAATAAATTGTCTTCAGACAACTGTTATTTCTCATGCTCACAAGGTCATCTCGTTATCACTAAACCAGATCTTGTGCAACAATTGCAGCTTGAATCCTGCCGCCTTATCATTATTATGTTTCTCAGACTGCATGTAGCACAATTGTACATACTTCCAGCCTTCTTTATTGCTTATTTTTTTTGTCTTCTTTGGGTGCTATTCAGGGAAATCTGCCAATGTCTTACCTTGTCTCGATACTTGAAGTTTACGAGTATGTTATGCAAAGACCATTAAGCTACGGTGGTAATGCAACTAGCAAGGTGAAGCAGGAGATCATACATGGTCTGGGTAATGCACTTCATCCTGAAACTTCCGTAGTGTCTTTAGCTGCATATGCATACAAGAGCAACACGATTTGAGATTTACATCCATCATGATAGAAATTCATGAGGTCTATGAGGTCAA
The DNA here is from genome assembly GCA_964030455.1 of Linum trigynum. Taxonomy (NCBI): domain Eukaryota; kingdom Viridiplantae; phylum Streptophyta; class Magnoliopsida; order Malpighiales; family Linaceae; genus Linum; species Linum trigynum. The sequence goes on along the minus strand of OZ034813.1, from coordinate 34,804,925 downwards.
GATGCTACTAATCATCTGGCAAACCCTTGTTTTACTGTGACTTGTGCTTATACTTATGCCTCACTGAACTCATTACTATGTTGGCAGGAGAACTGTATGTGCAGGCACATAAGATGTTTGATGATCACATGTTCTCTCAGGTGCTTGATATCATAAAGTTGGCTGTTAAGCAAGCACTGATGACCAACGAAAACTTTGAAGCTGAATTTGTAAGAGAAGCACTCTCCATCCCTGGTGTATTAATCTTTCATCCACATTCAGATGATGGAACCGTGTCTAATCGAACTGATTCTTTCTTCTCTAGGGGCACATTCCACCTGTGATGCGTACTGTCCTGGAAGTCTTACCTTTGCTACGTCCAAGTGAGCAAATCTCTGGAATGTGGCTAATCCTGTTAAGGGAGATTTTCAAATACCTTCCTAAGTCCGATCTTTTACATGATGAGGATGAGGGAGCTAAACAAGCGAGCTTAGGAGAAAATACTGCAGGTATTGAATTGACTTGGTACACATTTGTTACATGCTCCTTTTTTGGGATTTATGCGTTTGAAATAATACTTTGATTTAATCACAATTTTCTTCCTAGACAACCTAATGAAGAGAAAGAATGAAACCCCGAGTGGAGCTAGTTCTGGCCTCTCAAAACAAGTTGAATCTCCACCCCAGAGCTCCGGATCAGCTGCGGCTGTCATTTCAAATTATTCTTTTGCAGAGAAGCTAGTCCCTGTGCTAGTTGAACTCTTGCTTCAAGCTCCGACTGTTGAGAAGTATATCATTTTCCCGGAAATAATTCAAAGCCTTGGAAGGTAATGGTCCTATTGTGCTTTATTACTGTTTTTGTGTCCTTGGTACTTTATGTAGTAAGGGTGTGTTTGCTTTGTATTTTCGAAAAAATTTAAATTTTAGTAAAGATGTAGTATCCTAATTTTTCAAAATATGTTCGCCAGATGCATGACGACAAGAAGAGATAATCCAGACGGTTCACTCTGGCGGGCTGCTGTTGAAGGCTTCAATCGCATCCTCATCGATGACGTCTGCAAAGACGGTGAGCCTGATTCAGAAGTTAGCCGGCCTGCCAGACTACGTGTGTGGAAGGAAGTTGCCGACGTGTATGAAATATTCCTGTTGGGTTACTGTGGGCGTGCCATTCCCACCACCTCTGTCTCACCCATAGCACTTGAAGCAGACGAGGCGCTCGAGATGGCCTTCTTGAAAGTTCTAGGCGACAAGATTCTTAAATTGCAGACTGATGCCCCTGTCGATGTATAGTTCTGTGAAACTGGGATAAAAATAAAATCCACGATTCCTAAATTGATGCCCGCTGTATTCTTATCTCAATGGCTCTGATTTTGTACAGATTCTACAACGACTAGTTTCCACGATGGATGGCTGTGCATCACGAACGTGCTCTTTGCCGGTTGAGACAGTCGAGCTTATGCCGCCCCACTGTAGCAGATTTTCCATGCATTGCTTGCAGAAGGTATTTGCATTGAGCAGGTAATGTCCTCACTTGGCGAAAATTTCTATAGTTATAGCTCTTTTAGTGAGATATGTTCTTCCGTTCACTAAGAACTTAGTGTAACATAGTTGTAATGTGACCTCAGTTGTGACAATGAAATGACGAGCTGGAACTCTACGAGATCTGAAGTGAGCAAAATTGCGATCACACTCCTTCTAAGCCGATGCCACTACATATTCAACAGATTTCTAGTTGATGAAAAACACTTGGGTACGTAGCTTGTGCTGCACTTAGCGAACTTCTCCAGATCAGGCTAATATTTAATGTTTCTGTTTCATACACGCAAACTGTAGGTGATCGTCCGCTGCCAAGAACTAGGCTGGAAGAGATCAAGTACGTGCTTCAAGAGCTTGCGTGTCTCGAAATCCATCCCGAAACAGCAACTGTCCTTCCTTTACATCCTTATTTGAGAGATGGCTTGGCGGACAAGGAAGAACAGAAGAGGCGTCCACATTTGCTCGTTCTGTTCCCATCATTGTGTGAGCTCATAATGACACGGTAAGGAAACCTTCCAAAACAAACTAGTAGGGATTGCAGTGACAATCTCGACCTCTTCATGCTGAAACTGTTTGATGATTGATTGGGACAGGGAAGCGAAAGTGCGAGACTGTGTTCAAGTTCTGCTGAGACTCGTGTCCAAAGAACTTGGGCTTGAAAAGGAGGATCAGCGGTCAACCCATATCTGAAGAAGAGATTCTTGGAGCATTACCTTTCTCTGTATCTATGTGCAAAACAAAGAGAGGACCAGGTTTTCGCGATCCTGAAAATTTCATTTCGGTGTCTGTTGTACTTTTTATTGTTTTGGTTACCATTTTTCCTACTTGTAGCCAGAGAGCAGAGCGAGCTTCGACCGATTGGTAGGGTTCTATTTACGTATAGCAATAGCTTAGGCAAGAACTGTACCCGATTGAGGTTTCCGTTTTTCTTCTTATCTGGTGTTTGCAATACTGCTGGCTTCCTTTGATTCAATTATAGGCTCGTCCTAGGGTAGGGTGGATAACCATTAGCTATGCATTTTTTTATAATTTCTTTGGTTTTGAGTGGGATAAGATCTAAGAGTTGAGATTAACAGATATTTTTTATTTTTCACTTTTTTCCCCGGTAATTATCAGCTTTCGCTAATCACAGCCTGGGGAAACCAGGATCTGCAAAAACCCAGGAGCAACTCTGCTCCACTGTTCTGTATTAAAAAAAAAAAAAACAAAGGCACTATTCACTTTCATTTTTGTTTCCGGTTTTCTGTTTCCATGTCATAAATTTGGCAATTGAAACGAGAAAACTTGTTTACTTTTCATTCCGTTTTCTATTCGTTTCCAGACATCTGCAAAAACAGAAAACAGAAATAAAAGTAAACAGACAAGAGACATCCTAACTTCTTTAAGAAAAGCAAAGTTTTCCATAGCATAAAAATTGAAGTTTTCAATCAACTGCTGAATCAACACTAAACAGCCTGGACTCTTTCTGGTTGCCTTTGATGTATATGAATGTTGTGTTCCTTCCAAAAAACACTAAGATACCAGCACCATATAACCCCTGCACAAAACCTTTACTTCCATTCCTTACTATTCTGCAGATACACTGAAGCAAGGCTTCCCACGAGCTAGGCCAATAGCTTGAGCCAAACATGGCTGCAAAAACCTGTGGAAACGTATGCTATGTCCACTTAATGTAAACTTTTTGACGCGCCCATTATTGCACGCCCATATTGAGCGGGTGCAAAAATAGGCAATATGACCCACATATTCAAGAAAATGTGCTCGCAAGGAAGATCTTAATAACATTCATTCAAAACTCCATTGCTAGACGCACCAGAAAAACATTAATGTCATCCAATGGGCACACATGCCCTACTTACTTAATGGTAGGTTTGCCAATGCTCCCATTATCAAATGCCTATGCCAAGAACATGCGCAAATAAACATTGAATGTAAAGTGGGTGGCAAACCAAGTAAACCAACTATTTTGGGATTGTGTAGTCTCAGATATAAGTCAGCCATAAAAATCGTCCATAAAAAGGAAACACACATGTCAAAAAATGTCATTGTGAAGACGCGAGAAAGCTTACATCACTCTGTGAGTCCATTGCACTCCGTTAAACACGTTAGTTTGTAGTAGAGCTTTTGTTTTAGTGATCACTAGTCCTCCACCACTCATGACTAAAGGTCGCCTCACATACCCTGCCACACAACCATCGCTCACTTTATAACAATGTACTCAAGAGTAAATATATTATAGGTATGTATTCTTAGGCGCAATCCATGTCGAATATCATATATTGCACACACATCTATCTTATGCATCATACGCATGCCGAGGCGCAAATGCAAATCGTGAGCATAAAAAAATTGAACATGTCATATAGTGGGCACAATGTAGGCTTCTTAAAGCACTCATGGTTGAGAGCCCACTACAATAGGGTACATAAACAAGTAATGTGACTCACATAGCCACATAAATGTGCTCGCTAGAGCGTGCCTGGTGTAACACCCCACCCCAAAACTCATTGGTTCAACCATATAGCCGAATCATTCGAGAGTTACGCTAAACTCAATTATTTTTCCACCGTTAATACATACTAGCATCATTTTAAACCAACATCCACCACACATCCATTCTCAAATTACTCATCATATACAAAAGATCAACTCGGTCTATTTCGCTCATTCTATTTAAACCAAATCATAGTGTCATTCCCTAAAATGCTCAATACGGTATTATCGAATATGCATACTAAAATTATCAACCCGTAAAATATAAATGAGAATCATTGCAAAATCCAGGAAAATTTCAAAACCAATCCTCCATCGATCATTGTGCAGTGCCAAAGATTATCTCAATTCCTTCGAACCTATAAGAAACTGCACAGACTTGGGTCACCAACTAAGCATTGCGTGTGGATCTCTCCCACGACCTAACTACTGGGACCTCATTCAGATAATCACATTGTCACATAAATCGCAGATCAATAGTCTAGATGCCATCCTAGGTCAGTAGAAACAAAAGATCAATCAATATATCAATTCCATCAGGTCACCATCATCGAACTAGTTTATCCAACATGATAATCACATAGCTTCACAAACACACAATCAATGCATGATATGAAAATTCTGGTCTATTATTAATGGGCGCCAAGGTCACCATACAAATACCACCTCTCGAGAAAATCATCAACATCATCAGTGGTTTTCATGCAACCAAAATCATCAATGCAAAAGCGAGCTAAATCTATCCAATCCCGATGGTTGGGGGTAAGTGCAGGCTCTTTCTATGACTATGTGAGTTAAGATCCATTTCTCTCGAATCAAACAATTCTCATTTCTCTCTTCCATCACAAACTATCCAAAATCAATTCCATCCCACTGATTAACTCGTCCATCAACAATCGATCTGAAATCAATGTAGTCCCACCGATTCTCGGACCATGCATATCTCACGTCAAACATTTCATCAAACCAATTCAGGAATCAATGCCTTCACATTGAGTTCACAGTTCAAATATATCTCATGTTACTCATCTCATCATCATCTCAATCAATCTAGGAATCAATATCGTCCCATTGATTCACAGTCCATACATATTTCACGTCAATTATCAACTTGACATTGCTCATAATAAATTATCCAATCATCCAATCTTGAATCCATCTCAAAATTCCAATCACCATTTTCAGTTCTTACAATTCAGACATTCAATCATTTGTTAATATCCAAACAATTTCATAACTTCAATCACCACTCAAACAATCATATCACCCAAAACCACATAGTCAACAACGATGTTGAAGAGTTTTGGGCCGGGTTCGGGTTTAAACCCGCTACACTATTCACCGGGTCAGGTTGGGTTTGGGTTTAGGTAAACCCGCCCCATGGGTACTCGGCCACATACATATAATTACTTTTCCGGTATATTTAATATTCTAAATAATATATCTTCCTTAAACAACTAATATTCTTTATGTTTGTGTAGACATGTATAATTTGTTCTTTCTAATTGTTTAGAATGAAGTTGATATTATGAAATGGAGAGTGAAGAAACTTAGTTGACGAGGAAGAAGCTTTCAATTAATCTTATTGTTTATAGATGTTTATCTTTAATTTCGAACAATTTGCATTTGATCATTTGTGGTTTGCTCGTATGCTCTAGATTGGTGTTTTTTGTATGAATAATTTGTATGAGAAAATTGATGTTAAACTTTTATTTTGAAAGAAACTTGTTATTGTAAATTTTTTACCACAAAACCCACGGGTACCCATGAACCCGCAGATACCCAGCGGGTTGGGTTGGTTTTGAGTTTTTCAAACTCAACGGGTTTTACCCCGAATTTTTTTGACGGATAAACCCATGGGTTTGGGTTTGGGTTTGACAAAACCCGCACCAACCCGACCCATTGTCATCACTTTCATCAAACCAATTCAGCAATCAATTCCTTCCCATTGAGTTCCCCGTTTAAATGAATCTCATGTTACTCATGTCTAGAGGTGACAATTCTCAATCCAATCCACGAATCCAATCCACCAACCCATTAAAATATCCACCTAATCCAATCCATTTAAATCCAATCCATTTGATCCAAATCCAATTGGATTGATGGATTCATGGATTGATCCATGGATCCAAATGGCAAATTACGATTTGGTATCTATACTTTTTATATTTTAAAAAATGGTACCCAAAATTTAATTTTTTATACGAAAAATATCATTGGAAAATTACGTTTTGGTACCTAAAATTTTTCATTATGACATTTTAGTACCTAAAATTTTCACATTTTACATATTGATCCTTGGTTGAGGATGTCATTTGGATTCATGGATAATCCACCAATTCACTTGATCCAATCCATGAATCCACCAATCCATTGGATCCAATCTATTTGATCCATGGATCCATCAATCCAATCTACGAATCCGATCCAATTACCACCACTACTCATGTGGTCTCAATCAATCTAGGTCGTCTCATTGACTCGCGGTCCATACATATTCCATGTTTGTATCAACAATACATTTCTCATAATCAATCATCCAAGAAGATAAATGAGACTTCTCGCCTGGAATGTGAGGGGAATTGGGTCATCACTCACATTCCAATCTGCTGTAGGTTTGATTCGTTCCAATAAACCGGACCTTGTTTTCTTTTCGGAAACAAGATCGAGCCGGAGAGTAGTTACCTGTCGTATGAGGGGTTTAGGTTTTAATTCGCGGTTTTGTTTTTTTGTTGATGCCATTGATACTTCTGGTGGCTTAGTTGTAGCTTGGTCCCCCGAAGTTGATGCTTCGGTGTTTTTTCATTCAGATTTTTCAATTTGTGTTAGGATTAATGAAAGCAATTTGTAGTATGTGGTGATCTGTGTTTATCTTAGTTGCCATGAACCCATTCGCGCCAATCAATTGCTCGCTCTCCGTCAGCTGTGTGATGGAATCCTTTTACCTTTTGTGATAATTGGGGACTTCAATGTCACTTTGCACGAAAATGAAAAGGATGGTGGTAGTCGGTGGTCTGCTACCCCGGCCATCCCTCTAAGGAATTTTATTCATGACTTTGGTCTTCAGGATCCGGAGTTTCAGGGCGACCAGTTCACTTGGACGAATCAACGAATGGGGGCTGCGTGTATTCGACAACGTTTGGATAGAGCTCTTTGCTCCCAGGCTTGGCTTGATACTTTCCCAGACACTTTGATTAAGCATTTTACGGACCAGGGATCTGATCATCGAGCGTTAGTCCTCTCTGATAAACCGTATGTCAGACATACTCGGCCTCTCTTCCGCTTTGATGCTCGGTGGGCACAGAACCCGGAAGTCAAGGCGATGGTGGCGTATGTGTGGTTGGAGGAGGTACATGGTACCCCGATGTATCAATTGTGGGAGAAATTGAAATAGCTCCGCCATTTGCTTTATGATTAGAGTAGAGCGGGGACTACGAATTCACTTAGGAACATCAAAACCCTTCAAACTGAAATCGATAGGGTGAAGCTCAGTCACCCGATTAACTGGGATGAGGTTAGGGTGTTGGAGACAGAACTTACCCGGCAATGGGAAGCAGAGGAAGTGTATTGGCAACAGAAGTCCCGAGTTCAGTGTCTCAAGAAAGGGGATAAAAACTCATAGTATTTCCATACAGTCACCCGAGCCCGTCGGAAGCATAACTTTGTCTCGGGGCTTTATAATGAGGAGGGTGCCTGGATTACAGATGAGAAAGGGAAGGCTGATATAGCCAGTAATTTTTATCAGCACCTCTTCACGGCAGAGAACCTTGTCCCCAACATGGACGATAGGATTGCTGATCTACCGGTGATCGTAAGGTTTCGGCGGAGATGAATGAGTCGCTTACGGCGGAAGTCTTTCCGGAGGAAATTCGTAAAACTGTGTTCTCAATGCGTGCTAAGCAAGCCCCAGGGTCTGATGGGTTCACTGGGAATTTTTTTAAATCCTTTTGGGATATTGTGGGTCCTTCGGTGATTGAGGCGGTGCGGTCCTTCTTTAGTTCAAGCAGGTTGCTCCGTAGCTTCAATTACACCTGGCTTACGTTGATTCCTAAAGTGGATAATGTTGAAAACATGACTCAGCTCCGGCCCATTAGCCTTAGCCAGTTTGTGTATAAGATCATTACTAAAATTATGGCGGAGAGGCTTGCTAAGTTCTTACCCCAAATCGTCTCAGAGGGCCAGAACGCCTTTATTCGGGAGCGGCAGATCGTGGAGAACATTCTGCTGGGACATGAGTTAATGCATTATCTGAAGATCAAAACGCAAGGGAAGAAAGGGTACATGGCTCTAAAGGTTGACATGGAAAAGGCCTAAGATAGAGTTGAATGGCCTTTTCTGCTTGCGATTTTGAGGAAGTTAGGTTTTAGCTCCGTCTGGTATGGGTGGGTCCAGGAATGTCTCCGGTCGGCTTCTTTCTCAGTGCTCATGAATGGTACGCCGTCCGGGTTCTTTACCTCGACTAGAGGTCTTCGGCAGGGTGATCCGTTGTCCCCGTTGCTTTTTGTGCTTTGTACAAAAGGGTTCGCAGCTCTTCTCCGGTAGGCCATTGCGGAGGGGCGGTTGGAAGGGGTGAAGGTTGCTCCTAGGGCCCCCCCGTATCTCGCATCTTTTCTTTGCGGATGACTCCTATTTGTTCCTCCGTGGCTCTCTGCTGGAGTGTGAGAACCTTATTGAGGTCCTAAACACATATGAGGAGCTAAGTGGACAGAGGGTTAATCTGGGTAAGTCGGCGGTCTGTTTTAGCAAGAACGTCTCTTTGGCTTATCAGGAGTTCATGGCCGAAATTTTGGGCGTTGGGGCGGTGAGGGTCCAGGATAAGTATTTGGGACTCCCCACGTTGATTGCGCGGTCTAAGGTGGATACCTTCCATTTCCTGGAGGAGAAATTGCTAAGCAGATTACAAGGGTGGAAGCAGAGGACGTTATCATGGGCGGCTAAGGAGACCTTGATCAAGACTGTTGCCTTAGCCTTACCACTTCATGTGATGTCCTGTTTTAAGCTCCCTCTGTCTTTGTGCCGACTCCTGGATAGACATGTAGCTCGATTCTGGTGGGGAGTTAAGGGGGGCATTCTATGTGTACCAGTAAGCATGAGGGTGGCATGGGCTTTAGAAGATTTGAGCAATTTAATCAGGCCTTATTGGCAAAAATTGGGTGGCAAATCCTGGCTGAGCCCCAGTCTCTCCTGGCGCAGGTCTATAAAGGGAAATATTCCCCCCCGGGAACCTTTCTTACTGCAGCCCCTAGGTCCCGCTCTTCTTGGGGATGGCAGAGTATCCTGTATGGCCGTCAACTGCTTCTCCGTGGTCTCCTTTGGCAAATTGGGAATGGGCGGACTGCCCCTCTGGTTTCTTCGAATTGGATCCCCCTCCTTCACCCTGATAGCCCGGTTTATAATCCCATGGTCATGCCAGTAGGGGATGAACCGAAGGTAGAGGCGGTTATGTGCCCTGGGGAAGGAAGGTGGTGTGTGAGAAGCTCCAACAATGGTTTGACCCAGCAGTATGTAGTGTGATTAAGGCTATCCCCCTTCCTCGGTGTAATGTTGAGGATAAGCTTATTTGGCATATGACAGCAGATGAAGTCTTTACAGTTAAGTCGGCCTATCACCTCGCTGTGTTGCTGGATAAGCAGGAGGGGCGGTGGAGGTCTGTGGTTAGCTGGATGGATAAGCAAAGTTGGATTCGGTTATGGAATGCCAATATTCCCCCTAAACTTAAAGTATTCCTTTGGCAAGTGTTCCGTCGCATCCTTCCAACTACTGAAGCGCTGATGGAGAAGGGCATTATTGTTCAGCCTCGATGTCCTGTCTGCTGGGCTGAGAAGGAGACAATGGAGCATCTGTTCTTAGACTGTAGGGTAGCCAGGGCCCTCTGGGATCAGACAAGGTTGGAGTATTTTGGTCAAGGGTTGCCTCGCCATACCTTCCCCCTGTTTTGAAAAGATTGATGTCCATCATTAATCAGCCACAATTGTTTATGGCGGTGGTTCCAGTTCTTTGGCGTATCTGGCGACCCCGTAATTGGGTGGTCTTTGAAGGGAAACAGTTTGGGATACCAGCTCTACTCAGACAGTATTATCAGCAATACCAAGAATGGGTCACGCTTCCCGTGGATCAGGTTGTGGGTGTGTCTCCCTCTCACCCCTCTCTGGGTCTGGCCACTATGGTGCAGCCAGTTACCTGTATGTGGGATGAGGCAACCAAACCTGGGTCTCATGCGGATGGAGGGATTGTGTTTAAGGACCTTGAAGGGAATGTTCTGATGGCTCGTGGCGTGCAGTTTTCGGAGTTTGATAACCCTCTGGTGGCTGAGGTGCTGACTCTGCGGGAAGCAGTAGTTTGGTGCCTAGAGTTGGGCTTTCAGGATGTTTGTTTCCAAGGTGATGCTCTGAATGTCGTTGACAAACTTATAAAGAGGGATGCGAATGATGTCCAGATTGGGGTGGTTTTGGAGGAGCTTATTGGGATGTTTACAGATCATAGTGCTCTCAACGTTCGTTTTGTAGGTCGGAGTAACAATAGGGTAGCCCATTTGGTGGCTAGAAAGGCCATTGCTTTGTATCCGGCTACTAGTCGTTATTTTGATTTCCAGGCCTGGCTGTTATCCAGGATGTAATATCTTTTGTTTCAATCAATATATATGATTATCTTTTGTAAAAAAAAAAAATATCCAAATCTCGAATCCATCTCAAGATTCCATTCACCATTTTCAGGGGAATGGATCAGGTCAGTAACTTTATGGTAAGTAACCATGCGTAACCCGTCACATCAGCATGACATCAGCATCCTCTCTCTCCTGGAAAACCTTTAATTTTCCCCTCTTTAATCTTTGACGGACGATTTCTCACTCATTTTAAGTCTAAATTTAATTTTTTTTTTGCACAGTTAGAGCAGATTAATTGTGCTCTTCAAAATGATATCCACTTTAATATATTTTTCGAACAAAAAAAATTGAACCATTTTTTACCAGTCTATACCATATGATATTGACTGGTATTGACATAAAAGCATACCTATGGTTTGAAAAACGTACCATGGTGGTATGAACAAACCAAGACTGTAGGATGGTTGAATACATGATAGAAGTATATTAATTGTCATTTACGACTTTTAACATTGTATACCACACAATACCACCCCGTACCAGGGTGGTATTGTATGGTATTGTGTGGTATTTTTTGGTCCTGTAATTTGTTCACCCAGAAATTTTTAGATCCAATAGATCATGATGAACTCGTCCCTTCTGTGCAAACGTTTTCAAAGCGAATTAAAAACGAAGAAGATACCATATAATACCACCCCGTAGCAGGGTGGTATTGTATGGTATTGTGTGGTATTTTTTTGTCCTGTAATTTGTTCACTCAGAAATTTGTAGATCCAATAGATCATGATGAACTCGTCCCTTCTGTGCAAACTTTTTCAAAAACGAATTAAAAACGAAGAAGATACCATATGGTATGCAGTTGTTACCGAGAGGCCAAAATTTTTTTTCTAAAAAAATATTGAAAATTGATCTCATTTTATAGAGCACGATGAACTCGTTCCATCTGTGAAAAAAAAATTAAAATCAGAGTTAAAACAAAAAATATATGAGTTAATTAAGAAAGTTAGAAAAAATAAAAAATATTTTTAATTCTCCTTCCTTAAATCTGAATTTTCTAAATGAAGGGTCCAAATTTGGTGATTGATGAGTGCATAACCCATAGTTCTGCACCTTATCTTTGAGACTTGAGCCCACCCTATCTTGAGCCCATTTTCAGTTCGTACAATTCAGTCATACAATCATTTGTCAATATCCACCCAAAACCACATATCAGCAACGGTTATCAATTATTTATTCAACTGCTATTCACGGTTCATTATCTCATATTCTCATGAATATTATTATTATTTACGTTTAAAATTTTAATCTATTTATTTATTTATTTTTGACGTGTCCAGTAATAATGATCGGCCGCTGACTATTATAACCGTTTGAATACACCGTGCTCGACATAAAAAAAAAAGGCAAATTAAGGAATAAAACTAGAATGCACATCCCACATGAAAGGAAATCAACTCTTCATATGTACTGATCGGAAAACAAACATTGCAGCTACGAGGCATCATCTCGTCCGTTTGCTAAAAAAAAGAAGAAAAAAAAAGCAAAACTCACAAGTTTGCATTAAAAAAAAAAACCCCAACAACAATTATTGTACAATGTCGTCGATGTTATTGTTTTTGTTGTGAAGGGCTTGCTGGTTCAGCCTAGCAGCCGCCGCGACAGAAGCCGCCACCCCTGTCGGATGTGTGGTGAGGAACGGATCGTTCCTCATCTCTGCCCCCGCCACCCCTTCTGCGTCCTTCCTAGTCGCCGGCCTGTCCGCCGGCAGCTTTGCTTTCGCGTTCTGCATAACACGAACACAACAATATAATCCAACCCTCGATCATAAGACAGATGTTAGGGGAAACAACATATTCACCCAACAACAACAAAGGGAAAAAAAAAACATATTAATTAAATTCTTACCGAGAGGACATCGGCGAGAGTGGTCTTCTCCTCGTCCTTGGTGGTCCTAGCGTTGAAGGTGGCCGCCGACTGAGCTGCCGCGGCAATCCCGCCGGGGACGATGGTGGTCCGGCTCGTGGCTCTCACTTCCGCCGCCTGTATGGCTGCCGCGTCGCTCCGCTCTACTGGTTTCTTCCCTGCCGTCAGCACCGCCGCTTCCAGGGCTTCCCCTATCGTCACGCCGCCTCCGCAGCCCCCGCCCTGTGTCCCCGCCGCCACGGCGGAACCGCCCTGGTCAAACTTCCCCACGACCTGCGCTCAGAATACGCGCAGGAATCCATAATACGTAAAAGAGAAATTCTATATTAAATTTTTAGGAACCCAAATCGACATCTGCTCGGATCGGAAACAAGGCGGAGAGGACTGACTGGGTCGTAACCCGACCAGCACGGAAACGAGTACCTAATCTCGAACATTTACAAGGGATATACTAGCTTCGAATCCATAGTAAGGGCTGGGCTCTGAGCCGTGGCCCGGGGCGGCCACCCTCGTTCTTGCTTGAGCAAGCTATGACGCGCACATCAATGACTTGTCACGATTAAACAAAGGAGAAATAAACCCTATTTTTACCTGAATTTTAACGTAAAAGACAAATGTTCCCAACTTCCAAATAATACCATTTTGGCTAATTTTCAAAAAGGAATTGACAGATTCGGGCTTTTTCAATACAAGCACCCTATAATTGTTGGAAGATAATACCGATATAATTATTCTCGCTTCCCAAAACGAAAATCGATTTGTCACGTTACTAGCTAGATGTGGTCAGAACAAAAAAAAAAAAGTATCGTTAGGCGATACCTGGCCGCCGACGGACTCGGTGATGACGGTCCTCCCGGCTGGGAAATCGGTCTCGGTGGCGCTAACCCCGAGGTCATCGGCGACGTCGCTGGCGTCCCCGTGGCAGACGAAGCCAGCCCTCTCGTTCTTGGCCGCGGCGGATTGCATGACGGCAGCGGCGCCTCCCTTCTGGGTGTGTCCCGTCAGGGTGTTCTCCGCCGTCTGCATCATGGCGGCGTCCCTCGGGGCCACCGCCTTCTCCGCCAGCTCCCCTTGCACCTCGAACAGATCCCCGTACCTTATCGCCTGCTGCTGCTGGCTCATTTTTTTTCTTTGATTTCTCTCTATTCTCATAAGTTTTGAACAAAGAGGCAATAAATGGATCGGGGTTATGTTTAAATATATTAAATTAATTAAATTAATTGTGATGATATATCTGCATGGGACATGCAGGAGGAGCTTTTGCTACGTGGATTCTGGGAAGCGAGAGATCTGACACGTGGTTGCTACCTCAGGAATTTCAACCAACACTTGGCAAGTTATGCGAGGGTATAGTTGATACCGTTCTCGCTTTTTGCGGGATTAATTTTTGTGGGAGAGATTCCGTTTTGTTTATATTTACTATCCACCCTAGCTAACTTTTACCCAGAATTGACTTGGTCGTAATTGGGGGTGAAAATCAAAGGATAAGTCTATCTTTACTGGTTTGAGGGCGGAGCCATAACAAATTAAATTGTATCTAAGATGGACGGATTTTCTGATTCAGCCCGCACACATAAGTAGGAATGTCAATGGACAGGTTCCGGGCGAGTTATACCCGTCTTGTGGCAAGTTGGGTATAGGTCGGGTAATTTATCATGGATCGTGGGTTGAAGCAGGTCAACCTAGTGGACATGTAATTTATATGGGAAATATTAGAAATATTTGTTAATTTCATTATAAGACGGATAAAACAAACCATATTATAATAAATGTAGTTAAACTATTGGAGAAACTGAGGTTTTCACTAATTTACAACTTTATTGTAGCAAAAATATGATGTAATAAAAGGAAAATCATGAGTAATTTGACAAAGATTACATGTAATTTAGGAAAGAACGAGTCGAGAATGGGGCGGGTCAGGACATGTCGGGTCGATAAGAGTACCGATGCCTGCCTCGTCCTGTCTACGGGACGGGTCGGACCCGCTCCAAAACAATCCAAACAAGTCGGGTAAAACGAGACAGATCGAAATTGCAATCTCTAAACATAAGTCAGTTTCCTCCACTTGACGCATATGATTATTACACTATTTACTCGAGTCCCTGACTTAATTCAGTGCGGTCCACAACTTCCTTGGTTCTCTGCTTCATCTATTTCATGTTGATGGGCAAATTTCTATTATACAATCACTTATGAACTTATCAATTTCGAATATTTATATAGCCAAAAATTGAAAAAATCTTTCAATACATGTAGTTGAACCGAAAAAATCAATACAAGTTTCTAAAGCAAATAAACTAGTGTGATCCTAATGATGCACATACGAGTAATAAACTTTATGCACTATATTTTATTACCTTGACTAGGCCAAGTATAACCTTGTTAAGAGAGGTAGTATAGTAGTGACCAAAGTCGTATTCCTTCGATTTGTTAGTTTAACCTTACCAAAGAGTTTGGTTGTTATCTAGTCGATCTCTTGGTTTGCTCTCAAGTTTAATTTAATATACTAAAACCACACAGGTTTCAAGAAAAGAATAACCAATATTCGGGGTCCGGTTCCTTCCCCCTAACATCATTATGGACTGTGGAAGAATAGAAGATAGTTGATGTTATAAAGCGCGAACCAAGATCCGTAATATGAAAACCAAAATAAGAATGAGGCAGAAAAAGCTATCTCACTTCTTAAACGATCTACCTGAAAGAAGTATAAGAGGTGACGGAAGAAAGAACTCCTAGCTCAATCGGTTAGAGTGCAGGTCTGTCACGACAAAAGTCTCGGGTTCGAACCCCGTTTTCCCCGCCCGATCATGCCACGGAAGAAGAGTTGTCACGATAGGATAGGAAAAAAAGAAATGACTATAAGGAACCAAACTCTTATTATCTTCCAAGCAATCTCGCAAGTGCAATTCTGGGTTGATGCTTCCAGACCCGAAAGCAGAAGACAGATAGCAATGTAATGGATAGAAACAATAATCTATGGTGTGTTTGGTGCGAGGATCAATAAATTGAGAGAGTTGGTGCAATGATCATGTCTTCCAACTCCCTTCCTAGCTATACCTACAAACTCAATGATCTTGCACTTGGTTTCATGGGTTAGGGACAAATCATATCCCCTTTAAATTGGTTTAAGCGATCGCACACAATTCAAGTCATTCAATGATCATGTAGTCACCCAAAAAATATCAATTGTGTAAGTCCTACTGAAGCTTGGTGAATGATCATGCATCTACTCTAGGTCATGATTCAGGCTTAATTGTACACTTTTTACCCCCATTTTTCTTAGTAATTTGAGGCATTTATGCTCCGGGAGATTTGGTTTTACGCTGAGTTTTGTCTTGTTTTTGTGCATTTCAGTCTATAGCAGGTGGAACCAACGCTGAAGTTGAAAGTTGAATGAAAAAGCGCAAAATCAGGTCAAAGAATGGAGGCAGTAGCATATCACGGTGGAAGCAGTGAGTTCACGGCCAGGGAGACCGTGAACTGGGGCCGCAAACCGTGTACCGCCAGGCGTCCAGAGCCATTTTGGTTCTCACTAGACTCAAACCAGTTCACGGTAGCCAGAGACCGTGAACTGAGTTAGTGATGTTGTGTGTTTTGGCCCGAGATCACGGTCCCCGCCTTGAGTTCACGGCCGTGAACTGGGACCGTGATTTGAGCCCGATCTAGGTATAAAAGGGGGCTTGAGCTGAAGGAAAAAAGAAGAGGAGACCTTGAGTGAGAAAACTTTTTTCTTCAACATTCTAGAGAGAGAAAGTGACGAGCAAGAAGAGAGAAGAAGCTAAGGTTTCACTCCAAGGTAAAGATTTGGGAAAATCTTCCCCAAAGGAAGATCTCTTCTACACAAGGAAGGATTCAAGCATCTCCATGATAGTTTTTATTCTTTCTCCTTGTGTTTTTCCCTCTCCTAGCATGATATAGTTTCCCTTTTCACTTGGGTGTTTGTGAATCCTAACTTCTATCATGTGATTGATTGTATGGAATGATTGTCTATGTGTGGGTGTGTTTTTATACGAATTTGGAGGTATTTTCATGGAAGATTGTGTTGTGTTGCCTATCAATCTATTTGTAATTCTAACCTAGGTGGAGAGAAAACCCACCTTTTGTTAAAGAGGCTTGTAAAGCTGGGTTTTCTTAGGAAAATCATGTCTCCTATCTAGGTTAATGTAGGGCATCCCTCTTTGTTTGTGTTGGCACCTAGGTTGATTGTGTTTTGGCCATAAACCACCTAGTAAGGGGATGTTCCTATCGGATATTTATAAGCTGTATGATATGTCCATAGAGCATTTGTGAGCTTTCAGACTAGTTTTTACAGGAACTATCCACAATCTTTTTGAGAATTTACTTTAGCATTCTATTAGTGAGCTCTACTTGCCCACTTATCTAGGGGGTAATATGTTGTTGAAACGCAATGGTGAACCCCAAAATGTTCGCATATTTTATCAAATGGGCCTTAGAAATGAGTGCCTTAGTCACTTATTATAGCTCGAGGGGCTCCGAACCGTGAGAAGAGTTCGTGAAAAAACTCCCCCACAGGTCTCACATTGTTTTTAGCAAGAGCTTTTGATTCTGCCCACTTGGAGACATTATCAACTACCACCAAAATATATTTGTTGCCAAATAATGAGGGGAAATGACCCATAAAACCAATGCCCAAACATAAAAAATTTCAACTAGTAGGATCATTTATTGCGGCATTTCATTCCTCTGGGTGAAATTTCCAAGTCGGTGGTAGGTAGACACCACATGATTTAGCCATTAAGTCGTTGTTTGAGGACCACTATGGTGTCCTCTTCTGGGCTCCTCATGACAGTGACAGATAATATCCATGCCCTCGGTCAGTGAAACACATCTTTGAATCATGTTATTGGGGCCGATTCAGAATAGGTATGAATCGTCCCATTAGTAGATTTTGGATTCCTTACGAAAGTGTTTCCTCTCCTGGTATGAAAGGTTGGGAGGCATGGATCCCGTGGTAATGTAATTGTCCATGTCAGTGAACTACGAACGTTGGCCATCCTCGATTCCGACCAGGAAGAGTTGCTCATATGGAAATGTGTCCTTTATTGTAACATCGTTCATAAGTTCAAGAGAGGGTCCCTCCAACCTTGGTAGATTGTCGATCGCCATGTTTTCTGGCCCATAATTATCTTTAATTTCAATGTCGAATTCATGAAGCAGGAGGACCAAGCAGGTGAGGAGTGGCTTAGCCTCTACCTTGGTTAGCAGGTAACGTAGTGCACAGTGATCCATAAACATGATTGTATGACTTAGTACCAGGTACGAGTGGAATTTGCCAAAGGAAAAAACGATAGCCAAGAGTTCCTTTTCTGTCGTTGTGTAGTTCCGTTGAGCATCGTTCAGTGGTCTACTTGGGGAGTAGACTGGTTCAATATTCCATCCTTCTGCTGGTCTAACACTACCTCGACTACATAGTCGATGACATCATACATAAGCTCAAAGGGCTTGGACTAATATGGTGCCATCAAAATAAGTGCATTAGTGAGTTGCTTCTTTTAGAAGTTGAAGGCCGCTCGACACTCATCCGTGAATTCGAGTGTAACACCCTACCCTATACGTTTTGCCTAATCATATTGTTCATACAATTGCAGCGGAAATAATCTCGGGTGTTACATTAATTATCAAAATTTACCAAAATAAAATTTCGACATGAATTACTCGCGTAATGGGCTAAAAGTTCTTGTAACTAAATCCTGCAAAATAATTTATCTGAATCCATGCATTCAATGACACATATATACTCAGAACCATATACATGGACTTTCATAGCCATAGTCACAGTTTCATACTACACAACTGCATACTATACTGATACAAGCCATAATCGTCACAACTTACATAATTACAAAAATATACACATATCACCAACTTTCCACACCTGCGGATATCTCACACTACATCAGAAGCTAGTATGCACATGAAAAAAGTTCTCAAAACATTTTTACAAAAAGTTGTGGATCACTGGCCAAAATCCCGAGTAGTATTCCAAGCACAGAATAGTTGAAGCCAGGATAGTTGAAGACCATACCTCATCCTGGCTTCAACTCTAGCTCCTCTCCCACCTAACACTTATCTACTGCTGTTTGCTGCTGCTGATGATCTGCTTACACATAGCATAAGCAGAGAAGAAGAATAAAAGAGGGTCAGCTCATAGCTGAGTGAGATAATCATAGCATCGTGAGTTCATAACAGAGCATACCCCTACCATACATCTAGCAAACAAGCCAAAGCACTAGGATCAGATCTCAGCCCTCCGAAATCCCAATAGGCAAAAGACTCAACCACCTTGACTTATGCATATGCATCTTATCATGTTTTACTTATAGGCGCCTGGCTACTCCCATGCTAATAACTCTCCCGGGAAACATACCCCACATCCCGTCGGATGTAGTCATACATACCCCAACATCCCTTCAGATGTGGTCATACATACCCCACACCACTATGGGTGTAGTCATACCCCGACACCGCTTTGGGTGTGGTCATATCTCATAAGAATTCTTCAGTCACCACCACATGAGAGGTGTGACTATCATACATATCATAATAGAGTAATAGCATAGGGAGCCCTAATTACTATGTAGTTGACCGTGAGACCACAACACTCATATTTGGTATCCTTATACATGATTCATATCTCATCTTGCTTAATCATAATTCGTTACTTGCACATGTACTTGACCAGGCCACAATTGGCTCAACATAGGTAAATCAGGAGTCGTATAATTGCACTTCCTCGGGATAAACCCTCGGGCAAGTCATCCTCCTTAAAACATCATAATATTACCAGGGAATATATATTTTCCCACTTGTGCATCCAAATACAACAATCATGAAAAATCATATCCAATCACCTTCTCGAACCATCATAAGGCATATTCACAATTAAACCCACATCTGGCAACTTATATGGAATTATCAACATAAACAAGGTCCATATCGATTAGGGCAAGTCAATAATACCATACAGAAGCCTATAGTTAATCATATAGCAGAAAAGTCCATACACCCCTAATCATGACATTCTAATTCACCTAGATCAATTCTAAGCATCAATATAATTATCGTGATACGACAAACCCGGTATGCCGTGCTAATCCCTCACCAGTTCTGGTTGTTCAAACACCGATTTTAGCTTCCCATACAAAAACGTCAATTTCACGAACAAACCCCGAATTAAAATCCGAGACCGTCCTAATATCCCCTGCAGTATCCTCGTCAATATTAGTTCTAGGCTTTGGGTCAAATTCTCGATAAAAACACATCAAATCCCGGCCGGAGCTAAATTAAGCGATCCCGGCTCCGATCTAAATAATAGCCAAAATTCAGGGATTAGAACTAGAGGATTGATTACCTCACTGCAGGAAACTCGTATATGAAATTTGAACTCAATCCGGCTTCCGGATACTCCAAAACCCTAATTTGGCTTATCGAGAATTCAAGAAATTCCTGAACCAAAAACTCGTTTTAAAGCTCTAAATTGATAAATCACGATGCATAGATGAATTAGGCATTACTTACGGGATTTTTGGATCACTAGAGCTCAAGATTTGAGCTTTTGAATTCTTGGCCAAGCGCTCTGTTCCTCTCTGTTTCTCTCGGCTCAGAATGGAAGAAGAAAAGATGATGAGAATTGAAAGAATGGCTACGGGTGAAGTATTTATATATATATATATATATATATATAAAATATATTATATATATAATTAATACGTATACTTATCAGATCGATCGATAATCCGATTTTCGTTTAAATAGTGTCGAAATGCTCGATTTTAAATCGTGAAATTTTCTAGCGATCGAAATATGGGTTTTACCGAAACGGGATGTTACAATTCTCCCCTCCTTAAAAGATTTCGTCCCCGAAATCTAACATTGAGTTGTACCCTTAGTCCGCTTACTTACCCTTGACATGGTCTATCGTAGATAAACCATTACCTAACTCTTAGGTTAGGCGAATCATAACATAGAAAGTAACACACAACACCTCAAGTTCCTAATATAAGTTTTCAAAAACCTATATCGGGTTATCACAACAAAAGCACATCAACAAGTTCAAAACATAACTTATTAAACAAGATTGTTAACCTGTAAAGTAGTTTGCTACCAACTCAGGGTACTTCTCTCGCATACTTGCTTCAGTTTCCCATGTAGCACTCTCACTATCTTTATTTCTCCACACCACCTTCAACATTGGAATTTCCCTCCTACGAAGAGTCTTAATCTAAAAATCAACAATCTCAACTGGAACCTCTTCAAATGTCAAATCTGGACCCAACTCGATCTCCTCTGGTTGTATAACATGGGAAGGATCGACTTTGTACCTCTTCAGCATACTAACATGAAATACATTGTGGATTTGGGATAGCTCTGGAGGCAATGCTAGTTTATATGCCACTGGTCCAATCTTCTCTATGATTTCATAGGGTCCAATATACCGAGGTGCAAGTTTCCCTTTCTTACCAAATCTCATCACCCCTTTCCATGGTGACACTTTGAGAAATACTTTCTCACCCACTTCGAAATTAACTTCATGCCTATTCGTGTCAACATAAACTTTGTGTCGATCTTGAGCCACCCTCAAACGCTCCCTGATTTCCTTGACCTTATCAACTGTGATCTGAACTATCTCTGGCCCTGATATTGGCCTTGCTCCTTCTATATCCCAACATAATGGTGTTCTACACTTCCTCCCATAAAGTGCTTCATATGGTGGAACACCCAAGCTACTATGGTACTGGTTGTTGTAAGCAAACTCAATTAAGGGCAAATGGTCAATCCATGATTCCTCCCATTGCATTACACATGATCGAAGTAATTCCTCCAAGGATAGGATGGTTCGTTCACTCTGCCCATCTGTTTGAGGATGATAAGCTGAAGTAAAATTTAATTTAGTTCCCAAGGCATCATGTAAACTTTGCCAAAACCGAGATGTGAAGCTCGGGTCTCGATCAGAGACAATAGAAATTGGCACACCATGCAATCTGACGATCTCCTTAATATATAGTTGAGACAAAGTCTCCAGTGATGGTTTCCATCTAATGGGTAAAAAGTGAGCCGATTTGGTCAGTCGGTCCACAATAACCCATACTGCATCTTTTCCCCTTGATGATGGGAGACCATATACAAAATCCATTGTGATTCTTTCCCACTTCCATTTTGGAATTGGAAGTGGTTGCAGTTTTCCCACAGGAGCTTGATGTTCTGCCTTAACTTTCTGACATACCAGACATGTGAAAACATGTTCAGCCGCTCCCTTTTTCATCCCACGCCACCAAAAATATGGTTTGATCGTGTGATACATTTTAGTTGCTCCTGGGTGCATAGCATAAGCAGAAGAATGAGCTTCATGTAGGATGGGCTTTCTTTTCCTTCTTCAATATCTTGAATTATTTTTGCCAACTCTGGGTCCTCCTTCCGCTTCTCACGAATTTTGTCATGCAACAAAGGTCGAATGTTCAACCGAGCTAGTAACCCTGTCACACCATCCACTTCCAAATCAACATTCATTGCCCTCAAATCAACCAGATCCGTTATATTCTTCTTGCCTTTTCTGCTCAGAGCATCAGCAACTACATTAGCTTTACCTGGATGGTAATCAATGGTACAATCATAATCTTTCAACAACTCTATCCATCTCCTCTGGCGACTATTTAAATCCTTCTGATCCATAATATACTTCAAGATTTTGTGACCAGTTAGGATTTTAAAAGTCTCACCATACAAATAATGTCGCCAAATCTTGAGAGCAAATACCACCGCTGCTAATTCTAAGTCATGAGTGGGATAATTTACTTCATGAGGACGCAATTTCCTAGAGGCATATGCGATAACTCTTCCATCTTGCATTAACACACAACCCAATCCTTGATACGAGGCATCACTATACACCACAAACTCTCCATGGTTTGAAGGTAAAGCGAGTACTGGTGCTGTGGTCAATTTCTTCTTCAGTTCATCAAAACTCTTTTGACATGATTCATCCCAAACATACTTGTTATTCTTCCTCAACAATTTAGTCAATGGTGCAGCAATTTTAGAAAATCCTTCTACGAATCGCCGATAGTAACCCGCCATGCCCAGAAAACTTCTCAACTCTGACACATCTTTTGGTGGAGCCCAACTCACCACTGCTTCCACCTTTTTCGGATCCACCTCGACACCTCTTCCAGAAATTACATGTCCCAGAAATATTACCTCCTTCAGCCAAAACTCACATTTTGAGAATTTTGCATATAATTGTTTCTCCCTTAGAATTTGCAACACAATTCTAAGGCGAGTTTTGTGCTCCTCCTCGCTTTTAGAATAGATGAGAATATCATCTATGAACACAATCACAAACTTATCAAGATATTCATGAAAAACTATGTTCATAAGAGCCATAAATACCGCTGGCGCATTAGTGAGTCCAAAAGGCATTACTAGGAACTCATAATGTCCATATATGGTTCTAAAAGCTGTCTTTGAGGTCGCTCCATCTGCCACTTTCAGTTGATGGTATCCAGACCTCAAATCAACCCATCCTCAAAGTAAAGTAGTCGAACAAACTTGATGGTGTACTCAGTAACTGTCATATTCTCCTGCTTAAGGTTTGCGAATTCATTGTTCTTTGCCCTGATAAAAGCTTCGGGAAGAAACTCTATCTTAAAGGCCTTCAGGAACTCATCCCAGGTGAACTGAACTCGTTCACCATTAACTCTAGAGACTGAGGACCACCAGCTCCTCGCATACCCCTTTAGGAGAAAAACAACATATTGCACTTTTTCCTCTGGGGTTGCATAAAGATACTCAAACACATCTTCCATCTCTCTCAACCACTCTACTACAGCAACTGAGCTCACATCTCCCTTGAAGTCCCTACCACCCAAACTCTTCATCTTTGCATAGTCTAATACTGGCGGTCTTGCATCAACCGCCCCCACTCCTCTCGACTGGTCAGTAGGAACATTTTCACAACTTCCGTGCGAGCTACAAGGAAATATTGGCCTTAGATTGATCCACACAAAATTCATTCTTCACCAAATCTCTCACTTGGTTAAAACGAAATTTTTCCAAAATAATTACTTCAAAACAAATAAGTTCAAAACTCAATTTTGAAAACCATGATGCAGGTAATTTCATCCAATATACCAATACACATAATCATGTCAAACTCAATTCCCAGTTTAAGTCATTACGGGGTAATCCCCTCCTTTGGAGTGTTTAACCTCCCATAGGGTATAGTACGCCATAACAGCAAAAAGAGGGAACCGGGCTCTGATACCAAACTGTAACACCCTACCCTATACGTTTTGCCTAATCATATTGTTCATACAATTGTAGCGGAAATAATCTCGGGTGTTACATTAATTATCAAAATTTACCAAAAAAAAGTTTCGACATGAATTACTCGCGTAATGGGCTAAAATTTCTTGTAACTAAATCCTGCAAAATAATTTATCTGAATCCATGCATTCAATGACAAACATATATACTCACAACCATATACATGGACTTTCATAGCCATAGTCACAGTTTCGTACTACACAACTGCATACTATACTGATACAAGCCATAATCGTCACAACTTACATAATTACAAAAATATACACATATCACCAACTTTCCACACCTGTGGATATCTCACACTACATCAGAAGCTAGTATGCACATGAAAAAAGTTCTCAAAACATTTTTACAAAAAGGTGTGGATCACTGGCCAAAATCCCGAGTAGTAGTCCAAGCATAGAATAGTTGAAGACCATACCTCATCCTGGCTTCAACTCTAGCTCCTCTCCCACCTAACACTTATCTACTGCTGCTGCTGATGATCTGCTTACACATAGCATAAGCAGAGAAGAAGAATAAAAGAGGGTCAACTCATAGCTGAGTGAGATAATCATAGCATCGTCAGTTCATAACAGAGCATACCCCTACCATACATCTAGAAAATAAGCCAAAGCACTGGGATCAGATCTCAGCCCTCCGACATCCCCATAGGCAAAAGACTCAACCACCTTGACTTATGCATATGCATCTTATCATGTTTTACTTATAGGCGCCTGGCTACTCCCATGCTAATAACTCTCCCGGGAAACATACCCCACATCCCGTCGGATGTAGTCATACATACCCCAACATCCTGTCGGATGTGGTCATACATACCCCACACCACTATGGGTGTAGTCATACCCCGACACCGCTCTGGGTGTGGTCATATCTCATAAGAATTCTTCAGTCACCACCACATGAGAGGTGTGACTATCATAAATATCATAATAGAGTAATAGCATAGGGAGCCCTAATTACTATGTAGTTGACCGTGAGACCACAAAACTCATATTTGGTATCCTTATACATGATTCATATCTCATCTTGCTTAATCATAATTCGTTACTTGCACATGTACTTGACCAGGCCACAATTGGCTCAACATAGGTAAATCAGGAGTCGTATAATTGCACTTACTCGGGATAAACCCTCGTACAAGTCATCCTCCTTAAAACATCATAATATTACCAGGGAATATATATTTTCCCACTTGTGCATCCAAATACAACAATCATGAAAAATCATATCCAATCACCTTCTCGAACCATCATAAGGCATATTCACAATTAAAACCACATCTGGCAACATATATGGAATTATCAACATAAACAAGGTCCATATCGATTAGGGCAAGTCAATAATACCATACAGAAGCCTATAGTTATCATATAGCAGAAAAGTCCATACACCCCTAATCATGACATTCTAATTCACCTAGATAAATTTTAAGCATCAATATAATTATCGTGATACGAAAAACCCGGTATGCCATGCTAATCCCTCACCAGTTCTGGTTGTTCAAACACCGATTTTAGCTTCCCATACTAAAACGTCAATTTCACGAACAAACCTCGAATTAAAATCCGAGACCGTCCTAATATCCCCTGCAGTATCCTCGTCAATATTAGTTCTAGGCTTTGGGTCAAATTCTCGATAAAAACACATCAAACCCCGGCCGGAGCTAAATTAAGCGATCCCGGCTCCGATCTAAATAATAGCCGAAATTCAGGGATTAGAACTAGAGGATTGATTACCTCGCTGCAGGAAACTCGTATATGAAATTTGGGCTCAATCCGGCTTCCGGATACTCTGAAACCCTAATTTGGCTTATCGAGAATTCAAGAAATTCCTGAACCAAAAACTCGTTTTAAAGCTCTAAATCGATAAATCACTATGCATAGATGAATTAGGCATTACTTACGGGATTTTTGGATCACTAGAGCTCAAGATTTGAGCTTTTGAATTCTTGGCCAAGCGCTCTGTTCCTCTCTGTTTCTCTCGGCTCAGAATGGAAGAAGAAAAGATGATGAGAATTGAAAGAATGGCCACGGGTGAAGTATTTATACCCGACTGCTTAATATATATATATATATATAAAATTAATTATATATATTATATATATAATTAATATGTATACTTATCCGATCGATCGATAATCCGATTTTTGTCTAAATAGGTTCGAAATGCTCGATTTGAAATCGTGAAATTTTCTAGCGATCGAAATATGGGTTTTACCGGAACGGGATGTTACATCGAGATGGCTATCTTTCTCCAGAAGTTGGTTGAGTTGCAGTGAGATTTTAGAGAAGTCTTTAATGAAGCGCCAGTAGAAACCGTCCTTGACCCAAGAAGCTAGGTGCCCCTCTTATGCTAGTGGGACAGGGAAGGTTAGAGATGACCTTTATTTTTGCTCGATGTACCTCAAATCCCTCCCTGGATATCTTATGGCCCAAGATAATGCCTTTGGTGGCCATAAAATGGCTTTTCTACCAACTCAGTGCCAGATGCGTCTCTTCAAAGAGAATCAAAACCATCTCTAAATTTTCTATATAGTGGGAGAAAGAGTCTCCATAAACCAAGAAGTCGTCCATGAAGACCTCCATGACATTCTCTAAAATATCGTTGAAGATTGTGGTCATGCAGTGCTTGCAAGTAGTCTGGGTGTCACATTGGTCGAATGAAATCATGTGATAGGCAAAGGTATCGTAAGGGATGTTATTTTTTCCCCGATCAAGTGGATCGATTAGGATCTAGAAGTATCCTAACATCCCATCCAAGAAGAAGAAGTATTGGTGTCTGGCTAGCCGTTCCAACATCTGGTCAATGAATGGATGGGGAAAGTGATTCTTCGAGTGACATCATTTAGCTTTCTGTATTCAATACAAACAGGTCATCCTTTGACCATATGTATTGGGATCAAGTCCTCGTTATCGTGTGGAACCATTGTTATGTCGCGCTTCTTAGAAACTAGCTGGGCTAGACTTGCCTATGGGTTATCAGAGATAGGATATATTATCCTGCCGTGAGAAGTATCTCATTCTTAACAACCTCTTTTAAGCGAGGGTTTAAAAGCCTCAGAGGTTGTACCACCGTTTTGTGGTCATCTTCTATTAAAATTTATGTGTGCAAAAGGAGGGATCGATCCCTTGGATGTCGGTAATTTTTCAGGCAATAGCCTTCTTGAGCTTGCATTAGTGAACTATCAGGCATTCTTTCTGATCATCTGTAAGAGAAGTATTTATGATTACCAATAGCTTTTCAACCTATGCAAGGTAAGCCTACTCTAAGTGTTCCAGTAATGGTTTTAATTATAGGTTGGGAGTTTCTGCATAAGAGGTTGCAAGGGGCGGAACTAACAGGACTTGCTTGCATTCTTCTTCACCTGATTTCAATGCCCCCTTCTCCCTCAAGACTGTCTTGGTGCAATGCTTTCTCGATCCCGTCTTGGGCGTTAAGTTCTTTTGAAATTAGACATACCTCTAGGGGGTCGTTCGAGACACATGTTTTTACGGCCGATAGGGTTTTCATGGTCTTTTCAGGAGTCGTGCTATCATCTTGGACATGGTCCTGTTCCATCCCTTCCTCCATATTAAATATGACATGTGTCGAGCCAACACAAAGGGTAAGTTTCCCACCGTGCACGACGACCATTGCTTGGGTTGTTGTTAAGAAGGATCATCCTAGGAGTATGGCGTCCAGATTACTTATATCCATGACTACGAAGTCGGCATGGAAGGTAAACGATCCTACATCGACCATAACGTCCGCGACCATACTCGAGGTTGGTTGGGTGACTTATCCGCCAACTTCACCATCATATGAATTGGTACTAGGCTACCAAGTTGCAGTTTTTTTAGGAGCTCGCATAACATCATGTTGATGTTGGAATCGGAATCCACTAGGCTTTGAGGGACTTTGGATTCATTGATGGTTCATGGTAGGGTTAAGCTCCATGGTACTAAGTTTTTCCGAGCTCCACAGCTGGTTAAGCACCGCAGAACATTCCTCTCCCAATTGCACTGTTGTTATATCGCTCAACCTTTTCTTTTTATAAAAAATTTCCTTCGTGAACTTGGAGTATTGAGGCATCTTAGCTATAACTTCTAAGAAGGGCATGTCTATATTAATATTTCTTCACATCTCTAAAAACTTATGGAAATCGTAGTCTTGGACGCCCTTTCATTTTCTAAACCTAACAGGGTAAGGCGCCCTCGTAGGTGGAGGTGTGCAAGTAGGATCACTCTACTCTACTCTTCCCTTCCCCATTTCTCTTCCTCGTGTACGAGAGGACTAACATCAATAGGTGGTTCTGTTCGAGATTTAGTTTGGACGGAAGGTGCCAGGAGATACTTTCTGCTTACAAACTCTTTGTGAATTTTTTTTTACGTCGGAGAAGAACGGAAGATGTGACAGGCAGGTGGGAAATTAAAAGGAGAAAATGTCATTTGTGGCGCGGACGCCTTAATTGGATTTGTCCTAGTCCCAATTAACTCTTTTTTGCCTAGCAAACTCAGTTGGGACATGCACGCCCCAATTACTATATTTGGAGTTTGGAACATAATTCTGAAATAAATTTTCGAACTACTGTATTTTGGATAAGTGTTTTTAAAAATGCAATATTTTTGTAAGAAACCCAACTTTGTAACAGTATTTTTTCCATTGTTATAAGAACCAAAACAGATCAATGGTCGGGCAAGTAGAACTACTCGCTACGACACAACACCTAACAATGGCCAAGTGTAACCAATGGAAGGGATGCAGTATAGTGGCTCAAGTGATAAATATCGAATCCACGAGTCTCTAGAGTTATTATTACTCAACTTCAGTTTATTATTTAGCAAACCAGATTAAGATGAAAGAACTAAAACTACTCTAGCAAACTACAGTTAAAGTTAATCTAATTACAGGTTGGGAACTCACTTAGGTATGATTCCCCCTAGCCACTAGCCAGACTAACGATTGATGATTTCTAACTTGTTTCACTTTCATTCACAATGCGGAGAATCCTTGACTAGACCTTGAGTCTCGACTAAAGGAACAAGGCCCTCTTGAGTCAATTGCCTAGAGGGACGTATCCTTCTCTAGAACAACTGATCAAGGCGTTCTGAACTAGACTCCCTCTATCGAAAGAGGTTCTCAATCGATACAAAGCAGTGAATCCACCCTCGACTAAAGCAATCGATCCACTACTATCAATCTATGGTGCTCTATTGACCTAATCAGGTATTCCCTCTCATAGGATCAAAGCAGAATCAATAATCTCGACTAAAGCAGAATTGAATCATGAAAACATGCATAGATTGAATATGAACTCAAGATTATCAAGTCAGAGTACTCATACAATCATCCAATCAAACAAACATAGCTAGGGTTCCTCAAAACCTAAGTGAAGGGAAGTTACTCCATAGAGAAGAGAGAGACTGCAGTAAGAATCTTCAGATGATCAGTCTTCAAGTCCGGGCTTGTTCCTCGAGCTTCCAAGGCAAAGAAATCCTCCAATTCCACTCCAAGAATGCCCTCAAATCGCCCTCTCTCTCTTTGGTTCGTCCCTTGGGTGTTTGGGATCCAAAACCCAGCTCTCCCTTTGCAAAAACGCACAAAACAGGCTTTTAACAGCCTGCGTTCGCGATCCCCGGTCAAAATACCCGGTAGGGTATTTTAGGTCACGACAGGGGATTTTTTGGTTCACGATAGGGGATTTTTGTGTCACGACCGGGGATTTTGATTCACGACCGGGGATTTTTGGTTCACGATAGGGGATTTTTGGAGACAGGGGAAAATCCCCTATCAAGGCCAAAAATCCCCTACCGGGGATTTTAGTGTCACGATAGGGCCCCCTTCTGTTTCTCAGAGAAGCCTGAAACCAATTTTCCCCAATCTTTGATTCTTCGTTTCTCCCTCGTTCGGACTCCAAATCAGGTGCCGTTTGATCCCAGATGCTCGTATTCTCGTCCTCTTTCTTCTCATGACAAGATTACATGATTATATGGTCACAAATTGAGGTAGAAATCCGTTCTTCTTCAAGTCATACCCGAGTTTCTTCCCCTGAGTCGCCAATTAATCTCCGATTGACTTGAAACTTGCGCCTACGCTTCACTTTATGTGCTAGGACCTGAAATGTGACAAAGGAACATAACCTAGCGTAAAATAGGCCAAAGAAGCAATAATGCAAGCTTAAACGATCAAGAAACAAAAGGGAAAACATGTGCAAATATCGAGTCATCACGTCCCTCCCCAACTTTTCTCCTGTTTCCCACGTCATCATTTAATTTTATTTTAGTTTTCGTTTGACTGAAATTAAGCCCACCTTTTCTACTAGTTATTAAGAGAGAGAAGAAACTCACGGAAAGGGAAGCGCAATTGCAAGCACATTACAGAGAGAGGGGGAAAGGTGAAAGGGAGGGGAAGGAAGGAGGTTGCTTACCCTTTTACAGATACGATCTGCGGAAGGAATGGAAGAAGCGATTAGGCAGGCGCAGAGGAGCTCCCGTTGGCGGTAAAGTAGAAAGCGTCGGGGTTTCCATGGTTGGGGATCAAGGAGAGCTTTAGGGAGCGGAGGGTTTGGGGCTGCGATGGATCGAATGTTAGGGTTTGGAGGCGGCGGGAATTTGGGGTTCTGAGGAGAACCTGGATCGATTTGGGGTGCATATTTGCGGGTAAACTTTCTAGGGTTTGGGAAGACAAAATTGAATCGTGTAATTGAGGAGAGAAATCGGAAGAACACCGTCTCCCCCGCAGCCACGAACCCTGCTTCTTCTTTCTTCTCTGCTTCAGGCTCTAGAAGGTCGCTCCAAATCGCTCTAGCTACTCTTGGATGGGTTTGTTCTATTTCTCCCCCTTTCATTAACTCTTTACATTCTGGGTTCAGTTCATATTCATTGCATTATGAACGAGGGTGCTTTCCAAGACCCTAAGTTATTCAACTCTTTACAAAAAGAGGGCATTTTGTTCCCATTCCAAAGCTTTGTCCAAATAGGAAGCTAATTATGATACTGGAATCGACAGCTTCCAGCGACAAAGACGAAACCAGGAAAACATAGAAGTAAAAGAAAGATGGAGCCGCTGTCAAATTCTATTCAGTTAGAGTTAGTTAACTCTTTTCAGCATCACTGTTATTTTTAATGTTTGTACATTAGCTCTGATGACTTTGGATGATCCTAGGTAAACAAAGTTGCATAGCTATGAATGATAACATGATGAGCTGAATCGTCAATGTAAATGCTTGAAATTGTGTTAATTCCTGACCCCGACTCCGAATTTCCCCTCCTAACCCTGAACTCCCCTGCCATTTTAAAAAAAGAGAAAGAGTACATTAGTAATGACTAATGTAGGGAAACTGATGATATGATCTCATTGTCTAGGCATGTTGCTGCTTCACATCATGCGCTTAGCGTATGAAGGGGAACCTTAAATCCCACTCTATATTTAGCTTCGAGTTGTTAGCTATACCCGCTAACAGTCATCTTGAAGAACCTCAGGCGTTCATTTTGTTCTCACCCACAAATTTCAATCCTGCTGAACCGTTGTAAAGATCTTTGCACAATTTTCAAATTGCACTATGATCCTGACCTGCCTCCCATTTGTTAAGCTTGAATCTTTATGAATGTTTGGGAAACTGTGGTTTGATGCGGTGATGTTGAAATATTTATGTTTGGAAATCTTGCTTCTCTGCAGGCAGCGTCTAAACTGATAAAGAGCTCAGTTTTGCCGACTCTTGAAGAATACAGACCCATAATTCTGTCATCTCTCAAGTTTTCCAAGTTTACTTTTGGTACAGTTTCCCCTTAGTCAGGTTGGTCCTCTTCTTTCTTTTCTATTATGATTAGTTTGAGATTCGAAGTAGAGAATTGTGTTCCAATAGTATAATATATTTTTTCCGCATGCTCTGAACTCAATAGAGTCATGATTTGTGAAGTATCTTTTAAGAACATTGATGCAGCTACCTAGGTCATGTAACTAAGGATAAAGTATGCATTTATACTTGTTGGGAAGAGTTTTATTGCCCTTGCAAAATTGCAGGACTCGGAACTGAACTTACCACAAGTAGTCCATGTTGGATTAGAAAAGGCTGCCTCTTGATTCCATCACCACCTCTGCTCCCATCTCTAACTTATGGTATTCTCTGCATATTTAGTATGAACCATAATGGGACATTCAGGTAACATCTTACATCAATGTCTTGGTATTTGTATCCATGAACCAGATTAGAAGAAGCACATATCCCAATTGGATGGGCTCAGTCACTACATATTTTCTCCTCTCCTCCACAGAGGACCCGGACCCAACCTGAAGCCATTAGTGTAGAAGAGAATGAACCATTTATGTGAAAGCTAAGTGGACCTTGAACCTGGATAAAGAGACCGTTGTAAGTATCGAACGGTAAGTGGGGAGAGAGGGTAGTATATGATTGCAAATATAATTTGCTAGGATTGGTTGCTGCTCTACTCAATTGACAGTTAATTGGTTTTGGAGAAGTATATGATTCCGTGGGGCAACAACATCAATGGTTATTATGTCTCTAAATTGGTTTTTCACTTTCGATGCTGGCCCTTAATCCTTTTTGGCTATAGTGACAAGGTTAGTTTCTACACCCTCCATTCTTTTCTCTCTTCTGTTGGCAGCAAAGTTGTGGCCGGTATGAATTTAGTTTGAGTCAGCAGAAGATGGAATTAGTAGGCGTCCAGACTGACTAGGGTGATAGTGTATAGTTTCTTGGGGTTTTGAACTCATTTTTTCAATATTCTTCAACTGGTTATTCAATTCAAAAGCAACAAAGTTCCATGCTAAGTTACTCTCCTTATTGGATCTTTTAGTTGTGTATAATTCTTGGTTTCGTGATATGGTATTGGAGATATGAGCAGGTGAGGTTTGGAACGGACCAGAGCATTAGCAGCAGTTGGTTGTGAGATGGTATGTGTAAAATGGAATCATTGTAATTACTTGGCTCTGCTCATATAGGTAGGCTATATTTGAACCTCAAGGGAAGAATTCTCTTGCCACTTTTTAAGCTTTTTGTTTAGGTTTCCAACATCAATGTGTGACTACTTTATGTCAACATAATCAAGCCTAATTGTAAGCAATACTTCCCACTTTGTACACTCAATTTTTCTGTGTTTCACGGCTTTCTTATCTAACTTTTTTGTTTCTAAATTGCCTCTATTTTGGATATAACTTGCAGTTTAGGCTATGTAATCGACAACTAATGATTTAATCCATGACCTTCGGAAGAACGGTTTGAGTTTACATTTTCCTTATGTCATTAGTTCTTATAAGTAATTTGTTGAGTTCTTATGCTAATGTACGGTCTCTTTTTTCTTTTTTCCCTTTAGTAGTTTGGTCCAAGAAATCATGTGATCATTATTTTTTTCTTAAGATCACTAGGTTCATCGATTTAGTTTGCCAATCAAGCATTTAACCTTCGTTTAGTTCCTAATTGAGAGCTTAAGATCATTTGTATAATAATAGTATATGCCTCCGATACTGTGTTAAGATGGAACTGAAATGAGTTTGATGTAATGTCTTTGTTTGGTCCACTTTTATTCAGTGTTCAAGAAGACGCGATTAATCTCTCGCCTAGGCACGATTAATAGCTGGGCAGGAGGAAATCGCCCAGTCTAGCCCTGGGTGATTGATCTAGGCACCTGGGCACTCGGAGACGCGTTTTCACTTTGGTGGGCGACGCCCAGAACAACTAACAATGGGGAAATTGTAGTCTTTTTGTGAAAATCCCAAACCCTATTCTATTTCCCATTTCCATTCGACTAGCCGCTCCCCCTCATTGACCACCGGTGAGATCCCTCCTCATGGTTGGCGACTTGGGATGTTTGGGATTGTGGAAAATGGTTGTATGTATATTTGAAGGATGAATAATGATATGACGACTTGAGTTTTTGTGGAATCTGGCTTATATATCATTTTTTTTACGTTTAATCTCGCCTAGACAAGGACTAATCGGCATGGGTTAGGCGGTGCCTCCTCGCCTAGATAGCGCCTAGCGTCTTCTTGAACATTGCTTTTATTTGGGAGTAATAGTCATCTTTTTTTGTTGTTGGTAAAAACGAGAGCTCAGACGGGCGCTCTAACCCTTAACTATTAATCATATGTAGGATCTGAGTCCCAAGCGCGTCAAAGTACAACCAGTAGTTGAGCATATGACTCGGGTTATCCACAAACTAGATCCCAAAATGAATAGTATGTCCAAGTGAAGCCAAATAGTCTGCTACATAATTTCTCTCCCAGAACACATGCTCTAGCTGACTTCCCAGTCTCGAGCCAGCAGCTGTCGCACCTCTGCGACTAAAGTATGATGAGGATGACTGGAAGAATCGCCATTGACGAGGGCGAGCGTCGTTGCCGAATCTGTTTGCAGCTGAAGTTGTCGGATCCCTGTGTCCCAAGTCATGCTGAGTCCATGAAAAATCCCCGCCAGTTCAGCATGGATGATCGAGCCACCACCCAGATTGGCCGTAAAAGCTCTCACAAACTGACAGTCCTGTCTGCATAACGCTCGTCCCGCTGCTGAGTTCCCTTGGCTTGTGTTAACAGAGCCATTAGTATTCAAACAGGTCCTTCCCTGCAGAGGTGGTTCCCAGCCAACTAGCCGAGCATCATTTCCACCCGCTCTGTAGCCTCCCCGAGAACCTGCCCAATCCTCCTGGAAGATTGATCAATCTGCACTCTCTTTTGCCGGATTTGGTAGGCTAACTGGGTTGCCGGCGCCAATAGTCTCTCGAAGACCCAGAGGTTTCTATTTTTCCATAGTTGCCAACAGAAAGTAGCGAAGAGGGATGCGTCTATCGGTCTATGGTATTAATAGTCATCTTTATCACTATGCTTTTCATTTTATTTGTTGCTTCTAATTATAATGATCAACAGATAAGTCAATAAAATATGTGATCGCGTTGACCTATCAATCAATTTGGAATTGTGCAAATTGTTTAAAATAAACACTATTTCAAGAGACATTGTTTTATGCAGGTATAACAGCTCCATTATCTACTAGCAAAAGCGAAGTCGATCATTTGCCTGGAGGGAGGGAAACATCTTTGGGAATCTTCTTGAAATTCCCCGACTTTTATTGTTGATCATCTGACCTTCCAAAAATAGCGATGAGCATAATGTACTTGTCCATTTTTTTTTTCAAAAGGATAATAGATTATTACCAACTAATTCACTAATAATTCTTGAGCATTACAGATGGTATTCTTTTTAATTAATTTTCTTTATTATAGTAATTTATTGTTGTAAATTTTCACTTCATAATGTTAGTATACGTGTAACTATGAACATAATTGTTGAAAGCGTACTAATATTTGTGGATACTCGAAACTTTATATGCTATGAAATAGGTGGCAGACACAAGGACTGTCGTAAATTTAGCATATGTTATACTATCGAGCTAAAGGCCGAGCACAAAGCTAAGAACAAATTTATGGTCACACAAATTTTTGAAAAAAAAGTTGTTATTTGTTGGTGGCACATATTTGTTATAAATTTTTAGAATCTTTCAAATGACATAGAGTGCCTTATTTAATTAAAATTTTGAAGAAATAATTGGAATATTTCAGATATGTCCATTATAATAGCATTGTACTATCCGTATACATTAATGTTAGCTATTAACAACCACAACTGCTTTTGGAGATATATATTATTTAAAAGTGAATTATGAGTTAATAATTTGTATTTTCTCAATTAGTACCTAATGGTTGTCGACCATAAAATTTGAATCCTTTATTTGGTAAATTTTATCCCTCCAAATTACTAATAGAGAAAATCCCTTGGAGTTTATAATTAATACTTCAATGCTTAATTATTTTATTTTCATGTATATAATAGAAAAATAAGTGAATAATATCAAATTTTATGAAGAAATATTTTTGAAGTAATTTATTCTAACAATATGAAGTGATTTTTTTTCTTAAATGTAAAAAATATATAGACAACAGTAAGCGATAGCATGATCAATACAAATACTTATAAACTAACTAATGTTACAATCAATAATTCGCACAAATATTAGTTTCAACCCATTAATAAATTATTTAGACGATCCCAAATTATTTGAAAATATGAAAAAATAGATTAATATAAAAATATAATAAATAAAACTAAATTCATCCGACCAACGGGTCGAGTAAAAAGCTAGTATAAACTAAAAATCAGAAAATTGCGACGTTTCCCTCCACGTAAGCACCGCGTCCCCGTCACATTGGCGCGTTAACTTTCCGTCGCTATCGCCGTCAACGTAGCCAACAAAAAAAAAAAAAACCCCGTCAAGATGGCAATTTATCGTAAATAAACCCCAAACCCAGCCTTCTTTGGCGAACCGGACACCAGTACAATATACCACTTCGTTAAGTTTCTTCTTCCAAGTCAGTAACTACTCCACTTTTTCGTCTCTGGCAACAGTACTTGACCTCCCGGCACCAAACAGAACAGAGACGAGAAACCGAGGGAAAGTGAGGGAAAACGCGAGAAAATTAGAAAAAGCAAAATAAAGACCAGGCAGGAAACAAGAAGGAGAAGAAAAAGAAGAACGAAGATAAAATTCAGCAAAGCCTTCGGCAAGAACTTTCTATTGGAGGTAAACAATCGCCCCGGTGGGAATGAAGCACATTTTCAAGAAGCTTCACATAGGGAACACCCACGAGTCAGCGAATCGATCGAACGAAACCCCCGATTCTCCTTCACCTTCGCAATCGTGCGCGTCCGATCACCGGGCGGCTTCATCGTCAGCTTCTTCGGCGGCAGCCGCTCCGGGTAGCCCTCCGCTTTCCACTCCTCCGGCGTCGGCACCTGCTTCTACTGATGCGGCGGCGGCGGCGGCGTCACCGATGACTGAGCCGTCGCCTGTTACGAACACGAACGGTGTTGGCAGCAATATTGGCGCGGACTACTTCACTTCCGAGGAGGAGTTTCAGATGCAGCTGGCACTAGCGATTAGCGTTTCTTCCAATTCGGAGGCTGGGAGGGATGATCGGGAGAAGGATCAGATCCGAGCGGCTACTCTACTGAGCTTGGGAGGGAATCGTCATCATTGCATGGACGGAACGGGAGAGAAAGGAGAAGCTGCGGCGGAGTCCTTGTCGAGACAGTTTTGGGTGAGTTTTATTTTTAGAACTCTAGGGATTGAACTGGTTTCTTTACTGTTTCAAAGTTAATGCTCTTGAATTGGGGAATGTTTACCTGCTTACCAGCTAGTCAATGGCTAGTAATTTTGTGACTGAACTGTGTAAGTATGCTTAGTTTCGCTGTGAACTTAAGGGTTAAGAATAGTAAATTGGAGCTAGAATGGCAATGGGTTGTCGATATGAGTTTGAATTAGGGTTGGAAACACGTAACCAGTAGTTCCCGTTATCAGGTGTTGGATAATTTGTGGCTGGGTGAGTTACTGCCAAAAGTGGAAATCTGGTCATTTAATCTAATCCATTTACTGTTCTATGGGTTCCTAATAGCTGAAGGCTGGGTTGGAATTCGTCACAATTGTTCAGTTGCTTCTGACATGATGATTTTGGCCGGCAACTGTTTTATTTTAAGCGTTTATTACTTCATACAGATGCCCATATCAACCTGTTATCTTATTGCTGTTTCTTCTTCATGGCATTGCTAATCAGGAATATAGCGTGCTGGATTACCAAGAGAAGGTTGTAGATGGGTTTTATGATGTCTTCTCCACAAGTTCAGAAAATCAAGGGAAGATGCCTTCTCTTGTAGACTTGGAAACAAATTCCGTCCCTTCTGGCTTTGAAGCAATAGTAGTGAATCGATCGATTGATCATAACTTGGAAGAGGTGGCACAGGTTGCTCAATGTATTTCATTAGATTGCCCTGCTACTGACATTAGCATTTTGGTCCAGCGACTGGCTGAACTCGTAACAGCGCACATGGGTGGCCCTGTAAAGGATGCTAACATAATGTTGACAAAGTGGATGGAGAGAAGCATCGAGTTGAGGACAGTTCTTCATACAAGTGTGCTGCCCATTGGTTCGATAAATATTGGCCTATCTCGCCATCGTGCATTGCTTTTCAAGGTCAGTTTTACTTTTTGTTGATGAGTAATGAAATATTGATGCTTCTTGCTTTTACCACAGACCTTAGGTTGGCTGTCAGCATGCCTACCATTGCCATGTAGTTTTACATTTCAATCCTGTTTTACTTGGTAGGTATTGGCTGACACTATAAATCTACCGTGTCGATTGGTGAAAGGAAGTCATTACACTGGAGTTGAGGATGATGCTGTGAACATTATCAAGTTGGAGGATGAAAGGTTATGGATTGTTCCTTCGCTTGAAATTTGTTTGCCATTGATACTCATTTAATTTTATATAAGGTTTCCATTTACATTGGGAACAGTTAGTGATATCTCTTTTATCATAATATGTCTGGGACAAGATATATTTATATAAAATGGGCTTCATATGTAATACCCATAGTTCGTTAAAGGAATGACAGTGGAGCTTGCCTAACACTTACGCTCTAGCTAGGGCTCCTGCATAATGAACATTGTTGTCTAGCACGATGAAGTTCATCTTTCCAGAGAAGACTGAATATAGTGAGTCACAGGGCCTGTCATGGAAGTATCAGTTGATTATTGGTATAATTCAATAGATCCAGCAGAGCATTCGACAATAAGAACTTTGGATCATTCATTTGGCTGAAACGTCTTTGATCTCTTACATTCTAATGTCTAAGCACATACATGAATCCTTGTATTTTGACTCTCTGTGTTTATGTCCTAAGTTTTCTGTGTACATTTCTTTCTATGATTTTATGAGTCTGTACAGCATAAGTGTAGTTGATCAGCCCATGTTCGCACATCTAACAGTCTACTTTGTCATCAGGGAGTTTTTGGTTGACCTAATGGCAGCTCCAGGGACATTGATTCCTGCTGATATTCTGAGTACCAGTAGAGTTCCCACTCCTTATTCCTCTGATTCTGGACTAGGAAGACCAAACTCATTACCTGGTGAAGGGCCAAGTCGAAACTCTTCATCGAGTGGTTGCTTGTCTAGGAGTGAAGATGCTGGACCATTATATTCATACTCTGGTTCTATAGGTGATGCTGGTGTTGGTTCTTCCGGGTTATCCAACAAAGCTACTCACTCCAATCTACTGGATAAGGAAAATCATGGAGGTCATGCTGTTGCTGATGGTATTCGGATTAATGGTAATGCTCCTTACAATCAGAATGGACCAGAAGATTCTAATAATCTTTTCGCAGATCTCAATCCACTTCAGAACAAGGGTAAAAAATTTGTACATTCTAAACCTGGAGATAATAAGACCGATGGCCTGAGGAATGATATTGTACCTGGTCGACCCCCTGCACCATTGATGTGGAAGAGCCGATATGCAAACAACGAGGTACCCAGGAACAAGGAATATGATTATATGGATGGCCTTTTTCCGAGAATTAACCGCGAACCAAATAACTACAATCAAACATCCACAGCATCCACCAGCTCCAATGTTTCCCGGAACGCATATGCTCAGAATTCTAAGCCATCTGTAACTTCCAATCAAGCCAGTAGGGGTAGTGAGCCAAGAAATTTGTATACTGGTTCCAGTTCAGCAGTGGCATCTGGTGTTAGACAATATCAAAATCGACCCATGGGCCAGGCAGTAGACTTGGGTTTTGAAGTTGAAAATCAAAGAGATGCTAGTAATTGGCAAAACAGCGCCATATCGAAGGATGATGAAGATGGTGAAAATAGTGCTCTGGATCCAAGGAAGATGACAAGTGACATGTTTTTTGGCAGCAATTTGAAACTAAAGGATCTGGAAAGTCCTAGCTCATCACTTGAGTCGAGCATGAGCAACAGGGTGGAGCATGGTTTGGATGATGTAGATGTTGTGGAATGTGAGATTCCTTGGGAAGAGATGGTCATTGGCGGGAGAATCGGACTAGGTAAGGAACCTCAACAATCGTTTATATTTCTTTATTGGACTTTTATCTTTGTGGTAGGAGAATCGATTATAAGCTGGTTGGTGCTATGTGCAATGTGCTATGTACATAATCAGTCATATGGTGTTTGCTTAAACGGTCACTGGTGATAGATGTGTACAGTGGTGAGTGCCAGATGTGGGGGAGAGAGAAAATAGTCTGTTTTCCATGTAATCTTTGTCTAGCTCATTCATGGTGTTCTAGCTCTTCTTGCCTAACAATTTGGGCCTTTGGTTGTGCTGGCTTATGTCATGGGTAAGACGTGGAAGAATTGATCTTGGAATA
Source organism: Linum trigynum (assembly GCA_964030455.1). Taxonomy (NCBI): domain Eukaryota; kingdom Viridiplantae; phylum Streptophyta; class Magnoliopsida; order Malpighiales; family Linaceae; genus Linum; species Linum trigynum. The sequence continues at coordinate 34,764,832 of OZ034813.1, read as the reverse complement.
ACCATGGCTCTTGCCCCCTCTTTTCCCCTTGAATATGAGATTTGTTTTTCTCTACCTGTTGTTGTGTGACACGGAAGACATCACTATAATTCTTCCTTATGGATGTATATTGGTGAGGCCAAGGTGTTGGTCACATATATTTCAATCTGGGAGCTTTTTATCTCTCTTAATAGTGTCTTGTTTCGCATAGGTTCATATGGTGAGGTTTACCAAGCTGATTGGAATGGCACGGTGAGTCTGGTTTTCCCCTTTGTTCTGCATATCCTTGTAAACGTTATTAACTTAAACAGTCAGGAAAAGTAATGTATGGATGAATGTTTGCGCTGCTGCCTCTCTTATATTTTGGTATTCCAGCTTACCATTGATCATTTAATATCTTGTGTCAGTTATGGAATTGTTGATTTCTTAACTGTATACATAATAGTCACGTTTCCTGCTCAAGAGTAGATGAACAGGGATGCGGTTCGCTTTGAGTTCCTTCATCTCCTGTCATTTGATATCTTACATCAGCTCTTAATTGTTTGCATAATCTTCATGTTCATCAGTCATGGAATCCATGTGAATTGAATGTAATTAGTAGAACTTTATAATGGCAACTGCAGTACATGTGTTATTATTGCTATCATTCTCTCTTTACTCCTATTTGATATTTTAAGCCGCGGCTTTGGGTAGAGATTTGGTGCATTATGTACTCTTATTAAGGAATATGAGGATATGTTTGATTCTTTGATCTTTTGGGTGTTTGTTTGTGGCTCAAATAACAGGAGGTTGCTGTCAAGAAGTTCCTAGATCAGGGTTTCTCCGGAGCAGCTTTGGCAGAATTTAAAAGAGAAGTAAGCAATACATTAGTTTCTAAACTGACAACTAATGGACGGATTATTACAGAATTTAAGTAAAGAACTAACTTGCATCCATTATGTATTTAGTGATTAAGTAGTGGTCACCTTGTATAGTTGTTTACTTTGTTCTGACTAGATAACTGCTTGCTATGCAATTCCCTTGCATATTAACGCTTTCACTTTCTTTTAAGGACATATATACACCAATACAAGAGTGTATCAATGAAGTTGTTATTCTTAATCTGACTTTAGAGTTACTGACCTTAGATTTCTGATTTTTGGACTGTAATTTAAGGTGCGGATAATGCGCAGATTGCGTCATCCAAATGTGGTTCTTTTCATGGGTGCTGTTACTCGTCCTCCAAATCTCTCCATAATTACTGAATTTCTCCCCAGGTGTGCCTCCTCTCTGCATACCAATGTCTAAGATATTTGGTTGCATTTTTATTTATCATTTTGATGCTCCTGTGATGAAACCTTGTTTGTGCATTCGTCATTATCTCCATTGACTTGGGTCTTGTTTATGGTTTCTAGGGGAAGCTTATACCGAATTCTCCACCGTCCTCAGTGTCAGATTGATGAGAGGCGCAGAATAAAAATGGCTCTTGATGTGGTATAGTAGGCTGTCACCTTTGATTCTCCAGTATATAATTGACACTATATATGTCTTGATTCCTAGTTCTTGCCGGATGATGTAGGCAAGAGGTATGAACTGCTTGCATAGCAGCTCACCAACAATTGTTCACAGGGATTTGAAGTCCCCTAATCTGTTGGTGGATAAAAACTGGAATGTTAAGGTAAATAGTGAATTTTTCTTCTTATGTTCCCTAATCACAATTCTCATTGGTCCACTAAGTGAAGGTTCTGGGTTTTCACGTGGCCATGAATTTGTAAGGTTTGCTTCTTCTGGGTGGTTAAGGTGTTCCTATGTCCTACATGGTTTGTGTTTTAGCAACTTAAATTAAAATTATTCTTGAGGTTTTACTTTCTGAGATTTTGTAGTCTTTTGATGTTTGTGCAGGTTTGTGATTTTGGTTTATCACGCTTAAAACACAACACATTTTTGTCATCCAAATCAACAGCCGGAACGGTGAGATGAATGTGCCCCTATATATATTGCTAATGAGCTTCATCTTACACTTGTTACTGATTACTTGTATGTGATGTGTTGTTAGCCTGAATGGATGGCACCTGAAGTACTTCGCAACGAGCCCTCGAATGAGAAGTGAGTTGATTATCTTTTTTTCATACTTCAATCTCATGTCTTTTAAAATACATTCATTTTGGTCTTTAACCCTACATTTCTAATGCTTTTAAGGGTCTGGGTCTTTGAGCTCAAAAGGAGCACACTAAACTGCATTGCGTAGAGCTTTTAAATGCCTGAAACTTAGTAAAGCAAAATATTCAGTTTGGATTACCTTGGTGATAATAGGTGCATCAAAACATATAACATTATAACAACCTACAGGGTTCGGTTGTCTTTTGTGTCAGCATAATTTAGCCCTTATTATTTGTGAGCTTTAATAGCTGGCCGCTCGGTACCTGCAGGTGTGATGTATATAGTTTTGGAGTGATTCTATGGGAGCTTGCAACGATGAGAATCCCTTGGAGTGGGATGAATCCGATGCAAGTTGTGGGTGCAGTTGGCTTCCAGAACCGTCGACTTGAAATACCGAAAGAACTAGATCCCTTAGTTTCGAGAATCATTTGGGAATGTTGGCAGACGTAAGTAGACGGCTTAAGACCTATTGAAGCACATTCTATACTTAGACATATGCGATCCCTGGCAAAATAATTAATCATTCTTGCTTGTTGGCTGGCTGGGTCTGTTTTGTCATCTTCTTTATGGTATGCAGGGATCCGAATCTGAGGCCGTCATTTTCACAGCTTACAGTAGCTCTAAAGCCGCTGCAGCGGCTTGTTGCTCCTCTTCAGATGGACCAGCCAAGTTCAGGTTTGCAGCAGCAGGATGTACCAGTAAATTTCAATCCTTGAATGCGTCTCTCTAAATATCTCAATTGTGAAGAATCGGCTTTCTGTTTTTGCCCCGATGATTTGTTTTTGGAAGTGTACAAGCTAAATGAGAAAGCACATGATTGAAAAAAAAAAGCAGAGAAAGAAGAATGCTTTTTGTGTAAGTAATCTCTTTTCATTGTGCTGCTACCCAAAATTCTTGTAGCCAGCAGCATGTTTCTTTGTACATCCATCATACTTGGTCATAAAATTGAATGTGTCCGTAAAGGACTACAAAGACGTTGTAATATACCATAATCAAAAACAGTATTCATACTCACAAACTACGGCGTTGGCTCCACGTCGGAACTTTGAAATCAAATGTACAGATACAAAAATGTTGCTTGTATTTCGTAATTCGTAGGTTCCTTGTAGTTGTTTAATTGATCTGCTTGAATTCCATTGTGCTCTTTTTGTTCTTTTGAGGTCATATGTTCCTCAGACTAAACAGGACATCCTAGTGTTCCATGGCTGTTGCACTCCTGGTAAGTTGAATTGGTCGGACCTTGACTCTGGCTTTGACCGGGTGGAAAAAAATATATTGGATGCACCGTTTTCGATTCGTCTTCATTGCACAATTGATGGAAACATTACAATCCGATCCAACATGTTATATTTTACGCCATGAAGAAACCAAGTGTAATACAATTTTGCATGAATCAGTTACTTGCAAGGATTGAAATACCTTACTAGTTGTTGTATGAGAAAAGTCAGTGGTAGGGTGCTTTATGCTAAAATTGTGGTTCAATCGTTTCATACTGCTAAATATCGCCTACCGATTTAGCTTACGGTAGGAGGTTTTTCTAGTCGAACCGTCGGTACGATACAGTATTTCAATCCTTAGTTACTTGTTTCTCGACTCTGGATTGATACCATGCCTCTTGCTTGGTTGAGTTGATTTCGAGCGAGTTTGAAAACTAACTGGTGGGTAGTTATTTATTGCTTAGTGGCGTGCAGGAGTAGAAAATGATTAATTTGGATATTATTTTACTTTTTATGAAATAATGGATGTTTTAGGATATAATGGATCAAAATTGTGTGAGAAGGTGCTTCAATGGCCCGCATCAAGGTGAACCTCTATCCTTGTGTTCGATATGAGATGCCTTCTCTAGGGGGTGGATTGCTTTAGAATCGTAAAGGGAAATGGCATTAAAAAAAATCATAGAAGCACTTAAAGTACGGGACACGTTACGGTGATTATTATAAAATAGTAATCACCGTGGTTACTAAGGGCAAATTGGGTGTAACAAAAAATTTATTAATGATTTTTTTTAATAAATTACATTTTAGGAAATTACATAAATATATTAAATACAATTTTTTCTCTCTCTTTCTCTCACTTCCACAATTTTTGAGCCAGATCTCTCTTCCTTCTTTTTCTCAATCTTTCCTTGATTTCGTTTAGCCAAACTAATACCGCTGCAACAACAAAACAATAAACAAATACCAATCCATTAAAAAATACTACCATTGTACAAAACATCAATACCATTCGAGAAATTAAAACACTACCAATTCACAAAATACAATTACCATTGCAAATTTAATCACTAACAATGTGACAAAATCAATACCAATGCGACAAAAACAATACCACTACGGGAAAAAATTACTACCATTTAAAAAACATTAAGTGCTACTAACGAATATAAAGAAGACATAAAACCCACCGCTAATGAAAGGCGCCATTGTAATGATGAAGACATCAAGCAAAAAGAAAGCCCGGTGGGAGCAGGAAATCTTCACCAGGAAAGAAGAATCTGAGGTATCTTGGCGCTGGCGGCGCTGAAGATGGAGGATGTGGAGGAGAGGATTCGCTCCCCGTGGTTCAGCAGCATTTGGGAGTACATGTGAGAAAGAATTCGCCGTAAGGGGTGGCCCAGCCGCTGTTGTCGTTGCGGAAGAATTGGTGTCCTCTGGTCAGTTGTTGTATTGTCCGGCGTCTGTTGGACTGGAGTTACCCCATTTTGATTTGTCGGCGGCCTGTGCACCTCACCTCCGGCGCAACCAGCTCATCTATGGTGGCTCGCCACCCATCCGACTGGTAGCTCGCCCGTGGGCGGAGAAAGAGGTGAGAGCGACGGTGAGGGAGGGAGAAAGTGAGAGAGCATCGAGAAAAGTATTTAGGGTTTTGGGTGATTATATGAAAAATTCATATTTCAAAAGTAGTAATTAGGTGTTGTTATTATTTTTGTTCCAAAACTATCCCTAATTAATCATGACGGTCAATTAAAAAATGGTGAGAATAAAGGGTGGAGATATAAGTAGCCACCATGGCTACTAAAAAACTAATAATCATGCTAATGCATTCTCTTAAGGTGCTATTATTTATTTTTAATATGATATTAAAATTTTGATGGATAAAGACATGCCAATGATTTCTTTTATGACAGATGGCGATGTTAGTGTTTATGCTTTACATAACAGTCGTGTGGCTAGGTATTTGGACAGGGTTGGACTTATTATCAGGCTTTGTCTACCTTACGAGTTGAATATGATCTTTTATCTGCTTCTTTGTTGTCTGTTGTGGCCTCAGAGGAGGTTCTGAAGGAGAGATCCCGTGCTCGCCATATGCAATTTCTTATGAAATTACGTCCGGAGTTTGAAGCTATTCGCGCTTATTTGTTGCATCGCCAGGTTGGGACCATTGTTGAAGCTCTTGGTGAACTCATTCGCGAAGAGACTCGACTCCGGAGTCAAACGCAGCTTGAACAGTCGGGGTTTGGTGATTATGCATTTGCTGTAAGTCGCGGGGGTTCCAGGAAACCAATTTTTCAGCAAGGAGATACGAGTCAACTGACTTGTCATTTTTTGTCAGGAGGTTGACCATATTCAACCCCATTGCAAGCGTCGCAATGAATGTATATATTGCAAGAGCTCGGGACACATAATTCTGAAATGTAAGTCTCTTGTTCGCAAAGGCAAGTCTGGTGATTATTCTTTGTCAGGGAGTTCTCGTACTGTTAGTGGCTCACGTGCAACTAGTGGCGGTCGAGGCGTTGGTGGCTCGAGTTATGCGATGGAGGTCACTCCTTCTGGTTCAGCTGCTGTCGCATCTGGTACGGCTCTTACTGCCGAGGTTGTTCATTGTTTGGTTGCTGAAGTTCTACAAGAGACTTTACCCGTTGCCTTGACGACTGCCTTTGCTATGGGGGCTCTTCAGGTAATCCTCGATGGTTATTTGACTTCGCTGCATTTAACCATATAAATAGTAATCGCTCTGGTTTTTTGTCCTTATAACCAAGCCCTGTGTTGTCTCTACAAGTTGCCAATGGGGCACGTCTCCCTGTTCATGGTATTGGTACTACTACTAGAGGCCGGGTGAAACTGCAAGATACTTTATTTGTTCCTCAGCTAGTTCCTAGCTTAGTATCGGTGGGTCAATTGACTGTAGCAGACTGTGAAGTTAAGCTTACTAAAGTCGGGTGTGTTGGTGCATGATCCAATGACAGGGAGGGTGATAAGCAGGGGTAAGAAGGATGATTGCGTGTTCATTCTTGGTGATTGTCATTAGAGATGTCGTTACCTGGTGGGACGTCGACATAAAGAACTGTTGTGGCCAGCTCTTCTTGCTGCATAGTTTTGTTAATAAATCTCCCCATTTTGAGACTATAGTTGATGGTTTGGTTTCTGCTATAAAGCCTCGTGGCTCTTTGAAATTTTCTAAACAGAATACTATGTGGGATTTGTGTCATTGTCACCTTGGTCACCCTCACAAGACCAGATTGTTGGATATGTTTCACAGTAATTTACTTCCTGGAAAGTTGGATTGTCACTTGGTTTCTTCTCATTCCTGCATCATTTGTCTTGAAGCTAAAATTTCACAGTTGTCTTTCTCTTCTAGTGAGACGGTATATAAGGAACCTTTTGAGCTTGTTCATACCGATCTCTGGGGTCCTTCGCTTGTCCCGTCTCGCAGGGGATATCGCTACTTTGCTCTCTTCATCGATCACGCCACTCGGTTTGCCTAGATTTATTTTCTTCGTAGAAAATATGAGTTGATCACTCATGCTCGGCACTTTGTTCAGATGGTGTTGACTCAATTTGGTAAAAAGGTGAAGGTCATTCGGTCTAATCCCGGTGAGGAATTCAGTTCTCACCCATTGCTTGAGTTTTATGCTTCTCACTGGATTTTGCCTCAACAGTCTTGCCCAGGTGTTTCTCAACAGAATGGGCTAGTTGAACGTAAGCATCGACATGTCTTAGAACTTACATGTGCCCTACTCTTTCATTCTCGTATTCCGAGTGTTTTTTGGGTTGAAGCGGTTAGTACGATTTTGTACCTGATTAATAGACAGATTACTTCTGTCCTTGGGTAGCCGTCTCCTTTTCAGCTTCTCTATTCTAAACTTCCTGACTATTTGCGGCTCCAAGTGTTTGGTTGTCTATGCTTTGTGTTACATCCGAAGAAAGCATGTGACAAGCTATCTCCCAAGACAGCTCGTTGTATGTTTATTGGATATAGTAGTCAACACAAGGGGTATTTGTGTTATGATCACGTCGCTCGTCGCATGCATATTTCATGTCATGTCGTTTTCCTTGAGCAAATTATGTATTGCCCCTCCTCCGATCACCGGGATCACAAAGACATGGATTTTTTGCGGTCGTTACCATCGTTCGTTCAGACTCCTGCTGTTCGGGATGGCGCGTTTCAGGGAGGGAATGGTAATGAAACTCGTCAATCCCTCTCATTGTTCAGCACAGGTAGTCCATCTAAGGGTTCGGCAGAATTGGATGGCTCTTCTTCGCATATAGGTTTGGAGGAATTGAATGGCTCCTCCTCGCCTTTATTAGACTCGCCTGTGCACTCGTCTTCGTCCGACTCAGCTCCATAGAACTCGGCTTCGCCTCATTCTCCCAACCAAGGTACTTCGTCTTGTGAGTCATCATCATCATTTACTAGATCTTCTTCGACTTGTGGTTCTGCTGGTGGTTCGAATGGTGCTTTGGGCACAACACCTCATTTTCCTGAACTACGCAGGTCTTCGCGAGCTACAATGGGACAGCCACCGAAAAGATTAGGGGATTATGTGGGTTTTTCAGGAGAGCCGATACCCATTCCAAATCATTACCGATTTTCTAAGGGTCATATAAACTGGGAATCTGGAATGAAGGAAGAGATGCGCGCTCTTGAAGAAAATGATACGTGGGAATTGGTTCCAAGAGTTCTTGCAAGTTCAGTCATAGGTTGCCGTTGGGTTTACACTGTGAAGATGAAGCCAGATGGGTCTCTAGAACAGTATAAAGCTAGACTTATTGCTCAGGAATTTTGACATGAGTATTGAATAGACTACGATGAGACGTTTGCACCTGTTGCAAAGATGTAAACAGTACAGAGTGTTCTTACTGCCGCAACTATGAAAAAGGGGCAGATTGTTCAGTTTGATGTGAAGAATGCTTTCCTCCATAGAGATTTGAAAGAAACGTTTTACATAGAGTGTCCAGAAGGCTATGAAAATGGAGCACCAGGTATGATTTGTAAATTGAAAAGATCATTGTATGGCTTGAAACAAGCACCAAGGGCATGGTTTGAGAAGTTCCATAGTACGGTACTGCAATTTGGATTTGTTCAAAGTCAAAATGATCTATCGATGTTTACACGATAGATAGTAAATTGTAACACAGTGTTGCTCTTGTATGTTGACGATATGATTGTCACAGGCAGTGACACACATGGTATTTAGGAATTAACTCAGTCTCTGTGAGAAGTCTTTAATCTGAAGGAACTGGGTGAGGCTTTTTACTTCCTAGGATTGGAGATCAATAGAACTAAGCTAGGAATCATGTTATGTCAGCGAAAATATATTAATGATATTCTTGAAGCAACGTACTATAGAGATTGTCGGCCATTTTCAACACTAATGGAACAGAATTTAAAGCTTAGCCAGGAAAGTGGGGAGTTGCTAGAAGACCAGACTTTTTACAAGAGTATAGTAGGCATTCTGATTTATCTTACTCATACGAGACTAGACATTGCTTATGCAGTACAAGTGGTGAGTCAATTTACTGGAGCAGCTCGTAGTTCTCATCTAGATGCGTTGCATCGTCTATTGAGATATTTGAAACAAATGAAAGATGTTGGCATCTTCTTTCCAGCATATGGTGAACATGAGATTGAGGCGTTTGCTGATGTCGATTATGCAGGCTGTTTGGATACCAGGAGTTCAACGTCTGGTTGGTGTGTGAAGTTTGGACGATATTTTGTTTCATGGCGGTGTAGGAAACATGATAAGGTCTCTAAGTCTTATATAGAGGCAGAGTACAGGTCGATGTCTGAAGTTAGCTCAGAGATGGTCTGGCTTCAGAGATTATTTCAGGAAATAGAAGTACATATTCACTATATCAGATAGCTAGTCGCAGAGGGAGTTGTGAAATTGAGCTATTTATCGACTGATGATCATACTGTAGTTGTGCTAACGAAGGCAGTGGGATCGAGCAGGCATAGGTACCTATCTTCCGAATAGATGTTTTACCCAACATCAATTTGAGGAAGGGTGTTAGTTTAATATATTTGGGTACCAGTTTTTAAATAGCATGTGTTATGTAGTTAGGGTTTGTAGAGAAAACCTATAAATATGTTGTTGTGTACTATGATGAAAGTAAGCAAATTTAATCCATAAAACCGAAAGGGTGATCCTCTCCGTGGACTAGTGTCGTATCGACGAAACCACGTTAAAAAAATTTAGTGTTCTTTCTCTTGCTTTCGATTCTCTAACAGGTTCCTCCAATGCACGTCCGAGTGACCTCAGAGAAGGGGACAACTAGATAAGCAATGTTTTAATTAGTGCTTAAGCTCATAGAGACATTATTTCAATGATAGGATCCCACCAAAAAATGTTTCGACCACTCATCACTCAACGAATTGCCTCTACAAAATAATTCAAGAAATATAATAAGTAGCAGCAGTCAAAACTTAGGTCACCCAATTCGTGGGTCAACCATCGACGCTCCTCCTTTAGATCGTGAAAACTATATTGATTGGGAGCACGGATTATATTTGAAATTCGCGATCTTTCAAATGAATTAGGCTTTACTAGAAAGCAAAGAAGAAAGATTAGTTGTTCTCGTTAGCTGGCGGTTCAATTGCCTTCCGGCTGTGAATTGACTGTAGCCGATCCATTCGTTTCTTTATCCTACAACAAAGTGTTGTCCATCAAGAGATCCAACGGACCCAGAAAAGGTTCATTTGGTGGTTGCATGGAGAAATCTATCATCAGAAGGAAGGAAAAAAAGGGTAAATGCCACATTTGGTCACTAGAAAAAATTAATATCAATTTTGGTCACTCGAATGACTAAAACATGTCTCATTTAGTCACTCTCCCGTTAGTTTCCGTCCAACCCCGTTAATGGAGTTGGACGGAGGCAAACGGGAGAGTAACTAAATGTGACAAGTTTTTAGTAATTCGAGTGACATTCATAAAAAAAAAATTAATTCGAGTGACCGGAGTTGGACGGAAGCTAACGAGAGAGTGACTAAATGTGACATGTTTTAGTAATTTAAGTGACCAAAATTGATATTAATTTTTTCTAGTGACTAAACATAACACGATTTAGTAATTCCAGTAATTTTTTCTAGTGACTAAACATATTAGAATCATTATTAATAAAATTAAATTACAATCGAGTTTCCATCCTTTATCATTACTTGTGTCTATATAATTGTATATATTATATTTTTCTTGATTTCGCTAAAGTATTTTGAATAATTTTATACAATATACAAAATAAATATATATTATATTAGTTAAATAATATAATGATAACGCTTTGTTACGTTCTCAATATTAAATTCTTATAATTTAGACGCTTTCACGCTCTCACACTCGCTCTCACCTCACAAACTGATTACCCAAGTCAAAACTACAAATTAGTGTGTTTGTTCAATTTGTTGCTCTTTTCTCTTTTTGGCATCTTATTTATGTCATTGTTACGTCATCTTGCCTAATCTATCTTTTTAGCAGAAAATTTGCCTTGCTTCCACATACAACGGCTAGCTCGCATTATAAATATCAAAGCCAAAGGTGGCAGTGGCAGATTATAAACTAATAAAATCCAAGTTAGACTTCCATCTTCTCTGAAGAAGCAGATATGGCGAGGTCTTCTGCACTTGTTTACTTCCTGCTTGCCGTTTTGCTCTTCACCTTCCTAGGTAAACAGATCCAAACAACTCACTCTCTCACTCATCCTATTCTTTTCTCCTTTTTTTTTTCCCGGTGGGAGAATCCTACTGTCAGGTTTCAAAAAAAAAAAAAAAAAAAAAAATCATCTTGATCCCCACTCGTCCACTTATGGGTCACTTCCCATGCTATTACGGGTCGGGTAAAATCCGTGCTATCGCGGATCAGGTTAGATAATATTCAACAGGACGAGTTTAAATTGTCATCTCTAGAATCAACCGTAATATCAAATTTGTGCCATGATCTCTGATCCCATATCTTATTATCTGGAGTAAGCTTATGGATAATCTACCTTTTTCATCACAGTCAAGTATCCAGTTTTTTTTTTTGGTCGACCAAATCTAGTTTCATGTGAATTTGAAAGTCTGTTCGATCTACTCAGGCTTTTAGCAACGAAATCTTCTGGTACCCATAGTTTAGTTTATTGGTCGCAAAAAAATTTGCTATTTCTTTTGTACAACATCCAGATGTCGGCAACTTAGGACTTATCTTATTGATCAAAATTAAATTATATTTCATTACTATCCCAGGTTGTTAATCTTCCTAATTATTATTTAGTAATTATATGATGTTCTTTCTTTTGCTACTATTAAATAAACAAGGTGGCGACGAAATGAGGGCGGAAGCACAACAGTGCATTGCGAAATGGGATTGCAACGGCGGTAAGAAGCTTTGCAACCAGAATTGCCAGACTACTTATTATGGCGTCGGAACTTGCGAGGATCCAACTCCCAACCTCTGTTCTTGTAGATATGATTGTTAAAAAAAAGAAAAAGATGGAACAAAAATGGCGCTACTTAGCTTAAATTGATAAAATATGTTGTCGCCATCTTGGCTGTCATGACTCATCAATAATACATCAAATCACTGTTTTAGTATCTTTCTTTGGATAACCATGATCATCGTCATCGACTTAAAGGTGCATACAATGAATATTTCGCCTTTGTCAAATATATTATCTTATCCGTGATATTGGTGGAAGCCAGTCATTTGTCAAATGCATAGTGACTACGATGCAATGAGTAATGACCGTTCAATGATAAACACACAATACAATTTAGAGGTTGTAATTTTTTTAGATAAATACAATATATTAGGCACAACTATTAAAAAGCGGTATTTGTAAAAAAAATATATTAAAAAGCGGTGAATTATAGTAACAACTATCGAAATACAAATTATTCGCATGTTACTCAGATTTGATACCAACTGAACTCATTACTTCAGATACTCAGTATTTGGGTAAGCTATACGATAAATGCACGATAAATATTCATATCCCCAGACTAATATTCATATTGCCCATACTAATATTCATATTGCCCAAACTAATATTGATCACACTCCCTTCCAAACCACTCAAAACATCTTATATTCATCAAAATTTCATGGGCCGGTGAATATACAGAAGCTAGTGTGTTGAGGTCAATTTGACCTTGCTCTCCCATGTTTATCCACATGTCATCGGCTGGTTGATCTCTTCTCGGTGAGTGCTCGAAAGAATCGAATCCAAACTCATTTTTTTTACTTCGTCTTTCTTCTTTCTTTAACTGCATATCCATATCTCTTCTAAAACAAATCCATGAACAAACACGAACAAGACATGCATATAAGAAAAATTGAAAACCTAAATCTAGTTTTTTAGCATCTCTCATGTTTTAAATTTCTTCCTGTGGGAGAAATTTTTTTCCTTTGAAAGAACAGAAGATAGCGGAGAAAGAAAGAGAAAAAAATGAGAGTGAGAAGATTATTCTGTTTTGATTTTTGTTGGGAAATGAAGAGAGTAAGAGAGAGTGAAGTGGTGGCCTAGTGGGATCCACCATTGAGAGTAAGAGGATGACATGACTTGGCTTGGCTTAGCCATTTTTTCCACCCATTAAATGCTTTCCCAAGCCAACAATTTCCAGCCACACATTTTGGCTTTTGGTGATGTCGACCAATGAGAGTGTTGTGAGTTGGTGCACACAAAAAATGCTATGTGCACCATAACAAGATTGGTCTCCTGGTGGCTCCCTTCTTTTCCCCCCAAACCCAATAATCGAAACCCTTCACTGAAAATCCAACCCCGAATCCATCAATTGAAACCCCCAACTCCGATGTCGGCGCTGCAACTAATGTGGGATGATGCCGCGGTGGAGAATCGGATCTGCAAAAAAAAAATTAATAGGGGAAGGCAAAGGGAGCGGAAGGAGAAGCATTACGGTGCGGTGGCGCTCGACGCCAACGAGGATTGTGGTGCAACGATGGCAAGGAGGAGGGGATGGTGCAGAGACGACAAAGAAGGTGCGGCGACAACAAAGACGACAATGGGGGGGCTTCGTTTTGTGGTAGTCAACTATTTTGGAGCTCGAATCTTCAGGAAGCGAGCCCAAAACGCGATTGAGGTTGCTCTCTTCTCCCCAGATCCAGGCGATTGCAGGCGAGGCCATCCACCGCTGACGAGTGGATGCGAAGTTGTGTCTGGCCGGTGGCGATGGCGTGGACGGAGGAGGAGGAAAGCGTTGCCGATTTGGGCGGAGGAAGAAGAGGGAGCGATACCACCACACCATTTATTTTGTTCCTTTCATTTTTTAATTAATTAATTATTTTTAAATTAAATTTATAATATGTATGATGACTGTCATGTGGGAGGCAGCTCAGCATCGTAAACTTAGTCAACATTACTAACGGAATTGTTAACGGAGAGTTACGTTTGACTAATAATTTTTATTTCAATAGTTGTGGTTATAATTCCCGCTTCTTAACAGTTGTGGCTAATATATTGTATTTACCTTTTTTTTTAGTATTTTCTTTGCTTCTTATGAATGGTTTTTAGCGAGAAAACTTATGTTCGAAATTAATAGACGCGACTTTAACTTCTTTAGATAACATTAAGGGTACCCTAATATTAATATAATGATTGACACCTCTCTGAACAATGTTCGAACGCGGGTGGTTGGTGTTTTGAATGAAATTTTAGACATACTACGTAAAGTTACTCCTACTCCATGGAAGCTCAGTGACAGCTCCGAAAACTAAAAGATACGATTATGGCTAAATTGAAGATAAAGGATAAAGTTTGACATGAGATGTCAAGTGTTGGTTTTTGGAAATTTTCGCTTATCTTTGTTTCTCCTTTTGATAACCATCAAGTGTGACCATCGTAGTAACCTCTAGCTGGGTGGTTGCTCCGGCCGCCTCGGGGACTACTCATTGTAACCTTGGTGACTTGTTGGCAATCGTCATCTTGGTGTGTGCTCCCATCGCATTATGGACCACTCATCCTATCTTAATGACAAGTTGGTTTCATCTTCGTGGCCTTTGGCGCTATTTCAAGATAGTGTTGATTTGAACTATATCCGAGTCTTATTGCTTCGCCCGGACTAGATGGGGTTTGATCACGTTGTAGTAAGTAGCAAAAATTACCTTAGTCCGAAGACCAGGATAGTATATCTTTAAGGTGTCTCACAACCACTTACTGAGGTGGTGAGGGACGAGTTCTATGGTTTAGAAAACGTGACTATAGAGGTTAAGGTGCCTTCGGGGTTGAAGTTCCTCTTGGTTTTACAAAATCTAAAATAAAAAAGCAAGTGGAGGAAAGCAAGAGGACAAAGCGTTGCACATGCAAGCTCACCATAAAGTTCTTAGACTCGTAATGCCAATCCTGGCAACATATGAGTGCTTGTTCATGTGAGATATCCTCTTACCTTGTGTCATGACATTAACCGAAACTGATAGGCAATAAGGATCTTACGTATTTCTGCCTTGAGGTGTCACACAGTTTGATCGATTGAAGATCGATCGTATAGGATGGATGCGTTTGGTCTTCATCCAATGGGACTAGGATTTCGAGGCACACATATCTAAAGGATGTAGCCTTCGTGAAGCACTCAATCAATCGACAATAGGTAACCCAACAGAATCAACCAATAAGATACAAAATTCAACTCACCGTATATATGCCACGATCGAACATTACAAAGCCTAGAACCTGTAGGGTTTACCTACCTATGCAACTAAGGGAACTAGCCATCCACGAGGATGAAATCCAAGGGATACATCAGTGAAAAAAATAATCCCACAGAGCTCCTCAAATCGACGCCCATAAGAGAGAAAATGCAAGCAATACTCAAACTAGGGCAAATTGCGCCTTCCTACGGTGTATAAACACACCTCCACACATTTGCATTCGATTTGGGCGATCTTGGTATGTAGCTAGGGGAGCAATACCCGGGTGGGTTCTTCTCTCATTGGGAAAACCTCGATTTACTTTACTTTCTTGTTTTCATTTGTAGTTTTCTTAGTTTTAAACCAAAAAACGTTTGCTAGATAACAAACTAAGCGATTGAAGTAGGGGTACATGAACCGACTCGGGTTTGACAATTAAAACATACTTGCCCTATACTGCACCCGACTAGAGTTTATGCTTGAGCTCTAGTCGGGCTTTAAATCGTGGTGAGTCATGTTTTTGGCGTTGTTGTCGGGGACCTACAGTCCATTATTTTGAAAAAGTCGCCTAGTGTTATTCTAACATTTCTATCTTGCCTTTTTGTTTTTGTATTGTGTTTCATTTGTATTTCGTTTACCACTCTTCGTCTTCAAGGGTGGTTTGTGTGTTTTTAATTTCCCTTTTTAGTGTTTTTGTGTTTGTAGGTATTGGATCAATGATCCTTGTGATTTCACCCAAGTGTGGGGGTATCCACCACACCCCGAGAGTGGTTATCCCGGAACTTCATGGGACAATCAAAATGGGGGAAGTAAAGGATCCGGGTTCTACTACCAATCCCCCTTCTAAGATGAACAAGCATACCAATGAGGGTATCAAGAAGATTCCCCATATAAAGAAGATTTTCCTCAACAACTGGAGGAGAAATCCAAGTTGGAGTTGGCCATGGAGGCTTTCATGGGGCATTCGACACCATGTGCCACTCCACAACTGGAGGCAAAGAGTGACACGACCCGATCCTTTTTGAAAACCAAACCACAACTCAAACCACAAACCGGTTACTCCGGAGCAACCCACAACAGGTTTACAAGTAAAAAAAAAAAAAAAAAAACAACAACAACCACAATGTTTAAGATTTTCTAGTGAAATGCCCTAAACACTTGGGCGACCTCAACCCAGAGCCACAAAACATAAAACACAATCCTCGAGTTTCCCAGTATACTCATTTAGACATGAAACTAAAGAAAGATATATGGGAGGTCCCATCTCGTTACCCAGATCCATTTGACATCTTCTGGTTGGCTTAACCTCCTCTTGATGTATGCGTCCTCTTCCCCTCTCTGCACCTGGTGAGTGAGAAGGGTCAGTCTCGTTGTTACTTTCTAAAGTCTTTGCCCTAGGCAAACTCCTTACTAAACACATTATTAGGGGGATGCCTTCCTGGCATGAAAGCCGTTCTCGCTTTCTGCTCTTAAATAATCATTCTTATCAACTCATTTCAACATTAACTCATAAAAGTTATCGACTTCTATCCTTATCTCAACACAAAACACTAGGACCACCGCGTTACGTCTCGCCGTCCGCTGTCCTACCCTAGTATGCCAACCGCGTTACGTCTCGCTGTCCGGTTGCATACCCAAACTCGGCAATGACACTGCGTTACGTCTCGCCGTCCAGTCCATGCCCGTCAACTACTGTGTTACGTCTCGCCGTCCAGTAGTGACCCAACCGCCTGGGGGTTCCTCATACCATCAATCAATCTCTTACAATCATACATCCATACATAGCACAACGCGTGCCTCCACCCTTACAGGCGGTGGGAAGCCTCACACACATATCGTGCATACTAGAAAATTAACTAAATAATAACTTGAACGAAAAGCATAAACTAAAAGACCTACGACAGAGATTTTACCCCCTTTACACTCACCTCGAAAAGATGACTCCTCAAATCCTTCCTCGAAGAAACCCCTCCTTAGCCGGATTATCTTGGGGAAACCTATTAATAAGAAACCATTTTCTTAGACGACTTTTCTTGATTTAAAACCCCTTTTTAATCATTAGAACATCCTCTCCTCAAACTCCAGTCCTTGAACCTCATTCCAAAGGTCTTTTAACCTCCATTAAAATTTTCTAGAATTAATCCCTTCAAAAACGACCATTTTTCTTAATTATTTTTATCTTGGACGAATTTTTTACCTAACTTGAACCTTCTTATAATTTTGGACAATAATTTTCCCATGTCAATCATGAGCACCTATACCCTGGAAAATCATCAAAACTTTAAAAATCCCCCGGAAAGATTTTTATTTAATTAAAACGAATAATATAACAATTTCTAAAAATATAAATACATCTCCAGAAATCCCCAAATTAAATTACAATCATCTCCTAGACGTCGTTCAATTTATAAAATTGTTAAATTCAGAAAAAACCTTCAGAGAGGCTCGAAACAATTTAAAACATCTAAAAATACGTTTCTGGAAATTCCCAGCAGCTTTAGTGATTAATCAAAAAACTGTCACTAAAAGCCAGAACGTCTGTTGCTAAAATCTCAGAATTGCACCCTCACGAAAAATCACCAAATAGATCGATCTAACTCAAAGGGATCGAGTTCCCTTACCTCTAGAACGTGCCTAGACCTAGGTTGGATGACCTGGGACGTTGATCTCCTTGTTGATCGAACCCTCAACGTCACCGCTAATAAAATACGAGCTTCGTCTTAGACTATCGATAAACCGAGTTTACAAATCGCGAAGGGGTTTGTGATCCTTACCTAGAAATTTGATAGGGTTGGACTAGAGAATCAGGGTCGGGCACAACTCACCGCCGGTTTTCTTCTCGCCTCGCGTTCAGGACAAGGCAATGGCGGCGGTAGAATTTTTGTTTTTTCTTCTCGCCTCGCGGGACAAGGATAAGGTGGCTAATGGGGACGAATTAGATGCAGGAGGGTTATTAGGTCCGGGGGGAATTTTTTTTTTTTTTTTGGCATAGATCGGGAAGGTAATAGATATTACAGGACGCTAGACAACCAAACGCGACAGTCGACACAATATCGAGCTGTCGATGAAAGGGCATAAGAAGCCACTAAGTGGGCAGCCCTGTTGTACAACCTTGGCGTAAACGTACAAACAAAGAAATTAAAAACTCGGAAACCAAACAAATCTCGTCTAAGACCGCTCCACAAGTCCCATGCGCCACATCCCGGTCTTGAATCCTGCGAATCAAAGGATGACTGTCCCATGCGACACTATTACCTGACGATTGGAAACCCACAAAGCCAATACCACCTTCGAGACTATGCTTGACTAGTGGACAAGATAACCGCCACCGATCGACTATTGTGCAATTGAATCTTCTCCTGCAAAATGAGCAAACAAAGGCCCCTACAAGGACAATCCAGGCCAAAGAGCCAACAAGTCAACATAGCCACAAGGCAACATTTCGCCCTTGAAATAGTGAACCAGGTCATCGGGGAACCAGATAACCGGCACCAGGTCCGGGGGGAATTTATGGGTAAGGGTTTTGTGAAAGGAGGGCCGGCGGCCCTCTATGGCGCCCATATATATGTTTTTTTAATTATAGTAATAATAATAATAGTTATTATTACTATTCCTAATCCGCGGTTGTAACTCTTAGTACTTAACCGTCAATCCAACCAATCACGTATTAAAGTCGAACCTAACTCTAAAATACCGGGGTGTTACAAAGAGTGAATTAGAGCTCATGGTGGAGTGACTTTCCTGGGGCACCGATGAAGGGTGCTCTAGCATGGTCCTCCCAATTGTCTCCCCTTTCGACTCAACCTATCTACGGGAATTATAGGATCTCCTTCGATAGACAGTGAGGCTAGGAGGGCTTGTTGAGCAAGCATGTGCACAATTTACTCACAATCGCCTCCTACCATTGGAAGGAAGAAAGGAAGTTGGAGAGGCGATCCATGAGAATTTTTGAAGAACGACCTTCGGCATGGATTTCCAACCCCTCTCTCCTCCCTATTTGACATTAGAAGAGAAGGTGGCACGAGCTTGTGCGCGCCATCGCCTCTCACAATTGGAAGACGAAGAGGAGGTTGAAGGAGCAATCAATGACAACCGTGTGGAGCAAGAAGAACTCACCTCGGAGAGATCCCGTGGTGAGGATGAACAAGAAGGTTGCATTGACGACTCTCATCACTTTCCCCTTTCCGAGAGCAACCTTGAAGACCAAGTCAAGAGTGTGGAGGAGCAAGAGAATCCTTTTTATGATCTTGCAGGGCATCTTGCCCTCCAAACCGTGCTTGAAGACATGAATGGGATGGAGAAGGAAGAGGTTGAAGAGGAAGAAGAGAGCATCGAAGAGGAGGAAGATCTTGATTGTTTCCAATGGGAGCAACGAATTGAAGAAGAAGGAATGGAGGTTGAAGATGAAGTAGAAGGAGCAAATGGTGTCCAAGCAATGAACGAGTTCGTGGTGGATGAAGCATCCACGAGTTACAAGATCTATCAAAGCTTTCCACCGGACCTTGATGCGCTACTCGAGAAGGACCCATTTGCGGCTCTTTGTCAAGCCAAGGCCAAACCATCGACGATCCCTCTTGGTGGATGCGATGGAAGTCAATTGAGGTTGCATTACATGGTGTGGGGTGGTGGCGACATCACTGCAAGTGCACAGTGTCGTACAAGTAATAAAGTGTAAGTAAAATTATAGTTCTCTAGGGGATTGGTGAAATTCAATAATTAACAAATTTAGTTCAAGAAACTATAGGAATTGCAAAGGTTGTAATGAAGTTATGATTTGCAAAGATACGCACATATTAAGTAACTCGATAAATCAATTAACTTGATAGCTATCTCTATCGAGAATTACCACGAAGTAACTAATTAAGACAATTTCTACTATCGTAGTTAACTGAATTAATCAATTAGCCTTAAGAACGATATCCCTAATATGACTGCATCATTCCCTATTTAATCCGCTATCTCTTCTATATGCAATTATGTCGTGTGAAATGTGTTCGGTTACTAGGTTTTCACTATCGTTATTAGCCGAGAAAACTACAAATCATTGTGAAGGTGGCCAATCAACACAAAGCGTTAAACAATTTCACACGATAGAAAATGGAGGGAAAACAAGTCGATTAAAACCTCGATGCTAGATAATGAAATCCATAAGTATCCCCCATAAATTGGGGGATTAATTCATGATGAAAGAAAGAACATAAACATGATAATGTTCAACATCATAAAAATTCCCTAAACCAATGCAGTTAAAAGCGCGATTCTACCTAAAAGCGGAAAAGGGGTAAAATCGTAAAACATAGAATCAAAGCTTAAAAACGTAAGTTTTTGACGCATAGTGTATAATAACTAAAAATCTGTTAAGCATGACATATACTATGTAAAATATGAGTGCACAGGATTTAGATAAGTTAATAAATACATGCAATTCATGTGTAATGTAGAACAACTCATAGCATCTTAACAGTAAGTTCATAAACATAGATATTAAGTTATTAACAATAAGCCACCGCCCCCTCTATGCAAATAAATTTGAAAACTCGTCAACTAGATTACTCTATTGAAGCTGAGAATGCATCTAAGACCTGCTATGTATATTTTAATATCAAACATATCATATTGTTGGTGATTTACCTTTAAAATATACTTTTAATAATTAATTTCATGAAAAGAATACAAATTTAGTGAACTAAAAGCGAAAAAAACGTAAAGCGTTTTGGTGAGTTAGAAGCGTTAAAGCGAAGCCTTTAACCTTTAAAACGCAATATAGTCTGATTTTACACACTAAAGATTTTATATGGAAACGAAAGCATTTTGGTGACCTAGAAGCGTAAAATCGTAAGTTTTAAAGTTTTAAAGCGCGATTTGACTGCATTGACCTAAACAAAGGAGTAAAAAAAGTACTAAGTGTTGAAGTTAATCCCCAACTTACAAGAGTTTTCCTTTCTTCAAAGTGCTCAACTCCAAAGTGTGCCAAAGTGAGCTCTCCTTTGATTTTTCTGTCTAAAACTACTCTCCAAAAAAGTGTCCCTCAAGCCCCTAGTTGCTGCCTCTTTTAAGTTCATTTTCTACAGATTTTATCCCACAAAACAAGGCACTTGCAGATCCCATTTTAAAGAGAAGGTTACATGTAAGTTTATGAAGCTTATCATGGAGCAAAGAGAAGAAGGAAAGAAGGAGCGGTCTCGTGGGTGGAGCCTCATGCTAACTCAAGTTCACGAGCCCTCAATCATGGACTCATCCAATGCTCATGACGTGAGACATCACCTCACCGACGAGAACCTCAACTTCAAGTAGGTTCTCGGATGGACAGAGGCTTAAGGAGCAACCATCTAGCTTATGACGTAAAAGTAGCGCTTGTTGGGAGGCAACCCAACGAAGATTTGTGTTTTTTATGTTAAATACTATAATTGTGTAATAACATCTTTGTGCAAGTATGTGTGTGTTTGTTTTTGTTTTTTTTTCTCCTTGAAGCTCTCTTCACTTTGTCTCCGGCCCAATTCGGTCCCGACTTTCAATAACCAAGCCATGCGGTAACATCGTTCTACCCCCTATTTTACGCCATTGAGGGCAATGTCGAGCTTAAGTGTGTGTGTGTGTGGGGGGGGGGGGGGGGGTAGTCTATTATTAGGCTTGTGTGTGTGATTGAATGATTGCAACCTTTATATATGCCCAAATTTGAAAATTTTGACGGCTCCAAGCAATGATTGATTAAAATGGCCGGTTTGTGGTTGAATCTCGTGTTTATTTGGCATTGACCTTGAATTATTGCATGTGATCGAGTGCGTCATATTATGATGACAGAGAGTTGCATTAAGTTTGTGCAAAAGTTGAGTTCTCATGTGTGCTTGAATGAATGGATGTCTTGACTTGGTTACTCTTTGATCACAATTGCCTTGCATAGAAGTTTGTGAAACTGGAATAGATGATTGGTTGGCTAGGTAGCCATGTGAGATTTGTGTCGATCGTCTTTTTCATGTGTGATAGATCCCTCTCGTCATGGTGTGTAACATTCACCATTGTCACTAGTGAGTATGATGGAGGCATAGGATTAGTCCACACCCAAAAGTTGATTGTTCCGAAACATTTTATATCTTAGTCAACCCCTTTGAGCCATGTGACATTGGGTTGTTCTCATGTTAAGAGCTTCGTGCTTGTTGAGCTTAATGGTGTTTGATAGAACGACCATCATCCTTTATTCATGTCAAAGTGTGAGTCATCCTTGTGTCTCGGAGTTCTCAATTTTGAGCTCCATTGGGGTCCTACATAGGTGGATTTTGCACGGTTCTTGCTAGGAATGATGAGGTAGTGTTGGAGTAAGTTCTTAATTGAGAGAATTGTTTGTTAAATTTTAAGTGACATGTTTTAACTCTCTAGGACCCCCTCGAAAAAAGGAGAAAAGAAAAGAAAAGTAAAGTAGAAAAAGAAGAAACGAAAAAGAGGTAATAAAATGGGGTAAATAAAAGTTGAGAGCCGCCACAAAAGTCTTAGTGTATGCTCTGAAAAGGTTTTCTTGGCACTCAAGCCACTGGAACACATAAACTATTGTTGAACTCTTTCACTACTATGTTTGGAATGCGGGTAGGAAGAATAGACCGAGAAAGTGTGCTTGAATGAAGTTTTTGATTGGTAGAGGTTTGGAAGAAGGAAAGTGAGTTTTTTTGGCTGATGCTAGTGGTCGTTGATTGTAGGGAAGGTTCTAGTCGAAACCATGGAACCTTTGGTTTTAGGTTGGAGGTGCATGACCTCATTTCTATGTTTGCCACCACCCAAAAGGCCTTTTACCCATGTCCAAGCCAATTGCCAGTCATTTGAACTCGTGTCTAAGACCTCCGGACAAGCTAGTGATGACAACCGTCCCGTGAACTCTAGCATTTAGAGGTTGTCGTCGTGGTGGAGAGACGATAGGGCTAAGAGTCGATGGTGTGCACATCTCTTGCACCAAATGGTCCTGGCCCACTGGTCGAGAGTGAGTGATTCATTCACATTATGCATGTTCATATCTTATCCCGGTGAGGACTTATGTTGCCCATTCGTGTGTTCCTTGGACTTGATTTCTATGCATGGTTAGTTGTGGTTGGTGAGTAGTTCGGTCAAGACTTGTATTGATTTGTGAACAAGCTGAGGAATTTTCGTTTGTATGTTCTTAATGCATTCGAATGTCGTTTGTGGTGGATGTCGGTATTGCTTGTAACGATTCATGTGTTGAGGTCCAATAGCCATTGAAGATTGACCCACTTTGAGCCTTTGATATGTCCCCAAGTTATCTTGTTAGGTTGAGATATTACCTTGTCTGGAATTGGTTTGCTTGGGGACAAACAAACATCTAAGTGTGAAGGAGTGATTCGGGTCTAAATTCACACATTTTACCCCTCATTTCTTGATAGTTTGACTTTGCATTTCATCGTCTCTCGACCTATTTTACACTAGGGTGTGCTTGTTTTGTCATATTTCAGGTCTTAGCATGTGTAGGAAGATAGAGGTCGATTGGAGGTTGAAAAGCGCGAAAAAATGAAGAAAATGATAATGAAGTGCAGAGGTTCTATAGCAGTTTTCGGTCTCACTAGACTCAAGCCAATTACCGTGAACTGAGTTAGTGAAGCGGCGCGTTTTGGCCCGAGATCACGGTCCCCGCCTTGAGTTCACGACCGTGAACTGGGATTGTGATCTGAGCCCGATTTGGGTATAAAAGGGGTAGTGAGCTGAAGGAGAAAGAGGAGCTTTTCTAGGGTTTTAGTTTTCAGAATAAAGGAGGGGTTCTAGTGAGAGATTAGCATTTCCTCTTCCTATTCTAGAGAGAGAAAGTGACATTCAAAGGAGGAAGAAGGAGATTGGGCTTGCCCTTAGCTAGAGGAGTGAAGAATCTCCTCTCAAGGGAGATTCAAGCAAGGAGGAAGGAATATTGTTATCTCTTCATGGTTCTTTCTCTCCTTTTCTTGTCTTCCTTTGCTTAGCTATGGGATAGCCTACCTATTCACTTGGGTGTTGTGAACCCTAGCTTGAAATATGTGATAGATTGTATTCATTGAATGCTTTGTGTGTTGGTTTGTGTGTTAATGCAAAGTTTGAGATATTTTCATGATGTTTGGGTTGTGTTTTTCATTTCTCATTACTATGTCAATTTGACCTAGGTAGAGAGAACATTTTACAAGTTAAGAAACGTTGTGTTGTACTGTTTTCTTCCATCTTTTATGGGTTCCGACTTTAGCGGTACAACGCTAAAAGGCTGATTTCATTATTTTCGAATGTGTTGATTGTTTTAGTATATTTTGTACGTTGTTGAGAATGCTCTATTACTTTTTGGATGACAAGGTGAATCACTCATCGATTTTTTTTTACGAATCCATGGTCAGTGGCAGGCACCAACCCTCTATAGAGTGCCACAAATAAAATCTTGAGAAAAGTATTTTTTAGATTGGAAAGCAAAATATTTCTAATCAGCTAAGTCTAACGATTCAACCTCCTCGATTCACTATCAATGAAATGAAACAATAGTTTTTTTTGGTCATAGATAGATTGTAAATTGATAGGGAATTACAATTGTTGAAAGTAAAAGCGGTAGTCAACCTAGTGTTGAGCTATCGATGCAAAGACCGTTTTTTCCACTCAATGGGCAACCCTATTAGTATGCTTAGAGCCATAAATAAACGAAAAAACACAAAGGAAGTCTACGTGCAACAAACTTCTTGAAGCACTCATACGCCGATTAGAACCTTCATATCTCCTATAAGTCAAGCTTCAATAGGCGAACAATAGAGTTGATGTGCAAGCTACCTGCAAGATGAACACACAAACGACCCCTAAAGGAACAAAACAAATTTCAAGTACCAACAAATTAAACATCTACCAGAGATGCTCCACAAGCTCTATGAGCTACTCCCCCCGCTGTGATGTCGGCGGAGAACGATGTAGCGAATCCCTACTGTGGAGTCATGTCGGAGAAGATACCGAACAGTTGCACGAAGGCGAAAGCAGCGAGATTGGAGAAATCCGCCGGAAGAGGGCACCAAACCTTGTTTTTTAAAAGCGTTCGAGATTATAATTGAAAACAACTAATAATAAAATAAGGGAGAAAAATGGAGGAGTTAGTAAAAAATGGAGGACATAAAAACTAATTTGAAAAACGTAAAGAGTTAAATGGGAAAAAGATACATAATCGTATGAGAAATAAGATTACGAAAGAATTTAAAACATAATTAGAATTGGGATTAACGAAAAGAGAATAAATAACATAGAGAATAAATAAAAAAAATTAGAATTATTAAATCACAAGGGGCCAAAATTACCAAAACCGAAATGCACTGTTCCTTACGAAAAAAACGCGTTCACTGTTCACGAGAAGGACTTTGTGATTCCCTGCGGTCCAATTGAGTATTTTATCTTGGGCTCTTGATCGATCGGTCACTCCTTCTTACGAAAAAGAAAATAAAATTGATGGGTCCCAGTTCACAAACCTTCTTCCCTCTTTCTCTCCCCTCTCGACTGCTCTTTCCCATCCCATTCAGTCCCCAATTTATCACCTCCCATCTCTAAAACCACTAAAAGGACGCCGGCGGGAGACGGTGGCAACATACCTGATTGATCGCCACTTAAAAAAAGAAAACGCTCCCTCTCATCTCATTCAGTCCCAATTCACCACCTCCCATCTCCGAAACCACTGAACGGAAGACGCCCGATATTCCCTCTCTCTCGCCTCCCTGAGCCCGATGAATGGCCACCGAAGGGAGACTAGCTAACAACGCCAGATTTCCCCGGAAAATCCGGTTTCTTCTTTCCGACGAACTTCCTTCCTTCTTTAGGAAATCAATATCTTCTTCTTCTTCTTCTTCGAGAAATCAAAACCAAGAATTGCAGACTTTGTAAGCAAATCTGGGTACCGAGCTGATCCGATGACAACATTGAGTGCATGCACCTAGGCCAGAGTCTACGATTTCCCTTTGAAAGAGAAACATTCATAGAACAGACCTCAGATTTCCCTTAATTAATACGAACAGAGCCTCTGATTTTCCTTTATCCAACACAAGGACAAGGAGGAAGAATAGAAAGCCTCTCCATACCTCGCGAC
Organism: Linum trigynum; assembly: GCA_964030455.1. Classification (NCBI taxonomy): domain Eukaryota; kingdom Viridiplantae; phylum Streptophyta; class Magnoliopsida; order Malpighiales; family Linaceae; genus Linum; species Linum trigynum. The sequence continues at coordinate 34,738,814 of OZ034813.1, read as the reverse complement.
TTCCAAAAGCAAGGAAAGATCAAGTTTAAATTTAAGGGTGCTTATAACTGCAGAAGAGATTGTTTATCAGTTATCACTCTTCTTTCCCTTAGTATTATATATATATGTTGGAATCATGAATTTTAAAGTTGGTTGATAATTGAGGAAGAGACTATTGTTGAGAGGCAGAGAAGTAAAGAGGAAATATGGGTGGTGACACCTGTTTCTATTTGTTCCCAATCTGATCCCACGTGTCCAACATGCACATCACAAGGCTTAATTATTAAGCTTGGTGTAAATAAAAGGGAAGACAGTAATAAATATATAATTAGTGGAAAGTGTGGATGTGATGCTCTTTTTCTCTTCAACTTCAACTACTAACACACTAGCCTAGCTTTCAGAACCTCCGATTTCTAGACATTTGTTCTAAGCATACAACTTCTTCATCACCAAGTGTTTAGATAATTTCACTTTTGATTCTTTCTACTCTTAGCCAAAATAATGAGCTCTAATTCATCCTACTTTGTGAGGATAATTCCCTGTAAGAAGCCCGGCCGGTAGAAAAGCTAAACTAATCAGCAATGTGATTTTGTTGCATTGCTATTTTGCTTTGACTAGCAATTGTCCTCATATACTAATCTTATAAACTGATCATTTCGAATTATCATTGTATGGTCCATTATTTGCTAACTAGATAGATTTCATTGAAAGAGAGGAATAAAGTTGCACAATGGATGCTGAGAGAAGGGAAGTATCTTGACTGAAAAAAGATATCTAACTTTGATAGGATTAAAAGCACTGTCAATCAACTAATAGAAACAAGTTGTTCTACAAGAAACTACCAATTGATCGTTTAAAGATACTATGCTTATCCGAAATGGATGACTATCCTGTGAACAATTTTAATTTCCTAATGGGTATGTAATGGTCTAACGGAAGCTCTATATCGAGCAAGAGAGACATAGCTCCAACAAAAAATCGATTGAGTATACTACAACTTTTTCGATCTCATTGGTTAACAAATTCCTCTCACGGTCTCTCTCGGTAGATTAAGAGGAATTAAATATTCATATTATTTTATATTATATACTTTACATATTATTTTAATAACTCTAATTCTAATAGTTATAAATAGTATGATTGATTTGTGAATCAATTTTAGTTGAATATTTAAACGTGGAAATGAAGTTGTAAGTCATTTCACTATGTGTGCTAATTATTAAGCTTTGGATATGAGATTGAATGTTTTCAACATAAATCATTGATGTATTACATGGATGATAGTTATTTCTTATTTATTAATTAGTTAAACATATTACGTATATATTTTATTTTATAATGATTAAGGCATTGGGTAAAGGCTCTATAGGTATCTTACTAAAACTAATTTGTGAATTGCTTGCTATTAACAAAATTATTAAATGATTTGATGAAGGTTTAAATCTAATTTTTTTTTATCGCTGCGAAGCGCGGGTCAAAAAACTAGTATTATTATTAACCTATAGGAGACGGTTGATTTACGTACCTGTAACCACACCACTTACCGATCGGTTACGTGGCAAAGCCGTTACTCGTCCGCTTCCCTGCCTACCGCTGAATCCACATGCCGATGAGCAGTTGAATTTCATGGCGACGATGATGTCATCCAGCCGTTGATGTGTGATGAGGGAAACGAGGAGGATTTACGTAAATCAGAGACGGGAAGCCGATTAGAGATCCGAAATCGACCCCGTCGATGTAGCGCCAGACAAAACAAAGATAGAGAAGGGGATAGGCTCGGCAGAGAAGCCGCACAATGGCAGAAACGGCAGCCGCACAGAGGCGGTTCCTTCTTTGATATGTTGAAATCATATCAATACCCCCAACCCAATCCGTACCAAGAATGGAATGAGATTTCACTACACAAGAACATATCTCTTTACAGCTTCCCGGCGATAGCACCAGCGGTCGTGATCCCTCAAATAGCGCCAGCATAGCAATCGCCGCCGATCTGGGCCTCTGGTTGCTCGTGCTCGATAAATCGCCCCAGTGTTGAGCCCAGCAACCACAGTGTTAGCAAAATCATCCACATCCCTCAACAATCAAGCTGCTCTCGATCCGATAAACATCAGACCCAAAAATCCCACCCAATCGCCGACCACTGTGCCCGCCGGTGTTCAAAACCCTGTTCAGTCGCAACTTCATGTTGTCGTCGCCCGTTGGCCTGGGCCACCCTGATCCCATTCGCATCGACCGTCCCCTTCCACCGCCAAATGTTATTGATTGATTTGAATGACGTTACTTACAGTGAAACAATAGTTTATTCACTAATCAGTTGAAAACATAATTTAATTAAAGAATAAAGATACTGGATGTATTAACAATGGCTCGTGGTCTACCTTGGAGGATCGGGAATGGGGCAGCAGTGCATATCCTTACAGATAAGTGGCTTCCATCTTCTCCTGTACTGCTACCTGATGTCTCCCTCCCATTCACTTTTGTTTCTGAACTAATTTGCCCCCGTTTGGAAAATTGACATTTTGCATAGCTTGTTCACAGCGGACTCTGTTGCTTTGATTTTATCTATTCCGTTACCTATGCAGATTATTCCGGATAAGCTGGTGTGGCATTATTCTCCGACAGGTGAGTACACGGTCAAGACAGGGTATCAACTCTTGTCGGCAGAGTTGAACAGGTTGCATCCGCCGCGGGACATACCTTATGAGAAGCGATTCTGGAAATTCCTTTTGAATCTGCCTCTACCGCCGAAGCTTCGTGTGTTTTGCTGGAGGATCGCCAGGGGATTTTTGCCGGTATGTGAAGTGCTCCAGTTCAAGAGGTTAGTGGATGATAGTACACACCCCGTCTGTTCTACTGGCAGTGAAAGCATTATGCACTCTTTCCTTCACTGACGGGTTGCTGTAGAACTGTGGGAGCTTGCGGAATTGGGCCTGTTGAGAGCAAGGTTATCATCCCTCTCCCACAATGAGTGTTGGCGGGTCCTATTCTTCGATTGTCGTATTAACAAAAATGTGGTTGCTAATGTTATATTTCTATGTTGGCGAGTTTGGAAATCGAGGTGTTGGGCGGTTCATAAACGGATCCAATACTTGGGGCCAGCACTACTTCGGCAATATCGAGCTCAGGTGGAGGAATGGCGGGTTGCCACAGAGCCTCTTGCCTTGCATCAGGGAACCCGTAATCGCACTCACCAGGGGCGATAAGCTACGTCAGGCGGACAATCCGGCCACGACGGGGAGTGCCCTCCGGGTGGGGTACTAGTCCGGGTGGATGGAGCATGGAGTCAAGGAGCAAGAGGTGTATTGGCTTTGCGATGAATGGTGCCTTGCTATTCGCGTTTGGCAAACACTATCCAGGTATCGATGATCCTTTCCTTATGGAATTGTTAGCACTTCGTGATGTAGTAAATTGGTGTCTGATGCATGGTTTCCTGGTTGCGAATTTCTGCGGGGATTGCCAAACATTGGTGCGAGCTGTCCGGGAAAGGGATGTGGCGCATGGTCGAGGCGGTGCGATTTTGGAGGAGATACGAGTAGCGGTGTCTTCGTTCTCCAAGTTTTCTTGTACTTTTACTCCTCGCAGGTTTAACAGGGTTGCCCATTTAGTAGCACAACAGGCCCTTTTATCGGTAGTTCGACTATTTGTTGACTGGCACGTTTGGTTGTGTGATGTTCTCTGACTATTTATTTTCATCTATGAAAAAAAAAAAAACAATGGCTCAAATTTGGTTAATATTGTTTCTATGCGGTTTATTTGGTATTGGTGTCGGTAAGTTTTGTGCAATTCTATACTTTAATTTATCGTCGGTTAATAGTAAAATTAACATCATTTCACCGACATTTAAATATTGTGTCTGTTGGTTTGGCTTATCAGAAACGCCACAAAAATATTTAGCGTTGACAGAACTCCCGTCGGTTTTAATTGACCATCGAGAGCATATATAATTTACCTTCGCTCAAACCAACGTTAAAGTGGAGACACAACGATGGTAAATGATTGTTTTCTTGTAGTGAGATAATCACTCGTTCACTTGAAATTTCACTCGTTCATCTTACACGTGATCCACCATAAGGCTCTTTGTAACCGTATAGCTAAAGTGACAAAAGGTACACACTAAAAATTAAAGGAACTTTCAAACGGCAGTAGTAAATCATCTACGACTCACTTTTAAGTGAAAGGTGTTGACTTAACGATGACATGGTATGTTGATCGTTAGTTAACGCGTTTGATCGTTCAAGATAACGGTTAATTATTGGATTTGGTCAATTTCGTTACTTTGATGTATAGTTCAGACCATGATGTTATAAATTGAAAAAATTGACCTAGATATTTATTATATAAAAAGTTCCGAACATACAAATATATTAACCCTAAAAACTAATCAAACTAAAACATTCTACTGTCTGCATCCTCAATATTGTTTAAATGTATGATAAATGGACAGCTAGAAAGGCAATGTCCATGGTTGTACTTGTACGTGATTGTTTCATCTGTAGAAAGGGATTGAGAAATAAAGAGAGAGAGAGTGAGAGAGAGAGAGCTATGGTGGTGCAAATTGACTAGCTATGAACTGACCCATATATGCAATCTCTGATCAGCGAGTTACATTATCCTTCACTAGGCAATTGCTTAAATGTGTGATATTAAGAAATAAACTGTACAAAATGTTAATTGTCTAAGATATGACTCTAACATTGTATAGATCCACATGTCACAAGTTTCAATAAGTAAAAAAATGACATTAACTTTCAAAATAATGGAAAATTTTGGTTCGGTTGTTGAGTTGACCGTCAACATTCACGATCAACTAATTTAACTAGCTTTTTATCCGGCCTGTTGGTCAGTGAGTTTAATTTTACCATTTACATTAATCAATTTATCTATATGTTTAAACTATTTTGGATCTTCTAAATTTTTTACATTTGCATTCCTTGGTGAGTATGCGGTGCGTCTATAAATTAAAAATTCTCAATACTTAGCACATTCACTTATGATGCTTCGATTCACTGATCATAAATCATGTCACAAAGATATATCACGTCCCATATAGAATCTTATGTCAAGATTTGTCAATAACAATACTCAATTTTTTTTGTCTTATACAATATATGCCATTCAATGAATGTCGAGTTTGGACGAACTCTCAACCAATGATGTTGCTCACATGACGACAATTTAGTTAGAATTTTTTATAAAGGTACTTCAATATTACATAAATTTGGTCATCCCAATTGAAATTTTACTGTCTTAGTGTAAGATCATATTTGTCTATCAAGACACTCAATTTAATACCTTATACAATATGTACCAATTGTTAATTCTTGAAGTTTAATATAGACTCGCCCTCAACTCATGGTCGTTGTTTAGATGTTGGTTTAGAATCTCGGTCCAAGATACTCACACATTGTCGAGGGTTCTAATCTTAACATGGTCCATTGTTGTATAATTTTCTAACTTATCAAATATGCATTTGCTAAAATTCATTTATCTTTGGTGTTTGTTTTGAGATAAAAAAAATCCACTACTTATACTAATATCTTCATTTTGTTGGTGTAATGCCACATCTATTGTCAATATCTAAGCATGATCTTATACTCTAAGTAAGAAAACGCTATCTGGACCACGAATTAACCGGATTTGTGGGCATGATAATATACCCTAACCCTTGATGAGTGAACCCTAGGTCTTAGTTATATAAATCATAGAGCTTAACCCCTAAGATTGTGCATGTAATTTGTTGCATAGATTTTAACGAATCATGACCATTGATTTTTGTTTATAATTAAATTGATCTTAGGTATAAGATTTATAAATTTAAGACCTAAATTTTAATCTTTAAGGGTTTGAGAATAATACCATATGCAACTCTGGTCAATTCAAGCTCTAGATATCATTTTCTTACTCAAGGTATCTCATAATATACATATATAGATATAAAGATTTTAATGTATTTTTACGTGTAATTAACACCTTTGTTTGACCGAAATATGTAAACTGTTAAGAAAAATAAGGGGAAGTATGAATAAATGTAAGAGAAATTAAGGTATGGAAGCATCCATTATAAGAGAGAAGAAACATTGTCTTTCTTTATCTTCTTCATTTGTACAATCAGGTACTATATTATGGCTTCGTCAAGTTTCTATCAAAATGAAAAAACAACTTTTGAAGCATTTTGCTATTTAATACTTGTTTTCATTGATAGATACAAACATTAGAAAAAGATAGCGTTTGATAACCAAAACATAAAATTATATAGTTGATTTTTCAAATTCAATTGATTATTAAATGTTGATTATCTAAACTTCCTTCATTATATATTTTTTTAATTTTTATTACTTATCTGTGTGTTTAATTTATTTTTTATCGAAATATAACATATATTAAGTTCTAATAAAAAGAAAAAGAAAAATTAATTGATCAGATTTAATCAAATATATTTTTTGAAGCATTACAATATATGCCACTCTCCAAACATAAGTATACTGCTACTACACATATATATTGAAAAATATTGTTATTGAATAAAAAAAGAAAATATTAAAAGAAGATAGAGCATTAAAATAAAAAAAATATTAAAAAAAGATAGATAGCTCTACATTAATTAATCTTTAACTAACTTTTTTGTTTGTAAAAAAAGTGTCCACCATGGCACCTTGTAAATTTTTCAAATGCTTATGTGGCAACAAACTACTTTTGAATTGCTATAATATTAGGTATAGATAGATAGATAGATTGTTAGTAACTTATTATAAAGTGTAGATGTGGTTGCCATGTGTTCATCACGTAACCCAAACCTTATTTCTTCAAATTTTATTTATTTACCCAAATTAAAAAATTGATAGAAAAACTAATAATAAAATAGGTTTACACTTAAAAATTATTAATAATCAAACTAATGGAATTGGCTACCCCATAAAGTGGCATGTTAAGGTTTATTGATGTTTCCTTTAAAGTTAATATTTTCATTTTTGTTGTATGGCTATGCTGATGCAATGTATTATTTTTTGAGTTTTCGGGTTGGAGTTTGTATCTAATTTGTTCATGACATATAAAATAAGAAAAAGTAAAGAAATAGGTGAAAATGCATGACCAACCAATTCAACGAAAAAAATAAAATGCATAACCAAATGTTGCATTTCAAAAGTAGATGTTTTAAATGTGTATTATTCATTGAGTTTTTGGGTGGATTGTTTTATCTAACTTGTTTGGACATATCTTTTGTAGGTTCCACCTTTACTGGTCAAACGCTAAAATGTCTATTTCAATACGTCCGAGCGTGTTTGTTGTTTCAAAATTTTGTCTACGTTATTGAAAATTCTTATCTCTATATATCTAACATCATACTGTGTGATGAGAATGCTGAGACCGTTATGCACTGCTTGTTCCATTGCTCCAAGGCATGTGAGACTTGGTCTCGACTAGGCCTGTCTATTCGGTTTCGGGTTTTCGGTTTAACCCGAACCCGAACCAATATAAACAGAGTCGGTTTCGGTTTTTTCGGGTTCAACCCGATACACACAGCAGCGGTTTCGGTTTACCAAAACCCGCAAAACCGAAAAACCCGCAAAACCCGCGGGTGACTTTCTGCGAGAAAGCCAGCATCGGGAGGTTGTACCCGTCGACCAAGCTGACGTCGTAGAAGTCGAGCCCGTCGGCGCCGTTGAGGGTGAACTCGACTAGTGTCGCCGACGGCTTGGCTCCACTCCCGCCGCACTCGATTTTCCCCGAGCCGCAGTCGGCGGTGAGGCAGGTGAATTTGCCGTCGGTGCCGGTTGAGCAGAGGGTCCGGCCCCATATGCGGCCGGACCAGCCGGCGGGGATGGGAATTGTTCGGGATTTCCCCGGGCGGAGAGCGAATCCGGTGGTGGGGAGCTGGGCGGTGTTGGCGCCGGAGAAGAGTCCCGGCCAGATTGTTTGGCGGCAGAGGTTGGTGAGCTTGAAAGTAGCTGCCGACTCAATTCCCGCAAAATGAAGAGAAGATTAGAGGGTCCTCGAGAAAAGGGGAATTTGGGAAGTGGGGAAGGGAGAAAACCTGAGAGGGAAGATGTTGAGAGAAGAAGGAAGAGAAGGAGATGGGGATCCATTGTTGAAGAAGTGAGCTCAAGCAGGATGAATTGGGAAAATCGACGATTGCTTGCGGTGGGTTTCGGGTTCACCCGAACCGAACCGAAACCACCACTGCTTTTTCGAGTTTCTGAACCCGCAACCCGCAAAACACAAATTCGATTTCGGTTTTGGGTTTGTGGGAGCCGGTTTCGGGTTCCGGTTTTTTTGCGGTTTTCGGGTTCGGTTACCCGAACCGACAGGCCTAGTCTCGGCTTGGCATGGGGGATGTTTTCCCTGCTGCGGATTCCAGTTTTGCGGATTGGTTCTTCAATCTAAGGGATAAATCTTCAACGGACCAGATTAACAAGATTGTGTGTACGATGTGGAATGTCTGGATTGCTCGCAATGGAATAGTCTTTGAAGGAAAGGTGTTCTTCCCGCCCACTGTGGCAATTCTAGCTGATAGAGATTTTCAAAGGGTTAAGGAAGCGTGGACTTCGGGCACAGTTTCCTCTTCTTCCAGATCAGTCGGTTTGCCTTCTAAGCATGGGAGTTCTCGGTCGACGACCTTATCACCGCCTGGTCATTTTAGTACGGTTGTGCATTGTGATGGTTCCTTTGTCTCTGATGCACAGGTGGCGGCGTATGGGATTGCTATTGCTAATTCCCACGGTCAGGTTATCGATGAGAAATTTGAGAGATTCTTTTGTTCTTCTCCGATTCAAGCGGAAGCTGTTGCAATTCTTAATGCAGTTATCTTGGCAGCCCTGGATCCAGTCCAAACGTGTGTACGATTTGATTGTCAGAGATTGACGGTTGCGTTGAAACAGGATCCGAGCCTTTGGCCTTGGCAATGCCAGGAAACTCTTGCCCGGGTTGTTTCCATTCTCTGTGTCTCTCCGTGGATCGTGGTTGAGTTTGTTCCCCGTCGATTCAATGCCTTTGCGGATTGGATTGCGAGAAACGCTCGTCTTGATCTCCTTCCTCCTGAATGGATTGTCATTGCTGATCTTGTCGCTCCATTATTGTAATTATATTGCTTCTCACTTGTGTGGGTTTGGAATGAAATGATGATTGATGTTGTAAAAAAAATGCTTTTACATTTTGGATGACAAGGTGAATCACTCATTGATTTTTCGACGACTCTGCAATCAGTGGCAGACACCAGCCCCCTATTGAACGTACGTCTCAAATAAAACACTGACAGATGACTTATCCAACTGAAAACCGAAATATTTCTAAATCCGGTAAGTCCAACGCTTCAACCTTCCCGACCCGCCATCAATGCGCTAAAGAAATATTTTATTTACTATTAAGGGATGAAAAAAGATTTAATGTCTTGCTTATAATATTATATATTCATTAAAAAAAAACTAGCCTACAATTATTATTTTAATTTTATTACCTTATTTTCTTATTGCTATATTATTTTTTTCACCATATTTTGACCAGATAACTTGCCTTGTTTCCATCGCCCTGCCCTCCTTCCTCCCCCACAACAAAGTTTGCATTATAAATAGCATAGCCAAACAACTAAAGCCAACACATTACCATAAACTAGAAGTCAAATTACATTCTCTCATTTTCTGAAAACTTCTGTAAGCAAGTATATTAAGCATAACTAGCCTATTACCCGGTCCGTTGGCCGGATTAGTGTATGTTACCCACTTGTGGAATAGGAGAAAAAGCAAGTGAGAGTAGAAGGAATTGGGATTCCACTTGCTTAGGACCGACCCACTAATCCGATTCTTCCCGACCCGCCCCAACCTAAAGGGTCAGAAAGAGTCAATAAGAAAATACGAACGGAGAGGATTAGTCATATATCTTGAATCTTCATAAGTGGGTCAAACAGGATCAAGGTTGGGTGAGGGGAATTTTTAGCGCTAAGCAGAGTTCTGGTTGAATAACTTTACTTAGGCCTAGAAATTAGTGCTGATGCAGACTGCAGTTTTTATTATACCATCATCAATCATCATTGAATTAGTCCTGGGCATCCCTCCCCGTTGTCGGTCTGAATTCTAATGATGGCTTCGTTCCTTGCACCAGCCATATCGGCGAGTTGTCATCTCGAGCATGATTTGCCTATGTACAAATGATACAATTAGAGTATGAAACTGAATTCAAAGAAAGGAAAAGAGAATTCTATCACATGACAATAAATACACGCATAATAGTGAAGCTAAGTGAAAGTCATTACTCGCAAATCAATTCTCAAAAATTACAGACTAAACAATGGCTAGAATGGCACTGAAACTACCAAGAATCATGGACGAAACAACTTGTCAAATTAAATAATCCTTATACTCAAAACTACCTTCTAACTTGAAATAGGACATGATCACAGTTCATAGCTCTCTTCTCACTATGAATTGGTTGCAGCTCGTCCTTATCACTGCCTCCCAAGCTCAATTCCAACAGAATAGAGACAGTTATGTAAGATAACCATATCCTTACTGATCATAATTCCTTTCTTCACTCCATTTTTGTCAGAGAAAAGAGTTAACCCCCTCTCCTGCATTTCCCTTTCCCCCTCTCTTCTCCCTCTTCTTCACAAACCGATCCCTAAACCAGCAACAACAACACAAAAATAGCCTTCGCCTCTGCCATCTCCATCTACTGAACGCGTTGGTGGCAAGACAGGACTGCAGAAGCAAAATTTTCTAAAATCAAACTAAATTTTTTGAAGGAGACCTAACCACGAAAAAAGAGTAAAGCAACAATGCTAATAGTTCAGATGGTTGGTTTTGATGTTATACATTGCTTTTGTTCTGGTCTCCAGTATATCAACTGCACGATTTAGAAGCAAGTCCTCCTGTTTGTGTCAAACGAAAACATTCATGGGTTCTTAACTCCCCTGTTAGTGTAAAAGCAGCAGCAACGGCAAAGAAGTTTGACAACACAGCAAGCACCCAGGCAAAATGATACAATGCAGTAGGTGATATGTGTCTCGAAGGTTTTGAGTTACTAAAGTTCATGTTAAAAATAAACATGAATTAAAATGGATTATTCTATTAAGCAAACATCCCCTCTAATCATACAAAGATCATATATCCAATTCACAAACAATTAAGCCATAAAAAATATCATACATCCACCACCTTTGATTGCCTAAATTTGGTTTTTCGCAAAGTTATGGACTCTTAAGGGTAACGTTCATGGGTAGTCTGTTTCATAACTCTAGAGAGCACAGTAAGCAGCCACCAGCCAGACACAGTGCGGTAGGCGAATATGGTTCTCAATTCACAATTTCTCACCACCGGAAGTAAGAACAGACCATAATAAGCGTAACATTCATGGGTGGTCTGTTTCATAGCACTACCACACAATTTGTTAAAAAAGAAAGAAAGGTATTTAGCACCACGGTGGAACAACTTTTACAGGCCAACAATGACAACATGCTGCAACCACCAGAACTGGTATCACAACTCATAGGGAAAATCAAAAGAGCAATCGTCAAGCACATACACCATCACAAAAGTCACGAAACCTGATTCACAAAGCATTCAAACATTTGAGGACATTTCTGCAAAGGTACAACTTATATGTCTTTTTTCCAAGCCATTTCCATCAACATGCTAATAAATTTGCAATGCATAAAACAAACGGGCCAAAACTTGAAATTCAGCCTGTTCGATCGACCCATGCCAAATTCTAATTATTCTTTACTTTTAAACTTTCTATTTGAAAATAAAAAAAAGAGTGAAAGAAAAGAGATGACTACAATTCGCCATTTGCACATCACTTAATCGAGATTAAAACCATGGAAATTCAAAAGGAACTGAAAATGTTTAGGATCGTTATAATGTTTAAAATAACCAAATAGATCGTTATGTTTAGTTTTTTACTAACAAATACCAAACGATTCCCTATAAAATACACTATAATTTGATCATTGTGATATCAAATAATTATAAAATATATATTTGAAATGATAAAAATTGGACTAATTGTGTTGGTCGAGGTTGAACCATTGAATAACTTTAAAATACATTATATTTTAGCCACTAAGATATAAAATAATAGCATAATAGAAAATAGCTTGTTTTAGAATGACAAACCAATGATGTTCATTTGTTTTACTTGATGGCCAAATTCCATGTAGGTTAGGCCCATTCAACTCTTTTATTTTATGGTTAGCGGTTAGCCCATTAGATACCATGCATTAGTTTATTGTTAAATTTTTTATTTTTAACAATAAAAAGGAGTATTAGTTTTTCCTTTTCATATATATTTTATCACCACGGAGAAATAAAAGGGTTTAAAGAAAAAAAATTGACACTCCTGGACCCGTTTAAATTCGCATGTGTACGGTAAGTTGGCCCGTTCCACAGAGGAAAGAGAAAAAAATTGACACTTCCTATTCTACCCTTCCTACAAACACTCATGGAGCAGGGAATTTGAAACGGGGGAAGGGTTTTTTCCTCCCTGCTATTATATGTTTTTAATTTAAAAAGATACAACAAATGTGCTTAGTGTGATTGGTTATTATCCTTGCTTTTCTTTAAAATGGTCATGGTTCGAATCCCAGTACGTGTCTTTTTAATGAATAAAAAAAAGTAATTGTGAAGACCAAAATGTCCTTCCTACTTTCACTCTCGTTGCAGGAAATTTGAAATGGAGCTCCCGTTTTTCCCTTCGGCGTATTATATTATGTGTAGATTCTATGGCAAGGTCTTCCGCAGCTTTATGCTTCCTGCTAGCCATTTTGCTCTTCACCTCCCAAGGTACCCAAATCCTTCTTCCTACTCAAAGTTATTTCTGTAAATGTTTTTTTTTTTTTTTGCCTTTCTTAAAATATTATACTCCTTGTTTTCTTTGTTCATAATTGATTGTTGAAATATGGTGAATTAATAATAAAAGGCGAAGAGAAAATGGGAGTGGAGGCAAAAGACTGTGTGAAGCAATGGGACTGTGACCATGGGAAAGAGCGCTGCCAACAAGACTGCGCGGATAAATACCAAGGCAAAGGAGAGTGCGAGCCGGGCTTTATTCCGTGGTCTCCTTACAAGTGCAATTGCCACCACAGTTGTTAGACTCAAAAATCAAAATTAAACAAAAATGAAAATAAGAGAGAAGAGCCATGTTATCATCAATAACTGTTAAAAAAAAAAAAATCAATAATGCATGCAAGCTGCAGGTTCTTCTAAATTGGCGCTCTAAATCGTGTGTATCAGCAGCAGTCGTCTCGTTTTCTCCGATCAGTCGAGGGTAATATGATAAAACTTGTGTTAAGTCCGATCGAGTTCTCACCTCGCTCTATCACCCAATCGTGATTTTCGTAATCCGCAATTTTGATACCAGGGACAACAACGTAGCCGTAAGGAATTTTAATCCCTTACCAACTTTTCTGGTCTCTAAATTTGTGCGAATTTTACATGTAATTTTACCTGTATTTCATAATTGAGCGAGACTACAGCCTACAGCCTCTCATATAGCTCCACCACTGATTTTTTTTTTTTTTTTTACAAGATATACATAAGCTTTCTTAACTTCAAATGTGGTTTACATATTTACAAATCTGGTACCAATGTCAGCTCAGAGCCATCATCATAGTCACGAGGATATCTAATGTCTGATATTTTGTTAATGTTCATTGTAATTGTATAGCTCCTCCTTCGCCCAACAAGCAGACAATCACAAACAGACGATCACTGGTTCACTAGAGATTTCACCCATTCATCTTACACGTGGTTCATCATAAGGCTCTTTGTAACCGTCGTAGCTAAAGTAACAAAAGGTCAAAAGGAACATTCAAACGGCAGCCATGCAGCCATTTACAAACTCTCTACAACCGTTACAAAAACAAAAACCAAAATTTGTTTATTGTCTGCATTCCGGGAGAGGTTAGCTTGACTATCCTCTAAGGAGTTGGAAAAATGAATATCCGTCTTTATATAAGTTATTTTGACGGGAACCTAAATTAATCTATCTATCTATCTATCTTCTATCTATACTATATATTATGACAATTCAAAAGCAAATTGTTGCCACATAAGCACTTGGAGGATTCACAATTTGCCAAGTTAGACAACTTTTTTACAAACAAAAAAATAGTTATTAATGTATTTATGGAGCTACCTCTCTCTTCTTTAATATTTCCATCTTTTATCCAATTATTCTTGATAATAAGTTACATGTTGATAAACTTAACCAAACACACATAAATAATAGTGACAAAAAATAAATAAGAAAACCGAAAGTGACATAGATCACATTTTTTTAAATAAAAAATATCCGAATAAACCTTATGAAGTAAATTTTCTACTCATTTTTAATAAAATTGAATGATAAGTTACATTTTGATGAAAAAATTAAGCAAACATACGCATAACAATAATGTTTTTATCGATTAAACAAAATATATATGAAAAGAGAAAATAAACATTTGACATTCAATTACCTTTGAAAAATAAACAAGATCACTTTATATTTTGTTGCAATGAAACACTCAAGTATACGTCTATAAGATAAAACAAGTATTATTTAGCAAAATGTCGGAGTGTAATTTTGTTCGAGTAGTTACAATTATTTATTTAAAAAAAACTTCTTATTCATTCAAATCATGTTTACCTTAAACTCCTCAAATGAAGAGAAACCGCATGTCCAATAATTTTATAATGTGTCCTCAGTTCACATTAATAATAGTTGCTCTATATTATGTTGATTGATCAAGATCTATTGAGATCCTAAGTCGTATGCTAAGAAATATTCTTTCAGACTTGGAGTTATCGTCCACGATTATAAATAAAAAATTTCAAAATGACTTAAGTATGATTGTTGACGAACTTTAACTTCATACCCTAGGATGAGACACAAGATTCCTTAAAAAATAACATATGTGAAGGTTAGAGAAATCTTTGATGAGAATCTACGATAAACATTACGTTTCATCAACTACTAACCTAGGCATTTACCAAATAAAGGTTGGAAATTTTTAGTAAGATAGTCAATTGGGATAAATATATTTATCCAACAATCAAGTATCTTTATCCAATAATCTCAATTCTCAAAATTGGTTGCCAGTTCGTCCAAACTCGATAATCACGAATTGATATATGTGTGTATCGTAGAAACTTATCAATTATTAATATATAAGTGATAAAATCTTTGAAAATTACACATTCAACGACCATATTAAGACCAAAATCCTCGATAGTGTGTGTGAGTGTCTTAGATTGAGATTCTAAGCCAACATATAAACAATGACCACGGGTTAAGATTCAGTCTAAACTTCAAGAATTAACAATTGATACATATTTTATAATATACTAAATTTAAGTGTCTTGATAAAAAAAACTAACATCCAAAATGGAAATGAGTCGAGATTAGAGAATTTAATCATTTGAGGGCTACGGTGTGTGTCAAGTTTCAACATGTTCAACATGGATGAATAAATCGATTCAATAATGAAGTTTCGTTACTAAGAATTTCTCACTAAAAGGTCCTAATCTTTACAACATTGGTCGAGATTTCATCCAAACTCGGGGTTTAAATAGTAAAACTCAATGGGCGTATGGTAGTGTGAATGCAAGAGTATAGTGCACACTAGGTTGAACTATATATACGTGTTGGGGGGAGGGGGGGTGTTAAGGTTGACGTACGCTAAATATTAGTATTTTGATTGACTAATTTTGACAGAAGTTCTAAATGGATGTGACAACGACATAATTTATGATTAGAAAACCGAAGCATCACAAGTGAGTGTGCTAAATATTGGAAATTTTCAATATGTTACTACAAACTCTGTTACGAATCAATAATACAATAAAAGATCCAAAATGATTTAAACACATAAATAAATAAATTAATATAAATTATAAATAAATATCTCCGGCCAACGGGCCGGGTAAAAATCTAGTATTAATAGAAGGAGGTTACACAGGGCCCATAGAAGGCCACCCAAATCGTTTTCAAGAAGGCAAAGCAAAGTCATAGGTGGTTTATCCACCCAAACAAATTGACGGCCACAAACTCCCAGAGAGTGAGCTAACCAGTGAGCAACTCCATTATTTCTTCGAGGAGTAAAGTTCCATTCCACCTGAATCCCAGACAAACTCGCATTGAGCTCAACCAATCTCCAAATCTCACCACACCAGCTACCCACTTCAGTTCGATCTTCCTCCTTCTTCCTCAGCTTACGAATTAGCATTTGGCAATCCGATTCCATGATAAGAGGGCTCAACCCTTTTCGATTTGCTTCCCTGATACCCAAAACAATAGCTCTCGCCTCCGCTTCGATGGGTCTGCAAACTCCCTTTTCCTTCAAAACAAGTCGCGCCCCTGAAACCCCCCTCCAATCCCGAAAGATGCAACCCAGACCAATTCCAGAATGTTGCAGAATCCCCGCGTCGGAGTTAAGCTTGTAGAAGCATTCAGGCGGCGGCACCCATCTCCCAGGCTCGGCAGCCCCATTACTGATTGGGTGAGGATGATCCATGGATCTCTGCGCATCCAGATAGGATTTAAGCCACACCATCGCCCGGAGGATAATCTCTTCTTCTTCCAGCTTTCAATTGTTGTCCGGATGATTACATAGTTCCTTCCAGAGGTACCACATTGCAACGCAAAAACGTTGAATTATTTCTTTGTCAAAGCTCTTCCATACCTCTTTTAACCAATCGAGACTAGATTTACCTTCTCCAATCTCATACAATTCTTTTCCTTCCCATTGTCGCCATCTGTTTCTGATCCAGCTGCATTCACGAAGGGCATGAGTCTGGTTTTCCGGCAAGCCACAGAAAAGGCAATCAGAGCAAGCATCTTCGATCCATTCTGCAATATGACACCCCACAGGTAAGATTTCTCTCCCCATTTTCCATAGAAATATTCGCACTTTAGGAGGGACATTAGTTTTCCAAAAAAGCTTCCAGAATTGCATATCCTCGTTAAATGGTATGTAATGTCGAGTCTGGTGTTCAAGACATTGCTCCCGAATTCTGTAATAGGCAGTTTGAACGGAGTACATTCCATTTTCAGAGTCCTTCCAAACCCTTTTGTCGTTTTGAAGAGGAAAATGGATTGGGATCCTGGAAACCAGATCACAATCACTTTTAGACAACTTCTCTGCAATCTTACCTGATCCCAACCTCATCTCTCATGATCAATAAGGGAGCTCACAAGCTCACTATTTCTCATGCCCCCAGGAATAGGATCAGCAAAGTAGAAACTCTTTCCTGGGATCCATTCATCCTCCCACATACGAATTGCCTCCCCATTTCCCACCTTCCACCTGAAACCCGGTTCAATTTTCTCCTTAGCAGTGATGATGCTTTTCCAGATATAACTAGGCCTGAATCCCTCCTTGGCATTGAGAATATCAGTCTTGGGGAAGTACCTAGCCTTCAGAGTTTTTGCCATCAAAGAATTAGGTCATTCCATGATCCTCCAGACCTGTTTACCAAGCATAGCGAGATTGAAAGCTCTTAGGTCCCTGAACCCCAATCCCCCATTCCTCTTTGTCATCACACAGATCTTCCCATTTAAGCCAATGAATTTTTGTTTCCTTGCCCTTCTGTCCCCACCAGAAAGAAGAGATCATGCTTTGAATCTCTTTTATAGTACCATCAGGGATAAAAACACATTCATAGGGTACATGAGTTGAGCCTGAGCCACTGCCTTAATCAATATTTCCTTTCCTGCTTGTGACCGAGATACTTAGGATGTTTGTCTACTTCCTTAATACCCAACGTGCCACAGATTTCCAGGCGTCTGCTATATCTCACATTTTTGCTGAAAGAAATGTCAGACTTATTAAAATTAATCATTTGACCTGATTCCTTAGCGTAGAAGCTTAAGATATCCCTTAGTTGATCACAATCCTTTAGAGACGCCTTCCCAAACACAACACTGTCATCAACAAACAATAAATGTGATACCTTAGGAGCTTTCCTTCTAATCTGAATCGCATTGAGCTTCCCCTCCCTTTTTGATTTCTTAATAATAGCCGAGAACCCTTCAGCACAAAGAAGGAACAGATAGGGTGATAGAGGGTCACCTTGTGTCAACCCCCTCGAAGGAGAGAAAACCTCGGATTTATGGTCGTTGACCAGAACAGAATAACTGGCTGTTGAGACACATTTTAGGACAATTTCAATCCACCTTTCATCAAAGCCAAGTTTTCTCATAACCTTCTCAAGAAAGAACAACTCCACTCGGTCATAGGCTTTAGCCATGTCGAGTTTAGCAGCGAAAAAGCCATCCTTCCCCTTCTCTTTTAACTTCATATACTGGAAACATTCAAAAGCAACAATAACGTTGTCAGTTATGCTTCTACCTGTAACAAATGCACTCTGTTCTTCAGCAATAATATCACCAAGAATGAGCTTAAGTCTATTAGCAAGAACCTTCGAAATGATTTTGTAAATGACTCGGCAGAGGCTGATCAGCCTAAATTCTTTTGCACTTGAGGGATTCTTCACCTTAGGGATAAGAACAATGAGAGTATGATTTAGATCAGGTGGAAGATCCCCTCCATTTAAGAAATTAAGAGTTGTTTCAGTTACCTTTGGTCCAATAGCATTCCAGTTTTGTTGGAAAAAGCCCGCTGAGAAACTGTCAGAGCCCGGTGCTTTATTTGGTCCCATCTCATCACGAGCTTCTTTAACCTCTTCACTATTTATAGGATGAAGGAGTTTATCATTCATAGCAGGAGTTATTTTCCTTTCCAGTGCCTGTATTACCACATCAGTACTCGGAGTAGGTCCTCTAGTGAACAGAGTTTTATAGTAATCGCTTAGGCACCCCTTAACTGCTCTTTGACCCTTAAAAATTCTTCCTTTATCATCCTGCAACATATTAATAGTGTTACGTTTTCTTCTGGCTGTTGCTTTGGAATGGAAAAACTTGTTGTTTTTGTCCCCCCTTTTCAACCAGTCAGCCCTCGACCTCTGTTTCCACATCATCTCATCTTGGTAGATCAATTCAGCTCTATCTTCTTCTAAAGCTTTTCTCTGCTCAATAACAGTATTTGTTTTCCTCTTATATTTGAATCCCTTCAGAAGATTTTCAATCCTTTCAATCCTCCTCTTAATGTTCCCAAACTTGACTTTGCTCCAATTGGTTAGCTCGATTTTGCAACCACTCAGGATAGTAGAGATGTCTCCCTCCTGATTTCCTTCACAGACCTTCTTGATAATGCTACCACATTCAGGGTCCTTTAACCAAAAGGGTTCCACTTTGAAGTAACAACCTGACACGCCAAAACACAACACCAATCTGCGACCAAGTGTAATCGCAGACCGGGAATGCAGTAACAGGCAAGTTATATTATCAACCCGGGGTCTAGATCTACTGCTTACTCAGTGATTCTCTGTTATCTAGCCAACTAGAGTAAGTGATTGTTGTTTAAACTAAAAGCAGAAATAAAGCAGGAAATTATTCGGTTTTCTTAAGCAGGAAAGAGTCACTCGGGAATGAATCCCCCTAGCTCCTTAGTTAGGTTCAATTGCAATTCCCTGGGCTGATTTACTGTTGATTAAACTGCGGAAGATCCGACAGTAGCTTGGAATCTCTTAAGCTGACCAAGCCCTCTCAGTCTAACTACCCGGCAGACGACTAGTCTTCACCGGGATAGAAAGCTGAAGCAGTAAGAACAGAAATTCACTACTGGAATTAGATTCCAGTACAAAGCAGTAAACTGGCTAACTCTCGTATAACCAGTCTCCTACTATCGAATGATGAGACTCTAGCAACCTAATCAGATTCTATCTATCTCAGATTGCAGCAGGAATCAGGAAAAGTTGATCAGACTTCAATTGACTCAATAAACATGCATCATTCGATTATAATCAAACAGTAATATCATCCCAAGTCATTACAATCAATCCCCTAACACATAGAACTAGGGTTCTTCATCCCCAAGTGAGAGAGAGGTTCTACTCCATAGAGAAAGAAAAGAAAACAGTAATCGGAGTAGTCATACTCATAATGATGAGGATAATCTGCTCCGGGATGATGATTTCCACTCCTAGGACGATCTCCAAGCTTGATTTGATGAAACCCAGCTCCAAGATGGCTTCTAGGGTGAGTTCTTCGCACTTTCTCTCTCTAAAACTCTGTTTTTGCTCAAGAAATTCGATCTCCCCTTCCTTGGCTTGATTCTGGCCTCAAAAACCCGACTCTGGGCGAATTACGGGCTGAATTACGGCCGTAATCACGTCCTGCCCGTAATTCGCCCCAAAACGCACGTTTCAATTAAGCTGAAGGAGGAGAAGATACGCCCGTAATTTCACAATTACCGCCAGTAATTTGTGAATTACGGTCGTAATTCTTGGGAGTCTTGCCCGTAATTTTATCACCGAGAGGAAATTCTGGGGAAAAGGCTCGGCAATTGTTTTACGGGCATGCCCTGACCAATTACGGTCGTAATTTGGCAGGGGCTGCCCGTAATTCGTTCTGTGATTCGCCATCTGACCTCCGAATGACCTGAAACTTGCGCCTATGCACCTCTGTACTTGCTAGGACCTGAAATATGGCAAAACAACACAACCTAGCGTAAAATAGGCCAAGCAACAATCAATTCGAGCCAAAATGGACAAGAAATCCGAGTGAAAACACGTGCAAATACGATGCTATCAAATTCCCCCACACTTAACCGTTTGCTTGTCCCCAAGCAAACCAAGTCAGACACAAGGTAAGCTCACATATTTCAATCACCAAACATTGGGGACAAGTCATAAAGGCACAGAACACGTGAATCGAACTGGTTTCCAAACAGCAATACATGACCAACTTCAATAGCAAACTGGAAAACCACCACAAAGGACATTCGAGTGCAGCAAAATCAAGTAAAGGAAGAGTCTCCCTTCTGTTCACCAACCAACCTAGACTTGACTCAACCACTTACTCAAAACAGTCAACTCATGCATCCAACTCATGACATCAGAATAGAGACCGAGCAATCTAGGTCCTCACCAGGGTACAAGAGCATATAGAAAATGAAAATGAATCACTCACTCTCGACCAGTGGGGTCAGGACAATTTGATGCGAAAGATGCGCATGCTATTTCTCTCAATCCCTATCATCTCTTCACCATGATGGCAGCCTCTAAATGCTAGAGCTCACATATGGGGTGTCACCACTAACTAATCAGGAGGTTTTAGACACAAGTTCAAATGACTGGCTAGGGTCTTGGACATGGGGAAAAGGCCTTTTAAGTGGTGGAAGTATTCATAGCACAAGGTTCCACATTTCCAAACCCAAACAATCACAGTCAAACAAACCGGTATTTCCTTTCTGCTATTCTGCATTACTCAATATCTCAATAGCACAAGAGCGAAGGAGGTATAAATGTCAGTATTTCCAAGCCAGACTGCTAAGAAACACTACTTACTGGGCATTATTCAGATTTTTGGTAGTGGCTCTCTTTGCTTTCAATTTTTCTTTGTTTTTCTTTTATTTTTCTTTTCATTTCTTAAGAGAGCCACCACTCCTGCACATATTTCAAACACCTGCCCAACTTTTAAGCACTACCTCCAACACTCACATAGACTTTAGCAGAAACAGCAGAGAATATATAAAAAACCACTCTGTGGAACCTTCTAAAAGATGCAAAAGGGTGATTTTTTCATTATAGACCAAAAAGAAAGGATAACACACGGCTCAAAGGGGCTGACTAGAGGGTATGACACATCAGGACAGTCAAATTTGGTCGTGGGCTAATCCTATGCCCCCATCATCCTAGCTAGTGACAACGTGAATGCTACACATCATGGAAGAGGGATCTATCGCACAAGAAAGAAACGAGCAGGCTCAAATCTCACATGGCTACCTATATGCTCTATCTCACATTCTGATACCCTGAACTAGATGCATAAACGACTGTCAAGACAAGTGATCAGATCAAGTCACAGTTGGTAAGCACACAGTTTAAAAACTGAACCCCTACATCGTTCTACTGCACATCTCAGCCCTCATCATAGGTTGTCCTAGTCACCACCAAGTTGTCATGCATTAATCCGAAAACCGTTCAATTCATCAATTAAAACATAGTGCCAATATGATCAAACAGCAGTACTTGGAGCCCTCAAATCGTAAGATTCGGACAGCGGACTAGGCTCCAAGCACCCATATATACGTTCCAATAAATACAAAGAACCCCCCCACACTTAAATGCGACAGTGTCCTCAATGGAGCCGAGGGAAGGGGAACGATGTTACCGTGAAACAGTGGTCAGGAACGTTGACTGGATGGCGGACCAGTCAAAAGCAGAGGACTGGACAAGGACCAGTCCGACGGGCACAGAGCTAGAACCAACAGAACACACACATGGGGTGAAATAAAACATAGTTCCAAGTCAACAATCCACACAATACGGAACAAGGAATAAAAACCAAACACAATACGGAGTCTAAGTCTGGAAAGATAGACAAAAGCGAAGCCCAACTCGATGGGCTAGCAAAGCCAGCTCAGTACTCATCCCCTCCATCGCCGGTCGGGGGCGGGTAGTTGTCCTCATGCCCCGGGGACGCCTCCCAAGGGTAGCTAACAGCAGCAGGATCCATGTTCCAGTAGCTCATCATGTAATGCTGAGCTGAGATGATGCGGCGGCGACCTTCGCGCTCACGGTCGAGGCGGGCGTTGAGGTGCTCCTGGCCAAGAAGGATCTGCTCATTCTGGCGGGAAAGGGCCGCCAGCTGCTCGGCAATGTAAGTGGTGGGGGCGGCAGCAGATGGGCCGGCAGCAGAGGTGGAGGCGTCAGGCGCAGAAGGAGTGTTCCGCCGACGACGATTGGCCCGACTGGCCGCAGCAGCACTCGCCTCCTGGATGAGAGTGAACCTGGAGAGGTTGATGTTGTAGTACCGTGCCAGGGCAGTGACCACCGGCCCACACGCCAGGGGTCGACCACACCGAGAAGCCCTGACGACAGTCCTGGCGATGAGGGAGGACAGATGGAGGTTGTCCACCTCGTGGCTCATGGAGTGCAGGCAATGCAAGGTGCGGAGCTGAAGATGACTGGTGGAGCCCTCGCTGGGGGTGTAAGACTTCCCCAACAGCTGGTTGATGATGCGCCACTCTGGGCGCAGCTGAGTGGCCGTGGTGTGGCCCGGTGTGAAAACAGCGCCTGAGAACTCCGGGAGGCAGATCCTCTCGAAGAACTGCTGGTCCCGAAAGATGGGACTGTCGGGCTCTTCGATCGCCAGGTGACAGGCGAAAGGTGGAAGGAGCCCCAGTGCCCGACCAAAGTCATCGTAGCTCAGGGAGTAAAACTCCCCTCCGAGTCGGAACTGGATGGCGTTGCCGTGTGAGCCCGCGTGGGTCTGGAAATGCTCGAAGGTAGAGTAGAACTCCCAGAGAAGCTCCTGATAGGTCGGCTCAGCGAGGCAGAGGAGGCGGCGCCAAGAGTAAGCGCGGATGGCAGCCTCCATTGCCTCGCGAGCGCCCAGCTCCTCGAAAACCCTCCAATCGAGGTAATGGTGCTTAACTAGTTTGCGGCGTCGGATGTCCTTCAGAATCTTCCTCTGGTCGGCGTCGAGCATGGCCAAGTAGGTTGTCATCTTCCTGCAGCCACAAAACAGCAGAAACCCAACAACATACATGGAAATTCGTCAATGGTGAGGTTACAATCATCCTCACCCGGGGCCCTCGAATCATAAGTTCGGACAGTGGACTAGGCCCCAGGAAGGGAAAAACATTCACAATCAATCTGAAACATTCACCATTCACACAACTCAAACGCACTTGGAGCCCTCGGATCATACATCCGGACAGCAAATTAGGCTCCAAGCGGGGCAACCACGACTCATATATACTCGGTAGGCCACCCAAAGAATGAACAAACACAGCAAGCAATACAGGAGGCCTACCGAATTAAGCAAAGCACAAACCAATCCCCGAACTTCCTCACTAAACCCACAATATCAATCCTCCACAAATGACAAGTAAAAATAGAGAAGCACACCTGGAGGCACAAGAAGATATCGCGGGGAAGGTGAGGGAAAAACGAGAGAACACGAAAATCGCCGGGGAGCTCGCCGGAAAGCTCGCCGGAGTGTCGTCGCCGGTGACTTCACCAGAGCCAAACTGACCCAAAACTTTGGGGAATGAGGCCCCGGGTACCTGGAACACGGTGGTGGTCGCGGTTTTCCAATTGAAGGTCGGAGGAGAGAGATTTGGCCGGAGGAACACCGAAGGGTCGCGGTTTTCCGGCGACCCAAACCACCACGAAACTCAACCCCACTAGTATAGACTTGTGGGTGCCGACGAGAGGAGCATGGGGGTGGTCTCGGAATTTGATTTGGACCTCCGGTGAGTGAGATATGGCCGGAAAACCACCTTAGAAGAGGGTGGTTCGAGTTTCCGGTGAGAGGAGAGGGAATTTGGTCTGAAAAAAAAAATGGGGGAGAGAGAGAGGGTCCCGGCCGAGCACTTTTGAAACTGGTCTCGGGTGTAATTACGGGCAGAATTACGGCCGTAATTACCCCTGGCCTTGCCCGTAATTTTACTGCCGAGAGCAGTATTCCCCCTCTGATCGAATTACGGGCATGGGTAATAAGGATTACGGCCGTAATTCTTCCCCCCTTGCCCGTAATTTTACTGCCGAGGGCCCTTTTTCTCCAGTTTTTGAGCTGCAATTTCGAACAACCAAACCCAATCGTGCCCCGGTTCAAAAAATACACCAACATAGACCAAAATGGACCATCCGGGGCAGGAGAAACATTCCAGTAAGACTCCAAACAGACTCAATGACTCGAAAACGACAAAAATTAAAAGGAAAAAAGGATAGAAATGCAAACCGAGGTGGGGTTGCCTCCCCACAAGCGCTTCTTTACCGTCTTTTAGCTGGACGCCAGTATGGATGCTCAGGGAAGTGTAGGATCAGGTGCCTTCAAGAGCGGATCCACATCGCTCTTGAGGTACAGCTTCAAATGGTGGCCATGCACGCGACGAATGTGGCCACCTGCATTCGCCAGCTCGACTTGGCCATCCGGTAGGATGCAAGCGAGTGAATACTCGGATGGCCAAGGAGGGGGCGGGACCAGGTCATAGTGGTCTCCGACTTTCTTTCGAGCAGGCTTAGCTGCCTGCAGTTTCGGCCGCCACTCCTCCTTGATCTGTTCTTTGGGTGACGGAGTGGTCCGGAGTGGCGGCGAAGGTGTGGGAGGCGGTTCCTGCAAAATGGGCAGCACAGAAGGATACACGACAGACTCGTGCTCCTGGTGAGATACAGCATGCAGAGGTGACGAAGCAGGTATAGTATCAGCAACAGAAAACGTTATTCGCTCCTCGCCATCCCTCAAAACTAAGGTCCCATCATGCACATCTATGAGAGCCTTGGCGGTGGCCAGGAAAGGCCTTCCCAGTATAAGAGGCACTTCTGTGTCCTCACTGATGTCCAAGATAACAAAATCCACGGGATATGTGAATTTGCCAACCTTAACCAGAAGGTCTTCCACTATACCCCTAGGATGCACTACAGATCTGTCAGCTAATTGAAGGGTCATCCTAGTAGCACGGGGTTCACCTAGGCCTAGTTTCATGAACAATTTATATGGAATAACATTGATACTAGCACCTAAATCCGCCAAGGACTTCTCTACATGCAATTTATCAATAGAGCACGGGATAGTAAAACTACCTGGGTCCTTCTTCTTCTGCGGAAGCTTGTTTTGCAAAATAGCCGAGCATTCCTCGCTGAGCTCTACCGTGGCCAGCTCACTCAGCTTCTGCTTCTTTGAGAGAAGCTCTTTCAGAAACTTCGCATACTTTGGCATTTGCGATAGTGCCTCCAGGAAGGGCACTTGGACATTCAGCTTCTTAAGCATGGCCATGAAGTTCTCGAACTCTGCCTCCAGCCTGTCTTTGTGCAACCGAGTAGGGAAAGGGAGTTTAGGGACATACTCCTTCACTACTGGTTGCGGTTTAGGTGCAGGCACCTCAACTTCCTTTTCTACTTCCTGTTCAACCGCTGGAGCCGCTAAGACAGGGCTTTCTTTCTCCGGTTCCCGAGCAGGGGGATCAACAGTCATCTTGCCACTCCTGGTCATGATGGCATTGCAGCGCTCATTCGGGGTCGGCGGGTGAGGGATGGTCTGCCCTGGTAGAGTACCAGGAGCCCTTTGAGCCACTGCCTGGGCCACGCTCCCCAGCTGGGTCTGGATATCCTGCAAAATAGCCCGTGTATTCCTCTGACCAGCTTCCAGAGCCAGGAGTTGACCCGAGGCCTTCTCCATGAATTGCTCAAAGGTGTTGAATTTCTGAGCACTAACACTGGCAAGAGAACCCACCAAGTCCCGCAGTTCAGCCATCTGATCATTCTGCACTGGGGCAGCAGGGGCTGCACCTGGCTGCTGGAATTGCCCCTGTCTGGGCTGATATGGTGGCCTCTGGAAGCCCGGTGGTCCCTGTGGAGCTGGTGGTCTGGGATTTGGCCCAGTCCAGGAGAAGTTAGGATGCTGGCGCCACCCCTCATTGTACGTGTTGCTGTAGGGGTCATTGCGCCTGACATTGTTGATGAAGTTCACCTGCTCCTGGGGCGTGGTCGATTCCTTCATCGCCTGGCAGTCTTCCACCATATGATGGGTGCTCTCGCACCACTGGCAGAGCATCGCCTGCTGCTGTCCGGTCCCTGGAATCATCCCGGAACGATCGATAGCTAAGACCAGCTTCGATACTACCTGCACCAAATCAGATGACTGGGTGCCCACAGCATGCACACCCCGGCCTGGTGCTCTCCTCGATCTCCTGGCAGTGCCCCAATCATAACCATTCTCCGCCATCTCTTCAAAGAGTTGATTCAGCTGTGGCGGGGTTTTGGTCAGCATGTTCCCGCCACAAACCGAATCGATCAGCTGCTTGTCCTCCGGGAAGAGGGCGTGATAGAAGGTGCCCACCTTGAACGCATCGTTGAAACCATGATTGGGACACCTGAGGAAAAGACTGTTGTACCTCTCCCATACATCCCTGATGGTCTCATCCTCATCCTGAGCAAAATGTGTAATTTGCTTCTGCAGGTCAGCTGTCTTGGATGGAGGATGGTAGCGGGTGAGGAACTTGTCCGCCAGGTTGGCGAACGTGGTGATGGAGCCCGGAGATCGAGTGTCTAGCCACTCCTTGGCCTGCCCCTCTAGAGTGAATGGGAAGTACCTCAGCTGGATGGCATCTGCTGGTACCCCATTGATCTTGATTCCATCGATGAGCTCGTGGAATCGCCTGAGATGTGATCGAGGGCACTCTCCCTCCTTACCACGGAACACTACTGAACCGCGCAGCATGGTGATCACGGAGGTGCTCACCTCAAAGTTGTTGGCCGGGACCTGAGGGTGCTGAATGGGTGACCTCATGTCCGCAGCCCTAGCGGTCCAGTAGGAGCCCATGGTCTGCTCCTCGGGGATCACAGCATGGTTCCCTGGTTCAGCCATCTCTTCTTCTTTCTCCTCTAACTGCAGCTGTGATAGCGCCTCCTCCGCAGCCAGTCGCGCCTTTAGAGCCCGCTTGAAGTTTCTGCAGGTTCGTTCAAGCTCCTGGTCTAGTGGTAATAGATCTCCCGACTGGCTACGGGTCATGCACTACCTGCACACAATCAGCAGAAACAACCCGTGAAGGCACACAGGTGGAAGAAATAAAAAGCAGAAAATAAAAAGCTAGAGTAACAAATTCTCACTTTTCCCCAATAACCTAGAGGGTCCCCGGCAACGGCGCCAAAAACTTGACACGCCAAAACACAACACCAATCTGCGACCAAGTGTAATCGCAGACCGGGAATGCAGTAACAGGCAAGTTATATTATCAACCCGGGGTCTAGATCTACTGCTTACTCAGTGATTCTCTGTTATCTAGCCAACTAGAGTAAGTGATTGTTGTTTAAACTAAAAGCAGAAATAAAGCAGGAAATTATTCGGTTTTCTTAAGCAGGAAAGAGTCACTCGGGAATGAATCCCCCTAGCTCCTTAGTTAGGTTCAATTGCAATTCCCTGGGCTGATTTACTGTTGATTAAACTGCGGAAGATCCGACAGTAGCTTGGAATCTCTTAAGCTGACCAAGCCCTCTCAGTCTAACTACCCGGCAGACGACTAGTCTTCACCGGGATAGAAAGCTGAAGCAGTAAGAACAGAAATTCACTACTGGAATTAGATTCCAGTACAAAGCAGTAAACTGGCTAACTCTCGTATAACCAGTCTCCTACTATCGAATGATGAGACTCTAGCAACCTAATCAGATTCTATCTATCTCAGATTGCAGCAGGAATCAGGAAAAGTTGATCAGACTTCAATTGACTCAATAAACATGCATCATTCGATTATAATCAAACAGTAATATCATCCCAAGTCATTACAATCAATCCCCTAACACATAGAACTAGGGTTCTTCATCCCCAAGTGAGAGAGAGGTTCTACTCCATAGAGAGAGAAAAGAAAACAGTAATCGGAGTAGTCATACTCATAATGATGAGGATAATCTGCTCCGGGATGATGATTTCCACTCCTAGGACGATCTCCAAGCTTGATTTGATGAAACCCAGCTCCAAGATGGCTTCTAGGGTGAGTTCTTCGCACTTTCTCTCTCTAAAACTCTGTTTTTGCTCAAGAAATTCGATCTCCCCTTCCTTGGCTCGATTCTGGCCTCAAAAACCCGACTCTGGGCGAATTACGGGCTGAATTACGGCCGTAATCACGTCCTGCCCGTAATTCGCCCCAAAACGCACGTTTCAATTAAGCTGAAGGAGGAGAAGATACGCCCGTAATTTCACAATTACCGCCAGTAATTTGTGAATTACGGTCGTAATTCTTGGGAGTCTTGCCCGTAATTTTATCACCGAGAGGAAATTCTGGGGAAAAGGCTCGGCAATTGTTTTACGGGCATGCCCTGACCAATTACGGTCGTAATTTGGCAGGGGCTGCCCGTAATTCGTTCTGTGATTCGCCATCTGACCTCCGAATGACCTGAAACTTGCGCCTATGCACCTCTGTACTTGCTAGGACCTGAAATATGGCAAAACAACACAACCTAGCGTAAAATAGGCCAAGCAACAATCAATTCGAGCCAAAATGGACAAGAAATCCGAGTGAAAACACGTGCAAATACGATGCTATCACAACCCCATCGAATCTCCTCATCCTCTTTCCCTGCTGTATAAAGCAGAATAGGACAGTGATATGAGCCACACCGATCCAGGTGGTTTAATTTATGGTTTGGATACAGAGTTTTCCAATCCCAGCTTGCAAGACATCTGTCCAACCTCTCTTCTATAGAACTCTCGTGAGCACGGTTGTTTTCCCAAGTAAAAGGGTACCCTGTAAAGCCACAATCAAGGAGGCCACAATGCTCCAAAGCTTCACTAAAATCAGTAGCCTATTTTTTCATCAATCATCCTTACTCCTTTCTTCTCTTCTCCTAACAAGATTTGGTTAAAATCCCCCATACAAACCCAAGGCAGGTTGCAACCATTTTTCAACCCACGAAGGAGCTCCCAAGATTGAAACCTTTCATCCCGATTAGCCCACCCATAAAAACCCGTAAATCTCCATCGCTCGTTATCGTCATTAGACGAGACAACCACATCAGTATGGTGCAGGGAATCACTAAGTTTTGTTACTAGAATCTCATCAGACCAGAACAATAAATGCATAATAGATTCAATATCCAAAATAACTTTTTAAAGTTATTTTGGATATTGAATCTGTTATGCATTTATTGTTGCTCTTTGACAATAAAAAATTCATATTAATTAAACTTTTTTTTTCAAAATTAAACCTACATTAATTATATTTCTCTCCCCCTATTTCTCACTCTTTCCTTTTCCAACAGATTTACTAAAACATTTCACATTTTCCACTAAAATTAGTTTATTACCTTCATGGTCACTAAAATTTACAACAATTCAAGTTTGGTCACTCTCTGTTAGTCTCCGTTAACTTTTTCTGATGTGTCAGTCAACTCTCACAGTTGACCGTTAAATGGGTGTCGTGGCGATAAAATAATAATATAAAATTTATAATAATTATTATTTTTTATTTAGTTTAATTAATTGTTATAATGAGGTGGAAATTGTGACAAATTATTTTTAATTTTTGTTATTTGATACATCAGCCATTTAACTGTCAACTGTGAGAATTGACTACCACATCAGAAAAAATTAACGGAGACTAATGGAGAGAAACCAAACTTGAACTGTTGTACTAATTTTAGTGACCATGAATAGAATAAACTAATTATACTATAATTATTATAGTGACAAACGTAAATATTTTAGTAATTTTAGTAACAATACTTGCAATTTACCCGATTTATTGCCTTCTCCCGGTAGACTCCCTCTGGTCAAAAACTTACTCACCACATGAACTGAGATACACACCAAGGTTCGATATCGTGGCTTTATCATCTTACAACTCGTCACTCTCCTTGCTGAGCTTCAGATTATATTCCATTAGTGTTGCACACACTTTGCATTCTTCAAATTGTGGAGATTCCAGTAGATTAACAATATATTTCTCCTGTGAAACAAATAACCCATGTGCTAATTAATGTACGCCCCTCTAGACCAAGGGCACAAAACACGTTACCAAGATGTTCATATAGGTTGAACACCTAATGAAGAGACATTCAAGTCTTGAATTCTTGAGATGTAAATGTTAATAACAATCATATCATCTACATATATTTGCAAAACCGCAATCCGAAAAACATTAAAGGATCATTCTGACTCTGTTTGAAGTCTTGTTGAAAAATCGTTCCATGGAATTTCAATAATCATACAATGGGAGCTTGCTTGAGACCACAGAGCGGCTAAACCAACTTACATACCAAACCAAAAGTTCCCTTCATATACCCTTGTTGCCTCTCCATGGAGATAGGCTTCTTAGATCACCATAGAGGAAGACATTTTTTTACGTCAAGCTAAACTACAGGCCACCATTACATGGCGCCCACAACAAACAACAATTGAACCATCTGCCTCTCGACTTTAGTGGTGAGCATCGGCTCGATTGGGTTCAACCCAACCGAAATACAACATATCAGTACTCGATTTGGTGACGGCGGGAGACAAGAAGTGCCCCGATGGCTCTGATACCATGTCAAAGTCTTAACGAGATCAATTGATTGAATGGAATAAACTGGAAAAAGTGTTTGTACAGGGAGATTGCTTTCCCTTTATATATGACTCTATACAACTCAACTAACTATACACTGGTTAACTCCTAACCTATCTACCGATTCATTCATGAACCAATAACCTATCTACATGAAAACGATACCGTTTCCCTCAACATAGGCGATGCGGCGCACTAGAAATGGCGAGACCATGTCATACCCATAAGGAACCCATATAGTTGGATATGGATTTGGAGCTTGCGACTCACACCCAAATTAAATTTTTTTTCATATGGATGTGTTCCATGAATGCACTGGCAACGAAAGAAAGACTTTACCATAAGTGCTCCCATAATGCTACTTTTCAAATATGCCAGAACACCAATGAAATAACTGGAAAGCGAGGAATGAATGTGTTTTTAAGAATAGGGCGTCATGGGCCTCAAATATCTGTTTGCAAACCTATAGAGAATTCATGAAATGGACTTCATGCCTGAGGGCCACCACCCTCAACCCTCTCTCTTCCAATCAGCTCAAGGGAACCCAAAATCATATCGCTGCACTGCTAAGCAATCACCCAATGGTGATTCACTATGATGGGTTGCTTGCCGGGATTTATCGGGGCCTTATGCTCTAAAGGAAGATGGAAAAAAATACCGAGGAAAAGAAAGAAGAAAATTGTGACCAGGGGCGTAGCCAGGATTTCGGTTAAGGTAGGTCCGAAATAATAAAAATATATATAATAAAAATTATTAATGTGTACAATGATCCACGACGTGTTTTCATATCTTGAAAAGTCTGTAAAATACATTCATCATCCAACCTATCTAAGATGTCACTCTCAACATATGCTAATCATTCAACCCTTCATCGCTCATTCGACTTCGTAGTGTGTTCTTCACGTAGTTCATGGCGGAAAATACTCTTTCGACACTTGCAGTGGCAACTGGTAACAACAATGCCAATTTCACAAGTCGATACACCAATGGAAATGGTCGAAACTTCTTTGCCACAACCATTTCCCTACAAAGATCAGGAATTCCCTTCAACTTAGTGAACCTGTTATCCGTCTTCACATCAAAGATATAAGTATCAAGCTGAGGATCAAGATGTAAGATATCATCATCAAAGAATTCACTAGGATAAAAGGTAGCAAGTTTTAACAACTTTTTCTTGTCAAAGTCAACAAATGCATCATCTGGATTTAGGCAAGCCAGACAACATAGCAATTTAGTGTTCACTTCATCAAAGCGACTGTTAAGCTCTTGCAACTGCATATCCACAACTGTATAGAATAACTAACCTTGTAATGGTGCATATTGGTGATTTGTTGAGCATTTCTCCTTGGCCTTCCAGAAAGAATGTATAACTCATCCATGTTGGAAATAGGAAGACATTCCTTATTGCAAAAGAAAACCACACTATCAAGAAGAGACTCCCATCCTTTATCTCTCAAATCTTGTAATCTAAGTTTTGCCCCACGAACAAGGTGCATGTCATTCACTATGTCTTGATCTTTCCTTTACAATGATTTAGATAACTCATTGGTAATCGCTAAGACTTTAATCATCACATGCAAGATGAATGCAAAATCAAAAGTTTTGATGCACATCAATGGGACATATGCCTCGCCTTTTGCATCACCTTTTGCCTCACTTTTGACGATGTCCAAACAATCAATAACAGAAGAGTATATCACAGGAAAGTTAAGAAGTGTTTCAAAATGTGATCCCCAACGAGTATCACAAGGCCTTTAAGACCAACTTCCTGATTTAAACCCCGTCCAGTCTCAAGTTCACCACAACATAATGCCTCAACAACTTTAGCAGCCTGACTTTCTCGAATGTTGTCCAACCTCTTACACGATCCTCCTACCAAATTTATCAAGTTGGTAACAAGTGTGAAGAAGCCACTAACATCACCATGTTGTTTAGCAACAACAACAAGTGTTAACTGGAGTTGATGGGCAAAACAATGAACATAGTAAGCTGATGAATTTTCTGCCAAAATTAAAGCCTTGAGCCCATTGATTTCCCCACTCATATTGCTAGCTCCATCATAACCTTGTCCTCTTATTCTTGACAAGCTCAATCCATTCCTCACTATTATCGATTCAATTTCCATCTTAAGTGTTAAGGCTTTAGTATCTGAAACATGATCAATCCCAAGAAGTCTCTCCATCACGTATCCTTCATCATTTACATAGCGAAACACAATAGCCATTTGCTCTTTGATTGATGTATCACGAGCCTCATCCACCAAAATGGAAAAAACATCATCTCCAATGTCGCATATGATTTGCTTGGTCACTTCACTTGCAATTGCATGGACAATATCCTTTTGAATGTCTGGGGAAGTTATCTGAAGGTTTTTTGGAGCATTTCTCAACAGAACACTTTTCACACCCTCTCTACCACGAGCATGAAATTTCAGTAGTTCAATAAAATTCCCTCTATTCTTTGAAGATTCTTATTCATCATGCACACGAAGTGCTTGCCTTTGGCACACACAATGTCTGATGCAATCAATTGAAGCTTGCAAACGAATTCTATAATCCATATTTGCTTGATCTGATTGCTTACATAAAGAAACTCCAATGCTTTGAGACTGTTTCATCAAGTCCTCGCCTTTTCTCACAGCTTTGTTGTATTCACTATTGACATGACCAACATGTTTCTCAAAACCCTCATTTCCTCTATTCCAAGCTCTAAAGCCCTCAGACATAAAAGAAGCACTTCCACCCTTCTTACTATCATCACTCTTAAATAAGTAACAATGCAAGACATATGCAGCATCCTTTGTAATACTGTATTCCAACCAATTATATTTTTTGTACCAAGAAGGCTTAAAGCTTCGATGAACTCCCCCAATATCTCTAGACAGGAAATCATGATTGGGTTGACAAACACCTTTTTGAAGATAATGTCTTCTGATCATATCTTGAACATTAGGATTAAATAATGGTACTTGTTCTCTTAACCCCGGATCAGCTTTCAAAGAGTTCACATCAAGCTCATTTTCTCTAGATGCAATGCTAGGAGTAGAGTGATTTACCAAGAGAGATTGTGACACTGATGGTGTTGATGGAGTAGAATTAGAATCATGTCCAGGTGATAATGAATTCAATTCACTATCTTCACGCTCATGGGAAGTCGTAGCTATCCGAGGCTTCTTCGGATAATATCTCTCCATAATAGCATCCTACAAATTCAAAGCCAAAGCAAACAAAGAATTTGTAATTAGGACACATTCTACACAACTACATCATAATTTATAAGCAAAGAACACATTAAAAATAAACAGGGGTATGCCCCTGCTACCAAGTCCCAATCCAATTTCCACCATCCCAATTCCTTGGTATTAACATATGAAATGACCACATATGGATTACCAAATAGAAACCAAACCATTACTCCTAAACTACAAAGCCGCCACTGCCAAATAGAAACCAACTCCTATGGAGAGTTTAGACAAAATGAAATCATCTTAACTCTTAAGATAGGGAATCCGATAAAAACTAAGAGGGGATGAGCACCGACAACAAAAGGAGGCAGTACAAGCATTATTGGCGGCCAAACAACCTATTGTCAAAATCAAAAGCGACAAAGAACACTCACCGATCAATAGAGAAAGGAAGGCAGATTCGGAATGGGAACTGGAATCAAAGAGCCGCCCACGCAAGAGGATGCCAATGATGGCAGTCCAAGCAGCCGTTGGAGCCTCGATCAATGGATTTTGGTCTTTGAGAATGAGATTGTGGCCTTGTGGGAGTTTTGCTCTGTACATGGACGAGCTGCGGCTGCGGGTCTTCTATTTTGGGAGAAAATCGAAGGTATTAGGGATTCTGTCTGGGCTTGGGGAATAGGCAGTGTCGTGAGTTAATTTATGCAGTCTCAGATACTTAGTTAAATAAAAAAAAATGTTCATTAATTTCTAAAGCTTGTAGGTGGCGTAGTGGCAGAAACGGCTGCTATTGAATGGGAGGTCAATAGTTCGTTCTCTCATCCCTACATAATATATAATTATAATTTTTGTGTTTATTTCTAATTCCAAAGTGGTGCAGTTGACCTCCCTAGGTCAGCTCTGCCTCCGCCCCTGATCGTGACGATTCACAGCCGTCGGCTTATGGTGTAGCTTCTGTTAACTACCATGGAATAGTATGTGATGCGCAAACTAAGATTTTCCTTTGTTCTACCTTAACTGAAGCTGAAACAAAACCCTTTTAGAAGAACTCAAATTAACACAAGAATATGGTTCAAACTGTTTGGTCAAATAAGAGTGTCAACTACAGGTACAAGCTTCAGATCACGCCCCCTCGATATAGCCTTGGAGATGTGCGGCATGGATAGGAACAAGGATCTCAATCCTTTAGAACAAATCCAAGTGACACGCCAAAACACAACACCAATCTGCGACCAAGTGTAATCGCAGACCGGGAATGTAGTAACAGGCAAGTTATATTATCAACCCGGGGTCTAGATCTACTGCTTACTCAGTGATTCTCTGTTATCTAGCCAACTAGAGTAAGTGATTGTTGTTTAAACTAAAAGCAGAAATAAAGCAGGAAATTATTCGGTTTTCTTAAGCAGGAAAGAGTCACTCGGGAATGAATCCCCCTAGCTCTTTAGTTAGGTTTCAATTGCAATTTACCCTGGGTTGATTTACTGTTGATTAGACTGCGGAAGATCCGGCAGTAGCTTGGAATCTCTTAAGCTGACCAAGCCCTCTCAGTCTAACTACCCGGCAGACGACTAGTCTTCACCGGGATAGAAAGCTGAAGCAGTAAGAACAGAAATTCACTACTGGAATTAGATTCCAGTACAAAGCAGTAAATTGATTGACTCTCGCACAACCAATTCACCACTATCAATCAAGGAAGCTCTCTTAACCTAATCAGATTCTATCTATCATAGGTTAAAGCAGAAATCAAGAGAATTTGATCAAGATTCAATTGACTCAATAAAGCATGTCTCAATCGATTAAAACCAAACAGTAATATCATCCCAAGTCATTACAATCAATCCCTAACACATAGAACTAGGGTTCTTCATCCCCAAGTGAGAGAAGGGTTCTACTCCATAGAGAGAGAAGAGAAAACAAGAATCGGATTAGTCATACTCATAACGATGAGGATAATCTGCTCCGGGACGATGATTTTCACTCCTATGACAATCTCCAGGCTCGATTCGATGAAATCCAGCTCTAAGACAGCTTCTAGGGTGTGTTCTTCGTACTTTCTCTCTCTAGGGCTCTGTTTTTGCTCTGAAAACACTCTTCTCTCACTTCTGGCTCGGATTAGGCTTTAAAACCGGGTTTCCCGAGTTGCACGGCCAGGGTGCACGGCCGTGCACTTCACCATTCTGGCCGTGCACCATGAAACGCAGCGTATCCCTTAAGTCGAACTCAGGCTTCTTGCACGGCCAGGTGCACGGCCGTGCAATCTTCAGGGCCTGCCCGTGCAGCTCCTCGGCATGAGGCGCACGGCCAGCTTGCAACCGTGCACGGCCGTGCAGCCTCCCTGGTCTGCCCGTGCAGCTCCCCAAAAACCTCGCCATTCGTCCGTTCTTCGTCCAATCGACCCCAGACTCGCTCCTAAGCCTTCATTCACGTACTAGCGTGAAATCGGCCTAAAAAACAAGAATCAACACCTCAAACGGTGTAAGAACGGAGGTAAAAACATGTGTAAATGACGGTCTATCAAACTCCCCCACACTTAACCGTTTGCTTGTCCCCAAGCAAACCAAGTCAGACACTAGGTAAGCTTACATATTTCAATCAACCAACATTGGGGACAAGTCATAAAGGCACAGAACACGTGAATCGCACTGGTTTTCAAACATCAATACATGCACAACCTCAATAACAACCTGGACAACCACCACAAAGGACATTCGAGTGCAGCAAATCGAGTAAAGGAAGAGTCTCCCTTCTGTTCACTGGCCAACCTAGACTTGATTCAACCACTTACTCAAAACAGTCAACTCATGCATCCAACTCAAGACATCAGAATAGAGACCGAGCAATCTAGGTCCTCACCGGGGTACAAGAGCATATAGAAAATGAAAATGAATCACTCACTCTCGACCAGTGGGGTCAGGAC
The DNA here is from genome assembly GCA_964030455.1 of Linum trigynum. Taxonomy (NCBI): domain Eukaryota; kingdom Viridiplantae; phylum Streptophyta; class Magnoliopsida; order Malpighiales; family Linaceae; genus Linum; species Linum trigynum. The sequence continues at coordinate 34,701,659 of OZ034813.1, read as the reverse complement.
AATTTGATGCGAAAGATGCGCATGCTATTTCTCTCAATCCCTATCATCTCTTCACCATGATGGCAGCCTCTAAATGCTAGAGTTCACATATGGGGTGTCACCACTAACTAATCAGGAGGTCTTAGACACAGGTTCAAATGACTGGCTAGGGTCTTGGACATGGGGAAAAGGCCTTTTAGGTGGTGGAAGTATTCATAGCAAAAGGTTCCACATTTCCCGAACACACAAACACAGTCAGCAACCCGGTATTTTCTTTCTGCTATCCTGCATTACTCAATATCTTAAGAGCACAAGAGCGAAGGAGGCATAAACATCAGCATTTCCAAGCCAGACTGCTAAGAAACACTACTTACTGGGCATTATTCAGATTTTTGGTAGTGGCTCTCTTTTACTTTAAATTTTTTTTCTTTGTTTCACTTTCATTTTTCTTTTCATTTCTTAAGAGAGCCACCACTCCTGCACATATTTCAAACATCCGCCCAACTTTTAAGCACTACCTCCAACACTCACATAGACTTTAGCAGAAACAGCAGAGAATATATAAAAACCACTCTGTGGAACCTTCTAAAAGATGCAACAAGGGTGATTTCTTTTCATTATAGACCAAAAGAAAGGATAACACACGGCTCAAAGGGGCTGACTAGGGGATATGACACATCAGGACAGTCAGTTTTGGGCGTGGGCTAATCCTATGCCCCCATCATCTCAGCTAGTGACAACGTGAATGCTACACATCATGGAAGAGGGATCTATCGCACAAGAAAGAAACGAGCAGGCTCAAATCTCACATGGCTACCTATATGCTCTATCTCATATTCTGCTACCCTGGACTAGATGCATAAACGACTGTTAAGAACAAGTAATCAGATCAAGTCAGATCAAGTCACAGTTGGCAAGCAAACAGTTGAAAAATTGAACCCCTACATCGTTCTACTGCACATCTCAGTCCTCATCATAGGTTGTCCTAGTCGCAAACAAGTTGTCATGCATTAATCCGAAAACCAATCAATTCATCCATCAAAACACAGTGCCAATATGATCAAACAGCAGTACTTGGAGCCCTCAAATCGTAAGATTCGGACAGCGGACTAGGCTCCAAGCACCATCATAAATATTCCAACCGATACAAAGCATCCCCCCACACTTAAGAACGACATTGCCCTCAATGGAGCAGAGGGAAAGATAAGGGGAACGATGTTACCGGGTAGGAACACTGCTGGGGGACTGGAAGTGGACCAGTCGGCGAGAAACGAACGGGAGAGTGGACAATGCTACACAAATCGAACATCAGAAACACGCTAGCACACTGTGCGTTAGGGATAAGTGTTAGCCCAGACGGCTACATCAAACCACAAAGTAAAAACCAAAAACAAAAACAAACGACACTAAGTTCAAGCTCCGCACACATGGAGCAAACACACAAAAGTCTAAAATGAAAAATAAAACACACTGAGACGGGCAACGAGTACAGCCTACTCGTCGCCAAGATCGTCGAGGTCGATGTCGTTCATGAACGCATCATCAGCAGCAGCGCCAGCAGTTCCATCATCACCGTCAGCTGAAGCAGCCCCGGCCGCACGGGCAGGCGCGCACGGCCGTGCACGGCGTGCTTCTGCCCGTGCAGGCCGACACGGCCTGGCCGAGCCGAGGCGCACGGCCGTGCACCTGTCGCTTTTGGCCGTGCACTTGCTGGGGTCCCGAAATCAACCTCGGTGGGGTTGCCTCCCCACAAGCGCTTCTTTACCGTCTTTTAGCTGGACGCCAGTATGGATGCTCAGGGAAGTGTAGGATCAGGTGCCTTCAAGAGCGGATCCACATCGCTCTTGAGGTACAGCTTCAAATGGTGGCCATGCACGCGACGAATGTGGCCACCTGCATTCGCCAGCTCGACTTGGCCATCCGGTAGGATGCAAGCGAGTGAATACTCGGATGGCCAAGGAGGGGGCGGGACCAGCTCATAGTGATCTCCGGCTTCCTTTCGAGCAGGCTTAGCTGCCGGCAGTTTCGGCCGCCACTCCTCCTTGATCTGTTCTTTGGGTGACGGAGTGGTCCGGAGTGGCGGCAAAGGTGTGGGAGGCGGTTCCTGCAAAATAGGCAGCACAGAAGGATACACGACAGACTCGTGCTCCTGGTGAGATACAGCATGCAGAGGTGACGAAGCAGGTATATTATCAGCAACAGAAAACGTTATTCGCTCCTCGCCATCCCTCAAAACTAAGGTCCCATCATGCACATCTATGAGAGCCTTGGCGGTGGCCAGGAAAGGCCTTCCCAGTATAAGAGGCACTTCTGTGTCCTCACTGATGTCCAAGATAACAAAATCCACGGGATATGTGAATTTGCCAACCTTAACCAGAAGGTCTTCCACTATACCCCTAGGATGCACTACAGATCTGTCAGCTAATTGAAGGGTCATCCTAGTAGCACGGGGTTCACCTAGGCCTAGTTTCATGAACAATTTATATGGAATAACATTGATACTAGCACCTAAATCCGCCAAGGACTTCTCTACATGCAATTTATCAATAGAGCACGGGATAGTAAAACTACCTGGGTCCTTCTTCTTCTGCGGAAGCTTGTTTTGCAGAATAGCCGAGCATTCCTCGCTGAGCTCTACCGTGGCCAGCTCACTCAGCTTCTGCTTCTTTGAGAGAAGCTCTTTCAGAAACTTCGCATACTTTGGCATTTGCGATAGTGCCTCCAGGAAGGGCACTTGGACATTCAGCTTCTTAAGCATGGCCATGAAGTTCTCGAACTCTGCCTCCAGCCTGTCTTTGTGCAACCGAGTAGGGAAAGGGAGTTTAGGGACATACTCCTTCACTACTGGTTGCGGTTTAGGTGCAGGCACCTCAACTTCCTTCTCTACTTCCTGTTCAACCGCTGGAGCCGCTAAGACAGGGCTTTCTTTCTCCGGTTCCCGAGCAGGGGGATCAACAGTCATCTTGCCACTCCTGGTCATGATGGCATTGCAGCGCTCATTCGGGGTCGGCGGGTGAGGGATGGTCTGCCCTGGTAGAGTACCAGGAGCCCTTTGAGCCACTGCCTGGGCCACGCTCCCCAGCTGGGTCTGGATATCCTGCAAAACAGCCCGTGTATTCCTCTGACCAGCTTCCAGAGCCAGGAGTTGACCCGAGGCCTTCTCCATGAATTGCTCAAAGGTGTTGAATTTCTGAGCACTAACACTGGCAAGAGAACCCACCAAGTCCCGCAGTTCAGCCATCTGATCATTCTGCACTGGGGCAGCAGGGGCTGCACCTGGCTGCTGGAATTGCCCCTGTCTGGGCTGATATGGTGGCCTCTGGAAGCCCGGTGGTCCCTGTGGAGCTGGTGGTCTGGGATTTGGCCCAGCCCAGGAGAAGTTAGGATGCTGGCGCCACCCCTCATTGTACGTGTTGCTGTAGGGGTCATTGCGCCTGACATTGTTGATGAAGTTCACCTGCTCCTGGGCGTGGTCGATTCCTTCATCGCCTGGCAGTCTTCCACCATATGATGGGTGCTCTCGCACCACTGGCAGAGCATCGCCTGCTGCTGTCCGGTCCCTGGAATCATCCCGGAACGATCGATAGCTGAGACCAGCTTCGATACTACCTGCACCAAATCGGATGACTGGGTGCCCACAGCATGCACACCCCGGCCTGTTGCTCTCCTCGATCTCCTGGCAGTGCCCCAATCATAACCATTCTCCGCCATCTCTTCAAAGAGTTGATTCAGCTGTGGCGGGGTTTTGGTCAGCATGTTCCCGCCACAAACCGAATCGATCAGCTGCTTGTCCTCCGGGAAGAGGGCGTGATAGAAGGTGCCCACCTTGAACGCATCGTTGAAACCATGATTGGGACACCTGAGGAAAAGACTGTTGTACCTCTCCCATGCATCCCTGATGGTCTCATCCTCATCCTGAGCAAAATGTGTAATTTGCTTCTGCAGGTCAGCTGTCTTGGATGGAGGATGGTAGCGGGTGAGGAACTTGTCCGCCAGGTTGGCGAACGTGGTGATGGAGCCCGGAGATCGAGTGTCTAGCCACTCCTTGGCCTGCCCCTCCAGAGTGAATGGGAAGTACCTCAGCTGGATGGCATCTGCTGGTACCCCATTGATCTTGATTCCATCGATGAGCTCGTGGAATCGCCTGAGATGTGATCGAGGGCACTCTCCCTCCTTACCACGGAACACTACTGAACCGCGCAGCATGGTGATCACGGAGGTGCTCACCTCAAAGTTGTTGGCTGGGACCTGAGGGTGCTGAATGGGTGACCTCATGTCCGCAGCCCTAGCGGTCCAGTAGGAGCCCATGGTCTGCTCCTCGGGGATCACAGCATGATTCCCTGGTTCAGCCATCTCTTCTTCTTCCTCCTCTAACTGCAGCTGTGATAGCGCCTCCTCCGCAGCCAGTCGCGCCTTTAGAGCCCGCTTGAAGTTTCTGCAGGTTCGTTCAAGCTCCTGGTCTAGTGGTAGTAGATCTCCCGACTGGCTACGGGTCATGCACTACCTGCACACAATCAGCAGAAACAACCCGTGAAGGCACACAGGTGGAAGAAATAAAAAGCAGAAAATAAAAGCTAGAGTAACAAATTCTCACGTTTCCCCAATAACCTAGAGGGTCCCCGGCAACGGCGCCAAAAACTTGACACGCCAAAACACAACACCAATCTGCGACCAAGTGTAATCGCAGACCGGGAATGCAGTAACAGGCAAGTTATATTATCAACCCGGGTTCTAGATCTACTGCTTACTCAGTGATTCTCTGTTATCTAGCCAACTAGAGTAAGTGATTGTTGTTTAAACTAAAAGCAGAAATAAAGCAGGAAATTATTCGGTTTTCTTAAGCAGGAAAGAGTCACTCGGGAATGAATCCCCCTAGCTCTTTAGTTAGGTTTCAATTGCAATTTACCCTGGGTTGATTTACTGTTGATTAGACTGCGGAAGATCCGGCAGTAGCTTGGAATCTCTTAAGCTGACCAAGCCCTCTCAGTCTAACTACCCGGCAGACGACTAGTCTTCACCGGGATAGAAAGCTGAAGCAGTAAGAACAGAAATTCACTACTGGAATTAGATTCCAGTACAAAGCAGTAAATTGATTGACTCTCGCACAACCAATTCACCACTATCAATCAAGGAAGCTCTCTTAACCTAATCAGATTCTATCTATCATAGGTTAAAGCTGAAATCAAGAGAATTTGATCAAGATTCAATTGACTCAATAAAGCATGTCTTAATCGATTAAAACCAAACAGTAATATCATCCCAAGTCATTACAATCAATCCCTAACACATAGAACTAGGGTTCTTCATCCCCAAGTGAGAGAAGGGTTCTACTCCATAGAGAGAGAAGAGAAAACAAGAATCGGATTAGTCATACTCATAACGATGAGGATAATCTGCTCCGGGACGATGATTTTCACTCCTATGACAATCTCCAGGCTCGATTCGATGAAATCCAGCTCTAAGACAGCTTCTAGGGTGTGTTCTTCGTACTTTCTCTCTCTAGGGCTCTGTTTTTGCTCTGAAAACACTCTTCTCTCACTTCTGGCTCGGATTAGGCTTTAAAACCGGGTTTCCCGAGTTGCACGGCCAGGGTGCACGGCCGTGCACTTCACCATTCTGGCCGTGCACCATGAAACGCAGCGTATCCCTTAAGTCGAACTCAGGCTTCTTGCACGGCCAGGTGCACGGCCGTGCAATCTTCAGGGCCTGCCCGTGCAGCTCCTCGGCATGAGGCGCACGGCCAGCTTGCAACCGTGCACGGCCGTGCAGCCTCCCTGGTCTGCCCGTGCAGCTCCCCAAAAACCTCGCCATTCGTCCGTTCTTCGTCCAATCGACCCCAGACTCGCTCCTAAGCCTTCATTCACGTACTAGGACCTGAAATATCACAAACAAGCACAACCTAGCGTGAAATCGGCCTAAAACACGAGAATCAACACCTCAAACGGTGTAAGAACGGGGGTAAAAACATGTGTAAATGACGGTCTATCACCAAGAATCAAGATTAAAGTTGTGTGGCTAAATAAACAATTTTAAAGTTGATTGGGTTGCTCGTTCAATGGCATGTTCTACGCTTCCGGACGATTGGGTTAATATTCTATATCTCATTTTTTATTTACTATAAAAGGATGTAACTCTCATTTCTCTTTTTTGGTTGGTGGAATAAAAGTAAATTTTCCTGTAAAAAAAATCTAAAGCTTAAGTGGTATCTGCTAAAATTAGCATGGTCAGCTTGTGAAATCTTTTGAATGATTAATATTATTTCTTACCATGTATGAAATGTATGAGAGATGGACATTGAATGGGTCAACCTCTAAACTCATCCAAATCCACCCAATTATAACTCATCCAAAACGTGTTTGAGTGTATATGATGGGTGGGAAGGCGTCATATTTTTGTGACGCGTGAAATTGAATTGAGTAGCGGTGGCTTTGGCCGAAAAAACCATATGATATATTGTGTCCATAATCTACACTCAGTAAAAATACAATTATTCTTATCTTAAAATGGTAGTAGTGATTGATTCAATTTAATGATTATATTTTATAAATTTTGTTTGGCCAACAACACAAATTGTAAAATAAAAAATTTAGAAAATATAATAGTTATCCATAAAATATTTTTTGGTCGCTGAACGACTAATGTTAGATTATGTGATAAACTAATATTAACAGCTATCGATTTTCTTGAATTTTTAAGTTTTGATATATAATTGTTTCGTTGGCGAAACTCGCGCGTTCAATGCGCTCTGATTTCAAGGAAACAAAAACCCAAAGTCAGCAAAAATCGTCAAATATCTGCCACCGAATGTCGGCACCGTTGATTTGATCGATTAAACAGAAACCAAGATGACTGTCAAATATCCACCGCCGGTGTCGGCGATGTTGATTCGATCAATACACCTTTGACTTCTAATCAAACAACCGTTACTCGGTTCACCACCTCTCCAAAGTACGTTCGAACGAGGGTGTTCAACGAGAAATGAGAAACCAAACCGGGAGTGTTCTAAGTTACGTTACCTCTACTCCTATGGAGGTTCCTCTGGAGAGCTCCACAACTACGACTACGACTACTACGACTCTGCAAAGGAGGTCTTTGACAGAGAAGTTCTACGAACTAGAGAGAAAAAGATAAATCTGCGTAGGTGCAGTTTGTGATTTGATTTTGCCGTCCCCAGTCTCTCTCTCTTCTCAATCTTTATACTTCGCGCTTCTCCCCTTCGTTGTAACTGCCTTGGCGCCTTTGTCTCCCACGTCTTCATTCCTGTCAACCATGCAGGTAACTTCCTCCTTGTTGCGTGATAATCACGTGCCCTCGAAACCGCTCTTGCTTTGCAGAAACTTGGCGAAACGACTCACCACCTTGTCCATGTAACGATGACGTTTCACCAATACCACGACATCGCCTTTCACCAACCGATGCCGTTTTATGATCCAACTCAACTGCCCCGACCCGGTTTAACCAATCGACATTGTTAGTCCATCAAACAACGTCGTTCTATACTCTTGCGACGCCGTTAGGCTTGGCGGGCTGCCTTCGGCCGAACTCTTACCACTACCGCGATGTCGTTTTTAGTTAAACAACACCGTTTCCTTGTCCCGCGGTGTCGTTTCTTCCTCTTACGGCATCGCTTTCAACTAAACGCCACCGTGCTAAAAAGTCATTAAAACATTAATTAATTAATCCGGCCATCACTAGCTATGGCCAACGACATCGCTAGCGCCACCATAGCTCCGATTGTTTTTTCCTTTTTGTGACATTGTTTGTTATTTTAAACACTGTCGTTTGCTAATCCACGGTACCGTTGGGCTTATCGCGGTACCGTTTTTAATTCCGCGGCACCGTTTTAGCTCTCCGCGGTGCCGCTTCTCCCTATCCAACAAGGAGTAAAAAATAATAATAATTAATTAGAGTAAACAAAACTCATTCCCCAACACTCAACTAACACGCGGCCCCTCTTTTGTTTTTTGGTGACCGGTGCCGCGGTACCGCTGAGCTTCCTTGCGGTACCGTTTTAATTCTCCATGCGGTACCGATTTTCCCCTTACTACAAGGAATAAAGGTAATAATTAATTATAAAACTCCCTTCTCCAACCCAACTACACGCGCAGCCCTTTTTTTTAATATTAAGCGGTGTCGTTTCCCATGCCGCGGTACCGCCGAGCTTCCTTGCGGTACCGTTTTAACTCTCCGCGACGCCGCTTAACTCCAAACGACATCGTTTTTAACCCGCGGTACCGAATTAAATGCCGAGACTAATTAATACGGCATTTAATTAATCCAAATTAATTTTAGGTGTAAACAATGCCCCCCACAACTTGGTTTATAAGAATTTATGAACCAAGTTGTTGACACAACTTATATCACCTAAAATAAACTATCACAATGCCCTTAAAATTATCATATTAATGAGAAAATTCATTGGCCATATTTGGCTAACCGAGCCAGCTAGCAACCAATGCATTATATTGCTAAGCCTCTTAATTCTCATGCAATTCTCTGGCAAGCTAAAAAAACAAACGGGGCTTACCTTTTTCCTAGCCAATAGATTGAAATAGACAATGCCATAAGACAAACTCCGTACCTCTCTCCACGCCAACTTACTCCCGGCAATCCTGCTAGCTTTTCCTTCTCCTTGTCGCCTTCGACAACTCGGCAATGCTAAGACAATCACTCGCAACATTGTTGAGAAGAGAATTAAATGACACCGCTGCGGAAAATCCACACTGTGGCTTAAATAAGAATGGCCACGTTTTAATGATCTTTGTTTTCGCTCTAAAAAGTAAAAGCGATGTTGGCCAGCTTCGTAGCAGGCTTGCACTTGTCCCGCAATACTGTAGTTGTCCCTTTTTCCAAGCAAAAACAAGATTGCTTTTGCCAAACTTCTAGCCACTTAATTAAATTTTTTTTTTTTCGGCTTCCGCAGGATTGCTTTGGCCATAGCAACGTTGCTTTCACCAATTTTTTTTTTAAATAATCCTTATTCAAACGGAACAGAACAGGACTGCAGCCCCGGTGCTGCTTGGGCCAAAGTATTGAGTTTCCTGTGGCACAAAGCCGTTTCTCCCAAACTTATCCGATTTTTTCTTCACCAGTTTTGTTTTGGCGATCCTTTTTTTTTTTTTTCGTCAGGGCTGTTAACAGCACAGCCGCAGCGCTGAAAAAAAAAACTTTTTTTTTTATATATTATGTCATCGGCGCCGTTAGCAACAACGGCAGCCCTGCATGCAATTTTTATTTATATATTTTTTTTTCGTTACTCCCCACCAGCGCTGCATCTAATTTTGTTTTTTTTTTCTCTCGGAGCTGTTTTGGCCGCCACCCATCTGCCCCCATTTTTTTTTCTTCAATTCAGCGCTGTTTGCATCAGCGGCAACGCTGCATGCAAAAATTATTTTTATTTTTTTTTATTTCCCACCAGCGCCGCATTCGTTTGTTTTTTTTTCTCTGGCCTGTCAGCGGCAGCGCTGAGATAAGAGCCTTCTTCTTTTTTTTTTTTTAATATAGCAGGGCTGTTTGGACTTTGGCCGCACCGTCTCTCCCTTCGTTCTTTTTTTCATTATTATTATTATTATTGTTATTTTTTTTTTGCCCAAGAATATGCTCTTTTCTTTCCTCCAAGCCACAACAAAGTTGTTGCTAAAAGAGAATACAACAGCCATGCCACAAACAACTTCGCTTGCTAGCTCAGGTAAAAACAGGCATAATTGGCCGGTCCTTCTTTCGTCTTATGCGACCATTGTCAACGAAAATTACATGGTAAAGCTTTTTACTCTATGTCGATGTTTTGGCTATCTCGTCAACATCGTAAACACTGGCCAACCATATTAAACAACTTTGACCAAAAACTCAAACCATATAACATAACAAGCCACAACTTGACTCCAACGGCGGTGATGTTGTTGTTGCAACGCCGTTAGTGTCTATATAGCTCAATCCTTCACTTATTGGACAATCTAACATAAAAATCAATAAACGGTCTAGCTAGCAAGACTGCAACATGCACATGCAATATTTCATGAAATTCGCACGTAACACAATCTTTGAAGCCAATCAGAAGCATAGTTAACTCGTACCTGTAAAATTCATGCAAGATGGCACTATGAAAGTTGAACGTTGATCCTCCTTCGCACCAAGGTAGATTTCTTCTACAATGTCGGCAACACTGCTTCCTTTCCCACCTCGTTAATCGCATCATCACCGTTGATCAGCAACCCCTCCGACAAGGCCGTAATTTCGGCCTTCGTCACCCTCTCTTGAGGTGGCTTACTCAGATTTTGGTGGACTACCTAATGCAAGCATTGATGGTCTCACAATCTCGGACAACGAGTTCAAGCACGCCTTACCCAACACCTTTGTGCTTGAAACTGCGACGTTGCATGGTCCACCTTCCATACTCCTAATTTTTTGAGAACCAAGGTCCTTGTGGTACAAAAGAGCTTCGACAATGTTGCCCCCCCCCCCCCCAATGTTGACCATATTGACGCCCACACCGTTGGGAAACGGGTCAGTGTCAACAATCATGGCCTCCTTCCTCGGCTCCGGTACCTTGAACCGACCTTTTTCAATAGCATCCTGCACCACGTTTCGAAACACTACACACATATTAGTTGAGTGAGACACATTGTTATGCCACTTACAGTAGCGCTTTCCTTTTAATTTTTCGGCTGGCGGGATAGTATGCCCCCCAGTTAACTTAATTTGACCATCTTTGTAAAGCTGGTCGAAAATCAACTCTGATTTCGAAACATCAAAGGAATATTTCCTAGTTTGAATTGGAGCACGATTGGGCTTTCCACCTTGTGGTTCCCCATCGGCCTTGGCCAGAGAAGCACACACATATGGCTTCCCCTGCACAATCTCGGCCAAATCAACTTCAACCTCATCAACATCGCTGCCGACGTTATTCACACCATAGTTTTCAAAATTAGGGAAATATTGTCCACGGAACCACTTCTCCTATGTTCTTCTTCATGAAGAAGAGATTCATATCTAACAGCGCAGGACATCAATTGAAACAGATCGGAGAACTCCCTATCTTGAAACTTTTTACGAAGTTCAAAATTCAATCCACCCTGGGCAAGTTTAACAAACTCGCGTTCTGTCAAGTTCACAAAACAGCGATTTCTTGCATTTTTAAAATTAGTTAAGAAATGTTCCACCGTTTCTCCTGGCTGTTGGCGCATTCGTGCCAAGTCTGCCATTGTTACTTCTGGCTCAGAACGGTAGAACTGGGCATGGAACATTTGTTCCATTTGCTGCCAAGTTTGAACCGAGTTCGATGGCAAGTTGACGTACCACGCGAATGCAGGGCCGGTCAACGAGTTGCCAAACAAACGTAACTTCAAGAAATCACTCACATCACCACACTGAACCGTGAATCGTCCAACATGCTCGACGGTGGACTGATCCCCAGTCCCGCTAAAGGTGATGAAATCAGGCACGCGAAAACCACGTGGAAAGTGGTAGTATCTATCAACCCAATCCGGATATGGTTTTCGATACACCGGCGGCATCGCTGATCTAATCCCTAAACCAAACTGATCCGCCAGCATCTGTGCTACTTGATCTCGAATCACATTAATGTCTTGCCCCCCGAGTTTCCCTCCTTGTGGCACGAATCCACCCGGATCCATGCCAAGCCCGTTTGGAGGAGGAGGCATGTTTTGTGGGTAGCCGCGTGGCGGAACATGATCATTGTTGATCGTTCCTCCACCACCAGCACCGCTCATCGGAGCCACGTAGGGTCTGGCCTCCGGAATATTTTGTGGACCCACATTGTGCACTGGTGGCGGCTCAACACGAGTGTTAGCCGCAGTGCTGGTCTCGCCAGGTTTTACTCTCGACAGACTTGTTGGGTTCACCACCGGTGTCGGCGAAACGCCCTGTCTCGGCTGAGTATCTCGGCCGCCATTGACCGGAAAGCTATTGGTGCCAGTGTCGTTGTGTAACGGATTCTCGCCGCTTAACGGCAAAGCCCTTGTTTGCGGCACTGGCCTATTCAAAAACTCTCTAAAATCATTAAAATCACGTCTGTTACTTTCAAAATCCATTCTGTTTTTATCTACGACTTCAACCAGTTGGCTAACGAGTCTATCAATCCGAGAACTAAGACCATCAAGACGTCCATCCAAAGAGGCTAAGTGAAGTTTTACATGTTGGTTATCAGCCATGACTTGGCGAAGCATGCGTGTTATCTCACCCTGGTTGGCAGTTTGCGCCACTGCTGGCACTTCCCCTCCGGCGTCATTGCTCGAACCGCCGTGTGAACCGCCAATCTGGTCAGTCTCTACATTGACCATTGGCTCTTCCTCCACTGAAGTTGGTGGAAGATCTCCCTCGTGATTCTTCCTTCGCGGAGCCATCCGAACACACGGGTCCCACCAGGTGTGCCAATTTGTTTCGTTGGCGAAACTCACGCGTTCAATGCGCTCTGATTTCAAGGAAACAAAAACCCAAAGTCAGCAAAAATCGTAAAATATCCGCCACCGAATGTCGGCACCGTTGATTTGATCGATTAAACAGAAACCAAGATGACTGTCAAATATCCACCGCCGGTGTCGGCGATGTTGATTCGATCAATATACCTTTGACTTCTAATCAAACAACCGTTACTCAGTTCACCACCTCTCCAAACTACGTTCGAACGAGGGTGTTCAACGAGAAATGAGAAACCAAACCGGGAGTGTTCTAAGTTACGTTACCTCTACTCCTATGGAGGTTCCTCTGGAGAGCTCCGCAACTACGACTACGACTACTACGACTCTGCAAAGGAGGTCTTTGACAGAGAAGTTCTACGAACTAGAGAGAAAAAGATAAATCTGCGTAGGTGCAGTTTGTGATTTGATTTTGTCGTCCCCAGTCTCTCTCTCTCTTCTCAATCTTTATACTTCGCGCTTCTCCCCTTCGTTGTAACTTCCTTGGCGCCTTTGTCTCCCACTTCTTCATTCCTGTCAACCGTGCAGGTAACTTCCTCCTTGTTGCGTGATAATCACGTGCCCTCGAAACCGCTCTTGCTTTGCAGAAACTTGGCGAAACGACTCACCACCTTGTCCATGTAACGATGACGTTTCACCAATACCACGGCATCGCCTTTCACCAACCGATGCCGTTTTATGATCCAACTCAACTGCCCTGACCCGGTTTAACCAATCGACATTGTTAGTCCATCAAACAACGTCGTTCTATACTCTTGCGACGCCGTTAGGCTTGGCGGGCTGCCTTCGGCCGAACTCTTACCACTACCGCGATGTCGTTTTTAGTTAAACAACACCGTTTCCTTGTCCCGCGGTGTCGTTTCTTCCTCTTACGGCATCGCTTTCAACTAAACGCCACCGTGCTAAAAAGTCATTAAAACATTAATTAATTAATCCGGCCATCACTAGCTATGGCCAACGACATCGCTAGCGCCACCATAGCTCCGATTGTTTTTTCCTTTTTGCGACATTGTTTGTTATTTTAAACACTGTCGTTTGCTAATCCACGGTACCGTTGGGCTTATTGCGGTACCGTTTTTAATTCCGCGGCACCGTTTTAGCTCTCTGCGGTGCCGCTTCTCCCTATCCAACAAGGAGTAAAAAATAATAATAATTAATTAGAGTAAACAAAACTCATTCCCCAACACTCAACTAACGCGCGGCCCCTCTTTTGTTTTTTGGTGACCGGTGCCGCGGTACCGCTGAGCTTCCTTGCGGTACCGTTTTAATTCTCCATGCGGTACCGATTTTCCCCTTCCTACAAGGAATAAAGGTAATAATTAATTATAAAACTCCCTTCTCCAACCCAACTACACGCGCAGCCCCTTTTTTTAATATTAAGCGGTGTCGTTTCCCATGCCGCGGTACCGCCGAGCTTCCTTGCGGTACCGTTTTAACTCTCCGCGACGCCGCTTAACTCCAAACGACATCGTTTTTAACCCGCGGTACCGAATTAAATGCCGAGACTAATTAATACGGCATTTAATTAATCCAAATTAATTTTAGGCGTAAACAATAATTAACTCATCGTAAGCTTTTACGACCTATAAATATCTTATTACTTGACAAATAATTGACCCTCCGTCGAACCTATCCACCACCGCCCACCCAAATTGGTGGATGTGAGTCATTTTTCATCTCAATATTTTATTTTTCTTGTGTTCTGAGTGCATCATAATCGTATGACTTCATGCAAATTTAACAATTGACGATGGCCATTTACTACAAGCATTTATTTTTTTCGTGTTCCATGTGCATCATAATATAATCGTGAATATGCTTACACTTACATACCCATTCAACAAGCCAGTCAAATTCTTCTATGGTAAAAAAAAAAAAAAAATAATAAATAAAGATGGGGATTTATTTGAAATAATATAAAACAGTGTCTTATAATTAATTATTACTTTCAACGAAAGGAAAGATTAATCATGACTCCCAAGATGGATTAGTGCTCCGATTAAAAATTAAGTGTGGACAACGTACATATACTATAAAAAGTTTTTGACTCGATCCAGCTTATTTATAGCGACACTGTTCTTTCTTCAATTAGTCTCTAGCTTTGGGCAGTCATATTTGCAAGAACAGAAGTTGGGAGTATTGGGGTCGTTGCAAGTTCCGACCCCATGGAAAATAGCTTGGCATTTCTTGTTGCAAGCATCGTTTCCGCCATTGCAATCATATACCGATACGCATTGTTCTGCTTCCACCGCCGATTTCCCACCTTTTTTTTTGTAGGCGTACATGTATATTTTGCCACAACAAAAACAGGAAAATTAATTAATCGAAATGTGTAAGTTTATTAGGCGTAATGGTACTGGTAGAACATTAATCAAACATAGTGCGAATTCAATTCCCGAAGCCTTAAAGAAAATACGAGTTATTTATTCGTTAATCTGTCTAGAAAATACGAGCTATGCGCGACATTCATGGAAAAAAAAAAAGATAGGTAGCATGAAACAAGGATTTTTACCGAGGGAGGTGAAGAGCAAAACTGCCAGAAGGAAGCACAAGAAGGAGGAATATCTCGCCATATTTATGTTTACGAATCACTTGAATAATAAAAAGTGAGAGCTCTACTAATTATTTAATTTGCTCGATATTATATCAATAGTTTGGTTGATTTGTTTCTGTCGTCGTTCGGCCTTTTGCTACTTATAAGAAGCCGGTACATAACGAGAGCGTGTAACGAATTATGAGAAGGTTATGGATACATGGAATTGGGATGGGGATGGAAGATAAGTAAGGCAATTGAGTTCTATAAACAAGGAAGGAGGACCGGTGGAAACATATACTAATGGGGAAAAAACGAGACAATAAATTAAAAATGTAATAAGGTGCATGTAGGTGGTAGTCTATTGTCATTTTTGAAGCATAATACTATCCTCTAACACCGGTTGATAATAATGGTAAATATTTAAAACGAATCTAAGATTATACATATTTTGAATGTACAAATATAAGAAAAAGTGATTGTTTTTTTTTTCCATAATAAAAGTTATCATTCTTACATATACCAGATAATAAATATGTTATATACGAATGACCAATGATGAAACCAACAATTTTATTTGTGCGTGTCCTCTTTTAAAATCAAATTAAAATATTAAATAAATCTTTAAATTAGAAAATTTATGGTTAGTACAAGTCATAACAATTCATGCATTTATTTTATTCCAAGGAATATCTCATCATTCTTGACACTATGATAATAATCTCAAAGAGTTGTATAAGAAATGAGTTGAAAAGGTGACTAAACTCATTAGGATAAAATCTAGTAATGCTTATTAGCTTATTATTTTCTTAATTAAATTCACCAAAACAACGTTATATTTTTAGAAGTCCGAAATTGCTCATGCCAGTTATACCTATGACATGCTAGTTAGTTTTGTCACTGGTACTGGTTAAACCCGGTTGTACTGGCCGACATGTCACCTTAGTCATTGTTTGTAGTTTTCTTTATGTAAATTATCGCTTAAATTACTATGCAAATTTCACTAAAACACCCAAATTATAAAAAGTGTCATTTGTATACTAAAGTATTCAATATGACAATTCTCACACGGACTTTCATCACCATTAACATTTAACATTATTAACATGGTCAATGGTCAACGAGTTGACCACTAAATGTGGCAGGTGATTTGAATTATTTTTACATTAATTAAAAATAATTAAATAGTAATAATAATATTAGAAAACCTATTGTCACTCTTATTATCCATACCCTTCCAGTGCCGGCAAGGATAGCCTCCAATTCATACCGGCGGCCCTCCAAGTATGGTGGAAGTTTTGTTTGCAATTTGCAGATAATCCGCAAACCTCATCAAACCACACAAGTGAGTAGGGTGCGGTTATAAAAAGATTGATTTTTGTAGTTAGTGCTCTACAAAAAAAAGATAGAGAGTCCTGACGAGAACTTATTGATGATACTAAATTCTCGTCACAAAATGTCACTTTTTTCTGACGGAAAACATGTGTTGTCAGTAATATTTATTTTTTTACGGACCAAATTAAAATCTCGTCGGTAATGGCCATTTTTTAGAGGATGCAATTCCGAACGGGGTTGCTAATTGTTGCCCTAGCTTTTATATAATCGCCCTAATTTACAAGTTAAAATTATATTTTTACCCTTCTCTTTTTTTTTCTAGGAGACATTTTATTCTAACAATAGACATATATATTCTCCATCGCTGCCACAAACCGCCTCCGTCACCACTACCGGCCGCCACCACAAATATCCACCTCCGATCGTCTTAACCACATCGGTCACCAATCCCCGTAGCGCACAAGTTCCCATAGTCGCTGCGAGTCTGCGACCCATCGAGATACCACTCGGCAATTTACTAATTCTTATTGTTAGTCCACTCTGTCATTGTTGTTTTATCTTCCAATCCTCGACGCAAGGGCAAGAGCATTGAAAGGCTGATACCGCCATTGCCGAGAACATGCTTGTTATGTTGCGCTTGGATCTCTCTCATTGAATTTTAAGAATGGATATGCGCCGCTTAGTTGTTTCCCTTCACAGGCGATCCCAAACATAACCGCTATATCTATATTTGTATAGTGATGGTGGAGAGAAATTGGAGAATAACGACTGCATGACAGTAGAGGGCGACTTGCAGGATTGGGTGGATGCAAGATGAACATCGACGGCGGATCGAAATTTTTTTTATTTGTGATTTATTTATTTATTTATTTTTTTTTTGTTTTGGGGACGATTGTATAATTTTCATTTTTAAGTTAGGATGATAAAAGTAAATTTAGGGTGACGTTTAGTCATTCAGATTCCGAACATTCATTATTTGTGACTGCTATCTTTTTTGCGTTAGTAATATTGAGTATTCTGACAAAGATGAATTCACCGTCATAAAAAATTAAAACTAATGATGGTGAGCACCTATCAGTAAAAAAATGATTGTTTGTAACAAAATTACTGAGTAGGTTAACAGACATAAAATGATTTTTTTTGTGTGCAAAATTTCGTTTTTGGGAGAGAATTTCTATTTTGAATCCCCAAAATCTTTTGATTTGAAATTTTCCAAGTACGCAAATTATTTGGGGTAAGTAGGGACAATGAATTTAAAGAGGGCTTCCTTTTTTTAATCTATCTCATTCCCCAACAAACTTTCCCCTTACCCAATTATATTTCATCTAGTAGGCTAAAGATACCCATTAATAACTAAATCTTGACCCTTTATTTAGAAAATCCAAATCTAAGAATGGAGAATTAAATGTCATTTTTATTTTCCCTAACTTTCTTAATCGGCTCATATCTTCTTCGTTTTAACTCGGATTTTAATTTTTTTTTTGCACAAATTGACGAGTTCGTTGTGCTCTACAAAATGAGATCTGTTTTCAATAGTTTTTTAGAAAAAAAAATTCTTGCCTCTCGGTACCAATTGCATACCATATGGTATTTTCTTCATTTTTTATTCATTTTTGAAAACATTTGCACAGAAGGAACGAGTTCATCATGATCTATTGGATCTACACATTTCTAGGTGAATAAATTACAGGACAAAAAATACCCCACAATATCATACAATACCACCCTGGTACGGGGTGGTATCTTGTGGTACACAATGTTAAAAGTCGTAAATGACAGTTAATATACTTCTACTATCATGTATTCAATCATCCTACAGTCTTGGTTTGTTCATACCACCATGGTACGATTTTCAAACCATAGGTATGCTCTTATTTCAATACCAGTCAATACCATATGGTTTAGACTGGTAAAAAATGGCTCAATTTATTTTGTTCGAAAAATATATCAAAGTGAATATAATTTTGAAGAGCACAATTAATCCGATCTAACTGTGCAAAAAAATTAAATTTTGACTTAAATTGAGTGAGAAATCGTCCGTCAAAGATTAAGGAGGGGAAAATTAAAAGTTTTCCAGGAGAGAGAGATGCTGATGTGGACGCATTACTCATGGTTACTCACCATAAGGTTACTTACTTGATCTGTTCCCATCTAGTCATATAGATTCCCTATGCTTTCTAGTTTCTACCGCCTCATTCCCTCCCCTCTACTATCTTGTCCTCTCCTCTTCACTCTGGAAACCAATATAATAGAGAGAAATGTCACACCCTCCACCGGGTAGGGCTGGCATTTCGGTTTGTGGTTAGCGGGTAACCGCCGGTTTTAACCAAAAACCACCTGTTACCAGCTAACCGAAAACTGACCGGTTACCTTGACGGTCGGTGGTCGGATGGGAAAAGGAAGGGTTCGGTTGACCGAGTAACCGACGGTGATTAACCGCGGTTATCCGACTAACCGGGCCAACCGAGACCCACTTAACCTTCCCCAAAATCCTGTCTAGATTCATCTCCATTCCCACATCTTGAATAAAAAAAAATTCCCAAATCCAGGAAAAAGAAGAAGAAGCAGATCTACACTCTCACGTCTCACCACCGCCATAGCCAACAAGCCCTTGCCAAAGCCGCCACTTGCTCCGCCGCCAAGTCCTCCGCCCTTCCCACCGCCGGCACCGCCCCCAAGCCCACCTCCCTTACCTATTCCGCCGCCAAGTCCTCCGCCAAACCCGCCACCTGCACCTGCTCCACATCCTCACCGCGGCGGAGGCCATCGCCGGCGTCCCATAGCCCGGTTTCGTCTATGAAAGATGAGAGCGTCGGAGAAGCTTTGCTTCGGCTCATTTTCTGGGTAAGACGAGGGAGAGTGAGAAAGAGTAGAGAGAGGGAACGATTTGTTCTTGGTTTGTTGGTTTGCTTTCTTCTTTCATATTGGAGGAGAAATAGAGAGAGAGAGAGAGAGAGAGAGAGAGAGAGAGAGAGAGAGAGGAGAGAGAGGATGTCGGCAATTGAGGGAGAGGCAGAACGAGAGAGGTGAGGGAGGAGGCGATTTCAGCTTGGCGGGTGGCAGCAAGGGTTTTTCGATTTTCCTTCCAGAGGAAGAAGAGAATCGAGAGAGAGAGTAGGGAGAGAGATAGGTTAGGCTTCTCTGGAAAGGAAGAAGAAGAATCGAGAAGTGAGAGGGATTAGGAGTGAGTGGTGCAGAATTTTTGTTGCTTTTAATTTTTTTTTTTTTTTTTGTAGAAAAGGTAGTTTTCCGGTTGGTCGGCTAACCGAGCCTAAAACTGAAACTGACCGGTCGGTTGGCCGACTAACCGTGACCACTCTCACGGTCGGTGGTCGGCAGCTCTTGGGGGTGGCTCAGTTTAACCGATAACCGGGTTTCATTTTTGGTTAAACCGAAACCGACCGACTGCTACCCCTACCACTGGGATATGAAATGTCACAGCCTTTCCCCAACTGCATATTCCCTCTACCCTTACCTTGGGCTTTCTCGAAAGTTAGAGTGGACAACAATTTTTTTATACATGTGGAAATCCCAAGTTTTTTAGAGTTAAAGGTTTAAGGTTAAAGGTTTAAATTTGAGGGTGGCGAGTAACAACAACTGTCACGTTTTTAAGAGTTAAAGTTTAAAGAATAAAAGTACATACAACTTCCAAAAATCTTGAAGACGAACACTTGAGGATATAGTGTTAAGTGCTTCGAGGTTTTAATGTAAGAACGTAGACTAACCCTAACCCACTCACCAAATTGAAGAGAAAGAGGAGGAGCTAGAGTAGGAGATGGAGGAGGAGTTAGAGAGCAGCGAGTTTCAGAGAAATTGTTCGATGGCAGCCAACTAGATGAGGTCAATACGGGCATCACGAAAGATGTCTATCAGTAAGCAGTATCATGTAGGGGAGGGCATACGGTTCAGTAAACCCTAACCAAACTGGACTGGAACCGAAGTAAACCAAACTGAATCCAAAATGTTGTTGTTCGGTTTGGATTCGGAAGAGAAAAATGGTTACTCTGGAAACCAGGAGGCTTTCAACCGAACCGGAAATCCGAATTCCGAACCAAAAACCGAAATATAGCCCACGCCCACTGAAACCCACCCACAGCCACTCTCCAGCTCACTGAAACCCAGCCATCCACTCTCTAGCCCACTCAACCCACAACCCACAGCCAACCCCCATCCTCTCCAAACCCTAGCCTCACATAGCAGCCGCCACCCGTCCTCTCAAACCTGACATAGCGGCCGCGACGAAAGAGGAGAGGAGCTCGCCGACATGCAAAGTTCATTCCACACCTGATTCGACCTGGAGGCGGAGCAAAGAGTGGTCAATAGAGGCGGAGAGAGAAGTCAAAATTTGAGGTAGAGAGCGGAGAGGCAAGAGCTAGAGATAGGGATTGGTGGCGGCCATCTTCTTTGGATTCTTCCGAGAGAGTGAGAGGCAGAGAGGAGGGAAATAGAGGCGGTGGCGGGAGATAGGCGAAGTGTAACATCCCGAACCTTTTCCCGACGAAGATATTGTCTGCTTTGGGCCTCGACCCTCACGGTTTTTTACTTGGGTGCAATTCAAGATGACTTCCCATAAGGTCACCCATCCTTGTTGTACTCCACACTGAGCACGTTTAACTTTGGATTTCTCACAAGAACTCCTCCATTACACCCCAAAACGCGTCATGTCAGTTAAGGCCGGTTTCTTACTTATGAACCATGGATCTCTCCCGTACTTTGTCGATGGATTTGCCTAAGGTGTTACATAACCCCCCCCCCCCCCCTCCCCCCTTGGGACTCAACGTCCTCGTTGAGGTTTGCCCCACCATCGCGGAGAGGTTCTGATACCACTTGTAACATCCCAAACCTTTTCGCGACGAAGATATTGTCCACTTTGGGCCTCGACCCTCACGGTATTTGATTTGGGGTGCAATACAAGATGACTTCCCATAAGGTCACCCATCTTTGTTGTACTCCACACCGAGCACGTTTAACTTTGGAGTTCTCACAAGAACTACACCCCAAAACGCGTCTTGTCAGTTAAGACCGGTTTCTTACTTATGAACCATGGATCTCTCCCGTGCTTTGTCGATGTGGGATTTTCCTAAGGTGTTATACGGAGCACGCAGTAGAAGCGGAAGTGGAAGTCGGAAATCGAGGGATAAAAGGATTGGTGGCAGCCGTCTTCTAAAATATCTTCCAAGAGAGCGAGACACAGAGAGGAGGGAGAGAGTAGCGACAGAGTAGGCAGAGAATGGTGGTGGAGAATAAGAATAAAACGAGGAAATCATGGTTGGCGATAATATTTCGAGTTAGGGCCTTGAAACTGGATCAAATCGAGATATAATTCAGTTCGGCTAGAGTTCCGACTTATCCGTTAGCTCCAACCAAATTCGAACTGAGATATAGTTCGGTTTGGTTTGAGCTATGGGATAAGTCGAAACCCCGGTATGCTCCATTTCGGTTGTTCAGTTTGAACCGAACCGAACCGATGCTCACCCCTGGTACCATGTGAGACTATTTAGTTATTACACTTTATGATTAGTAGTATAGACTGGGGATCAGGTTGAGATTCTAAGGATTGAGTTTGCCCACATGTTAGGGTTTTGTTGTGATCTACAGGAGCGTACTTTTAGTATTTTATTTATGACAATATTTTCCGCTACTTTTAGGATTTATGGCTCTTTAGTATTTTTTAGTTTAAGAAGGGAAATTTTATATTATTAGTGTCCATCGGACTAGAGTGTTATTTTTTGTTGACAAGGTCCCTTAAGATTTCTTCATTGAGGTGACACATCGTTTGATCGAATGACATTCAATTGAGTAGGACTGCTATTTCTAGTCCCATCCTAAATGACTTGGATTTTGAGTCTTGCACCTCGAAGGTGTGCAAGATCGACTAAGCATTCATTCGAATCAACAAATAACAAAATAGAGGAAATTAAACATCAACACATAAGAATAAGAATAATCATATTAAACCAAACATCAAGTTTACATGGCTAGAACCCCTAGGGTTCACGTACATATGAAACTAAGGAGGTTAGCCGACCATGGGGTGGGTGTCCTTGGAGTTCATTGTCGAAAATGAAGATTCCAGAGCACCACAGAAATTGGCGGCCAAAATAGAGAAAACAGGCCCGATGGCGTCGATTTCACTGTCAATTTTCCTTTTGAAGGTGGTTTTGCTTTAAGTTCGGAGGGTTCCTTTGTCGAAAGAGTAACGACCCTTCCTTAACCTCACGTCTCTCTCTCTCTCTCTCTCTCTCTCTCTCTAACTATAGCATTATATAAAGATTTTCCATTAGCCTTTACAAGGAGAGGAAACCGTCCCTACTGCATCATTCGGCCAATCAGAAACCTCCAAAAGTGTCGCCAGCAAATCAGGCTGCTTCTAGACAACTTCCTGACAAAGTGGTTGATTTTGAAAATATGGTGTCGGTGGCGCCTTTTCCTCTTGCAAAACTAGCGTCGTAGATGCCTATCTTCATCATCGTCTAATCTTCGAATTCTTGCTCCAACAACTTGGACTCGATGCCCCCTATGGTTTTCAAGTGGCCTACTAGGCTGTTTGACCTTGAAAATGAACAAAACGCTACCCAGAAGCGCATCAAATTTATAAGAACATTCCTAAGGGGTGCTAAGACGCACTTGAAGTAATCATAGAAATAATCCAATGCATTATAACAATATTATTGGGAATTGTACGCAGTTTTGGTCACAACACGAGGGTTTAGAATAAACACTTTGACGTGACATCAATATTCAGTTTATTGTTTGCCTTTCTGTGCATTTTCAACTATAGCCTAAGCCGAGCAGTCTCTCTATGGTCGAACAAATTTCTCGATACCTAAAAGGTTCTTATGGGTCAGGGCTAAGGTATGCTTTATACACTACATTTGAGCTCTATGGCTTCTACGATTTAGACTTTGCAAGAAGTCTCACTAATCGCAAGAGCACTTATGGCATGTGTCAGTACCTAGGTTCCTATCTAGTTTCATGAGGAAGTAGAAAACAAGTTGTTGTCACCCTATCCATTGTCGAGGCTCACTATAAAGCGATGTCTCAACTTTTTGTATACGACTTAAAGCGAAAGTGATAGCTCGTTAAAATTAATTGAAGGAAAAGTTAGTTTTCTTCCATAAATAGCAAGTGTAGTGTTAACACCCCCTTAGACTATTGACACAGGGAGCAGATAAGGTGCTAACACCCCCTTAGACTAACTCCAACCCATAAAGTCAAATTTGACTCCCCAAATAGCCAAATATGGCTTTTTATCTCACCAAACACCATTTTCACTTCAAGCTCTACAAAAAGCTAAATTTAGCTTCCCACCTCCCTTTTCAATTTATTTAAATAAATAAATCGTACTTATTTTACCTCTAATTTTTATATTTGAATTTAATTTTTTATAGTTCATTATTACTCTTGAAAAAAATCAATGTATTTTTTTGGGTTAATAGCATTTTGTACCCTCTACTATGGTAAATTAACAGACGTACCCTTCTACTAAATTTTTACACAAATATACCCTTCTAATATTAAAACATAACGAATTTACCATTCCATTTAATTACCTGTTAAGTAGTCGTTAAAAAAAACTGTAAAATGACCCAATTATCCCTCATTTACTCCAAACACTCCTAATTTTAGATTTTAATTATTTTCTGTATCAAATCGATTAATTAAAAAAATAAAACCCCTAAACTAATTCACACCACTCGCAGAAAGGCAGAAATCGTCGTCTCCCCTACCGACCTCGACTCGTTGGCGGCTGGACTAGAGAGAACCATGTTCAGGGCGGCGGAGGATGCAATCCACGCAAACCCTCGGGCCGCGCTGTGGCGGAGTCTCCTTACCCTCCAACCCACTGCTATTGATGTCGCTGTCGGAGCTTTTCAGCACCGTCGTCACTGCTAGTGTGGTATTCCCCCACCATGACAACTCTCGTCGCTACCACCAACAGATCTAGATTTTGAATGGCACCCTCTCCCCGAGACAGGTCTGGAGTGGTGATCTTCGCAGTTGTCTAATTGCCCAATCTTGCTTATCTGAAAGGCGAGCTTGCCGACTGTCGTATGCAAGGACTAGAGTTGGATGATGGCCATCATTCGAAACACCATTGGGAACCTCCTGAACAGCGACATCCAGCCCTTGTTCAGCACGTACAAATTCGACTTCTTGAGGGACTAATAACCAGGGAGACGAACGGTTTCTCACTTAGTTTACGGTTTTTATATTTTTAATTAATGGATTGGGCATAAAATAATTAAAACCCAAAAATTATGAGTGTTTAGTAGTAAATGAGGGGCAATTGGATCCTTTCACAACCTCTTTTACGGTCACTTAAGATATAATTAGACTGAAGGGTAAACTCATTACGTTTTAATATTAGAAGGGTATATTTGTGCAAAAATTTAGTAAATGGGTACGTTTGTTAATTTACCATGGGTACAAAATGCTATTAACCTTTTTTTAATTCCGGGACAAAAAATTCGGAGAATTAGTCGTTTATTTGTTATCATTAACTTCGGGATACTCAAAATATGACCTTTTTGTCGTCATTACTGTACGACCATGTTTTTGTCATTTTGTGCAGCATATGACTTTATAAATGACAGTTCTACAATTTTCATCAACTCATCTGAAACTTCTTTCCGTTTCTAAAATAAACAAATTCATCATGAGTAACTCAAATAGCTCATCGTTTGGAGGAGAAAAAGAAATCGAAGAGTACAAAAGGTTTCACCACCTAAGTTGAGTTTAATCGGCCGGAGGCTGGCTGAAGGTTCATCAAGTCGTTGTCAAACTACAAGCCGACGTCACATTGATCATGAAAGAGTTGAATGTAATCGATGTCTTATGAGGGATTACTTCCATCCAAATCCAGTATACAATGATATCATATTCAGAAGGCGATATCGGATACAACCAAGATTATCCCATCGCATTATGAGCGACATTGTGAGGTTTGACTCCTCATTTTCTCTAAGGCGTGATAGCTTTGGTCAATTATCACTATCTCTAGAGTAGAAGCTTACTGGTGCAATGGGCATGCTAGCATATGGTTCTCCCACTAATCAACTTGATGAGCATGTTCGTATGGGTGAGAGCACCTTGATGGATAGGGCTGGCATTTCGGTTTGCGGTTAGCGGGTAACCGCCGGTTTTAACCGAAAACCGCTGGTTCCAGCTAACTGAAAACCGACCGGTTACCTTAACGGTCGGTGGTCGGATGGGAAAAGGAAGGGGTCGGTTGACCGAGTAACCGACGATGATTAACAGCGATTATCCGACTAACCGGGCCAACCGAGACCCACTTAACCTTCCCCAAAATCCTGTCTAGATTCATCTCCATTCCCACATCTTAAATAATAAAAAATTCCCAAATCCAGGAAGAAGAAGAAGAAGCAGATCTACACTCTCACCACCGCCATAGCCAACCGCCCCCAAGCCCACCTCCCTTAACTATTCCGCCACCTAGACCTCCGCCTTTTCCGATCCCGCCACCTACTCCGCCGCCAAGCCCTCCACCTTTTATGATCCCACCGCCGATTCCCCGCCCTTACCAATCCAACCACCTAAACCACCTCCGCCTCCTAACCCACCGCCGCCGCCTAACCCTCCGCCTCCACCAGCACCTCCGCCAAACCCGCCACCTGCACCCGCTCCACATCCTCACCGCGGCGGAGGCTATCGCCGGCGTCCCGAGCCCGACTCATTTTCTGGCATTATGGGTAAGACGAGAGAGAGTGAGAAAGAGCAGAGAGAGGGAACGATTTGTTCTTGGTTTGTTGGTTCGCTTTCTTCTTTTAGATTGGAGGAGAAATATAGAGAGAGAGAGAGAGAGAGAGAGAGGATGTCGGCGATTGAGGGAGAGGCAGAACGAGAGAGGTGAGGGAGGAGGCGATTTCGGGATCTCGGTGGCGGAGTTGGTTTTTCGATTTTCCTTCCAGAGGAAGAAGAGAATCGAGAGAGAGAGTCTGGGAAGAAGAATCGAGAAAACGGAGGGGAAGAAGAATCGAGAAAACGGAGGGGTTAGGTTAGGAGTGAGTAGTGCATATTTTTTGTTGCTTTTAATTTTTTTTTTTAGAAAAGGTAGTTTTTCGGTTGGCCGGCTAACCGAGCATAAAACCAAAACTGACCGGTCGGTTGGCCGGTTAACCGTGACCACTCTCACGGTCGGTGGTCGGCAGGTATAGAGGGTGGCTCGGTTTAACCGATAACCGGGTTTTCGGTTTTCGGTTAAACTGAAACCGACCGAATGCCACCCATATTGATGGACATCTTCAGAAAGTTTTGCAACAACATTATCAACATGTACGATGCCACATACCTTCGTGCACCTACTCCTATTGATTTAAGGAACTTACTCTGTAAAGCCTAAATTTGTGGCTTTCCTAGGATGATTGGATCAATTGACTACATGCATTGGGAATGGAGGAATTGTCCAAGTGGTTGGGTAGGACAATACACCGGCCACATGCATAGGCCAACAATCATTCTGGAGGTGGTGGCCCCCCTACAACACATGGATATTGCATGCTTTCTTTGGGTCACCCGGATCAAACAACGAAATAAATGTTCGAGGGATGTCTCAAGTGTTTGATCATATCATCAATGGAAGCGCTCCACATGTACGATTTGAGGTAAATGGTCATGCTTACGATCAATGTTATTATTGGGCTGGCAATATTTATCCTCATGGTCGACTTTAGTGAATACCTTCAGCTATCCAAGGTCAAAGAAAGAGGCTTTGTTTGCTCAACATCAAGCAGCACACCACAAAGACGTAGAGCGGACATTTGGAATCCTCCAAACAATATGGGCAATTGTTTGTGGCCCTGCAAGAGCTTGGGACGTTGTCACACTTAACAATATAATGTTGACGTGCATTATATTACACAACATGATAATCGAGGATGAGCAAGTTGATTCTAACGACGAGATGGATGATGATCTTGATTATGAGGTAACAACCTCAAGCAATCAACCGACACCTTCCAACTCTGGTTAATTACTTGGCTAGAAATAACAGGCTTCGCTCCTCAATTATACATCATGCGCTTCGAAATGATTTGTGACTCTTCCCGAATATCACAATAAAACTCCCAATTCAGGGTCAAGTATAAACCTCAATTGGGTGCAATACAAGGCAAGTATGTTTAAATGTCAACTCGGGTCAGTTCATGTACCCCTACTTCGATTGTTTGTAACATTATCTAGCGATTGGTTTTTTTTTTTTTGTGAAAACAACGATCTATAGCTAAAACTTTTGGAAAAGTAAATGGATTTGACACTAATTGAGAAGGCTTCACCCGGTTGTTGCTCCCCCTAGCTAGCAATTATGACTTGTCGGATCGAATGGTCACGTGTTGTAAGGTGGTTTCAAACCATAGGGAAATGAAACAAGTAGCCAAACGCCACTCTCTCGGTCTCTAGGTCAAGGGAATTCGATTCAAGCCACCAAAGTAGCTCTCTTGACCTATTGACCAAGGGTTGCCCAGACTTCACCCTCGAACCAGAGTCCGGACGGCCAAAGTACAACCAACCCTAGGTGCTAATACGAACAAAGAGGGGTTCTCCTACATTAACCTAGATAGGAGACACAATTTTCCTAAGAAAACCCAGCTTTACAAGTCTCTTTCAAAAAAAAGGGGGGGTTTCTCTCTACCTAGGTTAGAATGGCAAATAGATTGATAGGCAAACACACAACACAATCTTTCAGGAAAATACCTCCAAATTCAAATTAAAACACATCCACACACAAATCATTCAATCCACACAAACATTCACATAATTGTGGCTAGGGTTTACAAACATCCAAGTGAAATAAGAAACTACTCCATGATAGGAGAAGGGAAACACAAGAGAGAAGAAGGAAAACCATCGTGGAGATGCTAGCCTTCCTCCTTGTGTTGAAGAGATCCTCCTTTAGGGAAGGAATTCCCAAATCCTTGCTAGAAGATGAAACCCTAGCTTCTTATCTTCTTTGGTTCGTCACTTTCACTCTAAAAAATTTGAAGAAAAAGATGAAGTTTCTCACAATAGGTCCCCCCCCCCCCTTTTCCTTCTTCGGCTCAACCCCCCTTTTATACCCAAGTCGAGCTCACATCAGGATCCCAGTTCACGGCCGTGAACTCAAGGTGTGGACCGTGATTTCAGGCCAAAACGCGTCGTCTCAATAATTCAGTTAACGGTCTGCGGCTTGGGTTCACGGTCATACGACCGTGAACTGGCTTGAGTCCAGTAAAAGCAAAAATGTCTCTGGACGCCTTAATGTTCACAGCTTGCAGATCCAGTTCACGGTCGCCATAACCGTGAACTAATGACTTCCACCGTGATCTGCGACTGCCTTCACCCTTTGCCCCAATTTTCGCATTTTCGTCCAACTTTGACTTCGTGGTTGGTACCACCTGCTATAGACTGAAATGCACAAATCGAGACAAAACCCAGCATAAAACCAAACCTCCCAGAGTAAAAATGCCTCAAACGACTAAGGAAACTAGAGGCAACAAGTGTACAATTGAGCCCGAATCAATTTGGTTGAGCATATTTGGAATTTGTATGCCAATAACTAGTCTTGTTTACTTGTAGATTGTATTGCATGTTTCAATATTAATTTTACTTCATGGTGCTTGGTAGTTTGTATTTCAATTTTCGGTGTGATTGTGTTTCATGTTTCAAATAAATGTGAATAGTACTTAGTTCAAAGTTTTAATAACACTAGTTTTTATTACACATGAACTCAAACTTCAAAGAGTACACATAGCACATGAAAACAACAAAATTCAAAGACAACACACAACACATTAAAGCAGTAAAAACAATAGAGTACACATAGACCTTTTTCTAATTATAATCCATGACAGCAAAATGATCACCTCCACTATCATCTCCATCTCCTCCACCACTTTCATCTCCATCTCCACCATCACTTGGATTAGAGGTGAGATCATCTTGATCGTACCCCAAGAAGTCATTCTGTTTATGCCTCCATCATCTCTACTTTCTTGTGTCATCTTTGATAAATCCTTCTCCATAATAGCCACAATTTGATGAAGTATAACGGCTTTCTTCTCAACAACTCACTTTTCTACTTCACGCTCCCTCACTTGTCTCTTGTATGCCCATTCCTCTTTCTCCTGCTCTACTCTCCTCTCATGAACATTCATTTTTTTCTGTTTTCGTAATCCATCATTGACTTTTGCCTCTCTCTCATATCATTACCAAACTCGAGCAGTTGAGTAGTGTATATGTTTGATGATTCAGCAACTTCCTTACCTTTCTTCTTTGCTACCTTTTGTTTGTCGCGTCCTGCAGGGCGAGTCAACACGAAAGGCCTAGCTCCTTCATCTGGTCAATCATCAAGGCCTTCCACGGGAGCGGATTGAGAACCAACACCTGTGGGAGAACTTTGGGAACCTTGCCCCATAGGTGGAATGAGATCAACAATGAGTTTAGTATTGCAGTACCATTTTGGACAATTTTGAAGAATGTCAAAACAATGCTCAAAAGAAAAAGCTTTGTTCCCATTCTCTTGCTTATATATTGATATTGCATCCTTTTCCTATTAAAAAAATTAGTACATGGGTTAGAGAAGTCAAAGTACATAGAAAAAAATACGAAAATAACAAGTTAAGGGTCCAAAAGAATACCACATCAGATTGGTTTGTGCCACTCAATTGATGCCATTGTACTCTTTGCAAAACTCACTTTCAAGCGTTGTAGTGATATGTGATAATCCCCATTCGGGATTCCACTGAAACTGCGGTACGAGTTGTAATAGGATCCCATTTTTTATGTTCTGTCGCCACTCTTTCCTACAACCTTGCAGACTTTTGGTTTGTACCAACCGCTCCATCTTCTAATATCGACACCCAAGCTCTGCAAAAGATTTCATCTTCATTCGTTCGCCAATTGGCTCCTCTCTTGCATGTCATTTTTTTGTTTACAGAGATGATAAAAATTGAATTTTGAGAGAATGTGATTTAAGCTATAAGAATGAGTGAAGATAATTCTATGAAGAGTGCTTAAAAATACAGTTTTTTATGGTCGTTAAAATATGACCGTTGCAAAGTGGTTGTGGTTTTGTCACTTCGTTAATTGTTCTCATTTAAATCTAAATCACACACCAACAAAGCAACAACCAATCACAAAAGAGGAAAGAGAGGAAAAAAATTAAAATAAAAGGGGTATGTCCGCCATATGGGACGGACAGACGCGGGCAGCGCGGTTGCTTCCTCCCGTGCGCCCGCGTCTGTTCGTCCCATGTGGCGGGGAGACCCACTTTTGCCCATCCATAAAAAGCTTTCCTTCCCAAAACTCCAATATCCATATTTTACTCCCCCTTCTTTTGTGTGTTGGAGTAAGAAAAAAAAGCTATATACGACGCTTTGGCTTTTTTGTTCCTTGGGTTGGAGCCAGCCTTATTGTTAGCACTCTACTAACACTTATTAAAAGGGTATATTGGTAACTGCTTTTATATCCCCAATTAGCGTCTCATCCAAAACCTGGCTGCCACCGCCTCCCCACCATCTTTCCGGTTGCCAGAGTTACGGTCACTCTTATAGTCTTATTCCACAACGTTGAATTTTCCTCCTCCACCATTGTACTCACAATAGTACTACCCTCTTCACTACAAAAAAATTGGTCTATGCCAAGGGTTATTTTCACCTATACCAAGGGTTTTAACCCTTGCTACAAGGTTTAGCAAGGGTTTTGTCAACCCTTGTACCAACCCTTGCCAAAGCCACCCCTGCTGCACGTAGCAAGGGTTTTTAGCAACCCTAGGTGCAAGTCCCACCCAAGGGTTGTATCAAGGGTTTGAAGCCTTGGTACAAGTAGCATAGGTTAAAACCCTTGCTAAAAGTCTGTAAAATTTAGTAGAGAGATGTTGATAGCATGGGTTAAAACCCTTGCTACGGGTCTTGCATAATTTGTGATTAAAGCAGAACATACATTTCGCAACAACCGGAAAGCGTTGTGAAACAGTCGTTGCCAAAGACAAACGAGCACCAGAACTAGAAGCTAAGCTTGGTTGCTAATGCTTTGGTCACTATAGACAATCCCTGAACCAAATACCAAAATTTTCAATATTAACCAAATTCATTTCACGCACTATACCCATCAACACTCCATCATTCACACCATAAACATAATATGATTTATGATCCAAAACAATAATATACATGGCTACACCTTAATGACCAAAAAAATCAAACATAATCCAAAGAAGGATGGTATGTTCATATTATTCTAAGCCCTTAAAAACTACAAGAGTAGAACCTGATCCAAAATTCTTTATACAAGACATTCACGACGACATCGTATCAAGAAGCTTGAGAACCCAAAGACTAGCAGCAGCACCATTGGCGCCCTGTTCATAAAAGAAATAAAATAAAAGAATTAGTAAGAGTAACAGTTATGGCAACATAATAACACCGAGTATGAACCAACATTGAGCAAATTACAATGCATCAATATAGCACAAGAAACCCCTATATAGCTTTGTGCTGCAACCAGTTCTGCTTTTGCCTACTCCTGGATCCTTTTCACCTCGGCTTCCACTTCAGCTACCTATGCTTTCCAAGAGTAACAACTTGAATAGCCAAGTCGTGCAAATATATTATTGGAATAGTTATGTTGAAAAAAGGACAAACACGCTGCAAACCTTTTGCTCAAGTTCCATCCTGAGTTTCTCTCAATTTTCTCTTCAACAAACCCGACTGCTTTTGTCCTCTCTCTTCTGATTCGTGAAATTGGTTATTTATTATAAGTATCACATTAGCAGGTAGCCATGCTCATCTGTGTTTAGATTATGCAGAGTACATTATCAAATAAAGAAGCAAACAATAGCATGTCTACAACACTACTAAATAATCACACACATCTATTCTTTCAACTTACATTCATTGCTAATGGGGAAATCGGTTATCCAGCTTTTTTCACCTTGAGTAGTTCTCTTGATTAGTTCTCTGATATTGCAAGCTGCAAATTAATGTACAGTAGGAATAATGAGTTGAGTGATTGGGTTAGGGTTAGAAGTGAAGAAGATATAATTTGTGCTAATTCATTCCATGATGAACATATATATATCATATAGCAATTCCCCATACCTTATGACTTCAGAAATCATTTGGTCTAAATATTCCCAAGCAACAATAACATAAACAATATGTGTTGCATAAAAGTTTAGTCCAATCGGAGAAAGGTTTTGACCTTGACAGCCGTCCAAATTAATAACCTACTTCAAGTAATTACACAATACAGAGATTCATGGAAAAACAGGACATGCAAGTACAAGATGGACTATTTACCGAATAAACGGTCATTGTGAAAAGCTGAGATGATCTGCTATTTTCTGCCTTATCTTAGAAAACCTGATACTAAGAATCACCATATGCCCAGATTCTTTATGTTGTACTTATGTCTTGTGGGAGTTCTGTAGCCATCTTGTCTTATGGACTTAAGTAGGGAACATGACCTAGAAAGTAACTGGAACAAATCAGGAGCCTAAAGTCTTAAAAATCCGACGACACATATAGTGGGAGGAAGTGAAAAAGTGGCAGGGACAGGATTGGATACTTACATTACCTTTCATGATTAAATAGCTTTCAGACAGGTGAGAATAGTATGCCTTCACCGATATTGATGGTCTCCTTCACATGCCGCCATTTTCATGTAACAGTGATTAAGAACGTTCAAAAACCTGCCATTAATTTTGTGAATAAACATCATTGAGAAGGAAGCCTACAAAGCAAACCTTCATCCAAAAGGAGGAACTCATGAGCACCAGGGTAGCCCTTGATTTCTACAGGACCATAGAGCACTTTCTACTGCAGACCATTGAAAGATGTCATTTTAGATAGGAGTATATACGATTAGCAATCTGGAAAAGGTGCCAGTAACAAGAATAAAGTACCCCAACAGGCAACGAAACCACAAATGATGTGCTAATCTTAAAATACCTATGTTGTAGCTGGCTAACATCCTGTTGTATACATGAAATTAGTTTACAGAGAAAACTGACATGCTACAGGATCGACACTGCTCGATTTCCTTAAGCATATGTTGTTTACAGGGAATCAGTTTATAGACAACATATCACCTGCAAACAATTTGGCTACTCAATCAACCCAAGCTCCTCCAGCTCCTCCAATATTATAATATAATCTAAGGTATAAAATTTAACTGAGCACAAGTTCTGCAAATAAAAAACAAAGTACATTAGGGACTTTACTCGGTAAAGTTCTACAGTCAAATATGTACATGTGGTCCAAATAACCTTCAAATCAAATCAGTGAGTGGGATTAGGTCAACTCATGATACATCACCTGCATCCTCAAATTTCTCACTTTCACACTTTGGACACAGTCATGATTCATCAGCTGCATTCCTCATGATCCAGGTGGGTAGCAACAGCGTTCACTATAACCTATTTGTTTTCTAAAACCTTAAGCTACTAACTGAAAACTTGACCGTAATCTACCACCTCCACACAGTAAACAACAAGGACCTTAATTAAAATGAAGAAGAATTCCCATTCCAAGATCTAACTTCAATGTATGTGTTACCGACTAAAGATCCACACTGCATGTGTGGTTCCTTTAATTTAGTAACTAAAGATCTACAAGTTAAGTGACTACCTCAATTGGGAACACTCAATCCTCATTCTCCCGGACACTAAAACACATCCATCTTTCGGATAAAAAACATGAATCCTCAAGCAACACAGAATTTCCTTTACCCCAATGTAAACAATCAGAACTAATAATTCTCACATCAAACCAAATAGGAAGATTACCTCTGAAATAGATTGATCGGTAGAGAGCTTTGGAACTAAAGCAAATTGGCTAGAATCGAGCTCCAAGAAATCCACTGTAATGGAAACGAATTCAGAGTACCTTGAACAGTAATCGCGCAAAGAGAGAGCGAGCTAATTGATTTACCTGCAGGTCCCATCGTAATCGACGAGGATGGCTTGGTTGACAGCCCATCCCGAGTGCAAGTGCAACAACAAGTACGACATCAAAGCAGTCTCTGCTCACTCTGCTTTCCTCTCCGATAATTTGAGCTTTAGGGAAATTTGAAATCCCTAACAATCGGAAGGGACGTCGGTCGTGAATTTCGTAGTTCGTCACCTCCATGGAAACAATGTCGCGTTGAGAACTAGGGATCGATAAAATAAACAGAGGAACAGGAGATGTCGACGGAAATGTGGTAATCGGCAGAGCTCGATGATGGTTTTCTCGCTAGATTATAAACAGAGCAGGGGCCGAAAGGAAAAAAGAAAAGAAAAAGGAAATATGGGTTCTCACTTCTCAGTTTACAGATCGAGAAATGGGATGGGGGATGAGATTTAGAACACAATAGATAGCAAAGACTATCGAACCCTTGGAACAAACTCATGTTATGATAAATTCCCAAAAAATTAGCAGGGGTTAGGAAACCCTTGCTACAGAACCCTTGGCATAGGGACATTTTTTTGTAGTGCTTTAGCCACCTCCGCCGCAAAAACTCAAACCCAAATCCCCTATCATTGTCGTTACCGAATACTAGGAGTCCTCGTCGTTGTTGTCGTAGTTTTCGTGGGTGGGTTTAATTTGTAGGTAAAGCGCTGGACAAGCTCCTTGAATATCAGGTGTCCATCTTAGCCTCGACATTTACTGCCACAACCACTTCTGCCTTACAGTACTTTCTTCCACCACCACTTCATTGCTTCACCAGGCTGGCTAAGGTTTTTTGTCACTTACCTTCACTACACACAGACAAACGGTGCAAAAATGGGTAATTATAGTTGAAAAGTGTTGTGGTTACATGTTTAATTAAATAGGGTATAATATGAAGTTTATGATATGGTTTGATATATTTGTGGTATGTTTTAGTGAATTTGTGATATGTATTATGAGGCTTCTGATATGCTTTAGGAAACTTGTGGTATGCATTATGATACTTGTGATTTACTTCATGAGACTTGTGGTTTGCTCCATGGGACTTTTGATGTGCTTTAATATACTTGTGGTATGCTTCAATGAACTTGTGGTCTGCTTTAATAAACTTGTAGAAAGAATTTGTTCTTTGCTTCTTTGTGTTCTCCCTAACATCAATTAAATCAAATTCAAACAGACTAAATAAGTC
The DNA here is from genome assembly GCA_964030455.1 of Linum trigynum. Taxonomy (NCBI): domain Eukaryota; kingdom Viridiplantae; phylum Streptophyta; class Magnoliopsida; order Malpighiales; family Linaceae; genus Linum; species Linum trigynum. Next base: position 34,666,262 of record OZ034813.1, on the reverse strand, counting down.
ATAGTGGTGCCATTAAGAGCTAGCTTGTGGCTTGGAATTGGATGTGTTTATTAATTCTATTTGGATTCTGTGGGAGGTGGGGGAATAATTGTAACTGGCAGCCTCAACCAAGAAATTGAGACAGCCGCCATGAGCTTCACGGTGTGCGGAGGAGAGCAAAACTGTCGAGGACAGAAGGTTGAATGGAATGCTCGATAGAGCAAAACTTGTGCAATCAATATCCTTTCATGGCAAATTTGTAATTAATTATGGTCAACCTTTATAAACAAAAAAAGTAATCAAAACAAAATGTTCCTATTAGTTGTAGTTAGTGTTATCACCATACTAATAAATTTGATGTTAGCATCTTAGTCATTCCCCCTGCTTATGAAAAAGAAGCATATTGATTGCACAAGTTATAGAATAACTTCAATCAATTACCCTAATTAATTATGGTGGTGATTGGCATATTGTTGAATTTTTACCTTCTTTCATAATCATTATATTTTTATTCGCCGTACCAAGAAATATTCAGGATTCATTGTATTAATATTAGGGTTAATAATATTTTGTACCCCTCTACTAAAAATCCATCTAAGGTACACACTTAATTTTCAACTTATCAGTTTTAATTCGCTTTCCTTTCCATACTTGTCTAATAAAATCCTTCTTAGGGAGTTGGTCACTCAAGTCGGATACAAGACCAAACTGAAAGTACCGGGACCAGTAGCTGACAGGAGAGGAGACCACCAAAGAAGAAGAATAAACCCTTTGTAGGGGTGGGTGTGCACCACAGTCCAAGCGGCTTCATAGTCATGGATGTAAGTCCTATAAAAGTCGCATCTAACTCTGCAATTCAGGCCTTTTAAGTCATTCAATAGCTAAATGATTTGTTTTCATTGTTATTCTATAGCTGGGCTTGAAAAGTATAAGGGTCATTCAAGTCCCTCGACCACAAACAACCAAGCTGGAGTTGGTGCAAGGCTTGACAAAGAAGGATGAAGTGGACACGGTGACACCCAAGAGAGCACGATTACAGTTTAATAGTTTTGTTTGAATGTAGAAGTTGACAGCAGAAAGTAACTATAGAACTGCAGTTTGGTATTATGCATCAATCAGGTGGTTTCTGAGTTTAGTTTTGAAAGTAGTAGTTGACAGCAGAAAGTAACTATGGAAATGAAGTTTGGTATTATGCATCAACCGGCTGGTTTTGAGTTTCGTTTTGAATGTAGTATTTGACAGCAGAAAGTAACTATAGAACTGCAGTTTGGTATTATATTATGCATCAACCGTCTGGTTTCTTAGTTTTGTTTTGAATGTAGTAGTTGACAGCAGAAAGTAAAAGAAGCCATTCCGAGGGAAACTAATTGACAAAAAGAAATCTGCAGCAAACAAAGTTATATGGTCTTTCTTGAGTAGCAACAAACAAGTGGTCTTGGCTTACTGTCAAAAGGAATCTGCATACGAAGATGGTGGGCAGCAGAAGTAATTGTTCTCTTTATCTCACCCTAATTGATTTCATTCTAGTAATCTACACCAGCAGCAAATGGGTCTCTTTATCTCAAGCAATCCTAAACATTTGAGTCATATTCCAATCCACATCCACAGAACAACAGAAAATATAAGAAACAAACTCTCTTTGATTATGTTATTCAAATACCTACAATCGATATACATTCCATCCAATTCAAATACAAGTTGCAACCACACTGAAAATCAAGTCAATACAACCAACAAAGAACAATAACATGATTCGGCATTTGCAACTTCCCCATCGAGGCAAGTAGGAAGACATGATTTGCGTTTTGGGGGATTTCTCTATTGACTGACTAGACAAAGGAAGAAGAAGGTGAGGACATATTTGCTTATCGTCGAAGGAACTGACGAACGAAGAAGAAAGAGGTCGGGATGTCGCGTCGAAGCAAAGGAAGCGCAATTGCTATTCGTTTGCTAGAGGAACTGACAAAGGGAGAAGAGCCAGCGGATTTCGCGTCGGTGAAGGAGGGGAAGAGTCGCTCCAAAATCCCTCCTGCGCTCTGGAAGCTTGCTCCAGCTGCTGTCGAGCGATCGATGCCGGAGTTGATTCACGCCGGAATTCTTTGTTCACGCCGGAGTTCCTTGTTCAGGGGCCGGGGGCTTTGCAGAGGCGGAGGACTCTGTACGATGCAAATAAATAATCACTTTTGCTAGGGAAATAAAATATACAGAATAAATATTAAGAGTGTTTTATTGGTAAATAAAGGGTAATTATGTCATTTCTCAACTCATTTAACGGTAACTTAACGGAAAAATAGATGGAAGGGTAAAATTGTTATGTTTTAAAACTAGAAGGGTATGTTCGTGCAAAAATTTAGTAGAAGGGTACGTTTGTTAATTTGTCAAAATAGATGGGTACAAAATGCTATTAACCCTTAATATTAATACAAAAAGTTGAGGATAGGTGAAAACGGGTCTAGGCCGCATAATCAAATCTGTCCAATTTTTATTGGTATATATCACACTAGCTTATAACTCGGCCCGTTGGCCGAAATGTTCATATTTGATTATTTATAACTTTATGTTAAGTTTAAGTCTATCAACCTGTTTAATATTTTTGATAATCTTTCGAATTAGATGGTACATAAAGAAATAATATATAGGTTGAACACTCGAAGAAATACCATCATCTTTTAAGAATATAAAATATAAAAATGTATCATTGATTTCATTTTCATTTCATAATGATAATATTATATTGGTTAGTTAATTGTCAAGAAAGATATAATATAAAAGCTCACTGGAATTACCACACGGCCCATATATAGTTTGAAACTGAATCTAAAACCTCACAATCCTACATAAAGGCTTCAATGCTCTTCTTTTAGGAACAACATGCCACTAATAATAAAGAAATTGAGAGTTGTTGGTTCAAGTCAACTATATACTACAAACTAAACTAAGAAGGAACCATCAAAACTTGAGAGCAAACGACAAAATTAGGGTTATCTCCAATATACTAATAGACTTTATCAAAGTCATAAGATATAAAATTAGACACTTCTTTTCTATAAGTTTCAGTAGGTTGAATAAAGAATCGACCTAATTCAGTAAATCAATGATTACTCGTTTAACATATAAATAGGTTGTGGTAGCTGCAAAAACCATAAACCTAAAGAGCAAATAGCCACCACTCTCCGTTGAACGACCAAATTTTTATCCACTCTATCTTTAATCTCAAGAGCAATATGTTTCAACCAAACAACTTCATTTCCTCGGGGCACTTGTAATAAGTTCGCTAAAACCAACACTCATCTCCAATTACATCAATATGTTCATCTCCCTCTTGACTGCCTTCACCTGCTTTAGTCCACTTCCATGTCCTTCCATAACCTCTCCATTTTCATTATTATCCTCATCATCTCTCACTTCTCTCTCTTTAACTGCTCCAGTTTCTCTTCCATATCTTTCAACACCCACCTCAATTCATTCACTACCCTCTCCAACTCCCTCTTCTCTGCCTTCACTTGTTGCAGTGGAACTTTACCTGCTACCAAATTCAAACACAATTTCTTCCCCCCTCCTCCCCCTCCCCCCCACTTCCATTCTCAAACTCAATTCCAACTCTTCTACTCCCAGTTTAAATTCATAACTACTTGATTGAACTCCATTCTATTCGACATGGATTGATATCGGATTTGAAATTTTCTATTTGCCTAGTTTAAATCCCAAAAATAAAACTGTCGTGCCAAGAGAAACCAGAAGATTAATTTTCAAATGCGTTCTTGTACTGGGAAGTGAAATGGCCAAATTATTGCACGATGGAGGGACTTTTGGAGGAAGTTATAAAGAGATAATAATAAAGATACAAAAGGACAACATTTAATTTTAAATTGAAAAATACAATGACGCAACACGTAGTAAAAGAAATAGTTTCTTCATGTTAGCCAATTACAAATTTACCTAAGCAAAAATTAAGGAGAGCATGAATTTTAAAATGGATAAAATTACATGTAACTCTACTATGGAAATTGAAGTATTAAGCACCATAAAAATAAATATGGTAGACTTAGTGGGCTTGTTGATCATGATGTAAAAGTCATTAACTTTCCAGAGTTTAGTGTATGTTTTGTATCAAATAGAAACAACAAATTCGTTTAGTGTAGTTGGTTATGATTGTTGTCCGTGTTTGAAGAGACCTGGGTTCAAATCTTCATATTGATATTTTTTTATTTGAAATAAATAGATAATTGTAAAGAAAAACATGTCCTTCCTACTTTCACTCTCGTTACAGAAAATTTGAAATGGAGAAAATTACACAAAACTTGAAATGGAGAAAATTACAGAAAACTCTACCATATATTAATGGGGATGTAAAGGGTGATATTACAATTATTTTTTATTTATTTTCCCTACTCATTTTGAGCTGCCTGTATCTTCTTTGTATAATACCAAATCTGTCCAATTTCTATTGGCATCACATGTAAAGGGTAATATTAAAAGTGTTTATTTATTTATTTTCCCTATTTCCAAATTTTGAGAAAATTACATAGAATGAGCTTATTGGGATCTATAAAATTATATTTTTAAAATATCCGAGCAATTTTTTTGTGCCAATACCACTACAGTATCACTCTATAGTATATACCCTTTGGTTTTAACTCAAAATTTTAAAATTTGAGTAAAGAAGGAATGAGTTCTTCATGAATTATCGTTATATTTATATTTATAAAAATAATTTTTAGGATAAAATAATCACTATGGTATAGGTTGTTAACCGGTGGTCGACGGTGGTGAAGACGGAAATTATGGATTTGTGGTTAGTATATTCCTACATTAATGTATACAATCATTATGCAATAATGTATTCATACATCATAGTACACTTTAGTACCACCGTGGTATTATCATGTATAATATTAAATATTATCACTATGGTATGCTGGTAATATGTGTCATTTGAAATAGCACAATTAATTTGTTTTAATAAAATTATATTCTGACCTAAAAGAGATATAGTTCATATTTAATTTAATTGACAAAAAAGTTAAGCCACTAGATTACATACGGGACGCCGCTCGGGGAGTAATCAAATTGATGGCTCGTTTGGAGAATTGGAGTTTAAATCTATAGATTCTAGACAATCCAAAGATTTTAAGTCTCTGGATTGTTGAAAAAAGATCTGAAAATGTTTATTGTTTGATAACTACCATTGTTAACATCCAATGAAAAAAATCTATTTTTTATTAAATGACATGTTTATCATTAACCAAAATAATTAGATTGGCTCGAAAAATATTAATAATTTATTGATAAGGGTATTTAGTGGGATAAATGAAAAAAAAAGATACAGTATGAGGGAGAAAATCTCCAAAATCAAGATGTAGAATCTTTGTAATTATGAGAGATTTGATATCTCTAGTTTTGAGAGATTTAAAATCTCTGGAGCCACAATCCATGATACAAAAAGTAGCAAAAAAAAAACATAATATTTTTCTAAATCTATGGATTCGATAAATTAATGATTCAAATCTTGTTCACCAAACGACCCCTGAATTTTTCCTTCAATTGCCTTATACCCCCATTTTTTTCGAGATTTATAATATATACCATCATAACTCATAATTACCTTATTATTTCTCTGATTTCTCCTTAGTCCGTCTCCCTTTCCTTATCATACCGTTTTCACGTATGGAAATGCTCACCCTATAAATAGCAAACCCTAAACAAAGTCCCTAATCAAACAATCGAGAAAGAAAACCCTTTCCGAGTTTTGAGTGTTTTGAAGCGATGAGCAAGTCTTTCACGCTATGCTTCTTTCTAGCTTTTTTGCTCTTCATCACCTCCTTAGGTGCGTCTTAATTCTACATGTGCACGTATACTATATGATTATTTGTTTCGAATATGAAACCTTTTATTTACTTATATTTTATATTTGTTCCGCGCTCTTGTATATGTTTAATATTAATAGATCTATATTTGTGTGTGAAATAAAAAATAATATAAGGTGGCGTCAAGATGGCGGCGGAAGCAAAAGACTGTTCCGCGGCGTGGGATTGCGCCGACGGCTCGGCGGGGGATGCCAGTTGCCGGGACCTCTGCCGGGTTCGTTACGGTGGCGTCGGCGTTTGTGTCGATTACAACATTCCAAATGCTCCAGCTAGGCAGTGCTTTTGCTCACATGAATGCTAGGATAATAATTATAAAAAAAAAGATATATTATCAAGTTGTAATAACGACCGACTAATGTTGGAGTCGGTAATTTTGAGTTCTTTTTTTTTTTTTTTTGTCGTCTTTGGTGATTTTGGAGTTTTAATTAGTAGCGAGGATTGATAAAAATAGTGCTACGTTTTGGAGTTTCTTTTGTTTATGTGTTTTAGATTTGATATTTTTTTTTATCACTTTTACTATGCTTTAAAGTATTAGTGTTTTAAACTACAACTTAAAGTTGTACCATAAGTCATAACGTTAAAGGTACAAATTGAAGTTGTACCATAAGTGAATTTGATATTTATGCTATGATACAACTTCAAGTGTACAAGTATCATAACATAAAAGCACAACTTTAGTTTGTACTATAAATTTTACAAAAGAGTATAGGTACAACCTTGAAATTGGACTATAACCTTAAAAGTACAACTTTAAGTTGTACCATAAAGACAAAAACTAAAGCATCGATGCTTTAAAGTATTGTAAAATTCCTCGTTTTGTTTTCCTAATTTTTTTTTTATAGATAACCCATAAAAGCAAGCCCGAATTCAGAAATTGGGGCCGACATTATTTTGCATATTATCAAAATAAAAGAATAAGTTAGTAAAATAATAATCGCATAAAATATTACTACAGTAAAAGACCAGAATATTCATACATGACAGGGAAATTTTCTGTGAGATATTTTTTCAGCTCCTTAAACTAAATTTCAGCGACGGGTATAGGCAGTTTGCAAGTTTGAGTTAGGGCTAGGGTTTTCATGGCATCTGCAACGCCCACGAAGACGTCGGTTGAAGGTGAAAACCACGGGATATAACGGAAAAAATCCAAAAGTACCACTGTTTAAAAAAAAATTTCAAAAATACCACCTAATCCCAAAAAATTCCAAAAATACCACCCTTTTTCAAAAACCGCCACCCCACCCTGCGGTTTACACGAAAACCGTTTGTCGGGGGCGCGGTTTTCTATGCAAACCGCGGGCCTAGTGGGCAGTTATAAAAAAAAAAAATTGGACCAAACCGCTGGGTGGGGTGGCGGTTTGACCCAAAACCGCCACCCCACCCAGCGGTTTGGTCCAAAAAAAAATTTTTTCGATCAACTCCTAACTTCGGCCGAAACTTCAAACAAACGTAACTTTACACTCGGGTATCCGATCGATGCGATTTTTTTTCATTTCGCATAACTTTTCAAGATCTACAACTTTTAGTAGGATGAAATTTTCAAAACAGGAACTATTTGTGGATATACGGGACCTTGAGAATAACTTTACCTTTACTTTTCACAAATTCATGTACATTTTGAAATTATGATTATATTAAAAGTTGTAGATCTTGAAAAGTTATGCGGAATAAAAAAAAAACCATAACATTCGGATTTTGGAGCACAAAGTTATGACCGCCCAAAGTTTGACGAAATGCGATACCCGGCGGTATGCGGCTTGCAAGATCTCAAAAAGTTTGCGGCCTCCATTTTTTGAATCCGAATAAATTTTTGAGATCTTGCAAGCCGTAAACCGCCGGGTCCCGCCTTCGTCTCGAAAAAACGTCATTTGCCACCCCGAACGAGCCTTTTTTTTATTTCGTCAAACTTTGGCGGCCATAACTTTGTGCTCCAAAATCCGAATGTCATGAATTTTTTTTTATTCCACATAACTTTTCAAGATCTACAACTTTTAATATAATCATAATTTCAAAATGTACATGGATTTGTGAAAAGTAAAGGTAAAGTTATTCCCAAGGTCCCGTATATCCACAAATAGTTCCTGTTTTGAAAATTTCATCCTACTAAAAGTTGTAGATCTTGAAAAGTTATGCGAAATGAAAAAAAATTGCATCGATCGGATATCCGAGTGCAAAGTTCCGTTCGTTTGAAGTTTCGGCCGAAGTTAGAAGTTGATCGGAAAAAAAAAAGTTGGACCAAACCGCTGGGTGGGGTGGCGGTTTGGTTTGGTTCAAAAAAAATTTTTTATAACCGCCCCCTAGGCCCGCTGTTTGCATAGAAAACCGCGCCCCCGACAAACGGTTTTCGTGTAAACCGCAGGGTGGGGTGGCGGTTTTTGAAAAAAGATGGTATTTTTGGAATTTTTTGGGATTGGGTGGTATTTTTGGAATTTTTTTTTAAACAGTGGTACTTTTGGATTTTTTCCGATATAACGTGTGTGGTAAACTACCTTAGTACCTTGTAATCAGAAGGACGGGAAGGCTCTCCTCAAAGAGTGATTTGTGTTTTTCATAATCCATTGAAGTATGAAATTTGGAGTAAAAGAAGAATAGGAAACGAACACAAAAAGTGGCGGCACGGTTGCATTGACAACACTAACAATCTAGAGAGATTACCAATATTTGTTCATAGCAAGCTTGTCAAACCGCGGCTCGACCCGAATCCAGTTGAGTTAGTAGTTAATGGGTCGTTCGATTTAGCCCGAAAATATGAAAAGAGTCATTATATTATACTTATCTTGATTCCAACATAGAAAAAATTCAACACTACTTAAATTCCAACACCCTTAAATAACATCAACTTAAGTTCAACATAATAAAAATTCAACAACACTTAAATCCATCACATATTATGAATCTCCACGCAAGCAATAAATAAACAAATATAAATCCAAACTTGAACCTTGTTCACGAATCACCAGCCGAAGGAACGGTCGGCGTTGGTATTACCTGGAAGTAGATGAAGGACGATGAAGCTTTAGAGAAGGGTGGATGGCTGGATGTGATGGAGAGAGGGAATGGAGCTAGCGACCTCTTCCCGACGACCTGGAGCTTGCCGTCGTTGATGGGATCACGAGTAGGCTACGGGAGGGGACCTGCCGAGCTGGAGATAGAGGGGGCGGGACTGCGGATTGCGGGAATGGAAAGAAGGAGGGAGTCTAGGGTAAAAGACGCTGCTCTGCCTCAGCTTCTCGCTTTTTGTTTCTCACCACTCCCTAGCAATGACGTTGTACAACTAAAAATGGTCAGAAGAAGGAATAGGCCGCTGACCCGACCGGCCGGGCTAACCGCACGGGTTCCACCGGGTTTGACCAGTTTCGGACTGTTAGTGATTTGGGTTGATACAGAGCGTTTTTAAGGGCAGGTCCGGACCAACTCGGGTTTGTTCGGAATGAGCGGATGTTACGTGAATTTCTTCGGTGAGAGTCCACGCACGCGAACTTGGATACATTTCTTGAACGCTCTCGAGTAGTGGCTCTCCTTAATGGCGAGAACAACCCCAAATCATGTTACAACTACTCCTAAAGTACAAAAAGATAAATCGAAATATTCTTGTTCATAGACTGAATAGAACCAACGACATAAGTACATATTTATAGAACTCAAACCCTAGACTAATCCTAGACATACTCGACCACTATTACTCCTAATTCTACCATACAACTAACCCATGTACTAACCCAGTCTCAACCCAACAATGATAATGACAATAGTTACTAAGGAAAGAAATATTATATACGTAACAATCATCCCCCTTGAAGAACCTTACCCTCAAGATTCGAGCTAAGTAACGACTTAATCCAAACCATTCTCAACCCGGATCGATGTAGAAGAAGGTTTTCCACTCGTTATTGGCAAAAATGAGTGCTTGACGATGCCGCTTGCGAAACTTCCAATTTCGCTATAGCAATAGAACGAAGCTCCTACACCAACCACTCCAATCATCATTGAACCTTTGATAAGGATGCCACATAGGTGATGCGAAAAGTCCCTTCTCTGCTACCTGGCAACCCATACATGGAGTGACATGGCCACCAATCCGCATCCTCCAATTGGATTGGTGAGTACCTCTAACATATACCCTTTTTTGTCGCCTTTTCCCTCATGAACTCCCCTTTCACATGCATACTTGTCAAGTCTCGTGAACTCACCCAACACATGTCCTCTTTTGTCGCCTCTCTCACCCGTCTTCACTTCTTCATTCTGTTATTCCCCCGTCCTCCATGGATCACCTCGGTGTCGCTCTTCTCCCAATTGTGCACCATCAGTTATTGTGGAAGCTTAATCTTTAGTGAAAACTGATAATTTAATGATTAACCAAAGAAACCAATAAATACTCTCTAGCTCGGCCTCCAGACTCGGCATTCAGCAACAAACCCTCAATCCCACGACTCCTGAAACTCAGCAACTAACAAACTAACCCTTGTTTCTAGCTATCACTAACAATTGGACCTCACTGACACTTTACACATAAAGAAAGGACTAAACAAGACATTTGACCAAAAAGGTCTTTATTTGAATTGAAACAGTCTTCGCGCTACTTCAGCCTTCGCTCCTCTCCAGCATCGATTTGAATCCAAGCTTCAACATCCTTGCCTGACTTGAAGTTCCTTAGCAGTCTTCAGTTCATAATTCTTCATCTCCACTTCAGCGACATCACACATACCAAGTTGATTCCTTAGCAGCTGAAATGCTTCAAGTTTCAAGGCCTTTGTCATCACGCCAGCTACCTGCTTACTTGTGCCACAATGCACAAACTCCAGAACTTGATCCTTCACCAAATTCCTTAGGAAAAGAAACCTGACATCAATATGTTTACTCCTACCATGCAGAACTGGGTTTTTAGATAGCTTGATAGCTGAATTGTTGTCACACGTCACTCTGGTTGCTCCTTCCACACTGCTGCCCCAATTCATCTACTCTAAGATTCTCCTTAACCACATGCATTGGGCTGCAAAATAAGCAGCTGCAACAAACTCAGCCTCTGTAGTCGATAGTGTGACCACTGGCTGCTTCTTGAAAGCCCAGGAAACAACTCCAACATCAAGGAAGAAGACATATCCACTGGTGCTCTTCATATCATCAACATCACCTACATAATATGAGCCTGTAAACCCAGTAATCCACCTTCTTTTGATACCAATTTTCATATCCCATAGTGCCTTTTAGATGCCTTAAAACTCTTTTGGCAGCAAGCATGTGCTGTCTTGTTGGAGTTCCCATAAACCTGCTAAGCAAACATACTGAATAGTGAATACATTAGATCAGGACGAGTTGTTGTAGCATAAAGCAGGCTTCCAATAAGCTGCCTATACTCACTAGCATTTACTAGAACCCCATCACCCGTCTTAGATTACTCCAGGCACCATTGGATCGTGAGAAAAGTTACATTCCAACAAGTTGAACTTCTCAAGTATCTCTCTTACATACTTCTACTGATTGATGAAGATCCCTTGCTGATTTTGAGTGACTTCAACACCAAGAAAGTACTTCATCTTCCTAAGATCAGACATCTCAAACTCAGAATGCATACTTTGCTTGAAAGCCTCAATCATGTCAGGACTACTACTTGTATACATAAGGTCATCCACATAGAGACTTACAATTAAAATATCAGTACCTGAACTTTTGATGAACAGGGTGTGTTCATACTCACACCTCTCGAAGCCAGATTGCAAGAAATAGGCCTATATCTTGCTGTTCCAAGCTATGGGAGCCTGCTTCAGCCCATACAGTGCTTTCCACAGCTTATAAACCTTCCTCCCCAACAACCTCAAATCCTTGAGGTTGCTCAACATAAATGTCTTCAAACAACTCACCATGCAGGAAAGCACTCTTAACATCAAGCTGGTATACTGGAAAGCCATGATAGGCAGCTAGAGCTAAGAGTGTCCTGATGGTGTCCCACCTTGCAACAGGTGCAAAAACCTCTGTGTAGTCAATACCAAACTTCTGAGCATACCCTTCGACTATCAACCTTGCCTTGTACCTTTTTTTATAAGGGTGATATAGGTTTTTTTTTGTGATTAAGGTGCTACTTAAGGGATTCGAACCTGGGACCTCCAGATTCTAGACTAGTGGTATTATCAACTGAGCCATCTTCCTTGAGTTTGGTTCTATAAACCCATTTGACCCCAACTAGGAATAACCCCTTTTGGCAGATCAACCAAAACCCAAGTATTGTTCTTTCCAATAGTTGCAAACTCAACCTGCATTGCTTCCAGCCATTTCTCATCATTGATTGTCTCTTCATAAGTCTGAGGATCGCCATTCACTGCTACCTGTCTATTCATAAGTCTTCATAAGTGACCCGGTGGCTGCCTGACTCTTGCTCCCAAAATAAAAGGGCATGTTGTATCTGCTCCTCTATCAATTCTAAGACAGACAATAGAACTACCAGTTTCTTTCTCAATCTGTGCCTTAAACTTCTTAAACACACTCAATGATTCATATTTGGCAGCTAGAAAATACACCCATAACTTCCTACTGTAATCATCTGTGATGGTCAGAATATACCTATTCCCTCCATTTGATGTGGGAGTAATTGGGCCTCACAGATCTGCATGAAACAATTGCAGCTTCTGAGTTGCTCTCCGTCCACTCTTCTTTGGAGAGCTTTGTCTGTGAGATTTGCCAATCTGAAAGGTAGAGAAGATGCCTAAGTCTCCTTGCAGCTTTGGCAGGCCTTGCACAAGACCCTTCTTTTGAACCTCCAGCAGTCCTTTAATGTTTAAGTGACCAAATATGTGATGCCACAAGTTCAAATGTGTTGCATTGCTTGTGATCTTGTGACGCTGCAAATTTTGACCCTCACTTTCATGGATAGCATGCAGAACAAACATTCTATTAGTTTTCATATTTGTCTATAGCAATGCAGTCAAAAGCGTGATTCTACCTAGAAGAGGTGGGTGACCTAGAAGCGTAAAATCGTAAGCTTTTAAGTTTTAAAGCGTAGATTTTGACTACATTTGTAAGGGAAAATCATGATTCTACATAGAATCGTTTTGGTGACCTAAAAAGGTAAAAGCGTAAGCTTTTAAGTTTTAAATCGCGATTTTGACTGCATTGGTCTATAGCAACAACCCTTTTCTCTCTTTCAGAATTTGGCAAACTCCATTCTTGATTATGAAGGTCGAGTTTCTTTCTTGGAGTTTACCAATGCTCACCAGATTTGTTTTCAACCCAGGAACATAAAACACATCTTTGATGCACAGAGAAACCCCATCCACCAGCATCTTCACAGTTCCTTAACTTTCAATGGCAAGCCTGCTTCCATTTCCTAGCTTCACATTACATTCAAAGCTTTCATACATGCTAGTGAACCATTGCTTACTGCCACTCATATGGTTGCTACAACCCGAATCCAGAAACCACCATTTTTTAGCCTGCTACATTTGACTAGTCTCCATCAGTGCCATCAAACACCGATTCTCTTCCACCAATTCCTCCTGTTCCACAATGGCCATCAGCAAAACATCCTCTTTCATATCTGGATGTGCAGGAGGGTTGACAGTGTTGGAATTTGAGTAATGTGAGTAGTTTGCTTGTTGATTGTACCATTCAGGACACTCATACCTGTAATGGCCCATCTTGTGGCATTTGTAGCACTCTACTTGATCACGATTCACGATTCCAGGTCATGCTTCCCCTTCCTCTTCCTCTAGCTTGAAAGCCACCTCTTCCTCAATAACCTCTTCCTCCAAGATCATGAGTGATCTTTAGAGCCTGTTCTTCTTATGTGGCATGCTTTGAAAACTTATGATCATGTACTAATAGAGAGCTTTGCAAAGCATCCACAGACAGCTCCTCAATGTCCTTAGACTCCACAATTGAACACACAATATAATTGACTTTTCTGTTAAAGTTCTTCACACATTTTCCACAATCTTAACATCTGTCATCTCCTCGTCACAGTTCCCCATAGCATTTGCAACAACCATAACTCGATCGAAGTAGTCATTGACAGACTCAACTTCCTTCATTTCTAATACCTCAAAGTTCCTTCTGAGTGCCTGCAGCTGAGATTTATGAACCCTTGCACTCCCTTTACATTTGGTCTTCATAGAAGTCCACAGATCCTTCAAGGTTGTCTCTTTGGTAATCGTCTTGAGAATACTCTTGTCGATGAAACTGAACGAGTAGTTTTTCGCCTTAACCCATACTCCTCCAAGGTTTTTTGTTGTGCAAGTGTAAGCTCCTCCCCTGCTGCAGGCTCTTTGAACCCTTCATTCACCACCGGCCAATACTCTTTTCACCGCAACAGATTCTCCATCAACAAGCTCCAGTTCTCATAATCCCCACCAAACTTAGGGATACAAACCTACGTGAAGCTGTTGTTTTCACTCATGATGCTAATCTCACAACCCAGAAATAGATTCCTCACAAGAACTCTCGTGTTTCCTAAACCCAGAACACTATGCTTTTTCTCTCAACTCTCTGTGTGATTGGTTACAGTATGCAAGACGGCTCTGATACCACAATGTGGAAGCTTAATCTTTGGTGCAAACTGAAAATTTATTGATAAACCAAAGAAAACAATAAATACTCTCTAGCTCGGCTGCCAGACTCGGCATTGAGCAACAAACCCTCAATCCCACAACTCCTGAAACTCAGCAACTAACAAACTAACCCCTGTTTCTAGCTATCACTAACAATTGGACCTGAGTGACACTTTACACATAAAGAAAGGACCAAACAAGACATTTGACCAAAACGGTCTTTATTTGAATTAAAACGTTCTTTGCGCTACTTCAGCCTTCGCGCCACTCCATCATCAATTTGAATCCAAGCTTCAACAGTTATGATATATGCCACTCTCTGATGGAAAATGATACTTTATATTCTAATTACATCAGTTGATTCAGAGTTCATTTTTAGCTTGCGAGTTAGAGTATTAACCAAATGGAGAACTTTCATTTTGTCTACCTCCACATTTTTACGGAGAGGTAACTAATAGAAAACAATTAGAAATGTAAAAAATAAAAGTAAATAAAATGAATTTTATAAAATGTTTACAATTATTTATAGGGTGTGCCTACGGTGACATGCATATCATGGTGACTTGCACTTTCCGGTCGACCTCGGTTAGGATTAGGTCGACCTCATTTTGAATTCGGTCGACTTCATATAGGATATGGTCTACCTCATTTAGGATTCGGTCGACCTCATATAGGATCAGGTCGACCTAATCTGTTGTTTTAGTGTAAAAACAGTTCATGGTGCCTACTTTGGATATTCATATCATACAATTGGCTAGATGGAAATTGAAGACTAATGACTTGTTTTGAAGCTGGAGTTTCCCTCTACATATTGAAGTGGAAGAGAGCTCGATAAGAAGTCCAGAAGACCATTTTTGAACCTCATCAAAAGGCTATGCCAAAACTGGGAAACTGTCTGGAAACGTGTTTGTGAAGCCTATTTTGGAGCTCAATTCGAGAAGCATGAATGCGAGTCAAGTCCAGGAGCCTCTACCACATTAAATTAGGTATGTTTTTATACAAATTCAAGGCATTGGATGAAAGATTGGATATCTGTAAGGCTTCAAACAAAAGGGTCGAAGTTGCTACGAAGGCTGTTTTTCTGACAGACTTCGAGCACAAGCAAGCTGGCAGAAAAACAGCATTTGTAGCAACTTCGAGCCTTTTGTTTGAAGCTTTAAAGATATTCAATCTTTTATCCAATGCCTTACCTTTGTATAATAAAATACTTAATTTAACGTGGTAGAGGCCCCTGGACTTGACTCGCATCCATGCTTCTCAAATTGAGCTCCAAAGTAGGCTTGACAAACACGTTACTAGACTTAGCTATTTTCAGGCAGTTTCCAAGTTTTGGCATAGCCTTTTGGCCAGGTTCAAAAATGGTCTTTTGGACTTCCTATTGAGCTCCCAAGTACTTTAATTTGTAGAGGGACACTTCAGCTTCAAAACAATCCTTTAATCTTCAATTTCCATCTAGCCAATTGTAAGATATGAATCTCCAAAGTAGGCACCATGAAACTGTTTTTACACTGAAACAACAGATTAGGTCGACCTAATCCTATATGAGGTCGACCGAAAATTGCATGTCACCGTGACATGCATGTCACCGTAGCAAAGTCCTTATTTATAAACAATATAGAATTAGTTATATAATATATAAAGTTAATATGTATAACAAAGTCTTTGTAGTCTATTGGTGTATAATTCAAATTAGTGAACATGAAGTACTTGGTTCAAATCCTACAAAAGTGTTTAATTTTGGAGGGCATATGTGAAAATAGATAAATTCGATTTCTCATCTAACCATGCAGTATTCTCATATTTGACCGATATTGATCGAATTTGACCAAAACATAATACCATATCCTTTCCAACCAGTTTGGTATCTAGTATCGATTGTACCCAGTTGAACTAGTGAATAGGGGCGGTTATGGTAGTAATCACCATGGTTACTAAGCGCTAATTGGGTATGAAAAAAAATTTGTTAATTACCTTTTATAATAAATCATATTTTAGGAATTTACAAAATATATTAATTACAATTTTCTCTCATTTCCGCAATCTCCAAACAGTCTCTTCCTACTTATTTTTCCTCAATTTTTTCTTGTCTCTATTCCGTCGACGACTTTAATTTTTTTTCCTTCCTCAACTCAATTTAAACGTCATCGTATGTTGTTAAATTGATTCTATCCAGTTTTTTGGTTAAAACCGTATTTCATCAAATGCGGTTTGGTCAAAACCGGGTAATTATCCAATCCCGTCTTGGTCGTTGGGTTGGTTAATATTGTTTCAAAAAACTGGGTCAATCCGGTCCGGTTTAAATCGAACTACTGTTTCCCAGCCCTAGTGGCAAAGGTATTCCCTATAATTATTTATATATATATATATATAAGGGTGATATAGGTTTTTTGTTTGTAATTAAGGTACTGCTTAAGGGAAGAAAGAAACAGAGTGGAAGCTTGCTTTTGGATTTGTGAGGGAATGACAGGGAAGGGGAGGGAGGAAACAGAAGCTCGTGCGGCGACCGAAAGAAAATGAGAGAATAGAGTGGTCGTAGGGTTAGGGGAAAGGAAGGAGATGTTAGGTCATAAATATATGTAGTAATCACGTATGTTAATTTTTTATTGCAAAACTATTCTAAATCTAATCTTAATTGTCATTTAAAAAAATGGAAAAAATAAAGATAATAAAAGGTATGGATATAGGTTGTCATGGTAGCTATTACAAAATTAATAATCAACCTAACTCGTCCCACAGCGAACAGGAAGCCAACGTGGATGATAACCTTGTCTCCAAAATATGGGTTAATATTTTCGTATGGCCTGAACTTTGACCAAAATAAACATTCTGGCCAATCTTTTCGATCTATAACATCCTGGCCCAAACTATACACCAAAATAAAAAATTTGGCCAAACCCGATGTTTGACCGTTAACTTGGACGGTCAAACGTGTTGACTAACGGTCAACGCTCCACGTCACTGCCAAGTCATAAGATCTGATAAATATTTAATTTTTGCGTGTTTTATTTTTGGTTTAACTAAGATATTAGATGATTTTTTTAATTTATAATAATTTAAAATTCGGGAATGTGTGGAAATTGTGAATTATTTTAAATATTTTATGCTGACTTGGCAGTGACATGGCGCGTTGACTAACGGTCAACACGTTTGACCGTCCAAGTTAACGGTCAAAAGTCGGATCTGGCCAAATTGTTTATTTTGGTGTATAGTTCGGGCCAGGATGTTATAGATCGAAAAGATTGACCAGAATGTTTATTTTGATAAAAGTTCAGGCCATACGAAAATATTAACCCAAAATATCAAGGGAAGTCGAAAAAAATAACATGATAACTGAATATTTGCTCTAGTAAAAAACAAAAAACTGAATTTTGCTCCCTTGGAGGATGGGGCCCACGCCTGAGAGTGAATTTCCAAATAATAAAGGTATGCTTTTTTTTTTTTTGTAGAAAATAAAGGTATGCTTTTGTTAGCATGATAGTTATTTCAGCTGATCATTTTAATGCTATATATTAAGTTTGGGACTTTTCATTTGAAATTATCCACCGATTTTTGAGAATTATATGGAAAGGGTCAATATTTGTGACATTATTGAGTGATATACATTTTATACTAAGGTACATTTCTCGTAAAAACCTATTTACAAAACACACCAACCTTACAAAGATATAGTAAATTGTAGCTGATCATCAAGCTCTAACCACATCCAAGCCAGACTTGCCATCAAGTTGTTTGCTCTGCTGAAGCAGCAAGTAGTCTCTATATCTCATCCCCTTAAACGCCGGCAGCTGCCTAGTTCCCTCGTCCTTGCCTAGCAACTCCGGCGACGGCGCAACTTCTGAATCCAGAGACGGTCCATGAGCCATTGCGATCGATATCCTCGTCGCCTCTCTGTTCACCATCGCTCTGTGAAGCACGCTCTTGTACTTCCCATTGCTCAATATCTAAAGCACAAATCAAATCATATATATTTCAGGCTCCACAAATGCAATATGTAAAATCCTAATGAATGAATGAATCTCCATTGATTAATCCTACCTCGAGCTGGTCTCCAACGTTGACAAGGAAAGAGTTGGGGCTGAGATTCTTGACGTCGACCCAGTTTCCATGGTGCTGAACTTGAAGGCCGTCGATCCCGTTCTGGGTCAAGAGGGTCAGGAGGCAGTGGTCGGAATGAGGTGCCATCCCCATTGCCAGCTCCGGCTGTGGGCAGGGCGGGTAGAAATTCGCGGCGAGAAGCTGGAACATTCCTTGCTCCAGATCAAGCTTCTTGGCAATGTAATCGGGTTCCAGGCCAATGCTCTCTGATATCCCTCTCAGCAGTTCTCTGGCCACTTCCCTTGTTCTCTTGGAGTACTCTTCCAACACTTGGCTGCTAGGAATTTGGAGTGTGCAATGTAGTCAAAAGCGAGTTTTATGTAGAAACGTTTTGGTGATCTAGAAGCGTAAAATTGTAAGTTTTTAAGTTTTAAAACGGAGTTTTTAATTACATAAGTTATAAAAACTGAGGTTTTGTGTAGAAGCGTTTTAGTGACTTAGGAACGTAAAATCGTAAGTTTTAAAGCGCGATTTTGACTACATTGAGAGTGTGATTAGTCCCCAAAAAAAAACTCCCTTCGAAATGATGATTCTTTCTGGTGTTGAGTTGAGATAGCATATTCTACTTGTTCTCTTGTATCGGTTTGTCGATACAATTCATTTTTCACTACTCGAGAGCAATGCAGTCAAAACCGCGATTCTATCTAGAAGCGGAAAAAGGGTAAAATCGTACAGCGTAAAAGCATAAGTTTTTACGCATACTGTAAAATAGCTAAAAATCCGTTAAGTACGACATATAATATGTAAAATATGAGTGTACAAAATTTAGATAAGTTAATAAATATCTGCAACTCATGTCTAAAGTAGAACAACTCATAGCATCTTAATAATAAGTCACCTTCCCCTCTATGCTAATGAATTTGAGAATAGCCACCTGATGACTTAGATTACTCTCTTGAGGTTGAGAATGCATCCAAGTACCTGGTATGTATCTTTTAAATTCAAATGTATTATATTATTGGTAATTTACCATTAAAATATATTTTTTTATAATTAATTTCATGAAACTAATACTCATTTAGTGAACTAGAAACTTAAAAGCATAAAACATTTTGATGAACTAAAAGTATAAATTTTTTAACGAACAAGAGATTGGTCTAGTGGTAATACCACTAGCCACTAGCCATGAACCTGGAGGTCCCAGGTTCGAGTCCCTTCACTGATACCGGAGTAAAAAAAAAAAAGTAACACTAGCTAGTATCGGAATTTTCACCTGAATCCAGGCGGCTTGGAAGGCGAGTGGAAAACGGGATGAACAAACGCCTTCAAGAAATCCTTCCAACAGAAAACCTTCTCCACGGAGGAATTGAAGCTGGTCCCACACCGAATCGGTTCCAAAACCCCCTTCTTCCCTCCCCTGTACTCTTCCTTTTCCTCCTCCGCCATCTCGAAGAATTTCCTGCCGGCTTCGATCATCGCCGCGATCAGGCCGTCAGGGACGCCGTGGTTGGTCACCACGAAGAACCCCCAGTCGCGGCAGGCGGCGCGGAGGTCGGCGACGGTCTCGGAGCGGCGGTCGGGGGAGGAAGAGAGGAGCGGCGAGAAGTCGATGGTGGGGATTTGGCCGACGGGAGCGCTCTGATCGGCGGCGGGGGAAGAAGGGAAGATGTAGGCGGGAGGGATGGAGGTGAGGGCAGGGGATCTGGATATGGATTTGATCGATTTAGGTGGGTGAGGTAACGGAGACGATGCTTGGATTTGGGCGGCCATTATTGGATAAGAGAATGGCGTCGAATTCCAGGGACGGTGAAAAGGGGGTAATAAATGTTTTTTAGCGAGTTAATGACAGAACAGTTTGGAATTTGGATCGACATAAATAACCAGCTGATGTTTGGATCAGAAGGATTGAATCGGACATGAGCCAGCTAAGAGGTTTAGGAAACCAAGTAAAGGAAATTACCTGATTAAGGTGTCGTTTGTTTGTTGGCACTCAATATATTTGAAATAAAAATATTATTTGTTGAGTTATACAAATTTGTGGACCCCGCGTATTTGCAAATGCCACGTTTTATTTGGTATTTGGTCATTGAAGGCAAAGATTTGAGACCCATGGTACAAAACTCTTTCAATCCATGATCAAAATCAACTAAACAAACAAATGCTATCTTTCAAAAATGAAACAAATTCATCATAAATCCAAAGGTTTTCAAAACTAAAAACCATCATTTTCAAATTCAACAAGCAAACGAGTCCTTAAATATAAAAAAAACTTAGGAGTCCTTTGAATGACGGATTTCGCTCGGTTAGATCATACTCAAATTCATTTTTATTTGAACTACATCTTACAAATAAAATTTATGAATTTTTAATTGAAAGATTTGACCTGCAAATCCTTCGTTTTAAAATTTTGGATCCAAAGGACTCCCTATACCATACCCTTCTAGCCGCCGGACACTCCCCTAATTTTCCACTAATTATGCTTATAAACCTTTCTAACAACCCTCTCACAATCTCCTAAGTGCTAACAATGATATCCAAATTACTCAAACTGAAGTAATTATTGAATTCTACTGAGTCGTCTTGATGGAGTATTTGAGAGAGTTATTTGTTTTTAAAAAATTCACAATGAATGATTTGGACACAATCCATATGAACAAATTTAGAACAAGGTGTTTTCTAACTTTTGTACCTCATATAATTTTCATATCTGTATTTTCTCATGTTTGTGAGAGAAGGAAGATCACATAAGGGTTTCAGAAGACAATTGAGTTTCTTCTAGTTGAAAATGCGTTTCTTCATCCACCATTTCACGCCAGGATGCACGAGCTCACACAAAAGTTTGGGTTGAAATTCGTTGATAACACTGAAAATAGAAATTATTAGGCCCTCATTCTACAAACATTTGCGTGCTAAATCACCTTGTCTAGGACACTTATCATGCTAGTTTAGGCCAATTTTCGAACCTATTTGCAAAACATCCATTTTGGCATGGTTTAGCTTGATATGAAGGTTTTCATGGGGAAATCGACCACATTATGTCGTATTTTATGCTTTTTTAGTGTTTTTATGTAATTCCAGGACTTAAAGCCATCTAGGATTGATCAGGAATCAATTGGAGTTCATCCAAGCATGATTGAGAAGAATAAGAGCAAGTAGGGGAGAAAAGAGCACAGGTCATTGCCACGTCATGGCCCTTGACCAGGATGTAACCATGTTGCATGACCACTGAACTGTGACTCGCACGGACTACACCGCGATTTAAATCCCGACTAGAGCCCAAGCATAAACTCTAGCCGGGTGCAGTAGGACAAGTATGTTTTAATTGTCAAACTCGGGCCGGTCCATGTACCCCTACTTCAATCTCTTAGGTTGTTATCTAGCAAACGGTTTTGGGTTTAAAACTAAGAAAACTACAAAATAAACAAACAAGGAAAGTAAAGCAAGGAGAATTCTATATGAGAGGACTTCACTTGGGTATTGCTTCCCCTAGTCTCGTATTAAGAAAGCATGAATGAAACTCTAGTGTGAAGGATGTGTTCATATACCGTGAGGTGGGTGCAACTAGCTAGGGGCAAACTCACCTAGTTGATCGATTAAGGTTTGTGACAAGAAGCTAGGGAATCTAGCTCTCTTAACTGATCAACCGAGGAAACCCTAACTCTCTTAGTTGACCAATCTAGAATTTTTGCATCAAGTTAGTGGTCTAACTCTCTAAACCTTTCGGTTAAGGATTGCAACTCTAGGTTAGACGATCTAGCCCCTCTAAATCGATCGACTAAGGATTGCAAACCAATTCCTCAAAACTTAATCTGGGCGACGGAGAGAAACCAATCATGGTGGGATCATGGTACTACTTTGATACTTGAGGTTTTGGACCAATATTAACCTAGAAGGGGTTACCCAAGAGGCTAGGAGGTCAAGCTCCTTATGGGCCAAAGGGGATTTCCACCCTCTAGGTTAATTTTGACCAAACAATTATATAATGCAAGCAACACTCACTAATCATGATTAATTTAAGGTTTGTCCTCATTTGCCTAGGTGGGTGACACAAATTGGCCAAGAATCCAACTTCTCAAAGCCTTTTTCAACAAGGATATTCTCTCCACCTAGGCCAAAATGACCCAAGCGTGAGTTAAAGCTAGCACATTCAATCATTCATGAAAAACACCTCAAATATTATATAAACATTCAATCAACACACATGGAGTCATGTTCTTACATCCTAACACACATATAGACTAAGATTCACAATACCCAAGTGAGTAGGTAGGCTATTACATAGCTAGGCAAAGGGAAACAACAAAAAGGAGAGAAAGAACCATGAAGAGATGAGTGTATTCCTTCCTTGATGCTTGAATATCCTGTGAGAAGAAGAAACCTTCAATCCTCTAACTTAGGGCAAGCCCAATCTCATTCTTCCTCTTTTGAATGGCACTTTCTCTCTCTAGAATAGGAAGAGGAAACTCTAATCTCTCACTAGAAATCCTCCTTTATTCTGAAAACTAAAAACCTAGCAAAAAGCTCCTCTATTCTTCCTTTTGTTGCAGACTTTATAGTGTGCAGAAATCAGCTCGAACACGGTCGTGTCCTCTGACTGTGTTTTATCCCAAGTGCGCTGCGTTTTGCTGTCTGCGAGAAAAACCATAACACGGGCGTGTTCAGGCCGTGTTCTTCAAAACTCGACGAAACGCTCCATTTTTGCCCGACTGCAGCTTCTTCATTGACTATCACGGTCTGAGTGATTGTGATAATCTTCTATGCCAATGAGACACGGAAAGGCCTCTGGAACTCTGTTGCGGACACGGCCTATGAACACATGCGTGTTCAGGTCGTGTTTGTCGAATGGCAATAATCTTATCGCGCTTGAAATGGTGTCGTGTCCAGGCTGAAGGTGTTGAACACAGTCTGGAAACACGGTCATGTTCTCTCTGTTTTCTTCATTTCTTGCCATTATTGCCTACATTCGTCCTGAAACTCGTCCTCGACCTTCCCACACATGCTAGGACCTGAAATGTATCAACAATATCACAAGCTAGCGTAAAATAGATCGAGGGACGATTAAATGCAAAGCTAAACTATCAAGAAATGAGGGGTAAAATATGTACAATTGGACCCAAATCAAACCGAGAAGCCTACTAGGAGTGCTCTAGGTGACATGATTGTTGCCCTAGTAGCGATATAAGAGGAATTCGACATCATAAAGGGAAAGAACATCACATTCGTATACAAGCGTGAGTCTATCTAGGGTTAGGGGGATGCTATCCCCAAGTACCTCTCCTATAATCGAGCCCAAATCCCTGAAAGTTGCTCCATTAGTATAGAACACCTCCAATAATTGTTAGGCTAGATACTAAATTATTTCTGAAGTAGTAGTAGATCCATGGTCCTGTGGAATACGACCTCGTGAGTCAACCCCATACTACATTTCCAATCTCAGTTATACTTAATTAGCTAGCTTAGGTTGGAGTAACATTATTTATTTATTTGATAACCGAGTGTCCGAGTTTTATAAAGTGTAAGTGAAAAGTACCCATCAAGTTTTTGGCGTCGTTGCCAGGGACCTTTGGGTTATTGTGAAAAAGGGTGAGTTTACTACTCTAGCCACTTATCTTTCGTATTTGTTTTGTGTGTCTGTGTGTGTTTTTTTTTTTTTTTGTGTGTTTTGTTGTTAGTGTTTCTTTGATATATCATATTTCCTTTCCCGTATCCTTTCTTCTTTTGTTATGTTCCCTTTAGTTATCTTGTGTTTATTTAAGTGTTTTAGTTTTAGTTGTATTTGTGATTGTTCTTTGTGTTTCTAGTTCTTGTATTGTGTTTTTTTTTTTCTTTGTTTGCACCACTCTTCTCCAGAAGGTGGTTTGTTTAATCTTCCTTTTAGTGTTTTTAGTGATTGTAGCTATTGGAACATTGATCCCCATGACTTCAACCAAGTTTGGGGGTATCAACCATCTACTGAATGGTGTTACCCCAGAACTTCAAGGAGAAATGAAGGACAAGGATCTTGGTTTCAAGAACAAGCACCTCTCTATGATCACCAACAATACCCCCATGGTTACCAAGCTCTACCACCATTCTATCAAGAACCACCCCTGCAACCTAAGTGGAAGACCGAGTTTGAGATGTCCATGGAGAGAATTGAAGCAATAACGACACGGCTAAAAGGCATCGAGAAAATTCTTCCCAACTTCAATCCTGGAACCAAAGACCCTGTTGGAGCTCAATTTTGAAAGATTCATGGACGGGATTGAGCGGGAACTTCATCCTCCATCACCACCTAAACCGAAGCCCAAGAGCCTTCAAGATTTAGTATCTAAGCACTATAACATCCCGATGATGTGCCTAGATGCTAACAATCCCAACACTCCTCTGGGTTGCTTTTACATCAAAGACAATCGAGAGAAAAGGTGTCTTAAAGAGGTGGAGTCGTGGAGACCAAAGGAACACCTTTCAATATAGGAAGTCTCGACCTTTCTACCCCAAGACTTCCTCATTAAACAAAAAGAAATGCTTAAGAGGTTGAAAAAGAAGCAGAGAGATCTCGAATAACTTTGTTCGAGACTTAAATCAAGATTGCCTCTTTGAAATCATCAATGAAGGAAATAGGAAGCGGTAGAAAAGGAAGAATTCTCAAAGGTGGACAAGCAAGTGGATCTCGAAGATTCATGTAGTGAAGAAATTGCTTGGAGGAACATCGTAGCTCCCGATCAATAAGAAGAAATGGATGTGGAAAGGAGCAAAGATGAGGTTATGGAGAAAGAAGAGAACAAAGAAGAGGTGGAACTCGAATCTCAACATGGGGAATACATCACTCAAGATAAGAGAGAGGTGGTTGAAGAAGAAGATTATGATTTTCTAGGGATAATATGTGTTTGTGTTCCCAAAGATGTCATTCATTTTGATCACTGAAGGTCACCCGACATCAAGAGGCTCCTAGCAACGGATTCCTTTGCAACAATTCTTTGTCAAGACGAGGCCAAATCATCATCAATCCCTCTTGGTGGATTTGATGAAGATACTTCAACTCTACCTAATTTGATTCGACGACAAGAAAAGAAGGAAGAAGATGAAGTGATGTTTCATTTGTGGTGTCTCAAGCTCTTGCATCTTCATGAGCTCTCATCAAATGATCAGGAGACCGATCAAGACTTTAGACATCATTAGATAGATGAAAACCTCAACTTCAAGGAGGTCGTGAGCTGGACTAAACACTTGAAGACAACAGTATGGTGAAACAACCTTAAAGACATGCTAGTTGGGAGGCACCCCATCATCGGTTTGACTTTACTTCCCTTAACCTTTCAATAAAAAAATTGCATGATTGAATCTTGTTTTTAGGATTATTTGTAGTGTGTGATAGTAAATGACCTTGCCTTGGTTGAAAATTATCTTAATGTGATATGGTGAACTGATGAATGGTGAAATGTTGATATGTTGTTGTGTTTTGCATGTTTATGAACGAATGTATGTGGTTTGGATGCCTTGGTGGGCATGCATTGCTTAATTCTACATGCTTTGATTATCACCCACCAAGTGCTCGATGAAATGCCCAAACCACATGATTTGTGCTTGTAATGAATTGATGAATGACAAATGAATTTCTATTACTTATGTTACACCCCCTATAAGCATATTTGAGGGTTAGTTTCGAATTTTGACTGATTGCTATAAAATGTACGGCTGACTCGACTCTACTGTCACTCCAGGAATTGGCCAAGTGTAACCACTCCCTAAAGCGTAGTATAGCGGGTTTAGGTTTATATGTCAACCCGGGTCCTAGATTTGCTGACTACTCAGTGAGTTCTTGTTATCTAGCAATAAAACTGGAATGCAAGTCTAACTAACAAACTAACGAAGCAAGTAAACTGGTTGTATTCAAGTTAAAGAGGTCACCCGGATATGGTTCCCCCTAGACTGCAGTTAAGCCGGATTGTAATTACCAAGTTCAGTTTCTATGAAGATTATACTGCGGAAGGTTCTTAAACAGCCTGAAGTCTCGACTAAAGGTCTTCAGACCCTCTCAATCTGAATCTCTAGCGGGCGACTAACCTCCACCGAAGTAGACAGATTGAGGCCCTAAGAACAAAACCTCCACTACCGGAGTAAATCCGGTACAGAATAGTGAGTTGGTTCCTCGACTAAAGTCACCAACTCCCTACCTTCAATCAAGGATACTCTATTAACCTAGGCAGATATTCTCATTCTAGGTTAAAGCAGAAACAACAGGAATTTGATCAGGATTCAAGTCATTCAATCATTAAAACCTCAATCGGATATAATCAATCACAGAATCAGTACTTGGGTTCATACAATCAAAGCCTAGCATACAAATCTAGGGTTCTCCATACCCAGATGAATGGGAGAACTACTCCATAGAGAAGAAAGCAAAAGCAGAATCAGACACGGACTGCGAAGGATGGATTCCTGCTTCTGGACGTTGATTGGTACTTCTCCAAGCTCAAGCTAGCCTCCAATGGTGTTGAAGATCAATCTAGGGCACTTGGGAACTCTTGCTCGTCACTTTCTCTCTCTAGGAATCGCTCTCTTTCTCAAAAACCCGAATCCCCTCGAATTGTGGCTGAAAATCTGCTTAAAAGGAGAAAATCCCGACTCACACGGCCAGTGGCACGGCCGTGCAGCTCACCCAGTTGCCCGTGTGAGTCAAAACGTTGTGTTCCAATTAGTTCGAATTTCAGGCTCTTTGCACGGCCAGGGTGGCACGGCCGTGTGATCTTCACTTCCTGACCGTGTCTGCTCTCGCAGAATGTGGCATGGCCAAACTGGTCACAAACACGGCCGTGTGGGTTGTCTGTTCTGCTCGTGTCTGCTCTCGCACAATCCCACACGGCCAGACCGGCCACTTGCACGGCCGTGTGGGTTGTGGGTGTGGCCGTGTGACTTCCTTTGTGACTTGTCTCGCGCCCGATCTTCGCCCAATCGACCCCGAACTCGCTCCTAAACCTTCATTCACTTGCCAGGACCTGAAATATCACAAACAAGCACAACCTAGCGTGAAATCGGTCTAAAACACGAGAAACCACATCTCCAACGGTGTAAGAACAGGGGTGAAAACATGTGTAACTAACGGTCTATCAAACTCCCCCACACTTAACCGTTTGCTTGTCCCCAAGCAAACCTAACTCAAACCAATGCAACTCTCCAGACCTCTATAGCAACAAACAACCCAGATCATAGATAGAGGACTTTCTAGATCATTTAGCAGCTTACGAGGTCAACCGACGCACAAGTCACCTCATAACTCCTTCGGCGAGTCGGCATCATGGCAAATAGTGAACAGAGGACAAATGAATTGTGGATGGAGAGATTCTCAAAAACAAAGAATCATGGACTCACATTTTTCAAGGTGCTCTATTTTCTTTGAAGATGGTTGGAACCCCCTTTTTTCTGTTTTGCTTGTTTTCTGTTATTTTTCTTTTCTTTTTCTTTTCAAGGGTCCCAACCTGCTCTTACCGGCCATGCCAGGAGCGGATGTCTCGAGCCTCGTGCGGGGGAAAGCCATGCAAGGGGGCTGGAGGTAGTAGGTGGAAATTGGGAACGGATTCCCGTCTCCCCTTACACACTTTCGCCCTATTCGCACGGGAGACGTTATTTTGAAGCACATTTTCGAGCACCTGTTAAACTCAAAACATGATACAAGAGTCCATGACAGGTAGAGAATCCACAACATCACACAATTCAAGGGTCCTAAGATCACTAATTCACTCAATCAACCAACACAATATGAAGAAGAAATGAGACTTCTTAAATGTATCAACATCCTCCATAGTGCTACACTACCTCCCTAGGTTGCATATTACTATAAAGACTGTCAATTCAAAGCATACTGAGCAGGCAATTGCAAGGAACACGTACGTGGAGCCCTCAAATTTTAAAAATTTGGACAGGGGACTAGGCTCCAAGCACACAAACAGATCTAATGCAGTCAAAAGATAAACATCCCCCCACACTTAAGATCGACATTGCCCTCAATGGAGAAGAGGGAAGGAAAAGGGGAACGATGTTACCGATATGAACGGACTGCAGGAGACTGGAAACGGGCCAGTCGGGGCAAGCACAGCCAAAGGGAAACAGAAGAGCTCAAACACAATATGTTAGGTTCAATGGTCAGCCCAATAAAATATCATCCAAACCAAAAGAGAAACAAACCAAACCCAAACCGGGTTACAATCTGACTCAAAACACAAGAAAGAAAATCAAACTGTGGTGGGGTTGCCTCCCCACAAGCGCTTCTTTACCGTCTTTTAGCTGGACGCCCATGGTGGATACTCAGGGCGGTGCAGGAACAGGTGCCTCCAAGAGCGGATCCACGTCGCTCTTGAGGTACAGCTTGAGGTTGTGGCCATGCACCCGACGGATGCGACCACCCTCATCAGTCAGCTCGACCTGCCCATCTGGCAAGATGCAGGCGAGTGAGTACCCGGACGGCCAGGGTGGTCGTGGTGCAGGAGGTGGGACCAGCTCATAGTGGTCTCCACTCTTCTTCCGTGCAGGCTTAGCAACCTGCTGCTTCGGCCGCCACTCCTCCTTGAGCTTTTTGTTCGGAGGCATGGCTGGATGGAGTGGCGGTGAAGGAATGATAGGAGGGTCCTGCAAAATAGGAGGTGCAGAAGGGTACATGACAGACTCGTGTACCTGATCAGAAATGGCATTCACAGGCGTGACAGCAATCATAGCACAGTGATCAAACTCAGTCACAGAAAAAGTAGCATGTTCATTCCCAGCACGCAAGATCAGTTTTCCATCATGCACATCAATAAGTGCCTTGGCGGTGGCAAGAAATGGCCTACCTAGAATCAAAGGCACATCCACATCCTCATGTATATCAAGAATAACAAAATCAACAGGGTATGTGAATGCACCAACACCAACAAGCAGATCCTCTATGATTCCCCTAGGATGCACAATAGAACGATCAGCTAATTGAATGCTCATCCTAGTAGGGCTAAGTTCACCTAGGTCTAGCATTTTATACAACTTATATGGCATGACGTTTATGCTAGCACCTAGGTCCGCCAAGGACTTGCCTACATGCATGCTGCCAATAGTAAGAGGGATAGTAAAACTCCCTGGATCCTTGCGCTTCTAGGGCAGCTTGTTCTGCAGGATAGCAGAACACTCCTCGCTCAGCATCACTGTCGAAAGATCCCCAAGTTTCTTCTTGTTGGTGCAGAGATCTTTCATGAACTTCGCGTACTTGGGCATCTTCGACAGTGCCTCCACGAACGGTATGCTGATGTTGAGCTGCTTCAACATTGCCATGAACTTGGCAAACTCAGTCTCCAGCTTGTCTTTGTGTAGGCGAGTGGGGAAGGGAAGCTGGGGTACATGCTCCTTGACCACTGGTTGTGGCTTAGGAGCAGGGGCTTCCTTCTCCACCCGCACTTCTGCATCGTCGGCTGGAAGTGCTGAAGCAGTCAGTGGTACCTCCTGTCTGGCCGGGACAGGATCAGCAGATATGGTCTTACCGCTCCTGGTAAAAATGGCATCCAGCTGCTGATGCTGGTGAGGATCTCGAGGATTCGGGACAGTGGTGGCAGGCAAAGTCCCCGGTGCCCTGGTGGTGGTCTGGCGGGCCAAGATGCCCACCTGGGTCTGCAGATCCTGCAAAATGGCACCCTGGTTCCTCTGACCTGCCTCCAGTGAGGCTACACTCTGGTCCAACCTCGTGATAGTCGCTTGAGTGCTCGTCATGAATGAAGCTAGAATGTTTTCCAGCTTCGTCATCCTGTCATCTGGGGCTGGAGCTGCTGCTGGCTCGGCAAACTGGCGCTGGGGCTGCTGGAATGGCTGCCCTTGCCTAGGCTGGTAGGGCTGCTGCTGTGGGTCTGGCCCCTGGCGAGCCTGGAAGGGCTGCCTCTGCTGAAAACCACCTGCTGGTGCTGGGAAACCAGGTGGTTTAGTGGTGTTGCTGCTCCAGGCGAAGTTGGGATGCTGGCGCCACCCCTCATTATATGTGCTACTGTATGGATCGAGGCGCCTCGCATTGGCGATGAAGGCCAACTGCTCCTGGGGTGTGGTAGACTCCCTCATAGCCTGGCAGTCCTCCACTAGGTGATTGGAGCTCTCACACCACTGACACTGAGCAACTGGAGGTGTAGCCAAACCTCTGCCCGGAATAAGACTGTTGGGCTGCTTCAATGTCTGCACTAGCTCAGCTACCTGCTGCTCGAGCCCGGATCTGGTCTCCATGGCGTGCACACCACGGTCCCAGGACTGTCTGCCTCTGCTGCTCTGCCCCCAGGAATGATCTCTGGAAGCCAATGTATTAATCATCTGGTTCAGCTCGGGTGGAGTCTTAGTGAGGATATCCCCTCCTGGGCATAGAGACTCAATCACCCTCTGGCTATCTGGAGAGAGGGCACTGTAGAAGTTCCCCACTGTAAATGCATCGCTGAAGCCATGATGGGGGCATTGCCAGAAATAGCCCATGTACCGCTCCCACGCATCACGAAGTGACTCATCTGGCTCTTGGCGGAAGTGAGTGATCTCCCGCTGGATCTCTGTAGTCTTCGATGCCGGATAATACCTGTGCACAAACTTGTCCGCCAGATCGTCCCAAGAGGTGATGGACAATGGGGGCTGGGTCTCCAACCACCTCTTAGCATTCCGCGCCAGAGAATGGGGGAAAAGATGAAGGCGGATTGCATCATCCGGGACACCATTCAGCTTGAACCCGTTCGTCAGCTGCAGAAAACGGGAAAGATTTACCCTGGCCTCCTCATCTTTCAAGCCATGAAACTGGATAGAGGATGTGATGAGCTGAATCCAGCATGGCTTGATCTCGAAGTTATTTGCTGGAATAGGCGGGTAGAGGATGACCGGGCGGATGTCAGCAATCCGCGGAGTGTAGTAGTACTCCAAGGTGGGACCCGGCTGCGGTGGATGATGAACTCCATGATCCTGGGGTATGGGGTTGTTCCCCAGGACCTGATTCACCGGGGGAGCCTGCTGAGGATTCCCCTGGTGTTGATTGTACTCTCCGTCCATCTCGTGCTCTTCTTCAGAATCACTGCTCACGTGGCCGTCTATGCGCTCTTCTGTAGCCAGTCTAGCTCGCTGTTGTCTCCTGAGCCGGCGACAGGTGGGGTCAATCTCTGGATTCAACGGCAGTAAACCTCCCGACTGGCTACGGGTCATGCACTACCTGCACACACTCAAGCAAGCAAACCCGTGAAGGCACAAGTGGGACAAAGCAAACAAAGCAAAAAGAAAAGCTAAATTAACAGAAATCACTTTTCTTCAACAACCTAGCCGTCCCCGGCAACGGCGCCAAAAACTTGACTCGACTCTACTGTCACTCCAGGAATTGGCCAAGTGTAACCACTCCCTAAAGCGTAGTATAGCGGGTTTAGGTTTATATGTCAACCCGGGTCCTAGATTTGCTGACTACTCAGTGAGTTCTTGTTATCTAGCAATAAAACTGGAATGCAAGTCTAACTAACAAACTAACGAAGCAAGTAAACTGGTTGTATTCAAGTTAAAGAGGTCACCCGGATATGGTTCCCCCTAGACTGCAGTTAAGCCGGATTGTAATTACCAAGTTCAGTTTCTATGAAGATTATACTGCGGAAGGTTCTTAAACAGCCTGAAGTCTCGACTAAAGGTCTTCAGACCCTCTCAATCTGAATCTCTAGCGGGCGACTAACCTCCACCGAAGTAGACAGATTGAGGCCCTAAGAACAAAACCTCCACTACCGGAGTAAATCCGGTACAGAATAGTGAGTTGGTTCCTCGACTAAAGTCACCAACTCCCTACCTTCAATCAAGGATACTCTATTAACCTAGGCAGATATTCTCATTCTAGGTTAAAGCAGAAACAACAGGAATTTGATCAGGATTCAAGTCATTCAATCATTAAAACCTCAATCGAATATAATCAATCACAGAATCAGTACTTGGGTTCATACAATCAAAGCCTAGCATACAAATCTAGGGTTCTCCATACCCAGATGAATGGGAGAACTACTCCATAGAGAAGAAAGCAAAAGCAGAATCAGACACGGACTGCGAAGGATGGATTCCTGCTTCTGGACGTTGATTGGTACTTCTCCAAGCTCAAGCTAGCCTCCAATGGTGTTGAAGATCAATCTAGGGCACTTGGGAACTCTTGCTCGTCACTTTCTCTCTCTAGGAATCGCTCTCTTTCTCAAAAACCCGAATCCCCTCGAATTGTGGCTGAAAATCTGCTTAAAAGGAGAAAATCCCGACTCACACGGCCAGTGGCACGGCCGTGCAGCTCACCCAGTTGCCCGTGTGAGTCAAAACGCTGTGTTCCAATTACTTCGAATTTCAGGCTCTTTACACGGCCAGGGTGGCACGGCCGTGTGATCTTCACTTCCTGCCCGTGTCTGCTCTCGCAGAATGTGGCACGGCCAAACTGGTCACAAACACGGCCGTGTGGGTTGTCTGTTCTGCCCGTGTCTGCTCTCGCACAATCCCACACGGCCAGACCGGCCACTTGCACGGCCGTGTGGGTTGTGGGTGTGGCCGTGTGACTTCCTTTGTGACTTGTCTCGCGCCCGATCTTCGCCCAATCGACCCCGAACTCGCTCCTAAACCTTCATTCACTTGCCAGGACCTGAAATATCACAAACAAGCACAACCTAGCGTGAAATCGGTCTAAAACACGAGAAACCACATCTCCAACGGTGTAAGAACAGGGGTGAAAACATGTGTAACTAACGGTCTATCAACGGCCCCTTTGCTAGCCTAAGCTTAATTACCGCTTTGATATGATTTTTGAGCAACAGTCCATACCCTTACCTTAGTCATTTAGGTTGTGTTTTGCATTTTGCCATGGCATTAAAACTACTAGATTTACATGTTCTCAATAGAACCCATCAATTGAGATCATTAACGACCTAAATCCAATTTAATTTTCACTTTACACCCTTGTTTTACATAATAAACATCAAGTGTGTGTGAGATTGGGTCCTAGGGATAATGAGAAGTGTTCATTGCATTCATTGATAACATATGAAATGTGTTTGGCATGGATGGGTATGATTTTTCTTGTGTTTAGGAATCCTTTTAAGGGTTAATCCTTTGATGAGTGGAGAGTTCCAATGCTCCTCCGCCAGAAGTGGTACGAGCTTCAACCTCCAATCAATGGAGAGACCGAAACATTTGAAACTCCCCACAATGAATCGAGTGTCAAGCACCACTGCACCATGAGCAAAAACACCAACAACAACTAGAAGTGTCACATAGAGGTCGAGAGACCGAGTCTAAAAGGCGATTTCCCAGCTTTGGGAGGGCCATTTATCTACCCCTTTTCTCTTTTCTCTTTCCATTTGAATAATATACTTTGTAGAATGTTAGTATTGTGTGTTGGTCTTTACTTTGTATTTAAGTATGTGGTATAATTATCTTCTTATATTAATTAGCACTTTGTTGTTTAATTTATCTTTTTGTGAGATGTGATTAATCTAGTTCTTAGTTCTTTCTCAACAATCAATCCCACCCATCCTACCCTCCGATCTTACAGTCGACTCGGCATCAACCTATCGGTAACCTCGTTCCCCTATCCTTCACCCATGCTCGCGTTGGGGACAATGTGTTTCTTAAGTGTGGGGTGTGCATTAATGCTTGTGGAATGTTTGTTATCAATTGATCTTTCGCATGCTATGAATGTTTGAATCTTTAAATAAGAGAGAGTTTTTTTAGAGTGATTATGGACGATGATTTAGCACAATTTAACCACTTGGAGCCTTGTATGTGTGCCCAATTTTTTTCAAATTTGAGGACTCCAAGTTGGCTCCTTTGAATTGCTAGATAGTTGATATGGCATGCTTTATAGGGAGTAGTTTGCATTTACCAGAATTGTCAGTATAATAGGGATTTTACTCTTATCTTCCTCTTTGGTGAGTTGCTAATGTTTACTACTTAGGTAAAGACAAGTTTGCGGGACTTTCTACCTTTTTGGACTAACAAAGTTTGCAAAATGTGCTCAACTTTGACAAATAAAAAATCTCAAAAAATTGAGGTTCTCATGTAAGAGGCAAATGAGCATAGTGTTTGAGTTGAGCCATCGAAGGGCTCTTCTCTCGGTTTGGAGTGCCAATTGAATATGGGTTTGGGGTTCAGATAGCTTTACCGCATTTCGATCATCTTTTACTACTTTACCCCCCCCCCCTCCCAAACACCTCTCCACGGACTCGTAGGGCAAGGTGCAAAGTACCTTTTAGCGGGTCACGAGACCTCGACTCTCTTTTGTATTCGACATGTGTGGCGAACAAGTCTTTTGTTGAGGTCCTAGCACATAAAGTGAAGCGTAGGTGCAAAGTACCTTTATCACATTTCAGGTCCTAGCACATAAAGTGAAGCGTAGGCGCAAGTTTCAAGTCAATTGGAGATCAATTGGCGACTCGGGGGAAGAAACTCGGGTATGACTTGAAGAAGAATGGATTTATACCTCAGTTTGTGACCATATAATCATGTAATCTTGTCATGAGAAGAAAGTGGACGAGACTACAAGCGTCTGGGATCAAACGACACCTGATTTGGAGTTCGAACGAGGGAGAAACGAAGAATCAAAGATAGGGGACCCAGAACTGCAAAATACCCGACCAAAATACCAGACCGGGTATTTTGAACATCTTATAGGGGATTTTCGACAGCATCAGAAGGCCCCCCGGTCGTGAACCAAAAATACCCGGTTGGGTACCCAAAATACCCGACCGGGTCGCGAACGCATGCTGTTAAAAGCTTATTTTGTGCGTTTTTTTTAGGGGGAGAGCTGGGTTTTGGATCCCAAACACCCACGGGAAGAACCAAAGAGAGAGAGGGCGATTTGAGGGCATTCTTGGAGTGGAATCGGAGGATTTCTTCGCCTTTGAAGCTCGAGGAACAAGCCCGGACTTGAAGACTGATCATCTGAAGATTCTTACTGCAGTCTCTCTCTTCTCTATGGAGTAACTTCCCTTCACTTAGGTTTTGAGGAACCCTAGCTATGTTTGTTTGATTGGATGATTGTATGAGTACTCTTACTTGATAATCTTGAGTTCATATTCAATCTATGCATGTTTTCATGATTCAATTCTGCTTTAGTCGAGATTATTGGATCGATTGCTTTAGTCGAGGGTCGATTCACTGCTTTGTATCGAGTGAGAACCTCATTCGATAGAGAGAATCTAGTTTAGGATGCCTTGATTGGTTGTTCTAGAGAAGGATACGTCCCTCTAGGCAATCGACTCAAGAGGGCCTTGATCCTTTAGTCGAGATTCAAGGTCTAGTCAAGGATTCTCCGCATTGTGAATGAAAGCAAAACAAGTTAGAAATCATCAATCATTAATCGGGCTAGTGGCTAGGGGGAATCATACCTAAGTGAGTCCCCAACCTATAATTAGATTAACTTTAACTGTAGTTTGCTAGAGTAGTTTTAGTTCTTCCATCTTAATCTGGTTTGCTAGATAATGAACTGAAGCTGAGTAATAGTAACTCTAGAGACCCGTGGATTCGATATTTATTACTTGGGCCTAGGGCTAGCGGACGGTTTTCCGGTTAGCGGCTAATCGGTCGGTTTCAACCGAACCGACCGGTTTTCGGCTAGCCGAAAAACCGATTCTGAAGAGGGCGGTCGGTTGGCGGTGGGAACTATCAGGGGGCCGGTTAGCCGACTAACCGGGGTCGGAAACCAGCGGTTAACCGGCTAACCGACCCCTGCCCTTTACCCTTAAACGACGTAGTGGCACGCCCCACTAACCCTAAGACTCGCGACTCGCCCTCCTCCCCCAAATCAGTTGACAGTCGCCGCCTCCATCAGCCCTTCCCCCAAATCAGTCGACAGTCGCCGACCAGCCCTTCCCCCTTCTCGCCTGCCTCCAAAAGCCTCGCCGGTCGCCGCCTCATTCCGATCCCTTCCCCCTCACGACTGTGCTTCCTCCGACCCCCTTCTTCCCCCTCACGAGTCACGACCCTCGCCTGGACAAACTCGCCGTACCGGACCACCTCCCGCCGAAGATTCTCGTCGAGGGGGTCAAGCATCCCCTTCCAGTTGTCGCCGCCGTGGTACTCCCTCCACCGGGAAGCCAACCTGTTGCGTGGGGAGTATTCGGGCGTCTTCGAGAGTAGCCGCTGCAGCCGGTTCAAGTGCCTGGGGGACATCTCCTCCGCCGCCTTCAATTCGGGCCAGATCCGGGCCAGATTCAGCCCCTCCAGCAAGTTCCTCCCCCGATTCGCCCAACCCGCCGCCGAAGCGTCACCGTCGGGTCTCGGAACTTTGGGAATTGAATCGAGGCGGTTGGATCTCGGAGTCGGTGGCTCCTGTTTTTGGAGAAGCTTGTCGAGGTTGGAGAGGTGCCTCTTAGTGCAATCGGCGGCAGAAGAGGAAAAGAAATTACAGAAGGATTGAGGGGAGATTGGTTATACTTGAAGCTGCCGGCGCGCCTCGCCTGAAAAAGGTGGACCTGGTGCGCCGGGAGGGAGGTTGCGATTCCGATCTGCATCTTCTGATTAGGAAGGAAAGAGTCGAGTTTTTGGTCGGTTGGCGGTCGGTTAGGCCATTCAACCGAACCGCGCATCAATCCGTCGGTTGCCCCGGTTTAACCGCGCCTGAACCAAAAACCGCCCGGTCAGTTTGCGGCTAACCGGGGCTCTAAGGTCGGTCGGTGGCCGGCAGCTCCTGGTCAGGTCTCGGTTTAATAAAAAACTGGGAATTCGGTTTTCGGTTAAACCGAAACCGACCGGTTGCCAGCCCTACATGGGCCACTATACTGCAGTCCCTTTCATTGGTTACATTTGGCCATTGTTAGGAGTTGTGTCATAGCGAGTCAAGTTTTTGGCGCTGTTGTCGGGGACTTTCTATATTATTAGGAAAGACAGAAGTTTGTTACTTTAGCGTTTTTCTTTTCTTTTTCATCTTTGCTTTTCACTTGGGTGTTTTTGTTTTTATTGGTGCAGATCTGAATCATGGATCCTCATGGCTTCTCTAACCATTGGGGGTATCCACCACCGTCCGAATGGTATTACCCCGAGACTCCCTAGAGAAATCAAGGAAGAGAAGACTATGGATTCGGGTTCCAGTACCAACCCCCTTACTATGGAGAACAATCAGACCCATGGGCATATCAAGAACAACCTCCTTATCAAGAAGAATTTCTCCCACAGCCAAAAGGGCCATCGGAGCTGGAGTTAGCGATGGCGGCCTTCACAGGCCATTATGCAGAGCCATGCTACACTCCACAGTAAGATCCAAACTATGAATTGAGGGTTCTCATGGAGCAGTTTGCTCGAGACACTAAGAGATCCTGCTCCAAGATTGATCTTTGTACCCAGGCCTATCGTGAAATAGAGGAGATCCTCCTGAGCATTAAGAAGAGCCTCGATGATCTTGAGAATTCTTATGCACGGCCTGCTCAAGATCACCCTTCTGCTACTATACTAGAAGAGGAGGAGGAAGACGAAGGCTACGAAGACATTGTGGAGCAGACAGAAGTTTTCACGGAGAGCTCCCGTGATGATCATGTTCAGGAATGTCATGTCGTAGCCAACCACACCTTCCCACATCCCACACTGAGCTTTTAAGAGGCGGGCATGAGTGAGGAGATGCAAGATGATATCATCAAAGAAATTGCTTGGCGACTTGCCCTCCAATCCGTGCTGGAAGAAGAAGAGCAAGAAAGGGTGCAGAAAGAAGTTGTGGAGAATGACGAAAGTGAAGCAAAAGGAGTTCTTGATCTTTTCCCAGGGATGATACCACATGAAGAAGGAAGTGGGGTTGAAGAAGCAATTGGAGTCCAGGTCGAGGACGAAGTTGAGGTGGAAGAGGCTTGCACCGGCCATGAGTTACATGTGATATCTCCACCAAACTTCGAGGAATTGCTTAGCAAGGACCCATTTGCAGTGTCTCTTTGCCAGACCAAGGCCACATCGACATCGGTCCCTCTTGGTGGACGCGATGGTGGACAACCGATGTTGTCATATCTAGTTTGGGGCAATGAGACGAGAGAAGAGAAGAAGAGGTCTCGAGGGTGGAGACGTCATCTGCATCAAGTGCATGATCCTTCATCACCTAACACACCACATGCTTGTGACTTGAGACTCCACCACATTGAAGAGAACCTCAACTTTAAGGAGGTTTTGTGGTGGACCGAAACTTAGGAGCCATCGTGCGGCTCACAACGTGAAAGAAGCGCTTGTTGGGAGGCAACCCAACCAGTCGGTTTGCATTTCTTTCTCTTTTTCTCATCGGTTGAGTCAGTTTTTTTCTTTGATTTTAGAGTCAATAACTCAACCTTTGTGAGATTTTGTGTGGTGTTTGTGTTCTGACTACTCTCTCCTCCTGGAATACACCGCCTACCCCGTCCACCATCATTCACCCTTGATCTGGTAACTTCGTTATACCCTCCTTATATTTCCTCCATTGAGGATAATGTCGTGCTTAAGTGTGGGGGGATGTTCGATTATGTATGCGTGTGAATGTTTGGTTGTATGTGTGTGCTTGGAGCCTAGTCCACTGTCCAAATTTCGATTTGACGGCTCCAAGTACGTGTTCCTTGTAATTGCCTGCTCAGTATGCTTTGAATTGATAGTCTCTATAGTAATGTGAAACCTAGGGAGGTAGTGTAGCACTATGGAGGATGTTGATGCATTTAAGAAGTCTCGTTTCTTCTTCATATTGTGTTGGTTGATTGTGTGAATTAGTGACCTTAGGACCCTTGAATTGTGTGGTGTTGTGGACTCTCTACCTATCATGGACTCCTGTATCATGTTTTGAAATAAAAGGTGCTCGAAAATGTGCTTTAAAATAACGTCTCCCGTGCGAATAGGGAAAAAGTGTGTAAGGGGAGACGGGAATCTGTTCCCAATTTCCACCTACTACCTCCAGCCCCCCTACATTTCTTTCCCCCACACGAGGCTCGAGACATCCACTCCTAGCATGGCCGGTAAGAGCCGGGCTCCCTCAAAACCTCTGCTAGGTGGGAACCCTCATTTTCTGAAAAACAGGTTGGAACCCTTGAAAAGAAAAAGGAAAAAAAACCAGAAAAACAAGAAAAAAGAAAGAAAATGGGTTCCAACCATCTTCAAGAAGAAAATAGGGCACCTTAAAAATGCGAGTCCATGATCTTTTGTTTTGGAGAGTCCATTCGTCCACGATTCATTTGTCCTCTGATCACTATTTGCCATGATGCCAACTCGAGACTAGCGTTCTCGCCGAAGAAGCTATGAGATGACTTGTGTGTCGGTTGACCTCGTAAGCTGCTAAATGATCTAGAAAATCCCCTATCAACGATCTAGGGTGCATGTTGCTATAGCGGTCTGGAGAGCTGCATTGGTTTGAGTTAGGTTTGCTTGGGGACAAGCAAACGGTTAAGTGTGGGGGGGGATTTGATGACTCGATATTTGAACATGTTTTCCCTTTTGTTTCTTGATTTTTTAAGCTTGCATTATTGCTTATTTGACCTATTTTGCGCTAGGTTTTGTTCCTTTGTCACATTTCAGGTCCTAGCACATAAAGTGAAGCGTAGGCGCAAGTTTCAAGTCAATTGGAGATTGATTGGCGACTCGGGGGAAGAAACTCGGGTATAACTTGAAGAAGAATGGACTTATACCTCAGTTTGTGACCATAGAATCATGTAAGCTTGTCATGAGAAGAAAGAGGACGAGACTACGAGCGTCTGGGATCAAACGACACCTAATTTGGAGTCCGAACGAGGGAGAAACGAAGAATCAAAGATAGGGGACCCGGAACTGCAAAATACGACCAGGTATTTTGAACATCTGATAGGGGATTTTTGACAGCATCAGAAGGCCCCCGATCGTGAACCAAAAATACCCGGTCGGGTACCCAAAATACCCGACCGGGTCGCGAACGCATGCTGTTAAAAGCTTGTTTTGTGCGTTTTTTTTAGGGGGAGAGCTGGGTTTTGGATCCCAAACACCCAAGGGACGAACCAAAGAGAGAGAGGGCGATTTGAGGGCATTCTTGGAGTGGAATTGGAGGATTTCTTCGCTTTTGAAGCTCGAGGAACAAGCTCGGACTTGAAGACTGATCATCTGAAGATTCTTACTGCAGTCTCTCTCTTCTCTATGGACTAACTTCCCTTCACTTAGGTTTTGAGGAACCCTAGCTATGTTTGTTTGATTGGATGATTGTATGAGTACTCTTACTTGATAATCTTGAGTTCATATTCAATCTATGCATGTTTTCATGATTCATTTCTGCTTTAGTCGAGATTATTGATTCTGCTTTGATCCTATGAGAGCGAATACCTTATCAGGTCAATAGAGCACCATAGATTGATAGTATTGGATCGATTGCTTTAGTCGAGGGTCAATTCACTACTTTGTATCGAGTGAGAACCTCATTCGATAGAGGGAGTCTAGTTCAGAACGCCTTGATCGGTTGTTCTAGAGAAGGATACGTCCCTTTAGGCAATCGACTCAAGAGGGCCTTGATCCTTTAGTTGAGATTCAAGGTCTAGTCAAGGATTCTCCGCATTGTGAATGAAAGCGAAACAAGTTAGAAATCATCAATCATTAATCTGGCTAG
This sequence comes from Linum trigynum, assembly GCA_964030455.1. Classification (NCBI taxonomy): domain Eukaryota; kingdom Viridiplantae; phylum Streptophyta; class Magnoliopsida; order Malpighiales; family Linaceae; genus Linum; species Linum trigynum. The sequence goes on along the minus strand of OZ034813.1, from coordinate 34,625,334 downwards.
TGGCTAGGGGGAATCATACCTAAGTGAGTTCCCAACCTGTAATTAGATTAACTTTAACTGTAGTTTGCTAGAGTAGTTTTAGTTCTTCCATCTTAATCTGGTTTGCTAGATAATGAACTGAAGCTGAGTAATAGTAACTCTAGAGATCCGTGGATTCGATATTTATTACTTGGGCCACTATACTGCAGTCCCTTTTATTGGTTACACTTGGCCATTGTTAGGAGTTGTGTCAAAACGATACAGGCTGGGAATTGGTGCTCGAGCAATGAATTCGACCATCATCTTCCTCATATGAGACCAAGCTCGGAAAGGTAATGTTTATTTTGCGCTTGGTCACTAGGTAGAGATGCCCATTTGCAATTGCAAATGTTTGATGCCAAGTGCAGCTATGTTTAAAAAAGAGATTCAAAATTTTGACTCCACCTTGAAAAGAAAGAATAAAGATCAACCTAAAGAGTTCATTGTTTTTTAGAGTCCATCGGTGCACAGCTCTAGACCTACTTAGTTGACATAGTCCTCATCGAGGAGTTTGCGTTTTGAAAATAAAATGGGAGTAACGTTCACTCAATCCCGACTATTCTAACTAGTGCAACGAAAAACTATAACTCATACCATATTTGTTGTCCACCAAGTTGTACTAGTTTGACGAGTTTTGCTTGGGGACAAGCAAACGCTTAAATATGGGGTAATTGATAACACCTAAAATGGCATTATTTGGCCATCATTCTAGAGGCATTTGCCTGCTAAATCACTGTGTCTAGGCCATATAACATGCTAGTTTAGGCATATTTTAGTTCCTATTTGAAAGCATCAATTTTGGCATGAGTAGCTTGATATGAAGGTATTCATGGGGAAATCGACCACACTTTGTCGTATTTTATACTATTCCATTGTCTTTATGTGATTCAGGACTTAAAGCCATCTAGGCTTAATCAAAAATCGATTGGAGTTCATCCGAGCACGATTGGGAACCATAGGAGTAAGAAGGGGAGAAAAAAGCACAGGTCATAGCCACATCACGACCCTTGATCAGGTCGTGACCATGTTCGCCGCCTTGAGTTTGAGGCCATGTATAGAGGCCTCCAACTTCAGAAGGCAACCAACAAAAGGGCAGAAAGTTTCGACACTTGGATCGCAGCAAATGAGCTTTTTGGCCGCGATAAAGATCACGCCCGTGACACCAAAGATCGCGGTCGTGATCTCAAGATGGAGCACGGTCTTGGAACTTGAAGACAAAGTGAAAATGAAAAGTTTTGGGTGATTTGATGCCGTTTCAGGCTCATCACGGCCTGGTCATGCCCGTGACCATCGGGTCATGACCTTGAGGGCGTGACCAGTGCTACGGAACTATAAATACCCCTGTTTATACATTTGACAAAGGAGAGCCAACTTGAAGGGAAATTTTAGGGGTTTTAGGTGGTTACTCCACCTAAAAGTGAGAGAAAGAGCCAAGTTTAAGAGATAGGAACTTAGGGTTCTATTGCAGAAGGAAGAGAAGAAGAAAAAGAAAAAGAGTCATCTTGAAGATTGAAGGTTAGCCTCCAGCTAGGGTTCATGAAGACAAGGGGTTCCTCCTCCTTTCTTGTTGTTTTCTCATCTTCTTTCATTGGGTAATCCTCCTTGTGCTTGGGGTAAGAACCACTAACTTTTAGATGGATGATTAAGGTTTTGAATATGAATGTATGAATTCTCTTCCATTATTTATGATCAATGGATATTGAATGATATAATTATTTGCTTTAAGTAGAAGTGGGTAGTGCTAGTTCTTGCCCTCGGTTGAGGTGACCATCCCCTTAGGTCAAGCCAAGAACACATATCAATTGAGACACGATTTTAACTGCATGACGATTGTGTTGAAGTTGTGTGTGTTGTGATGGATGACACATTGGGGGGGGGGGGGGTATCCCTCTATAGATGGTTATTCCCTTCTTAGTTTCCTCCTATAATTTGGTCTCTCTTTTACTTATTCAACAGGGAAATAACTTCCAGGTGCATTTCCCCAAGGGTGACCTAAAGTTCCACCGCCAAATTGTAATACGGAATCATCTCCAAAGATCTCTGTCAGAGCAGGCATATGCCAAACGTGAATACCCCCCGAAGCTACGGGTAGGACGCCTGGTAGAGAGACCCGTCTTCTTATAAATGTTGGAGGCCGAATTCTCCTTCTCTTTAGGTGACAAAAATTTGACCATAATTTTAACTTGGTGATAAGTTGGTTATATCAATTTAGTTAATTAAATTTCAGGCATAGCCATAATTAATTACTTTGATCAATTATTATTCTCAGACAATAAATCAATAACTAACAACTTTATTAATAATCATCTTATTAGATTAAATAACTAACTATGTCAATTTAGATTTTCATTTCATAAAATTAATCCTTGTACGGTAAGGATTTATTTTCCTCTTAGGATAAAGAGTTACTGTGCCAATCTCAATAATCATTATTATAAAAGAGAACTCCTTAGACCATCTAGAAATCATGACCACGTCAGGATTATTAATAGTTATTTGGTCAAGACGGTAATTCTTATCGCATAAGGATTCGTAGTCTATCTCCAATAAGTTAAACTTATTTGAGTCACCTCTAAAACCTTATCTTTTGTGTCCATGATGTGAAGCCCATTGGGCCCACATTTCATCGACAATTAACCTAAGGTCATAGAAATTGAGTGTCTCTTAGTAGCACATCAATGTCGCCCAAGACAACAAGGGAAGAAGGAACTCAGTCGTCCTCTTTTGTGAAGGTATTGTAAAGTATGAACATCTTGTCATAGATTATCTTGATGAGATCCAAGCCATGGATTTTTCATGCTTGGTACAGATCCTTCTTTGCACCTATCTCATATATTTTTTATTTAGTTCAAGCTCGAATGAATTTCATCATTTGACTTGGGATGACCAACCACTTCATGGGTAACACCCATCCAATGGATGGGTGAAATCTTACTCCTTTAATAATGGGAGACAATCATTTATCTTTCTTTGTTAGATCTCATTTAGACTCAGATCCATATCCACTTACTACCCCTTGACGCACTCATAAAAGCCACCAATAATAATATCAAAGTAGGGCACTGAGATATCTGTAACTTCTGATAAGCTCAAGGTTAGGAATCCTTATCTACCTAGAGTACCGAGAGATCATAATTGACTTTACCTATATGAGTGTATCCATATCTTATGTCTCACCTTCTAATTGTTCCACACTTTGATTAAACCGCACATAAACTTCATGCCTATGTGTCAAGCCACATCGGCATGTTAGTTGTCTTCACATACTAGACATTACAAACACCATACTTTGCCATGGATGTTTAGGGTTGGAGCCTTGGAGGTATGTTTCAATCCAAACATAATTGATTTATTAATGTTTATCAACATCATATCCTTCATAAGAATAGATCTTGGTGATGAGGTATTGTCTAATGCCATTTTCTGCAATCTACTACATTAAATAAATGTGCTTTCGTTATCTTGTAACTAATTGAATTTTAATGAGAACTTAACATAAAAATGTTCCCGCTATTCTTCTAGCACATGGCAACACTCATAGTGTCTGCATAACTGAAACTCAAATTCTATTGAGACTTTCACAAGTGGACCAAGATCTACAACTCACCAATAAACATGATCCAGGTAGGGTTGGTTAGACTCTTTGGTCGTTGGTGTGTAGGGCGAAGTATGCGGTTCTGAGACTGAAGAAGATTGAATGATGACAGAGTAAACATACCAAGTTTAAGTTCATTTATAGAGACACAAAAATATTCTTTCAGCAACAATATGATTAAATTTATGTGTTGGATGAAGAGTTGATGACTCACATTAAGTTAAATGAACAATGGATATCACAATTCATTTCGATAAACCTGAAAGAACAGTTGATTACACAACTCATTATGCTAAAACTGTATGAACAGTTGATGACTCAACTTATCCGGTCAATAATGTGTTCAATTTATGGACATATGACTAACTATAGTGTTTTCGTCGTTGATAACGCCATATTTAATTATTGAAGAAAAATAATTGTGTGAGAAAGTATATCGAAATTTTTATTATAAATAATTATTACTACCTATATAATATATTACCGAATTATAAAATATTACCGAATTAGCTAAGTAAAATGAAAAAATCAACACTCGATTAATTTTGATGCTTTTTCTCTATTTCTCATTGTGTGACTCTAGGGGAAATAACCTCTTTGACTCTAGATTACTCGTTTTTTCGAATATGCTCCAAGGCTAGGTGTCATGAAAAAGAGTGACTATTATGATAACCATTTTAATCTGTAATAATCGGCTAATTTGGATAATTAGTTTGATTTTATTAAAAAATTTAGTTTGTTTGATTTGGTTACACACCCTCCTTGCCAATCAAACCAGGTAACCAATTAAGAAATTAGCCATATGTGTAATATATTATATACACATACTTAGTATTTTGTATAACCGCTCAAGTCAAGCTTTCATCTCTTTTGGATCCATTAAACAAAATAAAGTTCATTACTGTTCGTATACTGCATTTGTATTTGTAGAGTGTGGACAATAACATATTAGCATCTAATTTAGATAAAAACTCATACATTATGTTAGATGAAAATCTTATAGGAAAAGTTTTTTCACATTCTGATAATTTTTTTATAAAGATTAAATACTAGTTTAGTGAATTTAGTTGTTGTATTATTTTGATTGGTTTGATTATAATATTATATTATATAATTAATAAAATTTAGACTTATTTAGTTTAGTTATTACGATAACTTACCATTGGAAGAAACGAGTAGTTATACAAGTGACATATTACGGAATCACATTGGGTGGGTTGAATTTTTCTTTTTAGAGAGCGACCCAACTCAACAAATACATAACATGCATACATAAACACTTAAACAGTGCGCGGCGTCTGTACTTAAATTAAATGGAATCATTAATGATCACAAGATTTAAACATAAATTAATAAAATTAATTAGTAATGGGGGAAATGAATGAATAGATAAGTTAGCGACCCAAAATCCGCGGCACAGATTTGCTAAGTGATCAGATCAGAATCAGATGCCAACAGCGGTCACTTCTCTCTCTGAACACTAATTTTGCTGCCGTTTCTATTATTCCCCATAAACAAATCAAACAACTACTGGCAGTCTGGCACCAATATTCGACGACTACGAGGATTAAGCAGAGAATATAATTTTGATTACTAATTTAGACCAGGAAGATGGGTTAGTGTGGAAAGCTTTCAAGTATAACTCATACAATAAATGATAAAACCTCAGATCATAACCAATTCGATACATTTAGTTACAAACAGATTTGTCTACTGTCTCCTGTAACACTTTAGCACTTCTACTATGCTATAAATTGTTGTTATTTTAATGTATAACTTGAAGTTGTATCATAACGTTAAATGTATAAGTTTCTGTTGTACCATCAAGAAATTTATACGTTTATGTTATAGTACAACTTCAAGTTGTATCATCAAGAAATAGTTAATATATTCAAGATGATTACGCATTTACAAAACACTGTCTCAATTCATTCTATTTCATCATATCCGGGACGTGATATGGTTCTGAAGGATGAACTGGATATGGACAGTTCCAATAAGATTTCTTTCTTGAACAAAAACCAATTTTTTGATTTCTTTCATCTATTCCATCGCTTTCTACTTATGATCGTCACGAATTGAATTATAATCAAATCGCTTTAGGGCGCTTACCGATGCCAGTAATTGACGAGACCATAAATACGAGCAATGCCGTCACCTACTTGAAGTACGGTACCGGTATTTACAATCTTGACTTCCCTATTATATTGTTCAATACGTTCACGGATAATATTACTAATCTCGTCGGCTCGAATAGTTACCATGAGTATTTTCTTATTTTTTTGGAAAATAATGCCTACAGTAAAAGAAGTAAAAGAAAAGGACTAATCAATTATTTCTTTCATCGCCCCAAACATGCCAATATTAGCACTGGGGAATACGTTCGCTAGAATGAAACTCAAAGGAATTGACGGGGCCCGCACAAGCGGTGGAGCATGTGGTTTAATTCGATGCAAAGCGAAGAACCTTATCAGGGCTTGACATGCTGCGAATCCTCTTGAAAGAGAGGGGTGCTTTCGGGAACGCGGACACAGGTGGTGCATGGCTGTCGAGATCGGAACGTGGGGGGATACACGTTACACCACGATTTTGAATCAGAAGAGAGATTTCAAGAAATGGCATAAAGGTACAAGTTTGTGTTGTACCACAAAAGAATTTGTACATCAAGAGTATAAGTATAATCTGAAGATGTACCATAACGTGTCAAAAGTACAACTTTAAATTGTACCACACAAACAAAAACATATAGCACCAATCCTCTATAACATTATAAAATTCCTCATAAAACTTTAATTGTGTTAGTTAATAGTTATTACTTTGAGTAAGTCAAACTGTGTGAACCCCAATTTCCGAACCAAAATCTCAATAAAACTTCAAATTCTAAAAAATTATTTACGGGACGGCATTGAAAATATGTTGGAAGATTAAAGGTCTTATATACATACGCTCGGTAAAAAAGATGAATACTTCTTGTTCTTGGGCGAAATAATTTCTTTTTTTCACCTACCCATAACTTTTAAACGAAAAAGAAAAAACTCAAAAAAGAGAAACGATCGGAAATATGATGATAACATGTTAAATCCTTCCTATCAGATTCAGAAAAAAAATGATGAAGAATTCGTCGGTGGCAAAGAAATAATGGGAAGCAAAGGATAGAAAAGTGGAGCCAACAAAAGACGACAACTGAACAGAACACACAGAGAGACAGAGAGAGAAATACAGAGGGAGGGGGCAGTGCGAGCAAAACAACGAATCGATAGGGGTTCGCAAACAAGGCACCCACAAAAAAAAAAAAAAAACCCAGATATCTCTCCCTTCTTAGGATGACAATGATGGCGTTCTTCTCCTCTTCTTCCCCACCGCAGAAGGGTGTTGTCGTCACAGTTCCCGCGCTCGTCCTCGCCGTCTCCGTCGCCGCTCTCACTCTGTTTTTCCTCGCTTCTTCCCTCTCCGCCCCCTGTTCCTGCTCTTTCCCACCTCCGTCCCCTTTCTCCGGCGACGGTGGGGAGAGGGTATCGGCCACGGCGGAGGACATCGACTGGGTGAGGGATCAGATCCGAGGGAATGGGTTGCATATGCAGGACAATGTTCTGCGTAAAGGGATCAATCCGCGGACTAGGGCTCAGCAACTCCAAGATCTCATTCAGTAAAGCTCTCCCCACTTATCTCTTTCATTTCTGTTTCCAGGAGATTGTCCGTTGTTGTTGTTGTTGTTGCATCTGATTCTTTCCCTTTGTTGAGGTGATTTTGTGGGGGTCTTTCTTTTGTTGGAGTATAAGTAAACATTACTACCCATGTTGAAAGTTTATTTCTTTCCTTCTTCTTTCTTCGTGACTTTTTGTGGGAATTTCATTCGTTTGAGCTTTAAGCGAATATAACTATATCCCATGAGGGAAAGTCTCTTCCTTCACTCTTTCTTGTTTCTTTTGCTTATTATGGGTTGTTGTTGGTAGAAAGATGATGGGAGCTGGGGGTGTGAAATTCCGGGTAGGATGATTAGGCTTGATTGAGTGTGTTCTTTAGTGAGCTGTCAGTTCGGTTTGTTCTGTAGCCGTGGAATGCATTCTAGATTTAACAATCCGCCATTGAAGTTCCTTCACTGGTAAGATGTGAAATGAAAGAGCAGCTGTAATTGTTTTCTATTTGGCAGGGGTAATGAATGTTTCTTATGAGTAAAGCCTAAAACACAATATTTCCTACTAGAGGCTTCAGTTTTTCAATTTCTTTATTCCTCAAGTTTGCTTGCTTTCCAAGTTAAGCGTGCTCCTCCCTTTGTCAATCAATCCGTCTCTACTGTACCATGTAACCAAATCTTGCCAAATTCATATCCATCTTATTTCAGATACAAGGGCATCTCACACTATGATGGTCCAGATTCGGATAACCACACTGCACTCCCTTGCCCCGGAGAACTCCTGGTAGAAGAGCACCACAGCAATTACGGGGAACCGTGGGCTGGTGGGAGGGACGTGTTTGAATTCCTTGCTGAATCCACGAATCTCTCGCCAAACTCCCAGGTCCTTGAGATCGGCTGTGGCACATTACGTGTCGGTCTTCATTTCATCCGTTACCTCGCTCCATCTCGATTTCACTGTCTAGAAAGAGACGAGCTTTCTCTCATGGCTGCTTTGAGATACGAGCTCCCGTCTCAGGGACTTCTACACAAGAGGCCCGTGATTGTTCGAGGAGAAAGCATGGATTTCACTAGGTTTGGTGATGCCGTTTCTTACGATCTGATATATGCTAGTGCCGTGTTTCTTCACATGCCGGATAATTTAGTATGGACGGGGCTTGAGAGGTTGGCAGGGAAGTTGAAGCCCTTTGTTGGGAGGATATATGTGTCACATAATATCAAGTTCTGTTCAAGGTTGGGAGGTGAGCAGTGTACTAAGAGGTTGAGTGATTTGGGGCTAGAGTATCTCGGCAAGAAAACGCATGATAGTTTGCTGTTCAATCACTATGAGATTTGGTTCGAGTTCAGACGGTCCAGAGCTTAGGTACCATCAAGGTTATTTGGCCATCTTCATTCCTCCGCATTCTTTCAAATGTTGCATCGGCATTATGTTGATTGTTTGATGTTGTAGTCAGGGTTATGTTGTTGTATATATAAAGTAGAGAAGGAACAGCCATAGCTTGATAGCCATGATAACAATGTTGCTGAGCTTGGATGGGTAGCTTGCTTACTGTTGCGATATATGACTGTGAGACACCTTTCTGCTTGTATTTAATCAGGAACTGGCTGCAACTAAAATGAGAGGAAGTCTCCAGTCAAAATGATGTAATGGCTGCTCTATTTTTGTAACTCTAGCAGCAGGCATTTTTTCTCTACCTTTTAACTTCGCTTATACTGTCTCAAGTGCCATAATATGATACTAACATCTGGAATTGTTACATATTTTTTGCTTGCGGATGATCCTGAAGGCTTGATGGTACTTTATAGACTTCATATTATGTCATTTTAACAGATCACTGAATCATGTTTTCATAATTTGATCCAAAATTTCGTAAGATTAGCACAGGTTTAGTAGACACGTTCTAGAGGAGTCTCACTGTTCGGCTATCACTATTCAATTCCTCCATCTCTCCTTTTTAGATTTTTTATTTTATTATCTTTTTGTTGTTCGAACATACTTCCAGAACACTCCAAAAGAACATGTGATTCAAGAGTAGGTAGTGTCAGAAAAAAATGAACTTTGCATATGCTGTCAGAGGGGTAAAAAGCAAGAACGTCATCTCTTATGTTATTGAGTGATTAACAACATCAATACCTGTCAATCCTAACAAAAAGCATATGCTGGCTGGCAGAGGGGTAGGTCATGTTAGCAAATAATCAACAGATCTCCCCCATTTTGCCTTTACTTTTAACCAAGCCAAACCTATTAAACAATGCCAATGATAAACAAATCAAATCTAGGAAAGAACCCCCTCTCTTTTCCAGATCAGTCATCAGAGCACACAAAACCAAATACACACGCCACGCACAAACACCAGAATCAGTTACCAGCTTCATGATGGCAAGAAACACCATGAGCAGCTTCTGTTATGGCTAGTTGAGATCAGACATTCTTCTTCTGTGATTAGCTATTGTGGTTCTAAAGTTAGGATCTGATGAAGTTACCAACTTGTTCCTTGGCATGGAAGCAACCTTTGAGTCTGAGCTACCGCATTTGGCTTTAGGGCTATCTGAAAGGTTTTGTTTCGTGTCAGCATACCTTGACTTCTTGTTTGAATCACCTCGTAGTACTGATTTGAGACGAATGTCTGAGTAACTGAGTGATTGAGAACATGACAACTGAGCAGAGCTTCTTGCCTCTGATCTCAAACTTCTTGCCTTGCCAACCACTTCTCTTTCTGCAGCACTTTGCCTATGGCGACTTGCAGCAGTAGAGGTCATGAATCTCGGAAGGGGGCTAATGATGTTTCTCTTGACTCCTCTTTCAGTAGGTTGCAGGATTGGATTTTCAGATTCCTTTCTGTTTTCTTCATGAGCTGTTGATATGTCTTCCTTGTCTGAATATGAAGGCTTTCTGTATTCATGGATGAGGAACTCTGCCTTTCTGATTTGGTTCCTGAGCTTCTGGCATTGTTCTTCTGCTTCTCTCATCTCGTGTTCGAGCTCTGTTATTCTCTTCTCTCTTTGCTTGCTTATATCCTGATTTGAAGGGAAGGGATGGATGCCATTAGTTTATAAGTTTTCTGGTAATTTGTATCACTGTTGACATCCCAGGTTAGTTTTGTACTACCTCTGAAATTTCTCTGTCAGTCTCAATTGCTCTTGCCCTACTTGAAAAGCTCAAAGAGCAGATTGTCTCTCCCACGTCTTCTTCACATGGGCTTATATTCACAAGCATCAAAACTTTTGAACTATGACCTACAAGAAGCATCATTGTAAATCCATCAAGTACATTATGAGGTATTCAAGTCTAGGATTGTCATGAGGTCACTTGGTAGCCAGAGGATATTAGAGAACATGAATATTGATAATTCTTGACTCTGAGAGCATGTGTGGTCAGAATACAGTGCTTGGTGAAAAGATTGTGAAAAATCATATATAATAATTTACCTTCAACGGAAAATGGTAGGAGATGAGATGTTATGTTATAATTTGTTGAGCTACCTAAGATTTTTAGTGTATTGTAACTTCTAAGAATACATGAATATGAAATACATGGTTTTTGTGAAGCTCAGAAAAAGAACAATCTTTGCATGCCAAACTTTCTTCGGCTACTTGAATCTCAGGGTAAAAAAATTCACAGCAACAGTGTGCTTACCTAAGGAATCTTTCAGTATCTGAGTTAGCTTGCTATTTCTGCAAAGAACAAAATTGAACAATAGTCTGGAATCAGGTTGGCAAAGAGTGGATAATCTGAAAAGCTTTTCTGAGGCCATGTGGCTGGTCAAAAAAGAGAAGAGATGCATCTGAAATAAGAACTGAAGGACATGCCTGTAAGGAACATGGCCTCTTTTCCTTCTAAGAGCAGCAACAACGTCGCCAAGTGCAGAAAGAGAGAGATTTATGGCTCTTCCTTCATCAAGGGTCAATCCAGTAGCTCCTGTCTTCAACAATCTCTCACTTCCACCAAGATCAACCATCCACAATTTGCTCGCTTCTGGCCTACTTCCTTGCTTGCTTTCGCCATGTCTAGAGATTGTGATCCTCATCAAGCTATTGCACACACGGAGCTAAACAGATAAAGTAATCATCAAACATTAGGAAATACCATGAAACAAGCTCGAGAAGAAGTCCTCTAAAACCATACCAGTGCGACCTGCTCGATGTCTCGTTCACATTAGTCCATGAAGTCGAGCGACACCTCCTTCCCTTAGAGTACCACCATTTGGCTTTAGCAATGTTGGGAAGTTGAACTTCTGTTAGACCCTCAATCTCCACCATTCCTTTTGGATCTGTCTGAATGTTGAGATTGCTGTATAGAAAGTTAGACGCACAAGGTATTAATTAAGCAAAAAGAAAGGGGAAAACATTCCAGGGTCAAAGCACAAGTTTCTTGGAGATTGATTTATTATGATCACTAACCATCTAGCTGATGCTTTAGGAGAAAGTAAGTCTTTCAGGCTGCCCATGTAAACCTCCAACATGCTCATGGAGAATGTTAGAGAAGCTGAAGAGGCTTGGCGAAAGAGCAGTTCGAGAGCTCGAGGGATGATCCCGGGTTGATCATTGAGGCCATCCTGAAATCATGATTCAGAACTCCAATCCATACACTGATGAAGAGGAAAGCCAATTCAAAAAGGGCTTTAATCTAAAACACATTGTTTCTAATGAGATTCTGACCATTGTGAATGTTTTCCCAGTCCCAGTTTGACCATATGCCAATATGCATCCATTATGCCCATCTAGTGCTGATTTAAGCACTGGTTCAACCTCCAGAAACACATCATCTGCAAAAACATTTTTCTTTCAGAAGAAATGCATACGAAACTTGGACGAGGTCGAGTCTAGTACAGAGGACAAAACCTTGGTCAGCAGATTGGTGGAAAACCCTATCAAATCTGAACTCTTTCCTGCTTCCAACAGATCTAACCACAACCTTGTCCGAGTCAACCGAAACCGGTTCATGAATTCCTCTCCTTTCAGTTAACAAGAATGGCCTAACTCGACAGAAAACTCTAATGCTGCCTGTAGACAACGGAAATCAATCAATGAAATGTGATCAAGGAGACAAGCCTTATATGTTAAACTATGGAAGAACAAAGCAAACGACCAATCAAAATTACTACCTTTAATATCTAGTATCCTATTCAAAGCCTCCCTTCTCTTCTTATCCAAACACACTTCTTGCAGTCTCAGCTCTGCAATTTCTCCTGCAGGAAAAAGTTTTTGACTCTTTCAAGTGTTGACCAATCTCAAACTGAAACAAATTAATGAGCAACAAATTTGTGAGTTGACCAAATTCTGTAATAAAGAGCCTCTCTCTCACCCACCTTCGAGATTCAGTATTGACTTCTCAAGCTCGTTGCTTTCGTGCTCAGGAACAACGTTGACATCAGTGTATAAAAGTTCTGTTGGTGAGTAGTCCAGCTGCAATTCAGTGCCATGATCTTGCTTCATTGGAGATGTTGATCTGAAGAGCCCTTTTGCACTGTCCAAATGCAACAAGATCTGTTCCTTTTCACCGGAAATGCGCATTTCCAGAGCGAAGAGAGGAGAAGAGTCTCTTTTGAAAGGAAAAGAGAGAAATGGGTTTTCTTTTTATGTTAGAAAGATTACTGCTTTGCTTCAGCAGTACAACAGCAGAATGTGGGGAAAAGGAGTAGAAGCTAAGATACTGAAGAAGCTAGGTATAGTAAATATTCTGTGAAAGCTTCTAGCAAACTGCAGAATCCAGAAACAGATTGAATAAATGCCCCAGCCAGATCAAAAGGGGGATGAAAGAAAAAGGAGGATGAGAGGTTGCAATCCAGCCAAAACCAGCAAATAAAAAGAAGAAGCTCAAAGGTGGAAACTTTATGGAAGAATGATCCGCATAATCCCTGGTTGGAACAAAAGATCACACAGTGTGCCACTGTGTTTGAATATGTTTTTAAGCTATGGAGAAACCCAAGTTGGAAAATCTTGGGAATGGGAAATCTAGAGAGAGTTAGTAGCTTTTTTGCAAATGATTGAACACTCCTTCAACACTGATTATATTAGTACTAGGAGATGATGGGATGCTTTGCTTTTCTCTCTCAAGTCTCAACTGCTTCTGGTCCTGCTATGAACTATGAAGCGTTTTTCCTCCTTAATTCCCTCCTTTCTTTGTTTCTTTCTTCCCCTAAAATTTCAACTATGTTTTTATAAGGGGAAAAAATTCAACTCTTTCGTCATTGTTTTCATTTTGTCTAGGCAGTGTTATCAGTTCTCACACCTCTATTCCCCCCATATCAACCATATTAATCATTTTAATTAGGCAAAATTTTCCTCGACATATTTTGATGCCAATCTTATTTAACCAACCTATTATTTTTTTAACAAAAGATAATCATATATATTGATTAGACCAAAAGATCAGTACATCCAGGAAAGCAGTCAATCCAGAAAATCAAAGGATCGAAATGTAGTCGTGTACAAAGGGAGGGCATTTTTAACCACCAAATAGGCTACCCTATTGCTACTCCGTACTACAAAACGAACATTAAAAGTTGAATGAGTCGAACCCAATTGAATGACTTCTTCAAAGATGGCCCCAGCCGATTATCCCTAGAGTCTCGCCGGTTGTTTTACAATGACCACATTAGCGTCACCTTGCAAGCTTCTCTCCATAAACCCCAACTCCAAACACCACTGCACACCTTCCCAAAGGGTAAGTAACTCAGCCGTCATCGGATCATCATTATCTGGGAACTGCACCCCTCGAGCTAGAAGGATCTTTCCTGCCGGGTCAAAGATAACAATTTTTAACCAACCTATTAAGTGCCGTAAAACCTTGTAAATAAAAAATAAAAATTAGCAGAATGCTTAGGGATAAGGAAATGCTGAATTCTGGTTTTTCCAAGTGGTTGGTACTGGATCCAGATCCATGAAATTATGAACAGTCAAAACATAAAATAAAAATTATCTGATGGTGGGAGCGGGAGGGAATCAAAGTGGAATCCAAGGTGGCGAGCGGGGAAATTCAGGTGCGCCAGCTGTGTTTTTGTTTGAGTTCTCCTGACCGTCGATTATATCGGATCAGTTTCCATGTGCTTGATTTGAAAATACTTGGGTCACGTGGAACGTGATGGTTGGAGGAGGATTATATGACTGAGTGAACACGGTCGTAGGGGATTATTTGTTCTTCCTTTTTGCGCCTTATCCGTTTTACTTTTTCCCAACTGTTTTAACAGTAAAAAAAAAATGGAAGGAGCAGAAAGGAACCACTTGTCTTTGGCGGGCTTTTTACAGTCAATGACAATGGCGATTGAATGGTAGGAATTTAATTTGCTTATGAAACCAAAAAAAAAAAAAAAACTATGACAATGGTCGATGGAGATTTCACAAGCATTAAAAGGAAGAAGAAAGCAGCCTATCCATCCCTCTTTAGAAATCTGATAGAATATTTTGGAGGAGTAGAAGTGGCAATACTAATATTGGAGAAGGTGATTTCAATGGAGCATTTCAAAGAAAAGTTGGAGATCTTCATGGAAGAAGATGACAGGGTCGAAGAGAAGGAGACTACTGTCAAGAAAATCCCCTTGGAGTTATGCCGAATTTGACCTCAATATCACTCACATGCATCTCTGAGGGTCTCGTCCTCCTTTTGCGCAAAGTGGGTAATCTCTTGCAGATGCGGATGAGGGATGGCAGTGGTTCAAGAATTTGTTCACCAAACCGGCCCACGATGTGATCGATCCTGGTGCACGGTTATCCAACCACGCCTTACCCCTTCCATGTAAAGAGAATGGGAAGTAGCAAAGCCGCAACGCTTCTTGAGGTACACCATTGATTTTGATCCCGTCGATCAGCTCGTGGAATCGATTAAGGTGCTCTCATGAGCATTCGCCTTCCCACCATTGAACACCACCAAGGTCTTCAGCATCTGAATACCGTAAGAATTTACCTCAAAGTTGTTTGCAGCAACTTGAGGGTGATGGATACTGACTCGCTAAAACACAACACCAAACTACGACCAAGTGTAATCATAAAATGGAAATGCAGTATAGTGGGACAAGTAATAAAAATTAACCCGAGGCCTAGATGTACTGTCTACTCCATGAAATTCGATTATTTAGCTGAAAAAAGTTGAGTGAAGTGTTCAAAGCAAATTAAACACAAAGCGGTAATGTCCTGGTTTTCAAAGTCAATGAGGAACCACTCAGATAATGATTCCCCTGAGTCTGCAGTTAAGTCGAGTTGTAATTCACCCAGTCGAATTCTAGTCAGATATATACTAGGGAAGATTCGAACCTAGTTTGGAATCTCTTAAGCTGACCAAGCCCTCTTAGACACGTTACCGCCAGGCGACTAACCTTCGCCGAGATAAAGTGCTAAGGCAATAAAACATATCTCCTCTACTAGAATGAATCCCACTATAAACCAATGAATAGATTGACTCTCGCACAATCAATTTACCACTTCCAAATCAGGATGCTCTATTGACCTATTCAGTTTCTATCGTTCTAGATAGGGGTGTTCAAACGGTGTGGTTACCGTGGTAACCATTTTAACTAGTAGTATTTGGCTAATTTGGTTTGGTTAATTTCGATAATTGGTTTGGTTTGGTTAAAAAATTTAGCTTGTTTGGTTTAGGTGGTTTGGTTTCAGGCACTCCTAACCAATCAAACCAAATTAACCAGTTAAGTAATTTGTCATATATCTAATGTATATTGTATACACATACTTAATACTTTGCATAACCACTCACGAGTCAAATGTAAGATAATTGTACGTATTTGTTACATGTATATACGTTAAGAGCTAACTACAATTATGTGGATTGTTATGTGTTGTTCATTATATAAATTGCGAATTGATGCACTAACTGAGAATTTTTCTCACTTAATGATAATGTGGTGTTATATTGGTTATTTTGGTTAACCAATTAACCAAACCGAATAAACTATAGTTTGGTTAATTTGGTTGTTGTATTAGTTTGGACGGTTTGGTTATGATATTGTATTCCATGGTTAATAGAATTTAGACTTATTTGGTTTGGTTATTACTATGGTAACCATTTGAACACCCCTAGTTCTAGATCAAAGTTGGAAACATACAAGTGTAATCAAGACTCCTATATTTCTGAATAAAACCTCAATTGGATATATAATCATCAATGTATTGAAAAATGGTTCATACAACTGCTCCTGTAGCGATCTTTGCGTCACTCTTAGGTTATTCTGCAATGACAACCTGGTCCAGGTCCTCATCCGCAACCAGTCTCTCCTCCAATTAATCTTTGGGGATTGATGTAGTGTTCTCTACATCAGGTTCATGCTCTGGCACTTCAACTTCCTCCATGCTTGATAGATGATCCTCCAGCTGTGGTTCTTCCTAGCCATGTGCACCTATCACAAAACAATGCTCAAAATAGTCGTTAGAACTAGCACCCGTCTGGTCGTGTGTGGCAACATAATTCGGTATTACATCACAATAACCTACATCATCATGCTCACTAGAGTATTTCATGCTATCTTCAATGGAGAAGGAAATTTTTTCGTGCTCACTAGAGTATTTCATTATATATGCAATGGAGATGATCCCAACATCTAGTAGCTTGATAACTTTTGCTTTCACCACTTCTTCCATCTTAGGATTCACCTGTCGTTGAGGTTGAAGGACCGGTTTGGCATCATCCTCCATGAGGATCTTGTGAGAGAAGAAAGATGGGTTGATTCCTTGGATGTTAGTGATCTTTCATAAAATTGCCTTCTCATGTTTCCTTAGGAGGTCTATTAACCTTGCCTTTTGCTCCGGGGTGAGGTCGAAACTAATGATGACAGGGAGATTTCCGCTTTCCCTCAAGAAGGAATACTCAAGGTGGCTACGAAGTGGCTTCAACTCTAACTCCGGGGGGTTCTTCCAATGAAGTGGGAATCTTGTGGGATTGATGTAGTGTCTCTACCTCAAGTTCATGCTCCAACACTTCAACTTCCTCCATGCTTGATAGATGATCCTCCAGTTGGGGTTCTTCCTATCCATGTGCTCCTATCACAAAACATTGCTCAAAATATTCGTTAGAACTGGCACCCGCGTGGTCGTGTGTCGCAATATAATTCAATACCACATCACAATAATCTATATCATCATGCTCACTAGAGTATTTCATGTTATCTGCAATGGAGAAGGTAATTTTTTCATCCCCCGCCTTCAATATCAACTTCCTTCATGCACATCTATAATGGCTTTGGCGGTGGCCAAAAATGGTCTACAAAAAATAAGGGGAACGTCAACATCTTCATTGATGTCAAGGATGAAAAAATCAACCGGATAAATGAGTGTCCCAACCTTAACAAGTAAATCTTCGACTATCCCCTTAGGATTCACAATGGACCTATAAGCTAACTGTATGTTCATCCAAGTGGCACTAGGTTCACCTAGGTCCAACTTCTTGAATAGTCTATATGGCATCACATTGATGCTAGCCCCTAAGTCCGCCAAGGACTTCCCTACACACATGCCACCAATAAAACAAGAAATAGTGAAACTCCCTAGGTCTTTATGCTTCACAGAAAGCTGACTCTGCAAGACGGTTGTGTTCTTCATTGAGAGTCATGGTGGCCATGCCCTAGAGTTTCTTATTAGTGAGGAGATCCTTCAAGTATTTTTCATACTTTGGTATTTGAGCGAGGGTCTCCTCAAACAGGATCTTGATGTGGAGTTGGCTCATCAACTCCATGAATCGAGAGAACTCAGCGTCCAATCGATCCTCGTAGAGCCGAGTTGGATAAAGAAATTAGGGAACAACTTCCATTGCTGGATGTTTCGAATTAGAAGTTGGTTCCTCGACTCTCTTCTCCATTGTGGTTGTTGTCTTTTCCTGCTCGATGATGATCGGTTGCTCAACTTGCTTTGGCTTCTCAGCTTTCCTTATTGGAAAAGGTACCTCTCGAGCCTCCCTCCCACTCTAGAGTGTCACAACTTTCAGTTCGTTTTCTTTAATTTCATTACGAGAAATAGCAGCTTGGGTGATGATGCCCATCCGAGTGGAAAAGGTCGTCAAAGATGATTGGTGACTTTTCAACCCTATTTCAATTTATGAAAAAATTTCAGAGGCCTCTTCCATAAAATTCTCTATCTTCTCAAAATTTTGTGATCTTGAACTCACAAAGGTGGTAAGTGGTAACAAGATCTTCAAGTTTAGAAATCATGTCAGGTTGATGTTGATAAGAAAGAGAAGTAATGGCTTGAAGCGGAGGCTCTTGGTTGGAGTGTAATACCCTTGCAGAGTTCGGATGGTTGCGCCACCCCCGATTGTATATGTTTCTATTGGGATTGTTGTTATTGTTTGGCCTCCTATCATTAGCAATGAAGTTCACTTGCTCTTCCGGAGTGGTTGCCTCCATCATAATTTGACATTCTTCCAACATATGACTGGAACTTGAACACCATTCACACACCATAACAGAACTCTTGCCTTGATTTCTATCCTTCATCGATCTTACCCCAATCATAGCCCTTTGTGGCCATTTCTTTGAGCAATTCCGTCATTTGGGGTGGAGTCTCGTTAAGCATATTCCCTTGTCACAAGGAACCGATGAATATCCGGTCCTCTTGAAAAATATCATAGTAGAAATTTTCAATCCTGAATTGCTTATCAAAGTCATGGTGTGGGAATTAGATAAAGAGATCGAAGCAGCGCTCCCAAACGTCTCTCAAAGTCTCATCATCTTCTTGAGAAAATAGGTGATCTTCTTTTGAAATACGTCATCTTGGAAGGCGGGAAATACCTTTCCATGAACTTGGTCAACGAGTTGTCCCAATATGTGATTGAGAGTGGAGGTCTATTATTCAACCAACTTCGTGCCTTGCCACTTAAGGAGTATGGAAAGAGACTCAACCTAAGAGCTTTTTGTGGCACCCCATTAATCTTTAAGTTATCCGTCAACTCATAGAG
This sequence comes from Linum trigynum, assembly GCA_964030455.1. Taxonomy (NCBI): domain Eukaryota; kingdom Viridiplantae; phylum Streptophyta; class Magnoliopsida; order Malpighiales; family Linaceae; genus Linum; species Linum trigynum. Next base: position 34,606,191 of record OZ034813.1, on the reverse strand, counting down.
CCTATTGATGTTCTCTCTTGAGGACTCGCTTTTAAGACCATGATATTGGATGTTACTTTGGATCATAGTGATTAGATTTATCTTGATCTCGAAATTGTTGGCCACCACGGGCGGATGTCGGAAGCTAAGTTAGATGTTCGCCACCTGTGGGGTCATATAATATCACATAGTCCTTGCTTCATCCCCCTCTTGTGTGGCTTCGTTCTCCATCACAACCTCTTCTTCAACTACAACTTCTTCTTCAAATTCAACTTCTTCCTCAACTTCAACTTTGGGTTCAATGATAGGTTGAGCTCAAACTACAAGCCTCTTCCTTGCTTTCCTTAACTCCCTCTCTCAAGCAAATAGCCAGAGAGTGTGATTGATGTTGTCATCTAGCAGTGCTAAGGGTGTCGGGTTACTCCAGGTCATACACCACCTTCACACACTTCAAAAAACACAATTAAGAGCCAAACAAGCAAGGTCCAAACACACAATGCAAGAAAAGAAATGCTAGATTAATAGTACATAAGTTTTTCGAATAATAGATCGTGTTCCCTGGCAATGGCGCCAGAAAATTGACTCGCTGCTAACAACTCAATCCAATCATAGGCCAAGTATAACCTATAATTGGGTGCAGTATAGAGTAAGTATTTCAATTATCAACTCGGGTGATCTGTATATCCTTACTTTAGCAATCTATAGATTATCTAGCAATCGAAACATGGTTTAAATCTAATTAACTAAGCAAACAAGCAATTAAAACGATGTCCGATTCAATTGAGAAAGTTTCACCCGAATTATATTCCTCTAGTCCCACGTTGAGATGCAAAGGTGATACTATAGTGTGATAAGTAAACTTCATATACCGTTAGGAGATCTAAAATAGTTAGGACCCCCTATTTGAGTGCATCCTAGCTCGCTCAATCGATCCAATCGGAGAGGCGTACCATACAACCATAAAAGACCACTAAGGCAAACAATTCCACTCCCTGGGAGATTAACCCGGAATGACGTAGAGTCACCAATCACGATGATTCATTGCATTCTACGATGATTGAGGAGTGACCCGAGTTGCTATGAGGGGATTTTCTCCCTCCTAAGTCAATTTCCCCTAATATTTAGAAATTTGATCAGGAACACTCAATTTGCGTGAAATACCTCAATCAGTATATAAATAACAATACCCATCAACACAAAGAGTTCACAAACTATAATCTACAATATACTAGACTAGGGTTCACATCATCCAAGTGAATATAGGAACTACTTCATAGCTAAAGAAGAAACAACAACTAAAATAGAAGAAAAAACCATGGGAAATGATTCTTCCTCTTCGTAGTTGTTTGACTGAATGCTTGGAGATGAAACCTACCCTCCAAATGCCTTGGGTAGTTCAAATTCACCTTCCAACTCTCTCTAGAACTCTCCCTAACAAATTTGTTCTCTCCTTTATATAGCTTGTGAGTGCACGTTTCACGGTTGCACATCACCCCTATTAAGTGTGCAACAAAATCGTGATCTCAACGCAAACACATGTCATTTCATTAACACACTTAACAGGTTCTCTACTGACTGCACGGTTTTGGATCGTGATCCCTGCAATGCCGGTGAGCGGCAAAAAAGCTCCCAAAACTTTGTGATCTTCACGATTTTCGCGGGAACATAACGATTATTGCCCGTGACAATTGTTGTATGCTCGTGATCCTAGCACTTTCCTCCACTTTGCTCACTTTTCGATCCCTTTTGTCTGAATTTCAATCCTCTCACCCATTCTACCTGTCAATGTCTAAAACATGCCCAAACAAGACCAAACCTAGCACGAAATAGCTCAAAGGGCGGTGCAAAATAAGTTCTATGGCACAAGGAAAGGGGTATAAAAGTGTACAATTTATCTCGACTCACTAGACTATGAATTAAACCTAGTTTAAGGTATAATACTATACCCTAACCTCTAATGGATAAACCCCAGGCCCGTTTCTCTAAATCCAAATATGAAGTTCAATTTAATAGAAAATAATAATTGACCATTGATATTGGTAGGAGCTCATCGAAGTACATCTAACGGTTAGATCACATGGAGTATACCAGTCTTAACCATACATATATATAGCATGGTTCAGGCTAGCATAGGCCATGCGTATGTTGTATGCCTACATTGACACTACCATACGCCCATTGAATTTTACTATTTAGAGCACGAATTAACCGTAGTTTGGGGCATGATCCTATACTCAAACCTCTAATGAGTGAGCCCCAGTCCCTAAGTCTCTAACGTGAGCCACAAGATTCATTTAATCTAAAAAATAAGAACCATCAAAGGTTGGCGTACGCTCTACGCATGCGTTTACACCTATTATTTACGCATGCGTTTAATTTCGATGAATTAAAACCGTTGATTTTCATTTTAAGATTAATTAATCTTATTGCTTGGGTTAGAGAATTGGTAAAGGTTTGTGTATCATATCATTGTCTAAATAAAAAAGGGCGTAAGGTAAGGTACTAAGGTAAGATTCACAGTAACCAAACCATAAGATTCATTTAATCTTAAAATGAAAACCAACGTTTTGATTGGTCCAAATAATCAAAGTACAAATAATATGTGTGAACGCAGGCGTATAACGTATGCTAGCTTTGTCATATATAAGGTTTAGATATTGTTATATATATTGTTTCTCAAGCAAAAGAAATAAATACTAACTAAAGGTTATCATCATGAGTTTCCCATTTATGCTACGAGTTTTCAGACAAACTCTTTTTTTGTTATGTCAATTTTCTTTTCAACCATAGGCAACTAAGTGACTAGGTCCGACCGGGCGACTGGTTGGACTAGGTCCGGCCAAAGTCGTGCTCCAAAACGGGATCTACAAAATCAAGGGTCTGATCATTAGAGAGGACAAGGGGATGGTGGGTGGATCGAGTTTTTAATAGATATAAGTTAGTGCATTCTATTTTAGTCACTACATTTCTATCTTATATGTAAATATATTTAGAAAATGTGTAAAACGACTCAAACAGGTTGGACCTCAATCAGACCATTAAACTTCAAACCACTTGCTTGACCGAGTCAACGACTTAAACCGATTTGACAACTTTGGTTATAACCATTAAGATTACAATGTTTACCATTGATGAAAAGTTATAAGAATTTCGGAAATGGAAAAATAATTTCGATGTCACCTTAATGTCATACGAAATTCAGCATTTCAATTGATTTAAAAAATTTAAATACACATCATAAATACATTGTGTTTAAATGACATTCCGACCAGTGGGTCAGACAACAAGCTAGTTTAAGAGAAAAGAAGAGTCGGCCGTTGAGATTGGCCGGAAATAATCCAAGTAAATCTAACGGTCAGATCATCTGGGGCATACCAGTCGCCTCCATATATATATGGGTTATAGGTAAAATATGCCCCTCTACTATGACGATTTATCAAACATGCCCCTCAACTATTTTTTACATCAAACATGCCTCTGTACTTTGAAAAAATTATCAAACATGCCCTTCTGTTAAAATTTCCATCCAAAGTCCGTTAACCAAGGCCGAACTTTGGTTTGGGTGACACAAATGTCTAAAATATCCCTAATAATTTCACTTTGGAATTTTTTTTTGGTTCTTTTGTATAGCCAAATAATTCTAATAATTTCACTTTGAAGAGACTGTCTAAAATATCCCTAATAATTTCAACCATGATTTATGATTTTTTTCAATGAAAAGTTTAACAGAAGAGCATGTTTGATAATTTTTTTCAAAGTACAGGGGCATGTTTGATGTAAAAAATAGTAGAGGAGCATGTTTGATAAAACGTCATAATAGAGGGGCATATTATACCTATAACCCTATATATGCACTCAGTGCACTCGCTTCATAACCGTCATTTTAAACATGCGATTTATGTCAAAATGATGTTAATCATCACTTATGATGTGATGAACAATAACGCACATGAAATTGCACAAAAACCATTGAAGATTTGCTTTAATTTGAAGAATTTAGAGTTTAGAGATTTATGGTTAGGGTTTACAATTTGGGGTATAGGGATAGAACTCAAAATTGGAGGTTTAGGGCTTAGGGTAATCCGCTAATTAGTTGTTATCATATGTTATATCATCATATTACACTAATTCTACAAATTAAAATTTAAAATTCGACACCTTAAGACTAGTTTTTGAGTTAGGTGCATTGAACGCACTCATTTTTGTGAGTGCACCGAAGTAGTCACCATATATATATATATATATATATATAAATAACCGTCGATTATTATTTCTAATTAAATTGATCTTGGAGTATAAGATTTAGAGAATTAAGACCTAGATTTTGATCAATAAGGGTTAGAGTATAGTATCATGTCCGAAAGATTAGTCAATTCAAGTTCTGGATAGCGTTTTCTTACTCAAGGTATGCGGTACCCAGGATTTCACCCTGGGTACCGTAGAACTCCCTATATATATTATAAAAGCTATATTATATTTTGTGGTATAAAATAGTTGCATTTTTTAGTTGCGTTGGGTTTTTACTTAAAAGTATCGTCCACCCGACCCAACCCAACTATAAACAAACAGTAAGGTTCTTATTTTTGTGGGTGGATTTGGGTTTAGTATCTTCTAAACGGTAATGTATGGGTCGGGTGATTAAAATGACTAAATCTTGACCACCGACCCATGTACACTCCTAATATGACATTACATAGATAACTACTACTCATCATATTAATGTTATGAATTATTGGCACTCTCGACCCTTTTTCAAATTTCAATTTCTAAATTTCTTCTTCATTTAAGTTATAGTAAAAACAAACACACTTTCACATTTTGCTCTACTTTCAATAAAAGACACTATTCACTCCAAACTCTAAAAACTACTTTAATTTACACCATTAGATTTTAAGAAAATTATTTATTCCTAAAGTTATACCTATAATAGTCAATTTCTCACTTCCCGTTCACTAGGGTACTATTAACACAGTATTCATCATCTCATCAACTAATTATCTGTCAATAAAAATATTACTTTTAATCAAATTTAATTTTTATGAACTCTTAAAAATTAATTTTTTTCCAAATTCACAAAAAAAATTCCCCAACTTCATAAAAAGTTAACCAAATAAAAAAAACACAAACAAACACAAGTATAATTTAAGGTCCAATGCTTCGTTTAACGGCTTCCAAATATATCCGCAAACTTCCCTACTGTAGGGAATCAGTTCTGAATATTCCAAAATCCTCTCTTATAACATTTCTCATGTATCATAGTTTAAAGTAGGGCTAGCTATTTGGTCCGTATTTTTCAGTTTAACCCGAAATTGGATATTATAAATCGGGATCGTTTAAGAACAGGACTGGATGTAAAACAAAATTGAATCCTGTCTATAGCCCTAAAATAAAAATAGCCAAACACCCGAACCATTTTAATCAGTGTTAAAACCGTCTCAAAATCGGAAGACCGGATAAAAAATTAAATAGGCCCTACATCTAAAACTCAGCCCACTGATTGACTGGGCAATGAGCCCAACCCACAACTCTGTTATGATTTTTAATGGTACGAATGGAAATGAAAGAAGAAAGATCCAAGAGAATCTCTTGAAGTACCATGTTGGTAAGATGTGGGAAGTAGCAGCCTCGAATTCGGTCGATTTGATGTAATATGTTGGTAATCGGTTAAATTGGTTTGTGCAACCAACCAGACCAAACCGAACCGATTTGAACCAAATCGAACTGAACCGCTGTGTTGCAAGAATTAGTATACATAAACAATTCCCACAACAAACTCAGCCCACCCGTTCGGCTTCTATCATCCATATCCTTGCCCATCAGCCTTTTCCAAAAATTGGAATACCCTAATCTCTTCTCCACAGATCGCAGCCACACTCCAACTCCACGAAGGCACGAACCAACTCCTCCTCCACCAGGCTCGTTGACGTCGGCTCCACAGTCCAACGGGAGAGGGGTTTTCATTCAGATGTTGGTAACCATTTGAATTGAACTTCAAACATCAGTAGAGCAACGAGTGCCCTGAGGCCTAGAACTTAGGGGACCCGCCAGCAAGGTCGAATGGGAATCCCCGAATGGCATCACCGCAACACAATCCACATTAAACCTATACGCACCAGAAACCCAGCTCCCAACTTCACACCTCAGCTTACCTCTCCCCTTCAACCTCGAAACCATCCTCCCAGCAACCTGATCTTTTCCCACCTCGTATCGAAACCATGGTGCCAGAAGCCGTCAGCAAACTAGTATCCTCATGACCCTGATAAAACCCGGGAACCAGACTGCCCGCCATGATTTGCTGACCTTTGTAGACAACATAGACCTAGAACTCGTCGTATGCCGACTCTTTGCTTCAGGTTTGTGGAGAGGAAAGTGAGCTGGATGGAGGAGTTGAGGAGGTTGGTCGGGGGGTCAGCTTGCTGGAGGGAGAATTGGCGCTTGGAAGGGCGGAGTGTGAAGTAGAGGATGAAGGTGAAGCAGAGGATTGTGGTAGGAGGGATGAGATGAAGTAGATGAGCTTCTTGTTGATTGGTAGGTGCTTTGAGAGGTTTGAGAGGTACCGTCTGTTGTTTATCCGGTATATTCGGTATTATCGAATACTGCCTGTTATTAACCGGACATAGGTCGGTATACCGAAAGACAAATTTCCTGTACCGTATACTTGATATTGTTGGTTAATGGTTTAACCAAAAATCACCAATTACTAGTTACACCGGTTACCAGCCCTACTCCTAACGCCGCACCTCCCGTTGCTTCTACCCTCTGGAATAGAAGTCCAGAACCGACCCTTCGCGACGACCACCGGGTAGCAGCCGCCGAAATCAGCTCGATGCAGGGGAGCAGCAACTGGGTGAGTATTGTACTATTGGTTTTCGTTTTCTGACGTTTATTTAATTTGATGTTTGTGGTGTGGATGTTGAATGAGATTTTGAGATTTAGTTTTCTACAAATTATGTTGGTTGTCTGTATTCCAAAAAATGGGATATATTCTGCAACAAGGTCAGAACGGTCAAAATCGAATTGGGACCGGACTGTATTCAATTCCGCTTTTTATCTCCATATTTCTAAAAAGATCTAACCGAAATCGGGTCATTCTGGGCCAATTTAACAATCGACTCGAACTGCATAGCCACCCTAGTTTAAAGTCCAATGCACCATTTAGCCTCTTCCCAATGCTTCAATAATCAATATAAATGGATCAAAAAGAAAAAAAGATTTCAAAATAATTACCACTGGGAAACGGTGCGGTCTGGTCCAGACCAGACCATATATACGGTCCACGGTCCAGACCGAGAGACTGAAGTATAGACCACAAACTATACGATTTAGTCCAGATCACGCCTGTACGGTCTGGTTTGATCTGGTCTGGTCCAGATAGACCACACTTAACGAAAAATGAACAATTTCTTTAGTCAACCCCACAAAGAATTGAACTAATAATCAAGAAAAATCATTTTTATTTACCTTAAAACATTAATCTTAATATACATAGATTAATACATGAATAAATTTTTATTTTCCGGCCCTACCACTTTCCAGCATCAGCAACGCTAATCGTGATTAATTATCCAAACAAAAGAGTTAGCTCCGCTTCTCTCTCTGTCTCCCTCTTACCTTTGACTTCCACTTTCCCGTTCCCCGTCTCAAAAGAATCCTTTTTCGTATTTTCTCTTTTCTTTCTCAAATCTCTCTCTTTCTCCCTTTCTCCACATCCGGCTCTCTGTGTGTAGAAGAACATAAGAAGAAGACGACGGGAGCAAACAGTCTCATAGAAACACCTCTACAGTACCAATCTTTTTCTTCTTCGCCATCGCCGTCGATTTTCACCATCATCTTCATCGGAAGCAGCTCTCCAATCTGCAATCGCTAGGGTTTTTGTATTTTTGTTAATGTTAAATTCCACACTGTGTCCGACTTCTTGCAATCGCGCGGCAATCGGAGACATCTGAAGAGCTCTCCTGAGTCCTTTGCCGTAGTTTGCAAATCCCGTTGCTCACCGGTTAGTTCGTCTCTCTCTCTCTCTATTAGCTTTCTGGGTCTCGCTGGGACACTTGGGGGAGTTCAAAGTCCGATTGCGGCTAATCCGCGCATTGGCACTAGTGTTTTGATGCGTCTCTTTCACCGTTATTTTAGTTAGGGATTGGATCGCATGCAAACAACGTAAATTCGCCGAATGTTGAATTGAGACGGGCTGATGTTGAGAGGAGTTAGTAGTATTGAACTTAAGTTTATTGGGGAAGTAGTGAGGGTGGATGGGTGGATGGATGGAAAGGCTTTCGCTTAAGAGGAGGTGAATGGTGGACTTAGATTCTTAGTTAGTTAGCTGAAGCTTGAAGGCGATTGGTATGTGGATATTTGGTTTGTGTTTGGTGCGTTGGTTGTCTCTTTCGTGGGAACTACATGAAATCTGATGCGTGTGGCGTAAGGTGATCTTCTTATTTCCTTTTGGTTTGGCTTAAATAATTCTGCTTGGTGGAGTTTTTGGTGTTTGAAAGGTATTTTATGGCATGAGTTGCAATGACTGCGAAAATTTAGAAGTAATAAGTAGGGAAGTAAGCAACTTTTGCAGTATTATGAGCGCTGCTGGGTTTTGAAGCCTATTCTGAGATGGGTGACAACTTGTACCCTTGGTGCCGCCACAATTCGAATGTTTAGCTGGTTGGATGTTTAGTGGATTATCTCAGTTCGACTGGATGCTTCCTTCTTTGCTACAGTGTGAGGGCTTGTCAAGCATCAACCCGTTACATGTTGTAACTCTTGGACTATTGTCGAGATTAAATCTGTTCTGATTTGCCACCATTAACGTGGTGTGACCTGCAATTAACCTTTTGAATTTCATTAGGACGAATTTTTAACCTGTTTTAAGATGTGTACAACTCTTGTGTAGAATGACTGATCAGAAGTTCTGTTATTACGAGAACCATGTTCATTCGCACATGTAATAGTCAGCCCTTTATAGTAGACAGAAAAGGAAATTAATTTCTCTCTTGCTGATTGGCTGTTTTGTTTATTCAAGGAGTTCCGCAATGCACCGAGTGGGTAGTGCAGGGAACACAAATAGTTCTGTTCGTCCGCGTAAAGAGAAGAGGCTTACATATGTGCTGAATGATGCAGATGATACCAAGGTAAGGTAGCTTTGAATTTTAGTTTTTTTACTGATTAAGTACCCCAATGAGGTTAGCCGTTTGCATTCGATGTTTCGTTCTTACAGTGCTTAGTTTTGGTTATGTATGATTGCAGCATTGTGCTGGTGTAAATTGTGTGACTGTGCTAAAGTCATCATCTTCCGGGAGAGATTACCTTTTCACTGGGAGTCGTGATGGCACATTGAAGAGGTGGGCAGTGTCTGAAGATTCTGCTACTTGTTCTGCTACATTTGAGTCACATGTTGATTGGGTATATTCTTTTTCCTTTTTCACTTCACTGTTATTATCTAATGGCATTCGTGCTGCTGGTCAGATTGCTGTTTTCCTCTATTGGTTTTGGTTGCAATTAGTCTTACCTCTTGTAGCCTTCAGCTGATAGCTGGAGTTAAAATTTTCTCGAAAAGTACTGAATTTTGATAAGTGAGCATGTTGTTTCTTTGCTGTTACTTCTTTCAAAGAATTGGGAACTGATGAGTGCTTTTTTGGTCATTTAATCTTTGTGGAAATGATAATTTGCCTCTCTGAAGTTTATATAATCTTGGCTATGCTTGTATAGTACTACTATAAACAGGGTTAGTATATTAGATGCAGTTCACAAAGCTCCATTTCTTTCCATGCAGGTGAATGATGCTGTCCTTGCAGGGGAAAATACCCTTGTCTCATGTTCTTCAGATACTACTCTTAAGGTTTTCCTTACAATTTGTTGGTGTTCTTACACTAATCTTTTTCTTCTCTTCTTGGCTGATTGATGGTTCACCAGGTTAGTTTTTCTTACCTCTTTTTTTCCCCCTGTTACGTGCTAGACTTGGGATAGCTTGTCCAAAGGAACTTGTACAAGAACTCTCCGACAGCACTCTGACTATGTTACACGCCTTGCTGCAGCAGAAAGAAATGTAATTTTTGTTTGAAACTTTGTGGACGTGATTAATTGATTGTAGTTTTTTGTACGTTATAAAATGCATTTGTTGATTTTCTCTTAGTGTCATGCATTTTAGAGCAATGTTATTGCTTCCTGTGGCCTTGGTGGAGAGGTTTTCATATGGGATATCGAAGCTGCACTCACTCCAGTTTCAAAGTCAAGTGACGCAACTGAAGATGAGGGCTCAAATGGGGTAGGTGGTTCTGGTAATTCGTTGCCTATGACAAGTTTACGGCCCATTAGCTCAAGCAACAGTATTACTTCGCACAACACTCAGTCCCATGGGTATGCGCCAACTGTTGCAAAAGGCCATAAGGAGTCGGTATATGCATTGGCAATGAATGATACTGGATCAGTTCTTGTATCGGGTGGAACAGAGAAGGTATAGTCCTGCTGCATGCTTACCTTGCTCTATTCTGGTGGAAAGATGTTTGGTACTAACTGATCTTATAGATACTGGCACCATAATGCCAGTTCTTGGTTTTTCTAAGCAATTAGGTCTAACTTTGTTCCTTCAGGTTGTGCGTGTTTGGGACCCAAGGAGTGGTTCAAAGACAATGAAGCTAAGAGGTCATACTGATAACATTAGAGCTTTGCTTCTAGATTCTACTGGCAGGTTGGTTAATGATCTATTTTACTTGGTTCGTTTTGCTAAGAATGATTAGGTACTTTCTTGTGACATCTACTGTAAGATTATATAAGACCCTGAGAGCGGCCTGGAATTAATGAAGTTGCTAATAGTGTTCATTCTTCAGTGTAACTTTCCAGTGTCTATGACGAATGTTTGTTTTAATCTTGTGGTGCTATTGTTCTATATCTGTTAAGTTGCAACTTCTTTGTTGTTCCCCATGAGGCGTATATCGTTATATCTTCATACACACCTGTTATGTTTTGTGACTTTTAGCTCTGTTTATTATGCTGTGATGAAAATTTTTCATTTGAACTTTGAGATTAATGATCTCACTGCTTGCTTCGATCTGTTTTTTTATTTCTCTTCAATTTTACATGACTTTGATATTTCCTTCATCCAGGTTTTGCTTATCAGGGTCTTCTGATTCAATGATCAGGTGAAGTTGGCTACCTTTTTATTAGTGTTATACATCGCTCATCAACCCAGATCTTACATTGAATTGCTTATGGTTCTTTAGACTATGGGATCTCGGTCAACAAAGATGTGTACATTCTTATGCGGTGCATACTGATTCTGTTTGGGCCCTGGCCAGCACCCCTACATTTAGTCATGTTTATAGCGGCGGGCGAGATCTTTCTGTGAGTGAATTTCGCAAAGCCCTTTACTAACTTAAAAAGCATTCCCACTCTGAGATCTCAAAATTGGCATTCCAACTGTATATCCTTCAGTTGTACTTAACAGACTTGGCGACTAGGGAAAGTGTTCTGCTCTGTTCAAAGGAGCACCCCATCGTACAATTGGCTCTACATGACGACAGTATATGGGCTGCAACTACCGACTCTTCAGTTGATAGGTGGTCGGCAGATGGACGAAATCCCCAAAAGGTTTTTCAGAAAGGCGGTTCATTCTTGGCTGGGAACTTGTCATTTTCTAGGGCAAGGGTTTCTCTTGAAGGGTCTACACCGGTAAGTGTTTATAAAAGCATTCCTGACATAGGTTGTTCTCCAAACAAATGTTCATAAAGTCTGTCTGTTTTCAATTAATTTACATGCAAAGTGCTGTATCATGCGGTTCTGCTTGCCAATGTTTGATTGAGCTGTGTTTTCTGTAAAATTTTAAATATAATTGTGTTTCATTAACTTTTCATTGGTTTTTCACTCACCTGTTTCTTCTGTGGATTCATGCCCAATTCGTCCCTATGGTCCTTTAATTTTCTCCAAATAATTCACTCTGGGGACTGGAAACTAGTTTGATTAGACTTAGCCTTGTTTTCTTTTCTGCTGTAGGTGCCTGTTCATAGGGAACCCACCCTGACGATTCCAGGAACTCCTGCGATAGTGCAGCATGAGATTTTAAATAATAAAAGACATCTATTGACCAAGGTAACCGCTGGAGTTTTATCTGTATATGGAACAGGAACCTTTCAGTATGTCAGCGAGTGTTTGCTGAGACATTCTATGCCATTCATGTTGGATAGGACACTGCTGGTTCGGTTAAGCTATGGGAGATCACAAAGGGCGTGATAGTTGAGGACTATGGGAAGGTCATATCCCTTTTCCAAATGGTCTTACTTCTAAGTTTTGTGTAACATGTTCTTACTTTTAAGTTGTGTGTTCTCCAGGTGCCGTTCAACGAGAAGAAAGAGCAATTATTTGAGATGGTATAAGTACTATGGATATTTTAGATGTGCATCTCTTGCGTTTAAGCTCCTTGGTATCTTAAATTGATAAGTGTTGTGGAACTGACTGTTCCTGACTTTTTTATAGGTAAGCATTCCTTCATGGTTCACTGTGGATACGAGGCTTGGATGCTTGTCAGTGCACCTGGACACTCCACAATGCTTTTCAGCTGAGATGTATTCAGCAGACCTCAGCATTCCCGGGAAAGCTGAAGATGATAAGGTGAATTAATTTAAAACGTTTGGTTTCTTTCTTTCATAATTCATGGGTATTGAACAAAACACTTGATGTGTTGCCTACTTCTCAGAATTGGTTTAGTTTCTGATTTTGTGGATAGATGTGCTGAGAAAATGCTTTGATTTGGTTGAGACCTTTAATGGCCTTTTTTTGTGGTTGGATGGGGGGTGGTTAATCTGAAACGTTCTCTGTTTACTTGAGAGTATATATCAATTTCTGAGGTCCTACTTTGTAATTTGTTCTCACAAGCATTGAAGCATGTGCCCCTCATTGATGTGTTTTGATTAAATGATTTGTTGCGAACCCCAAATATTGGCTTCTTGTCTCTGGGAGTTCCAGAATCACAGTCATTCATGAAATTGATCTTGACTTCAGGTTAATCTGGCACGTGAAACCCTTAAAGGACTGTTGTCTCATTGGTTATCCAAAAAAAAGCAAAGAGTTGGATCTCAAGCTTCTTCTAATGGCGAGGTTCTTCCTGGCAAGGATATCACTTCTAGAAGCCTTGCCAATTCCAGAGTTGAGATAGATGGCAGTGCTGAGAATGACTCCATCATATATCCTCCATTTGAGTTTTCCACAGCTTCTCCCCCTTCAATTATAACCGAGGGCTCTCAAGGGGGGCCATGGAGAAAGAAAATCACTGATTTGGACGGAACAGAAGATGAGAAGGATTTACCTTGGTGGTGCCTGGACTGCGTGCTGCATAATCGCTTACCTCCTAGGGAGAATTCCAAGTAATGTTTCTCCCCATCACTGGAAATACTGCAGTTACAGGAGTAGTTTTAGTTTCATACAAACAATGTAGTCAAAAGCGAGTTTCTATGTAAAAACGTTTTGATGATCTAGAAGCGTAAAATCGTAAGTTTTTAAGTTTTAAAGCGAAGTTTTTAACTATATAAGTTGTAAAAACTAAGATTCTGTGTAGAAGCGTTTTAGTGACCTAGAAACGTAAAATCGTAAGTTTTTAAGTTTTAAAGCGCGATTTTGACTACATTGCATACAAATAAAGAATCTTTAAAAGGGGAAGCTGTCCTTTTCGTTCCTCTTTACATTTTCAGCATGTAGTTAAACTTTTTTGAGGTATTTGCTATGGTGGCAAAGATCTTTGTACTCTTGCTGATTTTGGCTGTTGTCACTACCTGATGAGTTTAAGATGTTGAAATATCTGCAGGTGTAGCTTTTATCTGCATCCCAGTGAAGGAAATTCTTTCCAGATCCTCACACAAGGCAAACTTAGTGCTCCACGCATACTGAGAATCCATAAAGTATGTTTAGCAAAAAGTTTCATTGTGTGTCTTTAATAGTGTGTTACTAGGAACAGGCCGACTATTTCCCTTGCTGCATACTTGGATATATTGTTTTAAATCTGGAAACAGATCTCAAAGTATTGAAATCAGCCACTATTTGACTGAGGCGTAGTCTTGGACTAGTTGGATGTGCATAACTTGCCATGTCTCTTCTTATTGAGCACATTTCATGATAGCTGTTACTAGCTTGCATTATAATGCACATCCAACTAGTCTTGGACTAGTTGGATGTGCATTACTTGCCATGTCTCTTCTTATTGAGCACATTTCATGATAGCTGTTACTAGCTTGCATTATAATGGTTGGCTTTCGGCAAGTGTTTGGTTTTAGGAGCTGAGAGCAGAGACCATTCTTTTCCCCTGTTAAGACCCCACATTGTGGAGACGAACAAGGGCGTGTTCTAGTGGTAATGCCACTAGCCTTGAATTTGGAAGTCCCAGGTTCGAATCTCTTAAGTAGTACCTAATGAAAAAAATGTAAACCTATATCACCCTTATATAAAAAAATAAAACGACCGCACATTGTGGAGACACTTAATTGCTTGAATTAGTTTTAGTATTGTAGGCTTTCTGCTTCTAGCCTTAGCTAGCACATTGAATTGTCTATCCATATTATGCCGATCCATATGTCAGAATTGTTTCTGTATTAACTGTAGTAAATGGTTAGTTTGTTGTCCATAGTTCTCAAAACTTGGTTGAGTTTTAAGAGCTCACCATTTTGTTCAGACCTTCTTCAACTATAAGTTAAAATCTGGAGAATTCTCCGTCATTCTGTCTAAGATTCAGAGCTAATATAAATGGGTATGGATGGAAATGCTATAGTAACATGTTTGGTTCAGGGCTCTAATTGACCCCTCCCCAAATGCTTATGTCATGTCAGGTTATGTTGAGGTGATTTACTTTGTGTGATCTGATTCAGATTAGCCAAACTTACTCGATTAAACTGATTCTTCTCTGTAGGTTGTCAATTATGTGCTAGAGAAGATGGTTCTAGACAAACCACTTGACAATTTGAATCCCGAGGGAACGTTTGCTCCCGGACTTGGTGGAGGACCATTGCAACATTCAGCACTTGGGGATGGATCTTTCCGCTCTGGACCAAAACCTTGGGTGAAGTCCAGGAATACTATAGAGATATTATGCAATAACCAGGTATCTGGATAAATACTCTTCCCATTGTGTTTAGTTAAAATAGTGTTATCATCTTCTAGCATAAAACGAGAAGCTATTCCTACTTCTTGATCTTCGCCTCCCCTTTTAGAGGGAGCATGAATGAAGAAAACTGTGAATATCCCCTTGAATTGACGGGAACTGTTTTGGAAACTTTCTGATGTTTAATGGACGTATTTGTTTTCAGTCAATGATAGTCCTGATAGATTATAGCGTTTTATTAAATCTGATAGATTAGATTGTTAACAGCCAGTAATAACAAAGAGATAACGGGACTAGGCAGTTATATTTGAGTATTTCAAATGCCTGTCTGGCTGTTAAATCAAAGATCATTGGCACCCTGTTTTTTCTATCCCTCCTTGCTGGCAGTAGAGTGCAATATCATATCATTAAACCTTCTATGCAATCCATAGTCCATCTTTTATAGTGGTAGAATCAAACCTTTCTCTGTCTCTGGCATTTTTCCTAGGTCCTGTCCCCAGAAATGAGTTTAGCCACAGTGCGAGCTTACATATGGAAGAAGCCTGAGGATCTGATCCTCAACTACAGAATTATCCAGGGAAAGTGATGTGATACACAACTATTTCCAAACAGGTCAGTCTTTCATTATAAGGTGTCCTCAACCTAATCTACAAAGTCTGTTGTATGTTCGTCTCCATATCTTCTCATCTGTTCCGTTGCCCAACTTGCAGCACAATTTTATTGACATGACATATCTAATAACTTCGTCAGGGTTTGGGTACAAAACATCACTTTATAGTTTTAGATTAGGGGGTTATAGAATTATGATTGCTGGATAATAGTGTGTATTCAGCTTTTCCTTCCTAAAGAACAAAGCTTAACTTTGTAACCGTTATTTAAATGTTACAGATATCAACTGGCTTCGAGACAAGTGATCTTTTCCCTATGTAAAAAATACTTGGGAATGTATCTACTCTTCTGGCTGCGGTTACGTTGATAATCAGAAACGTGGAAGACCAGACCAATCAAATTGCAAAATATGAGGCCATTGTCAGAACTGCCTTGAAGATTGATGATGGCGTTCTCTTCCGGCAAACAGGTGGCACATAAATTTTTGAACTTTCTCTGGCCATCTTGAGCTGTAAGGCGGGAAGGGAGTGGGTTTCAGGTGGTAGATGATTAATGGGTGATAAAAGTTATGAATTATTATGTCGAAAAGCATTGTAGATGGTCATTGCTGGTCTCAATATCCTGTGTAGCCATAGAACAACAGAATTAGTGTTCAGCTTTGTTCTTTTCTTTTCCGGGTTGAAATAAATACCGGTTTTCTCCTGCTTTGTGATTTTGTGAGATGTTTTGGATGGGTAACCAGTGACATATGGGAGAGATGAAGCGAGCTACATCTTAAATCTTAAAATATATTAAAGCAGTTTAAGAAAAAGACACCATCCACGTAAGCTTCGTAGCCCTCCCCGCAATTTTCGGAATTAAGTTTTCTTTTTGCTTTTTTTTTTTTTTATTCTCCGTGTTTTCTTGCTGCGGTTTCATGTTTAAATTTATTAAATTAGGCATAAAAACGGAAAGGTTTTTCGTTAGTTATTTGGCTACGTTCAAATACAGAGTTTTAGGAAATGTGTGGATTTTAATTAGTTTTTGACGTTTGAAATTTTTTTAACCAATTCTTTATACCCTGATGTTTAATATACTCTTACATTAGTATTTACTTATCTACAATATACATCAATTTTTTAATGCAGAAATGTTATATATTCTAAGTGCATGTAAAATAAAAACTTTTGAAACCAATGAATTTGATTCGTCGAAATTATCAATAATTTTCATTTTAAGATTAAACGAACCTCATGATTTGGGTTAGACAATTAAGAATTGGGGTCAACCATTATAAGTTAAGGTATAGCATCATGTCCCAAACTCCGATTAATTCATTATCTAAATAGCAAAACTCAATGGAGCGTACGGTAGATTAGCGTACTCCAGAACGTACGCTAGCCTAGACTATATGTGTGTGTGTGTGAATGTGCAATGGTTTGGTCTGTATTGTACAACACCGGACAATTACCAGATTGTACCGGATGGAACATATTGTGGTCGCATTCTTAATCGTATTAATATTATAATTATAAATATTACAAAATGAACCGAATTGATATTTGACAAGATTAAATGAATGAATCCAACGATAAGCCGCTCCTTAGTTCTAACATCTCTTTTCTCAATTTTACTACATTAATCACAATTCTTATAAAATAATTGATGATATTAATAACAAGGTTACTATAATATTAGTATTTTCAGAAGTATTAAATTTTAAAATATTTTTTATCTTTTCACTTTATGATGAAATTGATATTGGAAAAATAATTTGATGAATTTAAAGTGATTTTCATACTAGAAACACAAATTTATAATTAAAATAATTACATTAAAAAAATTTAAATTAATTTATGATAAAAATAAAAGTTGCCCCGGCCATCGGCCGGGAAGAAAGCTAGTAGAATAGAAGGATTTTGAGGGATGCATTATGGAAGAGCTCCCACGATCTTATTTATACTAGTGTGGGCCCCGGCCAGTTGGCCGGAGGAAGGTAGGATTGCAATGGGTCGGGTTGGGTCGGGTTTTGCCAAATTCAAATTCAAATTTATGGGTTTATTCGTGAAAAAAATTCGGGGTAAAATCCACTGGGTTTGAAAAACTCAAACCCAACTCAACCCCCTGGGTATCCGCGGGTTCATGGGTACCCACAGGTTTTTGTCTTAAAAAATTTACAATAACAAGTTCCTACCAAAATTAAAGTCAAATATCAATCTCTCAATACAAATTATCCATATATAAAATACCATTCTAGAAAATTCAAGCAAATAACAAATTATCCATAAATAACATGATTAATTGAAAGCTTCTTCCTTTCAATTAAGTTTCTTCACTCTCCACTCGATAACATCAACTTCATTCTACACAATTAGAAAGAAAAAATTAGACATGTCTCCACAAACATAAATAAGATAAGTTGTTTAGAATATTAAATATATCGAGAAAATTAATTATATGGGTGTGGGCGGGTACCCATGGGTCGGGTTTACCTAAACCCAAATCCAACCCAACCCGATGAATATTGAACGGGTTAAAACCCAAACCCGGCCCAAAACCCGTCAACATGGATTTTACCCGCGTTGACCGGGTTGGGTCGGGTGGGTACCCGTAGGTTCGGGTTTTGTTGTCATCCCTAGAGGAAGGTGAGGTATGAAATTTGATAATATAATGGGGTATATAACTTATTGTTGTAAAGTTTTTTTGGGAAACACGTGATAAAAATAGTGAATTTTAGCAGGAAAGAGACATTAATGATGCAACAAATCAAAAATCGGCCTTATGAACCAAAATCAAGTACCTGTTACCTTGTGAAACAATATTGTTTCTGGTAATATGATGAGGTGGAGTAAGTTTTATAGAAACTGAATTCCAGAAAATCGAATAAAAAATCGCCTATCCCGTCGATTTTCGGAAAATGAGCATCTCACAATCGTTGCTAGTTTTTACTCGGCCCGTTGGCCGATTAATTTGGTTTATAAAACTTTCATCTTGTCGTCATTGTGCTTTCTGGTTTTTTTCAGGCCATGATAAAATCTAAGGAAATCAAGAACGAACAACACGATTTGGGATAGGAACCGTCGTTGTCGTATCCCTAGAAAATGGTGGTAAACACGGACTCACCTGCCAAACTGGTTTGGATTGAGATTTTTATCGGGTATCAGGGAACCATGTGATTATAAATTAGACTTGATCAAAAGGGGCCAAAACTTGAAATGCAGCCTGTTTGACCGACCCATGCCAAATTCTAATTATTCTTTACTTTTAAACTTTTTATTTGAAAATAAAAAATAGTGAAATAAAAGAGATGACTGCCATTTGCACATCACTTATTCGGGAATAAAACCATAGAAATTCAAAAGGAACTGAAAATGTCAGGATCGTTTTAATGTTTAAAATAACCAAATAGATCTTTCTGTTTAGTTTTTTACTAACAAATACCAAACGATTCCCTATAAAATACACTATGATTTGATCATTATGATATCAAATAATTATATAATATATATTTGAAATGATAAAAATTGGACTAATTGGGTTGGTCGAGGTTGAACCATTGAATAACTTTAAAATACATTATATTCTAGCCACTAAGATGTAAAATAATAGCATAATATATTATGCCAGAGAAAATAGCTTGTTTTAGAATGTCAAACCAATGATGTTCATTTGTTTTACTTGATGGCCAAATCCCGTGTAGGTCAAACCAATTCAACTCTTTTATTTTATGGTTAGCGGTTAGCCCATTAGATACCATGCATTAGTTTATTGTTAATTTTTTTTTATTTTTAGCAATAAAAAGAAGTATTTTTTTGCCTCTTCATATATATTTTATCACCACGGAGAAATAAAAGGGCTTAATGAAAAAATTGACACTCTTGAACCCGTTTAAATCCGCATGTGTACGGTAAGTTGGCCCGTTCCACAGAGGAAATAGGAAAAAAATTGACACTCCCTATTCTATCATTCCTACAAACGCTCCTGGAGCAGGAAATTTGAAATGGGGGAAGGGTTTTTTCCTCCCTGCTATTATATCTTTTTAATTTAAAAAGATGCAACAAATGTACTTAGTGTGATTGGTTATGATCCTTACTTTTCCTTAAAATGGTCATGGTTCGAATCCCACTACATGTCATTTTTAATGAATAAAAAAAAGTAATTGTGAAGACTAAAATGTCCTTCCTACTTTCACTCTCGTTGCAGGAAATTTGAAATGGAGCTCCCGTTTTCCCCTTCGGTGTATTATATTATGTGTAGACTCGAATCTCAAATTTTCTGTTTCCTTACCGAATTTTTTTATTCATATTTTTATTGGAAAAATGCCACATTTGGTCACCGAGATTACTAAATCGTGACATGTTTAGTCACTAAAAAAATTTAATATTAATTTTCATTACTCGAATTGCTGAAAAAGTCACATTTAGTCACTCTCCCGTTAGTTTCCGTTCAACTTCATTAAGTTGGACGGAAACTAATGGGAGAGTGAGTAAATGTGACTTGTTTCGGTAATTTGAGTGACTAAATGTGACACGTTTCAGTAATTCGAGTGACTAAAGTTGGACGGAGGCTAATGGGAGAGTGACTAAATGTGACATGTTTCAGTAATTTGGGTGACCAAAATTGATATTGAATTTTTCTAGTGACTAAATATGACACAATTTAGTAATCTCGGTGACCAAATATGGCATTTACCATTTTTATGTGATGTAGTTCGAAGTTCAACGTGCGAATATAGGGCAAGTAGCATAAATGGCCACAAACCTTTGCATTTAGTGTAAAACGATTACAAATTTTTAATTTGTAACAACATGGTAACATATATTTAAGCATATATCAAATGGTGATTTCGTCATTTTCCATCCAAATTTTTGTTAATTCGATCAAGTCAACGGTCCTGTCAGCGTCCATGTCATCAAAAGAATTAATAAAACCAAAGATTTTCTTTTTCTCTGGAGAAATCCAAGATGCCTTTAATTGGCTTTTGATTGAAGTCTCCTTCCCCGATCGAACTCTCGCGACTATTCCACCACCATCTACCACGAACGGAGTGAGCGTGTGATCCATTCTTGCAGCCCCGATCACCTTGCAGGTGTCGTGTTCTTCCTGAGTTCTTCATAGAACTTCCAGTGAAGAGATTCTCCAGAAATCGATCGATGATTTCGAGGAGAGAGAACATAGCATTATGTCACTTTTTTTTTTTCAATACTAAACTACCTAACAGGATATATTTCATTGGTTTCAATATTTTAAAATATATTATTTTTATTTAAAACGATATTTTTATCCATATAAAAGGGTTGGACCACAATGGTAGAAACTATCAAAAATGGTGTATAAGCAAAAGTCATTTACGGCTTTACGCAGTATAACACAAACTGTATACGTGCGCCTTTCTTTCCCGCTGAAAAGAAGTACCAAAACTCCGCCAATTCTAATTGTCGGGACTGCGACAGTTGATACTCTGCGGGAGCTCCCAATTCCCAGTTCCCATTGACAACCTTCCCCTTTTCTGAAGCGAAAGCAACAATTTATCAGAAGCCCTACACCGCAAAGTTGTTTCGTTGTGGCCACCACCATTACCACAGCAAGACTTGTGTGGACAGCTGATGCCCATAATCACTGTGGGAAAATATCGACAATTCCACCTTGAGTTGATTATGGGTTGCGGGTCCGCTTCTTTATTAAGACATAGATACGCAATGGTTTCTGGGATTTCTTATTGTTCTAGAACCCATAACCTTCTTCTTCTTCTTCTTCTTCTTCCAGTTTTCGTCTTTGCCTGCTACCTATTTGATGTTTTGCCCCTCCCGCAGTTCTTGTTGTTTTCCTCTTTGGTTTTGGTTGGGAAGCATAAAAGGCGTGAGTTTGACAGTTATTATGTAGTTCGGGATTTTCTCGCTATCAACACTTCGTACAAGTTAAAGGGTCTCTCTTGAGTTCTCTCTGCTGCGTGCTGCGTGGTTTTTCTTAGTTCCAAAGCTTCATGCAACCATTATTGAACAATTGTTTGGTTGAATTAATATATTGAGTTGTGTACGTGAAGAGGGTTGGAAGCTCTTTGTAAAAATATTTGCTTGATTGGCTGCCTCTGACTGGAACTGTTCTGTTGCCTGTGAGTGAGACATGACATCGTTGGTTAAAGCTTTTCCTGTATCTCTTCCTTTCTTGAGAATTCCAGAGAGCAGCAAGCATCATTTTCAAGTGAAGGTACGGAGTTTAGACAGTGGTGTCAACTCAACTTCGACAGGATTTTCATCAGATTCAGTGGTCGTGAATGGAAGGAGTTTCACAAGAGGCAAAGATGAGGCGGAGTCTCTGTTTGATGGTGGTGCTGTTGAGCAGAAAGAGAAGAGCGTGGCTCCTCTGGTTGATGACGGGAATGAGAGATTTATGAGGTTAAGCAGTGTTCGTGAGAAAAATAGAGGGAAAGGTGCTATTTCAGAGGATATGGATGTGTTATGGGATGATGGATATGGGAACAAGACTGTGAAAGACTATCTTATTGCATCTAAAGATATGATTAGGCCAGATGGAGGGCCACCTCGTTGGTTTTGTCCTGTTGAGTGTGGGCAACCTCTCAAAGATTCTCCCATTCTTCTGTTTCTTCCTGGTAATGAAGAATACAAGTCTTCAGTGCTTGATAACAACATTTGGAGTGAAATCTTTTAGGGTAGTTTGTGGGAATGCTGAAATTCTATGTTTATATTTTTGTGTGCAGGGACCGATGGTGTTGGCTTGGGACTTACGTTGCATCATAAGGCACTTGGGAAGTAAGTCTGCACTTTCTGTCTCCACCTTGCTGGTAGATTATAGGGCTCATAAAGGGTTGATTTCAGACCTGCACGTTCCATTTAGTTGCAAGATCCAGCAATTGTCTTCCTTGCTGTTTCAATGCTTTGGACTTTTCATTTCTCTGTGATATTCTGCAATCACTTGGCAGTTGCATTCTCGTGGACGAGTGGGAATTTGAACTGGTGAATGCAGAATGTGTTTTGATGGATCAGACCATGCTACTGAATGACATGCTCACGCCAAATTTTATTTCTTTTCATGCCTTCGATTTGATTTTCCTTATTCAGATGCATGATGTTCCTTCATATGCTTTTTTCATTGCAAAAACGGTTCGTTAGACATAATTTCTTCAAGATTTCACTTATGCAATGATTCTACGGAATGTGAGACGAATAATGCCTGTTTGGCAAATGCAGGGTGTTTGAAGTTAGGTGCCTCCATATTCCAGTTTATGACCGAACTCCATTTCAAGGTCTTATTCTTCCAGAACATGTCTCATAACCTGCTTTCTGAGCTTTATCTACTTTTTTGTGGTGGATCTTGTTCATGTGCAAATTGGCCTCTTGTTTTGATGATCCTTTTGTCAGTCATCTTTTTATTAGTAGCTAGTTTTTTTGATGAATCATTGGGTTTCATTCATCAAAAAAGAGGTGCTAGCAACACACCCTGCTAGCTAGGAATCAAAAACAAAACTGATTGTAATAAACCACAGAACAAGAACCAAGACAGACCACTATAGACAATGAGTCCCAAAACAGACTAACTCGATGAGACCCTAACAGGCATTCAACTTCCGACTTGATCTCTTTCACCAAAACATTGCAGCTCTTCTCCTCAGCTGAGTATAAACGTCGACAGCGTTCTCGCCAAATATAACTCACCCAGGCCTGCCATATCAATTTTCCTGTTTCAGTTGCCTCTGTTATTCCACCAAGCTTGGACATTATCAGAGCCACTACCTCGTCCCAGCTCTGCATAACTGGAATCTGCATAAACTTAACAAAAACCGACTCAAGCACACGACGGGAGAAAGGACAGCAAGCATACAAATGATCCCTATCCTCCACTCCTGTTCCACAAAGACAACATTCCATACCCCCACTATAACCCCATCTCTTCATCCTCTCTTTAGTGTTGATATTCCCTCTGATTACAAGCCAAGTAATCACCCTGTTACGAGGAATAGCTTTTCCCTTCCAAACTAACTTCCACCAGTTAACAGTTTGCTGAACATGTCTCAAAGTCTGCCAAACCCTTTTTATAGAGTAAGTAGGCATAGGAGCATTTTTGAATCGAAGTTCCCCCCCGCTTGACGAAATGAAGGAGGCAATCTTACCTCTTAACTTTAATACCTTGCGCCAGTTCCAGGATCCTGAAGTACAGGAGTAACTCCACAGGTCCCTCCCCTTCAGTTTATAGTTATGGATCCAAGCAACCCACAATGAACCCTCTTGCAGCAGGATCAGCCATAGATGCCTCACCATACATGCCTGATTCCAGCTCCACATATCTCGGAATCCCAGTCCTCCTTCTTTTTTTAGATATGTGATTTTCTGCCAGAGAACATTTGCTCTCAGTTTAGTCCCAACTCCAACTCCCCAGATATAGTTGCTACAGATTCTCTCCACCTCTTTAATGACAGATTTAGGCAAAAGAAACACTGACATCCAGAATTGTGTAAGACTATATAACACTTTGCCAACAAGTTCAATTCTTCCAGCATAAGATAATGACTTAGCTTGCCAACTCTTAACTTTTGCAACAATCTTATCTATTAGTGATTGGCATGAAGATAAGCTAAGCTTCCCAGATATTAGAGGAACTCCCAGGTAGCGTACTGGAAATTCACCTAACTTATAACCATATCGTGCTGCTCTGATTTTCTTTTCCTCCTTGTCAAGCCCTCCAAAGAAAACCTCACACTTGCTAGGGTTAGACTTAAGACCAGAAACTTTCTTGAATTGCTCCAAAACCTGTTGCATCTCCTGTATCCCATTATTGGATCCATCCGAGAAGACCAGAAGGTCATCCGCGAAGCATAGGTGGGTGAGCTTAATGCCTTTGCACATGGGATGGTAAGGGAACAGTCCCTTAGCAGCCGAATTATCAAGTAAACATGTGAAAACTTCCATTGCTATAGAGAACAAATAGGGAGACAAGGGGTCACCCTGTCTGACCCCTTTCTTTGCTTGAAAATAACCGACTAGACCTCCATTGAAACAAACACTGAGCATGGGGGTACACACACATACTGATCCATTTAATAAACCTTTCAGGGAACTTCATGCACTTTAAAACTTGAAGAATAAATTCCCAGTTAACTGAGTCGAAGGCCTTCATAAGATCAATCTTAAGAGCACACCTCGAAGAAATGTTCTGTCTAGAATACTTGTGAACCAGTTCATGTGCCAATAGAATATTCTCCCCTATAAGCCTACCTTTGACAAAAGCAGTCTGATTTTTGCTAATGAGAGAAGGTAACAGAGGACTAAGTCTATTAGCAATAAGCTTGGAGATACACTTGTATAATATGTTGCAACAGGAGATGGGACGAAATTTTTTCATTTCATCCGGGTTTGGGACTTTAGGGATGAGAGAAAGAATGGTAGCATTAACTGGCTTAGGGATTCTATCTTGCTCAAAACAGAATTTAATTGCAGAGCTTACCTCATCTCCAATGAGTGGCCAGACATATTGAAAGAAAGCGGCAGAAAACCCATCGGGACCAGGGCTTTTGTCCCCATCCATAGCAAACAGAACAGCTTTAATCTGCTCATCTGTAAAAGGTTCACAGAGGTCACCAGTTTGCTCCTCTTGAGTTTATGTTTCAGTAGATCAGAAATATAGTTATCTGGCATCTTCATTACTTCAGGATCCACCACCCCCAACAGATCTTCATAAAAGCTGACTGCAATCTTAGCCATTTCATCCACTTCTTGAATTTGCTCTCCTGACTCATTCCTTAGCATTCGTATAGTACATTTCTTTTGCCTTGATCCGACTGACCGATGGAAATAGGCAGAGTTCATATCCCCAGTTTTGAGCCAGCACTCTCTTGACTTCTGCCTAAAGAAACACTCCTCAGCATCCATCAATACTTTCAGTTCCTGTCCCAGTTTCCTTTCAGCCTCAAAATTTGAAGCGGAAGGATCACTAAGAGCCAGCTGTTGGATTTTCTGTACCTCTTCTTCCTTTTCCTTAACCTTCTCCTTGATATCTGAGAACTCCTCCCTATTTAACTGTCAGAGTAAATTCTTTAGATTCTTCAACTTCTGGCAGACTCTAATCAGAGGGTGTTTACTTGTGACTTTACTTCTCCAAGCCACTTCAAGCAACTCATCAAAACGAGGGTGATGCAACCAAAACTTAAAGAATTTGAATGGTTTAGGGAGTGACTTCTGAGAAGCTATAGTGTCGACGAAAATAGGACAATGGTCCGAGACGCCTGGAGCTTGAAAATGTACTTTGCTGTCCTTGACTCTATCCATCCAAAGAAAATTGATAAGAACTCTGTCCAGCCTCTTGCCAATAGGGTTGGTTGTCTGTTTATTAAGCCATGTGTACCAGGGACCTGTAGCTTGGTGCTCTTCTAACTCATTGTTCACAATCCACTCATTAAACAGGGTCATTGAGGCATCAACTCTGGGGGAATTTGAAGCTTCATCAGGGCGTCTTATATCGTTAAAATCACCTAACACAATCCAAGGGGCATTAGAGACCTTGATTCTGCTAAGCTCATTATAAAGGGCTTGCCTGCTACCTTCATTAGTAGCTAGTTGGTCAAACAAGAAAATAAATATTTTCGCACGCCCTCTGGCTCTTTATCCAAAAGAAGTTTTTTTCAACATTTTGTTTGCAAAGCCCGAAAGCTTATTACTTGGTACTATTGGTGATCAGCCGTATGCTTGAATATCTAATTCTGTTGCTATATCTGACAAACCAACACAACTTGTGGATGCTCTAATACCCCTGCATTTTGCATCAGTTAACATTTATTGGGTTTATTTCATGAAGGCCTAGTGAAATTTGTGGAAGACACTCTGAAGTTTGAGCATGCCTCATCTCCGAATAAGCCAATTTATCTGGTAGGGGATTCATTTGGAGGATGTTTAGCTCTTGCTGTCGCTGCCCGGAATCCTCAAATAGACCTTGTAGTCGTACTTGTCAATCCAGGTCAGTAAGTTCCCAAGTTATTTATAATTTGTTAAAATTTTTTTAGAAAAGTATTTGTTAAGTTGAAACAGTCTAATCTGACAATTTTACTCTTTTTTTTTTTTTTTTACCACAGCAACTTCGTTTACTAGGTCTCAGATACAACCTCTGCTTCCTGTCTTGGAGGCTATGCCTGACGAATTCCATAGTCTGGTTCCCTATCTTTTGAGCGGCATCATGGGTACCTAATACTTGCATCATCTTTTTCATTGGCTATAGATTCTCCACAGAGGTTCAATGTGTTTTCAATTGCAGTCTTTCATAGTTCGAAAATGGTATGCCTACTCTGAACCACTGTTGGTGGTTTCTTCACAGGTAATCCATTGAAAATGGCAATGGTTGATTTGGAAGATAGGCTTCCTCCAAGAGCGAAAATTGAACAGTTGTCTGGAAAACTTACATCGTTACTTGGTTATCTTTCTGTAAGTCCCGAAAATTCAAATTCATGGTCAGTTCAGTCTTCAATATACACAAACTACTGTGTTCAGCCGGAGAAAGACCACCTGTAGCCCTCAGGAACTAAAATCCTAAATGATCACTAAATTATGAGATTTGTACAAAACGGTCATTAAACTAAGGATTTAAAGCAAATGCGAAGTTAAGCTAACTAATTGTCAACTAAGCAAACACTTGACATCCTTCTATCTAATATGTCGTTAGTTTTGTGGAGTCAGCATATGCCAGATAGGTTGGTCTGCCACCAATATAATCCGATCAGTATCCCACGCACCCACTTGACCCAAACCTTTCCAACTCGATCCCAACCAGAAAAATGGAGATTCAACCCATCTTCAAGTTGAAAAGGTTTGGGTGAAGTGGGGGCAGGAGTGCCGATTGGACGATTTGATGACATGGCGAGCCTACTTTTGGACTTCTACGTGCATTTAATCTCTCTGTGCACGTAAAAATGCGCCGCCTTTTATGTGGATGGGTTTTTTTCCCCCTTTCAGGTGTTAAGTGAAATTATTCCAAAGGAAACTCTTGTTTGGAAGCTGAAACTGATACAGACAGGTTCTTCTTATGCTAATTCACGTCTGCATGCTGTAAAAGCTGAAGTACTACTACTCGCCAGGTGCCTGGCCACATGCAAACTTTATCTTGGATTTGGTTATCTGGACTAGCTCTTGGCTGCTTTTCAAAATGGCAATATTGACGGTAAAACTGATGTGTGTGTTTTCTATTTGAAGTGGCCAAGATTCTATGCTTCCTAGCAAAAATGAAGCTCAACGTCTGAAAAAGGGGTTGCAGAATTGTCAAGTTCGTTACTTCAAAGACAACGGGCATACCCTTCTATTGGTGAGTCTGAATGAATGTTGAAGAGTGACGCTTCTAAGCCCTTTTATAAAGCTCTTCTGATAATGGAAGAGAGCTTCTGACTAAAGCTGATGGATTCTTGGTCTCTTCTTTTTCCCGTTCCTTTTTCTCCTTTATATTTGTTTCTTTCTGTCCGTGATGGCACAGGAAGAGGGCCTCAGTTTGCTTACTATCATTAAGGGTGTAGGCAAATATCGTCGTTCGCGGAAGGTCGATTTTGTCAGGGATTATGTCCCACCCAGCAAATCAGAATTTGAACGGGTATTCTTCAAAGATGGCAGGTAAGGTGCTCTGCCATTTCTCATGCCACAGTTGGTCTTTCTGCATAGGCATTCTTCAAATCAGAAATTAAATAAAATTATATTTTGTTTGCAATCTGATACACATATCCTAAATAGACCAATATCTATTTGGTCTGGTTCGCTCCGTTCCGTGTAGCTAGGTAGAGTGAGAAAATAAAATTGAAGTCAAGATAGATGATTATGACTAAATATTTTATAACATGAAAGATCTGTCTCATACGACCTACGAATCGGATGATAGTAATACGCATTCAAACGAATCATGTCAAAATTGTCGTCTCTATTCCCAGTTTCCTGATTGGTATTGGGAATGAACTGCTGAATAGCTCATAGCTCCAAAGCCATCTCTTAGTTGATATCCCCACTCTTTTGATAGAAATCAACACAAACTTGCAGGTTCATGCAGGCAGCTACTGGAACTGTGATGCTGTCAACATTACAAGATGGAAGTATAGTGAAAGGTCTAGCAGGAGTTCCAACACAAGGGCCTGTGCTGTTAGTTGGGTACCACATGCTGATGGGTATTGAACTTCAGTCCCTTGTTGGGGAGTACTTGAAACAGAAGAACATCCTCCTTCGCGGTATAGCTCATCCAGCAATATTCGGCGGCAGATTCGAGTCCTCATCCTCTGAGTTCAATTTCCAGGACTGGATTAAAGTGATGGGTGGAGTACCAGTTGCAGCAAGCAATTTTTTCAAATTGCTCTCATCAAAATCACATGTTCTTCTTTATCCAGGAGGTGCCCGAGAGGCTCTACATTACAAGGTATGCATGTCCAAGTTCTTCTGAGGTCAATATTTAACAGGGGTATTCAGCTTGTAAATCAATCCGTTTTTCAGACATCCAAATTAACTCGCATTATTGAGATACACTGCTTTTTAACATGATAGCAAAGTCTTTGGCTGTTCAAAATTACGCATTTGAATACCGATAATCCCCAAAAAGAGAGATGGGAAGATAAGAAGGCTACATAGTTCAACCCCTTGTTGCCAGTTGAAGTTCCCTTTGCCTGTTAAAGGACGGCCATGCCATCTTCTTCCCTTTTTTTTTTACTCTGAATGCTGGTTACTACTTTCAATCTCCCCACTGGCTCACTTCGGCTACTGGTTTTCCTTTTCAACAATTTCCAGGGGGAAGCACACAAGCTGATCTGGCCTGAACAACAGGAATTTGTCAGAATGGCTGCCAAGTTCGGAGCTACAATTGTACCGTTTGGAGGCGTTGGAGAGGATGATCTAGTAGAGGTAACCCTTTTAGTTCTTGCTCAAGGAAGTAATCTCTCAAATTCGAGCTTGTGTTTATAACTTTGTCATGCTGAACATGGCAGTTAGTTCTGGACTACAAAGACCTGATGAACATCCCTATCCTGAACAACTATGTTAGAGACAGTGCTCGCAGTGGTCCGAGAGTGAGGTGACCCCCCCCCCCCCCCCCCCCCCTTATGTCTATGTATCATTTCTGTGATAGCTAGCATTGTCCCCCACTAAGTTGTTGCTGCTGGGGTAAATTAATAGGGATGAGGCCAAAGGAGAAGTTGCCAACCAACAACTCTTTATTCCAGGGCTTTTGCCAAAGGTTCCTGGCCGAATGTATTTTCTCTTCGGGAAGCCTATAGAGACTACAGGAAGGGAAGACATCCTCAGAAACAGAGAAGAAGCTCACCAGCTCTACTTGCAGATAAAATCTGATGTCCAAACAAATATAGATTACCTTTTGAAGAAGAGAGAGAAGGATCCTTACCGGAGTGTTTTTGACAGAATGGTTTTCCGTGCACTGTATCCTTCTTTGCAGGAAGTTCCCACATTTGATCTCTAAGAAGAGCCATATGGACTAATTAAAGCAGTTGCTGCAAATTCTGGCATTCATTCACAAAAAAATTGTTTGTATAAAGGGAAGAAACGAGTAGGATGCCATTGCTAGGTCCTGATATATAATCGATTTATCTGTCGTACAATTCCCATACATTAGAGAAATGGAAGACTTCGGTAGACATTCTAATGAAGTCAATCATGTGTTCTCCTGCAATGTTTATCTATCAGTATCATTTTATTTTCACTTTGGAACTTACCAATGACTGAATCTCTCCATGGCAAAATTTCCACGAGTGAAGGTCTTTTCTCTGAACTGTTAAAGGAAGACGGTTTTGAGGGAAAATGATCAGGAAAAGAACAGGAAGAAAAGACTGATGCGTGATCCTTCCTTTTTGCTACACCCGAAACGGAAAGTGACTTCTGATCTAACATTTTGTTATTTTCTGTGTTCCCTTTCCTTTCTTGATTCTGTGCAAGTTGCAGAGAATGTGGAGCAGAATAGGAAAGGAAAAGCAGACACAAATGATGTTTTGGGGAAACTCCAACAGTGTAGTCGAAACTGGAGGTCTCAATCCAGAGAAAAGGAAAATTAGATTCTCTGAAGTTTGTTCTTTTCCTGAGTTGAAACCAGACTCGCAATGCATGTTTTCATGTTCAACAGTTGAAGAGATTCAAATTCTTCGTGCTGCTTATCTTCAGCTGTTTTTATTCTTCCACCATTTCCCTTTCACCTTTATTCCTTCAGTAATTAACGGACACTATCTGATATTCCAGGGGGGACCTTTAAACTAAAGAAGGACATTGCATGGCCAAGCACGTAGAATTCGATCCTCAGAACTTCTGCAGATTTAAACAGCATAAGATCCCTTTGAAGTGCTAAAACAGATGGAACCGGACATCATTCCTTTCCATTTACTGAGTTCCCTTGGCTATATAACAAGGTGAGCAACAAAGAGTTGATCAGAGAGTAGGTTTCAGTTCCGCTTATACGCAACATGGCAGGGTATGGCAATGCTTTCAAAGGAGGCTACACAACGTACACCAGCCCACGAGTCGGCGAATGGAGGGAACCAAGTACCTACCCTTCTGATCACGTCCACAAGCCAGTGATCATTGATGCTGAAGGGAGGAAAAGGCCAAGCATAGCTCTTCCCAGCGAGACTGCAGAGTCCTACAGAGCTGAGACCATGTATCAGCAGCAGCAGCAGCAGCATGCTCTCCCCTCGGAGAAAAGGCATGGTCACTCCATGGAGCCTGCGAATGTGGAGCACTACAGAGTTGAACAGAAAGTGCATGAAACTTCAGACCCGGTTTACAATCGCCTGCAGAAAGTAGAGGAGATCATCACCAAAGTGCAGCATGAGGTCAGTAACACACAAAAGTTTGGACTTTTTAATGGTGGTAAGGCATCTCAGCCTGATTCCTCCTTTCCTGGTGCAACAAATAATATCGGCACAGCGATAGGGTACCTCAAAGAAGCCATCAAACCAGCCTATACAGAACATATTCCTGGCAAGATGGAGACAACCCATGAGACTGGATGGCCTAAAAGAAGTACTAATTCCGCATGGTCTGCTGCTCCAACTGAAGCCTACAATCCTTACGCCACAAGGACTAACGAGCCACGACACGTGAAAACCTTGGACCCTCATGAATCTGTGAAAAGGTATGGTAATTTCAAGTTTTCGCCCAGGCCATATGCAACAGGAAGATAATTTGAAATAGAGAAGTTTGGTAGCTCTCTCTATTGACCCATCAGTTGCTTCTGGATCTACCTAAAGTTGTTCTTCGGCTCAGTAGCTACTACTAGCAATTGGGTTTTGCTTATTTTCAGTCAGCTATTCAGTATGCCTATTATTGTATCCCAAATGGTTATGATATTGTGATAAGGAATAAGTTTCTGTGTTTCTAAGCGTGAGCAATAAAGTAATGAGGAATTTCTGTCTTCTTTGTGGAGCATTCTTCCTTTTTCATGCATCTATACTATAGATGGTTGAGATAAACAAGTGCTATATTACCAAGACAGAAAACAGCACGAGTGTAACGACTCTGGCAAGTCCGTTTGCTGTAGGATCTGAAAAGTGATGGATGGTGCAGAATCAATGGATTTGAACAGAATAGTAGACAACATGAGCGATGAATTTCACAAACCCTCATCTAGGGGTGGGTCTTTTAAATCCATGAGACCAACGAGATTTTGGTACCCTTATGGATTTCCAACCCCAAAAGACACTGGTACATTTTTTTGGCTCCATAAACAAGGGTTTTGGAAGCAACACTCTACCAATTGATTTCAGATTACCAATTGATATCTTGTTCTTGATACAACAAGATATACATATAGCCGACTGCTCGTAACAATTATAAGAGGAATGTTGAAATTGTAAGCTTTAATCTGCAAATCACCTATGATCATTACCTTAGTGCCTTTCCAAACATGCTTCAACTGCTACTTTGCATATCAAGAACAACAAGCTTCTCCAGTAATGGAGATTGCCCTTTGATTCTCGTATACCCTTTGTGGGTGTGCTAAGATCAGAGCAAAGCAGTAAGCTTTTCCCCTTGACGAGAATAGCAAAGGCTGATTTGAGAGCTGAGAGATCAGTTTCTCAGACGAATTCTGGTTTCAGAAGAAGAAAGCACCTCAGCTTCAATAATCAGCGACCTTTCAACTTTTGATCACTGAAAGAAGAATTGTTTGGCCAGAACTAGGTAGTCAACGCAATACTAGTGCTACTTATTTTAATAATCACAATTCTCTTCCTCCTCTGTCCAGCGGTGAACCCTGCGATGTTCGTTTTTGGTAAAACCGTGCACAAAAATTCGTGTATTAGTCTCGCATTGTTACGAGACTCTATTTGCTAAATAAGAACATGAAAGGATCAGTAGCTTGGGCTTAGCGTGTCTACAATTGATAATTCGGTATGATAAATTCCAAGGTTAGAAATGTCGTCTGATGCGTGGGTGTACATAAAATTTGGTGAAGAAAACAGAAGTACTCCAAATAATGTAGTGCGCAATTTCGAGTTGAACATTATTACAACGATTGACAAACTCTCCGCAGTGCAGAGAACAAGGCAATGTACCCAAAGCCATGCTCTGTCTGACCATTCGAAATTTTGAGCTTTCTATTGCCGTTGCCGTGCAATCAATAATCTCCCATGTCAAGCTGTTTGAGAAAGGTAACTTCTATTTCCTGCTATAACCAAATCCAATCACCTCCGCAGCAAGGCACATCAAACCACTGCCTGAAACAGAAACAACACAAATCGTGGCATTTAGAACGATGGTTTGACAAACTTCAGGACATGAGGCGTTGTAGAAGAACTGCAGTGCGATATCGGGACTTTCACATAGATGCAGACTTCAGGTTTTGTTATCTAGATCAACATGTCGGGGTTAGCTTCCCATGACAACTCAGCTAGGTTCCCCAGATCACATTAGATTTTAATGACAAGTCGATGGAAGCATATTGTAAATAATTTTCTACTTCATAAGAGATTGAGTAGTTCTAAACTAGGAGTAGACTCATTATAATTTGCATTAGAGTCTCAAGGGGAAAAAAAAATCTCATTTTTACAAAGTAAGTTTGATTTGGGGTTATGCTAGAATTTCTGAGTATATTCTATGACCAGAGCAGAGCTTAGTCTGACCTATATGGCCGAGTTAAGTGCTTTAGTTGACTCAAATCAGAGTTCAGTAGCTATTTTGTTCTACATAGATGAGTATAGTGACCATATTGGTCATTAACCCACCTAAAGCCATCACTTTTATTAGCAGTAATATATAGAAAACAGAAGCCCAACAGGTTCAAATTAAGAGGCCACCAATCTCAAGTTCAAAGACAGCTTCTTAGAAAGAAAAGATTGAGAAGTTGTGAGAAGAGCTCACCAGGTACCTTTTGCAACTGCTGGACAGGAAATGTCATGTCAGGAATTATGAAACTGTGGACCCTTGCTGGCCAACTTCAAATTGAAAATATTAGCTGCATGCCGGACGGTGCACACAAATTTGATACAAACGGTATCAGTACCCTCCCACGAACCTCAACAGACTTGATAATGGAACCTAGAATTTAGCTAACAGACAGACTGTACAGCGTCTGTTAATCAGTTCACCATCCAAAGGATATTTACTCAATCAACTTCCAATCATTAAGAAGAAGAGAAAGGTGGCCTCTGGGTTTGCCTTTCTACGCTTCGGTTAGAGCAAAGCCTTCTGCCCAGCTCCCCGGTTTGAGGACAGGTCAGTGCAAAGGACTTTGTTGATGATTGCATATGTAAATGTCGAAAACGTACACAAATGCTGAATGAAGACAGAATCAGCAACAATGAAAGTTATGCTAAACTGCAAAATTGATGTTCTTGATGTGGAAAGGTCTTACAGATGGGATAAAGGTACCTGCTCTTCCTGAATTGTATGTCAATTTAGTTTTTATGCTACAAGCCGAGGGCAGGAGGTAGAAGGAGCAAGGATCCAGACAAGGGTCCAATAAGCCAATTCAATGTATGCTTTTCAACCCACCTTCTCAAGCTGCCACAGGGATATCTCTAGCTCTAATAAGATGGTCAATCTTCCTACAACTTGATTGACCTGAGTTGAGGTCCTGAACTAACATGTGCTTTACTCTGTATGCTTCACTAGCCATCCCAGCTTTCAAAAGGCAAGATGTCAACGAACTTATGGTAATGCTATCTGGGGCACAACCAATAGTCAACATCTTATTGAGAATACCAATTGCATCAGCCATTCTACCTTTCATACAGTGACCAACAATGAGTATGGTAAATGTCACTTTGTCAGGAATGCACTTCTTCTCTTCCATCTCCTGGACAATGAGATTCGCCTCATTCACATTTCCTGCCTTGCAAAACCCGTCAATTACCGGATTATACATGAATGGTCGTGCCACGACATTACTCGACTTTAGTTCATTCAAAAACCCACGAGCCTCATGAAGTCTATTCTCTTTGCAAAGAGCATTAATAAGAATGGAATATGTATACGAATTGGGCATCATGTTTCTAGTTCTCATCGCATCCCAAAGCTTCAAACCCATGTTCACCTGTCCACTTCGACAATAACCATCGATCAAGGAAGTGAAGGTAACCACATCAGGAGAGCAACCGAAATGGCCCATCTTTTCATAGATGGCTTCTGCTGCAACCATGTTACTGTTCTTGCCATATCCATCAATTAGAACGTTGAAAGTGATTGTGCTGGGCTTAACCCCAGTCCTAATCATCTCCTGGAAAAGAATATAAGCATCCTCCATCTGCCCCGATTTGCAAAACGCTGATATAACTGAAGTGTAACTGACAACATCTGGGGAGCAATCATTGCTAGATTGCAGCTCCTGCAATAACCCACGGCCTCTATCCAAGTCATTTATCCTACAGAGTCCATTTATAAGAGAGTTGTACGTAACAATATCAGGCAAACAACCGAAACTCCTCATATCGTTCAAAAACTCGAATGCTTTATCAACCTCCCTTACTCTGCAAAGACCACGGATTAGAATGTTGAAAGTCCAAGTATCGGGACTAGCCTGCAATGCCAGAAACTCTTTGAACAAAATGATAGCTTCCTGCACTTGATTCGACTTGACCAGTTCATTCAACAGGTTATTATACAGAAAAGGACTAATCTGAACACCCATTCCCCTCAGCTCTGAGAGTAAACTACCGGCGAGATCGAATCTTCGAGCTCGAACGAATTCAGTAATCATAAACCACGACAGATTACCATCAGGAAAATGCCCGTCTCCCCTCATGTAATGAAACAGAAGTTCCGCCATATCAAGCATACCCATTTGACAAAATGACCTTATCATCCAATTATAAGTACCAAAGCAATGGATTAGGTTCAGATTCGATCTACTGAACTCCAAGAACTTGAACCCTACTTCAGGGACGTCCTTAAACCTCTTAATCACCTCAACCGCAATCGAAGGGGTCAACTTCCCTCGAAGATATGACAAACAGGGATCCAAAGAACGCAAATTGACGAAGAAGAGCGTCGACGCGAGTTTAACAAACCAAGCTTCTTCCTCCTGGTTCTTGATTATCATTACCTCCTCCCTATCCGGCGATCCACCTTGAGTGTGAAAGTGAAGGTTGGTAATGGAAGCGATTGCGGAGGCTCGAACCCTGAGAGGTCGCGGAGTGAAGGATAAGAGGGTGGTCATCTGCTACCATCCAGCGCCATTTCTTGAGGGGAAAAAAAAACTCTCTTTAGTCAGTTACCGTGTTCCAAGATTCAATGGCGGATGCCTGAGAAGTGACGGCCCCGAAAGGCATGAAGCTATCGGCGGTGAGTAGGGTTTAAGGAAAAATAGAGCTCAGTGGGCGCAACTGAGAGTTCTTCGCGAAGGTCACAACTCAGAACTAATCTGTGCTTTGAGTCGTGACTCGTGAGAGAGCAGAAAGAAGCGACTGGATTGCGCCTTGCCCAGACGGAGGGCAATAGTTTGGGCCACGGTATTCCGTTTAGTGGGCTTATTGGACAAGACAGCTTTAGAATGTTTACTGAGCCCATATATATATATTTTTTCACCGTGGCCTGAATGTCGATTCTATTTAATATAATTTTGTTATTGGAGGGTTGGAGTAGAGTGGTGACAAATGAGCTTGAAAATATTGGAATGGACAGTTGGGGAAAATATTGGAATGGAATGGTAGGTGGGAAGAAGAGCAGCTGGGGAAAATATTGGAATGGACAGTTGGAACTTGAAACTTGAGTCCATTTTCCCATCTGCCTTCCTAAGTTTCAAGCAGCTTTTGGTCTATAAAAGGATATGAAGCCGAGTTTCTGTTCCCCTGTAAAGTTTGAGTCTTTTTTGGCTCTAGGCAGGAACTCTGATTGTTTGTGATCGCCGCCGGTGGTTGATCGTCGTTCATTTCCTGCTTGACAAGGTTGGATCGGAATGGGACCGGGCGGTTGGGCCCCGCCGGGGCCGGGTGGACCTGGGCCTGGACCAGGGCCGGGCGGGCTGTTTGGTGGGCTCTGTAATATCATAGGCTGTTGGTATGTTACGTTAATTATTTATTTTATATTTTCTCATCATTTGGACAGATTGGTAGTATCTATGTGAAACTGTACTTGTTAGGGTTTAGTAGCTAAAGTAATTTGGCTTCCTTTTTGCAGCCTGAATTTTCTGTGCTGTTGCTGGTTATTCCAAGACTGCTTCGGTGGTGGTCCACTGGGCCTTCCTTTTCCTGCACCTGGCCCAATGGGCCCTCCCTTTGCTCCTCCTGGCCCGATGGGCCCGCCTCCTCCTTGATCAGCTTTAACTCTGCATTAGGAACATTGCAATATCGCCATGTTTTCTTGGCCTCGTGCTGGAATGTATTTACCAAAATTAAATAAAGACACTGCTTGTTATAATTCTTGAGGTATCATAGCGGTAGATTTCATTTCAACCTATCCACTAGGGGTGGTTACACGATCCGGTTCGGTTAAATTGGCCTAAATTGATCCGGTCCAGTCCGGTCTTTTTGAAAATATAAGGACCGAAGATTGGATTGGATACAGTCCGGTCTTGATCCGGTCCGGTCCCAATTCTGTCTTGATTTTACATTGAGATTGTGGGATTTGAGTGGCCTAAGGCCTTAAAGGGTGAGGAGTTAGTTAAGTTTTGTACTAAGTGCAAAGGTTTGTGACCGTTTATGCAAATTACCCTTAAGTTTTGGGTGTTGAGCTCTCTTATCCGGTCTTTATCCGGTTTTTTTTACCTCAAATCTAAACCCAAAGATTGGATTGAATTGTATACTATCCGGTCCCGGTCCAGGTTATACGGTCCGGTTTCTGGTTTTTAATCCGGTCTCGGTCCAAATAGCCACCCCTACTATCCACATCAGTGGATGAGGGCTTCAAGCAACAATAGTTTTCAATTTGGGGATCTAATGTTCAAATGTCAAGGTGGCTTTAGTCACTACAAACCACTCTATTTTTTTTTTTTAAGAAAAAGATCGCTGGTATTGTCAAGAATAACAAAGTTACATCAGCCGGACTTCCGAGCACAACCACACTCGGAAATCAAAGCCATCACCCCCTGTTGGAAACAAATATATGGCCTTCTTGGCCACCAAATGAGCCACCCTATTCTTCTGTGTACCTAAAAACTTATCACTAAACCCCGAGTAAGCATCAAGAAGCAGGCGAACTTCCTGAAAAATTTCCCCGGCCTTCGCTTCCTTACTGATCCTGGCGTTTACTTTGTCAATCACCACCTTGACATCCCCGAAGAACCCGGCATAATGAAACCCTACCCCCCACACCATCGCATCACGGAAAGCCTGCAACTCCACCAACATTGGATCCACCACGCCATCATTAACTTGCTCCTTTGGCCATCACGACCATACCGGCAACATCCCGAAGCATGAAGCCCTCCGAACCATGTGAATCATGATAGACCGCCCCATCAAACAAACACACGAACTCTCCCGACAAAGCTTCCGACTACCCAACCTGTTCCACCGGAGCGGTAGAGACTGACACGTCACTGTTAGGGAGAGTAGCCACCCACTCCTCAACTTGAAATTTAAAGTGCCTATCCAACACACTGAATGAACCCTGTTGCCCTTCAAAGGCCACCAAATTCATGGACTTCCAGATTACACACAAGAGATGAACAACCTTGTGTGAAGAAAACTACAAACGTTAAACCCTATAGGGATTCCAATTACATACTCATATGATATTTGAAGGAAAGAAATTGAGTTTCATCCTTCTCTTCTCTCCCTGTCCGTCAATCTTTTAATTGAAACTCTCCCTCTATAACATAATCCACTCCCCTTCCTTTAGAATTCACTTCAATAGGATACCCTTGATGAATTAGTTCAATTGATGATGAAGATCAAAGTGCATGTATCATATATCTATGAGTCTATTTGCAGGTTAATTTCACAATTTTTTTTAATTTTACCACCAATTTTGCAAGAATCTAGTTCTGAGTATACATCGTAATGACGAAACAGTACAAGATAGTGATATGATCACAGATTTCACTTACAAACATCCAGAATGTCAGAATGGTGTTCTATCTCATTATGCGATTCCTATTGTGGATGATAAATGTGGTTTTCAATTTTATTGCACAAAACCCTTATTGTTTGGGTGTTGAGATACATGTTGGGATTAATGAGGGTCAGGAGTGAAGATGAGACATGGAGTGTGTCATCTGATAGGGGTGGGCAACAAGAAACGGGTATTTGGGTATACCCGTATCCGTCCCATTTTTTGAGGGTTACGGTACCCATATACGGTATACCCGTAATTTTTTTTACGGGATGAGACTTGGGATGAAGAAATTCTACAACGGGTACTCATGGGTAGGGATGGCAATCAAACCCATGGTCGCGGGTACCCCGCCCTCGACCCAGTTAACGCGGGGAATCCCCGCTGACCGGGTATGGGTAAAACCCGCAAAAAGTTTGATAGGTATGGGGCGGGTATGGTTTTAGCCTCCCCCGCTCCATACCCATACCCATACCCGCCCCACCAAGAGATTTTCTTCACATATAAAAAATATGTGGATTAAATTGTAATCTATCAATGATGATGATAACTCGAGAAAATAAATAGTAGAAATGCAATTGAGTTACCACCTTAATCAAAACCTAATTCATTTCCCTTAATTCTCCTTCCACTCTTTCACTTTCCCCATTGTCAACAAGATTATGTTAGTTAATTATTACTTAGTAAATGTATCAAGAGTTAGAGCATAATAATTTAAAAAATATTGTAGTCTATATTATGTATTAATGGATGTTTTAGGATCATATTCTTTGAATCGTATTTAGAAAATAACCGTGTTTTGTTGATTTCATGATATAATAGGTTTGTTTATGGTTATAATTAAAATTTTTCTTGTAAGTTTTAGGTATAATAATGTTGGATGTACGGGGATGGGTATTACCCATAGGTACCCGAAACCCAGGGGTATGGGGATGGGTTTGCAAAACATTCCCCCGCATGGGTATGGGTTTGGGTATTTGAAGATGGGGATGAGGATGGTTTAGGCAAACCCACCCCAAACCCGCCACATTGCCATCCCTACCCATGGGTTACCCGTTAATACCCGTTTGGGTTTTACGGGTACCCGTTATACCCATTATTTTAATATAAAATTGGTAGCTACTAATGATGGTTATATGTATTAAGTGAAGAAAGTAAGAAATAATGAAACGCAAACCTGAAGAGGAAACCACAGTGATTAAGGGGATCCTTTCTATCATGCATCTCAAGAAAATGATCTATGAACTTAGACCAGATCCGTAGACAACATTACCAGGTACAAAACAGTATTAGCTAGATTGAAAAAAAGGAACACGTTGTGAAAAGCAATCACTAAAATTTAAAATAAGAAAGTAACTCTTAACACGAAAGAAGAGATTTAAACAAGTTTAAGCGTAGGGTATTAGCTAGGATACAATACAGTGACTAGATAGGTGATGGCATTAACCAAGTAGTAGTCGCATGCACATGAACACAAAAGACGATTGATTGATCACTGCCCCAAAATGCAAAGCTATAAACCGATTTCCCCTCTGATGCGGCAATCTCTCCAGGACCATCAATTTTGTGACGCGACGATCTCATTTCTCGCAGTCAATGCTGCTACTCCCAATTGAACGGGTATTTATGGGTAGTACGGGTACCCATTATTCGTCCCCCGTACGGGTTTGGGACATGGGATGGAGATTGCTCTCCAAATGGGACTAGATACCCGTTTTAAACGGGATGGGTATCCCGTCCCGTCCCGTTACCCATCCCTATCATCTGATCGTGACTATGATGACGGAGAGGAGGAAGATTCGAATGAGAATTCTACAAGGAGCAGATCTTTCACTCCAAACAAGTTGCACAAGTGGCGATTAAATATCACACACTACAACGCAACTTTCAGCATGTCGTGGTGGAGGCGACATCTTCAATATGGAAGGTCAAATGCTTGAAGCACAAGGATGGAAATTGTGCTTGGATGGTGCGGTTTGGATGTCGAGATGTTGGACGTGAATGGACTGTGAGAAAGGCCGAGTTGATGCATTCTTGTGGCAGTACGAATCAACCAACGGATCATAGTCATCTTGATGTCGACGTTATATCTAAGTCCGTGAATCATTTGGTACGTGTCCAACCAAATCTGAATATAATAACATATATCATACTCGAGGTTAATTAATTATTTTAGATTATAATTATATTTATGTTTGAATTATTGCAACAAATGAATTGTAGTCAAATTGTAAATATGTTTATTAATAACATGTTTATTAATATGTTCTCTCGCTACAATTTTAAGGGTGACATGCTTTGGATCTGCCATTGCATGCATGTAGAATCTATTTATAAAGATAAAATATAGGCTTAATTCACCTACATAGCCATAACTTTCGCATTTTTGACAATAATAGTCACTTTTTGAAAAATACACAGATATAGCCACATTTTAGAAACTCGGTTGACAAAATTAGCCATTTCCATTTGAAACTTTAACATCGTTAACAAGATGCTGATGTGGATGTAACCTTATCTTCCACATCAGCACCAACACACCAAGTCATGCCACCTGACTGCCACATCAGATTTTGAATTAAAATAAATAATTTATTTTTCATTAAACAATCAAAGTTTCCAAACCCCATCCTCTCCAGAGCTCTGAACTTCTCTGTCAATCAACGATGATCGGATCTAGGTTTCCAAACCCCAATTCTCCCGCCACTCCCACCATCTCCATTGTCGACCAGAGTGAAGATGAAAACACCAAACCACTGCCTCGCTGCCACACCCACCAATGTAGCTGACGCAAGAAAGTTTTATCTCCTTCTGCTGCTCCAACTTTCCAGATCTCGCAAAACCAGAGCTCATAGCTCTGGCCCTTCAATGGCGGTTCTCAAAATCAATTTCTAATTCAAAGTTGGGAACTCTCCTTCTTTCTCCCCTCCTCCACCTCACACCACCGAACCCACGACGACGAATAAAGACGGCTGTATCTAATCAGATTCAAAGCCAGCGCTAGCACGCTTATAATCGGAGGGACGAAGGAGCAATATGCTCTTTCTCGACGACACACCATATCTGTGGGTTGATAACTCGGGTAAGAGAAGATGGTTCGTTCTCCCATTGCTCGGGATTTGACAATGGCATTGGCGGCGTAAGCTAGGAACTCGATGACGCACTCGTCACATCCCAGTTCTCCCCCTGGTCGAGATTCGTCGAGGGCGGTGGCGCCAGAGCCTTAGAACTCGACGAATTGGAATTGGGGGAGAGGGATAGACAAATCGAGGGAGAGGGATAGATAAGTATGTATTCTTGTTTTTTCATGTGTTTGATTAAAGGGGAAGCTTGATAGGAGAGGGGAAATAAATAAGTTGCAAATGGTGTGATTAATTTTCTGGGGTTTCTGATGATCTTCGCATGGAGCAAGGTCGGTCGTGGAATGAACTCGCATGGAGCATTTTTTTTCTTTAATTCATATAAATGAGAACATTTTCAATCTGGATTTAAAGTCATCCACGTCACCGAACCGTTAGTACAGTCAGCGTTTACGATGTTGCCGTTAAAGTTATTAATGGAATGACTATATCCAGGGGCGGAGCTACCTTGTTCCTCGGGGGGGGGGGGGGGGGGGGGGGGGGGGGGGCCCGATCCCCCAAGAATTTTGAAGATTGCGTGCAAAAATATCGAGAATTTTGGAAATTCTGAAGAAATTATCTATTATACAATTACAGTTCCGCGCAAAAATGATAACCTTTGACTAGCTCTAGTCCAGCGGAAAGCAGATCCTATTATCTTCCAGGTACTCAGGTTCAATCCCTGGCAAAACCATATTTTTGCAGCTTTCTCTTTTTGGTTTAATTTACTATTTATTTTGAATAGACCATTACATAAAATTTGAGTTTATAACACATGTTTATATCTTTTAATAATTTTTGTACTTCATCTTCATATAGTTTCTAATTTTAAAGTTCAAACCAGATAATTAAAGATGAAGTATGCTGGTCATTTACTATTTATTTTGAATAGACCATTACATAAAATTTGAGTTTATAACACATGTTTATATCTTATAATAACTTTTGTACTTCATCTTCATATAGTTTCTAATTTTAAAGTTCAAACCAGATAATTAAAGATGGAGTATGCGGGTCATTTACTATTTATTTTGAATAGACCATTACATAAAATTTGAGTTTATAACACATGTTTATATCTTTTAATTATCTAAAATATTGCTTGGGTTTCTAAAATATTGTTTGGGTTTCTATAATGAATGAATTGTTTATTATTATTATTATTATTTATCTTCTTAGAACATTTTGACGGATACTATAAAAAAAGTTCGGCCCCCCCGATCTCTGGATCCTAGCTCCGCCTCTGACTATATCTGTGTATTTTTCAAAAAGTGGCTATTAGCCTATTATTCCCTATGTTTGGCCCTGCTTTTAGAAGTGCTTTTCGGTTTCAAAAGCTGAAGCAGGGCCAAACACTTCTAAAAGCTCGGCTTTTGAAAAGCCGAAAAGCGCTTTTGTATAACATAAAAGCAGAAGCTCCGATTTGGAGCTTCTGCGAAAAGCTATTTTGAAAATACAAGATTATCCTTACCATATTTTAATTTTATTTCAGAAAATATAATTTTCCTTCATTTATATCATTTTAAAAATAAAATAGATTATAAAATCATATTATTTAATATAAAAGAAATCTAATGAGATCCATTTTGACTACTTTTTATTGTTTAGAATGTTTATTCATATTTTATATTATAAGTCCTTTATAGTCATCTTATACAACCTCACATATTAAAAAGCACTTCTAATAGTTTTACAGCCAAACACTCAACTGTTTTTTTTTTTTTTGAAAAGTACTTATCCAAAAGCTCCAGCCAGAAACTGCTTCTGCAAAAGCTACAGCAGGGCCAAACTAAGCTATTGTCAAAAACGCGAAAGTTATTGCTA
The DNA here is from genome assembly GCA_964030455.1 of Linum trigynum. Classification (NCBI taxonomy): domain Eukaryota; kingdom Viridiplantae; phylum Streptophyta; class Magnoliopsida; order Malpighiales; family Linaceae; genus Linum; species Linum trigynum. The sequence goes on along the minus strand of OZ034813.1, from coordinate 34,562,158 downwards.
TAAAGGTGTATTAAGCCTAATAAATGAAATTCCTAGTATAATTTTACATACTTGTAATAATCAAATTAGTTGGTTTATAAATATCTATCTTGTGTTGTCTGGTATTATACAAACAGTTTAGAAAGTAGAATCTGTATACCCCATACAACAAACCTTATAATCCTAAACCCATGAAAAAAACAAAGTAGTTCTATTGCTAGATCAACTACGTCGCTTGTATAAAAAAGATTATATGCACTGCTTATCATGGTTTGCCAACAAGGTTAAACCAGTGTTGTTAAATTAGTTGGGGGCAAGCTCGTGTCAACTCTACTCATTAGCTGCCCTCCATATAGCTAGATCAATTATAGTGTTTATCATAAATTTCAACGTGGTCATACCGTTACTCGCATAAATCTCGATCAATGGGGTCATATAATATTTAAGTTTCTTTTAATATGATTAGTTCAAATATACTGTGATAGTCCCAAATTACTAGATACAACATTTACACGGCACGAGTTCTGGTGCTTAATCCCAAAAATTGCTTAAAGCATTTTTATTGGCTAATAGAAAATTAGATAGTTAATGAGAAGTTAGTAATTAATAATTAATTAAGTATTTAAGTAATTAGCATATTTTTTCCTTAAATATCTCGGCCAACTCATCCAACCTTTCTTGTTCTTATTCCAACCACCATTACCATTAGGGCTGGGCATGCAGGCGGATCACCCGCGGGTTTGGGCCGACCTATCCGCATTTGACCTGAATTTTGTTATGTGGATGGGTTTGTGGGCGGGTGACGGGTTGCGCTGAGAGCCATCCGTCGGATGCCGGGTGGGTTGTGGGTGGGTGCACGGGTGACCCGCTCAACCCAACAACAAAAAGAACAAACGCTTGGGCGCGGGAGAGTGAAGACGTTAGACGAAAACTAGGATTGATCTGGAGATTGAACCTCAAAGCCAATCTTCCAAATCTTGATCCCCTCTTCTTCTCTTTATTTTTCCTTTGATTCTTGTGCCTAAATCACCTCTTTTTTCTCAGTTGAATTATTTTTCTTAGTTACCTTACCTGATAATCATCTCCATCTATAGAAAACTCCTCCATAATAGAATTTTTATCCAATTTTAGAAATAATTTGACATTTTTTCTCCCTATTCCATCTTTTTGTTTCCGCCAATAACTCTCTCCATCGATTATCATGTCAAGTTGACTCATTTATATTATGTACTTTGTGATGTGGGTGAACCCGCAAACCCACCCGCATTACCCACCATCCGCCCGACCCAACCCGAGACTAAATGTGGGTGGGTGGTGGGTTAAAAATTGTCAATCTGTTTAAGTGCGGGTGGGTGCTTTTTATGATAAAAATCCACCTGACCCGCCCAATGCCCACCCCTAATTACCATATCTAAGCACATATTTGCCGCTCACCATTAAGATTTCCTCTTCTTCATCATCTTCTCAAATGTCCATTTTTAAAACTTAATATATTAATTTTAAATTTCTTTGAATATTAATATTAATTTTAAATTTCCATTTAATTGTATTAATATTTTTATGATATCTTATTTTCCCTCTTCGTTTACGTCGTTAATAAAGTTTACGTCCTATACTTTTGATAAAATTTTCATTTAATTTTCAATATAAGTATTAACGTCATTAACAAAGATTATACCCACGCGGATCTGAACAATGATACTTTTTTGGTGACATTTGGAAATGATCAGGATTATCTTCTGGCATTGACGGGATAGTCGTGGATGATTTTAGACCACTACTTGATCGTTCATCAGTGGTCGCCGACTTTCCGAACGACTGACAAGCCCCATCGGAGAGTGGTAGCCTGGGTTCGATTGCCGGAATTGCCCGTTCACTTCTATCACCGCGAGGTGCTTTTTGCTTTGGGAAACCTGATTGGCACGATTGTTAAACTTGATTATCACACGAAACAGCTAGAACGTGGGAAGTTTGCACGGTTAGCCATTAAACTCGACATGACAAAACCGCTGCCCACGCATATCAGGTTAGACGGATTCTGGCAACAAGTGCTCTATGAAAACATTCCTGAAATATGCTTTACATGTGGTAAAATTGGTCATTTAGAGGATAGATGCTCAATGAACAATCAAGCTTTGGCCATTGCCGTGGCCCCGGGACTTGGCAGTCATCAAGCCTCATCTAGGGATGGCAATCAAACCCATGGCCGTGGGTACCCGACCGCCCCCGACCCAGTCAACGCGGGGAATCCCCGCTTTGACCGGGTATGGGGCGGGTATGGGTAAAACCCGCAAAAAGTTTGATGGGTATGGGGCGGGTATGGTTTTAGCCTCCCCCGCCCCATACCCATACCCATACCCGCCCCACCAAGAGAATTTCTTCACATATAAAAAAATATGTGGATTAAATTGTAATCTATCAATGATGATAATGATAACTTGAGAAAATAAATAGTAGAAATACAATTGAGTAACCACCTTAAACAAAACCTAATTCATTTCCCTCAATTATCCTTCCACTCTTTCACTTTCCCCCTTGTCAACAAGATTATGTTAATTAATTATTACTTAGTAAATGTATCAAGAGTTAGAGCATAATAATTTAAAAAATATTGTAGTCTATATTATGTATTAATGGATGTTTTAGGATCATATTCTTTGAATCGTATTTAGAAAATGACCGTGTTTTGTTGACTTCATGATATAATAGCTTTGTTTATGGTTATAATTAAAACTTTTCTTGTAAGTTTTAGGTATAATAATGTTGGATGTCGGGGATGGGTATTACCCATGGGTACCCGAAACCCACGGGTATGGGGATGGGTTTGCAAAACAATCCCCCGCATGGGTATGGGGCGGGTATGGGTTTGGGTATTTGAAGATGGGGATGGGGATGGTTTAGGCAAACCCGCCCCAAACCCGCCCCATTGCCATCCCTAGCCTCATCGGAAGAAACTCCAGTGGAACCTCCGGCCGGATTTGGCCCCATACCTAGGCTGATGGGTCGCCGGGTGCGAAAGGAAAGGGGGATATTCAAGCTGCAAACAAAAAGGGATTGTCGTCAAAACAAAAAGGGAAAGAGGCAGTGAACGAGGACCAGTATAATGGAGGAAAGAATCAACCAATTAAGATGGGTAAAGAATGGAGAGTGGTCTCGCAGCGGGAGCCCATGAGGGAACAACCACGGGCCCAGCCCACAGATGCTTCTTCCTCGAAGACAAGACAAGTTGGGCCTACGGGGAATTTGGGTCCATAAACAGAGACTTTTCTAGGGGCCAATAACACTAAGATTCACCTAATTTCGGTCCCGCCTCTGATATCAGACCTCAAGGAAACAAAGACCCTAATTCACATCCTCTCTCATCAGCTCGACAACATTATCGGAAAAAGGGGAATGATCGGTCGCCGGCCAAGGAGCTCCACAAAGGAGTCAGTCTGAAAGCAGTTAAAAGACCACCCTAGGTGACGATCAATAAGCGAACTCTGACCAATAAGTTAAAAGAAGCCTCGTTCCCAGTCACCATCAATGCCATCAAAGAATTTATTGCGCAATCCCAACATAAGCAAAGCGAATTCCAGGCAGTTAGGGGAAGCAAGGAAGGGGATGTCGACATGGTAGAGACCCTAACGGAGAACCCGAATCTCAGTCATTCGGCGATCGGAGAGCCCCATCAAGAATCGGCCATTTCTTTATGATTTGTGCCCTGTGCCGCTGCGTTTTTCTCTTCATCTTTTTCCTTTATATTATGTCTTTATTTACAAACCTTAATTTTAAAGTTCTTGCTTGGAATGTCTGTGGTGCAGGGAGCAAGGAGTTTAGGAGGTCAATCAAATTATTAATCGAGACCTATAAACCCCATTTTCTCCTTCTTCTAGAACCGCAAATTAGCGGGGACAGAGCAACTTCAGTCTGCAGCAGGTTGGGATTCCCTGAGGTTCTGCGAGTGGATGCAGTGGGACGCAAAGGAGGAATTTGGTTGGCTTGGAAACCAGACATGTTCCAAGTCCATCTGGTCGAGGCCAGTCACCAACATATCACTGTCCGCATCTCTAATCAAGTTGCACCAGATTGGATGCTTACTGGAGTTTATGGCAGTCCAGATTACAAGTTTCATCATCTTCTCTGGGAGCAGCTCCAAAAAACTAGCGATAATGCGGACATCCCTTGGTTTGAAGTTTGATAGACCTATAATTACACCTATTTTTACCCCTATTCTTGAGCCGTTTGAGAGGTTGATTCTTGTGTTTTAAGCCGATTTCACGCGAGGTTGTGCGTCTATGTCATATTTCAGGGCCCGGCGTTGGAATCGAGGCGAGGAAACGAGTTTTGGGCCGAAAGGAGCGAAGTTGGGTCGAAGTGTGCTGCAGGAGGAAAATACCCAGTCATGGGCTCAAATACCCGACCGGGTATTTATCGTTTTTGGCGTCTGAGAAACAGAAGGGGTCCCGATCGTGAAGCATAAATCCCCGGTCGGGGATTCTTAGAGAAGACCGGGGATTTTTCTCTTCTCTTAAACGCGCGTTTCAATTATACCCGGTCGAGACCCAATATACCTGACCGGGTATTTCGACCGGGTATCGCGACAGTCAGCCTTTTAAAGGAAAAGAATGCCAAAAATCACGGGTTCCGAGTTTTAGAGAGACAGAGTGATTCCTAGAGAGAGAAAGCGACGAACAAGAGTTCCCAAGTGCCATAGCTTGATCTTCATCACCATTGGAGCCCTCCTTGAGCTTGGAGAAATGCCGATCGACGACCAGGAGCTGAAATCCATCCTTCACAGTATGGTTTCCGCATCTGAATTTGCTTTTGCTTCTTTCTCCATGGAGTAGTTTTCCCATTCATCTGGGTATGGAGAACCCTAGATTTGTATGTTAGGTCTGATTGTATGAACCCAAGTACAGATTTATGAGTTGATTATATTCGATTGAGGCTTGAATGATTGAATGACTTGAATCCTTATCAAATTCCTGTTGTTTCTGCTTTAACCTAGAATGAGAATATCTGCCTAGGTTGGTAGAGCACCCTTAATTGAAGGTGGCAAATTGGTGACTTTAGTCGAAGAGCCAATTTGCTATTCTGTATCGAATTCAATTCGGTAGTGGAGGTTTGGTTCGTTAGGGCCTCAATCTGTTTACTCCGGTGGAGGTTAGTCGCCCGCTGGAGACTCAGATTGAGAGGGTCTGGAGACCTTTAGTCGAGACTTCAGACTGTTTAAGAACCTTCCGCAGTATAACTTTCATGGAAACTGAACTTGGTAAATTGCAATCCGGCTTAACTGCAGTCTAGGGGAACCATATCCGGGTGACCTCTCTCGACTTGAAACAACCGTTTAACTTGCTTTGTGTTTTTGCTTGTTTGAACCTGCACGTAAGTTTTACCGCTAGATAATAAGAATTCACTGAGTAGTCATCACATCTAGGACCCGGGTTGACATTAAAACCCAAACCCGCTATACTACGCTTTAGGAAGTGGTTTCACTTGGCCATTTTCTAGAGTGACAGTAGGAGTGAGTCAAGTTTTTGGCGCCGTTGCCGGGGACGGCTAGGTTGTTGAAGAAAAGTGATTTATGTTACTTTAGCATTTTCATTTTCGCATTGATTGTTTGTTCTTTCCCACTTGTGCCTTCACGGGTTTGCTTGCTTGAGTGTGTGCAGGTAGTGCATGACCCGTAGCCAGTCGGGAGGTTTACTGTCGTTGAATCCAGAGATTGAACGCACCTGTCGCCAACTCAGGAGACAACAGCGAGCTAGACTGGCTACGGAAGAGCGCATAGACGGCCATTTGATCAGCGAGGACGAGGACGAGTACGAGATGGAAGGAGATTACAATCCACACCAGGGGAATCCTCACCAGGCTCCCCCGGTAAATCAGGTCTTGGGGAACAACCCCATACCCCAGGCAGATGGGGTTCATCATCCACCACCGCCGCCGGGTCTCACCTTGGAGTACTACTACACTCCCCGGGTTGCTGACATCCGGCCTGTCATCCTCTATCCGCCCATTCCAGCGAACAATTTCGAGATCAAGCCATGCTGGATTCAACTCATTACATCCTCTTTCCATTTTCATGGCTTGAAGGATGAGGAGGCAAGGGTGCATCTGTCCCGTTTCCTGCAGCTCACGAACGGGTTCAAGCTGAACGGTGTCCCTGATGATGCAATCCGCCTTCACCTCTTCCCCCATTCTCTGGCGGGGAATGCTAAGAGGTGGTTGGAGACCCAGCCCCCATTGTCCATCACCTCTTGGGACGATCTGGCTGACAAATTCGTGCACAGGTACTATCCGGCATCAAAGACTACAGAGATCCAGCAGGAGATCACTCACTTCCGCCAAGAGCCAGATTAGTCACTTCGTGATGCATGGGAGCGGTACATGGGATTTTTCTGGCAGTGTCCCCATCATGGCTTTAGTGATGCATTCACAGTGGGGAACTTCTACAGTGCTCTCTCTCTGGAAAGCCAGAGGGTGATTGAGTCTCTATGCCCAGGAGGGGACATTCTTACCAAGACTCCACCCAAACTGAACCAGATGATCAGTACATTGGCTGCCAGAGATCATTCCTGGGGGCAGAGCAGCAGAGGCAGACATTCCCGGGACCGTGGTGTGCACGCCAAGGAGACCAGATCCGGGCTCGAGCAGCAGGTGGCGGAGTTAGTGCAGACATTGAAGCAGCCCAACAGTCTTATACTGGGACGAGGTTTGGCTACACCTCCAGTAGCTCAATGTCAGTGGTGTGAGAGCTCGAATCATCTGGTGGAGGACTTCCAGGCTATGTGGGAGTCCTCTACACCCCAGGAGCAGTTGGCCTTCATCACCAATGCGCGGCGCCTCGATCCATATAGTAACACATACAATGAAGGGTGGCGCCAGCATCCCAACTTCGCTTGGAGTAGTAACTCCACTAAACCACCTGGTTTCCCAGAGCCAGCAGGTGGTTTTCAGCAGAGGCAGCCTTTCCAGGCCAGACATGGGCCAGTTCTACCGCAACAGCCCTACCAGTCTAGGCAGGGGGCAGCCATTCCAGCAGCCCCAGCGTCAATATGCCGAGCCAGCAGTAGCTCCAGCTCCAGATAACCAGATGACGGAGCTGAAAAACATTTTAGCGGCATTCATGACTATCAGCCAGGCAAATTTCGCCAGGATAGACCAGAGCATCGCTTCGCTGGAGGCAGGTCAGAGGAACCAAGGTGCTATACTGCAGGGCCTCCAACATCAGATTGGAGGAATAGCGCGCCAGAACAACACCAGAGCACCAGGGACTCTACCTGCCACCACCATCCCCAATCCACGGGAGCCGCACCAGCAGCTGGATGCCATTTTTACTAGAAGCAGCAAGACCATCTCCGCTGATCCTGCCCCGGCCAGGCAGGAGGAACCACTACCGGCTTCAGCACTTCCAGCCGACGATGAAGAAGTGCGGGTGGAGAAGGGAGCCCCTGCTCCAAAGCCACAACCAATGGTTAAGGAGCATGTGCCCCAGATTCCCTTCCCCATTCTCCTACACAAAGACAAGCTGGAGACTGAGTTTGCCAAGTTTATGGCAATGTTGAAGCAGCTCGACATCAGCATACCGTTTGTGGAGGCACTGTCGAAGATGCCCAAGTACACGAAGTTCATGAAAGATCTCCTCACCAACAAGAAGAAACTTGGGGATCTCTCGACAGTCCTACTGAGCGAGGAGTGTTATGCTATCCTGCAGAACAAGCTGCCCGAAAAGCGCAAGGACCCAGGGAGTTTTACTATCCCTCTTACTATTGGCAGCATGCATGTAGGCAAGTCCTTGGCGGACCTAGGCGCTAGCATAAATGTCATGTCGTATAAGTTGTATAAAAAGCTAGACCAAGGTGAACTTAGCCTTACTAGGATGAGCATTCAGCTAGTTGATCGTTCCATTGTGCATCCTAGGGGGATCATAGAGGATCTGCTTGTTAATGTAGGTGCATTCACATATCCTGTTGATTTTGTTATTCTTGATATACATGAGGATGTGGATGTGCCTTTGATTCTGGGTAGACCATTTCTTGCCACCGCCAAGGCACTTATTGATGTGCATGATGGTAAACTGATCCTGCGTGCTGGGAATGAACAGGCTACTTTTTCTGTGACTGAATTCGATCACTGTGCTATGATTGCTGTCACGCCTGTGCATGCCATTTCTTATCAGGTACACGAGCCTGTCGTGTATCCTTCTGCACCTCTCATTTTGCAGAACCCTCCTATCATTCCTTCGCCGCCACTCCATCCAGTCTCGCCTCCGAACAAAATGATCAAGGAGGAGTGGGGGCCGAAGCAGTAGGTTGCTAAGCCTGCACGGAAGAAGGGTGGAGACCACTATGAGCTGGTTCCACCTCCTGCACCACGACCACACTGGCCATCCGAGTACTCACTCGCATGCATCTTGCCGGATGGTCAGGTCGAGCTGACCAATGCTGGTGGTCGCACCCGTCGGGTGCATGGGCACAACCTGAAGCTGTACCTCAAGAGCGACGTGGATCCGCTCTTGGAGGCACCTGTTCCTGCACCTCCCTGAGTATCCACCATGGGCGTCCAGCTAAAAGACGGTAAAGAAGCGCTTGTGGGGAGGCAACCCCACCACGGTTTTCGTTGATTCCTTTTGTTTTGGGTCGGATTGTGAACTGGTTTGGTTTTGGTTTGTTTTCTTTTGTTTTGTGATGATGTATTATTGGGCTGACCATTGGACCTAACGTATTGTGTTTAAGCTCTTTGGTTTCCTTTAGCTGTGCTTGTTCTTGACTGGTCCTCTCTCCAGTCCGCTTCACTCCGACTGGTCCGCTTCCAGTCTCCTGCAGTCCGTGCATACCGGTAACATCGTTCCCCTTTTCCTTCCCTCTTCTCCATTGAGGGCAATGTCGATCTTAAGTGTGGGGGGATGTTTATCTTTTGACTGCGTTAGATCTGTTTGTGTGCTTGGAGCCTAGTTCACTGTCCAAAATTTTAAATTTGAGGGCTCCAAGTACGTGTTCCTTGCAATTGCCTGCTCAGTATGCTTTGAATTGACAGTCTCTATAGTAATGTGCAACCTAGGGAGGTAGTGTAGCACTATGGAGGATGTTGATGCATTTAAGAAGTCTCCTTTCTTCTTCATATTGTGTTGGTTGATTGTGTGAATTAGTGATCTTAGGACTCTTGAATTGTGTGGTGATGTGGACTCTCTACCTGTCATGGACTCCTGTATCATGTTTTTGAAATAAAAGGTGCTCGAAAATGTGCTTTAAAATGACGTCTCCCGTGCGAATAGGGCGAAAGTGTGTAAGGGGAGACGGGAATCCGTTCCCAATTTCCACCTACTACCTCCAGCCCCCTTACATGTCTTTCCCCCGCACGAGGCTCGAGACATCCGCTCCTGGCATAGCCGGTAAGATCCGGGCTCTCGCAAAACCTCTACTAGGTGGGAGCCCCCATTTTCTGAAAAGCAGGTTGGGACCCTTGAAAGAAAAAAAAAAGAAAAAAAAAGCAAAAAAGAAAGAAAAGGGGTTCCAACTATCTTCAAGAAGAAAATAGAGCACCTTAAAAAGGTGAGTCCATGATCTTTTATTTTTGACAGTCCGTTCGTCCACGATTCATTTTTCCTCTGTTCACTATTTGCCATGATGCCGACTCGAGACTAGCGCTCTCGCCGAAGAAGCTATGAGATGACTTGTGCGTCGGTTGACCTCGTAAGTTGCTAAATGATCTAGGAAATCCTCTACCTATGATCGGGGTTGTTGGTTGCTATAGAGGTCTGGAGAGTTGTATTGGTTTGAGTTAGGTTTGCTTGGGGACAAGCAAACGGTTAAGTGTGGGGGAGTTTGATAGACCAATAATTACACCTGTTTTTACCCCTATTCTTGAGCCGTTTGAGAGGTTGATTCTTGTGTTTTAAGCCGATTTCACGCGAGGTTGTGCGTCTATGTCATATTTCAGGGCCCGGCGTTGGAATCGAGGCGTGGAAACGAGTTTTGGGTCGAAAGGAGCGAAGTTGGGTCGAAGTGTGTTGCAGGAGGAAAATACCCGGTCATGGGCTCAAATACCCGACCGGGTATTTATCATTTTTGGCGTCTGAGAAACAGAAGGGGTCCCGGTCGTGAAGCATAAATCCCCGGTCGGGGATTCTTAGAGAAGAACGGGGATTTTTCTCTTCTCTTAAAGGAAAAGAAGGCCAAAAAATCAAGGGTTCCGAGTTTTAGAGAGACAGAGCGATTCCTAGAGAGAGAAAGCAACGAACAAGAGTTCCCAAGTGCCATAGCTTGATCTTCATCACCATTGGAGCCCGGCTTAAGCTTGGAGAAGTGTCGATCGACGACCAGGAGCTGAAATCCATCCTTCACAGTATGGTTTCCGCATCTGAATCTGCTTTTGCTTCTTTCTCCATGGAGCAGTTTTCCCATTCATCTGGGTATGGAGAACCCTAGATTTGTATGTTAGGTCTGATTGTATGAACCCAAGTACAGATTTCATGAGTTGATTACATTCGATTGAGGCTTGAATGATTGAATGACTTGAATCCTGATCGAATTCCTGTTGTTTCTGCTTTAACCTAGAATGAGAATATCTGCCTAGGTTGATAGAGCACCCTTAATTGAAGGTGGCGAATTGGTGACTTTAGTCGAGGAGCCAATTTGCTATTCTATACCGAATTCAATTCGGTAGTGGAGGTTTGGTCTGTTAGGGCCTCAATCTGTTTACTCCGGTGGAGGTTAGTCGCCCGCTGGAGACTCAGATTGAGAGGGTCTGGAGACCTTTAGTCGAGACTTCAGACTGTTTAAGAACCTTCCGCAGTATAACTTTCATGGAAACTGAACTTGGTAAATTGCAATCCGGCTTAACTGCAGTCTAGGGGGAACCATATCCGGGTGACCTCTCTCGACTTGAAACAACCGTTTAACTTGCTTTGTGTTTTTGCTTGTTTGAACCTGCACGTAAGTTTTACCGCTAGATAATAAGAATTCACTGAGTAGTCATCACATCTAGGACCCGGGTTGACATTAAAACCCAAACCCGCTATACTACGCTTTAGTAAGTGGTTTCACTTGGCCATTTTCTAGAGTGACAGTAGGAGTGAGTCAGTAACAGGGGATTTTAATGCATTTCGATCGCCCTCCGAAAAGGCTGGTCCGATCCGCAGCAGCCATGAAAAGATGTCAAAAGTTCGCGAATTGGATGGATGCTGCCAAGTTGTTCGATCTGGGTTTTTCAAGGCCACGGTTTACTTGGACTAGGGGCACCACAGACCGCACGCACAAAGCCAGCAGAATCGACAGGTCCCTGTGCAATTCTAATTGAAACCAGGCTTTCCCTAATAACACGGTTCATCATTTGCCCAGGCTCCACTCCGATCATCTCCCTGTTCTCACCTCTAGCTCTTCTTTCACTAAACCCCATTGTAGCAACATACCCTTTCGGTTTGAAGCGGCATGGCTTTTGCATGATAAGTTTGCCGATTTTTTTGTCGAGGCTTGGAAAGCTGATATGGATTTGCTGCAAGCCCTTAAAGATATTTCCACCAAGCTTCAATGTTGGTACAAGGAAGTCTTTGGTATCATTAATCAGCGCAAGAAGCGTCTTTTGGCTAGGCTCCACGGGTGCAGATTAGGCTGGCCGCTGACTTTAAACAGGGGTTGGTTAAGCTCCAGGCTAATCTTGAGACTGAGCTTGACTCGCTTCTTGCCCAAGAAGAAGTAATATGGTATCAAAGGTCTAAGGAGAAATGGGTAAAGTTGGGTGAACAAAACACTTCATACTTTCACCAACAAGCTACTAGGCGCCGTAGAAAGAACAGGATCTTAGCCCTGCGAGACAAAAATGGCGATTGGATCGACGAGCCCTCTAAACTCCTGGACATGGTGGTGAACTTCTTCAGATATCTCTACAAGCAGGAGGACATACCATACCAGGACTTAATGCCAAAACGCAGCTTTCCATGACTAAATCAGGAGGAGCTCTTAACTCTTTTACGTCCTTTTATTGTTCCTGATATTCATACAACTGTTTTTGGCATGAAGCCGTTCTCGGCCCCCAGGCCAGATGGCTTTCAAGCTGTCTTTTTTCAAAATTTGTGGGGAAAAGTTGGAAGGAATCTAACAGACATGGCATCTGCTTTTTTTGATACAGGTTCCCCTCCATCAGCGATGTTGGAATCATCCATTGTTCTCATTCCCAAGATCGACCACCTAGAGACACTGGCTCAGCTGCGCCCTATATGCCTCAACAACGTCTGTTTGAAAGCTATTACAAAGGCCATCACGAATCATTTAAAGCCGCTGATGAGCAAAGTCATCGCTCCAACGCAGAGTGGTTTTATTCCAGAGCGCCAAACTACGGATAACATCATCATCCTACAAGAAGTTCTCCACACTCTTCGTAATAAGAAGGGGAAAAAGGGTGGCATGGTCATCAAGATTGACCTTGAAAAAGCCTATGATAGGCTTAGATGGGATTTCCTCAGAGACACCTTGGGTGAGATTGGTCTACCAAGTACCTGGACGAGCAGAATTATGTACTGTGTAGAAAATAACATCATGAGGATCAACTGGAATACGCAATTAACGGAGTCCATCACCCCTACGAGGGGAGTTCGTCAGGGAGACCCTTTATCCCCTTACCTTTTTGTTCTTTGTATGGAACGGTTAGCTCATTACATTGAGCAAGCTGTGGAGGAGAAGCGATGGAAACCCCTCTCTCTTTCCCCTAACGGACCTAAACTCTCCCATTTGTTTTTCGCAGATGATCTCATTCTATTTGCGGAGGCGGAGAACAGACAAATTGACACCATCAGGAGGTGCCTTGATGACTTTTGCTTGAGTTCGGGGCAGAAGGTGAACTTGTCAAAATCGGCCATGATAGTCTCCTCAAATGTTAGCCGGCAGAAGGCGCAACTTCTCAGCGACAAAGCCGGTATCCCCCTGACGAGCGACTTAGGAAAATATTTGGGGATTAAGGCTATTAATGGACGCATCACAAAAGCCCGTTACAAGGAGATATGCTTGAAGATCCAAAAGAAGCTGGCGTTGTGGAAGTCTCGGCATCTTTCCCTAGTAGCCAGGGTGGCTTTGGTGAGATCTATCTCAACCTCCATGGCTGTTTATCCCATGTTCTCAGAGTCACGACCAGTGTCTGTTTGCAACTCTCTTGACAGGATTAACAGACAATTTGTTTGGGGAGAAGAGGAGGGCAAGACTAAGTTCCACCCGATTTCTTGGGACCAGCTAACCCTTCCTAGAAGCTAGGGAGGAGTAGGGATCAGACCTACAAGAGCAACTAATCAAGCTATGTTAGCCAAGGGAAGCTGGAGACTAGCATCGAATGATCACACCCTCTGGACGAAGGTCTTGAAGAACAAGTATGCTTGCAACAGAGATGGACTGGCAACGCTCTCCAGAACAAAGGGAGGCTCTTTTGCTTGGAGGAGTTTCACCTCCGTCTTAGATGTCGTTAAAAAGGGATATGCTTTTAATATATCAAATGGTAGAGTTGCTAAGTTTTGGACGGATCTTGGGTTTTGTAGGTTCCTCTCGCTGAACTAGCAAATGAGGAAATCGCAGCAGACAAGCTTGGATGGAGAGTGGCGGACCTGTGGGATGGCGATCAGGGATGGAGACTGGAGGAATTTGAAGGCTTGCTTCCTACGAGCATTGTCAACAAGATCCGGGCAGTCATGGCTGACCCGTTAGCAACTAAGGAAGACCGGCTTATCTGGAGCTTGACGTCGATCGACAAATTCTCTGCCAGTTCAGCTTACAAGACTTTAATCCCTCAAGTAGGAGAACAACAACCTATTTGGCGGAGAATCTGGAAGCTTCAGTTGCCCAAGCGGGTGAGGATGTTTATCTGGATGGCGGTGAAGGGGAAGCTGACCACCAATGCAGTTCGAAAACATAGACATCTTGCAAATGATGATGCTTGCCCTAATTGCGAGGGAGTCGCGGAAACGAGTCTTCACTGTCTTCGTGATTGTGACTCGGTAAAGCTGACATGAAAAAGGGTCGTTCCTAGTGCACTACAGGCTGATTTTTTCAGCACTAGTTATGAGAGCTGGCTGATCTCTAACTTGCAGAATGATAGTCTTGGTAATTGGAGGGGTTGTTCGGCGTCCTATTTCAGTTTAGTACTTTGGTACATTTGGAAGAGCCGAAACGACAAGGTCTTCAACGGCATTAAACTCTCACCAACAACGCTGCACAACTATGTCACTTCCAAGGCGCACGAATGGAGTAAAGCGTGGGAGGCAGTTGCTGCAAGATCTGTGAGTACTTCTAAACCAACCAGAGAGGAAGTCTTAATCAGCTGGGAGGCACCAAGATCGGGGTGGTGGAAAATCAATACAGATGGAGCGGCTCAAAGTAATCCAGATATAGCGACAGCAGGAGGAGTTATTCGTAACTGCTATGGAGACTGGGTAGGAGGCTTTTGCAGTAAGCTAGGCTCGGGCTCTGCGCTGCTCGCAGAGTTGTGGGGAATCTTATAGGGCTGCAGCTGGCATGGCGGAAAGGGGCTCAATTCATCATCCTTGAGTCCGACTCCAAGCTGGCTCTTGATCTGATCAACCAGCGATCTGATTCGGCACATCCTTATTCCATAATTCTCGGCCAGATTCGTCGTATTTTGGCGCAAGGCTGGGTGGTTCAGCTGTTTCATACGTACAGAGAAGGGAATAGAGTCGCGGACTGGCTCTCGAAGCACAGTCTCGTCTATCCTTTCGGTTCGTATGAACTGGATGATCCACCCGCACAGTTAGATGGGTTGTTACGCGAAGACGTGCTGGGAATCAGCTTCCCAAGGCAAGTGTTACAGGATCGCTAAAGCCTGACCTGATGGCTCTCCTGAACTTGGCTTAAGATTCTGTAGCATGTCTACTGTTATTTGCTTGGGCGCCTCCTGTTTGGTTGCTAAGCTTCTGGTTATGTATTTGTGCTACCTCGGATGATTGATAGCCTCCCTTTAATAAAAAAAAACAAAGATTATACCCAATAGTTTTCGTTGAAAAAATGGCGTGATATCGTAAGACGTTGAATATAATTTTGAAAGCGATAATAATAATGTTTTCTATCGTTAATAATACCAGGCATTAATGTTGATAACACTGTGATCAATTGATAAAAAAAATTATCCAAAAATGTTGATAATACCTTGAAGCAATACTACCATGTGTTTGCACCATTGAAGTGATTATTAATCTTTTATAGCGGATTGTTAACGAATTTATGTTGATAACTGTTTGGTTAGGAACCAAGCATTATTGATATTTTTTTATTTTCTTTTGAATGGTTTACAACAACACTGTTAATGATTTTTATATAGGTATTGTTAATGACTTATGTTATAGGTTATTAAAGTTTTCCTAATAATAATATCATATTTTGTATCATTATTAATGGATGGGTATGAGGGTATCAAAGTTTGAGAAAGAAATATTAATAAAATATGGTATGATTGAAAATCATTGGATCCAATCATTATCGATGATTTTGTTTGTATTTTAAATGAAACACAACTTATCTATTAATAGTATTTATGCCGTTATCAACATTTTGAAAAGAGAGTTGCTAATAACATGTATATGAACATTACTCATTTAGATGCAATTAGTATCAATGATTTTACCTATATTTTCAATGCCAACAGAGCTTAGTTATTAATGATTAGGTGTGTCATTATCAATGTTTTGATGTGTATTCTTATAATATTAAAGCATTCATTGATACATTGAAATTATTTATAATAACGGGTATATCAGTAATAAATCATTTCATAAGCGTAGACCTCGCAAATTACAACCCGACTCGTTGACCCGACCCGAAACCGCTCGAAAACTAGAAATTTTTGTAACCCGAAATCAGAATGATCCGAAATCGATAATCCGTGATTTTTGGGGTCGGGTTGGGTGGGTTAGCGGGTCGACCTGTTAGACCCGTTCCAGTTAATATATTACTCCCAAAATATGATAAAATCACTCATAAACTGGTTAGATGTTTAAAAAAAATCACAAGGATTTGAATGACATGTTTGGAGTTTAAAGATAATCAAATATCATGTGTTTCTTGTAGTAGAATTACTCTTGTGATTTTTTTTTTTTTTTTGACGATTTGTGCAATTTATATTGCATTTCATTAGCATGGGAGGTTTTGAGAATATGTTAATTGACATGTGTTAGGTAAACTATTGTCATGCATATGTGAAAATTTTTGTTCTTTAAGAAAATATGAAGCATGTTTGATATTGCTTCTGGGAACGCTCATAACCCGAAATTTTTGTTCTTTAAGAAAATATGAAGCATGTTTGATATTGAACTAATCTAATGATCGCAAATGGAATTATTTTAATTTAATGATAAACCTGTGACAATTTAGTAATCTGGAATAACCAAACTTCCACTTTACCTTGTTTTTATACCAATTCAAATTGCAAAAACGGCAGCAGCAAGGTGGTGTAAGTGAATTTATTTAGTGCATGGATTTTCCAAATAATCTCTCATCTCCTCCACCACAACACAGAAAAGCATGTTAAGACTTAAGAGAATTGTGATCGTTGGGAAAACCTCAAAAGGAGAAACTCTTGAGTTGAACTACCCAAAACAGAACATTCCTCCTCTAATTCTCCCGCGGTTTTTGGCCCTGATTGACCTCACTGACTGACCGCCTTCTGCAAAACCACTAACTTGGAAAGAATGGAAACGAGAGAAGCAACATTCCCCTCCATTTCCATTCCATCCCCAAAATTCAATCTTTCCATTTCTGACCAAACTAGCCGTTGGATTCAAAAAAAGACAGACCACCTCAGAAAACTAGCTAGCTATATGTATGTACTACGCACAGAAAGAAATCTTTCTGGGGCAAGAATCCAAGGCCAAAGATTACAACTTTTCACTGATCTCAGGCAGTAGAGATCTTCGTTCGAGAGAAAATCTAGTCTCTGGTGATCTTGCCAGCTAGCTTATAGAAAGAAGATCGAGATAGATATGTCAAGCAATCAGAATCAGAATCAGAATGGTGCGAGGAGCCGATGCGCAGGGTGCAAATTCCTGAGGAGAAGATGCGCCCAAGATTGCATCTTGGCTCCTTATTTCCCTCCAAACAATCCTCACAGATTCGCTTCCGTCCACAAAGTTTTCGGGGCCAGCAATGTTACCAAGATGTTACAGGTAACACTGCCTACTTTCCCACAACCTCATTTTTGTTTGTTACTGTCAAATGACTGCTATTTATTTGTCTATACATTGCCTATCTTGATTAGTAACTTGTTTTATTTAATAATTCACGACTACCCTTTTGCTTCCAAAGCTTTTTTCCCTTCCCTTTGAAGTTTTTGCTAGCTGTTGGTCAGTAATGAAAGCTGTTGGTGGGTGTTGGACTGAAAACGCAGGCAGTGCCAGAGGAGATGAGAGGGAAAGCAGCAGACTCCATGTCCTATGAGGCAAGCATACGTGTCCAGGACCCGGTTTACGGATGTGCTGGGATGATCTACCAGCTCCAGAATCAGATCATGGAAGTCCAATCTCAGATCGACATTGTCAAGGGCAAAACAGCTTTCTACTCTGCACAGCAACACCAGCAGCAGCAGCAGCAGCAGATAGAAATTGGTGTTGGAGATGGTGGTGGTTTAGGGTTTGGAGACTTCCATGGTGTTGATGATCAGTTGCTGTTGTGGAATGGTCTAGCTGGTGTTCAACATTTAGAAGACAAGTTTAATTGAGCCTTATCTTGTTTTTTTCTTCCTGTTTTGATTATAGAGTTGAAATACAAGAGGGTCTGGATTCATTTTGCGCATGGTTTAATAGTAACAGTGAGTACTAGAATCAGATTTAACAATCTACATTGATTAATTCGATCCAGTTTTATTTCTGTTTTGATCTTCTTTATTGTCAAGGGAATTCATGTAATAGAAACCGATCCAATTCGTTTAACCAAACACTAACTAAATCAAGGGATCGAGCAGTTAAGGGGTTTAAGATGATCGTCATCGTGCAAAGCAGGGGCTCGATAAAATGTAGTAGCAATAGGCAAAAGCTGGGGCACAGGGGAACTTGCTGCTTTGACTGTGAAATTGGTCTACAAAATTCACTTCTTCCCAACTACAACTAGCGGCAGTGGTTAGTGTTGTATGTGTTCATAAAGAAGAGCCCACAACATAATTCCCACTCTCTCTCTCTCTCTCCACTCACCGTAATCCAATACCCAGAACCATTGAAGCGCCAAAGTCCTTCACTCTGCTTGCAAATTGCAATTGCTCCCTTGAACTTGACATTCCTTCTCTTTATTCTTCTACTGTTGCTTCCCCTTGCCTCTAATCTTCATCAGTACCCATATCCTGCAACGAGCAACACCAAACCGAGATTTGAGTATCGTTGTAAGCTACTTAATCGAGCAGTATTCCTCGCAAAACAATGAATGAATGGGTGCCAAAAGTTGGAAAACCGGGCGTGCATCTAACCTGAATTGTCCATGGGGTTGCCGGCAACCACTGGCTCGGGTTCCTTGATCTCCACCACTACACAGTCAGACATCAAGAATGTCTTAGCCACGGAGGAGGCATGCTCCAGGCAGCACCTCACCACCTTGGTTGGATCAATGATTCCAGCTGCCATTAGATCTTCGTACTTCCCAGTTGCAGCATTGTACCCGTACTTAGGATTATCACTCGATAGTACCTATATTATATTTTATTGCGTACAAGCATGCACACATCAGTATTTTGCTTAATTTCTTGGTATATATCAGAGCTCAAAGCAAAAAAGGAAGGGGCAGCATAGTTTTACGTACCTTCTCGCTCACTACACTGCCGTTGACTCCGGCATTCTTGGCAATTAGTTTCAACGGGTAGCTCAAAGCTCTCTTCACAATATCAGCACCAACCTTTAGGGCCAAAGGAAGCAAACAACCACACTTCAGCCAGATTGCAAACTTGCATGTACAAGAAGAGTACCACTAACAAAACCGAATTCATACCTTCTCTTCGTCATTTTCGAGGCTTTCCTTAATAGCATCTACTTTTGATGCAAGTCTGAGCAAAGTGCAACCACCACCAACTACGATACCTTCCTCTACTGCTGCCTGAAATACAGATCCCACAGCGAGACATTTTAGTAAATTGAACTCTTGAACTAGTTAGCTGATAGACTGTTGAGAGCGAAGCACTACAGCCATTAAAGACACAATACCTTAGTTGCATTCAAAGCATCTTCAACTCTCAATTTCTTCTCTTTCAGCTCAGTCTCAGTTTGCGCCCCAACCTAACCAGTACAATACAAAGACTTGTCAATTTATTACAGAAAAAGGAGCAGCTTCCATGAAGAACTAAAACTCAAGGGGCGTGCAATGATCCAGTTCACACCGGGCCATGCACATACCTGAAGTAAAACATAGTTGAAGGTTTACCTGGATCACAGCAACACCACCAGACAGCTTTGCAATTCTCTCATTGAGCTTCTCCCTCTCGTAGTCTTGGTCTGCAGCCTACAACCAATTGACCACTCAAGTAATTAGAGGGCAGAACCACTGACATGTCACCAAAGCAGCATTGAGAGAAGTTGATAGGGCCACCAAACAAACCTCAATGAGGTTTTTAATTTGTGCAACTCTCTTGTTTACTGCTTCCTGGGTGCTCCCATCACCAACAATTGTCGTAGTATCCTTAGTAAGGACAATCTTCGAAGCAGTTCCTAGCACCTCCCGGCCAACTTTGTCCAATGAAAGACCCACCTCCTCTCTGATAACAGTTCCTGAATAAATGGAATCGACACTTCTCAGAATCCCTGGTGAAATGACAGCTCTAACAAGAAGAATTACACAGCAACTAACACTTAGGACTTGGAACTGACCTCCAGTAAGAATAGCAATGTCATCAAGATACTGGCTCTTCCTCTCTCCAAAACCAGGAGCTTTCAGAGCAGCAATCTTCAGAGCACCTCTAAGCTTGTTCACAACAAGCGTTGCAAGAGCTTCTTGTTCAATGTCTTCAGCGACTATCACAATGGGGAACCCACTTCTAATTGCATCTTCCAGGACGTTAACAAGATCCCTTGCATTGCTTATCTTCTTATCAACAAGAAGCAGCTGCAGCAGCCCAAAAGAAGTCAAATTTTATCACAACAATATGCAAACAAATACAAATCCCAATACTCTGCTCAAGCAATCATAAAACTTATACACCTTATACCTTGCAGTTATCAAATTCAACAGACATTTTCTCACTATCGGTTACGAAGTAAGGTGAGATATAACCACGGTCGAACTGCATTCCCTCCACAACGTAAAGGTTGTTTTCTGCACTTTTACCCTCTTCCAAAGTCACAACACCCTTTCGACCAACTTTGCTCATTGCTTCAGCAATCATATTCCCTACTTCATAATTGTTTCCAGCACTAACTGCAGCAACATCAGCAAGTTCGCTGTCTTCAACCTGAAATCATCATTTCCTATGATTAATTGAACGACATAGACGAATTAGTCATCCAACTGACTCGTACCAATCCACGTTACCTCTTTCGAAATTAACTTAAGTTCCTTGACAAGAGCCCTGGTTGTCTTCTCAATGCCTCGAGTAATTAGAACTGGGTTTGCACCAGCTGCCACAACCTGGAAAAAGGAAAGAGCACCAACATCAGTAGCGGCGCTAGATAGAAAGAGAAAACCCAGCATCGGAAAACCCATACAGATACCTTAACGCCTTCAGCAATAAGGCCTTGAGCAAGGACAACAGATGTCGTTGTGCCATCACCAGCCAAATCGTTAGTCTTGGCAGCAGCCTGTCGGACCAACTTGGCACCAATGTTCTCGACTGGATCCTCCAATTCGACCTGAAAAAATAGAGTTAACGAGTTCGATTCTCAAACTAGTATACCTTCAAAAGGCCAACCTGAGAAACAACAAAGACGATCGAATCCAGAGGTAAGTAGTTCACCTCCTTGGCAACAGTTACACCATCATTCACGATTTTCGGGGATCCATACTTGCTCTCGAGAACGACATTGCGGCCTTTGGGTCCCAGTGTAACTCCAACAAGGTCGGCAAGCTTGTTCACACCAGTCTGCAGCTTCTTAATCGCTGAGCCATCTTTGTTAAAATGCAACTCCTTGGCTGCCTTACAAGTCATAGGCAAACGAGAATTCCTCAAACCAACATTCTGCTTTCTTCTCCCGAATGAGCTTCCGGAAACTGAAGCCAGGGAAGACAACTTGTTTGAAGGAGACGCAGCTACTCTCTTATCCATCGCAGGGGCGGCCATGGATCCAACCGATGACATGGTTGTGAAGGTTGAAGCCATCTTATCTGCAATAGCAGCAGATAGCATTGAAAATCCATAGGTAAAACAGACCGTGTGAACCAATATAGAAATTGGGCAAATGGGAAGCTGAGCATTTGATGGAAAAGAAACCAAAAACCATAAAGAAAATTGCAAACTTTAGATGAGAAAATTCCTTATTTCAGCAAAGAACACAAGCCAGAAGCACTTAAAGGAAACAAACATAGAACAAACAGGGAAGGAGATAGAAGATTACCCGGAAGAAATAAACGGAATGCGAGGGCGGAGGAAGGGAACTAGGGTTTAGAGAGCGGGCGGAGAGATTTAAGGATAAGATGGGTTAATGGAGCTCTGTATTTTTCCCCTTTTGATAGGAGTTGGTAGTAGGTCTGGAACTGGTATACTCTACCTAAATCTATAAATAGTCACTGAACTAGAGAGGAGTAATTTACAAAAATAATCACTAAAATAAAATTATTTACATATCTAGACACTCTCTCAACTTATTTTCAAATCTAGCCACCTACATGTATTTTTGAGAGTCAACATCAAAATTTTAGCGATATAACCACATTATTTAGTCAATCGACCACTTATCAACTACCCATTTACATTTTGGTCATTAAAAGCTTTTTAAGCAATTTTTATGGTAGGACATCATGATATTTAAAGACGAGTCTTCCAACTCAAATACTCAGCCTAATTTTACTAATCCTGCCCATCTAGACGCTATGGTTTAACTTTTAAGTCGTGGTAGAAAGATTTGATGAAACTGCCTCGGAAATGTCTTAATTTGACAGACAGAGGGTAGGAGATGAAGTTAAAACCATCTTAAATCAACGACTAGATGTAATTGAAAATGAAAGAAAATTAAAACAAATGGTTTTCAGAATCAGATGTTTTTAAACTTCGTCAAGAAAAAATAGTCCAATACATATCGGACCTAGCTAAGAGAATGGCTAATGCAAGTACTAGCCACTTAGCGAACGAACTTCGAAAATATATGGTTTTAACGAAAGAAGTTTCGATTGAAATATCTTATTCGGGTCCAATTGTACACATTTTACCCCTCGTTTCTTGATAGTTTGGCTTTGCATTTCATCGTCCCTCGACATATTTCACTATAGGTTATGCTTGCTTTGATACATTTCAGGTCCTAGCACGTGTGGAAGAGTCGAGGACGAGTTTCGGATGATTGGAGGTCAAAAAGCGCAAAAACCGAAGAAAAGTCCAAAGGCGACCGTGACAATTGCCTCGTGACAGTGAACCGCATGCGTCCAGGAACCAGACGAAGTTCATGGTCAGAGCTGTGAGTTCACGGTCGCTAGGATTGTGAACTGGAACCACAAACCGTGAACAGAGAACCGTCCAGAGGGATTCCGGAGGTTATTGACTACAAGGCAGTTCACGGTCGCTAAGACTGTGAACTGTAAGCACAACCCATGAACTCCGAGAGTGAAGCGGTGCGTTTTGGCCCAGAACACTGAGTTCACGGACGCGTTTAGGTATTCACGACTATGAACTGGAAGGCCGTGAACTGGGCGCAATCTTAGTATAAATGGAGAGTTGAAAGAAAGAAGAAAGAGAGCTTTAGGTAGGGTTTCTGTTTTCAAAATAAAGAGAGTTTCTAGTGAGAGATTAGGGTTTAGGGTTTCCCCTTTCCATTCTAGAGAGAGAAAGTGACACTCAAAGGAGGAAGAAGGAGATTGGGCTCAATTCAAGCTAGGGGATTGAAGATTTCTTCTTCTCAAGGGAGATTCAAGCAACAAGGGAGGAAGATTTCCACCTCTCCATGGTTCTTTCTTTCCTTTTTTTTTTTTTGTTTTCCTTTGCCTAGATATGGATTAGCCTACCTATTCACTTGGGTGTTGTAAACCCTAGCTACAATTATGTGAATGCTTGTATGAATTGAATGATTTGTGTGTGTGGTTGTGTTTTAATGTGCATGTGGAGGTATTATTCATGAATGATTGTGTTGTGTGAAAGCCTATCAATCTAATTGTCATTCTAACCTAGCTTAGAGAGGAGACCTCCTTAGGTTAAGAGGCTCCATTGGAAATGGGTGTTCTTGGGCATTTCATGCCTCCTAGGCTAGTTTAGAGAGGAAACCTTCTTCATCCAAAGAGGCTCAATTTGAGTTGGGTTTCCTTGGGCATTCAATGCCTCCTAAGCTAGTTTAGAGAGAACCTTCCTTAACCTAAGAGGCTCTATAGGGATGGTAGAGATGGGTTTCCTTGTGCATTTTATGCTCCTATACTAAGTTAGTTAACAGGCAAACCTCCTATTTCGTATTAGTACTTAGGGTTTGGTTGTGGGTGGTCGTCCGAACTCCAATTCAAGGGTGAAGTCTAACCATTCCTTAGTCG
Organism: Linum trigynum; assembly: GCA_964030455.1. Classification (NCBI taxonomy): domain Eukaryota; kingdom Viridiplantae; phylum Streptophyta; class Magnoliopsida; order Malpighiales; family Linaceae; genus Linum; species Linum trigynum. Next base: position 34,538,576 of record OZ034813.1, on the reverse strand, counting down.
ATAGGTTGAGAGGGTCACATTAGTGGCTTGGATCGTATCTCATTCCTCACCCTAGAGGCTAAGAGGGTAGCTTTGGCTGCTTGTTAGACTTCCCTGCGGTTTATGACCCCCTAACCACACACGGTCGTTCGATTCTTCAAGTCATAATTGTTAGTTAGGGGGAAGCAACACCCCAGTGAGGTCCTCTCATATAGAATTCCCCTCGATTTACTTTACTTGCTTGTTTTCATTTGTAGTTCTCATAGTTTTAAATCCAAAACCGTTTTGCTAGATAACAACTTAAGTGATTGAAGTAGGGGTACATGGACCGACCCGGGTTGACAATTTAGATACTTGCCCTATACTGCACCCGACTAGAGTTTAAAAACTTGGGGGCTCTAGTCGGGATTAATTCACGGTATAGTTTCGTGCGAGTCAATAGCTGATCGAACATTTAATGAACTTGTTATTACTAAGAGAAATGGGTTTAAACCAAATTATCCTCATAGTCATAGGACTAATGATGATTTCCTTCCCGAGGATAATCCTTTCAGGTCGGGTATAATTTCAAGTGTTCTTCTCAAATATTGATTATGAAAAGCATGTATCCGAAAGAGTATATGAGTGAATTACAATCCTTAGGATAACAACTAAAGCATGCAGCTTTATGCTGGATAAACCCTATGAGTTCTGTAAAGCTGTCATGATAGGAAATGCCCAAAATTTTTGGAATAAACTGGCATCCAATACCGCAATTAATGATAAAAATCACTAATGAAGTCTTACCTGAAGGTGATTTGGCAATAGTTGCTAATCAATGGAAAGAGAATTTTACGAATTTAAGTTATCGACTGAAACTTTAGAAAAGGGTAAATCTATAATGGCCCTCATGGAATACATGAATCAGTTATTCTTTGCTAAGCTACCTAATCATTAGACTGAATTAGAAAAAACAGCTTTTGATCTCCTCATCAACGAAAATCAAATTGTTGATGGAGTAGGAGGAAGAATAAGCAGTACATTATGGCTTATGCCATGGGAAAGGCATGTACTAAAGTTCTAGTAAGGTAGGATGGCAAGAGACTACTCTATCTTAACAAGAGTCGTCGTGCCCAAATAGAATATGTTTCTGGCAGGTATGGATGTTCTAACGAATAAGAACAACTACCCATGAACAACAACCATAATAGATATCCTTATAGAAAGAAAACATTTAAAGGATATAGAAATAGGAGGTTCACAAGAGAAGATAACAAAGACATGAAGGAATCTGATAAGCCCTCCAGGTTCACAAAAAGAAGAACAAGTCTTAGGGATAATGGCTAAATTATACATTTGGTCACTCAAATTATACAAAATTTTCACGTTTACCACTCGAATTACTTTTCTTTCTTATTCGTCACTAATTTTACGAATCATTTCACCGTTATTCACCGGCCATCCAATTTCGTTAAAATCATCCTACGTGGCAGTCAACTAAACCCTTTGATCGTTAGTTTGATGCTTTCAAAAGAAAGTATGGAAGAGAAGCAAAATGTCCAAAAGAAAAACATTTGAGCAACTATTCATGTTGATAGGTTTGGGATCTAAAGATCACAAAGTTAATGCTTGTCCTCACAAGAGTAATCGAAGATAAAATCTTTGAAGGATATGTCAGCTTTTGATTATGTTTGTGCTTGCTAATGCATGCTTCCAATTGAAATATTGTTTGAGGTGCTTACTTGAGTTTTCAATATTTACTTTTCAAGCAGAAGTTGAGTTTCTATCTTTTATTAAGAGGTTGTGAGTTGTAAAATTGATTTCTAGTACTACTTCACTATTAAATCAATTAAGATGAAAATAGCAGATATAGTAACAAGAACAAGATAAGTAACCTCACTTACCTAGCCACATTCACCAGGGATCGCTATAGGATGACGATACGTAACACAATAGTTAATCACGCATGGAACTGGATGGTGATACGTAGCGTAATTTTTCATTGCACATTGTTAGATATGCAACAGGACGATGATACATAATGTGGTTGGCATACCTCAGTTTTGACTTTTGACATAATACGGAGCTACGTAACACGGTGGTCATAACTCAGGTTGTGGGGTACCCCATTGTGAAGATAGCCATGTTTAAGTAAGTAAGGCGCGTAGTGTCAAAACTAAGTCGAGGTAGGGGCCCCATATAGGATAAAAGACACAAGGTAAGAGTTTAGAGTTACGTTTTTAGGATGGTGAGTATTAGCAACTCCCACATTTTGAGTATTAAGGTTAAAGGGTGAAAGTGATAACAACTTACACAGTTTTTAAGAACTGTTTCAGTTAAAGAGTGGAAGTAGACCTGTTAGTCGGTGCGGTTTTGGTTTAACCGAACCATACTTGCGGTTAACAACAACCGAAAGCGTCACTGAAACTGCAACCGCAATCGAAGAGAGGTTCGGTTAACGCTAACCACGACCGAGGGTTTCAATTTGTCTCTGCGGTTAACCGAGACCGCTGCTTTGACTAACAAGGGCGGAAGTTCTGGGAGCGGCGAAGAGTTTTGGGAGGGAGGATAGCGACGGCGAGTTCTGGGATTGAGGTGCGACGAGCTCGCTAGTCGCTACGACGACGTAAGTTTGTGGACTGGATGGTGACGACGAGATGACTGACGAGGGCAGGCCACATGGGGTGAGGATGACGACGATAGGGTTGGGAGGAAGCGGCGAATCTCTTTTGAGATTCAAGCTTCGCGATTTAGGCAAGTGGAAATGGGGGTGAGAATTCTACTCATTTGATTTCGACCGAATCCCCCAAAACGACGCCGATGGTGGCTGTGTTGCGGTTGTGCGGTTAACCGCCACGGCTGAGGTTATAACCCACTAACTGCCACGGTTGCTTCAATCCTGGTGACTGCAAACCGCAACCGCAACCAGGTAACGGTTTTCGCTGAACCGTTAAACCGACGATTTCAGTTCAGTTTTGCGGTTAACCGAGTAACCGGTGACCGATTAACAGCCCTAAGTGGAAGTATGACAACTTCCATAATTTTTGAGGTGAACACCTAAGGAAATTCCCCTTAGGTGCTTTGAGTTAAGTAATGACGTAGACTGACCCCAACCCACTCACCAGGTCGTAGATGAGGATTGAGAGAGCAATCAGTAGTAGAGCAAGCAGCTAGAGAGCAGCCAGCTAGAGTAGCACAGTACAAGCGTCACTGAAGGTGCCACAAATCGGATCTGAGCAGGAAACATAATGGGCTATTAGTTATCTGCTTTACGATTATGAGTAGTTACTGGATATTACAGATTAAGAGTTTTGAGATTAAGATTTATGGTTTGAGACATACCCAAGTGTTAGAGTTTTGTTTTAAGCAATGATAGTTTACTTTTAATATTGTTAAAGTTATTTATGAAAAGCTTCTGTTATTTTCTCTAAGTCTTTTCATTTCTTATTTTGGTTCATGCTTTATCAAGGGCATTTTGGTAAAAGTAGTGTCCCATGAAGATTTATGGTTTGGGGATTATCCAAGTATTATGGCTTTATTTTAAGTAATGATAGTATTTAATTATTAAAGTTATTTATTCAAAGCTTCTGTTATTTTTCTAAGTTTTTCACTTCTTATTTTGGTTCACACTTTATTAAGGCCATTTTGTCATTTTTGTATAAGTAGTGTCCGGCCGGACTAGGGTGTTACAATCGTTCTCAATTATCATAAAGGGCACTGCTTATTTTTAACAATTTTTTACCCTTGTGACATAGTGCATCTCCGATTCAATCAAAAAAACATTAGTAAAGCAAAATATTAGTTCAAGCAAACCAACATTCAGACCTCAACACCAAAGCTTTAATAACAATAAAATAAATCATTCATAACGATAAGTGAATGTTTTTTTAATCCGATTGTAGCGAAATTTTTTTTGATTTCGCATATCTTTGCATTCACCGCTTTCGTCTGCCGCGGTGAATGCAGTGATGCCCAAACATGTGTATTTTGTGAAAACTTTATAACGTATGTATTTTGGGAATTTTTTTAAAAAACATGTTTATTTTGATTTTTTTTTTCAAAAATTCATGGGTATTTGTCTATTTGAGAAGGACGCGCCAATTGCGAGGGGAGTCCATGTGTGCATAAGGATAGGCCCTGGACAGGCCCAGTATGCAAAATTCGTGGTGGTGTGGTGTGCTATATCTGTGCTCTTAAGAGTTAAGAGCACGAGTTGGCCCAATATATTTGCTGGCCAGTGCCAGACCAACACTTTCTGTCTTCTGAAGTTGTAAAAACCCATAACAAATCCCGGTATTTTGAGCCCATGTGCTTGGGCCTGGTTAGCGAGACTGTGTGGCCGGACCTGCCTCCACTCCAAGCTTTGGAATATGCTATAATTTTGTTGTTGAGTTAATGAATAAGAGTAAATACAAGTAAATTCCCATTGTAAAAAAAAAGAAAAAAAGTTAAATGAATAAGAAGAAACGGGGTCGTTTGGAAGTTGCGATAGTTTTGTTGAGATTGTCATTATGCACGTATTGTTTACAATGAATCATTTTTTTTTTGTTTTTTTTAGCAGAAACAATACACGGATTGTTTGTTTATGTGATGTGACAGAAATTATCACTCATTTTGAGTGATTGTTATATTTCAACTTTTAGTTGTGATTGTTGAGATAGTTGAGTTGAGATTGTTTTGTCTCAGCTTTTAGCTGATGCGACATACCCAATCACACATACCAAACGTTGTATTCTACAATGCATCAAATTCGACAATACATGTATAATATTATACATGCATTCTCAACAATACATCTATTTAACAATCGCAATTTCTAAACGATGATTAGAAGTGATAAACATCCAACCTAATCTAAGAGAGAGAGATCGATCCAACAGCAGGCAGACAAAGACAACCATGACTCACACAGACAGTGGAGCCATATGGGGATTGTGGAAGGCAATAATTGCGGCAAATTATTTTCTTTCTGAATAAAAACAAATCTGAAGTGAATTATGCTTTCTCCAGATGGCCAGAACAACATTACAAATAATTGTTATATATTCTCCTCTCATTTTTTTTTTCCTCCCTGCACTGTTCAGGTTGCTTGGAGCAGAAAATGGAACCCACGTCTCAATAAGTGGACGACAAGAAACCCCGCCCGTATACACTCTACAGCACTGAGCTTATCAGTTTCCTCCATATCAACATGTGCACCCACTGTTATTTTATTTGTTCTCTTTTTCCCTTTTATTTTGTTTTTTTTTTTCTGAAATCAAAATCAAGAACATAACTAGTTTCAAAACTTCCAAGTAAATAATAAATAGCTCCCAATATTCAGTTAAAAAAAAACTAATCGTTGTATGAGCTTTTGCTGGGGATGTCTTCACAGTTATGTCACGAATTTATCAATTTTTATATGCTTTTTGCTAAATCGAAGTTGAATTTTTGGACTTGACTTTTGTAGATAAAACTATATCATATATTGAGAGGTAGTCGAAACTCAAATACAAATTACTTGATAGAAAACTATAATATCATGTTCTGAATCAATTGTTATTCATGGCTCAACTTGTTTGAACCCAAAAAACAAATGAAGGAAAACGAGAAAGCGTTAATCCATACTTCTTCCTCTCTTCTCCCTTGATTAATCGTATATGCTTATCGTATCTTTCTAAATTATTTTCTTATATTGATGATAATAGATATATAGATCAGAGTCGGTCTCCACCTCTTCTCAAACCCTAATATTGCACAAACAAATAAAGAGTAAATCATTACTCACCACTATTACCCTCCATTGAATGTTACAAATTATTAATAATGTAAAAATGAAAGATCTGATTTAGAGTTTTCTGTTATGTGTATTTCATAGCTTGTTTATCATAACTATATTAAGATCTTTAGATCTGGAATCCGCCGTATCTCACACGAATACGCGTAATTATAGATGAACAAATAATCAGATTGCGATATAGTGAGGATAAGGGTACATAGTACAGGACAAATCGACAATGTTTGACAGATAGTTCTGGTTCCATCCACGTTCTATGGTACTGAGTGCTATGAATTTGGCAAGTTTAATTTGTATACTTTTTTTGTGTGTGTGAAATTACTCAATTAGTACCATACAACACTAGTACTTGCAATTTCCATGGACTAGGTTTTGTGATCTAACCAGCTATCACAGCTGGCTCATATGTTTTTTTTTTATCAATTTCAGGCGGCATGTGAATCGTTGTGATAGCTGCATGATATTTATTGGAACAATTAGCTTGATGGTAAAATGTCTTAGGCACGACCACGAGTTGTTGTCGTCCTTATACAATTTTTTTTGTAAAATACAAAGTAAGTAGGGGAGGTGATACGCCCCTGGGGTGTATGTTTATCAAAGTCACGCAGCAAACGACTCACTCGAAGAATCGATTGAGCTCGAATCAAGAACGAAGCGTTCTTAATACGAACTTGGATAAAACGGAACCAATAGGACAAATCCACACCTGGGGATAGCTCGAGAATTCTGCTTGTTACCAAGCAATTGATTGACTCTTCTTCTTCGCCCTTGTGTAGAACCAGGCTCTGATACCACTTGATACGCCCCTATGGGGGTGTATGTTATCAACGTCACGCAGCTAACGACTCAATCGAAGAATCGATTGAGCTCGAATCAAGAACGATGTGTTCTTAATACGAACTTGGATAAAACGGAACCAAAAGGACGATTCCACACCTGGGGAACGCTCGATTGGTATAAAAGGTAGATGTCCGACCACGATTGAAGTGACTATTCAATCGATACAAGAGCTCACGAGCTTGGAATCCACCAAACTCAACACAAGTCGCAACTTGCACAAAAACCAAAAGGTTCTCAATTCGATTAATCAAAGTCTGAGTTTTACAACGAAAGTAGAAAGGTATTTAAAGGCAAATAAACCTAATACAAACCTAATAGAACTAGGAAACAATTAAGGTAAAAATCTACTCTAAAAAGGACACAAAATTCGGGTTTAAACTCCCTTTCTTCAAGCGCAAGTAAGCTGCCAGCAACAGTCCAAAAGCAGCTTTCGTACTAACTTCGCGCCTTTCGTTCGAGGCCTTCCCGAACTCCAATTCTTCAACCAATTCCTTCCCTCTGTTCACAAACATATCTAGTTTCACGTTGTGGAAGCCTTTGGACTTGAATAAGATCCATACTCCTCGAATTAAGCTCCAAAGTAGGCTTCACAAAACAGTTTCCAGACTTAACCATTTTCTGGCAGTTTTCCAGTTTTGAGGTAGCAACTTTGAGGTCTTGGAAAACAATCTTAATAACATCATCTGGCTTCAAAAAGCATATAATTGGAAACATGGAAACTTTATCTACAATACAAACCCTTGAACTGGAATTTCCACCAAGCCAATTGAGAGAACCATGCCTCCAAAGTATGTAACCTGAACACGAATTTTGACTTAGCCAAATTCTGCCTTTCTTCTTTCCAACCTTGATAGCTTCTTTGTCAAGTAATTGTGACTTGTAGAAGTGGCCAATTTGGATCATATCAGGAGGTAGGGATGGAATTTGATAATATGGATGGATGTTGTATATCTATTATTTCTATTCTAAATACTTCGCGTTTTACTCGTATCTATATTTAAATAAGAATTGGATAGAAAGTTAAAATTATTCCATATTCAATCGGGTTTTAGGTATTCATGATTATCCATGAGTAATAATTTCTTTTTATACCTGCAACCAACATGTTAACATTCACATGTATATTAACATTATGACAGAGAAAAAGTACTAAAATAAATCATTAAAATGAAGAAATTAGTTAAAAAACAACAAAATTTCATGAAAGTAATAAATATTTATATATTGAGATAAAATCATGTCGTTTCTAGACAAAAATACGTATATAATAGGGTGAGTCTAGGTTGGATAGTGAGAAATCATGTCCATCTTTAATCCACAATATTCGAATTCGAATTTTATCCTAATCCACTAAAAATCGTTGGAGTTTAAATTTTACCCTATCTAATTAGATTAGATTGGATTCGAACGAGCATCTTTCTTATACGAGGAAAGGGAAACATGGAGAGATCCCCGTGCGGAATCAAAAGCTTTATTATTATTGAAAATGGATCTATAAGTAGAAAGGGCCCCGGGCTTTCTTTACATTAATAAACAAGTGTTTGACATAAGGTAATGAAAGTGAACCCCGTGAGTTTGCCATCTCCATTTCCAGCCATATACATTGAAAACTAGAAAGAGATTCATGGGAATTCCGTGAAGTTAGGAAGCGATTTTGTTTCCCTTTTGCCTCAATTGATGATGATGTGGTGATGGACCGGGTATAGGGATTCGTTTTTGTTTAACTCTTACGAGATTGAACCAACGTGGCAGTTCGAATAATCAGGTTTGCGTATTGTTATTGTCTTTCCTTTATACGTGTTTTGTAGTATTTTAGAAAGTTTCGTTATAGTTATTTGTATATGTGTTCTCGTTGCATAGGGAATCATGTGAGTTCTTATTTAATGTTTTAGTAGTGTTCTTTTGCAATATGTTTGTGAATGATTGTCTAGTAGAATATGTATGAAAAGAGGTTTGCTAGATACTAAAAATATTGAGTGTATTTCACAAATTTTCATAAGATAAACACACATTGTTATCTATAGTAACTTGTATGAATTAAATAGTTTCATTATCAACAATCTGTTATTATTATCAATAATCTGTACTTATTATCATATTTTTAAATATTATGAGAGGCACTTCTCGGTAGAATTCATGAGGTGGCCACTAGGCAGAGTTGCAAATAAATGTGTGGGAGAAAAAAAAAGAGAGAGAATAAGCGGAGATCAACATTCATTTCCTAAAAAGTTGGTACTAGTAAGTTAAAGAATATTGTAATTTATTGTACAATTCAATAGCTAAACCTTTCACATTTGACAAAATGTTAACCAAATTTTTTATAATATTTTAAAATTTTAACCATTGACCGGTTTAGTAAATATGGTTATATGAAAGTGGGAGAATGGTAACGGGTTTAGTAAATATCCACCATTTGATTTGTGATTTAAGACCTTTTGTACATTAATCTATTTTTTAATTAACTATTATCAGTTCATATTTATTTTCACATTATCGACATCATTGCAGGATGGTGCTATAAAAATGCATTAGATATATGTTTAAATAATTGATTTTCTTTATTTTCTTTTCTGATGAGTGTTTCTCCTCGGGTGATGGTGAATCCTGTTTCAGAGATTCTATTCAGCTCAATTGGCTCATAGGGCACGGGCTACTAAGCCTTGGGTCAAGCTGTTCAGTAAGGTAAACTTATTGGATGATATTAATGGCAACATTTACAAGATAAACTTCATAATTTTTTATTTTTTTTTGAGGAAAAGGAGGCAAAAGCCGAGGTTACAGACACATACAGAGCTGGAGGTTTACAAAACTGCACAAGAGCAGCGACCCAACAGCAACAGCAACAGACAACTCAGTCCAAAGCCAAAACAAGTGGCGGCCCAAGAACACCAGTCAACCAAACTAATCTCTGTTCAGCAAAACTCTCCGAGGAAAACTAACCCCAACAATGTCTTCCAGCAGAATTTTTCCAAGCTCTCTAGGTGGACTTGCTAATTCACTCGTACCGAAGGGGTAGACGAGACTGTGTTTCGAGAGCCAGTCCGCGGCTCTATTCCCTTCTCTGTACGTGTGTACCAGCCTGACCACCCAGTTCTGAGACATCATACGCCGAATAGCAGCCAACATCGTAGAGTGAGGATGAACGGGGTCATCCCGAGCTTTGATAAGATCAATAGCAAGCTGAGAATCTGTTTCTAAGACAAGAAACTGAGTACCTTGGTTCCAAGCCATGATTAGCCCCTTGTGAATGCCCCACAGCTCCGCAAGAATAGCTGAGCCTGTCCCAATCTTGCAACAGAAGCCGCAAATCCATTCACCATTACTGTCCCGGAGCACCCCACCTGTCGTCGCTAACCCTTGATTGCCTTGAGCTGCACCATCAGTGTTCATGTTCCTCCATCCACCCGGCGGTGCCTTCCAACCGACCAACTGATCCGATCTCAACGGTTTCTCTAACGCACTTAAGCTTGAGGAGGCATTATCCCACGTCTTCAACCAGTCCGTAGCTTTGGAGGTGACGTAGTTGACTATGGAGGACTCCACCATCTTTTTTCCCTGAAAAATAAATTCATTTCTATACTTCCAAACATACCAACACGTTAAGGCAAAGAGGCTCGGCCAGTCCTCCTGGATGTCCCCCTCCAGCTTCTTCTCCAGGTTCATTTCAAACCAACTAACCGGGTCTGCAGCGAAGAAGCCCTGTTGCGCCTGGCCAGGGAGTAGCTTTTCCCAGATCTTCCATGTGGCTTTGCAGTCCCTCAGACAATAAGTATTCGTCTCAACTGCTTCTTTGCAGAGCTGGCACGTGTCATCAGTAGTGAGGTGGCGGAACTTTCGAACACTGTTAGTAGACAGTTTCCCTTTAACAGAGAGTCAGATAAAGAAACGGACTCTTTCTGGGCAATGAAGTCTCCAAATCTTCCTCCAATCGATGCGCTCCTGGCTTACTTGATCTGGCATCATGAGCTGATAAGCAGAGTTAACACTAAACCTGCCATTGGGAGTATTTCTCCAAAACAGAGTATCGCCATCACTGGTCAGGGGGTCCAGCCAAACAGCCCGCAATTTATCGATGACTTCGGGCGGGAGGTACTGCTGAATCTCCTGAAAGTTCCACCCTGTTTTTGCATCCCAGTAGTCAGCCACCCTTTTGTCTCTGACCTCCAGAGGGACCTCAGTCGTCGCTAGCTCCACCAGAGGTTCCTGCATAATTCACAAATCAGACCAGAACTTAGTGCCTTGCCCATTTTTAACGTTGTAGGCACTCCCTTTTTTTAAAAGGTTCACAGTTTGGGAGAAACTGTTCCAGGAAAAGGAACTTCCCTTTATTTTACTAAGTATATGAGTCCCCTTCCTATCCCTCCCGTACTTGCTCCTCATAGCTCTAGCCCAGAGTTTTTGATCCTCCTTGACCAGGCTCCAGGCCCCTTTGGCCAGCATAGCCTGATTAGCAAGTCTTGTTGGCCTTATTCCCCTTGGCAAGGTCATCTGATCCCAAGCAACCGGGTGGAACTTCGTCTTGCCGTCCTCCTCTCCCCACACGAATCGCTGATTGATCCTGTCAAGAGATTTACAGATAGACGTAGGTAATCTTTTGGTAAACATGGGATAAACTGCCATGGGAGAGGATATAGATTTCACCATGGTGATCCGTCCTGCCACTGACAGATGATTGGCTTTCCATGAAGCCAATTTCTGTTGAATTTTCAGCACCAGTTCCTGGTATCTGGCCTGGGTGATCCTGCCGTTAATAGCTCTTAAACCCAGATATCTTCCTAAATCATTGGTAAGAGTAATCCCAGCCCTTGCACTGATCCTCTGCGCTCTGTCTCTCGGGATATTAGGAGACACGAACATAGCTGACTTGTGCAGGTTCATTCTCTGACCCGAACTAGAGCAGAAATCCTCCAAGCATGATCGAATCACTTCAATCTGTCCACCTTCAGCTTCAGAGAACAAAATCAGGTCGTCAGCAAAAAAGAGATGAGATAACTTTGGGCCACCCTTGGTGAGAGAGAGTGGTTTCCAAAGTTTCTCTTCTACGGCTTGTTCAATACGATGGGCTAATCGTTCCATACATAAAACAAAGAGAAAAGGGGATAAGGGATCTCCCTGTCTGACGCCTCTGGTAGGATTAATCACCGATGTCAGCTCGCCGTTCCAGTTGATCCGCATTTGATTCCTCTCCACGCACGTCATAATCCTGTTTATCCAGGAACTAGGAAGGCCTATCTCCCCCAAAGTGTCCCGAAGAAATCCCCAATGAAGGCGATCATAAACCTTCTCTAGATCAATCTTAATTACCAGGCCTCCCTTAGTCCCTTTCCTTTTTCTCAGCGAATGAAGGATCTCTTGAAGCAATAAGATGTTGTCATTCATTTGCCTTCCCTTGATAAAACCGCTTTGGGTCGGAGCTACAAGATTGGGCATAAGAGGCTTGAGTCTGTTGGCTATGGACTTGGTAATGGCTTTCAAAGCCACATTATTTAGACTGATGGGTCTGAACTGAGCCGGTGTTTCAGGATGATCAACCTTCGGAATCAAAACCATCGTGGATTCGAAAACTTCCTCTGGGAGATTTCCTGATTCAAAAAAATGAGTAGCCATCTCAGTCAAATTCTTTCCCACGAGAGGCCAAAACTTCTGGTAGAACACAGCCTGATACCCATCCGGCCCCGGGGCCGACATCGGCTTCATAGTTATGTTAATTATTATAGTAAGATTGATACTATCATGTTTCAAACGTGTTTAATACATTGCCTTTTATTTGTGATCTTTTCACTTCATTGGTAAAACTTGTAAATGATTATAAATTAATCATGATTTTAAATTCTTAATATTAGTAAAAATAATATGGTGTAAACACCAGTTTATTTCTATCTATATGGACTAGTTATAAAATATTTTGAAGGGTTTAGTTTTCTCTATTTCAAATTTCTTGCAAACAGAGTGAAAGTATGAAGAGTTTTTTGTCCTCTCAATTATTATTTGTTTCATGGAGAAAACGTGCCACGGTTGCTTCCCGGCCTTCTCTAACGTCGGCATGCATCATCAGCAACTCGAGCTCTCTGCAATACTCCTCCACGTTCCTTGAACCCTGTCGAATCCCTTGTAGAGACTCTTAGAGCTTACGCTGGTAGTAAGCAGGTATGAATCGGTCTCGCATAATCCTTCACAGCTCGTCCCACGTCGTGACCGGATTCTGATTATCTCATCGTCGACGAAGCTACAGCTGCTCCCACCATTGCGCAGCGTAATCCGAAAATTCATAAGTAGCCATTGCTATTTCTGGACCTCGCTAAATTGGCCACACTGAAAGAAAAGAGTAATTTTCCTTTCCCAGTCGAGGTACGATGAAGGGTTCATCGTCCCCTGAAATGACGGTACAACCAACTTAATTCACGGCGGCACTGTCGGCTCTGCGTCTTGTTGTCGTTCACGCCGATCGCGATGCAAACGTTTGTGATGTGGTTCCGCAACAACCAGACATCGTTCCAGCTCAACAATTCGGTTCAGCAACTTTGGATTGCCAACTGGGTTTCCTTGGCCGAGAACTTCCCCTGATCGGACTCCATTCTCCGGTAGAGTCAGAGCCTCAAACTTCTGGTAAATTTCGTGCTTAAATTGACCCAATTGATCCTGGATTTGGGTCTGGAACCTCTCCTCCATACGATCCAGTAGTATAGATGGCAACGGGTCGGATCGGGGCCGGATAGTAGATATCCGATCCCCGCACGAACAAAGTTTGGGTAATCCCCGTACCCGCCCGAACCACAAGAACGGATAGTGAATTTCATACCATGTCCATCCCCGAATGGATACCGGGTAATACCCGATCTCCGAAAATACCTGACTTAATTGATAAAAACATATTAATAAAGCATAACCATGAAACAAAAGTTGACAATTAATTAATTCGGGGAATAAATGAAAATAGCAAATTAATGAATCATGAAATAACAATCCACGATTCATCCAAAACTCTCCAAAACCAAATAGTGTTTCTCTCCCACAAGGTAAAGCCAATGTTGGTATTGCATACTGTTCCAACACAACAGTTGATAAAGAAAAACATAAAACAACTCTAAATAAAAACTCCAAATTGCTGCAACATCTTCATGAATCATGACATCAGCAACTCCTTGTGGGAAAACCAGCAAAAAAACCAATCCTTAGCTCCATTCAAGCAACCAAGCACCGCCAGCAACATCAGCAACATAAACCACCAGTAAATCACCAGTCCTTAACTCCATAGTCCACCACTATCTAGAAGCATGCATAAACAATAAAGAACATTACTTAATAATTTCCAGCAACACCACACTAAAAAGAGCAGCAACCTTAAAATGAAACTAAATAAAGAACATTACTTACAGTAACAAGACACTGAGGAGAGAGGACACTAGCACCCCTTCTAATGTTAATCAATACTCATCCAAGTGACATGTTCATAAATTCTTGATCAATTGTTGTTCTACAAAGGTAAACGAAAACAGAGGTTAGAGCAGTCAACAAGATAACAAAATAAGAGATAATTGAAGATTCATCCAAAAAAAGAAATAAAACCAAACAATAACCTTCATCTTCATTCTCAGGTTCTATGTTCGGATTAAGAATTGAAGATTGATCCTCCAAATGAGTAGCATTAGCATATGATGTGTAAGCAAATAAATAAAATCAGCAGCTTGTAATATAAAAAGAGTTACAGGAAAGCATGATAAGAATAGTTTTACTTATCATAAATGAATTTTGGAGCCAACTCCTTGTGCACATTAATACCTCAACAGTTATATAGTCAAGTCTACTACGATGAGGGTCCAATAATCGACCTCCAGCACTGAAGGCTGATTCAGAAGCAACAGATGTAACAGGTACAGCAAGTACATCTCTTGCAATCTCTTGCAAGATAGGATACTTAATCCCATTAAATTTCCACCATAGTAAGATATCAAAATCTGCAGACCGGGGAAGGATTTCCTCATTCAAATAATTCTCCAATTCGGTTTGGCTTGGTGTTGCCCTTGATCTTTTCCTCTGTTTAACATACATATCAAAGTCCAAATCTGTACTAGAAGCATCACTTGATGGCTGGCCACCAGTACCAGCAGCAGAGAAAGAAGACTTTCCATTTTGTTTGGACTGATATTCCAATAGCAGACCACCCAAAATATCCTTTATTTTCTTCACATCCAACACACACTCATCATCCCCAAACTTCTCAGCATAGTACTCCACGATCTGAATTTTGTATCTAGGATCCAACACAATAGCAACTGCCAAAATTTCATGAATGGCACCCCAATACTTGATGAACTTATTCCACATTTTTTCGGCCATCTTAGAAATCACAGGATCAGGATCACAAAGCCACTCGGAAAGTTTAAGCTTCACATCACAAATTTTAGTGAAGAACACATTGGCAGTTGGAAATTTGGATTCAGAGAATAAATCTGATATGTGGCTAAAAACTTGCAACTTTTCACAAACCATGGAAGCAAACTCCCAATGAGAAGATGTAGTCAAAGAACAATATTGAGAATCACGTTGTTTCAACCTAGCAAACAACTCCTTGTATGGTATAGCAGCAGCAAGCATGAAATAAGTTGAATTCCAACGAGTAGCGCAATCTAAAATCAGTTTTTTATATGGAGGACACTTTCCATTCATTTGCTTTGCTGTCTCTTTATAAAACTCAATTCTCTTGGGAGTGGCAGACCAATAAGCAACACTTTCACGAATCTTTTCAATTCCATCTTTCACCACATCCAAGCCATCTTTCACAATTAAGTTTAATATATGGGCAGAGCACCTCATATGAAGCAAATCACCATCCCTCAACAAGTAAGACGATACCAACTTCCCCTTAACCTTCTCAATCATAGCATCATTGGTGCTACAATTATCCAAAGTTATAGTAGATACCTTAGTGTCCACGTTCCATCTCATCATGCACTCGGTCAGATAATAGGCCAATCTATCACTTGTGTGTGGGGTTGGAACATACAAGAAGCTGCAAACCAGAAGAAACTTGGGTTAGTTGAATGATCCCGTTACCCAAATACAAACAAAAGAAGACAGAAATTAAAGATTACACATCATACCTTAGAATGTGACTTCGAAGAGCCCATGAATTATCAATGTAATGAGTTGTAACAACCATATAACCTTTTTTCTGGTTGCTTGCTGTCCACATATCAGTGGTGATGGCAATTCTTCCCTTATTATTGTCAATAAACTTCTGAATCCTGCTCTTCTCAGAAGTATAGATCTTAAAAATATCCTTCTTAATAGTATTCCTTGATGGAACACTAAACAAAGGTTGAAGAGAGCACACAAAGCGTTTGAAATACAGATGATCCACCATTGATAAAGGATACTCATGCATAACAAGGGCAACAACAAGCTCATTCCTAGAAACCTCGTCATCAAATTGACTTGCTACCATTTCCCTTTTCCCCTTCGCAACAAAATTAGGGCCAAGTACTTTTTGTTTTCCTTCTTGAATCCTCCTCTGCATACAAGTCTTAACATGACTTTTCAAGTGAGATGTGCCATTTCCAGATTCACAACCAAGCAGCTTCTTGCAATAGTTACACTTAGCTTTGATTACACCCTTAACTCTTACTTTCGTAAAGTGTTGCCACACTACACTTTTAAGACGTCCCAACTGAATTACCTCTTCATCAGGAGTTGTTTCAATTTCATTGAGATTCACAGATGGTTGTGCTTGAATACCTTGTTGATGGTTAGTAGTCCGTTGTGTTGAACCAGTACCAACAATCACAGCTTCTTCACTTCCTGGTTCAGGAGCTACAGGCAACTGTTGAGAAGCGGCAACATTGTTTTGGTCCATATTAACCTGCAATAAGTAGACGAAATTGAATTATACTTAATCAAAACCCAGATAACGCATGAAGAACAATCATCAATCTTTTCTCGTCAATGCCCAATAAATGGATAGATTAATACAAATAAAATCCAAAAATTTGAGACTCAATACAACATAATGAGAAAGAAGATTAGAAGAAGTCTGACCTTAGAGGATGAAAGTTGTTTAGGTTGAGGCTGGGTTTGCAATTCTCTCTTTTGCAGGGATTCCTTTTTTTAGATAATGAGAATCGCTGAATTAGAATTAGGATCCATCAGCTATATATATATAGCCAGCGGCAGCAGAGCAATTGCTAGCTGTTTCTCAATTCTCATCCATTGAAGAGTTTTCTCGATTCTCTAACTGCCTCATCGGAACTTAGCCGTAAAAGCTTGGAAAAGAAAATTATAATTAATGTCTCTCTATTGAAGGGTAAAGGAGTAGCAGAGTATATGGATGGGTACTGGAAGATGGAAATCGCATGCTCTAGGTAATTAATGGAAAAGAGAAGATGAGAGGCCATTGATTTTTCCAAGCATCACGATTCACAGAGTGTTTATTAGGGTAAGCGGCGCATGCTTGGGGGAGTAAAGGTCTAGAGGAAGACAGGTCTTGAGAAGGATTCGGGCACGGGTTCAGGGCGGATAGTATGAAATCCGTCCCCTACCCATCCCCGATAATTAATGTTTCGGGTATTATCCATCCCCTACCCGGATCCAGTCAACACGGATTTTACCCGTTTTGACCGGTTCGGGTTTGGGCGGGCAACCGGATCCATGGATTTTCCTGCCATCCCTATCCAGTAGGGTGTCCATGTCAAATGTCTGTCCTGACATGGGTGTCTGCTTTTTCTTCCTCATTCATTCTGGAAACACATATGCAGGGTCTTCAAAAACAGGCCCTTTCGACCTCGTCCAGGGCGTCGTTGCAGCGACGTTGTCCTCCGTTATAGCCACTGTGTTGAACCAGGCTCGTGGTGCCACTTGATAGCCCCCTAGATGGGTGGTTTTGGATCAGAGAAGCACAACTGGGATTCAATTCAAGATTGAATCAAAATTGGGCGAGAAAGAACACAAAACAGGGTCTTGTGCTCGTGGTTGGGATGGAACCTTTCGTGCAACTTTTACGATGGGAAAGAGGCTCGATTGGTGTCGTCGATGCTTGGCCACGAACAAGGTGAGTACTTGAACGATACAAGCTCAAGATCATACCTAGATTCGACTAGGTTGATCTCTCAATTCACAAGACAAAACCTTATGAACGCAAACTCACGGTTTGTTATTAAACTCTACGAAATCTGAAAATTACAACGAATCAAAACTACTTAAATAGACCTAGCCAATCCTACTACTCTTAGAGAAGTCCTAAACAAATTACAATTGGAAAAGGAAATCAAAACCAACAATGAAAAGGAATTAAACACAAAACAACAAAGGAATCCTAATCCGATAAGGATTCGGATTGCCTGTTTCCAAAGACAGAAGCTCGGCTTCAATACGATCTTTGGAGCTTTCGTTCAAGGCCTTCCATTCTTCATTCCAGTCATCCAACGCCATGTCGTTGTAGTAGAAGAAACCTAAGTTCATGAGTATGATTCTTGAAGCTCGACTCTCATCCATCCCTTCGATTGAGGCTTCCAAAGTTCCTTCCCAAACTCGTTCCAACACTTAGAATATTTCGGCAGTTTTCCCATGTTGAGCTAGCAACTTGATAGACCTGGAAATCACTCTTCTGGGCTTCCTCTCGAGCTCCAAAGCACATCAATGGAAAGATAAACTTTTCATCTTCAAAACAAGGCCTTAAACTTGAATTTTCATTAAGCCAATAACAAGTTCCCGACGTGCAAAGTTGGCTACCTGAAACTATAAAAGAACTTGGCCAAAATTCAGTGTTCTTTAATGTACTTTGCTTACCTTCTTGATCAATCAATTCCAGCTTAATTGAGGGCCAATTTGGGATCATATCAAGGTATTAACAAAACTTTCTTAAGAATTAATTGTTCATTTAACCTAACTGACCCTATATGAGTAACAGACACTCGAGAGCCATTTGGTAAAGACACAAACATATCACATACAACAGTAGGTGAAAGTAGATAAGCAATATCAAAGACAACATGATCAGAAGCAACACTGTCTAAAATCCACTTAGAAGCATTGTCAACCAAAGAATTGGCAAAATCAAACTTACCTCCATCCTGGCTTGAGGTAGCAGTAGATGAAGAAGCCAGGAATGGGGAGTGCATTGGATAAGACTCCTCGACACAAACTCCAGAAACTCCAGTAGTGACAGAGTTAACAATAGGGGTTGGAGGTGGAAGAGCTTGGGGGTGATATTGAGCAAACAAAGCTCGGTACTGTTGCTTTGTCAATACAACAGAATCGGAAGGAACACTTCTGTTCTCACTCGAACCATAACTGTTAGTGTCGAAAGACTCACTAACTACAACATTGACTCTAGAACGTGGCTTATAACTTGGTGGATAACCATGCTTCTTGTAACAACGATCAATAGTATGCCCAGTTAATCCACAAAAAGTACAGACATGCCTTTTTGACTGGTTATTCCCCTTATTTTGACCAGATTGTATAGCACAGGCCATATGATTGAAAGAATTAGGGTTGGGAGTCCTAATTTGACGCTCATGCTGGGCTATCATAGAGAAGACCTTGTTAATGGGAGGCAGATGATCCATTAACAGTATCGAACACCTAATAGACTCAATATCCTCATTCAGACCTCTCAAGAACCTAATAACCTGGACTACTCTCATATATTCATAACAAGAACATCTATTGATACAGGTACAAGAACGAACATGACGATAGGTTGTCAATTCATCCCATAGAACCCTAAATTTGGTGAAGAACGCACTTACAAACAGATTTGCTTGCTTTAGTCCGCAGATCTCATCATGGAGATCAGCGATGCGAACCAGATCAGCAATGCTGAAGCGCTCCTGGAGATCATGCCAAACTTCAACCGCAGTGTTTAGCCAAAGAACACTCTATGCAATCTCCGGTGAGAGCGACCGGAGGATCCAACCAAGCACGAGCGTATCACACTGCTGCCAAGCTTGGAAGAGCGAATCACCATTTGGAGGCGTCGGGACAGCCGAATCGACGAACAATATCTTGTTCTTCGACAGGAGACCAAATCGCATGGATCTAGCCCAAGAATGGTAATTCGGCCCGGTGAGAACGACGGAAAAGAGTTGCGCCGTTGATGAATCGCCGGAATTGATGTAGTACGGGTGGTTTGGTGCAAACACCGCTGAGATCGGCATCGGCGGTTGAAACGCAGTGGGAATCGCCATGGAAACGAAGAGAGTTGCAGAAGCGAATCAAAGGAAGAAAAGAAAAAGCGAGATAGGCAAGAAACGCCTAGAAACAGAATATCTCTAACACGCCCCCTCAAACGAAAGCCAACCATGGGCTTGAAGTTTGCACAGGCCACCATACCTTGTGCTTTAATCAACTGTTAATATTGGAGGTCGTGGAGATTCGAACACACGATCACTTGGCTAAACCAGACTCTGATACCATGATGAGAGAGAAAGTGTCTACTTGTTTTATTACATAAAAGATGAATTTAAATCATTCGTTATTACAATATATACAACCTGGAAATAATAAACTAGCAAAACAGTACACAAATATAAACAAATATTACACATGGTCCTTAAACTAATTCTAGTTTACAATATGGTCCAACATTCTCAACGATTAAATCGCGGCCTAAGACTTGAGCACAATGTTTGGACACTGTTAAGCTTATGGGTACAATTAATCGAGCACGTCAAACGATTTTTTAACTCTAAATTATACACAAAGTATTAAATTATGCCTGGCCAACAAATCGGACCCTAATCTAGTTGGTCTGTAGATGGTTCTTCGTGTTTTCCCATCAGACCCATTATTATTACAACATATCTTATGTCCTTTTCATTTCCTGCCTAATAATATTGAATAGTCTACTCTTTTTTTTTTTTTTTAGAGTATAGAGTAAGGTTTGAAATTCAGATTCGACTATTCTAAACTTCGTAAAATTTCATCTAAAACATCATCATTTTATTCCTTGACGGGAAATGAAACCCCAAGTCTTATGATAGCAGATTAGCAGGGAGGACGGACTAATACAAAACAAAGTTTGGAACTAATTAATCAATCCCACCTATAATAACAATCATCAAATAATGCCAAGAAAAAAGCTTGGTAGATATGGACTAAGCTATCATTATCCATTAATATTTTGCAGAAAAATTAATGAATAAAAATGATTGAAGAGGTAAATTACTTGCGTACGTCAAATAAAATCGAATTAGTCGGCAGAGAGAAAGAGACAAATTACAATTAGACAAGTAATCTGTTAATTAATTAATTAAAGAGGTTTTTGTAGGGGAATAATCGGGGAGAGAGGGAAATACAGAGAGACGTGCCGGTGAGTAACTGTCTCCGCACAGCTCTTAACTATTTTTCCCGGCAAAATATCCCAACTCCTCCAATTTAATCCCCTGCGGACAGTACCACCGTAAACCCTCACGGTCAAATCTCATATCACCCAATCGTCCGGTTGAAAACAAAGCCAGAAACCCCTTATCACGCCGTCAGCTTCCCTCCTCCGTCAATCTCTGGATCCGTCGCATCTCCTCCTTCCGTTTATTTAATTCCGTTATCCCCCGCATCGTCCGCTCATTCTTTCAAAAACTATTTTCCCCTTTCTCTTTCTCTTCCAGAGCTTTCTTCTCCATTTCCAGAGCCTTTCTTTTCCCTCCCTCCCGAGAAAAGCAAGTTTCCCCCCTCGAATTTGCTCGCCGGAATCTCCTTCCCTGCTAGCTCGTAGCTCCGTTCGCCGGCTTTCTTCACCAGCTCGTCTGCAGAATCCTCTCTTCTTCGACTTGCCTGTAGCAGTTCGCGGCGTCCTCTGTGAATTGAGATACAAAAGGTGAGCTGAGAGGAGGTTTGGGGGGAGGAGGAGGAAGACTAATTTTCCGAGCAACCAAACATAAGAATTTTGATTTTCTCACAGTTTTATTGTTTTGTTACAGCAGGTGAGGGAATGGACGGTTCAGAGACTTGAAGAAAAATTAGGGAATTCCGTTTGAAAATTTTCTCTCCTGTCTCAATAAGGAATCAGAATTTATTCCCACTGCACATTGTGTTGTGTGAAATCAATTCTGCGGCCATCACAATTTGGTTTCTGTACACCGTTGCCATTTTCGATTAAGAAAGAGGGGAGGAGGAGAATTGAACCGGGAAAGGAATCAGGAGTACAAAAATGGAGCTCGTAAGCTCAATTACGACGAAGCTGCAGGGGCTTTCCACATCGGACCACGCCTCCGTGGTCTCCATGAACTTGTTCGTCGCCCTGCTTTGTGCTTGTATAGTCATTGGTCATCTTCTAGAGGAGAATCGATGGATGAATGAGTCCATTACTGCCCTTTTGATTGTGAGTTTCTTTTCTTTCCTTTTTTGGCTTTCGTTCCCATTTGCTTAAAAGGGATCTGGGGATTCAGGCGGAAAAAAACTGATGGGATCCAGTTTTGGTAGTAATTCAAAGTGCTTTTTTGTTGTTGTGTGTGGCTTCGCTGCAACAATAGCCGTTTACTGATCTTATGTGGCCCATTGCTACTATAGGGTGTGTGCACTGGGGTTGTGATATTGCTGGTTAGTGGAGGGAAAAGCTCGCATCTTTTGGTGTTCAGTGAGGATCTTTTCTTTATCTATCTTCTGCCGCCTATCATATTCAATGCCGGGTAGGGAACTTCGATTTGCAGAGTTCACAGTTCATCTCTGGTTCATGAGGGTTACTGCTAGAGAGGCTCTTTTGTGTGTGTTTAACGTCTGGTCTTTCCATTTTGTGTTCCAGGTTTCAGGTGAAAAAGAAGCAATTCTTCCGGAACTTCATCACCATCATGTTATTTGGTGCTATCGGTACATTGATATCTTGCTGCGTTATATCCTTAGGTAAATAACTAATATCTGCAATGCTTTTCTTATTTGAAGTACCTAGATTGATTCAGGGTTCAATTTTCTTTGGAGAAGTTGAAATGTCTCCTTTTGCAAATTTGGTGTCTTTTGCACATGTGGCATGGTTCTGGTAGTAGATCGTGGTCATACTGTCATGTCTAGTTCTGGACCAATTTCTTAAGTTGGCAGTGTGAAAGAGAAGGATGATAGGGGAACTGTTTTTGCAACTCGTGGATGTTGACCCTGGAAAAGATATTTAACGTAAAATGAACAATGTCTGACTTGGTTGCTGATGCTATTTTACAGGGGCCATTCAGTTCTTTGGTAGAATGGACATTGGTGAATTTGACGTGGGGGACTACATAGCACTTGGAGCAATATTTGCAGCAACAGATTCTGTATGCACGTTGCAGGTATGTCTATTTGCAGCCTTCCCGACTTCTACTAAGAACTGTTTTCACTAGAAAACTGAACCTTTTGCTTCTCTATTGTAAAGATTCAAGAATTGTTTTTACTGGAAAACTGAACCTTTTTCTTCTTAATTGTACAGATTCTTAATCAGGATCAGACGCCTCTACTCTACAGTCTTGTATTTGGGGAAGGTGTCGTAAATGACGCTACGTCAGTGGTGCTTTTCAATGCAATTCAGGGCTTTGATCTTGTCAATCTTAATCCACACATTGGTTTGGAGTTCATTGGCAACTTTTTGTATTTGTTTGTTACAAGTACTTTGCTGGGAGTTGGGGTAACTCTCTCTCTCTCTCTCTCTCTTGTTGTTTCATAGAAAGTTCAAATCTGTTTCTGAGATTGAAATCCAATCCATTTGGTATTTGTTGCAGACTGGATTGGTCAGTGCTTACATCATAAAAACCCTCTACTTTGGAAGGTATGTTATGGTCAACAAAATTCAGATACGCGTGTATTGCCAGTTGTAAGAATCTTCCCACTAACTTAATACTTGAAATTGTTCAGGCATTCAACGGATAGGGAGGTTTCTCTCATGATCCTTATGGCATATCTTTCGTACATGCTTGCTGAGGTACGATTGTTTCCAAATTTTCTTGTGTATCACTTTTATTTTCACGTATGATCTCCAAGATATGGTACTTAATTCATTGACTTCTCTTGCAGTTGTTCTATTTGAGTGGGATTCTCACAGTATTTTTCTGTGGAATTGTCATGTCCCATTATACATGGCACAACGTGACTGAGAGCTCGAGAGTAACGACAAAGTATGTGACTCTATATCGATGAATCTGATCACTCTTATTACTATCTTGCCTTAGAATTTATTTCTGAAACCGATCGCTTTCTCCCCAGGCATGCATTTGCAACCTTGTCATTTGTTTCTGAGATATTTATATTCCTCTACGTCGGTATGGATGCCTTGGACATTGAGAAGTGGAGCGCCGTGAGTGACAGGTTTGTCCATAATTACGATTTACTCTTTTGATCAAGTCGATCAATCGAACCTTTTGCATCCTTTCATTGGAATGATAATTTAGATTCTGAAGCTCTTGCAATTCTGTTTCATCTCTTGTGCAGCCCCGGAACAATAGTGACTGTGAGTTCAGTATTATTAGCCCTGGTCCTTCTGGGAAGAGCAGCTTTTGTCTTCCCCTTGTCCTTTTTATCGAACTTATCTAAGAAATCACCGAATGATAAGATCGATATCAAGCAGCAAGTACGATCCTGTCTGCCCCAACTCCTCTTGAATAACTTTATTTTTATTGCAAACCGTATCTGACATTTGCTTTATACTTTTGGGTATTTGATTTAGATTGTCATATGGTGGGCTGGCTTGATGAGAGGTGCTGTATCTATGGCACTCGCTTATAACAAGGTAAGATCGTGGAAGAAATACTTGCTCTTTTTTCGTTGTTGAACATTCAGTATTTCCTGATCAATTTACGAGCTATCTGCTTCATTGCCATTGCAGTTTACCAGTGGGGGGCACACTCACTTGCGAGGGAATGCTATCTTGATCACTAGCACCATCATTGTTGTTCTTTTCAGCACAGTGGTAAGTTCTCCTTATTCGGTTGTAGTAAGTAACTTCGAACTATAGGCCATAGTAACTTCAGGTGTCGTTCAGATGTAGGATTGCTGCTTCTACTTAAATTTCTGAAATGGTTGCTAAACATTGATGTTTCCTCAGGTCTTCGGTTTGATGACTCAACCTCTCATAAGGTTCCTGCTCCCCGACGGGAAGAGCCAGTCGAGCACAGCGGTATCTTCCCACGCTGGCTCCCCGAAATCGATCACAGTGCCCCTCCTGGGCGAGGGGCAGGACTCACTGGAAGATCTCGCGCAACAGCACCTCAACGGCGGGAACAGACTGCGAGCCCTGCTCACCACCCCAACCCACACCGTCCATTACTACTGGCGCAAGTTCGACAACGCCTTCATGAGGCCTGTCTTCGGTGGCCGGGGGTTCGTCCCTTTCGTCCCTGGCTCGCCAACTGAACGCACTTCCGCCAGCATCACCACTCCCTTTCAGTAAAGAAGAGACGAAAAGAAGGAACAAGAAAGGAAGGAAGGAAGGAAGGGACTCCCAAAGGGTACAAAATTGTACAAAAATGGGTTAATGGTAATATATCTCAGCAGACAAACATGGCAACAATGCGACGGCCGCGCTTTTGTGCCAACATTTTGTAAATTAGCTCTATTTCTCTGTGTATTGTGCATTTGTGGCTTTAGAGAGAGGAAAGAAACGACGGGAAGTTGGTATTGGCTATGTTGTAATTTTG
This sequence comes from Linum trigynum, assembly GCA_964030455.1. NCBI lineage: Eukaryota > Viridiplantae > Streptophyta > Magnoliopsida > Malpighiales > Linaceae > Linum > Linum trigynum. The sequence goes on along the minus strand of OZ034813.1, from coordinate 34,513,415 downwards.
TCCCATCCCTTATTTTGCATTTTTGACAAATATTCATTCCTCTTCGGTTTGCACTAATTTTGATGGAAAATTCACTCAACCCTTCATTCTCATACCCCATCAGTCAAGGCTTTCCTATCGAGCCATTGCCTTCCTCCACAGCAGGTTTTCTTTATATTACTTGCTATGAGGTGCGCTGCTGATTGCTGACAGCAATGTCTCTCTCTCTCTCTCTCTCTCTCTCTCTCTCTCTCTCTCTCTCTCTCTCTCTCTCTCTCTCTCTCTCTCTCTCTCTCTCTCTCTTACACATGTTGAGGGTGATCGTACTAAAAAGTAAACGGTCTATTGCAAAAGCGAACTCTATTTTCAACCATCATCCACTTGTAAGTTGTAACCTATTCATGAGGTAACTAACAACCACACCATATCTTGGAAAAAATCCCAAAATACTCTTAATTATTAAAAAAAATTCTCAAAATACAGTACTTATAAAATTATTTCCCAAAATACAGCAGTTTGGTTATCACCGCTGCAAACCAAGACAGTGATTGCAATCACCGTTTTAGACCAAAACGGAGATAGCATCACTGTTTTGGTCCAAAGCGATGATGCTATCACCGTTTTAGTCCAAAACGGTGATAGCATCATCGCTGTGGACAACAACAGTGATGCTATCTCCGTTTTGGTCTAAAACGGTTTTGGTGATAGCATCATCGCTGTGGACAACAACAGTGATGCTATCATCGCTGTGGTTAATGACGGTGATTAATTCACCGTTGATTTGTGACGCGATGAATGCATCTTCACTGTGTAAACAAAAAGCGGTGAAGTGGCGCGGATCGCTGACGTGGACGCGCGCGGGCACTTCACCGCTGATGTCTAAAGCGGTGATAGCCCCGCTTTCCACGTCAGCGATCCGCGCCACCCCACCCTTCACCGCTGCCGTTAGATGCAGTGAGGCGCGGATTGTGGTTTTTCTCCACGATCCGACGCCTCAGGCCGCGCCACGTCAGCTATCCACGCCTTCACCGCGTTCCTTTAAGGCGGTGACTTCACTGCCTTCAACAGACGCGGTGATTGGTCCCTGGTAAAATTTCCAGCGCCCCTTTCCCCTATAAATACCACTCCCCCCCCCCCCTCCCCATTCCAAACCACACCAAAATCTTATACTTCTTTCTCCCTCCTTTACTTTCCTCTAGTTTCGTTCTAAGTATGCTCTGTGGTTGCGGTTAAGTCCGATCTTCCGCATAAGAAAGAATTACTAGAGTTTTTGTTTTGTCGATACTCTCGCTAGCTTTTCGGCAAAAAATGGACGAAGAGGCTTTGAGAGTACGTAAATTAATTTTATTCTTTTGTGATTTTTTTTTACATGGGTGCTAAAATTTAAATTGATTTGATTTTAAATTTTTTTATAGATGGGTGCTGAGATATACGACCCTCGATTGTATATCGATCCTGGCCCAAGGGATCGAAGGTATTTAACCGGGCAAGATCAACATCGCTCCCGTTCAATTTGGAACAATAATCCGGTAGACACACTAAATTTATTTCAATAGTTTTAAACTTTTTATTTTGCTTTCTATTGACTGATAATATTGTGTTTTTTGTTTTGTAGGAATCACTTATTCCCATCGCTCATCAAGGGACATGTCGATTGCCCCGTTGGCATGATCGACTGCAGGCCTATATGGAGAGGACGGGATTGCACATGCTGAGGCACTTTACGAGGCTTGATATTGACAACGATCTGCTGACGGCAATGGCAGAGCGATGGCGCCCCGAGCTGCATACCTTCCACTTTCCCGAGGGTGAAATGACGATCACCCTCAAAGATGTTGCCATCCTCACCGGGCTCCCGATCACCGGAGATGCCATCATCGACAGCTCGAAAAAACCGGAAGATGGTTGGGGGCCGTTGATTCTAGAGCGCTTGGGGTTCAACATGCCGACCACCACGCCCGTCGACGGGGTTGGGCATCCACCACTGAATGCGGGGCAAGTATCGGTCCCGTGGCTTGTTGACCACATCCAAATGGAGGTTAATATAGGCCCCGACACTCCTGAAGATCAGGTGGAGCGGTATGCACGTGTCTACCTAATTGGTTTGGTTGGTGGGTTTCTGTTCCCCGACAAGTCAAACCGGTGGATACAAGGTATGTGGTTAAATATGCTCCTCGGTGACTGGGACGAGATCGGGAGAAAAAGTTGGGGGTCGGCCGTCTTGGCTGGGATCTACCGAGAGTTGTGTACTTGCTCGAGGTTGGGAGCGAAACAAGCTGGTGGTGCGATGTTCATACTCCAACTCTAGGCATGGGAGCATCTTCCATTTTTAGCACCTCGAGACCCTCGGGAATTCTGGTTGCCAGATGATGAGCTACGATTTGTAGCAAATCCCCCATATGGTTTCAAGTAAGTTTAATTTAAGTTTAATTTATTTTAGATATGCAATGGTAGTATTTTAGTGAATTTAGATCTATTCCAAGTAAGCTAATTTAGTGGATTTTAGTGAATTTAGATCTATTCCAAGTAAGGCGAATTTAGTGAATTTTAGTGAACTTAGATATCTTTCAAGTAAGCAAATTAAGTGACATTTTAGGTCTGCAATTATAGTATTTTAGTGAATTTAGATATCTTCCAAGTTAGCAAATTTAGAATTTTTCTAACCAAATCGTATTTAGCTAATTTTGATTATTGCCAAGTAAGGAATTTTAGTTCAATTTAGATGCTTCCATACAATGTCACTTAACAAGTAAACATCTATGCCATAAAAATTGCTTATATACGTACTTTTGCTTAATTAGGTGGATCGGAGCAAATACAAACGACCACCAGCCCGAACACTCTTTGCTGTTTTATCGTGCTGAATTCGATAAGCCTTGGTGGAACCAGGTAAAAAATACTTAAATTTCATCATTTTCAATTTTTTAGGTGGAGTGGATATAATTTGTACTAATTCCATGAACTATAATGATTGTAGGCGGTATGGGATCCATATCCAAATGAAGTGGTTGAGTTGCATCGTCTTAGACATCCCGAGGATGAAGAGACATGGTTGTGCAAGGTGCCCTTAATCTGCTTCCACATGGTGGAATGACACCTGCCCGATCGATCTTTGAGGCAATATCGATTGGAGCAACCAATTCCAGCATCCCCACCTCAAGGGTTCAGGGAGCTCCACGCCATTGACCTACGCCACACCAAAAAGGATTGGCAAAAGAAGCATGAATTCTACATCAACATATGGGAGAATTAAAATCAGTGGGTGGTCCAAGGGATGCCGGAGACAAGGCCAATGGGGTACCACGATGGCTACATGCGGTGGTATCGAAATTTCACGCTCAGATGGGTGTCAAAGCAAGGTGCTGTTTGGGGCGCAGTGGTAAGTGAATTCCATTTTGGCCTCTTTGTCAAAATTTTTGGAAGTATGATTACATGCCTATATTAGCTAGAATGTTAATTAATTAGTTAATTTTTGGAAGTATGATTACATGCCTATGTTAGTTAATTTTGTACAACAATGTCTAAATTTTTGGAAGTATGATTACATGTCTAAATTTTTGGAAGTATGATTACATGCCTTTGTTAGATTTAAGGATGCCTCTTTGTCTTAATGTTAGTTAATTTTGTACAACAATTTATTAGGTTGACGGTTTGGAACATGCCAAGCACACTGTCGAGAGTGCACCAACCATGGATGAGCGGAAGACCTCTTTTTTGCGCAGGCTTTTCAACAACCTGCTCTGTTGTACCCGAGAGCAAAGGAGGGATGTCGTATTATACCCTCCAATGCCTGCACTGCCCCGACCGTCATTCCGTGCTGATGAGAGGATCGTGCCCCCACAAGAGCCCCCACGGAGGAGCAGAAGAAGGGTGAGAGAAAACATTGAAGAGCTTCGTCCGTCTCAACAAACCCAACTTCATGAACCATGGCCACATTGTGAGTGGGCAACTAGTACTGAGGGCACCGGAGGGTCGTCAAGCTATGCCCCGACTCAGGAACATGACATGTTCGCCCAAGGCACCCCTCACTTCCACCATCAGCAACAAACTGCTCAGTATCAGACCCCGCTTCAACAACACACATCATCGACTTTCCACCACGCTTCTGGTTCATCTCAGCCTGTTCAACCCCCACCACTTGTCTACACTCTGGTGGGTGGTCGGGTTAAGAGGAATCCACGAGGAGTTGTCCAGCGGGCTCGTGAAGAAGGAGGTAGAGAAGGCGGAAGAAGGGGTCGAGGAGGTCGTGGAGGAAGAGGAAGAGGAGAGAAGGGGAAGTGGAGGAAGAGGGAAATGAAGAGAACCAGTGAACTATCTATGTCGTCTTAATTATGTTTGTTCTTGTGTTGTTTTTCCATGAACTATCTATGTCGTCTTAATTATGTTTTGGTCTTGTGTTGTTTTTCCATGAACTATCTATGTCGTCTTAATTTGGTTTGGGATTGTGTTGATTTTCCCCCATGTTGTACCAAAGTAAACAACAGACACCATTCATTACAATCACTCAATAAGATTAAAACATGAAGTCCAACTTAAACATCACAACAACGAAAATGAAAAGGAAGTGAACAAAAGAGTACTCAAGGTTGGTTTGTACTTGGCCTCGAATCTTGCTCTAGAGGTGGACCTGGACAACGCCTCTTGTCATGACCCGGTTGTCTGCACTTTGAGCAACGCTTTGGACCTCGTCGGGCACGTTGTGATTGATCCATTTCATTGTGAATCCTTTCGGTCCTAGGACGACCTTTGGTGCGCTTTAAGTGCAACGGTGGTATAATCAACTTCCCATTGTCTACAGGCTAATAAGCTTCATCCGGAAGGGGGCTGAAACTTGACGAGTAGGAGTTCCTGATCGCCTGTTCCGTGTAGTAACGACTAACCAAACTGTAAGCGCTGAGGGTTATCGACTTAGCTACTGCCATTGCATGTGAACAAGGTACTCTTCTGTTTTGATACTTTTGGCATGTACACTCTCCGGTGCGAGTTTCTACGTGTAGAGTTACGGATTGACGATTATGCCCACGTCTTCCTCCACCCCATATACCTGTTTGAACAGCAAAAATACCTTCATTGCGGTTGAACAGAACAACTCTGTGCTTACTTGATTTCTCCTCGATCTTCTGCATGCCATCAAATATATGACGTGCTATTGAATGACCAGCACGCTCCCTCCCTATAGCGAGATCCCGTCTCTTCACAAACCACTCGTTTACCTTCCAGTATGTCATCTCCACTAGGACAGATACAGGCATTGCCCTAATGCCCTTGTAGACTCCATTTATGCTCTCGCCATGGTTGGTAGTTGCAATGCCGAATCTAGCCCCGTTGTCCATGTGAAATGTCCACATGTGCAGATCTTGACCTTCTGCCCATATTGCTCCCGCCCGGTGTATCTGACGGATCGTTTTCATCTTCTGCTCGTACTTCTTTGGTTGATGTGCAACCGCTACAAGACCGGAGAATAAATAATTAAGCCATAAGAAATTTCATTTCAACAATAAACCATGAAGAATCGACTGAACTACATTACTACCTGCACTCCACAATTGATCTCTTATGTCTTTCTTTTTGCCAAATTTGTGTTGGAAATTGGCAAGGAAGTGACGAATACACCAGCGCCATGTCCATCCCCATTCGTCGGGAAAACCATTGACGGCGTGTTTAATCCCGGCGTGTCGATCCGATATAATTGTAATACCCATTCTTTGTGTGACGTGGGCGTGTAGCTGGTCAAAGAACCATGCCCAACTTAAGTTGTTCTCCCCTTCAACTAATGCAAATGCTAAGGGGAAAATACTTAAATTTCCATCAACCCCAGTTGCAATGAGAAGAGTTCCTTTATACTTCCCAGTAAGGAAAGTTCCATCAACCTGTTAAAAATCCACCATTAGTTAGTAAAAATTTAACTTAGTAAGGTAATGAACTAGTACAATATTTTGAGTCCGTAATATACCTGAATCACTGGCATGCAGAAGGGAAACCCGTCAATGCATGGCTTGAAGGTCCAGAACAGACGATGAAACATCAACTCGTTCTGTACTCGGACTTGATCTTCAGTTTGCACGTTGTTGTACCACAGGACGAAAACCGTCCCAGGGTTGGACTCCTCCATTGCGGACATTAGTCGAGGGAGTAAAGCACATGAGTCATCCCAATCACCGTAGACCTCAGCCATGGCCTTCTGCTTCCCATGCCACGCCTTCTTATACCTTATGGTGTAGGAATGTCGATCCTTCACCTCGGCCATAATAGCTTTTATCTTGATATCCGGTTGTGCCTCGATTAGGTGCTTAATGGTTCTCGCCACCTTTTTTGCTTTCAGTTGCCGGTGATCCTGTGAAAGTATGGTTGAAGAGCATCTGTGGTTGTTCTCTACTGTTCGCATGACCCAGACGCCCTTTCTCTTCATATATGCAGCCCGAAGTTGCCACTCACAACCCTCTCCAGCATTCTTACAAATGACATGCAATTGTTTGGTGTCAGAATATTTTACCTTCCATTCGAAGTTACGGCGCATGGCTTCTTCGCTAAAAGCATCTTGCACATCGGCTTTCGAAGTGAACGCCATACCCACTTCCAAAGGAGCAGTCGGATTATACACAGGCATGGGCCGATAGTCAGGGGCATCGTTCTGACCATATAAAAATTGATCAGGAACCTCTGTGTAGTAAGTCGTTGGTGCCTGACGGAATGCCACCTCTCTGTCATCGAATCGTCGATGTCGTCCGTATCTTCCTCCTCACTGACTGATCTCAAATCTTCCTCACTTTCATCGTCACTAGAGGCGAATGGATAGCTCGACTCAGGATGGTCATCGTTACCAGCATAACCAACATCGTCTTGTTGGTCATGCGAAGAACGCCCAGATCGAAGGTTGTTCTCAATGTCAGCCCACTCTGGACCCCAAGCAGGCCATTAATCACCGTCGGGCTGAACGATATTGACGGCAGTCTCACCATGTTGCGGGTATTCTTCCCACCCAACACCTCCTTCATAACTACCTCCTCCGTAGTTGCTTGAAGTACCACCCAGCCATACCCTCCTGCAGAAGTACCTCCTCCGTAGTTACTTGAACTACCACCCCAGCCATACCCTCCTGCAAAACTATCATCACAAGAATACTGGTGAGAATGAGTTTCACCGACCGGCTCGGTCTCGACATACACCTCTGCAAGCCGCAACCCGTTGTCAGATAGGAACTGTATCATCATGTTCACCGAGTCATCATCATTTATGACAACTTTTTCGTACATGACTCCGCCAGCACTCATGTTTGGATAGCGGTAGGCAATTTGACCAACTCTCCTTTGCCCGCCCGTACAAGTCCTTTCTGCACAAATATCATGGACTTCTTGCCACGAGAATCTCGACTCAATTTTTAGCATAGTGGATTCGCCATTTTCATAGTCGATGCCAATGTTCGAGTTTGTCACCCGACCATTCCACCGAATAATAAGCCGAAACTTCTTAAATTTAACCATGTCTGCAATTTATAATAATTAAGTATAGTAATTAGTACATTAGGGATACAAAAACAATATCATCCAAACCCATAAACAAACGCATGTAATTGATCTATCATGAGAAAACTAAACAAATTCATCTAAATTCATAACTAATTAACTAACATCTATCATATCATAATTAATCTAAATATATCATAATATATTTTCCAATAACCGCAATTCACTTAATACAGACATATAATTACTAACACATCAACATGTAAACAATACATAATTATAACATACCGACTCCCGATCTATCATGAGAAAACTAAACAAATTCATCTAAATTCATAACTAATTAACTAACATCTAAAATATCATAATTAATCTAAATATATCATAACATATTTTTCAATAACCGCAATTCACTAAATACAGACATATAATTACTAACACATCAACATGTAAACAATACATAATTATAACATACCGACTCCCGATCTATCATGAGAAAACTAAACAAATTCATCTAAATTCATAACTAATTAACTAACATCTATCATATCATAATTAATCTAAATATATCATAACATATTTTCCAATAACCGCAATTCACTAAATACAGACATATAAATTACTAACACATCAACATGTAAACATTACATAATTATAACATACCGAATCCCGACGAGTTTCTTAAGCAGTAAACCAACTCCAAACCAGCTGAGAAAACGACTAATAAAACACTAATTTTTGTACTAATTTTCTGTAAGGTAGCAATAGGGGAAGTGGAGGTCAGTATTTATAGAAAATTTTTTTAGCAATCACCGCTTTTGACAAAAACAGTGATGTGTTCACCGCCCTTGTCCTCAGCGGTGATTGCTTGGTAGCTGTGACCTAATTTCCACCTAACAGGGCGCTAAAACGTGTCAATTATCACCGTTTTGCTCCATGGCGATGATATGATCGCTTTACACATCAGCGATGATAAGGTCGAGTATCACCGTTTTGGAAGAAAGCGATGATGCTATCACCGTTTTGGTTCAAAACGGTGATTGCATCACCGTTTTGGAAGAAAGCGATGATGCTATCACCGTTTTTGACCAAAACGGTGATGCTATCACCGATTTGGTCTAAAACGGTGATTGCAATCATTGTTTTGGTTTGCAGCGGTGATAACCAAACTGCTGTATTTTGGGAAATAATTTTATAAGTACTGTATTTTGGGAAATTTTTTTAATAATTAGAGTATTTTGGGATTTTTTCCCCATATCTTCTTCATGGTTATAGTATTGAATTAGTTCAATAATGACATATGTTGTAATCCACTTGTTATGAATTGTCATGAGAAGCGATAAATAGTTGGTAATGAAATAAGCTGAATTACTAAACATCTAGCGTTATGGTTAAAAGACGAGTTAACCAACTATCATGTGACGTATTCGTGGTTAGCGAGGGTAGAATTGATCCACCGAAGAAATTCTTAAAAAGGTTTTTCACTCTGGAGGGTCGTTTGGAAACAAGATCGTAGGTTTTAATTATAACAATCATATGTAGGTTTGTGAAATAGCTAATGGGGATCAACTATTTCAAAATTCCTCACTCATATTTTTTCTCTCCATTTATGTCTCTTACATTTATATTAAATCTCATCCTTACCCTCCACAAGCGACCTCCCCCCCTCCTCAAGTTCTTATTGTTTATTATACCCAAATTTAACCCCATTATGAATCAATTACTGCCGCCGCCAAACGGGAGCATGTTTCTCATTCTCCTCTACTTCTCTCCCTCCTACGCTAAAGTCGTCTACCTCAAAGGAGATCTTTGCGAGTACGCTCCTCCAGCCTCCGAATCTCAAGTTCTGTAGTCCCCTTCCTTCCTCTACAACTTTGATTTCCTCTATTACGACGAGCCCATTGCGCTCCTGTGCTATTACTCCCCAATCAGCTCTACTTTTTGCTCTCAACCTGAAAGCTCAACTCTAGGATCACCGCTCCGGATATGGCCACTTTAACTGTCACATCTAGCCAAGCCCTCCAATCCTCGATCGATCACGGCGCTAAGAAGAAATCCATTATCACTCTTTTTTCCCCTTCTATAAATGCATATTTAGTCATTTCAATGATATTTCTTGTCTAAATCACAACTATTTGATCAATGAGCTTTTAATAGACCTAGGATGTGTTCTTGTACTATTTGATGCCTTGTTGGTATATTTATGATTGTTTTGAAGGTACAAAGCAACCTAAGGATAATTGAATCACACATTGAAGAACTCTGGAGGACCAAATGAGCTATAAAGAAAAGATAAAGGATCTTTCACAAAAAGAAGAGATCCAATGACAGGGAAGTCAACTACAAGTTGCCATTTTGGTTTGATCTGGGTCCTCGGAGAAATGCCACCCGAGGGGCATTTTGGAATTTGATTGACTAGTTTCGGCATCATTTTGGACTTGAGCTCTAATTTTTATTTATTTTTACTTCTAATACTTAGGCCTCGAAGTATCTCACTCGTACAAGGTGCTCCATTGTGATACTTGGACAGGAAAACACATGGAAAACCACACAAAGGAAATAAAGATAGTAAAAGTAGTCCTACGAGCTACTACACACACCTTGGAGCAATTATCAGGCAATTCCATTCTATTACGGAAATAAAGACACGAAAAACAATACAAAATATGTCATTAAATAGGGGGGTTAAAATAGTAAAATTTACATGTCATGAGGCACCTCTTTCGCTGTTTTCATGCAATGAGCTCCCGTCAAAATTGTGTCAGAACTGCCAATTTTGCACCTCCTAAATTTAGCTTAGACGCTGACTCTGACTACAGACAATTCAAACATAAAAATACAAAAATAGAAGCGAACATAAACAAAAAATGACGAAAAATAAAGTGACTTTAAACAAAGCAAAGAAACGATAAAAGTTTCCAAAAGATCGTGAGAGTACCCAACAACGGTGCCAAAATTTGATCTAATGTAGAACAGAGGTCAATTTACTTGGTAGGTTCCATTAGGGGTGGGCATTGGTGCGGTTCGCACCGCACCGCTTTGATACAAACCGCACCGCACCGCATATTAATTGGACCGCACAGCATATTGGACCGCAATATAATCGGTGCGATCAAACCAAACCGCATAGGTTAGCGGTTTGGTACGGTTTAGCCCGCACCGCATATTTGACCGCAATTCATACTGATGGGGACTGTTGTTCCACTGTTGAGGAATGACGATGAAGAAGTAATTAAGGATGTAAATGTCGCAGTCTTAGTGGCTAATTAGTAGTTCTCATTCGTTAATTAAAACTTTTCAGAATTGACCAGTTTAATCTTAGTGGTTAATTTAAGATGTAAATGACAGGCAGCTGGCGATTACTGCTGTGATTGTAACCGAAAATGAAAAAAAAAAAAAAAATTTGACAAACAGAACCACCTGCATCTGCAAATGCTCACAAATCCATGTGTTCTGTTTGAATCGGGAAGAAATTTACTCTCTTTGCTGCCAAATATGGGTTGCAGTAGAGTTCAGTCCATTTCTGCCCAAATATGGGCTGCCAAAGATGTAAATGAGTTGCAGTAGAAACAGATTGATGGAAAGTACACTACAAACAGAGGAATGGAAAAATATGAACTGGTACAATCTCATAAAAAGTAACTGGCATGAAGACACTTGGTTCTCAAATTACACTAATTAAAGCCTGTATAAATCCTCTAACTTCAAGCATAAGGCTGCAGAACACAGACGACAACTGCTTTGGGTCCATCTTATTCTCAAAACAGAAAACAGAGCATTCCAAAAACAGAGCATAATTTTTTTTTTGCAGACCCACTAAAGTAGATCTGATAACAGGTCCATTACCATTCCAAAGTTCCAACACCATAAACTTGAGCTCTAAATGGTAGCTAAAACAAGGCCGAATCCTCCAGCAAAACTACAAACTATAATTAAAAACCATAACTTCAGGAAGACGACAACTGCTTTGGGTCACTGTGAATTCAGTTAGATATTCAGCTGCATTGGAATCTACTGTTTTCGTGTTCCCCTCCAAGCCTCGCTTCCAGATAGCAGCAGCTAATCAACATAGTCTGGCTCATCAACATAGTCAAAAGAACTTTAACTAAGTAGCTGTGCTTTCTTCTTAGCAAAACAACCCACAAAAAAGAGAATGAATACGATTATTAGATCAATTACCTGACGTGTTTGCGTTTTTCTGTATAATAGGACTCGTACGAGGGGTATTGATAAAAGGAAGTGGAACACCAGAGATGTTAATAGCCTTCAACACCATGCTCAACTCTGAAATTCATAAAATGTCACCATCAACTTGAGCATTAAACAAAACTAATAGCATTTTTATTCTAAGAAAGCTTACCTTCATCAATATTGTCGATCTCCTCTGAATCTTCTTCAACTACACATGGACTAGAGTCTGCGCGGAGCCAATCCTGAGTACAAATAAGGGCCTCCACAATCTTAGGAGTCAAAGAACTCCTAAAATCATTCAGTACTCCTACAAATAAGGGCCTCCATTCGGTGACTTAATTTGAGTTGCAGTTGAACCAATATCAGCAGCACCCACACTACTTGTACTTGCATCCACTTCGACTTCCATATCTTCCCCACTTAAAGACTCCATTGCAACATCATCATATTCAACCTAATAATGAAACAGCAAATATCATGAACATTTGTAGTCACAAAACTATGAGTAGCAAGTATTGAAAACAAACACCACAAACCAGCAGACCTATGTAATTAAGTTTCCTCACAATAAAGAAGCCAATTGCAGCTCGAAGTCATGCAATGGAAAACTATTAGAACCACAAACCAGTTCTCAATATCATTGCTCAAAGTCATTGACGTGGGGTGTTCATGCATTTATTCCCAATGAACTGTGAAAAAACTACAATTTCTCACTTATTATGGAGTAGGCGTCACTAGGCGAGATCAAAGCCCTAAAGAAGGATGGAATCCTTTGAACCTATGGAATCCCAGCAAGATTAGTAGCACAATCTGCATGGGGAAATTCTCTGCTTTTGCTTGACTGATGGTTATATTCTTAAGCGTATCATTCTGATGTGATCAATGTTTTCTCTTTGGCAGGTCATCCAAGGTGCTACTACAACTAGTCAATTCACAAAACCAGCATAAACCAGGACAGCTAACAAAGCAAGCAAACCAGGTGGCAACGGACCACATAAGTAAACACACACACACACACACATCAAATCCCGCTTAAGAATGTAACCATAGTCAAGAAACTCACCTCACTAGATACCGATGCTTGAGCTCGTTTTCCCTGCGAGCTTTTTGATTTCATTTTGCAGATAATATCTTATTTTTCCCAACTGCTTGATATCGAATTTGAAAGAAAACAGTTAGAAACATGGATCTTTACCCTCGCTGTGACAGTGCACTTAAACCACCAGAGGTCAAGGAAAGGTAATGTTTAGCCCTTGCGATGGCATCAGCAGGGAACATAAGTCCCACATATGTGGACTTGCAGCAGCAGCTAGCTAGCATCATAAATCCGAAAGGGCATCAGCATCAGAATACTAATGAAGGAAATAGCTCTGCAGATTATCATATGGGTTTAACTGGTTTTTGATGTTTTACGACTCTAATTAGAACTAAGTACCCTGGAGATAATATACGTGGATTAATCATGTCATCAAGCAGCCATGAATGCAGAGTGTACAGTATCAACCATTTAAGTCCATGAAGCAGAGCAGAGCAGATCCCGCCATGAATCCTGAACCTGACCCATTCAAGATTTATTTCATGTCGGTTTTGAATGGGAGACCATCTCTCTGTTTGAATGAAAATGGCCTCCATAGATGGAAACCCACGAAGCCTAGTAGGAAACCCACGAAGGGGCAAAGGGTTCGGCGGGTCCGTCAGTGAGAGTGTGAGACCGATTAAGGAAAAGAGGAGGGAGAAAGAGAGTACCAGAGGAATCGTCGGCGTTCGGTAAAGAGAGTAAAACAGGTTCGGCGGGATGTCGGGAGTACCCTCGCAAGATAGATCGACGTCGAGAGGCACGGATAGATCGGGGGGATGTCGAGAGGCACGGATAGATCGGCGGGATGGAGGAATCTTGGGGTAGGTATTCGAGAGGGAGGAATCGTCGGGTAGGTAGTCGATGGCGCCGCCGCAACAGTGCAGTTTTGTGGTGAATCCCTCGCTGAGCTGGGTAGGGATTTAGATTTAGTGGTTTGCGGTTTTGAACCGCAACCGTGCAGTTTCGGTCGACCCGTACCACAAAACCGCAAACCGCTTAGGATTAGACCGCAAATAAAACCGCAATCTTAATGGTGCGGTTTGGATTGACCGCATAAGCGATTTGGAGCGGGCGGAGCGGTTTGGACCGCACCAATGCCCACCCCTAGGTTCCATGATCGTATTTCCTTAGGGCCTTTTAAATTCAACTGCTTAGTTAGTAGGGATTTCGTTCTTTGATTGAAACTGGATTTGGGGTTGAGGTTCCCCTCGATTTGCTTTTCAAATTTTAAGGTGCCGAAAACAAAATAAAAATCAAACTAGACGTGGGAAAGTAGTAAAGGAAGGCATTGCATAAGCAAGCTCCTCCTAGAGTTTCCTTAAACACGGTTTAGAACGATAGGCGACTTACAAATACGAAATTGCGGGAATTCACAAGGATTCCTCCACTCACTATGCTTCTCTGCCCTACCATATGCCTTGGATGTATCCTTGGAGATGGATTAGGAAGCCACGCGGTCTAGCCAACTAATCATATATTCTTGTCACAGTTGTTGGAAGATGTGCAGTGCGGTTGATGTGCAACAATCATAAGCGATTTCTTGTTACAATCCACCCAATATAAACATAGATATGATGATATTCTAAGTGCAACAAATCTAGAAAGGTAAACTCAAACCATCAATATATATAACACAAGAAATGGTCTAAGGAACTTATAGGCTTCGCTTGCATACACACCCTCTTAGAGGGACAAAATCTAATATATAGATTTGTCTAGAAGACGAGATACCTTAATTATGTGAAATGTCAGTCTTACAAGGGAAATGGTTCCTATGACGCTATTCTGACCCTCATGCTACTGATCGCTTCTAGTTTGTGATGAGTTGCTAATAGTTGTCTTCAGATGTTGGTTGAGGGGGTCTATTTGTAGACCTATCCATTAGGTTTTCAGAGAGATTCCAATGAAGGAAAATCTTATGCTCACATATCATCATATCTCCAAGTTTGCCGCCAAGAAATAATATCCTAACAGATCGAATTGATCTTCACCTTCTGTAAAATGGCACTTTTAGTTCTACAATGCTTTATTTATAGTGTTTGTCACCCGCATATTTGATACATTTTCCCCTTCTATTGAAGCATCTATAGATATTTCATTGAAATTTCTTGTCTAAACCACTACTATTTGATCAATGAGCTTTTAATAGACCTAGGCAATGTTCTTGTACTATTTGATGCCTTCTTGGTATACTATTGATGGTTTCGACGGTATAAAATGTAACATCCCGTTCCGGCAAAACCCATATTTCGATCGCTAGAAAGTTCACGATTTAAAATCGAGCGTTTTGATAGTATTTCGACGAAAATCGGATTATCAATCAATCGATCGGATAAGTATACGTATTATATATATATATATATATATATATATATATATATATATATATATATATATATATAAGGTCCAATTAATTCCCCCACCCTTCCATTTAATTCTCATCTCATCGCCTTTTTCCATTTCTCCACCGAGAGGCAACTGAGAGCAGAGCAGCGTGCGTTGAGAACAAGGGAGCTCGGGAAGAATTTTCAGAGCTCAAATCTTGATTTCAACTGATCCAAAAATCCTGTAAGTAATGCCTAATCCATCCATATGTCGTTATTTATCGATTTAGAGCTTTAAAACGAGTTTTTGGTTCAGGAATTTCTTGAATTCCCGATAAGTCAAATTAGGGTTTCGGAGTATCTGGAAGCCGAATTGAGCCCAAATTTCATATACGAGCTTCCTGCAGCGAGGTAATCAATCCTCTAGTTCTAATCCTTGGATTTCGGCAATTATTTAGGTCAGGATCCAAATCGATGAATTTAGCTCCGGCCAGGGTTTGATATATTTTTATCAAGAATTTGATCCGGAGTCTAGAACTAATATTGACGCGGATACTGCAGGGGATATTAGGACGGTCTCGGATTTTAATTCGGGGTTCGTTCGTGAAATTGACGTTTTAGTACGGGAAGGTTAAACCGGTGTTTGAACGACCAGAACTGGTGAGGGATTAGCACGGCATACCTGGTTTGTCGTATCACGATAATTGTATTGATGCTTAGAATTGACCTAGGTGAACTAGAATGGCATGATTAAGGGTGTGTGAACTTTTATGCTATATGATGAACCATGGATTGTTGTATGATATTGTTGACTTGCCCTATCCCATATGGACCTTGTTTATGTTGATGATTTCATACATGTTGCCATTTGTGGCTTAACCGTTGATATGACTTCATGGTTGTTCGATCAGGTGTTTTGACATGATGTGATATTGTGGTTGTATTTGGATTCACCAGTGGGGGAAATAAACTTCCCAGGGTGATATTATGATGTTTAAGGAGGATGACTTGCACGAGGGTTTATCCCGAGGAAGTGCAATTATACGACTCCTGATTTACCTATGTTGAGTCAATTGTGGCCAGGTCAAGTACATGTGCAAGTAACGAATTATGATTAAGCCAGGATGAAGTATGGTCTTTAACTATTCTGTGCTTGGACTACTACTCGGGATTTTGGCTAGTGATCCACACCTTTTTGTAAAAAAATGTTTCGAGAACGTTTTTCATGTGCATACTAGCTTCTGATGTAGTGTGAGATATCCACAGGTGTGGAAAGTTGATGATATGTGTATATGTTATGTAACTGTGTAAGTTGTGACGATTATGGTATGTATAAGTATGGTATGCAGTTGTAGAGTATGAAAAGTGTGACTATGGCTAAGAAAAGCCAATGCATATGGTTGTGAGTATATATATTTGTGATGAATTATTTTGCAGGATAAGTTGCAAGAACTGTTAGCCCATTACGCGAGTAATTCATGTCGAAATTTTATTTGGGTAAATTTTGATAATTAATGTAACACCAGAGATTAATTCCGCTGCAATTGTATGAACAATATGATTAGGCAAAACGTATAGGGTAGGGTGTTACATAAAAAAACTAAGGAAGATTGGATCAAACATTATAGAATTGTGGAGGACCAAATGAGCTATCAAAAGAAGTTTATGAAGCTATCATTAACGATGAGTGGTCCAATGACGGAGAAGTCAACTAGAAGTTGTTAAAATATGTCAAGACAAGCCCATAGGAGGAAGAATCGACCCATTGTGAAGCGAAAAAGAGTGGCGGCCCAAGTAACAGGTCCAACAGACGCTTCCCAAAGTTGCAACCAAAACTATTTAGAATTAAAGTCCATGCATCAAGAAGCCTAAATCACGAAGAACCAGGACGGCAGGCCCAACTGACGTACTGTTGCCGCCTCACATTTTTCTTGATGACAAAATTTCCTAAGTCTACTAGGTTTATGAGAATCTTCACTAGTCGGTTTAGGTTATTTTAGGTCGTATTCTACCCTATAAATAGACGACATTACTCCATTGTAATGTAAGGTTGCACAAACACACAAATCTCTGTAATACTCTACACGAGTGCATAGTCTAGTCGAAGTAGAGGGGTCTGCGGCCAAGGAGATGTTGTCATCGTTAATGGTGGTGCCTTCCATCTCCTCTATGTAGCTAGTTGAAATTGATTGGGTTAGGGTGTGATCTTGTTTACTATTATGTGAATGAATGCCACGATTTCATCTCATGCTTGTGTTTGTCTGTGAAGATTTTGATGCCTATCATGATCATTGATGCTTTATTGCTATCGATGATGGTCATTGATGTTTATAGCAAGAATGCTTTTGATACCATCAATGCATATGATTCTATTGTATGATAATATATGCATTGTGCTTAGTATTTCCTAGATTGTCAAGAAATTACCTTTTAGGGATACCCCATTGATACTACACGAGTATGGGAGGATTGATCACCAGTCTATGCTTCAAGTAGTATCAATGCTTGATTGTTAGATCATCGATGATATAGACTATAATTATGGTTCGTTGAAGCCCACAATTAAATATATGCTATCCTATCTTACTTATTCCTTATTGATTAGATAGTTAGATCCCTATCACAAGAGGCACATGCATGGGTAAAAAGTAGCCTTAAAGGAAGGGGTAGGACATTAAATTAGATGAATCAATAATGCATGATATGAATGAAACCTATTTTTTCATGATCATATTGGAGTTTATAATCTATTACAATAACGTATCTCTACTTTCATGCACCTATAAAGAGAAAATGCATAAACAACTTTACTGTTCCTGCTTTGTTTGTTTGCTCAATGAAAACCCCTAAATGTCTTCATGATTTCGTGTATGTGTTGATGGTTGTTATGAGTAGGTATGCATTAGAATACCTCACTTAGACACATATAGGATTTTTATTACTTGCTTGAATACTACATCATATGTCAATCATGTTGTCCACTGGGGTTAAGGGTAGTTATTAGGTCCAATTTTACTTATATGAACCACTATCGACTAAGTACGAACCAAACTTGCAGACTATACGAACGGAATTTGGCATTCATGAACCAAATTTCAAATCCCAACCAGCCCTTGCCACAAAATCAGCTTGTCCCTTCCCTTCACAATCTTCCTTAATCCCCTTACCCTCCAACCCTATGAGACACGCACAAGCAGAAGAGTATAGGAGACGACCGTTTGCAACTCTTCCTCCCTTTACTTATCTCGGCAGAAATCCCTAGGCAATCCTCTATCGTCATTGCCAATCAATCACCGACAAGCAACCATCGATTTTTGTTCCTCTCGACTCTGTTTATTTATGCATCACAAAGCCCTACCGAAAAAAAGAGAGGGAAGCACAAAGTTGTATAAAGAACCTGGAAAACCTCTGGCGATGGTAACTCGTCGTTATCTCTTCAACTTAGACTAAACTCTTGTCTGGGAGTCTTGAGTTTGCTTGGATTTGGAGTGTTTTTTGTTTGAAATGGCATCGAAAATCCCGATAAATGATCTAATGGTGTTAGCTCTCTCATGGAGGCGCTAGCAACCAACCACATTCCATCATCTCCTCCTCTTGGCGGCAGTCATGCCAGAATTAGGTTTTTTGTTCAAAAATCCAAACCGAACCAGGTTCGAGTGTCTATTTGAGTCTTCTACTGTTCGGTCTTGTTCGATTTCGGTTGGTTTTGACCAAACCAACCAAATGCCATGCTACCCAAAGAGCATCAATAGTATAGGAGCATCCCTAGAGGCTGTTAAACACACATTTGAACAATTATCAAGAAAATCCAAGATAATTTGGCAAAAAATATGTAGAAAACATATAAAACATGCTATGAACGAGGATACAAACATGAATGTTTTACGTGTCATCACTCCCCCGTATACATCATCCAACTTAGTATTGAAGCGAGTTACAAATTCATTCTCTTGATACTTCCTCATAGTGACCTCAATAAGGCATGTAACAATCCTATTTCTAAGTTCAACACCACATATGCAATTAGGTATTAATATATATCGAATAAAATCTTCCCAATGACTCTTCAATTCTGAGTAAAACTAATTTACATACTTGTTACCTTGCTTCAGGGTGTAACTATTTTTCGGAGGTCACCGATCCTGATGTTATCTGCTTGACCATGCCGCTATTTCAGATTTTCCCAAAAAAGTAGTGCATTGTCTTGAGAAGATACGATATTCACCAAGGTTGGATCTAGAGACCCAAGGATTCTGAAATACATTGCAATATTCCTTTATTTCCAAGCCTAATGGCTCTTATGTTGTGGATCCGGAACTGGAATCGACCCAATGATAAATCCCAACTTATGGATTTTCAACGCAACATGCACGGTTCGAATCCAGAGGTTATAGTTTTCAGTTCTTGTGATCTTGATTGGAAAGTTCGGGGCCTCATTAGGGTTTAAATACTAATGGTTTGTTACCGTTTGAAGTATTTAGGTTACAAGAGAACTAGTAGCATCACATATATCCATCTTTGTTAAAGGAAAAACACATAAGAGGTAAGGAGAAGGAGAACGAAGAATGTGAGTATGGTGGGTAGAAAATCCTAAGTGATTGAACTAGGCTCTAATACCATAAGAAACTTATTGAAGAAGGATATTTGTGTAGGAACCCGCAAGTATCCTTGGTGGCTAAATGCCTCTTATATACGTTGTCAAATTTACAGGGTAGAGTACAAAATTACCTATCTATTTAATTACAATGGTAATTAACAAAAAAAAAACTCCACCATTAAGTATCGAGAGATTGTTGAGACCGATGTACGTTTGGTTATCCTTTTGCGTGTTTTAACTCGTCAAGCTTGATAACACCTAAAGTTTTGTTATTTAACCTTCCATTTCTTAGGTGTTTGCATGTCATATCATCTTCATTCATTTGAGATTGATTTCGTGCTATTTTTTCTTCATATCATCAATACACTAAGATTTAGCATGTTTTTATCGTCACTTAGCCGTTTGGCATGAATATTTTTCATTTGCATCCTTTTATAGGCTATGTGGGGTTTTCTAGTTTAATTTAATATCCTAGTACTATAAGGAAGAGCCATGCCAAGTTCATGGCAATCATAGGTCGTTTGAAGGGTGAAAAGGTAGAAATAAGGCTTGAGTAAAGTTCACATGCTGAAGCAAGAGATCACATATTTCCATCTTTCTCTCTATGAACTAAACCCTCGTGTTGGTTAGATGTAGAATTCTTTAGATATTTGTTATGGATTTGATGTATGGATTGGATTGTTTGATTATCTTTCAACTATCTATCTATGTTAATTGATGTATGAATTAGGGTTTCATTTATGTGATTGTCATTCTCTCCTAAATTCTAGAGTTTGACCCACCACTAAAGAGTAATCACATCACATGAGCTGGAACTCTAGTTGGTTGTATTTAGGTCTTGGAGATTGACGAGGTGACCATACCACACTCTCCAAGGTTTGACCACCATTAGATAGATGAGGATTTTGTGGTTTGATTAAACTCATGGTGTCACATAACCCTTCATAGTGGAACTATCTCATGAAGAGTGAGACGGTCCATTAGTGGAATCCATACTGTAATGCATCACCTAGATAGTTGGAGTTGCGAGAATTCAACTTGGATCTTTCTACCCAGGTGATAGGAGCTCTAATTGCATGACCATTAAGTTAGAGCTTAGTCTAGGTATTCTTGTGATGAATCAATCCCTAGCATGGATTAGAGTATTAATATATGACATGTTGTGTTCAATTAGAGTCATTAATGCTTCTATCTATGGTTTGGATGCTTTATATGGTATTTTGCATGTGTTACATCTAGGGTTAGACACGAGAATGGCGTTGATGGCTTCCATACTAGGGTAGATAATATAGAGTCTTAGCTAGCAGACGAGGTGACCATTCCCTTCTAGCTAGGATCTCACCTAATTGGCACTAATTGAGTAAATGCATGACCATTGACTTACCTGACTTGTGTGTGGATGGTTAGAACCCGTTTAGAGGAGGGAGAACCCATCTCTAGTCACGAAAGTTGGTTGTGGTGATGTTGGGCTAATGGACGTGGCTAGAAGGGGGATTAGGCGGCATGACCATTGCATCGATCCCAACCTTAGAGACCTTCGCACCACACTCGCCATAGATATTTCCAATTCCTTATAACATTTACCCTTAGCAAGCATCGAAGGTAGTTTGAAGTCTAGTCGACATTATCTCTTATCTAGTGATCTCCCTCGCTTTTAGTTTTGTTTTTTTCTTTGTTAGTTTTGTTCACACTTAAACCATCAACCATCTCGTTTGACTAGATAGTAGATCGAGGCCGAGAGTAGTAATAGTTCTAAAGGGCCCTATGAATACTGCATCAGTCACCACTATACTACTTCGCTGATCTCGGGTGCACTTTTCTTAGATTGGAGTAGTTAGTATTGTCGACGATCAAGTTTATTAATGTAAAAAGCTCGATGCTAACACATCAAAGCTTGAGCTCTTTCCTTTTTTTTTTCGAATGTTTGGAGGTTAACCCACTATAACACTTTAGGCAAATCCCACATCAACAAAGCACGGGAGAGATCCGTGGTTCATAAGTAAGAAGCTGACCTTAACTGACAAGACGCGTTTTGGGGTGAAATGAAAGAGTTCTTGTGAGAACTCCGAAGTTAAACGTGCTTAGTGTGGAGTACAACAAGGATGGGTGACCTTATGGGAAGTCACCTTGAATTGCACCTCAAGTCGAAAACCGTGAGGGTCGAGGCCCAAGCGGACAATATCTTCGTCGGGAAAAGGTTCAGGATGTTACACCCACTTTCTAATTCTTCTGCTTTTCTTTTTTGGCATTTGCTTATTTTTCGACCTTGTTTTCCTCTTTTGGTAGAGTTTGTTAGTATCATTCCCAATATATTTTTTGTTTATTTTTTTCATTTGTTATTGTAACACTACATTAATTAGTTGAAATTAGTGAAACCACTTTTAATTAGCTTCCTTCATATTTGCAAAACCTATTTCTTGTAGGATCCTATCACTTGTTGGAATAATTTCATTCAAGAGTGTGTGACCAAAATCTCACCAGCTCCACTTTCTACATATTTTTCTCCCTCCTCTGTCACATAACTCATCCTCAATACCTTATTGCCTATACCATTTCATATTTTGTTCTCCCCCAATTTTCTCATAACTCGTCATAGCACATTATTCATGCATCATTTTTCTACTTTTATATTAATCTTAATATTGATACTAAATGTGGTCCAAAGAAGTAACTAAATGCAATTTTGGGTCGTTTGGTTTTGGTGATTGTTTGGTTGTGATAGTTACAATTCATGCATTGTCTACAATGCATCATTTTTTGAATTTTCTGCACTAAATGCATTGTTTGCTTGATTTGACACAAACTATCACTCAAAATGAGTGATAGTTAAGGGGTTGTTTGGAGGTTGAGATTTGAAGTGAGGTATTTAGCAAATACATGTAATGTTAAGATTAAGTCGTTTTTTTGGTTCACTTTGAGTTAGAATGCATGTATGACTTTTTGTTGGGCCCACCTATAATCACTCAAAATGAATGATTATAAATCTCTACCAAAAGGTGAGATTGTTAACAAGGGATTGTCTACCCTACTTTTTGTTTCATCATTGCTCCTCCAAACAAAGTATTTTCCTAATACATGCATTGAATCAATACATCAAATAATAATACACAAATTGAACAAATGCATCTATTTGGAGAATCTCAACCTCTATTTGGAGAATCTCAAGTTTTTGGTGAGATTGTTGAGATTGTTTGATTGAGATTGTTGTGCTTTATTTTCTTCCAACTATGACCCTACCTTTTTATGTGTGTTGCTTTTTTAATTAAAAACAAAGAGTAAAAGTGACATTTCACCCAAAAAGTAATATAACTTATTTAAATAACACAATAACTATCACAAAAACCAAACGAGGTAAACTACAATACACAAATTTTTGTATATACATGTATATTATTATACATGTATGGATGACAATGCATCTATTTAACTATCACCAAAATCATGTATTCTACGAATTGAACTACAGCTAAACAGGTTTATATTCTTTATTTTCTATTTTCGTGTTATTGCGGTTATACCTTCGTTCTCACAACTCTACCACAACCAAAACAACAACAAAACTATACCAAACAAAACCTTGGTTTCTATTTGTGTTTGAATAAATTTGTTCACCCTTAGCAAAAGACCACGAGGCATTTCTCTTTTTGTCACCATCAGACCATACCTTCTAGAACAATGCACAAGCCATTTTTCCATGATCATATGTTTAACCTAACGCGAGATGTTCTTTAGTTTTTGTTTATCTGTGCTGTGTTGCACATTGCAATTTACATCAAGAATCCTAAACCATGCCATTACACCGCCAAAAAAAAAAACGGAAGAAAAAACGCCAAGATAACAAAGAAGAGAAAATTTGTGTTCCCTAGATATTTTGTTTTCACCTCTCGCGACAACTTTTTTTTCTTCCTGTAATGGGTGGTGGATAGCTGGACTTTCTACTACTTTAAGCCTTTACTAAGAGAGGGCCCTGCTGAATTTTCACCGTCCGGGGAACATTTTTTTAACCGCGTAAAAGATACCCGAAGAGGATACTGATTAGAGCGACGATCACGACGTGAAGAAAGGGAACCCCGGCTTCTGCAGCTGCTGGCACACTGATCTTCCCAGCTTTCAACATCGCCTGCCAAATGTGCAAAAAAAAAAAAAAAAAAAAAAAAGTTACTACAGGTGAAAACAAACTTCCGAGGTAATTTTCTAGCTAATATTATACACAATTACACACAACTTACGAGCTCTTCTTGTAAAGTCTTCCTCTCCCGATTCGTGGACTTCCTCTCCTCGATCAGCTTCGAAATCGTCGATTGAGCCTGCAAATTTCTTTTTTCGGTTAGTAAAATTACACGGAAACACAGGAATTGCCCAGAAGCCAAACATTTTTTTTTTCTTCATGTTCTACCTCGGTAAACTTGAGCTCCAAGGAATCCAATTTCGACTTCATTGCTTCGATTTCGTTGACTAACTTGGGGTCGACATGATTGACTAACAACTGTGGTGGCTCCACGACTGCAGCTTTCTCCACTGTGTCGAACTTTACATCGGCCGTAGGAGGAGGAGAGCGGAGGGAGTTGGCGTCCTTTGCTCCTGGTTCTTGTTGCAGGCTTTGGGCAGGGGCGGCATAATTTGCTGGTGGTTGTTCGTACCCGTCTTTAACTTCAGCCTTAATGATCACTGGCTTTGATTTCTCAGTAGCATTACTATCATACTCTCGTTTAACATCTTCAATTTTGGGCTTATCCAACTGCACCTCATTATCGAGCTCTTCCTTAATAACAGGGATTAAGCCTTTTATGTTGACCGGCTTTATCTCTTCAGTGTCTTCTAGAGCAGCAGCAAGCTTCTTAGGCTTCAACGTGGTCTCGTGTTCTAGCATTCTGAACTCCAAGTCCTCTGTTAACTGGTGAGAAAGAGATGATATAAACGGTAAGTTAGGTAAAAGAAATCATGTAAGGGAAATTTCTTAGTAAGAGAATTTAACTAACAGGGTGGACTTGAGTAGAAGTGTCGATGCTGGTAAAGACTGGCTCGGGCAGCACTGTAGCCACATAATGGGGTATCTGTTTGGGGGAGTCATCTGGTGAAGACAATGGTGATTCAGACGGGCTGAGTTGGCTGACAAGGACGACTTTCAGCTTGGTTTCTTCGATATCGGCACCATTCTCTTTGGAGAACTGCAATTATATCAAGCAAAAGAATAAAGTGTTTGTTATGGCGACAACAGTATGGGCAGAAAATAAAATCAGCGATACAACATTGATCACTTTTACCATGAGAGGTGTTATGTCCTCATCAGATGTACCAATGGGGACGACTGTCGTTTGGATTAAGAACTTGTCTTTGCATACCAAGTCAGGTGGGGCAACCTTCTGAGCTTGCATTGTAACTGAAACATGCAGGGAGAAATGTGGAAGGAGGTCAAAACACAACCAAGAGGCCGAATTATTTGCTTCTCAGAGTCATGGGTTTAACAGTTGGCAGAAACGATATTGCTTGCCAGGGTATGGTGACCATCAAACAATAACTGCCTCATTAAATCAAATGATGCCCTTGGCTCTATCAATGGTTTATGAACATGTTGAGAACTAACTATACTTTCCAATCCTCCCAAATGATAATGGTCAACAGCCAATAGAATATATTAAGGGAAGGGAACCCCTTAAAAGAAAAAGGAAGTATCTAATCTTATGAAGGAAACGTCTCATCCTCTATTAAGTAAGATTAACGACTTTATCCAGGTAAACTGGAGCTCAAACTAGAATTTAGGACCAAGAACTGAGTAAGCATTGATTAGCACAAGAGTTATGCTTGCACATCCATGCTCATCATAATCAAGACTTTTAACTTGTTTTACGAGACAGCTAACCTGTGAATTCACAAACAGACTTGGGCAGCAGGACTCCAACATTTGGACGCACGCAGTACTTCTTAGGCGAAGTAGTTTTGACCTGCCAGTAGAGTTCAGATTATTTCATGTCCGCCAAATCTAAAACTCGGAGCAGAAGAACAGGAATAGAATTTTGAACCTTGAACGCAACAGTGTGATATGTGTTGTTCAAAAGCCGGACTGCACATGAGCTTTGCTTCTTCAGTTCAACTACAGAGGGGTCATCAAATTCCAGATTGAATCAAAACTTTTGATTAAGATTCAATAAAAGGTTGGGAATCCACCAGAAAGATCGCTCATCATTCAGAAAGTGGGATAATCATGACAGGTGATAAAAAAGGCCAACCACACTTTCAGCTAGTTATATTCTATCCCATCTCAAGCTTTGCAGCAAGTATTTAAGTAGAAAAAGTGCACCCAGATTGTGTTCCACCAGGATATAATCATAGCACGATGAAAAGATATGATAATAATTCAGTTCGGGAAATGAATTAGGAAAAGAGCAATATAGTGGGCAGCTCCCCAATCATGAGACTCACACGTAAATTTCAGTTCCTTGGGTTGGATTTCCACGAGCTGCGAAGAAGCCATGATTGAGCCCCCCTTCTTTCACAAAAGTCCTCTCAGCATGCAACTCTCTGCAAAATCGAAGGCAGATATACGCGCAAATCAAAATCCACAGAAAGCAAATCAGAAGTACTACAATGAACTGTGATGACTGACTTAAAAGGCACATTGAAAAAGTAAGGAGCAATTTCAACTTTTCAACGGTAAAGTTGAACAGTATTGAGCTCGCTTTCCTCCTCAATCTGTCGGCGATCGTTTTTTCCTTTGAGCAAATCCCTCTGTTTCGGCTCTAACCAGATCGGAAATTTGAATACCTAATTCTGGATTGAAGTGGGAAAATGGCACGACTCGGCGAGTATTTCCGAGCTCCAACTCAATTCAACTGAGCTCCACAGTCGGCCGAAATACACTAACCAAACAGCTCGAAACCGAGTTGCGAAATCGCAATCTGATGAAGAAGCAAATTATCCTCAAAATCTTCTCAGTCAAAGGAGAAATCTATTTCTGCGGCAACAGAGAAAATCCAGCCATCAACAAATAACTTCTAGAGAATATCTCTCAAACTCATCGCCGTCTAAAATAATCAGAGAGGAAACGGACCGGTTAAGGGAATTTCAATTCAATACAGCCAGGGAGCGGAGAACGACCGACAAAAATAACACACTCGACTACTCCGCCGACGAAACCACCGCCGGCCGGCACCAAATGACTCGAAGGAAAAAAAAAAAAAAAAATGCTCCAGCTCCAGAAAACGACGGCGTTCAGCTTTCTCACAGTCAGCGTTAAGTTAGGAAAAGGGAATCCCGACGATTCCAAAATCCAAAGCACCATTAAGCAAACGAAAGAGAGAAAGAGAGAAGGTGCGAAACCTCAGAACCGCCGCGCCGAAGCTTTCATACGGCGGAAAACGACGAGCGGCCAGAATCGGGAACGGGAAAACGGAATGTACAGGGAAATAGAGATGGCAAGAGGGAGAGAGAGAGAGAGAGAAAAAAAGCAGTAAGAGAAGAAGCTTACCGGATTACGGGATCCTTCCCTGACGGCGAAGAATCAGGGAAATTGAATTTATAGCACCAGTGAGGAAGAGAGAGAGAGGAGAACGGGCCGCGTGAATTTAGCGTTTCCTCCTTATCTCGAACAAACAGCGGCGTTCTGCAGGGAGAGAGATAGAGAGAGAATTCTGTTTGGTGAGCAGGAAAATTTTCTCGCTGCAGAGGATCGCAGATGAAGAAGACGAAGAAGGGAAGTGAAAGCGAAGTTAAGAAGAGAGAGAGAGAGGGAGAGAGGTTGGTGGAGGTGGAGTTGGCGTAGGGAGAGAGCGGTTGTACCGGCCGTTTAAACGGAGGATCTGGTTCTCCCCCCAACCCCCTGCTTTTTCCTCTTTCTTCTTCCTCCCCTGCTGCTGCTACCTTCTGGTTTTGATCTTGGTGACGCTGACGTCCCCGGAAATTGTTTTAGAAAAAGAAAGAGGAAAATTGGAATATTATATATAAAGAAATTTTAAGAATGAAAAAATTAATAATATATGGGAAGAGTTTTTTAATCTTAAAAATATGGTCAAATGATAATTTATTAAAAAAAAAACGCTTTGAATAGTTATACCAAAAAGGGGGAAATACAAATACTCCGCTGGGAACAAAGCCAAATATGGTATGATGTACGTATAGTGGAAATTGTATTTACAAACTGTATGGATTCAACGGCAATTTCAAAGATCATATGGAGATTTTGATTTTGATTTTAGTTTTATTTCGATTTTTTCTCAATCTTAGCTATACCAAGAAAACGGTTAGATCTATCTAAATAGGAAATAATCATTTGAAATAATTAGTTCGGATTGAGCAGGAGTGATAATGCTAAGAGCGATCGTTAAAGGTCGTCTGAAAATCAATAAAATCGTCATATAATTAGTATATAAATTACTTTATTATCCTTTTTTTAATTTGGAACTCAATCACAAACCAAACAATCACATATTCTTTCTTTTAGCTCATGCCTCATGATGCCTTTCCCCCTTCCCCTCTAGCAAGGAGCGCTCTCCCCCCGAAAAATGAACATGCTCTACCTCCCCTCCTCCTAGCCTTCCGTTATGCCTTTTTCCTAGAAAACGAACTGAGATCCCTCGCCTCTGTCGACCCTTCCTCCGCTCCACCCTCTTCCTCCAGCAAACGAACGTTAATCAACAACATCACTGCGAGTCTTGCAACATCGTAGTGTCAAGCAACGATGTGATGTTATTAAGACTAACTTTGCAGCTCAAATCTACCAACACATTGCAGCCATGAAGCAACAACATCGTTGTTCGAACCCCTGTACCGATCCCAGGCTCCTAGAATTGTCACAAATGATTTGTGTGAGTTTCACGCGAATGAAATTTGGGAGCATGAGATGTAGAAAGGACTAAGGACTCCAACTTCCTAAAAGAGAGTGGAGAAACTTTCAGGATGACTACTGGGAGATGAGGGACAACTAATCACACAGAAACACATATGCCTCACTTTTTATATTTTCCCTGTACTTCTAGTTACAGAGCTCTCCGTCATAGGTATAGTCGTTATAGTATTTGTTTAGATCTCAAGGAATTTTCATAGGAGTATAAGTAATTTAGTATAGATTTCTTCAAACATCAAACACACTCTTTCGAAAAATATTGCTGACAAAGGTATGAACTTAGTAACAATCAAATTAATTTCCAGAAGTCAGAACACAATCAAAAGCAACACGGTGAAAGTTTCCACTGAAAAATTGTAACCAATAAGTATACCAATAAAAATTGCATAGCAAACTCTCAGTATAAATGAAGAAGTTTGGCATGAAATCTCAAAAGCACATGATTGATGTGCATAACCCTATACATTAATCATGTCATTAATTTATGAGTGTACCCTTAAATGTCATAAGTGCATTCTTGAACTCCCCGCCTATTTTGTTCCTACGTTCAATTGTATACCCTCAAATCATTGGGACTTGGGGGTGCTTATATATGCACAAGTATACTTGTCTAAGTTAACATCTCTAATTGTTTGGGCATCAAAATGGTTTTGCTTTAAATAATGCATTGTGTATATTGAACATTTAATTGGCTTTAAATAAGTAAATTCAACCAAGCACAACAAATGGATTAGGGTAGAGATGTTTTGAATTTTTAGTTGTTTTGGTCCACCAGCAACAACACTGTGTTGTTTAACAACATCTCGACGGTCAGGAGCGTCATGAATTCCATGATGTCACTAGCTTAGTAACACCGCGAGTTCAACAATGGTGTAGTCAAACCAACGGGGTTGTTTAATCAACAACATCAATATAAGTCTTGCAACATCATAGTCTCAACTCTCAAACAACAAGTGATTCTATAAAGACCAACCGTTGCATCTCATATCCATGATGACATTGCAGCCATGAAGCAACAACCTTGTTGGTCGAACCTCTCTACTGATCTTAGGCTCCTAAATGGGCCACAATTCATTTGCATGTGTTTCACGCAAAGGTTGTTTGGTTGGGAGCGGGAAATGCAGAAAGGTTGAGCGCTTCAACTTCCTAAAAGGGAGTAGAGAAACATGGGAGACAAAAATGGTGCAGTTTCGCGATGACTATCGGGATGCTTTTTCATTAAGAATCTAGAGCGAAGACAGAGAGGAGGGACAACACTAATCTCACAGAAACACACATATCTCACTTTTTATCTTTTCTCTGTTACTTCTGGTTGTGGAGCTCTCTTTTTAAGAAGAATTCTTCATAGTGCTCGTTGATATCTAAAGAAATTTCCATAAGAGTATTGTAATTTAGTATAGATTGTCAAATACTCTCGTTTGAACATTGTCG
Source organism: Linum trigynum (assembly GCA_964030455.1). Classification (NCBI taxonomy): domain Eukaryota; kingdom Viridiplantae; phylum Streptophyta; class Magnoliopsida; order Malpighiales; family Linaceae; genus Linum; species Linum trigynum. The sequence goes on along the minus strand of OZ034813.1, from coordinate 34,483,513 downwards.
GAAGAAATATAAACCGAGTAACAATCATCATGATTTCTAAAAATCAAAAGCACAATCAAAAGCAACAGCTAAAAATTTCCACCAAGAGTATTGTAATTTAGTATAGATTGTCAAATACTCTCGTTTGAACATTGTCGGAAGAAATATAAACCGAGTAACAATCATCATGATTTCTAAAAATCAAAAGCACAATCAAAAGCAACAGCTAAAAATTTCCACCAAGAAATTAAACTGTAAAGTGCACCAACAAAATGAGCATAGTTAGGGATGGCAATGGGTCGGGTTGGGTCGGGTTTTGCCAAACCCAAACCCAAACTCATGGGTTTCTCCTTGAAAAAAACCCGGGGTAAAACCCATTGGGTTTGAAAAACTCAAACCCAACCCAACCCGCTGGGTATCCGCGGGTTCATGGGTACCCACGGGTTTTTGTCGTAAAAATTTACAATAACAAGTTTCTATCAAAATTAAAGTCAAATATCAATCTCTCAATACAAATTATCCATATATAAAACACCATTCTAGAAAATTCAAGAAAATCACAAATTAACTATACAAAATTTTCAACACCAATTTAGAAAACTCAAGAAAATTGAAGCAAATCACAAATTATCCATAAATAATATGATTAATTGAAAACTTCTTCCTTTCAATTAAGTTTTTTCACTCTCTACTCGATAACATCAACTTAATTCTACACAATTAGAAAGAAAAAATTAGACATGTCTCCACAAACATAAATAAGATTAGTTGCTTAGAATATCAAATATACCGAGAAAATTAATTATATAGGTGTGGGCGGGTACCCACGGGTCGGGTTTACCTAAACCCAAACCCAACCCGATGAATAGTGAACGGGTTTAAACCCAACCCGGCCCAAAACCCGTCAACACGAATTTTACCCGCGTTGACGGAGTTGGGTCGGGTGGGTACCCGTGGATTCGGGTTTTGTTGCCATCCCTAAGCATAGTCCATTACTCGGTATAAATGAAGGCATTTGAGAAATCATCTTAATATAATTGCTCCCCCATCCTCCCATCCACGGAGGAAAATGCCCTTATTTGTGGATCACCAAACATTTTCTATGTCCCCACACCATTTCAGAAAAAAGCCTTGGATCTCCCATTCGTTGTCCCTTTCTTTCTCTTATTATTCATCTAACTCCCTTTTTTTAATACATGAGTGTTACTTTTCTTCATCTACTTTTTTCTAAAGAGTGCGTTTCAATCTGTACTTGCTCAATACCCACAGGGTGATTAGTGTTTGAAGTATGAATGGCAATGAGCAGGTCCGGGGCGGGTATTTCGATACTCATATCGTTTAGTGGTAGGCCGAGTTCAGATCGGGTAATTTATCATGGGGCAGGGTCGGGGTAGGTCGACCCAATGGGTATGTAATTTATGTGAAAAACATTACACATATTCCTTATTTCATTAAATGACCAAGAAAGAAACCACAATATGATAAAATATAGTTAAAATATTGGAGAAATTGAGGTTTTTACTTATTTACAACTTTATTATAGCTAAAATATGAGGTAATAAGAGTAAAATTCTAAGTAATTTGACTAAGATTACATGTAATTTAGGCAAGAACGGGTAGCAAATGGGGCGGGTCAGAGCAGGTCGGATCCGCCCCAAAACATACTAAACAAGTCAGGTAAAACGGGTCAGGTCAAAATTGCCATCCTAGTTTGAAGCTTGAACTGTCAAAGTTGTTATTTATGAATTATGAGAAACTGTAAATATCCGAGTGGTTGAAAACAACTATCATATAGTACATAATCAATAGGAGATTTTCCCTATAAATAATCCTCCATTAATATATGGTAGAGTTTTGTGTACTTTTCTCCATTTCAAATTTCATGCAACGAGAGTGAAAGGAGGAAGGTCATTTTTGTCTTTACACATTTATTATTTATTTCATATAAAAATAACAATATCAAGATTTGAACTCGGGTCTCTTCAAACAAAGATAACAATAATAACCAGTTACACTAAACAAATTTATTGCATCCTTTTTTATACAAAAAATAGACAAAGTTAATCTCTGAAAATCAGAGGACTTTTTCATCATAATTAGCAAGCTCACTAAGTCTACCGTATGTATTTTTATCGAGCTTGATACTTCTATTTTCATAGTAGAGTTTCATGTAATTTTCCCAATTTTAAATTCCCGCTCTCTCCTTAATTTTTTATAAAGGTAAATGGGTAATTGGCTAACATGGAAGAAACTAATTATGTAACCACGTGTTGTATCCTTGCATTTTTCAATTTAAATTTAAATTTTTTGTTTTTTTGTTTTTTTATCTTTGTTCTTTTCTCTTTCTAACTTCCTCCAAAATTTCATCCATCGTGTAATAGTTTGCACCTTTCACTTCCCAGTACAAGACTGTCATTGAAAATCAATCTTCAGGTATCTCTTGGCACTACGGTTTTATTGTTGGGGATTTTAAGTTGGGCGAGTAGAAGATTTCAACTCCGATATCAATTCATGGCGAATAGAATGGAGTTCATCAATAATTGAAGTTGTAGAAGGAGGATTAGAAATTGAATTTTTGGTTGAATATATGCCTCTTGAGATAGAAATTTGGTTGTACAACGGAGAATGGTGGCTATTGGATCTTTAGGTTTATGGTTTTTGCAACTGTCACAACCTATTTCTATCTAAAAACGAGGAATCATTGATTGATTGTTTGAAATAGGTCGCTTCTTTATTCAACCTACTGGAACTAATAGATAAGGAGTGTCTAATTTTGCGCCTTATTACTTTGATCGAGTCTATTCGCATATTGGAGATAACCCTGATTTTTTCGTTTGCTCTCAAGTTGTGATGGTCCCCTCTTAAATGAGTTTTTAGTATATAGATGACTTGAATCAACAACTATCCATTTCTTTTTGATTAGTGACATATTGTTTCTAAAAGGAGAGCATTGAACCCTTTATATAGGATTGTGAGGTTTAAGATTTAGTTTCAAACTATCTATGAGGTGTGTGAGAATTTCAGTGAGCTTTTATACTCTATATTTCTTGACTGTAAAAAAAAACTAACCAATAGCATTTTAACAGTGACTTAATTAGCATTATGAAAATGGGGTCAATGATACATTTTTATATTCTTAAATGATCATGATATTTCTCCGAATGTTCGACCTATATATTATTTCTTTATGTATCATCTCGATCGAATGATTATCAATAAGATTAAACGGGTTAATAGACTTAAAAGTAACATAAAAATAAAAATAATCAAATATGAGTATTCCGGCCAAAGAGTCGAGTTATAAGCTAGTAATAATAGAGGTAGGATATTTCACTAACTAGAACACAACATCGTTAAAGTTACAATAATACAGTTATGGTTTTTCACTTTAATTCCGTGCTCTCATAACCATCTATTGTTTCCTCCTCTGTTATGTACTCCAGTTTCTTGGAGGCTTCAGCAACAATGAGAGAAAGAGGCCGACCGGACATCCAACTAATTGAAAAAAAATCAATTTGTATCGAAAATTATGAGGTGAGACTGCGCAAGCAATTTCAAGAGAGGGTGACAAAAAAAGAAGTTAATTCAAAAAAAAGTTAATGTGATTTGAATTTCAGTGGCCAAGCATAGGGTAAAAAAATATAGGTTAACACCTTAAAACGAACCGAATTTCATATTAATAGGCTAATTTGGACTGAATTTTTTAAAAATCCTCCTCATGTCCCTAAGTTTATACTATTTGAATTGTTTTGACCCATATTGATTAACGGTCAACATGGGATGTCATCAATAAAGATAATAAAAAAATTGAATTATTTTTCCTAATAGCTATTATTGCATAGATTGAATGAGTGAGAGATGGACGACGAGGATGGATTCGGCGAAGTCATTCTTGTAGTTTGAGGCAAATGACATTGGAGAGGTTGGCAATGGTCTTGACGGAGACGCCCTTCTCGAAGTGGTTGAGGAACATCCAGTTGGAAATAAAGGGTGGGAAGAAGGAAATTCGAGTGGGGGAAGCATAGTTATGATTTTTTTTTTATTTCAAATTATTAGGAAAATGTTAATACAAAATAATTTGTTTAAGTTTTTAAATTTATTATTTTCTTGTGGTTGCATGGTTTCTTGACTAACGGTCAATAATGTTGACTATTCAACTTGGTGTGTACTTAAACCACGAGTCGGGTAGAAGAAGTTGAAAGAGTGTAAAGTTCAAATCAAGACGGGTAGTTTTGAAAATTCGGACAAATTAGTCTAAAGTTTTGACTACTTTAATGTATTAACCCAAAACATATCAATTTGTTCTATTTTTCGAATTTGTTAGAAACTCAGCTGTATTTTTAACCGCGATATAAAAGTACAAGGGACAATGGCCATATCTACCAATAGTTTCACCACTAATCAGTGGCGGATCCAGGGGGTGGCCACCCCGGACCACGGTCCAGCCCTCCTCTGGAATCGGAACTAGTATAGTTCTTATGAGTTTATCGATTTTAGTCATTTGGGTCAGTGTTATTTTATAATAAAATTGTGTGTAATTAGGAAAATGGATAAGATCAACATATTTAAATCACAACTCTAAATTTAGCCTGAAAATTCTAGCTGCAATGGTTCTCATATAAAGAAAAGCAAACAATGAAAACTAAAATTCTAAAACGTAAAAGACTAAAATAAATATGAAGTTTATTCCCGTAAGAAATTATTAGAGCAGCTGTTGAAAATACGAATTGATACACAATATATATTGATTAGTCGATTGTGTTGACATTTGCGCAACAAAATGAGCGATGAATTTCTCGCCAATTGGTTAACTATTTATCTTAAAGAGAGTACGCTATTGATGTGGATTTAAACTCCATTACTGATTAATTCACTATATTAAAATTTAAAAGATCGACGTGTATAATTGATATTGTAAAAAAAAACTGTGATTTTTTTACGGTATCTAATTTTCTAAAGAAATGCTGCCCAATGTTATACTGTGTCGTGGATCCGCCGCGGCCACTAATTATGGTTTCATTTCTATTAATCCATAAAATAATGGTATTGTGATTCAAGCTGAGATTTTCTAGTGAATTGGTTGATGGTCACGATGAAAAAGTAGGAAGTTATGAACAAGAAAATTAAGGGTAAACGGGAAGCGTTCCAGATCTCCACTTTTGACTTTCTACAACTACGCCAAAAGCAACAATATCCCTGCCATCATCATTGTACACATTAGAAAGAAAAGGTCTATACTTTGATCAAAATCCGCAATTTCTTTTTCTTATCGGTTTAGCTGCTGCAAAAGTTGGGGTTTTCTCTGTAAAGTGGAATGTGATTATTGCATATTCTTATTTTATGGACGATTAATGGCTTAGGTTATGTTTTTTGATTACCGCTTAGGTTATGTTGAAGTTCAACGGAACCATAATCTTTTTCTCAATGAATATTCAGTAACCCACGTTTATAATTATAAGTAATTACAGATTCCCTTCTTTCTGGTGTAAAGCCTGAACGACTATACAGCCATTGTAGCGAGAATTCATAGTTGTTTTTTGAGTTCTACTAGGTGGCGATGTAGCGTCTTGTCGCGAAGAGGAGATGGTCTATGGACGTATATTATGTGGCTTGTTATAGTGTTTTTGTTACTATTATTAGTCTAAAATTAATATTTTGTTAGCAGTTTTGTTGGTAATATTGACTTGACAATATGATATTGATTGAGAAGAGATATATGGTAGTGCACATCCAGTTTAATAAATTCTAAATTTTTTGGCTAATAAATTATATTTACCTAAACCCAAGTAGACCTATTGATTATGGGTAGGGCATGGGTGACGTATATATGGGTTTGGAAGTTTGTAGATGAGTTTGGGTAGGGTATGGATATTTACTTCCATAATTTAAATGTGTATGAGTTGGGTATCAATACCCATTTATTCGAGGTTGTTTTAATTACACATACAAAAATTAGACCTACTTGTAGAACTTCAAAAGTTTAGGTACCAAAATGTCATACACAAAAATTCTAGATACTAAAATGTAATGTTCCATCAATATTTTGAGGACTTATGTGCCAAAAAAATAATTTTAGGTTATAAATCTAAAGATCAATTAAGTTTATGTACCGAACTTGCATAGTTGAGGATTAATTCCTTTTATGGCTATGTATTTAATATGATAATTATTTACCTTTTATAGAAAAATGGAAACTATTATTTGATATGTGTAGATACCTAGCCATACATTCCATGTATAATTGTTGAAAATTCTAGCTCAGGTGAAAACGGAAACTCTAGAGACAAGCAAAGGGAATACAAACCGGAACTCGCTTAAAATTTCACGCCATCAAATCCCATAGTGGAAAATGATGACTTTCTAAGAAGTAATATCCATATATATTTATATTTAATTGAACTCGACATTGAGTTGAAAAAGTTAGTGGTTCATAGTTCAATTATTAATTCTCTAGACTGTTGGTGAGTCGTGTATGGACCTGTTCATACTTGTGATTAGAATACATAAAAATTGTATACTGAATAGGGTTAGACGAAGAAGACAAAGAAAGAAATAAAGAAAGGGTTATGGAAGGCGAATGAAAAATGAAACGAAGAGTAAGTAGATGATGGAAAAGGGCTTGGTCTAGTGGAAATACCACTAGCCTAGAACCTGGAGGTCCCAGGTTCGAATCCCTTAAGTAGTACCTTAATAACAACAAAATAAAACTTATATCACCCTTATAGAAAATAAGGCCAAATTCACTTGTATAGCCAAAACTTTGACGATTGTGACAAATATAGCCAATTTTGGGGAAATACCAGAAATAGCCAGATTTTTGAAAGTTCGATGACAAATATAGCCATTTCTGTTACATAGTTTAACGGTGTCAATGACACCGTTAGTCTATTTAACGAACAGTTGATGTGGCTGCCACCTCACTTGTCTTTCCTTCCCACCTCAGCATCCATTGATAGGTGGGATGCCACGTCACATTAAAAATTTAATTTTTTAACAAATTATTTTTTTAAATTTTTTATTTCATATTCTTTCCCCTGACTTCATATTCACCAACAAAACATCTCTCCCACTCCTCTGTCTCTTTCTCCCCTCTCGTCCAACCTCTCTCTATCTATCTCACCCTTTCATTCACCCAAGCCCTCTAACCATCATCTTCAACCTCCGACCAGTAAATCCAGAAAATGATGCCTCCTCAAAATGACCCAATTCAAAACCTGGAATCCAACCCTAGGATCTCGCTAGTAGAATCGATTCCACTCTGGGTCCTCTCTCGGCTCTACCCATCTTCTTCTTCCTCTGTTGCAGCTAGCGGAGAAGAAGAACCGATTTTATGAGCGAACTTGACTCACCGTCTCTTTCCACTTGATCCGTCCACGCCTGATTCCATTCTCAACGCCCGCGGCAGCCACAAGCTTAAAGTTTCAGGTGCAACCGCCGTGCCACCGACGATGAAGAGATCTCGTCCCGGGGACGAGGTTCCTGTAGCCGAGCGGCGGGCGGGGATCTACTTGCGATTCTCCTTCGTTGGTGGTGAGGATGAGGATGTGATGTGCGGAGAGGTGACGGCGGTGGGGATTTGTGGAAGTTTGGTGGCGGCGGGGATTGGGGATTAGGGATTTGATACGAGTGGCTGCCAGAGCTCACATGCAGTGGAAAGCCTCGGTGATTCCGCCGGGGCCGTGCTCCATGTCGACGAGCACGAAATCGTCAACCGCGAGGCCGGCGATTTTAGCGAGGGTAGGGGAGAAGCTGAGCAAGAAGAGTCCGTAGAGAGTCTCCCCATCTCAGAGGCGATTCTTCTAAGACTTCCCCAAACTGGAGAGGACAGATGCAGCGGAGGAATCGTGGACTGGAGAGGAGAGATCCTCCGAGGAGCAGGCAGGAACAGAGTATCTAAGAGGAGCTAGGGATTTGAATGGGGCGGCGGAGGAACTGGCGAGGAAATCGAAGTGGACGGTGGATATGGATTTGGAGAGGCAGAGCAGGGATTGGGTCTTGGAACCTCTGCTAAGGGTTGACGAGAGGAAGGTGGTGAATGGGGCAGATGGATTGAGAGCTCGCATGGTGGAGATTGGAGAAGAGGAAGCTTCTGGTAGGAAGTATTGATAAGGTGAAGAGGAGGTGGTGTTGGGGAGAAAGAGATTTATTTATTTTTATTTAATTTGATTAAAAATATAAGTATAAAATTTTAATTATTTTCCATCTAACACTATTTTTTAATAAAATATGCCACGTCAACCACTGCTGTTAGTCCAGTCAGCACGTTAATTAACACTGTCAAACAATTGGATGGAATTGGTTATTTTTGGTATTTCGCCAAAAGTGGCTATATTTGGCAAAACCGTCAAAGTTTTGGCTATGCAAGTGTATTTGGACTAAAAAAAAGTAGATGATGGAAAAGTTTTGACCAATTCTTCACCGTAGCAATTTATTGACACTTGCTTATGTAGATGTCGCATATTTTGTTACTTGTAGTTAGTGGAAGTTTGTTTAGTACCCCGTAATGTACTAAATGAGTTTATAAAATCGCTCTTGTAATATTTTAGAGTCGTCTCTCTTTTATTATTTATTTAATATTTCACGTAATGAGCACATATAAAATGGTCGAATCCTCTCCTACACTTGAGTAATATAACATCTTGTATGGTACAAACTAAATTTATACTTTTATGTTATGGTGGATTAGATTCATGGATTGGTTCAAAAGGATTAGTGAATTGGATTCAAGTGAAATCTAAACATTGGACCAATATGTAAATTTTAAATAATTGTAGGTAAGAAAATCTCATAAAATTTAGATACCAAAACATAATTGTTCAATGATTTTACATTAAAATTAAATTCGGGGTATCAAAATATAAAATGTACATTATAATGACTAAGTTGTAATTTAATTAAATTTGGGGTATCAAAATGTTAAATGTATAGATGCTTAATCAGCTAGTGAGTTTAGGCAACAATAACTTCTGGTGGATTAGATTAATGGATTGGTTCAAAAGGATTAGTGAATTGGATTCATGGATTCAAGTGAAATCTAAACATTGGACCAATATGTAAATTTAAAAAATTGTAGGTATGAATATCTCATAAAATTTAGATACAAAAACATAATTGTTCAATAATTTTACATTAAAATTAAATTCTGAGTATCAAAATATAAAATACATTATAATTACTAAGTTATAATTTAATTAAATTTGGGGTATCAAAATATTATATGTATAGCCGCCCAATCAGCTAGTGAATTTAGGCAACAGTAACCTCACTTGTGCTTTATATATACTAGCTTATAACCCGGCCCTTTGGCCGGAATGCTCATATTTGATTATTTGTATTTTTACGTTACTTTTAAGTCTATTAACCCGTTTAATCTTATTGATAATCATTCGATCGAGATGATACATAATATATAGGTCGAACATTAGGAGAAATATCATAATCATTTAAGAATATAAAATATAAAAATGTATCATTGACCCCATTTTCATAATGTTAATTAAGTCCCTGTTAAAATGCTATTGGTTAGTTTTTTTTCACAGTCAAGAAATATAGAGTATAAAAGCTCACTGAAATTCTCACACAACCATAGATAGTTTGAAACTAAATCTTAAACCTCACAATCCTATATAAAGGGTTCAATGCTCTCCTTTTAGAAACAATATGTCACTAATCAAAAAGAAATGGAGAGTTGTTGATTCAAGTCATCTATATACTAAAAACTCAGCTAAGAGGGGACCATCACAACTTGAGAGCAAACGAAAAAATTAGGGTTACTCCAATATACGAATAGACTCGATCAAAGTAATAAGGCGCAAAATTAGACACTCCTTATCTATTAGTTCCAGTAGGTTGAATAAAGAAGCGACCTATTTCAAACAATCAATCAATAATTCATTGTTTTAAGATAGAAATAGGTTGTGACAATTGCAAAAACCATAAACCTAAAGATCCAATAGCCACAACTCTCCGTTGTACAACCAAATTTCTATCTCAAGAGGCATATATTCAACCAAAAATTCAATTTCTAATCCTCCTTCTACAACTTCAGTTATTGATGAACTCCATTCTATTCGCCATGAATTGATATCGGAGTTGAAATCTTCTACTCGCCCAGCTTAAAATCCCCAACAATAAAACCGTAGTGCCAAGAGATACGTGAAGATTGATTTTCAATGACAGTCTTGTACTGGGAAGTGAAAGGCACAAACTATTGCACGATGGATGAAATTTCGGAGGAAGTTAGAAAGAAAAGAACAAAGATAAAAAAAAACACAAAATTTAAATTTAAATTGAAAAATGCAAGGATACAACACGTAGTTACATAATTAGTTTCTTCCATGTTAGCCAATTACCCATTTACCTTTAGCAAAAATTAAGGAGAGAGCGGGAATTTAAAATTGAGAAAATTACATGAAACTCTACTATGAAAATAGAAGTATCAAGCCCGATAAAAATACATACGGTAGACTTAGTGAGCTTGCTAATTATGATGAAAAAGTCCTCTGATTCTCAGAGATTAACTTTGTCTATTTTTTGTATAAAAAAGGATGCAATAAATTTGTTTAGTGTAACTGGTTGTGATTGTTATCTTTGTTTGAAGAGACCCGGGTTCAAATCTTGATATTGCTATTTTCATATGAAATAAATAATAAATGTGTAAAGACAAAAATGACCTTCCTACTTTCACTCGGGTTCAAATCTTGATATTGCTATTTTTATATGAAATAAATAATAAATGTGTAAAGACAAAAATGACTTTCCTACTTTCACTCTCGTTGCAGGAAATTTGAAATGGAGAAAAGTACACAAAACTCTACCATATATTAATGTAGGATTAATAAATGGGGTATGGGAAGTAAGTTGACGCTGTCTATACTCAATCACCTAGTTTGTTTTTTCAAAAAGAAGGTTTTGGTTTGAATTTTTAGGGTAGTACTTTAAAAAAAATTCAGTTTAGCATTTCGCTAAATAATTATTAGAAATATTTTTTAATATAAAAAATCATGTAAGTGACTAAAATGTATTTCTAATTATAAGAAATGAATACAAATTCTAAGAAATTTAAAGTAGTCAAAATAGATATTGTTAGATTTCTTTTATACTAAATAATATTTTTAATTTATTTTATTTTTAAAATTAATGAATGTATGTTTATGATTTTTTTAAAAAATGGTAAGGATAATCTTATATTTTCAAAACATATTTTTGCTTATGTTATAGAAACACTTAAGCTTTTTCAAAACTTTAGTATTTTCCAAAATCGAGTATTTTTAGGTGTTTGACGCAGTTTCAACTTTTAAAACGTTAAAGTACTTCTAATAGTCAAGCCAAACATAAACAATATCTTAAAACTCTGCCTTGTACCATTTTCATACCATCAGTGAAAGAAGTTTAAAGGCAGTTAAATTTATATGCTTTTCTTTCGTTGTCGAATATACCAGATGATGAGCATTAGATAAGAAGTCCTGCTTTCGGGTCACTTTATGGTCTTATATAATTTTTGAATCGAGTTGTATTATAGTTGTTCAGATGATCTCAATAAAAAAAAGGCTTCACTGAAGAAAAGCTTTCATTTTTCTTCCCATTCATATAGTTAAGTGGGTAATGATTTATACATCGGATAGTAGAGAGATTAAAGTACAAGTTACCATCCATTTTCTTAATCGTGTTAAATACCCTTATAAATGAGTTTCTACACTTTTTGCTGTTGTATTATACGAGTTTACGGGTTTAACCCTAATCATTGTTCGGTATGTCCGTCGTTGCTAATGAACTTGAGTTGATTGTGGTATCATTACACAGATTTAGCATAAGGTTTTGTGATATGAGAGACTGAGAGTGAGTTATCAGATTTAGCATAATGGACAACTGCATTCAACTGGGCAACTGACCCTCTCCGGCTTCAATGAGCCAGAGATACAACTTGTTTTAGATGGAATTTCGCGTGATCAATGTATCCTAGTTTCGAGAAAAAAGAAAATGATGTTACTCGGTTCACACCTTTTCAAACATCCATAAAGCATAAGACATCTTGACCTGTGAGCCTCTTAATAATCTGATCAATGAAGGGTAGAGGGAAGTAATCCTTTGTGGTAGGCATCGTTCAGTCGACCATAATCAATGCTCACCCTCCAACCTGTCACTTTTCTTATCGGAATTAAATCTTTTCTCATTCGACACCACAATCATGCCTCCCTTTTTTGGTAACACCTTAGTGAGACTGACCCACTCACTATCAGATAGATGATTCCTGCATATAGAAGTTTGATCACTTCTGCTTTAACCACTTCCTTCATATGAGGGTTTAACCGCCTCTAAGGCTGCACCACCAACTTAATGCCATCCTACATGAGGATCTTGTGGGAGCATAAAGATGGACTGATAACCTAGGATATCAATGATCTTCCATGCCAGTGTTCACTCATGGTTCCTCAGTAAGTCCACCAGTCTAGTCTTATGCTTGGGTGTGAGATCTAAGCCAATGATAACTAAAAGCTTATTCGCCTCCCTCGAGAAAACATAATCGAGGTAACTAGGGGTCTTAACCTCCAAGTCTGGTGGCTCCTCCAAGGAGGTGGTGATCCTAGCATATTTGGAAAATTGCTCCATAAGTGGCTCATACTCCTGTCACTTCATCCAACGTCATGAGATGCTCCACTAGTCGTGGTTCTTCAGATGTCTGATCTCCTATCAAAAGACATTACTTAAGAGAATCATCAGTACCAACACTCATGATAACGAGTGTTGTCTTAAAATTAGACAATATCCCAATAATCCAGTTATCATGCATATGAGAGTGCTTCATATTATCATGAATGGAAAAAGTTACTTGTTCATCCCCATCCCGCAGTATAAGTTTCTCATCAAGCACATCAATTAGTGCCTTGGCGGTGGCCAAAAAAGGTCTATATAATATCAAAGACACATCCACATCTTCATTTATGTCGAAAATCATGAAACCAATAGGAAAAATGAATGTGTCAACTTTAACAAGAAGATTCTCTACTATACCTCTAGGATGCACAATAGAATGATCAACCAATTGAATACTCATCCTATTACTACTGGGTAGGGGTGTACATGGGTCGGGTGGTCCGGGTTTAGGCATTTTAATCACCTGACCCATGCACTACGGTTTGGGAAATATTAAACCCAAACCCACCCAAAAAAAAATCTAAACCCTACGGTTTGTTTCTATTGGGTTGGGTCGGGTCGGCGATATTTTAAAGTAAAAACCCAACCCAATACAAAATATGTAATTATTCCACATCATAAAAATATTTTATTACAAATTAAAAATTCAAAAGAATAAACCGAGGTGAAAGGTATCAAAATTCACAAATATTGTTTGAATTATAATAAAACTTGATTTACTTCAACTTATGTCTAGTTTTTTTCACGACATATGTTGAAATAGGCTAAAAAGGTTACAAATGAACGCATCCATAATATGATATTCTTTTAAAATTGTACACAAGAAAAAAAAAACGTGAATCATAGCTATATTAAATATATGTCTAAACTTTAAGTCGAAGAATGCATTAGATTAGTGAGACTTTAAGAGAAAAACATGGCGAAATATCTTAATTTTCTCATAAGTATGACTATATACGACATAATTTTTTTTTGGATACGAACTCATACCAATAATTGGAACACGGGTTGGGTTGGGTTCTACGGGTTGTGTAATACAAAATCCAAACCCAACACAAAAGAGGCGGGTTGTACAAAAGAAAACCCTCACCCAACCCAAAACCTTCGATTTAGCGATAAATACGGTTGGGTTGGGTCGGGTTGGACGGGTGGGTCGGTTTGCGGGTGGTTTGTTCACCCCTACTACTGGGTTCACCTAGGCCTAGCTTCTCAAACAATTTATATGACATGAAATTTATGATAACGCGTAGATCTGCCAAGGACTTTCCTACATACATAGAACCAATGATACATGGGATAGTCAAACTTTCTAGGTCTTGTCACTTTTCGGGCAGCTTGTTCTGCACTATGGCAAGCACTCCACATTTAGATCAGCTTGTTCTTCAAGAACTTAGCATACATGGGAATATGTGAGATAGCCTAGGAAGTACCGCGACAACAAGACGCAATTAATATTTTGTTACTGTTCATGTATTTACTTCTGTTGAACTATATAATACATCATGTATTTGCTTCATTAATAGTTGTCAGTAGGGCTGTTAATGAACCAAGTCGCTCATGAACGGCTCGGCGTCCGATTCGAGAAAAACTCGTTCGAAACTCGATTAGTCTTAATCAAGCCGGCTCGCGAACAAGCTCGTTAACTAAATGAGCCGAACTCGAGCCGTACCATGTTCAGCTCGAAAGGTAGTGAACAAGCTCATTTAACATTTTGGCATAAGAAAGTATTAGAATTCATGGATTTTATGTATTGAAATTGAGATAAATATTATGTTTTATTTTGCTAGACTTTGCTACAGGTTTGAATGTAATTTTGTGCCCAGTTCTAGGTCAATTTTGAGTTATTATGAACATTGTATGAGCTTAACTCGATTTTGGGCTCGTTAACCTTATTTAACGAGCCGAGCTTGAACCGAGCTCGAGCTTTCATTTTCATAAACGAGCCGAGCTCGAACTTGCATATTAAATCTCGTGGCGAACACGAGCCGAGCTCGAGTTTGGAAATATATTAATGAGCCGAGCCCGAACTATGGCAAAGCTCGGCTCGGCTCGGCTCATTAACAGGCCTAAGACTTGTCAGTGCCTTAGGAGTTAGGAAGATCCATAATGCCTAACCGCAAATTAATCAAACGGAGATGATGAGAGAACGGGAAACTCCTGGCGCTCGCCCCTACCACGGCGAGCGAAACGGCCACCACCTAACCGTTAACTACTTGGCTTTACATTACAACCTGCTTCCCATGTCTCTGCAGCACTCTCTATATATTCTATCTCAATACCCTTCCATCGTCTTCTCCCTCGCTCTCTACTCATTTCACGCTCTTTCTTCCCCCTAATTCTAATCTTCTCTCGCTCTCGACAATGGCGGCTGCTTCTGCTTCATCATTCACCTCCCTCAAGTCTCGCCCAGCTCCGGTAAGCGGAGATATCCATGTCCAAATTCAGTTTGATCTCTGAAATTCGCGTTTGAGAAAGCATCACATTTGACCGGATGTGAGTTCCCCCAGGGCTTGGCGACGATTGCAGCCGTGAAATCCGGAGCTCCTCTGTCATTCAGCTTCCGCCGCCCTGTTCCGGCCGTGTCTCGCCTCCGGATCTCCTGCGCCGTGAGTCCTCTCTTTTTCTCGTTTTTCTCTCTTTGATATAAGTTCCATTAATGGGCGAAGAGTGCTGTAGATGTGTTTGTGGGAGTTATAACGTAATTGCTGATGATGGCCGACTCTGTTTTGAGCAGGCGAAGCCAGAGACGGTGGAGAAGGTTGCCAAGATCGTTAAGAAGCAGCTGGCACTGCCCACCGAGACGCCGGTGACCGGCGACTCCAAATTTGCTGCACTTGGTGCCGATTCTCTCGACACAGTAAGCATAGAATTTTCTTTTCTGGTTTCCTCTCCTGTGGTTATGTATGCTTTTTCTCCCTTATTTATTTTGCGTAATTGCGATGATCCCATTTGGTTATTGTCTTTCAATTAGGTTGAAATTGTAATGGGTCTCGAAGAGGAATTCGACATCAGCGTCGAAGAGGACAGCGCACAGTCGATAGCGACAGTTCAGGACGCGGCTGATCTCATCGAGGAACTGGTTCAGAAGAAGTGCGGTTAAAAAGCTGAAGAAAACTTCCAAGCAATGAATGATCACCCTATTTCTCTCTAGTGCAGCTTCATGCTTGTTATTATCTCTATAAATTAGAAGAAATGTGCTCTTTGAAAACAAAACCCCTCTTTAAGTGTTATACACAGTGCTCTAGTGTGCGAAACTTTCATGGAAATGCGTTTGTTTGTTTGTTAACTGTCATATCCAAAGATTTTTACAAGCTCATCCTTGCACAAAGTATCCAAAGTTGGGAGCTTTTTTTATGCACAGAAGCTAGAAAGAGCCTAATGGGGAAAGAAGCTACAATTTATATGTGAAAGCATAAACGAAATGAAATGTGCTTTCAGGTTATATGGGACATTCTGGTTCTGGATCTTCTTTCTTACCATACTTGGTTAAAACGGAAGTTAATTATGTGCAGCATGAGTGCCAGAGTTTTGACTTTGATCAGGAGCTCTTCATCACATATCCTTTACTCCCAATCAGCATCAAAGAAGCCGGCATCTTTCATCTCTGAGTAGTACACATTCTCCAGATGCAAATCTTCCTCCTGCAACAAGCCATGCAAAATATTGTACAAATACCGATTAGTAACCCGTGCAAGCTGTTTATATCTAGAAGCAGAATGGAAACAAGAGAAACGAAGGCCAGGGGAGAAACCTGGAAAAAGTCTGCCAGAAAGGTTATATATATCAGCGGGAGGTAGAAGGCATGGTAGGAGACTATGGTGGCGCTATACAGCCTGCACATGCATTATAAGAAAGAAAAAACGGGAGATCAAATGACAGTAAACAAAGTCAGTTTAGATTTTCGAACATCCATCACAAAGTAATTACCAATAACCGAAACCAGATCCACTTCCAGTAATCCCACAGGCGAAGAGTGCAAGAGCGTTCAAGCCAAACATGATCACGATGTACTTGTAGAATGCAGGTCTTGCTGTAAGATAGGCATTTTCGGTTGTAAGTTCATGATAATAAACAACGATCAACATTCACGCTTCCAATCTGCTTATCCATGATGCATAACACAACTTACCAGGCAACCTTTCCCTCCACTTGGAATGATACATGAAAAGGATGAAGCCATAAACTGCAGTAAGAACTAACCGATGGACAACCCACAGGCCCCACTTCATACGATTAGAGTCCTCGCCAATGTCGATAAACAAGGGAATCCCAAACCCAAACAAGTATAGTGCCTGAAAGAAACAATCTTCTTGTTGATGAGCAGGGTAAAAAGGAGTTTGAATCTCGATTGAACCAAAACAAAATACCTACCTTGAGAAGTATGTCTAGCCCAACTACAATTGCCGAGACAGCGAAGGTCTTTGTCATTGCGTCTAGCCCACTCACGTAATTGCCTTCGAGTAAAAAGGCGAGCAAGCTAACTTCCAAAAACAGCATTCCAGATGTTGTGAACAGAGATAGCACATTCCATGTTTGTTCCTTTCCAGGAGTGCATTCCATTGCCTGTGTCAGCGAGAGAGAAAAAACTGAGCAAGAAAAAGTTCCAAAGTTGAGTCCTGCTTCTAGATAAGGATGGTAACTTTCACAGCCTCTCTCAAACCACCTACGTTTTTACTTCCTTTAACTACGTTATCCAAGAGGGGACACTATCGCTCTGTTCATTTCTTAATACACGATCTTTTTCATGAAGTTTATCATTCGCTTATAAAATGTAAGCTAACCAGCCAGAGTAATTCACCGTCATCAAGGAAAGCACAGAGACATAATCTTCAGTAACCATAAGATTGACGTGAACAGAGAGATGAGACAATGGATCGTAAGCCCATCGCATGCATTCCTTGCACAAAAGAAGGCCACCAACGTGGCTGGACAGAAAAGACTCCAAGCCCAAGGATTGCCATAGCTTTTCCAGTAGGTTATTAGGATGGAATTGCATTGTTTGTTTAGATAAGCTATAATAATTAGAAAGCAAGATAAGATCACCTTAAGTGATTCGTCTGCCAAATCGGTTAGGAAGGAAGGATTGCATCAAACGATCTTTTCAGTAATTACTAAGAGATACGGGAAACCAATTGTTGTTATCCCGATCTTAGGATTTAGGGTTTTCCCTCTATATAAGAGGTTCTAATAATAAGAAAGGTAGAGACTTAAATTGAGAAAAGAAAGGAACTGAGTTCTTGGCTTGTTCGAGCCTAACATGAACACCTATCGTCACAGAGACATAATGTTCGCTTATAAACTGTGGCAGAGAACAAAGAACAATAAGCTCATTCTAAGTTCAGCAGCTATCATTTTTCCCATTTCGTCGACAGTTTGAGATCCAGCTACACCATATTATCACCTAAAACCACTGTACTCAAAGTAAGCTCAAACCTGCAATCTACAAGCTTCCTAATCCTAGCGAACCAACCCACAGAAGGAAAGTTTCGAACTTTATTAGACAATGGACGCAGACAAACCTGTAAGAGGGACCAACAGAGGTTGAGCAAGCTGACGAGCCAGAGACTGCCGTAGTAAGCAACCATTATATGCGATCTCCCATTCAAGAGCTTGGCGAAGCTCTTCCTGGCCTGGAATGCGAGGTAGAGCACGAAACCGAGGGAAGCTAGAATCAGAGTGACGTTGTGCAATAATCCGTGGCACTCGAACAGCCAATTGAACAATCCTGGTGAGCCGTTCTTGAAGGCCCCGCCATGGGTGAGAGTTGAATTAGGGTTTTGGGGAAGAACCGAGATTGATAATTGAGAACCAGCGACAGGAACTTCCTCCCCGAGATAGCGCATCTTTTTACACGGCTGGCCGGGAAAGAAACCCTATGAATTGATTTTGGTAGCTGGGAAGGTTGTGATGGGAATGATTTGGATTCTGATTGACCGCGCAAGGAAGCAGGAAGAACACGACGAGCTTCTGGTTGGAAGTTGTCCCGACGAGGACGAAGAAGAAGAAAATAATAATGTAACTAATGGGAAAATAAAAAGAACAAACAGATGGCCGATACTAAGACAGAAGATCAACAGATGGGGTCCGGTCCGAAAATAATACTCATTAGCGAATGATCTAATTTAATAAACGGGTAAATTAATCCACGTTCGGTCACTAAAAAAATGTTATTTTATTTTATTTATGGTCACTAAAAGTAACTATTCTGTTTAAGTTTGGTCACTCTCTGTTAGTCTCTGTTAAGTTTCGTTGATGTGGCAGTCAATTCTGATAGTTGACCGTTAAATTAGTGACATGACAATTACAAATTAAAAACTTTACAATATCCACCTCATTTTTATAATTATTAAGAAATAAATAAATAACTTAATCCACCATCTCCACCCTCTTCTTCTACCTCTTCCTCGCTACCAGAAGTAATCTCGCTTTGCACAAAGTCTCTGAAAGAGTTGGGTTTCTTTCTTGTCCTGGGGGCAGTCGGAGAGCTGCTCTGAGGACCAAATCTATAGTTCACCAGCTTTAGTTTAGATCTGCTCGGTCTCTGCTTGTTGGACTTCGCTTCCCTAGCCAGTGTTTCAATTTGATGCTCCGTCTCATCTTCTGGGTTGTTGGTTGACAAATCGAGTAGGCGGCAGAACTCGATGCTTCTTCAACCAAGCGGATGAGGTATTGTTTAGCTTGCCAAGCTCAAATGTAGTCTCTCCAAATTTGCTCGTACACGACAAAAGCATGGGGATTTTCTTCAGTTGCTGGGTTTGAATAAGGGGTTGAGTGGTTTTGGCTTAGGGAAATTGGAAGGATGGTTTGGGGCAGATCAGGGTGGGAATGGTTAGCTGGTAAAATTGAGGTAGGCAGGGAGGAAATGTGGATGAGGGCATTAGCTAAAGTGGGGGAGCTAGGGATTTGGTGTGGAGGATTGGGAGCAAGGGAGGGATGAACAATTGGATTTAGAGCAGGGGGTTGGGAAAGCTAATCGATGAGTACCTAGACCACCTCCGCCCTCTCCTTTGGCCTCACCTTCTTTTTCTCTCACGACAATAAGATCCTCGGCAGTCCCGGCAGGTACCTCGATCTGGTCAATGCCTCCCCGTCGAGTTCGACACCCAGATTTACCCCCACTTCGGTAAACTCAATCTCCACTGGTTTCTCCTGGCACGAGGGCGGCGGAAGTCAGGAAGAGGAGGCGGAGAAGAAAGGAATTTTTTTTATAGTTATACAAATGAGGTGGAAATTGTAAAGTTTTATGTATTTTATTTTTAATTGCCACATCACTCGTTTAATGGTCAACTATCAGAGTTGACTGCCACATCAGCGAAATTTAAGGGAGACTAACGGAGCTTGACCAAATTTGAACATAAGAACTACTTTTAGTGACCATGAATAGAATAAAATACTTTTAGTGACCAAACGTGAATTTTTTAGTACTTTCAGTGACCAACCTTGCAATTTATCCTTTAATAAACAGATGCCTTTGCGGAATGTTAAATTGATGGATTGTGCCGGTCTGAAAATAATACTCATTAGCAAATGATATAATTTAATAAACAGATGGCTTTGCGGAATGTTAAATTGATGGATTGTGCCGGTCTGAAAATAATACTCATTAGCAAATGATATAATTTAATAAACAGATGGCTTTGCGGAATGTTAAATTGATGGATTGTGATTTGTGAATGATGTATTATATATTGTGGTTAGATGGTTGTATTTTTTTATAGTTAGAGTATGTTTATGGTGACTTGCAAGTTATCACAATTTGAGAAAATTTGCTAATTTTTTTATAAAATGGTCGATCACTTTCAAAAAAATGGTATATCACTTTCATCAAGTGGTTCACCTCTTTAGGCAAGCAGTCTACCACTTTCGACAAACAGTTAGTTAGAAGCGGTAGATTGCTTCGGCCAAACGGTCTACCAATTTCGACAAAAAGGTCTAACGTTTCTAAAGAACCGTCTATCGCTTACGACGAACGGCCAACAAGATGACATAGTTACCTTCTACTTCCATTAGGAAAATAATGGACAATAGGAGGTCTACAATACAAAATTATTTTATAGTAATGCAACATCCTATCGCACGTGGGCATCCCAACCTCTACGCATATTATAGGCCAAGACAAAAAAAGGAATAACACCCTCTTTTAACACTTCTGGAATGAAAACTCATAAAAGCAAGATGATATAAAATTTATTGACGTTAAAGATGACACAATTGTATAACAATTATACTCTACTTTTAAATATCTTCATAATAATTATAGCAACAAAGTTATTCTGTCACAAGACATTTATATGAAAAAAACAAGCAAACTAATAATTGAAAAGAAAGATGAAAGTCTCTTTAGAGTAAGTCAAATCTAAGAAATAAATATGCACAACATTTTCGAAATCTATGAAAGAACAATCATCTGATAAACTTCTCATTTATACTCCAGCTGTTGTATTAATTTTAACTATCTTACCAACAAACATATCTATTAATCTTGCACTCCTATTTTTTTTTTTATAATGATGTCATTATCAATGGTTTATCAAGTCGGTCGGTTGATGAAAAAGGTAGACCACTTGATGGAGGAGGTAGACCGCTTGGTGGAAGTGGTAGAGTGGTTCTTGGAAAGTGGGGTCGCTTAGTGGAAGAGGTAGATTGTTTTTTCCAAGTCCATTATAGCTATTGAAGTATTTAAATAAGTTATATTAGTTTAGGTAAAATATTACTTTACTCTCAAAGAATATCATTTTATTCTTTTTTTTATTTTTTGAAAATTTTTACAATGCTTTAAAAACACGAGATTTTTATTTTTTGTCTTTATGGTACAAACTGAACATGTACATTTAGCATTATGGTATTAGGTACAAGTGAACCTACAACTTTTTGTACAGGTTTTTGTATGGTACAAACTAAATTTGTATCTAGCTGTTGAGATTAATACTCTCACTTTTCATCCCATCTGCAAAAGAATTGGTCTCACTCATTTGATGTTTGCGAATGATCTATTGTTATTTTCTAATGGTTCAAATTTTGGTATTCAAAGAATCGAAGATTTAAAGTTGACAGTCTAGAACTCTGAGTTATGGTGGCAAGTTGCAGCTGCAAATATAGTTGTCGTCAACACCTCCGCATATCCCCGCCACCAAAAAGGAATGCAAAAGCCATACAAGTGTGTTCCAAGGAGAAGGAGAATGGAGAGGCAACAGAGCTGCGAGCAATCAGAGTCGAGGGGGTGGAACTTCAAAGAGAAAGGGAATTAGGGCGGTGCAACGAATGATGAGTATTCCGAGGAGACGATAGGTCGATTCATCGACGACCTCACACTCAACATTGTTGGGGAGGTTAGAGTTGAGGCTAAGAGCGAGGCAACGAAAGGGGGCAGAGGAAATAGACAAAGAGGCAGAGAAAACGTCTATGCATATGCTTCGTATAGCCTAAGAGCTTCAAATTTAGCTCACCCGTACAAAATGAACAAATATGACACTAGCAACTCTCAACAAAGTATTTGGGAGAAAGGTCCAAAGAACAGGGGAAGGAGAATGTTGAGTAGATGAAAATTAGAATTCCCAAAAGGAGACAAAGGGGAAAGAAATTAGGTTGAATTGTTTTTTTTTCTTACAGGTTGAATCGTTTCTTAGAAGAGTTGGTTTCTGTTGGAGGAGTCGAGCGCGAGATTTTCTCTCCTTTTCAGAGACGTCGACAAACCCTAATATGAATTGAGAATTTACATAACGATTTTTGTTACTTTGACCAACAAGATAGCTATTGAAACTGAAAACTTATGTTTAGAGATTGTGAACGAAAACAAAATAAGACTGAGCAAATGTTGGACTTCAAGCCCAAAGTTCGTGTATTATGTTTGATTCTATTGGGCTCAATGAAGTCCTTTCTGTTCAGCAGTCTGATTCAATTTAATCGGGCAAACTCTTCTCCCTCCTCTGCTTCAACTCCTTGTCTCGATCCAACCTGGAAAAAACAGAGACTTCAACCAGAAATAGAGACTTGCTAAAGTCTTGGTTAGAAGAACTGTAAATTAAATTTGACACAGAGAATTTTTACATGGTTTTCGATACTGATGAATCATTATCGACTAGTCCACGACCAAAGGAATTCTGCTTGAACCCTTTGGCGTTTCACTATGATGATATGTATCCGATTTACACAATACAACTGATGATCTCTAGGTGACTCCCCGTCACTGATCAGAATCCCTTTCATAGTTAAACTCCCTGCAAAACTCTGACTTGATATCACAACCTCTATCTCCCAAGCTATCTCTTTGACAACTCTCGATCTACCCACAACCCCATCTTTTATAATTTGCTTCTGTCGACCGTTGCTTACTGATTAGGGAATCAATTTGTTTGCTTGATTGTCGTAATTGATCACCATTTCAGGACTTTCCTCTTTGGTTCTTCTAGGTGCCATTGCTTGTCTTCTTTCCAAAATTTCTCGGTGCCATTGATCAAGCTTCACCCAACAAACTCCCCTTAAGCTTGTCACTAGATCTTTCTGCAACCTGCACACATTTAACACGCGATTGGTGCAACCTGTTCTAATAAAGAAACCGAGAAATTAACACATTTCTTATACTTGGTGACATTAGGGAGAATCCTTTTATTCATTAATTAAACATGGTTGAAATAGAAACATCAAAGACTTAACACAAACTATATTTTTCCAATTCTTATTCAAATACTACTAAGTCTCTTGAATCTCCCCCTACGTCTACTACCTATGGCTTCTAGAAAGGATATTCTGGTGGAGACTCATACTCACAAATACCATCTTCTTCACCAGATTCTGAATCATAGCTCATTGGATCATTGACTACTCCTAATTCATACACAAACTTAGGCCACATAATATCTTTTAGCCTAAGCGTTTTCAGAGTGACAGTCTGCTTCCTTGCACAGGAAGATTCCCGCTTTATTACCATCACAGTTGCATCAACGAGTCTTCCAGAAGCTTGTGAATCAGGACTAACCATGACTCCCCCTGAGCCACTGACAAGCTTACGGGGGCCAACCTCGGCATCTAACTTGGGGAGAACATGTTGTGGATGTAGATCGTCCAAAACATTGCACATGGTGACCTTATCGCGTAGATCGATACCCAAACGATAGAGCAGTTTGTTGATCTATGGGCCAAAAGGCAGAGGTCCTCTAAAGTACTCATCCCCAAAGTGAATCATGTGGTGAAACATGAGTGATGCATAACTGATGGGTCGACCAGCCTTAGCGTTGGAAATAATCCAAAGATCGGAAGAATGTAAGAGATCGCTGCTAGAAAGGTCGCAAGGCAGATAACATCTAGTGATAAAGAAGTGGAGAAATTTCAAATCATCAGGTAAGCGCCCAACCGAGAAGGGGGGAAAGGTAGTGACGACCTATATCACATGTACATGTCGCTAGAGCAGCATCAAAGTCGAATCCCATATCAGCGAATTCACCATCAGTGCCAGCATGAAGTCCCGGGTGAGGAAGATCGAGGATATTGGCCAGATGTGTAGGATTAAATGTGATCTCATAGTTAAACACGACAGTCGTGAAAAACGAAGGATCACAGCAAGACCGCATTTGAGATTGACATAAAACATGCGCACTGCCTCAGGATAGTACTGAATCGCATGTTGTCAATCAATAAACTCCTGCCAATGCCATCAAGAAGAGTAGGAATGTTCATATCATGTTTAGTGAAACTGTAAGGTTGAATGGAAAAAGAAGGATAGATGGGATGATTCATGAACCTTCGAAGATATCAGGAATAGGAAGGTGCATTGCGAAAGCCTTGATTGTTGAAAACAACAGAGGGATGTAGTTGAGCATTGTTGAAGGCCATTTTGATATACGAGTAGAAGATGAGGGTAACTAATGAAGGTGGAAGAAGAGAGAACCCTAGGGACTCCTCGATATATAAGAAAACTTTAACCTAGAATGAATCTGAGTAGACACGATAAGGACGATTTTGATATGACTTTTGATTATTTATCACAAGCAAGAATCCTTGAGAATGGTAAGTACATATCCTCATAATCAGGACTCATAGAGATTCAATCTCATTGAGGAAGAATAAGCCAAGTTCATGGCGAATAGGTAGGAATTTTTCTGTCCCAAGGGGTTTAGTGAAGATATCAGCCCACTGCATATATGTACTAATGAACTCTAGACAGATCTTTCCTTCTTGAACCAATTCACGAATGAAGTGATATCTTACTTCAGTATGCTCGGTGCGAGAGTGTTGAATTGGGTTCTTAGTCATTATTCTCGCACTAGTGTTATCACAAAGAATAAGGTGAGAATTTATATCTAGACCATAGTCCTTAAGTTGATATTTTAACAACAGGAGCTATGTACAGCTCAGTCCTGCAGTTATGTATCCTGCCTCTACAGTAGACAAGGTTACATAACTTTATTTTTTACTAGCCCACGAGATTAAGAAAGTTCCCAAAAAATGGCAGATGTCGGATGTACTTTTTCTATCAAGAACGCAACTAGCATAATCAGAGTCACTGCAACTAATGAGTTCTAAGCTAGACGCACACGAATACTGCATTCCTAAATGAGAAGTACCAATAAGATATTGAAAAATCCTTTTGTCTATTGTTAGATGACTCATTTTAAGACAACTTTGAAATCCTGCACAAACACACTATACATTATATCAGATCGACTTGCTGTTAAATACAATAATGATCCGATCATTCCACGATACATTTTGTCATCAATCGCAATTCCAGATTCATCCTTTGTTAATATTACTGTGGAACCCATAGGGGTTAAGGCTATTTTGAGATTTTTAAGATCAAATCTTTCAAGCATGTTTAGAAGATATTTTGTTTGACTTATGAAAGTTCCTTTATTAGTTTGTTTAACTTGTAGTCCAAGAAAATAATTAAGTCCCCCATGAGACTCATTTCAAAAGCTCCTTTCATAGTTGCTTCAAACTCTTTGCATAAGCTTTGACTGGTTGATCCGAAAATAATATCATCAACATACACTTGAACCAGTAAAGTATGATTCTTTATAGTCTTAATAAACAGAGTTTTATCCACTTAGCCTTTGTGAAAATCATCTTTAATTAAAAAATTACTTAGCTTATCATACCAGGCTCTCGGAGCTTCTTTTAAATCGTACAAACCTTTATTTAGTTTATATACATGATTTGGGAATTTATGATTTTCAAAACCAAGGATTTTGGAGAGTGGTCAAACTTGGGTTTTAATTTGGGGTGGGTCAGGTTATGGGTTAATTGACCACGATGGTTAGGTTTTTATGATGTGACATGTTTTTTATGACGTGACAGAGTCAGATTTTTTTGTGTGGTTAGAATAGGTGACTAGGCGAGTTTGTTAGTCACATCAACAAATGACTGACGGTGATAACATGGACTGACGGAAGGTAACGGAGAGTGACCAAACATGACATGTTTTACTAAACTTAGAGACCACGAATGGAATTAAATACTTTTAGTGACCAAACATGAATATTTTTAGTGACCAAACATGACTACTACTATTATTAATAGTACGTTAATAGTCATAAGTATATAAAAATATTTTTTTTTAAATAAATAAATATATAAATAATAGTAAACTTAACAATTTAATTCATTTAATACAGATATTAAACGTGTTATACGATTTATATACGTGTATAGTATGAGAGCCATCAAATGAACGGGAAAAAATGAAACAGCTTGACGATCATACAGATACATAAGTTTTAATGGGATAAAATACGTACGAGTACATAGACGTGTATTAAACGGAGTATTTACTAAATATGATAGACCAACTAGGGGTGGAAATTGGGACGGGTGTGGTTACCCACCCCAAATATTGTGGGTACCCACACACACAAATTTGCAATTATGCTACCCACAATCCGCACCACAGTGGTTAGTGGGTAACCACTACCCACTGCGGGTTGGGTGTGGTTACCGCAAAAATTCATCTTTGTTAAGTATGGAGTTGAGGCCGCCACCAACGTATTTGTTGTTCGTAGCAAGACTATAGTGATATACGATTGTGTCATTCGTGGAGATATAATTTTCTATATCGATCTTACTCAGGGTGGAGATTTTTTCTTTTCGAGTTTGTTATTCAACTTTTGTGTCAGGAAATTGTGATTTCAGGTATGATCTTGTATTTTCGTTCACACAAAAGCAAAAACATATAGATAAAAGTTACTAAAGGTGCCAACTTTTCATGAGTCGATTATTTTCCACTCTCTTTCATGAGTCGATTATAAACTAAAAAATTCTCACTTAAAACTGTTTAGATGCGTATTTAATTATGTGGTTACTTTAGTTTTTTGCCTCCCACTTTTCACATACTATTATATTATAAAATATTATTAGTAAATAAATATAATTAGTTCGATTATTATGGATTTTGTGGATTAACTGTGGTAGATATTGTGAACCGCTAACCAGAAAAATTATTATTTTACTACCCACACCCAACCCACTACGTACAACATGTGGGTATGGTTAACCACAATGGGTACGGGTTGGTGCAGTTTACGGGTTATCCAAAGCCGACAACCCAAACTCCAACCCCTAGGACCAACCTTGCAATTTGCCCAAAAAAGGAAGTGCATGTAAAGGAAAAATTACTGTTATGGGCCAGTGGCCCGGCCCATTTCTTCGATCCTGGATTCGGTTTTCTCAGACGCGGGCTCGTGCCTGGACCCTGCCTGGCGCAGTCAACAGTAGGGATGGCAACAAAACCCGAACCCACGGGTACCCACCCGACCCAATCCGGTCAACACGGGTAAAATCCGTGTTGACGGGTTTTGGGCCGGGTTCGGGTTTAAACCCGCTACACTATTCACCGAGTCGGGTTGGGTTTGGGTTTAGGTAAACCCGACCCATGGGTACCCGCCCACACACATATAATTACTTTCCCGGTATATTTAATATTCTAAATAATATATTTTCCTTAAACAATTAATATTCTTTATGTTTGTGGAGACATGTATAATTTGTTTTTTCTAATTGTTTAGAATGAAGTTGGTATTATGAAGTGGAGAGTGAAGAAACTTAGTTGACGAGGAAGAAGTTTTCAATTAATCTTTTGTTTATAGATGTTTATCTTTAATTTTGAACAATTTGTATTGATTATTTGCGGTTTGCTTGTATGCTCTAGATTGGTGTTTTTTTTGTATGATTAATTTGTATGAGAAAATTGATGTTAAACTTTTATTTTGAAAGAAACTTGTTATTGTAAATTTTTTACCACAAAAACCCACGGGTACCCATGAACCCGCGGATACCCAGCGGGTTGGGTTGGGTTTGAGTTTTTCAAACCCAACGAGTTTTACCCCGGATTTTTTTGGCCGTAAACCCATGGGTTTGGATTTGGGTTTGACAAAATCCGCCCCAACCCGACCCATTGCCATCCCTAGTCAACAGTAGAGAACCGAGAACGAGAAAACCCCGAAAACCCGCCAAAGCAGCAGCTTCGTCTTTCTTCTCTTGCCACCCGCATTTCATATTTGCCTCTCTTCTCCCCAACTCGACGAAAATGGAAACCCGACCGTCGCGAACCTCTCTTCTCTTCTCTCCTCGCTTCCCTTCTCAATCGGATCCCCACAATTTCCCTTCCCTCCCGAGAATTTATCAATTCATTTCCCCCATTCCATCGCTCCCCAAAATTTCCCGAAAAACGGCAAATACGAAAAAAAGAAAAAGGAAAAACAGACAAAATGCCGATGACGGGAAGTTCGCCTGAATCCAATTCGCCCCTCCTCCTCCGCCGGCCAAGAGCTCCGAAATCGCTGTAGGAGTTTCTCTCAATTTTTTTCCCCCTATTTTACGAATCGAATCGATTTCTCCGGTTATGGACAGTCGGTACGGGAGGCAGAGGAACAGCAGCTCGGTGACGTCGCCCCTGGCGTCACCGATCCACCCGCGGCACGTGCGGACGGGATCGGCCGGGGTCAAGAAAGCCCAAACCAAGGCCGCGGCGCAGAGGCTCGCTCAGGTGATGTCGCACCAGCGGCCGGACGATGACAACGAAGAGGATGACGACGAGCCGATCTTCGCCGGCGGAGGTCTCGGCAGCATCGGACTCGCTGGAGGGAGGAAAGTCCAGCCGCGGTCTCCCATGGTAATAAAAAATGTTGCTCAAGAGTGATTACTGTAAAAAAAGTCTGATCTCTTGATTTCTAAACTCAACGCCTTCAATATGCCGAAATTGCAGACGAGGCCTGTGGTTCAGAGTCGCGTGCCGGCGAGGGCGGCTGCCGTGGCGGCGTCTGAGGAGGGCAGTGATAACGAAGATGATCACGCTCCGATTTCTGGCTCGGTATCCATTGGCCGCGCTGTTGGAAGGTCAATGCGATCGCAATCTCCAATGGTGACTGGCCATTACGGACTTAAATACGCTTTTGTGTTCGATATGCAATTGTTTAATTTTGAGCTTCAATTTTTTGGAAATAGATTAGTAGTTTCCGTTGCTCTGCATTGATTCACACAATTTGATGCCCTATTGTCCAGCAGCCCTGAAATTAAGTTTGTGCCCTCGCTATATTTGCAGCGGAAACCTGCAGCTCAGAGTCGTGTCCCGGTGAAGCCGCCCCAGCCAGTTGATGAGGACAGTGATAAGGAAGATAGTTCCGCACCCGTAATTGGTCGGGTCTCAATTGGCCATGCAGGTGCGAGATCAGTGCGACCTCAATCTCCCATGGTGATTGATCTGTTACCTATTGTGAGCTTGTAACTCTTTGTAAAATATTCACGTATGAAGCAACAGTTGATTGGTCTGATTAAGTTGTTTTTGTAAGTTCAGATGAAAGCAGCAGGTCAAATTCGTATGCCGGTGAAGACATTCCAACCACAAAGTGATAGGGATAGTGATAAGGATGATGATCAGAGCCCCGTCAGTGAGAAAATATCCATTGGTCACGGTGGTGGGAGGTCGATGCAAGCACGCCCTTCCATGGTGATTGATATTTTTGGTCATTTAAGTGCTTCTCAATTCATGTCTGGTAACTTCCTGTTGTTGTAGATGATAATATGATCTCGTTCAAGTCCAACAATTGGTTTGAACATCAGATGATGGTTCTTCTCTGCTGTGGTATCACAGTTGTTCATGTCTTGTTGCTTGCATATAAACTTCTATAAGTGACTCAGTATCTTAAGATGCTGGATCGACCATTGCTGTTGTATGTGTTCTGATATTTGCTTGGATGCAAATGCAGGGCAGGCCTGTTGCTCAAAATCGTGCACCCTTGAAGACAGCTGCACCAGTTGATGATGACAGCGATAAGGATGAGAGTTATAGTCCTATAAGCGGTAGGGTGTCAATTGGACAAGCTGGTGGAAGATCA
Source organism: Linum trigynum (assembly GCA_964030455.1). NCBI lineage: Eukaryota > Viridiplantae > Streptophyta > Magnoliopsida > Malpighiales > Linaceae > Linum > Linum trigynum. The sequence continues at coordinate 34,453,556 of OZ034813.1, read as the reverse complement.
ATGCGAGGCCAATCTCCAATGGTGAGTTATCCATCTTTTATGCTAGTTATAATGATGTCGATGAAGCACAGATGAAGTGGAAGAGTATAGTTCGAGTGCATGTTGCTTAGTACCAACCTTCTTTCTTTCTGTAGCAAGCATTTTCTATATTGCTGGACGCTGGTAGAAAGTGTTCATGTGCTACTTCCCTTTGTAGTTTTCCTGTTTGATGCTCGTTATCGTTTTCAATGTGACCATCATTCTCCTCGGACTTTTCTAGGCAGTTCGTACCAGGCAAGACCAATTGAACTCTATCAAAATAGGTCGGCCTTCTGTGTCTTCCGCCTCTGGGGAACACCCATCAACATCACTTCACTCAGCTACATCTGCTCCAGCAGCTCAGATCAACAATGCCGTTGAACAACAGCCTCTATCTGCTCGTTCCCCGTTGGCCGCCCGATCATCCATAAATTCCACCGAACAACCTCCATCAGCTCGTTCTACATCTGGCCGCTCAGGTCCTCCAGGTATTCGGAAGATGCCTTCTAGTGTGCCTATCTCACTTAGGCCGGTCTCTTCTATGGTGTCACCTGATCCTACGTCAGATAATTGGAAAGAACAAAGGTATTTCTGGGAGATAAACTAAGGTCTCTCATTCTATAGCTACCCAATTGCTTTTTCCCATCAGTTTCTTAGTTATTACTGCTTCCTAGTTATGCACAAAATCTCTAACATTAACACAAGCAAGGAAATAACGCATTGATAGCCATCTTGAGATCTATGCAACTGCAAATTCTAAGCATTAAAATAAGTTTATGTTTAAGAGTACTACGGTCAGAAGTATGCTGCATGCAGTCTTTGCGTATTCCGTGGCATAAATTTTCCACATTCACTTGAGCAAGACATCGTTAATATTTGTCTTGCCTTGTAGATTGGGGATGGATGCGGGAAGTGCAAAATTGAGTGAAACAAACAGTAATCGGCCTGCATCTGCATTACAGGACGAGGTAAGGTCATTTGAATATATGGCATAACAGTCCACGGTTTGCTTCAAGAATGTCTGTTCGCCTCTGATCAAATATGTGGCTTATTGGCTATTGATCTATTGTTTTTTACAGATTGACATGCTACAGGAGGAAAATGAGAGTTTGCTTGACAAGGTGAACTGAACCGATCTTAAGGCTTGGTTTTGTTCCTTCATCTGATAGAAACTACAAATTGAGCATTTTATGTCTGGTACTATTACTTTGTTACTAACTTTTCATACTCTTCTTTTGGGTTCGCCCCATTGATGTGTGGCAATTCAGCTTCGACTTGCAGAAGAGAGGCAGGAGGAAGCAGAAGCTAGAGTTCGTCAACTTGAGCAACAGGTTCTTTTCTCTCTGTTTGATTGGTGCTCCTTAAGTTGCATTTTATACATTCCGATGGGAACATGGAACCTTACTTTTATTATCTTGTGATGAATATATTCTTCAGGTTGCTAATCTTGGAGAAGGTGTAAGCTTAGAAGCTCGCCTCATAAACAGGCTAGTTTCAGTATCCTTATGCACACCTATCATATTCCATTTATTCATTTTTGCTCATCTTTTATTTGTCTTCATCTTTCAGAAAGGAGGCAGCTCTGCAGCAAAGAGAGGTTTGTATATTGGACAATCTCTCTATCGTGATAGCTCCCGGAGTTCAGTTTTGAATAATTTTCTGTTGCTTTATTGCTTTTGGCAGGCTGCTCTGAGAATGGCAGAAGTAACAAATAAAGCCGAAGAAATTAACTCCCTTAGGATGGAAGCTGAGGTATCAGGGAAATTAATCTTGTATGTTTGTTCTTTTTTATTCTTCATCTGTTGTTTTTACTGCGTCGAGTAAAAGCTGTGGGTGTGCTCTCCTTAGTTCTCACTGGGTGACATATATCATAATTTCAGAGTGCTAAGGAGGAGGCAGCAGCCGCATTTGAGCAGCTTCAAGAAGCTGCACTCGAGACCAAGTCGCTTCGCAATATGACTCAAAGAATGGTGCTGACTCAAGAGGAGATGGTTTGCCTTTCATCCTATCATCTCTTTTGCCCCTCCCCTTCTGCTACCTGTTCATGGTCAGTCCCATTATGTCAAGATAGTAATGTGATTTGCAGTTTTTTCTTAGGAAGAGGTTGTTCTGAAGAGGTGTTGGCTTGCTCGGTATTGGAGCTTATGTGTCAACCATGGTGAAGCTTCCCAAAGTTCCTCATTACATTTTCTTTGTGAACCAAAGTTACTGAACCGAGATCACATTTTTGTCTCTGTGGTTTAATCCATGCCAGCACTTTTGCAGGCATACATGCAGAGATTGCAGGAGCAAGATATGGGTACTGGTCATCATTTGCTCCTCTGCCTGTTGAAGTGGTATTAGCTGCAGGACAGAGAGCTCAAGCGGAGGACTCATTCAGTAAGTGCTGATTTCACTATTTTGATCGCTGAGTGAGAAGCATGAACTGTTTGGCAGGCCTTAGTTTGCTTACTGACATGTAACTATTCCCAAAATGAGCAGTTGGTAACGACGCAGAAGAAAGGGTGAGAGTGCTGCAAGGCACCCGTGAACTCTCTGGTGAAGGGAACATTGAGAGCATGGTCTTAGTCGAGAGAGGTCTGCGAGAAATGGCTTCGTTAAAGGTTTACTTCTTAAAGCGTTCTAGCTGCCATACTTTTATGATATAAACAGTGAAGATTAAGTGGTTGGCTGGATTACTACTATATAAGTCACATTTCTTGAAGTACACGCCATCATTCTACAGGTTATGCTGAGACTAGCAGTTCTAACATTTTGTTCCTTTTAAAGGTGGAGGACGCTTTAGCGCTTGCCCTGGCTCAACAACGACGTCCCAGTTCACTGAAAGGTGGTAAGAAAGCATCATTTCGTTTGCAGTTGCTAGTCTTGGTAACGTGTATTCAGTGGGCGGATAAGTGACTCGGTTTGCCTTGCCTCTTTATCTGTTTCCTTTCCCTTCTTGCCATACAAATCCGGTGAAGATGAAGTGAAACTACCCAGTGAAGGACAGTACGAAGCATTTGGTATGTTCATCTCAATCAAACATTGGATTTCCTTCCCCCTTTTCCTCTACCGAATTTCACTCAAAAAATACTGAAACCTCTCTTCTGCGTTTTCAGAGTTGAGCCAAGAGGAGGCCGATGATGTGCTTTTCAAACAGGTGTGGCAAACTTCTGTTAACCTCAAACAATCAGGTTCTACTAACATGGCCTTTTCCCTTGTAAATTACGTTACCGTCTTTCGTTTTCGTGTGCAGGCTTGGCTAACATATTTCTGGAGAAGAGCCAAGGACCACGGGCTGGAGCAAGAATTAGCAGAAGAGCGTCTAGATTTCTGGACCAACCACGGTGGTCGTTCCTACTCGTCGCAGGATGCAGTCGACGGTAAACCGCCCCTCCTCTCTTCTCACTGCTATGTAGCGTTGAAGTTTGATGTGTTCGACTGTTTTTAACTCTGTCTTATATTGTGGTGCAGTGGAGCGTGGGCTTCAGGAGCTGAGGAAATTAGGCCTTGAGAATCAGCTGTGGCACGAGTCTCGCAAGGGGCTCGATTTCGGGTCCAGCACCAGGGCACATATGGAGACCGACTTCTAAGATTTGAGAATCAGCTTACAAGTATCCAGTTCAAATCTACAGTCGATCGAGAGAGAGAGAGAGCTCACACAATGTCGATATTTATATGAGCGTGCTACAAGTTTTGCAGAATTTTACGTTGTCTGTATAGATTGTGGTCTATTTCATGTATTATTCTAGTTTGTGAGTCTTGTGTTGTGTGGACTTGGGCCAAAAAAAAAAAGCCACAAATTGCCAGTTGGGGCAGTTCGTTCTCTTACTATTATTAATTTTTTTTGGGTAGAAAGTTCGTTCTCTTATTAGTGTTAGTAACGTTGCCCAGTAAACGGGGTCTGAGCAAAGAGGTCTTTGGGTTTTCATTTGTGGCTGCATAAAAGTTACTTAGGGGATGGAACACTTGGTACTTGTCAGATGATAGTAAGGTGATTGTATAATAATAAAATAGTTTTTTTTATCTGCGCTCCACCGCGCTAATAAACTAATTATTTCTTTTAATAATAAAGTTTCATTCACTTGTTTAATGATTTAGTTCAAATAAAATTATTTATAAAATTTTCAAGCATAACACTTTCATAAGTTTTATGTAGTCGCTTTCGCTTGATTGATACATAAAAAATAACAACCCTTTCAACCTTCTTACATGGTGCATTAAACTATTACAAAACAATGTTACTTAATCTTTCGTAGGGATATTAAGGCCCTGTTCACTTTCATTTTCGTTTACTGTTTCCTGTTTTCATGTCATAAATTTGGCAACCGAAACGAGAAAACCTGTTTATTTTTCATTCTGTTTTCTATTCGTTTTCAACTCTGAAAACAGAAAGTGGCAGCTTCCTGCTGTTTTCGGAAATGGCAAAATGTTGTTTTCACCTGTTTTCAACATCTGTTTTCTAAAAAAACAGGAAACATAAATGGAAGTAAATATGCCCTTTAAAGTAAGGCAATCTCAAACAATGTTTCTCTATTCAGCCGTTATGTTTTGAGATTCTTCACTAACACTACTCAACTATCCTAAAATTAAATTACTATGGAGAAAGCTTACTTGGGGATAGATTCCCCCTAGGTACTTATCAAACGATGAAGCAAGCAACCCTAGATGGAAAGGCAATTGAGACAAGCTTTAGCAAAGAACATAGAAGCGTATGATTCCTCTACTTAGCCACAACCCAAAACTCTCGATTAAAGCAGTGTGACCACTTCTAACCAAACGAGAGAATTCACTATTGTGCAACTCTAATCGCTTAATTAAAGCATTAACGACCTTTGAAACCCAATTCTATGTCACCCTAGATCACCAAGTAGAAGAACTCACGATTAATGGAATCCCTTCTACTCCCCTACACATGGAGTGTTCTAACAGGAGTCTACTAGACACTATCTCTAAAGACTAGGCACATACGATCCCTAAACATGGCCAAGATTGGCAATCCAACATTGTATAGGCAGCACAATCAACATCCTAATGCATCCTAACTCAATCCCAATCAATGCAAACCTTCACTCTAATCCTATAGTGGAGGGGAACCCATAATTGACCTTGAATCTCAATTAAATCACGCAAGGCCCTCTTAATTTAGGTATTTTGGAGAGAAGTCTCTACAACCTAAAAACCTAATCAAGGATTTAAGTTCTAGGTTCCCTATAGAAGGCTCCCACCCACTGCAAAAGACCTTATTTGACTCACTCTCATGCAATCAACAAGGTCCCTCTAATGCGTTTGTATGCTCAATTAATCTAGTTAGATTTTTCTCTCCTAGGTTAAAGCTTTCTCCTCTTTGTTGTCTTTGATCTTAAACTTTCAAGGGATTGGTTCTGTCACAATCTCCTCCAATGACTCTCAAAGACCTCCCTCCCCCTCTTTTAGTTTTGTTCAAGAAAAATCTATTTTCTCTTGCAAAAGTGGCTCCCCCACAAGAAAAATCACAAAAAGGGTTTTTACTCGAGTAGTGCAAAAGTCACTGGAGTTAACTTTCCAAAACAATTCACTTAGTTGCACAGTGTAAGAAACTCAATTCTAGGTGTCTTTGGATCGAGTTACAGATCTTGAGCACCCTTGAATACTCATAACAAGATAGGGTAAATATAAAGCATTTAGTGATTGAGAATAGAATTAGCCATTTGAGATGGAGAATTGGGCACTAGGAATTGAAGAACAAAATTGGGAAAAAACAGAAGAGAATGGTCGGCGCCTTTGGAGAGAAAGAGAGGGACGAGAATGATAGGAACTAGAGTATGGTTTGGGAGATAATTTATTCTGATTAATCTTTACTTAATACTAAATGAATGCTCAAATACATATTTATTGATAATAGAAACCCACAAATAATGGATTTCTAGAAGTCCACTCCCCATGAGACAAACTTTACTCTCAAGGTTGTAGTCAACATCCATTTTCTCGACCTTCTGCCTTCCTTGTTTCCAATCCCGCTCAAACTCAGGAATAAAATTTTCCTCGGGAACTCCCTTGCCCCCCGATGCTTCTCTAATGACGTGACACATGTCACCTTCTCCATAGCCATAGCCATACGATTCCATCACCTCCCTTTAAAAGTCCACAAGATAAGATATGAGAATTGCTCTTCATTGTGCCTGCTACTATCATCATCTTTGAAGTCTTTATTGGGATGCTCTATCGTGCGAGAAGTGAGGACGAAAAGCAAAATTTTTTTTTTTTTTTGCTTACCCTTTGTTTGACCTCAATTCCTTGGAGGAGAGAGGTGTGGCCCAAACCAATGTTAACCCCTTTGTATTCCTCTTCTTTTCGATTTTGTTTTGGCATGGTTCCCTTAGGAGCCCACTTGACAACCCAATAACTCCTCCAAGTCTACCTTTTTCAAAATACATCTCATGTTGGGTTCAATCCCTCCTTGTAGACGCAACTCAATTTCCCCAAGTTTCAACCCATAGACTATCCTTGGCTCGGCCTGCTACCTCCCAAACTTTATGCCATCTTTCCCTTGAACCTAACCGACTTTTTTCTTGTTCAGCCTGGGCCCAAGTCCTGGCTCAACCCACCTTCCTTATTAGCTTCGGCCTGTTATGCTAGTTTTTCTTCAGCCCACAACGAAGCCCTCTATCGGTCCACTTTTTTCTCAGCTGCGGCCCGAAGCCCACTTGGCCACAATAGCTCTCCTCCAGTTTCTCAGGTTGTGTGGCCCAACCGACTTGGCCCAACGGGAAGATTTACTGCAACTATTGTGTTCTATGTGTACAAGGTGACGCCTAAGGGTTTCTGGAGGGCCGCCATCCTCGCCACCCTTCTTCTTCTATTCCTTCTCCGGTGGTGAGATTTTCAGGCAACTGGGATGTCGGTTCAATCTGGCATTCCTCATCACTATCCCCAACATGACGTCAGTCGTTGCTTTGCTAGAGGGAGAGAAGTTTTTGTCACCTTTCTTATTCATCTCATCCTCAGGCGATATCTCCCGCAACTCGACCTGCTGCGACGAGCCATCTGCCAAGCGGTTAGGAGGCGATCTCACAATGGTTAATTCCACTTCCTGGTGGTATATAAGTCGGATCTAGGTGGTTGTCATCAGGGATGGCAATTTGAATCCGCCTCGCCGGGTAATACCCGACCTGACCCGCGATGGGGCGGGTATTATCCGACCCGTATTAGCGTGGGGCGAGGCATGGGTATCAACTTCTGACACATCCTGTCCCGCCCCGTCCCATTATTAGCCCGTTCTAAGTCAACTTTTTACCCCATCCATTCATATATCTCCTATTTTGGCTTTTATTCAACTAGTTAGACTTGATCTTTCAACTAAATATACTTAATTACTTATTATATTATCACTATTATTCATTCATCAAGTCTTTTCCCCTTCGTTTTATCATAAGAAGTAAAATTGTGCGGGTATTTTTCTCAAATAGCATGTAAGAGTGGGTCGACCTGACCCGCCCCGTACTAGCGTGGGGCGGGGCATGGGTATTGAGGTACCCGCCCCGTCCCGACCCATTGCCATCACTAGTTGTCATTGTGGCTGGACTGAAACTCGTGTCAATGATGGTCACTCATCTGGCGGTCACCATGGTGGTATATAAGTCGGATCTAGGGACATCCGAATCTTGATCTGATGTGCTCAGTATGGACAGTCATCCACTTCCTCTTTTACTTGGTAAAACTCAAACTCTTTGGGAGAAGTCGACCATTCTAGGAGTAATGATGGGAGAGCGATACTACTACCTTGTGTCCCCAACACGACAAGCAACACGGTTGGAGATTTGGCCTCTTTCATCTCGTTGGGGCTCTCTTCTGGAGCTCCTTTCGCGTTCAACATCGACAGATTGGTGGTGCCCTAAGCTAGCTTCTTTGATGCTGGCGGGTCGTTAACTTTCTATTAGATTATAGCAATAGCCGAATTAGCCGCATCGACAGCAGGAGCTTCTTGTCCAACCCCATGGCCGCTTGCTCCCACGCCATTTTCTCTCTTTGCATCCCGAGTCAGCGCACCCTCTATTATTCGCGTTAACATCGAGCCTTTGTTAGGCACTTCCTCCACACACGAATGTTGTTTTTCCTTCGACGACAGCATTGTAGTCACGACAACCTGTAAGTTATCATTCCTCGCCAGCTTTTCTAGCTTTAGCTCAAAAGCCTTTGCAATTTCTCTAAGAGAGAGTTTGAAGCTCGATACGTATTCAGTATTATTGCCTACAACCATGGCTCTAATATCACTGTAAGAAACCTTATTCTAGGGTGTCTTCGGATTGAGTTACAAATCTTGAGCACCTGTGATTACTCGTAACAAGATAAGGTAAATATAAAGGGTTTAGGGATGGAGAAGTTGTCATTCTTCGAGATTGTCTTTTGTTTCTTGAGTCCATTTGTCATTGTATAGATTTTAGTGCGGTTCCGCGGACTGCCAACTGGGCTACTCATAGAGTGGCACGTGAAGCCCTGTTGCTGTCTCGGTTAGAATTAGCTTCTTTTGATTTTGTAAGGTAATTTGTTAGTGGGATAGGAAGGGATTGTGGGTAGTGGTTCTTTCTAACTATTGTCTTGACATTACTCGGAAAAAAAAACTACAGTAGAACCTCTCCAAATCAATAAATAATAAATTAATAATTTATCCGATGATGCACGACTCATTTTAATACGGTCCATCAGTGCAAGTCAGCTGAAGACCGTGATTGATGATGGAGTAGGTGGCTTAGGTCTACCTCTCGCCCAATGGAAAATAATGAGGGTTTCTAAAATTAAATGAAGAAGTAGCAGACTCTTTCTCTTAAAAAAGTTATTTATTCAATTTACCAAAAAATTAAGGATGGCGGCTTGCAAAAATCAAGTGAACAGCAAGTAGATTGCTCACTTGCCTATGAAAATTACTGAGCCGAGCTAATGGAAAATGCCTAATAAAAATAAAAAAATAAAGAAACTGAAGTACCGACTTGGTCCAATGTAAAAAATGATCAAGTTAAATAAAATAATAAGATAAAATTTTTTGAGAACAAACCTATGAACACATTATTTTCAATTTTATAAATTAATAATTGTAAGATTATAAAAAATAAAATTCATAAAAAATTAACAATATAACAAAGATAATATAGAAAATATGAATCTATAGTTGTTGTGTAAATCTTTCTTTGTCTTGTTTTCTTCTTTCGAATTTTTTTGTTGCTAAGGAGTGATCTTGTAACTTGAAAATAAATTCCAAGTTAAAAGGAATGCTATAGAATCCGATCAATAAAAATAAGAGATTAGAAATAGTAGTTGTTGACTATTTAGCATTCTCCTCTCTCTTCTCTGCTTTTTCACGTTAGGTCGTTAGATTTTTTCTCCTTTTATTGAGAATTAATTTGAGCCTCCAAAATTACATTAAAATGGACGAATGGAGATGGATTTTGAAGGTATTAGTTTTGTATAATAAGTAATAACCGCTCCCATTAATAATTATTGTATTAATTATAGAGATTTTATGGTTCAAAAAGGAACGCTTAACGTTACACTTAGGGATTGTTTGCCGTAATATTCGCCGAATCCTAAAAGAGACGGGGAACGGGAGCTGGAAGCATTGTCCCCGAACTGCAAATATGGCTGCGCACTTGATAGTGCAAGCTGATACGAGGTGGAATGAGCGTATGGTTTGGTTAGAGAGAGACCTCCTGATTTATTTCTGACCAGCTCAAGCTGGATACTGTAACAGTGCTGGTTCATTAATAAAAGTCTCTCTAGGTTTGCATAAAAAAAACCTTACGCTTAGGCACACCTAGGTGCAAGGCAATGGAAAAACGCCTCGCCTATAGGTTTAGCGCCTAATTAGATGGTGGAACACTTCAATAGAGTAAGACGACATCTAAGTCTCTCCTAAACATTTATAGATGGAGCTAGGAAGTCAATATTAAAGGAGAAAACTAACATCAACTACTAAATCAATTTTCTATATCAATATTTTCAATAGCTCAACAACTTTGTGAGCTATTGATCTATAAATCTATGAATTCGTTAGCTATGTTCTTGTCATTAAGTGTTGTAAATTATTATTCCATTCATCATGTAGTGCGAATAGCTATTTTCTTCCAACGCCTAGGTACGCTCAGTCTACACCTAGACAAACTAGGCGCTAGGCAAAGGCTCAACGCCCGACTTACGCCTAACACCTTTTTGAACCTTGGGTTTTACTGTATCATGTATTCATGTTAAAACCATGTTGGTAGAAAATTTAACGGTTTAGCAACATAAATGGACTTCAATGTCGTTGGGCTCTGAAAGTGGACTGAAGATAAAGTTAGCTTACTTGTTGAAGGCCCATATCCAGCCCCAAGGGTGAGAAATTACCAACAAAGTTTACTGCGCAAAGAGGTTTAATGAAAATGGCAAAAAAAAAAAAAAAGGTTTAATGAAATCCGGATGGTCGGCAGATTGCAGGCTTTTGTTCGGTAGGTGAAGGATAATTCTAGAACTCTGTGCTCGACCGTCCGATTGGTCCACTTTTTATGGTACTATTATATTAATAATAACTAGTCAGTCAAAATAACCATAGCTCTAATCGCTTACTCACACTCACCAGTCACCACAGTCCATATTCATTTCCCCAAAACTCCCAGCTCTATTCGTCTTCTTCATCCTCATCCGTGAGAAAAAAAAAAAAAAAAGCCAGGGGGTGTTCTGAGGTAAGCACGCGTCCTTTCTTCCTTCTTTCCTTCCACCGCTTCCAGATATCCGATTCCAGTAACGCTCCTGGTTCCGCTAGTCTGGACGAATTCTCGTCTCCGATCGGAGTTTATTTGCGATCTATGTATTTGATCTTGGCTTGTCGTTTTCTCTGATTCTTCTCTCTATGAAGATCTGCGTCCCGTCGGTTGGATTTCTGTTCAATGCGTTTTCTGTGCGAATTATTCGCTCCTGACTTGCTCGAGCGTTGAATCCAGCGATTCGGAGCTCGCGCTTCCTGCTTTGTTTGGCTGTGGTTTTGCGGTTGTTCCGTGGTCGTAGATCGCGATATAGTTTACTGATTGAACACTGCGTTTGGTTCAGGACGATGCCGAGCGCGATGTTGATGTTTTAGTGACTGTAGTTTGTTCTTTCTAAGCTGTATCAGCTTAGCGGCGTCGTTCTTATGGCGCTAGATATCTTGTAGAGACTGTAGTTTGTGCTTTTAAGATTTAGCTTGTTGTTCTTGAGTTGTATTCTTGCCATGATAGGCTAGAAAGGGAGAGAGAGAGAGCCCTGAGAAATGATGAAGAGCACATGATCGATCGAATATCAGTTAAATGATTCACGGTAGTTGTTGTAATCTGCAATTGGTTGTGGGTCTTCAGATGCCTGGATTGCGTAGTTGACTTTTTTTTTTATAGATGTGCTTATAGATTCGTTGTGGTGATATTCTTTTCTAGTCTAAAATTGTTATACTGTTTTATTGCTTGTCCATTTTAGATCACATTAAAGCAAAATGGTGAAGGCAGTTGTTGTGCTGGGAAACAGTGATGGTGTTCAGGGGACTGTCTACTTCACCCAGGAAGGCGATGGTAAATAATCCCAAATGCTCTTTACTCGGTGGACATTCGAGTGTTGTGATTTGACATCTCTCTTTCGTTAATCTTTCTGGCTTGTTTGCTCTTCAGGTCCTACCACCGTGACAGGAAACATCTCTGGCCTCAAGCCAGGGCTTCATGGCTTCCACGTCCATGCCATGGGAGATACAACAAATGGCTGCATGTCGACTGGTACATAACCACCCCCTTTGTGCTTACTGTTGGGTTCTACGAAACGCTGTGTGCTCATCTTGTACCTTTGCTTGTGCAGGCCCACATTTCAATCCTCATGGCAAAGAACATGGAGCCCCTGAAGATGAACACCGCCATGCTGGTGATCTTGGAAATGTTACAGTTGGAGATGATGGTATGGCTTTGATTGATTGAACGATTCTCAAGTTCCCAATAAAGTGGTTGATGAATATTCTTTTCGCATACAAGTTTGATGGGATTTGTTACTGAATATTGTCTTCAGGTACTGCAACTTTCACTATTGTCGACAAGCATATCCCTCTTACCGGTCCACACTCCATCATTGGGAGGGCTGTTGTTGTTCATGCTGATCCTGATGACCTTGGAAAGGGTATATATCATTGCCCATTTACTTCTATATTACATCTCCCCGTTTTGCTCTTCAGATCTAGTCAGAATTTGGTTAATACGGAATGCTGGTTCAGTGTGACCTGTGCATAAACTTCTAAAGGAATTTTGGAACCTAGGACTAGTCTTGGTTTTGAGAGGCCGCACATTGCTACTTACAGCATGAATGCTATGCTTAGTCTGCTGATACAGAATTCATGGCTGATACAGCATGAATGCTATGCTTAGTCTGCTGATACAGAATTCATGGCTGCCTAGTATTCATGGCTGTTCTTATGCTTACTGCTCCATGTTTCATTTCCATATGTAAACCTAATGTGATGCATTACATGCTTTTTTGTCTGTGAAAAACGCAGGTGGACATGAACTCAGCAAGAGCACTGGCAATGCTGGTGGAAGAATTGCCTGCGGTGAGTTTAGAGTAACTCGAACGTCGAGATTGGAATGAAATCATTCATTTGTATCTACTGGATTTGAATACTGACACGAACACGACTATCTTTGACAGGCATTATCGGGCTGCAAGGTTAAGGCATTGGCATCTCTCCTGTTTCCTCGGCTGCTTGAATAAATGGGAAAAATGCTAGATGAATGTTTAACGAGTCAATGTTGAGTGAGTGATGGTTGATTTGTGAGGGATAAGGAAAAGGGAAAAAGAAAGAATGAGAGAGAACCCTCTTGAATAAAGAGAACAAGAACGCTACTTTGGTGTACCTTTTTTTTTATAGCTGGATTTGTGGTTAATCGACTTCTAGTTTGATTGGTCTATGGACAGTCTCGAATATATTCACCTCCTACACTCTGGAATGCGAGGTAGCTGCCGAATGGCAGCCAAAACTGTTATGCCTTGCTTTAGCAGTGGCGTGATACTGTTCTAGAGTTTGGGATCCACCCCACCCTAGAAAACAACGAAACAGTTGTGGGTGGGCGGCAGGTGTTAAGGTGGGTTGTTAGTGGATTGTCGGTGACCCGACGACCTAAAACTCACTTCCAACTTCCAAGAAATGAAAGCAGGAATGCGTATTTGGGTGGGTTGGGTGGTTTAATGTGCGTTGAGGGTGAGTTTGTCAGGTGATACGTTCAGTGCTTATCAGGGGAGAGTATCTTCTATTTTTCAACATTCTTTATTGCCTTTCATCTCTGATTTGTGTCACTATTCTAAACGCGTTGCTACGGATCGGGAAATTGCCGGAATCAATAAAGTAAGAATACGAAAACGAGAATTGAAAAAACACAGACACACGATTTACGTGATTTAATAACACGATGTGTGTTAGCTAGTTCACGGGCAAGAGAGAGAGCCATTTTCTTTTTCACTATATCGAGGAGATTACAGATTACAGATTAGAGAGGAGTATGAGAAGTATTTATAGTATTTCTCCATATGGGTCTAAACCTAATCCAATATGGCAAAGGAAACGGTTACAGACCAGGCCTAGAACCTGAACCTAAATAACATTGACCCCATACACTGCAGGCTAATCTAGTCGTAGCGACTGATAGTACGATTTAAGTCACATCAATATTTACAAACCCCTAATTATCTACTTCTCTTCTACTTTTTGGATGCACCGGTTGCTCTAGTCCTAGGATGAAACAATCCAATTTGGTTAAACCGGACTAAATTAACTCGATTTTTTAGTTTTGGTGTTGGGGATGATTGAAACTGGAAATTAGACTACTCCTTAAAAAAAATAGTATGGACAATCAAAAAATCTTATTAAGCTCAAGATGAGTGATAAATCAGTCTCCCTCACAAAAGTGTTACATGTACAATCAATCTCCCTCACAGAAGTGTTACATGTACATTTCCAAGTGCTTCTTACTATCAATGATTAAACTCTAACCATATAGTGACACTTCTACACTGACTTAATAAATTAGGGTAATGTCTATTTTTTTATCCAAATTTTTTTCAGATCTTTTATATTATTCAAACCTATTAAAATGTATCAAAATATTAATTAGCCAAATTTTTCGTAATGCATCAAAATATTAACCATTTTTACGTTATCGTTAATAATTTTGCAATTTGAAAACGGAATGGAATCAGAAAGCAAGACAGAATAGGCTCTTACTGCTCTAGAAATAACTTCCCTCGTCTTCCTCTTTCTCCTTGGGGTGAGTTTCGGGCTTATGTGGGCCGCCATCTTACTGCAAAACATCATTAAGTTGTTCATGGGGTCCCGTGTGCCATCATATTTTTCAAACTTCGGCATTTTTCACTTTTCTGGGATCACCACATCCGGTATTAGCCACATGGCTGCTGCGCCGGGAGTAAGAACATTTGCTGATTCCAGGGCTTTAAACCTGGCTTCAAATTCTGAGTATTTATTGGTGGCATCGTCACCATCCTGCTTTTCTTAGTTAAATTACTAAAATTTTGCAATGTTGACCATCATGTGTCTCTTCTAAGTCAGTATCATGTTGTCAAGTCAAAATTACTAACAAAATTGGGGTAAATGCCACATTTGGTCACTGAGATTATTAAATCATGTCATGTTTAGTCATTAGAAAAAATTAATATCAATTTTGATCCTTCTAATTACTGAAACATATCATATTTAGTCACTCTCCCGTTAGTTTCCGTCCAACTCCAAAGCCTTCAAAGCTTGATAAAGTACATTACAAACCCCTCAAAGTTTGATGTATTCCATTTACATTCTCGTATTCATCATTATTCATTAACATCTTCATTGGCAGCTGGATCTTCTGAAACTGGACGGGGTGATGATTTCAATCATAGCTATTTTATATTCACTCAGTGATACAGCTGAACTTAAGTCATAAGAGAATCAAAGCAGAGGTTGCTTGCTTCTTCGCGCGATAAAAATGGGAAGAAAGGAATATACCTTGTTGTGCGGGTAAAATACCTGGATATTAATTAAGTTTGAAAATTGGGGTAAACATACTATTTAAATTTGAATAGGGCGTCGGATACTACTAAACTCTATTATATGTGCATCCGGTATCACTTAAGTTTACTGCTAAGTGCATTTCTTAAAGTTGAAAGAATATTTTTGAAATATTCCGTTTTCTTAATTTCATAATTGGTCCTTCTACTTTTCTTATTGTAAAAAAATATTAAGACTTATGAAAAACATCATTTTTTATTGTTCTCTTTTGAATACTTGATACCAAACCAATTTTTGAATAAAAAATTTAGAATCAATTATCATTATAAATATTTTCAATTTCATTATGTATTCTAATAATTGAATTATTTCATGAATGTTGTAACTAAACAATGTTGTAACTTTTATAGTCGTATTTTCTTTTCTACTTTTTTTATAGAATGTAGTAGCTTTTATATTTTATTTATTATTTGGTTACTTTCCATAGCTTTTATATTGAAAGTTTTCTAATTATTATATTAGATAAAACTTGTTGAAATATGGGTTTGTGATTATGAAAACCCCTCACACCAGCAATTCTCCATTTAAATAATCATCCACAACTATTGCACGTACTGCAACTTTGAATCGACAACCCAACTTGCCCGTCCTCGTATTATTCCGCCTTGACTTAATAGGATTTGGGATATATGTTATGCTCCTGCAACCATGGTTGCAATCCATATATATCCGCGGATTCGTTTCTCCCGGATTTTGCTTGATTGTCGACACTATCAATAAAAAGCCAAGAGATTTTGCTATCTCCTATGCTGCTTCCCGAGCTTCGTCTTCAGTATCATAAACACCTGCACTTATGAATAATTGGGTGTAATAAACTTTCACCTTCGTCATCTCGAGAACCTCCCTGCAATAAATATACGAAAATTTTCAAATCAATCCACCATTAGTCAGTACAATTTTATTTATTATTATAAACTTTATTTAAATAAATACTTACCGTACTCATACCAAACTCCTTATTATATCAACGGTGTTGTCAATTGTGTAGCAAACTTCAAAAAGTTGTCTCCCTAATAAACAATAATATTAGTCAAAATTAGAGATAATTTAATCCAAAAATTAAATAAAGGGTAATGACTATTTATTAGCAAAATATTTTTTGAATTCTTTTTTATTAGCCAAACCTATTGAAATACTAAGAATTAGCCAAATGTTAACTTCCGGTTAGCAATTTTGTTAGTAATATTGACTTGGCAGAATGATATTAACTTGGAAGAGACAGATGAAGGTCAACATTCCGATTTTAGTATTTTAACTAAGAAAAGAGATGCAAAATTATTAATAATAACGTAAAAATGGCTAATATTTTGCTGCATTACGAAAGATTTGGCTATTTAATAGCATTTTAATAGGTTTGACTAATTAATAGCATTACGAAAGGTTTGTAGCACCACGACCTCGTCCTCATCTTGGACCTCACTTGCTCTTTCTACTTCAACCACAACCTCCCTTCTTTCTTCCTCAATGTGTTCCTCCCCCTTGCGAATAACCAAGATCTTCCTCCTCTTCAAAGCTCACTCCCTCTTCTTCAACCTCTTCTATCACCTTCCCAGTCATGACTTCAAAGTTGTTCTCGGGAAGGTGATCAATGCAACCTTCTTGGTCATCCTCACCACGGGAGCTCTCAGTGGTGAGTTCCTCTTGCTCAACATGGTTGTCATTGAACGCCCCTTCAACCTCCTCTTCTTCTTTCGACGGTAAGAGCCGATGGCGGGCACAAGCTCGTGCCACCTTCTCTTCAAGTATCAAACCGGGGGGAGGGAGGGGTTAGAAATCCATGTAGGAGCTCGTTCTTTCAAAGTACTCATGGGTTGCCTCTTCGACTTCCTTTCCTTCTTTAATTTGTAGGAAATGATTGTGAGCAAGTTGTGCACATGATTTCTCAACAATCCCTCCTATCTAGTCTATGTTTTGAAGGATATCCTCTAATATTCGTAGGAAGGATGAGTCGATAGGGTCGGCGATTGGAAGATCCGCATTGGAGCATCCTTTGTCAGTTCCCCGGGCAAATTGCTCCACCATGAGCTCCAATTCGCTTTTTGGCTCCGATTGTGGAGTGGCTCATGGGCTTGAATGCCCAATGAAAGCCTCCATGGCCAACTCCAACTTGGATTTCACCTCGGGTTGTGGAGGAAAATCTTCTTTGTATGGGTAAGCTTCTTGATACCCCCATTGGTATGGTTCTTCTTCTTGGAAGGGTGGTTGGTAATAGAACCCGAATCCTTGACTTACACCACTTTGATCGTCCCACGGAGCTCCAAGGTAATCACTCTTGGGTGGTGGTGGATACCCCCACACTTGGGTGAAATCATAATGATCCATGATTCGAAACCTACAAAACAAAAAGAAAAAGAAAATCAAACAAACACAAACCACCCTTCAAAGCGAAGAGTGGGTTAACAAACACAAAACAAAATACAAAACGGCTAAAATAATGACCTAAGCCTTTTTCTGATAACCTAGAATGGGTCCCCGACAATGGAGCAAAAAACTTAACTTGAATCTAATTACACATCTCAATCTATGGTCTTCAATGGGAAAATAAGTGAGTGCCCTCAAGAGCACCTGTTGCGCTTCTACGAGTTGATCGAAGGGATTAAAGTGAATGGAGTACCTCAAGATGCAATTCGACTCTGTTACTTTCCATTCACCTTGCAGGGAGTGGCCAAGTCATGGTTGGATACTCGTGCACCAGGATCGATCACCACTGGACTGATATGGCCAACAAATTTATGAACTGCTACCATCCCCCTTCGAAGACAGCAGATCTGCATAAGGAAATCACTCATTTTGCATAGGAGGAAGATGAGTTAATCAAAGATGCATGGGAGAGGCACTCAAGTGTCTTCATGAAGTGCACAAACCACGGATTAAGTGATGCCTTTAAAGTGAGCACCTTTGATAACGATGTAATTGCACATGTTTGCGCCCCTAGTTCTTATCCGTTTGAGGAGTATAGTCGTGTGTTTTGGCTTATTTTACGCCGGGTTGTGCTATTTTATCATATTTCAGGTCCCAGGCGTCAAAGGGAAGGCTAACCACGAGTTTCGGGGCATTCGGAGGTCATTTCGTCAAGCTGGGGCCAAAACACGGGCACACCTAAGGCATTACATGGCTGTGTTCCTATGGCCGTGCTTTTTATGCCGAGAGCTGAGCTGATTACACGGGCAGGGCTGTTTCAAAGCACGACCGTGTTCCACAAAAAACACGGCCGTATCCAACGCGAAGCACGGCCGTGTTTCCTCCCAATTGTTGGCCGTGTAATTAAGCCTTGGTCGAGACACGGGTGGAGTCAGGCAAAGCACGGCCGTGCCCTCGACCGTGCTTTGGCCATTGATGCTTTTATGCAGATTTTCAGCCACAACTCAAGGGGATTCGAGTTTTTGAGAGATAGAACGATTCCTAGAGAGAGAAAGTGACGAGCAAGAGTTCCCAAGTGCCCTAGATTGATCTTCAACACCATTGGAGGCCAGCTTGAGCTTGGAGAAGTGCCAATCAACGTCCAGAAGCAGGAATCCATCCTTCGCAGTATGAATTCCGTGTCTGATTCTGCTTTTTCTTTCTTCTCCATGGAGTAGTTCTCCCATTCATCCAGGTATGGAGAACCCTAGATTTGTATGTTAGGCTTTGATTGTATGAACCCAAGTACTGATTCTATGATTGATTATATTCGATTGAGGTTTTAATGATTGAATGACTTGAATCCTGATCAAATTCCTGTTGTTTCTGCTTTAACCTAGAATGAGAATATCTGCCTAGGTTAATAGAGTATCCTTGATTGAAGGTAGGGAGTTGGTGACTTTAGTCGAGGAACCAACTCGCTATTCTGTACCGGATTTACTCCGGTAGTGGAGGTTTTGTTCTTAGGGCCTCAATCTGTCTACTCCGGTGGAGGTTAGTCGCCCGCTAGAGATTCAGATTGAGAGGGTCTGAAGACCTTTAGTCGAGACTTCAGGCTGTTTAAGAACCTTCCGCAGTATAACTTTCATAGAAACTGAACTTGGTAATTACAATCCGGCTTAACTGCAGTCTAGGGGGAACCATATCCGGGTGACCTCTTTAACCTGAATACAACAGTTTACTTGCTTTGTTAGTTTGATAGTTTAGACTTGCATTCTAGTTTCATTGCTAGATAACAAGAATTCACCGAGTAGTCATCAGATCTAGGACCCGGGTTGATAATTAAACCTAAACCCGCTATACTACGCTTTAGGAAGTGGTTTCACTTGGCCAATTCCTGGAGTGACAGTAGAGTCGAGCCAAGTTTTTGGCGCCGTTGCCGGGGACGGCTAGGTTGTTGAAGAAAAGTGATTTCTGTTAATTTAGCCTTTCGTTTTGCTTTGTTTGCTTTTTCCCACTTGTGCCTTCACGGGTTTGCTTGCTTGATTGTGTGCAGGCAATGCATGACCCGTAGCCAGTCAGGAGGTTTACTGCCATTGAATCCAGAGATTGACTGCACCTGTCGCCAGCTCAGGAGACAACAGCAAGCTAGACTGGCTACGGAAGAGAGCATAGACGGCCACGTGAGTAGCGATTCTGAAGAAGAGTACGGGATGGACGGAGACTACAATCAGCACCAGGGGAATCCGCAGCAGGTTCCCCCGGTGAATCAGGTCCTGGGGAACAACCCCATACCCCAGGATCATGGAGTTCATCATCCACCGCAGCCGGGTCCCACCTTGGAGTACTACTACACTCCGCGGATTGCTGACATCCGCCCGGTCATCCTCTACCCGCCTATCCCAGCAAACAACTTCGAGATCAAGCCATGCTGGATTCAGCTCATCACATCCTCGATCCAGTTTCATGTCTTGAAGGATGAGGAGGCCAGGGTACATCTGTCCCGTTTTCTGCAGCTGACAAACGGGTTCAAGCTTAACGGTGTTCCCGATGATGCGATCCGCCTTCATCTCTTTCCCCATTCTCTGGCGGGGAATGCTAAGAGGTGGTTGGAGACCCAGCCCCCATTGTCCATCACCTCTTGGGACGATCTGGCGGACAAGTTCGTGCACAGGTACTATCCGGCATCGAAGACTACAGAGATTCAGCGGGAGATCACTCACTTCCGCCAAGAGCCAGATGAGTCACTTCGTGATGCTTGGGAGCGGTACATGGGATACTTCTGGCAGTGTCCCCATCATGGCTTTAGTGATGCTTTCACTGTGGGGAACTTTTACAGTGCCCTCTCTCCAGATAGCCAGAGGGTGATTGAGTCTTTATGCCCAGGAGGGGATGTTCACACTAAGACTCCACCAGAGCTGAACCAGATGATTAATACTTTGGCTGCCAGAGATCATTCCTGGGGGTAGAGCAGCAGAGGCAGAAATTCCAGGGACCGTGGTGTGCACGCCATGGAGTCCAGATCCGGACTCGAGCAGCAGGTAGCTGAGCTGGTGCAGCCATTGAAGCAGCCCAACAGTCTTATTTCGGGCAGAGGTTTGGCTACACCTCCAGTTGCTCAGTGTCAGTGGTGTGAGAGCTCCAATCACCTAGTGGAGGACTGCCAGGCTATGAGGGAGTCTACCACACCCCAGGAGCAGTTGGCCTTCATCGCCAATGCGCGGCGCCTCGATCCATACAACACTACATATAATGAGGGGTGGCGCCAGCATCCCAACTTCGCCTGGAGCAGCAACACCACTAAACCACCTGGTTTCCCAGCACCAGCAGGTGGTCTTCAGCAGAGACAGCCCTTCCAGCCTAGGCAGGGGCAGCCATTCCAGCAGCCCCAGCGCCAGTTTGCCGAGCCAGCAGCAGCTCCAGCCCTAGATGACAGGATGACGAAGCTGGAAAACATTCTAGCTTCATTCATGACGAGCACTCAAGCGACTATCACGAGGTTGGACCAGAGTGTAGCCTCACTGGAGGCAGGTCAGAGGAACCAGGGTGCAATTTTGCAGGATCTGCAGACCCAGGTGGGCATCTTGGCCCGCCAGACCACCACCAGGGCACCGGGGACTTTGCCTGCCACCACTGTCCCAAATCCTCGAGATCCTCACCAGCATCAGCAGCTGGATGCCATTTTTACCAGGAGCGGTAAGACCATATCTACTGATCCTGTCCCGGCCAGACAGGAGGTACCACTGACTGCTTCAGCACTTCCAGCCGACGATGCAGAAGTGCGGGTGGAGAAGGAAGCCCCTGCTCCCAAGCCACAACCAGTGGTTAAGGAGCATGTGCCCTAGCTTCCCTTCCCCACTCGCCTACACAAAGACAAGCTGGAGACTGAGTTTGCCAAGTTCATGGCAATGTTGAAGCAGCTCAACATCAGCATACCGTTCGTGGAGGCACTGTCGAAGATGCCCAAGTATGCCAAGTTCATGAAAGATCTCTGCACCAACAAGAAGAAACTTGGGGATCTCTCGACAGTGTTGCTGAGCGAGGAGTGTTCTGCTATCCTGCAGAACAAGCTGCCCGAGAAGCGCAAGGATCCAGGGAGTTTTACTATCCCTCTTACTATTGGCAGCATGCATGTAGGAAAGTCCTTGGCAGACCTAGGCGCTAGCATTAACGTCATGCCATATAAGTTGTATAAAATGCTAGACCTAGGTGAACTTAGCCCTACTAGGATGAGCATTCAATTAGCTGATCGTTCTATTGTGCATCCTAGGGGAATCATAGACGATCTGCTTATTGGTGTTGGTGCATTCACATATCCTGTTGATTTTGTTATTATTGATATACATGAGGAAGTGGATGTGCCTTTGATTCTAGGTAAGCCATTTCTTGCCACCACCAAGGCACTTATTGATGTGCATGATGGTAAACTGATCTTGCTTGCTGGGAATGAACATGCTACTTTTTCTGTGACTGAGTTTGATCACTGTGCTATGATTGCTGTCGCGCCTGTGAATGCCATTTCTGATCAGGTACACGAGTCTGTCGTGTACCCTTCTGCACCTCCTATTTTGCAGGACCCTCCTATCATTCCTTCGCCGCCACTCCATCCAGCCACGCCTCCGAACAAAAAGCTCAAGGAGGAGTGGCGGCCGAAGCAGCAGGTTGCTAAGCCTGCGCGGAAGAAGAGTGGAGACCACTATGAGCTGGTCCCACCTCCTGCACCACGACCACCCTGGCCGTCTGGGTACTCACTCGCCTGCATCTTGCCAGATGGGCAGGTCGAGCTGACTGATGATGGTGGTCGCATCCGTCGGGTGCATGGCCACAACCTGAAGCTGTACCTCAAGAGCGACGTGGATCCGCTCTTGAAGGCACCTGTTCCTGCACTGCCCTGAGTATCCACCATGGGCGTCCAGCTAAAAGACGGTAAAGAAGCGCTTGTGGGGAGGCAACCCCACCATGGTTTGATTTTCTTTCTTGTGTTTTGAGTCGGATTGTAACCCGGTTTGGGTTTGGTTTGTTTTCTTTTGGTTTGGATGATATTTTATTGGGCTGACCATTGAACCTAACATATTGTGTTTGAGCTCTTCTGTTTCCCTTTGGCTGTGCTTGCCCCGACTGGCCCGTTTCCAGTCTCCAGCAGTCCGTGCGTACCGGTAACATCGTTCCCTTATCCTTCCCTCTTCTCCATTGAGGGCAATGTCGAGCTTAAGTGTGGGGGGATGTTTATCTTTAACTGCATTAGATCTGTTTGTGTGCTTGGAGCCTAGTCCACTGTCCAAATTTTTAAATTTGAGGGCTCCAAGTACGTGTTTCCTTGCAATTGTCTGCTCAGTATGCTTTGAATTGACAGTCTTTATAGTAATATGCAACCTAGGGAGGTAGTGTAGCACTATGGAGGATGTTGATGCATTTAAGAAGTCTCATTTCTTCTTCATATTGTGTTGGTTGATTGAGTGAATTAGTGATCTTAGGACCCTTGAATTGTGTGGTGTTGTGGATTCTCTGCCTGTCATGGACTCTTGTATCATGTTTTGAGTTTAACAGGTGCTCGAATGTGCTTCAAAATAACGTCTCCCGTGCGAATAGAGCGAAAGTGTGTAAGGGGAGACGGGAATCCGTTCCCAATTTCCACCTACTACCTCCAGCCTCCTTACATGTCTTTCTCCCGCATGAGGCTCGAGACATCCGCTCCTGGCATGGCCGGTAAGAGCAGGTTGGGACCCTTGAAAAGAAAAAGAAAAGAAAAATAACAGAAAACAAGCAAAACAGAAAAAAGGGGTTCCAACCATCTTCAAAGAAAATAGAGCACCTTGAAAAATGTGAGTCCATGATCCTTTGTTTTTGAGAATCTCTTCATCCACAATTCATTTGTCCTCTGTTCACTGTTTGCCATGATGCCGACTCGATAAGAAGCTTTGAGATGACTTGTGCGTCGGTTGACCTCGTAAGTTGCTAATTGACCTAGGAAGTCCTCTACCTACGATCTGGGTTGTTTGCTGCTATAGAGGTATGGAGAGTTGCATTGGTTTGAGTTAGGTTTGCTTGGGGACAAGCAAACGGTTAAGTGTGGGGGAATTTGATAACGATGTAATTGCACATGTTTGCGCCCCTAGTTCTTATCCGTTTGAGGAGTATAGTCGTGTGTTTTGGCCTATTTTACGCCGGGTTGTGCTATTTTATCATATTTCAGGTCCCAGGCGTCAAAGGGAAGGCTAACCATGAGTTTCAGGGCATTCAGAGGTCATTTCGTCAAGCTGGGGCCAAAACACGGGCACACCTAAGGCATTACACGGGCGTGTTCCTATGGCCGTGCTTTTTATGCCGAGAGCTGAGCTGATTACACGGGCAGGGCTGTTTCAAAGCACGGCCGTGTTCCACAAAAAACACGGCCGTGTCCAACGCGAAGCACGACCGTGTTTCCTCCCAATTGCTGGCCGTGTAATTAAGCCTTGGCCGAGACACGGGCGGAGTCAGGCAAAGCACGGCCGTGCCCTCGACCGTGCTTTGGCCACTGATGCTTTTAAGCAGATTTTCAGCCACAACTCAAGGGGATTCGAGTTTTTGAGAGATAGAACGATTCCTAGAGAGAGAAAGTGACGAGCAAGAGTTCCCAAGTGCCCTAGATTGATCTTCAACACCATTGGAGGCCAGCTTGAGCTTGGAGAAGTGCCAATCAACGTCCAGAAGCAGGAATCCATCCTTCGCAGTATGAATTCCGTGTCTGATTCTGCTTTTTCTTTCTTCTCCATGGAGTAGTTCTCCCATTCATCCGGGTATGGAGAACCCTAGATTTGTATGTTAGGCTTTGATTGTATGAACCCAAGTACTGATTCTATGATTGATTATATTCGATTGAGGTTTTAATGATTGAATGACTTGAATCCTGATCAAATTCCTGTTGTTTCTGCTTTAACCTAGAATGAGAATATCTGCCTAGGTTAATAGAGTATCCTTGATTGAAGGTAGGGAGTTGGTGACTTTAGTCGAGGAACCAACTCGCTATTCTGTACCGGATTTACTCCGGTAGTGGAGGTTTTGTTCTTAGGGCCTCAATCTGTCTACTCCGGTGGAGGTTAGTCGCCCGCTAGAGATTCAGATTGAGAGGGTCTGAAGACCTTTAGTCGAGACTTCAGGCTGTTTAAGAACCTTCTGCAGTATAACTTTCATAGAAACTGAACTTGGTAATTACAATCCGGCTTAACTGCAGTCTAGGGGGAACCATATCCGGGTGACCTCTTTAACCTGAATACAACAGTTTACTTGCTTTGTTAGTTTGATAGTTTAGACTTGCATTCCAGTTTCATTGCTAGATAACAAGAATTCACTGAGTAGTCATCAGATCTAGGACCCGGGTTGATAATTAAACCTAAACCCGCTATACTACGCTTTAGGAAGTGGTTTCACTTGGCCAATTCCTGGAGTGACAGTAGAGTCGAGCCAACCTTCTACCGTACTCTTTTTCCCGAAGACTGACAACTGATTGATTCGGTCTACAACAAGAATATGATGACCAAGACGCCCCCGCAGTTGAACTAGATATTTGAAGATGTGGAAGAACATGGTTATGGCTAAGGGTCTACAAAGAGATCACGTCGAGCCTAGGGCCGTGGTGTTCATTTTGTGGATACTCAGTCATCTGCCTTGCTGGACATGGTTTCTAAGCTGGTTACAACAATTGACCATAACAGGACGGTTCCAGGTGCAGGACAACCACAAGTGATGTATTTTTAGTGGTGCGAGAGCACCAACCACATGGTGGAGTACTTTCAAGAAATGAGGGAGTCTACCTCACCTCAGGGCCGTGGTGTTCATTTTGTGGATACTCAGTCATCTGCCTTGCTGGACATGGTTTCTAAGCTGGTTACAACAATTGACCATAACGGGACGGTTCCAGGTGCAGGACAACCACAAGTGATGTATTTTTAGTGGTGCGAGAGCACCAACCACATGGTGGAGTACTTTCACGAAATGAGGGAGTCTACCTCACCTCAGGGGAAGCTAGACTTTATTAGCAATGCTAGGCACATAGACCCCCTATAGTAGCACCTACAATGAGGGATGGAGCCAACATCTAAACTTCTCTTGGGGTGGCAACAACAACACCAAGCCACCAGGCTTTCAGGCTCTTACGGGTGGGTACCAGTACCAGAAGCAATAGTATAGCAGCAACCACTTTACCATCCCAAAAAGGGGCAAAAATTTCTGCAGCAGTATGGTGCACCTTCATCGACCCCAACACAGGACGACCCTATGCCAAAACCGAGGGAAATAAAGAGCAGCCTGGCCAGTGGCGGACCCAGAATTATTGAAGAGGGGTGTCGCCGATAAAAATTATAAAAATTAAGATAATGAAATAAAAATTTAATAGAAATTACTGAAAATTTATTTATAAGTTCACAACCTCATGTTTACTACGAATTATGACGATTTTTCATATTTGAGATTTTTTTAAAATACATTCATCGTTTATGTTGCAAATCAAACCTTTTTCGATATACACAACTACATAATCATTCATAAATTAGTCACTCAACTAAAGAGAATCGACCTACGTCTAAAATCAAATCAAATTAAAATAAATTAGTTTGCTACCAATCGGCTATTTTAGAAAAAACAAAGTATGCCTAAGTAATATCATTAGCAATTTTTCTCTAGTTCTATCAAATTAACCAAAATCAAACCACAATCTCCCATAAATATAGGCAATTCACCTATTAACTACAAATCAATAAGTTAAATTGGGTTGTGGGTTACTTAAAACAAGCATGCTTATTTGATTTTACTTATTATTGTTAATTACTAATTATGACGAATAACTTTATAACATTAAAACTATTTTCATATAATGAAAGTGTGTCGCTTATAATTATTAGAGCGGTGTCGGAAGTTCCAAATTAAAAAATTTTGTACCGAAAAAATGAAGGTCCTTCACAAAATTTTCGAACGGAAGGGTGTCGGCGACACCCCTCCCCTTGCCCTAGGTCCGCCCCTGAGCCTGGCCAACACCAGTACCCAGAAGTTCAGTAAGATGTATCAATTCCTGGAACTGGCAGCTATGAAGTTCATGGAGCTTGAAGCTGGTCAAAGGAACCAACATGCACTTCTAAAGGACATGGACACAAAAATTGAGCACCTCGCAGACGCTCTTGCCTCCCGACCAGCTAGCACACTTCTAGTGAAACCATTGGCCAACCGTAGAAACCAAAGACATGGTCTGCATTCCATTGTACTAAGAAGTGGGAAGGTGGTTGACAAGGAGCCATCAAGGCGTGCAAAGGAGGCCGAGACGACCACTTTCAAAGCCAGAAAAGACCCGATAGAGGAAAAGGAACCTGAAGTTCTCCCTCCACCATCTCGGGTAGTAGTGGCTAAGTATAAAACTCAGCTTCCCTTTCCTACCTGGTTTCACAAGGATCGGTTGAGGCTGAATTTGGGAACTTCATGGCAATGTTGAAGAAGTTTCATCTTCAAATACCATTCCTGGAGGCATTGTCTCATATGCCCAAATGTGTGCATTTCCTGAAAGACCTCATCTGAAAATAAAAATAAAAAGTTAAGTGATTTGTCCATTGTGGAGCTCAATGAGGAGTGTTTGGGGTTCCTCTGCAAGGTTCGTCCATGGAGGGTGAGTCAGGGCCTAAGATCAGACCGAAAGGCGTATTCGATGGACAACATGTGAATATTCATGTACTACCCCTTCTTGGTCCCGAGGGATGGAGGAGTATAGGTTAGCCAAAACATTCTGCAAAACAAGTTTTCGCAGAAGCAGAAGGACCCAGGTAGTTTTACTATCTTGTGCTTTATTGGTAAACTGCATGTTGAGAGGTCCTTGGCGGACTTAGGCGCTAGTATCAAGGTTATACCATGTAAGTTGTTCAAGAAACTAGGCCTAAGTGAAGCCACAACAGCTAGAATGAGTACCCAATTAGCTGACTGATCCATAGTTCATCCTAGAGGCATAGTGGAAGACCTCCAAGTTAAGGTTGGAAGATTTTTTTATCTTGTGTATTTTGTTGTCTTGTAGATCAATGAAGATGTAGAAGTGCCCTTATAATAGGTAGGCCTTTCCTGGCCACCGCCAAGGCTCTCATTGATGTGCATGACGAGTCCTTGGTTTTGAAAGATGGTGAGGAGTAGAGAAAATTTTCCATTGCTAATAACATGAATGCCCTCTTGCCTATGCATGCTTTATCTCATCAGGTGCATGAGTCTATCGTATATCTTTTTGTGTCTCCCATTTTGCAGGACTCTTAAACCACCTTTCTCCGCTATTCCCATTCCCCCAATTACCAAAAGAAATGTTCAAGGAGGAGTGGCAGCCAAAGCTGAAGGAAGCCAAGCCTTACAAAAAGAAATCCCTTGAGCCACGACCATTGGAACCATTTGAGTATTCACTCGCTTGCATCGTACCAGATGGCCAGGTCGAGTTAGCCCTTGATGATGGCCACCATTTGAAGTTTTACCTCAAGAGCAATGTGGATCCGCTCTTGGAGGTACCTTTTCGTGAACCACTATGAGTATTCACCATCTACGTCCAGCTAAAAGACGGTAAAAAGCGCTCGTGGGGAGGCAACCCTAGCACGCTTTGCATTTTTTCCCTTTTTCTTTTGATTTTTGGTATTTGAGTCGTTGTATCTATTTTGAATATGTCTGGAACCTCTTTATGACCCTGGGTGGCATATTTCCGTCTGTGGTTGTGTGGTTTTTGGAGCCAGGGCACGACTGGGGGTTGATTATTTGAAATTGTAGTGTCGAGTTAAAGCAGACCTGGCCGCAACAAAATAAACACGAACACAGGGAGGCAAAACACGATCGTGTTTGAAATCCCTCTTTAGTCCCTAATATGTTCTGCGCTTGACAAAAAAAACTACGGGCACTTAGCCAAGAAACACGAACGTGTTTATGTCCGCCTCGTGCATCCTTGGATTTTTCTTTTCTTTTTGATTGTGAGCTTGGAACTATGGTTTGCTTTGCCTATCACCTGGTGTGTTTTTGATGTTCTAGGTTTGTGCCTTCAGATTGGTTCCCTTCCAGTCTCGTATTGCTTGCTCAGTCCACTCTCCAGCCGCCGCCTACAATCATCAGTCCTCAGTAACATCCTTCCCCTTATCCTTCCCTATATTACATTGAGGGAAATGTCGAACTTAAGTGTGTGGGGTTGTTTAGTGCTTATCATGGTTTTCCCTTGACTGTTTGGATATGTTTGTATGTTTGGAGCCTAGTCCACTGTTCAAATTTTTCTATTTGGGAGCTCCAAGTACTTGTTCCTTGCAATTGCCTTCCCATATTTAAATTGGCAGATTCAAGTCATAAGGAGGGGATTTGACTTTTGAGAGCAAAAACATAGTTTTAGAGAGAGCAAGTGACAAAGAACAAGACCTAGGAGATATTGGAGCTGATTTATCATCACTGAAGCCTGGATTTCGTTCCAATGAGTGAAGATTGTCATCCTAGACCAGATTACACCCATCTCCATGAGTATGACTGCTTTGTATTTGGTTTTCCTCTCTCTCTCTCTCTCTCTATGGAGTAAACCTCCATCTCTCTATGTGGATCTTGCTTATAATGACCTTTGAATGCTATACTGGTTGGTTTTATTCAATTGAAGCATGTTTGTAGAGTCAATTGAATCTTGATCACATTCTCTTGATATTTGCTTTGACCTATGATAGATAGAATCTGATTAGGGTTAAGAGAGCTTCTTCGGTTGATAGTGAATTGCAAGTTGGGGAGATCTATGTGAATTGCCTTAGCATTCTATTCCGATGAAGGTTAGTCGCCTGCTGAGTATTTTGTCTAAGAGGGCTTGGTCAACTTAATAGATTTCAAACTATTTTCAAATCTTTCGTAGTTTAATCAACAGTAGTGGAGTAATACAACTTGTAGGGGTTGTGGTTGGTTTGATGTACCCATCGGCCATTTACTTAATGATTTGGTTTATCTTATGCTGGTATTATTTATCATAGTTCCTTTCATTATTTGCCTCAAAGTGCTTCATGCTTTTCAATATTATTGTTTTGTTGAGTACTTTATCGTTTTTTTTTGTCAATATTATTGTTTTGTTGAGTACTTTTTTTTGTCACAAATTGCTTTGTTCTAGTTATATATTATGATAACCAGGGTAATTAGATGACCGATTATAATTGAATTTGATTGTGAACCATTAAAGTGATAGTTCCCCTCCCTGAATTTGATACTTTTTCTTTTTAAGGTTATCGGTTAAACATGTTACTTGACAAGGATATCCAAAGGTTTTCATTTGGCGAGTTCATGGTTAAATTTTGCAACGGTATCGTTGTTCAACCAAATGAGTAAGTTAATTGGTTGTTCACTTGTGTAATATTTGAATTATATTTGGTATTTTATTTATTCACAATGAACATTAATTATTTGTTTTGTCATAAATTTGATTGTGGAGTAGTTGTTATCAAATATATGTTTGACCCATATGGATATTCCAACAAGCACTACCCTTTCGACCGTGAATATTAACGAGCAAAAATTGCTTTGTACTTGCTCTCAACACCTACCAATGAGGTCAAAGATGTGCACAAATAGATGAATATTTTAAGTCCATTTGAACCTACGCGAATTGCACCTAAGAAGTTGAACTTTAGACAAAGCTTAGTAAAAAGAGAAAGTAAGTCGTTGCACACTTTTGGGGAGAAAAAGGCTTCACATACAAGGAGTAAGAAATATTGAGAAATCGTGGTTGATTTTCTTCATGTAGTTACAGCTTT
Source organism: Linum trigynum (assembly GCA_964030455.1). Taxonomy (NCBI): domain Eukaryota; kingdom Viridiplantae; phylum Streptophyta; class Magnoliopsida; order Malpighiales; family Linaceae; genus Linum; species Linum trigynum. Next base: position 34,423,409 of record OZ034813.1, on the reverse strand, counting down.
ACAAGGACTCGAAAGCCTAAAGACATTGCTTTTTGTGATGCTGTCAATTCTGCTTTTGTATTAGTGAAATTGATAAAGAAGAATGTAGCTTACTAAAATGTATATAGTACAAATAAGCAATGAAGGAAGATAATTTTATGTGATGCTCTCAGTTTCACTACAGTTTTAGTGAAATTCTTGCTGTAATTTGAATCAATTTTTTTTCCTACAAAATCCTTGCCCATGGGCATCTCATGACCAATAGTGTCGAATCTTATGGTCGCGAGGGTCGCTTGTGAAAGAAAGGGGATTGTCTTAAAAACACCTAATCCTCATCACGGTTAGGAGTGCCAATATCGCGTCCATGAGATATGGACATGAAACGAGAGATCATTTTCCCCCTTAAAAGGGTAAAACAATGAAAATCTTCCACTTGGATCAAACTCGAGTCATCTGATTGATGAATTTTTGGAAAACCCCCCTTGTGTATCTCACGGTCACTGGTACCTAATATCATGGCCCTGAGGGTCTGTTGAAATGACCGGGAAGGCCAAAACATCCCATTAACCCATAAGGCCAAGAGTTACCAATCTCAAGCTCGTTAGACGTTGACGCTAAATGCGATAGCGATTAGCAGAAAAGGTTAGAAATAAAATGCTTACACATGGATCGAAATCGGATCATGTGATTTTTCAGCTTCGTGGAAAAACCTGCCCTGCTTATCTCACGACCGGTAGTGCCTAATCGCACGCTCATGAGGGATTGGCAAACATCCCAATACCCCTCACAACAAGAGTTTCCAATCGCACGCCCGTGATATGTGGATGTGAAATGCAAGAGGGTTTTCCTGAAATGGGTGAAAAATAAAATGCTTACATATGGATTGAACTCGAGTCTATCATATGATAATAAGATCTGAAACAAAAGAGACTATCTTGAGAGGTTGTTTTTAGTTAATTTTTTTATATGACTCATACATTTCATTGTAGATATTAAACTTTTCAACACCCTTGAGATGCAGATGTTGTCACCTACTCTTCGAAGCTCCATATCTCCTTTATTTCCCTAAATTTACGTCGTTTAGTCACCCTAAAGTTGGTTAAAGCACATTATTATTTCATCTTCTTAAGTTTTCATGCCTCTCTTAGCTCACCCTTAAACCCTTTCAAAGGTAGTTGTGATCGAACCACACCCCAAACTAGAATCGCTTTTAGTGTCCCAAGTCAATATCAAACTGTCGGCTCAATCAAATGGGGTTAAAATGTTTTTGTTGCTTTGCATATGGACTATGAAAAACCGTTATAGGTATCAAATTAATGAGAGTAATGATTCAATGAACTATAATGTGGGCCCAATAAAAAAGTTGCTTAACAAGGAATAAACATTATAAATACATGATTCGGTTGTACCGATTTAATCATTAATACATGTGATTTACTATTACGATACAATATCACAATCACCGACATATATATACATACACACCAACGTATTGTTAGAAATTAGTTTCCTCTAATAGTTAGAAATTAGTTTCCTCTAACAATCCTTCCCTCAAGATTGGTCTTCTTTCTTCTCGCGTCCTTCTCCTCCTTAACTTTGTTGGCCGCTAAATCCTCTGCTTCATCTTCCCAGTTTCCCACCAGCAACATCAGATACCCCTTGGCACACTGGTGGCCCACTGTGTACTGCTTATCACAGTTGAAGCAGCATCCCTCCCTGCGCTTGTGCTCCATCTCTGTTGGTGTTAGCTTCATGAACCCCTTTTCCAGCAACCGAGCTGGGATTCAACCTCCCTATGGAAAAACGGTGCTTACCATGTTTGTATCTCCTGGCTCCAGCACAGTCGCTAGTCTAGGCCCTGTGCCTCCGTTCTTTCCTCCGGCCGAAACTCCTGTCATTCTTGTCACTCGTCTTGCGCCTCCCTTCCAACGGGAAAGCTCCTCTTCTTTATGACCTGCAAGCCTAAAGAGAACTCGCAGAGAGTCAAGTTCAAACACCTTTAGCGCTACCGCAAACTATGGTCGTAGTCCTGCCATGCACAGCCCTACCAACATCTCTTCCCCCGTTTCTAGCACTAGTTGCCCAGTTTCAGGAACTCCGATCGGTACTCTATGATAGTACCCGTCTGCTTCAACTTGGCTAGTTGCTTCGGTGCCCATCCGTCTGTCTTTCCGAACTGGTACTTGAGCTCCTCATGGAATTTCGGCCAGGTGATCATAGTTCCAGCTGCAGCATATGACCTCTCCATCCATTCCCACCACTATAGTGAATCCCCTTCCAGATAAAAGGATGCCAGTGTGGCCTTCCATTCTTCCAGTGTCGAGTGGTTCCTGAAGCACCTCTCAACAGCATACAACCATAATCTCATATCTCCATGATCATTAAACTTGGGTAACTCAATAACAGGCGGTTTAATACGAAATACTAGGTCATCATTACCTTCATACATGGGGCTATATCCCCCATACTTGCCCATGCTTAAGTGCGGGAATCCATGCCTTCCACTTCTGTCTAGTCCGAAGTCGCCCCAAGGGTACGGTGGAAAGGACCATCCATCATCTCCATCCACCCTACTTTTATCATAGCCCGCCAGGCTTATATCCTCATCTTGTCGATCACAGTTCAGGCCTAGCTGGCCCATCCCCCTTCTGACTTGTGTCCGCCCCACCCTGTTTCCATGGGCTCCATTCCGTACTCGCAGCCAGACAACTCGTAACTCGACATTTTCCCTTTTCTTCGGGTCGCCACAATTTCTTGGGCCATGGGCCTTGGAAGCAGACTCGTTCCCATGGCGGACCAACTAGGGTTTCCCATGCCCGTCCCACGACCTTCCTTAGCCTCCCCTATCGCCTCGGTCGACACCACCGCTGTGGAAATCCTCTCATCTCTACCACCGTCTCGGCTCCCCGTGTCGTTGCTGTAGCCCATGTGGCTGCCGTCTCAGCCGCTCCACCGTCACCCACTGTTGGGTTTGTCGGCACCGCCGTCTCTAGCGCCCGCATCGTCACCGCCGTCGCAGCCTGCTACTGTGGTTCTTCAGTTTGGTGCTCTACCATCTTTTCCAACATCTTCTCCATCATGGTGAGGAACTTGCCCAGCTCTGCCCCGATCCGTTGGGAGGAATCCTCGAGACGCGCTCCGACGGTTTTCAACTGATCGCGTGCCTCCATCTGGTTGTCTGTGATCTTGTTCATGAATCCCTGTAGCACCTCGTAATTGGTATAATCCTTCACGACAAAGGTCTCATTTTGTGTCTTCTACGATTTATCAGTTGATGCCAACATCTTCTCCGAACCCCACGCCAACAAGGCTCTAATACCACTGTTAGAAACCTTGATCTAGGTGCGTACGTCTCGGGTTCGCAGAACTGGAAATTGCAATGTAATTATGGATGATATAGGATTTTGGGATTGGAAATACAAGGATTGGGAATGGAGGATTTGAGATTACAGGAAGGAAGCAACAAGGTGTCTCCCCTAGGGTAGGGGTCGACGACAACAAAGGAGAAGAGAGAGGGAGTTGGCCGAGTTTGAGAGGGAGAGAGAGGGTGATTAGGTTTAGGGAATTATGTTCCATAATTGTTTAATCCCACTAATCCCACGATTATAGAATATATAACCCGATCAATTCCCTATAACTACCCAAACATTACCGAATAACCCTTTACCCCCAATAATCTGAAAAAATGCCCAAAATAACATCCAAATTCCTCAAACAATAATAAACCGACAAATAAGTCCAAGACCCCAAAATAGTTAGAAATTGGGTTTCTAACACTTTCCCCGGGTAGGGACACATACACCTCAAAATCAACTTTGACGGGCGAGTCTTATTCCAACTGTTGCCTCTGATTGTGCTTCAATGAGTTAGGTTCATAGATTTTATTACGTCGTGACTTTTGTGATCGTTTTCAAATGAATAATGTCATAGAAAGGGCAATTCAAGGGTTGTAATTTCATAGATTAATGAGGAGAAAGTATCATGTGTAGTGAGTGCATGGTGTCATTTTACAAATAGTATAGAGTATTTAATTTCATCTCCATTATTTTATTGAATCATTACTTATATGTCAAGTACTCCATAGAACTAGTTATCCATAGACATTTGAGCTTTCTTCTCTATCTCAATCCATCGAAATATTGATCTTTAACAAGAAAAAAAAATACATGAAAGCATATTTCAAGTCTCTAATTGATTAGGGCTAAATTAAATTTTTTTTATATTAAAGCACCAATCTTTTTATGCATATTGATTAGTCCGCAAACCATTATCAAGAAAAGGGTTTCATAGTTTTCACATGGTGAAACTCTCTCTCTCCTTTTTTCTCTCTCTAAGCTGTTAGCATTTTCTTTTATCAGTTTTCTCGCGACGGTCCTCTTCTTCGATATCCTTTTTCGGTGAGTGCCTCCTACACCCGAGTCAGGCTGCGGAGCTCCTCTCCGTAAATGTTATCACTTTTATTTTCTTCTTCTCTTTGTGTTTCATTTCTTCACCATGATAGAGGGCTCAGTGGAGCAATCTTGGGCTAATCTCTTTGGGATCGCGGAAGCAAACAGGCTGGTCTACATCCCTCTGGAAATTGTTGATTGAGAAAGGGGTCTCTCACTGGAATAATTGCCTGGTAGGGCAATTTCTGCACTCATCCCCGCATATTCGCCAACTCCGGACCTGGGCGAACAAATTGTGGGGAAAAGACGGGAGAATTAGGGTTTCCTGGCTCATTGATCGTCTTATTGTGGTTCACTTCCCAACAGAGGCCTCTGCAAATTGGGTATTCACCAGCGGCCCCTGGAATTTCATGGACGACATGTGTTTTCTTCGCAAGTGGGCTCCTGGCAACCGAGGGGTGAGTTGTAGTTCGGTGATTCCAATTTGGGTCTACTTTAAGGACATGCCAGTGGAATATGGCACGAGGAGGGTTCTTACATGACTAGCTAGTATGATTGGGACTCCTCTTTGGTTCGATCAGTCTACACGTTTAGGTCGGTGAATGGGATTTCCCAAAGTTTGTGTTGATATAAGCATTGATTCTAGTTTTCCTGAAACTCTAAAGTTGGTGCCAGACCACAAACCAACATTTTTTGTGGATGTTGAGTATTGTAACCGGCCTAGGGGTTGCAGGAAATGTAGAGTTTTTGGACATGAATGTGAGGATATCCCAGAAGTGGTAGAGGAGGTGGCAGGAAACTCAGTACAGGATAAGGAGGAGGCTGAAGTTGATCCAATGTTGGGGGAAGCTTCTCTGGTGGGAATTTCGAGCAGGGTTTTAGGTTTGGCAAAAGAGGTTGCGACTTCTGGAATGTTAGAAGGGGCATGTAGGAACCTTGATAGGGCTGTTGCAAACCTAGTCTCTTTTGGAGCCTAGGCAGGACCCTAGCACATCATCTTCGGGGCCTCGTCAGTTTGTGTCTGATCCTATTATTCAGTTGCCTTCGGATAAAGAGTTTCAGAATGTGATTGTGGGTAAGGGAAGTTCAGAAACAACAACACCAATCCAAACAAGTTTCAAGCTCTAGAGATGACAAACTAGTTTGCCATAGGAACCTATTCTGTAAAGACAGTTTGGGAACCATTAGACCAAAGCAAGCTCAAGTGCCCTGGTACGATTTGGTTTGGAAATCAGGGTGTCCTCATCGTGACCAGTGGATAGTGTGGCTAATCCTTCATAATAGGAGCACTACTTTGGATAAAGTGCAAAGGTGGAACTCATCTGTTCATAATATTTTTCCTCTTTGTTGTTGTGCAGCTGAGTCTGTAGACCATCTTTTCTTCTCCTGTTCTTTCACTACTGAGTTTCTGAAGTCAGTGCTTAAGTCCTTGTATGTGGCCGCTGGGAACTGGTCCACTTCTCTATCAAGGGTAGTGTCTCGGTTTAAGGCAGATAGCCTGATCTGGCATAGGGTTCGGCTGCTTTGGATGTTTGCTGTCAGCGAACTATGGTGTGAACGATGTCGAAAACTATATGGTGGAACCAACCTTAGTGTTGGGCAGCTGCTGGAGAAAGTTAGGAAGTTTTTGATCTTGTTAAAAGCCTGTAATGTTCAGGTGGCAACTTGTGTGTCTGATCATGATATTAGTTGCTTAGTGTGAGTTGTGTTTACTGTAATGCTAGTAGTATAGTGAAAATGTTCTAGCTGCTAGGTTTGTATAGTGGTGATGTATATGTGTGGATTGTGGTACCAGTTAGGGTAGCTTTCTGCTGCTCTCACTTGATGAATAAAAATGCTTATTCATGGAAAAAAGGAAAAAAAGGGTTTCATAAAAAAAGAAGTGCATTTATTCCATAAAAAAGTACATATCCATATATTAATTTTATTGGTCCTCATTCTACATGCTACACATGCATTGTTAGAAATTTATCGTTTAGATACTAACACCTTCATTTCTCAATGAAATAACTAGGACACTTTTATAAACTATTTTGAACTAATACTAGCATTGATTGAAGATACGATAAATAAATGTTGGTTGATTTGGTAAAACTCATATGATCATATATAGCCTCAAAGGGGTGTTTTATTAAACCCATTGGTGTTTGTGCACCCACCTTGTACCCGCCTTTTATGTTATATGCAATATTCCCTATCTCAAAATGTGAAATTAAGCTGATAAGCACTAGATCAAATGATTTCGTCCTTGGTTTTAAATTTAGAGATCCAATGTTCAAATCTCGACGATAGTTTTACTAGTGCTTACTGCTTATAGGAAATTTTCAATGGAAGGCGCTTCATTATCGACAAGTACTTAATTTCCATGAGGTATTATTTACTTTTGACCCCACCTCGTAATTACAGGACATAACACTTTAGACCCTACCCGATACATTCCTTCCTCAATGAGATATCCAATGCACGTTGCGTCAATGTTTGTAATTTGAGACCAAATGATCATTATGGTTCTTCACATCTTCAACATTCTTTGTTGTTGTTCCTTTACCTAACAACATATTAAAAAATTATCAATATCAACTCTAGTATTTTGTGTGAGAACCATGCATCGATCCAACTTGATAAGTTCCAAAATTGAAGTTTAAGAACATTCATTACCTGAAACTGCAACGGGTGGCAAAGGCAAATTGTTTTTATGTAAGGACTTGGGAGGTCGCCGAAGGAGTGGAGGATTAATGATTGGATGTGGGGCACTTGGAGGAATACGCTTGTAAAGCGGTTTGGTGGTACTTGAGTCCTCATAACTGGTCTTTTGGCTTACTACTACTGCACTACCATTCGTGAGTAGTGACAGGAATATAACTAGCAGCAACATTTTTCTTGAGTGATGATCCATGCGTGCAGTAAAAAGATAATCAGTGGATAAAATCAAAATGAGTGTTGTTGGTTTGCTTTATGGGTTTGAGGAATTATATATATGATGTTTTGAGATTATATATGCGGTACAAATAATGTCCAGCTACTACGTAATGATTCAAATAGTTGTTGGTTTGATATACGTTTTGGATATGGATTTTATGGCAGTTTCCTATTCTATAGCTACCACCATGATATATATATTTTCATTTACCTCCTTTTTCATTCGCCATTTGTGAATGGTCTTTAATTTTTTTTCTATAACTTCATTCGTAAGCACATGTCATACTAGTTTCCTTGCACATTTCATACTAGTTTCCTTGTAGTGGTATACCAAATTCTCATAATATTAATAAAAAATCATATTTGTCCTTTTTTGCTAGGGATATACCAAAATGTTTAGTTTCATAAAAAAAAATAAGAAAGATATACTACAATATTCCAATTATGTAAAATCATATCGATCATTTGTGCTAGTGAGATGCACCAAATTATCATAATGAATTTACAATCATGCCCTTTTAACAATTAGGGATACTAGAACAATATAAATTTACCTGTTTTTGGGATATGAAATTTTGAAATTAGTGGATTTTTTTTACATAAATGAACTATGAAGATGCGATATGAATGTTATGAAGATTTGTTTCCATTTTACCAAACTTAATTAAGAAAAAATTTACACAATATCACATGTGATATGATTTAATATCCATTCGCTAGAGACCCAAACCAGTTTACCAAATCATGATCAACTAAATAAATCTAGATAAATCGTGACCAACTCAGTGTTTGTGTCTTACATACGTCAATACTTCAAACGACCTTAATTTTGAACTCGGTTATCCAATCAATGTAAATATTTTTTTATTTCGCATATTATACTTATATGCTGTCACACTTCACATTAAGGAGCTATAATATTACGGTTGACCACGCAGGGTATTGCTACTTGTTGGTGTCGCCATAAGAGTCTGAGAAGACAGGAGCTAGCACCTTTCACCTGCACCATACACTCTCTTGCACTTCATTCCTTTGCGTTCCACATCTCTACATTATGCCTCGTCAAAATGTGGGACCATCATTATGTTTTTCTTCATCTCTTCCTTCCCTGACTCCACTAATGTACCTGGAAAATTGATTCATTCCTAACTGCACAATTAATTCCCAACTATAGCCCAAGTGAAAACTCTAGAGGGGTGTAGTATAGGGCAAGCGTTTTAATTGTCAACCCAAGGTGGTCCATGTACTCCTACTTCAATCGCTTAAATTATTGTCTAGCTAACGATTTGGAGTTTAAAAGCTAAAGAACTACATTTGTAAATAGCAAAAACAGTAAATTGATGTTGTTTCAATAAGAGAAGAATTCACCCGGCTATTGCTCCCCCTAGCCATGTATCAAGATTGACCGAATGGAATGCAAATGTGTAAAGGCGTGCTCATACACGGTAAGGAGGTTGCAACTAGTCGAGAAACTCCAATATCTCGTACAATAGGATAAGGAAAATCAAATTAAGCAAGGAAACTAGCTCTCTTGGCCAATCGACTAAGGGTCGCTAAGTGAGAAGGATAACTACTCCATATCTAGGCTAGGGATTACAACAAAGAGGAGAGAAAGAACCATGGTGGGATGTTTGTCTTCCTTCCTTGTTGTTGAAAACACCCTTGAGAGATGAAAAATTTCATTCCTTTAGCTTTGAGAAAACCCTAATCCTTTTTGGTAGGTGGCAGACATAGCATGAGACTCAAAGTTTCAACCTAAAACCAACAGAAGGTTCTACAGCTTTGACTATAACCTTCTTCTACAAGCAACGACCACTAACATCGGCCAAAAACACACTTCTCACGACTCCAAACCACAACCAATCATGAACAACATTTGAAGCACACTTTCTTTGCTACACCTGCTATTTAATCTTTCAAGCACAAGAGTGAAGGAGGTAAACAACATGTATGTGTCTCAATGACTTGACTGCCAAGAAACATCTTTCTAGAGCATAAACAATATTTATTTGCCCCCATTTATTGCCTTCCTTTTCTTTTCATTTTCTTCCTTTCCTTTTGTTTCTCTTTTATTTTTCTTGGGGGGTATTAGAGAGATAGAAACACACGCCACTTTCTTTAAAATTTTAAACACATGCTCACTTGTTAAGCACTACCTCCAACCAATGCTGTCAACATCGTGCTTTAAAACTTAAAAGCTTACGGTTTTACGCTTCTACTTCACAAAAAAATGCTTTCGTTTTCAAATAAAATTTTAAGTGTATAAAATCATACTAAATTGTGCTTTAAAGATCAAAACGATCTACGCTTTTACACTTCTCTTCACTAGATGTCTATTCATGAAATTAATCATAAAAAGTATATTTTAAAGGTAAATCGCCAACAACATGCTACATTTGAGATTAAAAGATACATAGTAGGTACTTAGATGCATTCTTGGATTCTATAGAATAATCTAATTCACCAAATAGGCCCTTCCCAAACCCATTAGCATAGAGGGGAAGGTGGCTTATGGTTAAGATATATGTTTAGGAACATATTGTTAATATGTTATGAGTTGCTCTACTTTAGACATAATTGCAGGTATTTATTAACTTATCTAAATTGTGTGCACTCATATTTTACGCAGTATATGTTGTACTTAACACATTTTAAGCTATTTTACAGTATGCGTAAAAAACTTACGCTTTTACGCATCGATTCTACGCTTTACGATTTTACCCATTTTCCGCTTCTAGGTGGAATCACGCTTTGACTAAATTGCCTCCAACACTCACTTTCATTCTTTAGTAGGAAACTATTCAAGACACACATAGTGGAACCTCAATTGATGGGAGCATCCAAGCACAAGGGTGACTCGATAATGGTGTATACACGAAGAAAGTAAGGACTGCTCTTCCAAATCTCAATCAAGCACACAAAGCACGAGCTACACAACATGAGAGTGATCCCTAGACACACAACTCAAAAGGTTTGACTAGGAGATAATGCAATTGAGACAAGTCATTTTTTGGGTAGTGGACTGATCATATGCCTCCATCTGCCTCGCAAGTTACAACGTGAATGTTACACATCATGGTAAAAGGGATCTATTACACATCTGCCTCACAAGTCTCACATGGCTACCTAGATGCTCACACATCATTCCAACTTTCAAATTTCAATTCATAGCAATTGTGGTCAATGAGTAATTGACTCACAGAAACACAACACTTCCACAATGGCCAAGTATAACCACTGCGGAAGACTGCAGTAAAGTGGGTTCAACATAAATTATCAACTCGGGTCCTAGGTATATTGTCTCCTCCATGAATGTCTATTATCTAGCGGTCAAAATTGGGTGAAAGTGATTCTAAACTAGAACAAAAACAAAGCAAGCGAATTGATCGGTTTCTAAAGCAAGAGAAGAGTCATTCAGGTATGCGCCCCCTAGCTCCTTAATACCCGGCAAACAACTATCCTTCACTTGGCTAGAATAGTAAGGCAATTCACTACTTGGAGCAAATTCTAGTGCAAAGCAGTGAATTGAATGACTCTCGCATAATCAATTCACTACAATCAATCAAGGAAGCTCTCTTAACCTAACCAGATTCTATCTAGCATAGGTTAAAGCAAGAAATCAAGAGAATATGATCAGGATTCAATTGACTCAACAAATGATGCCTCAATAAATTAAAATCAAATAGTATAACATCCAAAAGTCATTACAAGCAAGATCCCTAACACATGGAACTAGGGTTCTTCATACCCAAGTGAGAAGGAGGTTTACTCCATATATATATATATATATATATATATAGAGAGAGAGAGAGAGAGAGGAAAACCAAATCCAAAGCAGTCATACTCATGGAGATGCTTATAATCTGATCTGGGTTTTCAATCTTCACTCCTTAGGACAAAATCCAGTCTTCAATGGTGAAAAATCAGCTCCAAATACCTCCTATGTCTTGTTCTTCGTCACTTTCTCTCTCTAGAACTATGTTTTGCTCCAAAATTTCGAATCCCCTTCATTTGGCTCGAATCTGCCAATTTACCCCGAATGGGCGAAACACGGTCGAAAACGCATCGTGTTGGCTCTGCCGACCATGATTTGACCAATTCACGCGCTTCACTTAAATCCGAGATGGGGAAAAACAAAAGGGTGTCTGTACTCAAAACCCACACAGGTGGGCAGGTAGAGAATACCTAGGGGCGCGAGACAACTCTCTCTAAGGAACTCGGTAAAACAGCCTCGTAACTTCGGGAGAAGGGGTGCCTCCTCACAAAGGGGGTCGCAGTGACCAGGCTTGGGCGACTGTTTACCAAAAACACAGGTCTCCGCAAAGTCGTAAGACCATGTATGGGGACATAACCGTTTGCTTGTCCTCAAGCAAACTAAGTCAGACACAAGGTAAACTTAATTCATTTTAAGCATACAAAATTTGGGGACATAACATAGAGGAAGAAAACATGTGAATCATAATGGGTATTATACATCAACAAATGAGCAACAACAATGGAAACTGGAGAACCATCATAAATGACATTCGAGTGCAACAAAATTGGGTAGAGGAAGAGTCTACCTTCTGTCCATTAACCAACACAGACATGACTCAACAACTCATTCAAAATAGTCATTGATGCAAAGTGATTAAGACATCAGAATCAATACTGTGCAATCTAGGCCTCACCGGGATATGTGATCGATGCTTCGATCGAGCTTTAAATTTATAGTCAAAGCGCACTTACTAGTCAATCCTGCCAAGGCCAAGTATAACCAAGCTAGGGACGTAGTAAAGCGGCTCGTTCATATTCCAAGGGTCACAATATCCTAGGCTACTTAGACCCAATCATTATCTAGTCAACCTATTGTTTGGCAAGTGGGCAGTTGACGATTCCTAAACTAAAGATCAATAGAAGAAAAGAGGTACTTGGGGTAATTCCCTCTCCCTAGTCTAGGTCTACTATGTAACGTCTAGATACTTAGGGTTTATCGAATCTGGTGAGTGAGCTATTTTTTGTTGCCTTTCGTGGTTATCAACACGCCTCCGAGTACACCTCCCCCAGACCCATATAAAGTCACCTCGATCTAGGCTATCGTATCTGGGGCATTAAACTCGTAGCTCCTTTCAATGGGTACTACCCACCATCCACACCGAGGTTTCTTCTTGGGTCCTATCTAGGAAGACTACCTATGGTAGGGGTTCGGTCGCCTCGACCGCCATAGATCCCTATTCATACATCTAACCTTAATTTTCTTGATGGTGCATACCCATCTAAACCTAAAACTCCATACCCAGCATAGATGCATAAAGTAGGCTAGTAGAGAAGATTAGGGTGACTTACCCAAACACAATCAAGGCTAGAATAGCAACAAAAAAAATCAATTAGATAAACACATTCAAACCCTGAAATATCCATACATACATACATACATACATACATACATACATACATACATACATACATACATACATACATACATAGCAAATCTAAAACTAGGGTTTGGAGTTTAGAACCCCTAGTACCTTGGGAGATCACCCCATGGAGGGGTGTATAAATCATGAAGAAAAGGTCTTCAAGTGATGGAAATCCTCTTCCAAGCTCTCCTCCACTTCTCCTACTCTTCTTCTTCTTACTTCAACTTCTCTCTCTAATCTCTCTCCAGAATTAGAACTCTGCCAAAAGGTATCATCTAAAGGGGGATGAGTCCCATATTTATAGATTTCAACCGACATAAACAAGTTCCCAGGCAAGGGGCTAAAGATCACGCCCATGAACTAGACGCTGCGATCATAAGGGCAAGTTCGCGGGCAAGAGGCCAAAAATCGCGCCCATGAAATTGAGATTGCGATCTTAAGGTCAAGTTTGCGGGTGACTCGCTATGATACAACTTCTAACAATGGCCAAGTGTAACCAATGAAAAGGATTGCAGTATAGTGGCTCAATTAATAAATATCGAATCCACGGGTCTCTAGAGTTACTATTACTCAGCTTCAGTTCATTATCTAGCAAACCAGATTAAGATGAAAGAACTAAAACTACTCTAGCAAACTACAGTTAAAGTTAATCTAATTACAGGTTGGGAACTCACTTAGGTATGATTCCCCCTAGCCACTATCCAGATTAATGATTGATGATCTCTAACCTGTTTCACTTTCATTCACAATGCGGAGAATCCTTAACTAGACCTTGAGTCTCGACTAAAGGAACAAGGCCCTCTTGAGTCAATTGCCTAGAGGGACGTATCCTTCTCTAGAACAACCGATCAAGGCGTTCTGAACTAGACTCCCTCTATCGAAAGAGGTTCTCAATCGATACAAAGCAGTGAATCGATCCTCGACTAAAGCAATCGATCCAATACTATCAATCTATGGTGCTCTATTGACCTAATCAGGTATTCGCTCTCATAGGATCAAAGCAGAATAAAAAATCTCGACTAAAGCAGAATTGAATCATAAAAACGTGCATAGATTGAATATGAACTCAAGATTATCAAGTAGGAGTACTCATACAATCATCCAATCAAACAAACATAGCTAGGGTTCCTCAAAACCTAAGTGAAGGGAAGTTACTCCATAGAGAAGAGAGAGACTGCAGTAAGAATCTTCAGATGATCAGTCTTCAAGTCCAGGCTTATTCCTCGAGCTTCCAAGGCGAAGAAATCCTCCAATTCCCCTCTTAGAATGCCCTCAAATCGCCCTCTCTCTCTTTGGTTCGTCCCTAGGGTGTTTGGGATCCAAAACCCAGCTCTCCCTTGCAAAAACGCACAAAACGGCTTTTAACAGCCTGCGTTCGCGATCCCCGGTGGTCGGTTATTTTAGGTCACGACCGGGGATTTTTTTGGTTCACGACCGGGGATTTTTGGGTCATGACCGGGGATTTTTGGTTCACGATAGGGCCCCCTTCTGTTTCTCAGAGAAGCCTGAAACCAATTTTTCCCTATCTTTGATTCTTCGTTTCTCCCTCGTTCGGACTCCAAATCAGGTGTCGTTTGATCCCAGACGCTCGTAGTCTCGTCCTCTTTCTTCTCATGACAAGATTATATGATTATATGGTCACAAACTGAGGTATAAATCCCTTCTTCTTCAAGTCATACCCGAGTTTCTTCCCCCGAGTCGCCAATTGATCTCCGATTGACTTGAAACTTGCGCCTACGCTTCACTTTATGTGCTAGGACCTGAAATGTGACAAAGGAACAAAACCTAGCGTAAAATAGGACAAAGAAGCAATAATGCAAGCTTAAACGATCAAGAAACAAAGGGGAAACATGTGCAAATATCGAGTCATCAAATCCCCCCACACTTAACCGTTTGCTTGTCCCCAAGCAAACCTAACTCAAACTAATGCAGCTCTCCAGACCTCTATAGCAACATGCACCCTCTATCCTTGATAGAGGATTTTCTAGATCATTTAGCAGCTTATGAGGTCAACCGATGCACAAGTCATCTCACAGCTTCTTCGGCGAGAACGCTAGTCTCGAGTCGGCATCATGGCAAATAGTGATCAGAGGACAAATGAATCGTGGACGAAGAGACTCTCAAAAACAAAAGATCATGGACTCACATTTTTCAAGGTGCTCTTATTTTCTTTTTGAAGACGGTTGGAACCCCTTTTTTTCCTTTTCTTTAATTCTCTTTTTTTTCTTTCTTTTTCAAGGGTTCCAACCCGATTTTCAGAAAACAGGGCTCCCACCTAGCAAAGGTTTTGCGGGAACCCGGATCTTACCGGCCATGCCGGGAGCGAATGTCTCGAGCCTCATGCGGGGAAAAGGAATGTAAGAGGGCTGGAGGTAGTAGGTGGAAATTGGGAACGAATTCTCGTCTCCCCTTACACACTTTCGCCCTATTCGCACGGGAGACGTTATTTTAAAGCACATTATCGAGCACCTTTTATTTCAAAACATGATACAGGAGTCCATGACAGGTATAGAGTCCACAACACCACACAATTCAAGGGTCCTAAGATCATTAATTCACACAATCAACCAACACAATATGAAGAAGAAAGGAGACTTCTTAAATGCATCAACATCCTCCATAGTGCTACACTACCTCCCTAGGTTGCATATTACTATAAAGACTGTCAATTCAAAGCATACTGAGCAGGCAATTGCAAGGAACACGTACTTGGAGCCCTCAAATCGAAATTTGGACAGTGGACTAGGCTCCAAGCACACAAACAGCCAAACATTCACACGCATTCATAATCGAACATCCCCCCACACTTAAGCACGACATTGTCCTCAATGGAGGAAAGATAAGGAGGGTAGAACGAAGTTACCAGATCAAGGGTGAATGATGGTGGACGGGGCAGGCGGTGCATTCCAAGAGGAGAGAGTAGTCGGAACACAAACACCACACAAAATCTCACAAAGGTTGAGTTATTGACTCTAAAATCAAATAACAAAACTTACTCAACTGAGGAGAAAAAGAGAAAAAAATGCAAACCGACTGGTTGGGTTGCCTCCCAACAAGCGCTTCTTTCACGTCGTGAGCCGGACGATGGCTCCTAAGTTTCGGTCCACCCCAAAACCTCATTGAAGTTGAGGTTCTCGTCAATGAGGTGGAGTCTCAAGTCACGAGCATGTGGTATGACAGGTGATGGAAGCTCGTGCACTTGATGCGGATGAAGTCTCCACCCTCGAGACCTCTTCTTCTCTTCTCTCGTCTCATTGCCCCAAACTAGATATGACAGCATCGATTGACCACCATCGCGTCCACCAAGAGGGACCGATGTCGATGTGGCCTTGGTCTGGCAAAGAGACACTGCAAATGGGTCCTTGCTAAGCAGTTCCTCAAAGTTTGGTGGGGATATTACTTGCAACTCATGGCCGGTGCAGGCCTCTTCCACCTCAACTTCGTCCTCGGCCTGGACGCCAATTGCTTCTTCAACCTCCCTTCCTTGTTCATGTGGTATCACCCCTGGGAAATGATCAAGAACTCCTCCTGCTTCACTTTCGTCATCCTCCACAACTTCTTTCTGCACCCTTTCTTGCTCTTCTTCTTCTAGCACGGATTGGAGAGCAAGTTGCCAAGCAATTTCTTTCATGAGATCTTCTTGCATCTCCTCAATCATGCTCGCCTCTTCAAAGCTCAGATTGGGATATGGGAAGGTGTGGTCGACTACTACAGGACATTCCTGATCATGATCATCACGGGAGCTCTCCGTGACAACTTTTGTGTGCTCCACCATGTCCTTGTAGCCTTCTTCTTCCTCCTCCTCTTCTAGTATGGTAGCAGAAGGGTGATCTGGAGCAGGTTGTTCACAAGATCTCTCAAGATCATCGACGCTCTTCTTAAGGCTCAGGAGGAACTCCTCTGTTTCACGATAGGCCTGGGTACAAAGATCCATCCTAGACAATGATCTCTCACTGTCTCGAGCAAACTGCTCCATGAGAAGCCTCAATTCATAGTTTGGATCTGGCTGTGGAGTGTAGCATGGCTCTGCAGAATGGCCCGTGAAGGCCGCCATGGGTAACTCCAGCTCCGATGGCCCTTCTGGTGTGGGGGAAAGTCTTCTTGGTAATGAGGTTGTTCTTGATATGCCCAGGGGTCTGATTGTTCTCCATAGTAAGGGGGTTGGTACTGGAACCCGAATCCATAGCCTTCTCCTCCTTGATTGCTCCAGGGAGTCTCGAGGTAATACCACTTGGATGGTGGTGGATTACCCCAATGATTGGAGGAGCCATGAGGATCCATGATTCAGATCTGCACCAACAAAAACAAAAACACCCAAGTGAAAAGCAAGGGTGGAAAAGAAAAGAAAAAAAAACGCTAAAATAACAAACTCCTGCCTTTCCTAATAATCTAGAAAGTCCTCGGCAACGGCGCCAAAAACTTGACTCGCTATGACACAACTCCTAACAATGGCCAAGTGTAACCAATGAAAGGGACTGCAGTATAGTGGCTCAAGTAATAAATATCGAATCCACGGGTCTCTAGAATTACTATTACTCAGCTTCAGTTCATTATCTAGCAAACCAGATTAAGATGAAAGAACTAAAACTACTCTAGCAAACTACAGTTAAAGTTAATCTAATTACAGGTTGGGAACTCACTTAGGTATGATTTCCCCTAGCCACTAGCCAGATTAATGATTGATGATCTCTAACCTGTTTCACTTTCATTCACAATGCGGAGAATCCTTAACTAGACCTTGAGTCTCGACTAAAGGAACAAGGCCCTCTTGAGTCAATTGCCTAGAGGGACGTAGGGGTGGGCAACGGGAAACGGGTATTTGGGTATACCCGTACCCGTCCCGTTTTTTAAGGGTTACGGGTACCCATTTTACCCGTAATATTATGAACGGATGGGACTTGGGATTGTACATTCCTAATATGGGTACCCGCGGGTTACCCGCAAATACCCGTTTGGGTAATGTGGGTACCCGTTTTACCCATTTGCGAACTCTAATCCATAGAAAGGGAATGTCCACTTCGCCACAAAGATGAAACTTTTCTTAGTAAAGAAACAAAGAACGCTATGTGAACATAATACTTGTAGACTCCCTTTTGTTAAATTAAACTTCTTATTTGATAATTTGGTGCTTAGAATGATTTATTTCTATGTGTTGTGATTGTTCATGATTTGTGTTGAATGAAACTTCTTATTTGATAATTTGGTGCTTAGAATGATTTTTTCTATGCGTTGTGATTGTTCATGATTTGTGTCTTGTGATTGTTAAGCAAGTACAAGTTAAGTTTAAACTTTTGTTAAAATTTGAGTGGTTTAAACTTTGGGTATTTATGGGTAGTATGGGTACCCGTTATCCGTCCCGTACGGGTAATGGGTACCCGTTTCCCATATGGGTTTGGGATGTGGGATGGACTTTGGCCTCCAAATGGGACTGGGTACCCGTTTAAAACGGGACGGGTATCCCGTCCCGTCCCGTTGCCCACCCCTAGAGGGACGTATCCTTCTCTAGAACAACCGATCAAGGCGTTCTGAACTAGACTCCCTCTATTGAAAGAGGTTCTCAATCGATACAAAGCAGTGAATCGATCCTCGACTAAAGCAATCGATCCAATACTATCAATCTATGGTGCTCTATTGACCTAATCAGGTATTCGCTCTCATAGGATCAAAGCAGAATAAAAAATACCGACTAAAGCAGAATTGAATCATAAAAACGTGCATAGATTGAATTTGAACTCAAGATTATCAAGTAGGAGTACTCATACAATCATCCAATCAAACAAACATAGCTAGGGTTCCTCAAAACCTAAGTGAAGGGAAGTTACTACATAGAGAAGAGAGAGACTGCAGTAAGAATCTTCAGATGATCAGTCTTCAAGTCCGGGCTTATTCCTCGAGCTTCCAAGGCGAAGAAATCCTCCAATTCCCCTCTTAGAATGCCCTCAAATCGCCCTCTCTCTCTCTTTGGTTCGTCCCTAGGGTGTTTGGGATCCAAAACCCAGCTCTCCCTTGCAAAAACGCACAAAACAGGCTTTTAACAGCCTGCGTTCGCGATCCCCGGTGGTCGGGTATTTTAGGTCACGACCGGGGATTTTTTTGGTTCACGACCAGGGATTTTTGGGTCACGACCGGGGATTTTTGGTTCACGATAGGGCCCCCTTCTGTTTCTCAGAGAAGCCCGAAACCAATTTTCCCCTATATTTGATTCTTCGTTTCTCCCTCTTTCGGACTCCAAATCAGGTGTCGTTTGATCCCAGACGCTCGTAGTCTCGTCCTCTTTCTTCTCATGACAAGATTACAAGATTATATGGTCACAAACTGAGGTAGAAATCCCTTCTTCTTCAAGTCATACCCGAGTTTCTTCCTCCGAGTCGCCAATTGATCTCCGATTGACTTGAAACTTGCGCCTACGCTTCACTTTATGTGCTAGGACCTGAAATGTGACAAAGGAACACAACCTAGCGTAAAATAGGCCAAAGAAGCAATAATGCAAGCTTAAACGATCAAGAAACAAAGGGGAAACATGTGCAAATATCGAGTCATCAGCGGGCGAGAGGCAAAAGATCACGACCAGGATCTTTGGGGTAGAGGCTTCAATCTTTGAGGGTCACCATTTTGGCTTTGCTAAATGTGGAGATTGCGGCCTAACATCCCGGTCGCGATCCAGTGTGTCACAGTCGCGATCCTTATCGTGGGCACAAAAGCCGTAGGCTCTGATTCGACTGGAGAAACTTTCTGCTTCTCCTGAGTTGGCCTCTTCTAAAGTTCACATTCTTGGCTCCAAAGTTCGGGCCCATGAACTTGAGGGTGCGATTTTCAATTCAAGTTCACGGGCTGGAGGCAAAAGATCGCGACCGAGATCTTTGCACTACATGTTGCGATCTTGTGTTCTAGTTCATTCCCTATCTTAACGGCCGGGATATTGGCTCTGAAGGCTGGGATTAGGAATGACAATGGGTAGGGTCGGGTGCTAGTTTACCCTATACCAACTCCTAACCCGCCGGGTAGAAACTTCTAAAATACCTGATCAAATAACCATCGGGTATGAAAATGATATAACCATACCCTACCCACCGGGTAACAACGGGTACTCAGGTAACCATGGATACGAATCCTAAAATATGAACTTATACACATATATGCACATACATGCTATTGTCCATTAAAAATTCTCAATACTTGTAACTGTTCTAGTTTCAACAATCCACAAAAATAAAAACAGCAAACACATAATAATATTTTTTGCTTCTACAATCCACACAAACAAAAACACAATACATCATATTTATTCTAGCTTCAACAATCCACACATAAACAAAAACACCAAAGACAATATTAGAACCAGACCACATCAAATGCTCACTGCTTAACTTATGTTTCATGACATCCATCAAGGCATCATTAGTAGAACAATTATCCAAGGTAATCGTAGATACCTTTGTGTCAATATCCCAAGCAAGTAAAGTGTCAAGAAGAGCCTGAGCAAGCACCTCACTTCTGTGTGGGCAAGAAAATTTGACTGTTGGGTAGGGTTAGGGCTAAGGAAATTGACCCTTTAATTAGCAGGGCGAGTATAACGGGGTGGGTATTATCGATTACCATACCCGTACCCTACCCTTTATTTTGAAATGGGTATTACCCGTACCCGCCCCTTATCCCGTCAAAGCGAGTAATTACCCTCGTTGACCGGTTACGGTCGGGTAGGGTACCCATGGTTACGGGTTGGATTGACATCCCTAGCTGGGATCTTTGCTCCTCCGACTATGATCTCCGTTTTTGCCCCTTTTCTACACTTGCACACCTTTTTCATACCTAATTCACATGTATCTTCTAAAGCATCCTAAAATCACATCCTGATCAAATAGGAATGAAATAGGGATGCAATCGACACTATTCTAATGATTATGCACACTAACTAGTACGAAATAAACATAAATAGGAAGGACAAATAACACCAATTTGGGTGTTGGAAACTCCCCCACTCTTTGGTGTTTGATTGTCCCCAATCAAACCTACTTAAACCTAATGCAAAATGATAGAAAAATTAATGAAGAATGCACTCTAGTTCTTCATTGCATAAAGAAGAGTAGACAGAGACGAATAAACGTTACTATCATCTCACTGTGCAAGCACAAACTCTCGACATTCAAGGTGTGCACCGGGGGATTTCTCAAACAAAAATAAGCACATGAACTCTCGAAGGTGCTCTTTATTCTTTCTTACGATTAGGATTTTTCGTTTATTGGTCTCCTTTTTCAACGTTGACGCTAATTGCACCAAGATTTTGGAAACAAGCATCTCTCCCTCATGACCAAGAACGGATGAATCATAGCCTTCCCTTTCAAGGTCACATGTTGGGGAGTTGATGGGCAGATTCGTCTTAGCTCGAGCACCATTTCCCAGCCTACACTTCACATTGGGTTGCCACACATGTTGGGTACAAACGAGAACTTTGAGGTCTCATAAATCGCTAAAAATTACTTTGTACTTTGGCATACGATTTCGTGAGGAAGGATGCTTGGGGGATGTTAAGTAGTGAAAGATGGTCGGGACGCGGTAAGGCTATCCGATCCCCAAGCATATCCTCAAAGGGCACTCTGAATTCGTGAGGATTGGTTGCCTCTCACGTGAGAACCTCATTTTCAAAATATTTTTCTCTCTTTTCTTTCTGTCTAATACGCAAAAATTTGTAAAAGCTTCGATTTCACAAAACAAACAAAAGAGAATCCCGCACACATGTTCTTCCTAAAATAACAAACTTTATCGACTCACAAAAGAGGAAGAAGATACTAAAATTCCTCATACATTGGTACTCTGATCATGCAACTATCACCTAGCGAGCACAACACATCTATCATCTATCAAATCAAAGCATATCGAGTAGGGAGTGGCAAGGAACAAGGTGATTTGGAACCCTCAAATTTGAAAAAAGTTTGGTAATGCATTCAAGGTTACAAAACACTATCTGTAAGCCATTCAACACCACAAAACACGATCAATCGATAGCATTTACTCCCATAAGCAATCATCAACGTCTTACATTACCGGTCAAAAAAAAAGTCTTACATTCATAATTAAGGGAGGCTACTAACGATTCATTGCATATTCATCATGAACTTTTTAAAGCATGCAATGCATTCCCCCCACACTTAAGAGACACATTGTCCTTAATGTGGGAGCTAAAGGTAGAGTTCAAGAAGCGTTGCCATAGGTGTTTGTGGGTTGACTAGGGTCCACAAGTGTAGGTCTTCATTGATCTAGATGATTAGCATTTATACGCTCAAATAAGAGAGGGAGAATGGGTTATCCACAAACAAAATACAAAAGCTAATCTACCACAAACACATATTTTATTAAACATACTAAGTATTTAAAAAGAAAAGGATATAAAAGATAGATATCGGCCCCTAGATGCCAAGATGTCTTTGATGTACGGTTGGAGCATATGCAAGTTGCAAATCGAAGGTTCTTTTTTGCCAAGATGGTCCACATATCTCGTATTCGCCTCCATTGGTTGCTTTGTTGTGCTTGTGTGGTTGCTCCTCGATTTGAGGTTATGGTACTTCTCTTGGAAAATGTGGTTCTTCTCATCATGGGTGGTTCTGGTTCCTTCGTTGTTGAGTGCTAAGAACTAGCACTCTCACCCTCGGTTGGATCGCCATTAGACGATAAAAATCACAAAACATGTTCAAACAAACCATTAGGCAACTCACTAGATTAATTGATCAACAAAATCCATCCGTAGGTTCACTCTATACACCCCCGCACTTAAGTGTTACAATGTAGAAACTAGAGGTGCATAGGTAGAAATGCATGTTGTATTTACTAGGGTCAAGGTCTAGATGCATGAACACAAGGGCATCATATCTTTCAAGAGGTTTCTAAACCCCGACCGATGCCTAAAATCAACTCATTAGACAACAATCAAAGCTTGAACTCTTGGCTCTAAAAGCATAACGAAGCACAAAATCAAAGTGAGCCAAAATTTAAAACTCAAATAACATGCATGAAGGATTCAATCCTAAGTCATAAATACACTTCTAAGGGTCTATCTTAGTCAAACAAGTTTAATTGAAAAGCAATGGATCAATAAAAACAAATTTTATGTGGTTCGGGCATTTCATCGAGCACTTGGTTGGAGGCATTCAAACTCCACAAATTCATAAAGATAAAGACCAACAAGGCCTCCAAACACACATACACAATCATAAGCATGCATTCTATGATCCTATTGCACTAGCCAAGCCATTCTATTACCCCAAGTAGCTTAAGTGGTAGGCTAGCGCTCTTGCTTAAAAACAACATTTGCAACCATTCCTTAAGCAACTAGATAGTCTCCAACAATCATTCATATACTACTTGACATTAAAGGGATTAATTCATTAACAAAAACTATAGAAAATATCTAAAACAAGTTAAAGCATGCAAGTTTTTATTTTGAAAAAGGTAAGAAAATGCAAACTGGTTGTTGGGTACCTCCCAACTAATGCGTCTTTTCCCTCTTCTTTTCCATGTCCCATGCCATGTAATAAAATCCTAGTTGAACGTCATTAACTCCACCAAGAGGGATATTAGACGATGTGGCCTCGTTTTGGCAAAGAGTCGCAAATGGGTCCTTTTTAAGATAGTGTAAAAGTCAAGTTGGACACCAAATGCACTTGGAATTGCTATTTCTTCCTCCTTGAATTGTGCCTTCGTGTAGGAATGAACAAGACCTTTCCATTTTTCGGTACTCTTTCCTTCTTCCCGAGTGCTGTCCATTTATAGAGAATGTGTTTGCTTGACAATATCTAGGGAGTTCTCCGAGATAAGTCTGTTTTGCTTCTCCAAGTTCTTGGTTGGCCGCTACATCCTTCTTCTTCATTTCATTTGGTGAGGGAGAAACACTAGCAAGTTGTGCACACGCTTGCTTAACAATCTCACTTAGTATGTCCATCTTTCAGAGCGTCTCCTCCGTTGTCCTTAATAAGGAATAGTCGATCGGGGCGGTGGTTGAGGATTCAACAACGAAGCATGCTTTGGTATCCTAAGTGAATCGCTCCATCAAAAGCTCCAAATGGAATTTTTGTTCCATTTGTGTGAGACTAAATTCTTTTAAATGGGAGGCGCCTTGTAATTCCCACTGGTAAACTTGTTCTTCTTGGAAGGAAGGTGCATAAAAGAATCTGAATCCTTGACTTCCTTCATCTTGATCGTTCCAAGAAACTTTGGGGTAGTCACCCTTGAACGTCGGTGAATACCCTAGGACATTGTTGAAGTCATAGGGTTCCATGATTTTAAAGCTATATACAACAAAACTCTAAAGAAAAGATCAAACAACCAGAACCCACTCTACAAAGAGAAGATTGGATGAAAACAAAGCACAAAATGAAACAAACAAGATTCCCCGGCAATGGAGCAAAAAAGCTTGATCACTACTTCGATCGAGCTTTAAATTTATAGAGTCGAAGCGCACTTACTAGTCAATCCTAACAAGGCCAAGTATAACCAAGCTAGGGATGTAGCAAAGCGACTCGTTCATATACCAAGGGTCACGACATCTTAGGCTACTTAGGCTCGGTCATTATCTAGTCAACCTATTGTTTGGCAGGTGGGCAGTTGACGATTCCTAAACTAAAGATCGATAGAAGAAAAGAGGTGGTCGGGGTAATTCCCTCTCCCTAGTCTAGGTCTACTATGCTATGTCTAGATGCTTAGGGTTTATCGAATGTGGTGAGTTAGCTCTTTTCCGTGGGCTTTCATGGTTATCCACACGCCTCCGAGTATGCCTCCCATCGACCCATATAAAGTCACCTTGATCTAGGCTATCGTATCTGGGGCATTAAGCTCGTAGCTCATTTCAATGGGTACTACCCACCGTCCACACCAAGCGTTGTGTTACGTTGCGTCCCAACAAGCACTTGTTTTACATCCTTAGCTAGACATTGTGGATCATCATACTTGCAAACATGAGGCCACCAAGAGTGGATCCGCCGCTATCTCGGGGCAAGGCTCATTACCTCTAATCTACAACTCAAAAGGGTGGTCCTCTTGGCCATTCACCTTTGCCTTGCCCTTCTCCTTCTTTTAGGGCAAAACATGGTTCATTTTCTCCCGCCATTCTTTCCTTTGGTTCCTTGCGGGATTAGTACTCGTCTTAGGTCCTTGCTTCACATCATCACAAGAATAAGGAGCAATAGTGGGGTTTTCCTTGATAGGCTTTTGACTCGCTAAAACACAACACCAAACTATGACCAAGTGTAATCATAGAATGGAAATGCAGAACAGTGGATCAATTTTACTTATCAACCAGAGGCCTAGATGTACTGCCTACTCTGTGATTATCTATTATCTAGCAGGAAAAGTTGAGTGAAGTGTTTAAAATCAAAGTAAACAAAAAGCAGGAAGTGTTCTGGTTTTCAAGAATGCTAAAGGTCATCCAGATATGAGTCCCCCTAGTATGCAGTTAGTTCATATTATATGTTCCCAATTTGCTCTGATTGATAGATACTCTGCGAAAAGTTCTTAACAAGTCTAGAATCTTGACTAAAGTAATTCAGACCCTCTCAGTTTAAATACTCGGCGGGAGACTAACCTCCACCGGCATAAACTAACCAAGGCAATAACACACCAAACTTCCTCTACTGGCTTTAATTCTAGTACAGCAGTGAATCGATGTATCGACTAAAGCAATCGATTCACCACTTCCAAGGTTGCTCTATTAACCTATGTAGAGACTATCGTTCTAGGTTAAAGCAAGAATCACAAAAGTTGAATCTAGACTCATGCAATTCTGATTAATGCCTCAATTGAATATATCGAATCAATCATTTACAAACAGGGTTCATACAACCATTCCTAACATACAAAACTAGGGTTATTCCTACCCAGATGAAAAGGGAGTTTACTCCATGGAGAGAAGGGAAAACAACAAGCTTGGAAGAGAAATCATCATGTGAGGAATGAAAATCTTCTCCAAGCTGGAAATCGGCACTCCGAGGGTGAAAGATCGAGCTCCAATGTCCTTAGATCACTCCAATCTACTCCCATGGTTGTTCTTCGTCACTTTCTCTCTTTATGGTTCTGCTCTTTAGAACTCAAGAATCCGGGTCCTTTGCAATCTGCCCGAGTTGGGCTTTTAAAGGATGGAGATTCGCGAGTTACGGTCGTAACTCTCTTGCCCAGCCCGTAACTTCCCGTAAAACGACACTTCGAGCACTCTGTAAACCAAGAGTTACGGCTCCAAAGAGAAAGTTACGGTTGAGACTGTAACTTTGATGAGGAGGTCGTAACTTTAAAAACGCTCCCAGAACCTTTTGCATCGCTTCCTCAGAGTTACGAGGGCTAAGGAGAAGTTACGTTCTAGACCGTAACTCCAAGGTCTGGTCGTAACTTTAAAAGTTATTTTGGATTCCTTGCCTTTGCTCCTCCAAAGTTACGGTTTGCATGGGGAAGTTACGGTCCAGACCGTAACTTTCCCCTGCTCTCTGCTTGTTCGCTCCAAAACGTCCCAAAACTCGCTCCTTCGCACCTATTCACGTACTAGGACCTGAAACATCATAAACCAACACAACCTAGCATAAAATAGGTAACGAGAGCAAGAAAGAGAGCTCAAACGATCAAGAAATGGTGGGAAAAACATGTTCTAACACAGTGTTATCAGTTCTCGTCTACTCACAACGATCAAGAAATGATGTCCCTTATGGCTTCCAATTGTGGTCCACTAGTCTGCTTTCTCCGATACATGCACAAAATGCTACAAAAAGCGTATCAATCGTACAAAAACAATCCTAGACTTGCTATAACACACTTGAAGCAATCATGGCATAAATTCAAGGTATTAGGATGCTAATAATGTGAAATGTATGAACTTTGGGTCAAAATACAGGGGTCTAGAATATATATACTTTTATGTGTCATCAAGCATATGTTTTGGACACCATGTGCAGCACATTACATGAACTTGATGTTGAAGGATTTTGTCAACAAAGCTGGCAATGTTGTGGCATGAGAGTTTCTTTCATCGGCAGTCTGATTGTGTACGTGCTATCAAGTTTAGTTGCATAGGTTTTACAATTGTGTTTCTTTACTACGCCCTCTGTTCTAGTATGGGGAAAAAAGAAATGGCATGATTAGAAATTCTATTAGGATTTCCAAAATTTTATTTAGGCGCTATTATAATATATCCATTTAGCTTATTTTACCTATTAGTAAGTTTCATTATTATTTAGAAACACTTTCCTTCTTGATACTAATTGAAATCTGAAAATGAAAAGATACAATCTCACCAACCATTTTCAATAACTGTATAAATAACAAAGCAAAGCACAATATCCATCCAAAGAAAAACTAACATTAAAAAAACTCTTAGAAGGAAAAGTTTAAAGATATGAGGATGCAAATTTTAGTGAAGCTACTTGCCTTCTTCTTCATGACTCTTCTGGCCATTTCTTTGTGTATGTCCTCCTTCATATAATTAACTAGAATATTCTCCTATTCGTTGTCATTGGTCTCAAATTTGAAACTCACATATATTTAGCAAAGGAAATTCATTTCTGTAAACACGATGGTAATCGCAAACAAAAATTAGACATTTTTGGACTAATTATGGTGAGATATCATATATACACGCATAACAAATAAGTATTTCGGATGAAGGGTTATAAGGTAACAAATTTACAAGGTTTTCGTACAAAACTTGCAGAAGCGAGCATACGAATT
The DNA here is from genome assembly GCA_964030455.1 of Linum trigynum. NCBI lineage: Eukaryota > Viridiplantae > Streptophyta > Magnoliopsida > Malpighiales > Linaceae > Linum > Linum trigynum. The sequence goes on along the minus strand of OZ034813.1, from coordinate 34,396,027 downwards.
TTGGAAGCAACACATAAGTTCTTCAATACAAGACTAAAATATTATTCTTGAATTTAATTTGGTACATCTTCTTGATGAAATCATCCTTGTATATGTATTTTCTAGGTACAATGGTGGAGTCGGGGAAAGAAGAGATGAAGAAAAGCAACATGATGGTTCCAAATTTTGATGAGGCATACTGCAGAGATGTGGAATGCAAAGGAATGAAGTGTAAGAGAGTCTATAGTGCGGAGGAAAGGTGCTACTGTGTTATCGGCCTTAGAGGGCCAAACCCACAAGTAGCAATACCTTGTATTGGTGAACTGTAATATGATCTCTCCTCTTTCATGTTAAGTGTGACAACATATAGGTATAATATGAGAAATAATAATTAAAATTACGTCGATTGGATAACCAAGTTCAAAATTAAAATCGTTCCAAGTTTGAGCGTATGTAAGATGCAAACACTGGAGTTGGTAGCGATTTTGCAGCTAAATTGCATTTGTTGCCCGCGATTTATGTTATTGGTTTAGTTGAATGCAATATAGGTAAACTCTCTTCGGTCTCTAGCGAATGGATACTGAAGTGAACCATCCCAAACTTGTGCATTTTGAAAAAATTTAGTGTACGTGTGATATTCTGAATGCTTTTTAGAAGTTTGGTAAAATGGAAACAAATCCTCAAAACAACAACCAACAACATCCATATTGCATCTTCATAATTCTTTAATATAAATTTTTTTTACTAATTTCAAAACTTTCATATCCAAACAACAATCAAATCTATATTGGACTAGTTTGACCATGTTGTAGTTTTTGCATAAACAGCTTCTGACTGTAATTTTAAGAAAAGTATTTTTCAAAAAAATCAATTGAGTGTTTGACTGAAAAAATATTATAAGTGATTTTTAATATAAGAGGTTATGTAAAATGAATAAAAAATATTTATAATAAAAATATGAATAAAAATTCTAAACAATAAAAAGTAGTCAAATTAGATATTATTATTTCTTTTATATTAAATAAAATGATTTTACAATTTACTTTAAAATTATATAAATGAAATAAAATTATATTTTAAGAAATAAAATTAAAATATGGTAAGGATAATCTTGTATTTTCAAAATAGCTTTTCGCAAAAGCTTCAAAATGGAGCTTCTGCTTTTATGTTATACAAAAGCACTTTTCAGCATTTTAAAAGTTGAGCTTTTAGAAGTGATTGACCATTCTTCAGCTTTTGAGACCGAAAATTACTTCTAAAAGTCATACCAAACATAGGCATTGTTCTCATATCCCTAACTATTAATAGGGCATGATTGTAATCCGTTATGATAATTTGATACATCTCACTAGCATAAAGGGCAGATATGATTGTACAAAATTGGAATATTGTAGTATATTTTTCTTCTTTTTAAGTGAAAGCCAAATTTTTTGGTATATCCCTAACACAAAAGGATAGATATTATTTTTAGCTAATGTTATGACAATTTGATATACCACTACAAGGAAACTTATATAAAATGGGAATTTAAATCACATTCCCACATAGTGAATTACCAAGAAGGTAAATGAACAATATATATCATGATGGACTGGTGGTAGCTGTAGAATACGAAACTACCTTGAAATCCATATCCATATCCAAAATGTATATCAAACCAATAACCATTTGAGTCATAATATAGTTGTTGGGCAAAATATGTACTACATATATAATCTCAAAAGTCAAAACATCCCATATAATTTCTCAGCCCCATAAAGAAAACCATCAATACTCATTTCGATTTCATCCACTGATCATCTTTTACTGCATGCGTGAATCATCACTCCAGAATAATGTTGCTGCAAGTTTTGTTCCTATAACTACTCTTAAATGGTGGTCCAGTAATAGTAAGCCAAAAGAGCAGTTTTGAGGACTCGAGACCACCAAACCACTTTACTAACGCATTCCTCCAAATACTCCACATCCAATCATTTATCATACATTCCTTCAGTGACATCCCAAGTCCTTACATCAAACAAATTTTTCTTTGCCACCCGTTGTAGTAAGAGGTGTCAAAACAGGACCCGACTCGAGTAATCTGTCTGATCCCAATTCGAATTGACTAAAAGTCAATGACCTGCAACCCGCCCGACCCGTAATTCAATTGACCCGCAACTCGATTAATCGGTAACCTTATTGGCTCGCAACCTGATTAACACAGACTTAATTGATCGGCAACTCGATTAAACATGTAACTTTATTGACCCGAGCCAAATTTATCCGAATAACCCGTGACCCACCCCATTGACCTGAATAATTATTGTATTAAATAATATGTAGTCTTTCATAATGAAATTTTTTATTCTAAACCTAAGTAAAACTATTATTTCATTTAGTAAAAGAAAGTTCAAAATGTGAAATTCACTTGAAAAGATAAATTAAAAAATATATTGAAATTCACTTGAACATTAATTTAGTATATACACATTAAAATTCTTGTTAATTTCAATATTCAACAAAGTTATCAATTAAATATAAATAGAGTATAGTAATTTGGTTATTTTAAAAGAAATGCCAAATTTTAGTGTTTTCAACTTTTTGAAAAGAAAAAGAAGAGTTAAATTTGGTTTTTTTTTTATTTTTGGAAAAAAAACTGAGAATTTGGGTGCTTTTGGTTTATGCAAAGAGAAATAAGTGAGAAATTATTTGAGTTTGATTTATGAAAAGAGAAATAAGCGAAATTTTTTGTACTTTTCAACTTTTTTGGGCAGGAAAGAAGAACATTTTTTTTCTTTAAAATTTTTGGAAGAGAAAAAAGAGTGAAACTTGGGCGCTTTTTATTTATGGGAAGAGAAACAAGGAGGAAAATTTTGGTGTTTTCAATTTTTGGATATGCCTATGATGACTTGCAAGTCACCGTAACTTGGAGAAAACGGTCGACCTCTTCCATTAAGTGGTTGACCACTTTTAAAGAAAATGGTCAGCCTCTTCCACCAAGTGATCTACCACTTGAGTCAACCGGTCTAACGCTTCCGGAAATAGGTCGACCTGATTACACACTTACTTTCAAGTGGTTGACATCTTCCACCAAACGGTCGACCACTTTCCAAAAAAAAAATGGTCTACCACTTCCAACAAATGGTCTACCACTTGAGTCAACCGGTCTACCACTTCCGAAAATGGGTCGACTTGAAGATACACTTACCTTCAAGTGGTAGACCTCTTCCCTCAAGTGGTGGACCAATTTTCAAGAAAATGGTCTACCACTTCCACCAATTTTTCTACCATTTGAGGCAACTGGTCGCAAGACAATGATAGGATAAAATACAAGCAAACTTAGAATTTGAAGGAAAGATGAAAGTCTCTATAGAGTAAGTCAAATATAAGAAATAAATATGCGGAATATTTTTGAAATCTATGAGAGAACAATCACTCGAGAAACTTGCCATATATGCTTGCAGTCTTTGTACTAATTTTAAATCTCTTGCTAGCAAGCATATTTATTATCATTGGACTCTAATTATGTGTGATTATATCACTAGCAATGGTTCATCAGGTCGACCGGTTAATGAAATCGTGGACCACTTGGTGAAAGAGGTAGACCACTTGATGGAAGTGGTAGACCGTTTGCTTGTAAAGTGGTTGACCTTTTAGTGGAAGAGGTCGATCGTTTGTTGAACATAGAAAAATAGAAAATAGTACATCTGGTCGACCATTCTAACAAAGATGTCAACCATTTTGTCAAAATAAGTTGACCATATTAGTGAAGAGCTCGACCATTTTTTCCAAGTCGTGGTGACTTGCAAGTCACCATAGCAAAGTACTCAATTTTTGTGAAAAGAAAAAGAAAATTTTTGGTGCTCTCCAAATTTTGTTGTTTTAGTCTTTCAAATAAGAATCCTGAGTTTTTATGAGGAGTGCATGACTAATTAACTATATCATAGCCTTATATGGAATGACTACTAGATTTGAGAACCTATCACGAGTTATGATGCATCACACATCAGGCTTTACATTTATAAACTCGATCGTCGACAATACTAACTATCCTAATCTAGGACAAGTCCACCCTAGATCGGCAAAGTAGTATAGTGGTGACTGAGTTTGTATTCCAAGGGTCATGGTATCCTAGGCTACTTATGCTCGGTTGTTATCTGCTTGATATGTTACTTAGCCAGTTCAGTAACTAAAAATGACCATATCGTCCCTCTATTTCCATTTATTCTATAATTATTTAAAGAAAAATTAATTTAATTATTTTCCCAATCAAAGACTCCAACTTTGCTAACCCTAACTGGCGCATCCTACATCCCATTGCATTGCAACCTTCGACTCCATCCACATTACAAGACCCAGATCCTCAAATTCCACGCAACAACTTTTTACCTTGCTTAACCTTGTAGGTCTCGCTCGATGGTTGCCTGGCTCAATTGGATTTTGCTAGCGGAGATATTCGAATCGCATTGTCGTTGGAGAGCCCGTCAAGAGTGGGTTCGCTGAGGTGTCGGAATGGATGATTGATACCCTAATGCTTCTTATGTGCTTTTGATTTCTTGGTTTGCTTCTCCATTCACAAAGGATAAGCCCACCACCAACAAACAACCATTGTTGTTAGGGGAGGACAACTGACTTCCCTTCTTTTCTTTACTATCATGGTTACTTCGCTAGCTTCCGCTTCTTTCCCTTCTGATTGGCTTTTATTTTATTTCATGTCTAGCCACAATTTAACAGGTAATGAGGCATAGAGATGAAAATAGGAGCAGTGCCATTCCTGCTTCTGTCTTTTATGGTGATGGACATCAAAACAAACGGCAATGGCGGAAGAGAAAGGTACCAGCGACGGTCGTGAAAGGAAGAAAAAATACTGGAAAGCTAAGAGACGAAGAAGGGCAGTTCACTGAGGAGGACAAAGACGATGACACAACCTTGGTGAAGGAGATGACCATCCATGAAGAAGCATCTCAAATTCCTCCAATGGTGTAGAGATTGGTAGAAGCTTTGGGAGGAGGAGAAAAGAGTGTCATGCCACTTTTGGAGAGCATTGTTGATATATATGGAGAGCCCAAGAGAGAAGCTCGAGCAACTTCTGGAGAAAGAGAAGATTGAGAGCTGAATGTCTCCTAGTATCAACTCAACTCTTTGTGGAGATAAAGAACTCATCAGAGTATAAGAAGAGAAGGAGGATCCTGGTCATTGCACAATCAATTGTCTCATAGATGACCAATATTTAGAACAATGATTAGTGTATCTTGGTTCTAGCATCAACATCCTACCACCTCCACTCTATGAAGATATGGGTCTAGCCGATATGGAGTTACAAAGGACATACGAGGAAGGTAGATTCCAAGGGTGTCCCCACCTTTCCCATCATATTTTAGGGTAAATTCATATCCTCTAGCATTATAATAGGGACGTTAATATACCGACAATAGAGATTCACAACATGAAGCTGTTGCACACAAATTGCTACAACACTATCCAAATACACACACAACACAACATACTCAATGTCCATTTCATTATCCAAATACGACAAGCAACAAAAAAGCTAGAATGCACCAAAAGAGTGAGATCCGAACTCGAAACCCAGCCTACAACCAAACCCCCTACGGAGTTCACAACATCAATAAACAAACAATAATTAAAACCTAACCCTTTCATACAACGGAACACTACTCTCCTACCCAACCTAGTCTCTGAAAAGAAAACAAAGTCTGGATTATTTTATCTAAAAAGACCTAAAATATAATGGATGTAAGAGAAGGTCTTATTCCTCTTATATTCCAAGCAATCATCTTCAATTGGAATCTTGGACCCATTCACGGCTGGTGATCTCCACCGAATCAACCAGAGTCTTTGTTGTCTCATTTTCTGCAACTCTTGCTTTATTTACGGTTGTGGGTTATGGAAGGAGATCATCAACCACATCAGTTGGTCGCTTTCTCCCCAAAATCATCTTCAGGATCGAGAGCACCCACTGTAAAATCCCCCGTATCCACGACTCTCTTTTCACCCTGCTGTTGCGCATCAGATGTGCCATTGCTCTTCAGCCGCTGCTCTGACTGCATAAACTATTGTTGCATCCCAGAACCCCCTACTTCCCCGCTTTAGAGCCCTGGAGAGGCGACATAGCAATTGTGCCCTGCTTATCGCGGAGCTCTCTACCTAGAGTCTTGCTAGCACACCCAAGCTCGGTCCACGTCCAGGTGTGGAGAAGCCCCCTCGAGCTAAATCATTTGCTTCGACACCCAGGACCAGCCCTCCAAATTATGGGGGCCTCTGAACCTCCATCATGTATATGATTAATTACTATTACGGACTATTGGGTTTCGATTATGAATTTAGAATGATATAAATTTTATAAATTAGATGTTGATTATGGGTCTAAAATATTAAAAAATTTAAGTCTGAAGGCTAAAGGAACAAATGAATCACATGAGGGGAATACTTGCATTCTTATTAGACTTTTTTTCAAACCATATAACAGAACTCAGTTTTTCGTTTGTTTCTTATGGGTGCAAGCTTTAAATTTATAAGTCGAAGCGCACTCGCTAGTCAATCCTAACAAAGCCAAGTATAACCTAGCTAGGGATGCAGTAAAGCGGCCCAGACGTATTCCAAGTATCACGGTATCCTAGGCTACGTAGGCTCAGTCATTATCTAGTCAACCTGTTCTTTGGCAGGTGGGCAATTGACTATTCCTAAATGAAAGATCAATAGATAAGAAGAGGTACTCAGGGTATGCCATCGCCCTAGACTAGGTCTACTATGCAATGTCTGATAAATAGGGTTTGTCGAATGTCGTGAGTGAGCTCTTTTCTGTGGGCTTTCATGGTTATCCACACACCATGTAGTAGAATCTTGGTCGTCTGCCCTTAAATCCACCAAGGGGGATGTACAACGGTGTGGCCTCGGTTTGGAAAAGGGTCGCAAATGGATCCTATTTTAAGAGAGCGTAAAAGTCGAGCTGGACACCAAATGCACTTGGAACCTCCCTTCCTTTTTCTTCGAATTGTGGCTCCATGTAGGAACGATCTTCCCCTTTCTCGACGCTCTTTTTTTCTCCAAAATGTGGTCCATTACCAAAGAACTTGCTTGCTCATTTGTATCTCGGGAGCTCTCCAAGATGAGTCCATTTTGTTTCTTCAAGTCTTCTTGGCTAGACTCTCCGATTTTTTTTTCTCTTCAAAAGGTAGGGGATGATTGCAAGCAAGTTGTGTACATGCTTGCTTGACAATCTCACCTAGTCTCTCGGTTCTTCAGAGTGTCTCCTATGTTGTTCGTAGTAAAGAATAGTCAATAGGAGTGGTGTTTGAGGACACCACATCGGAGCATGCTTCAGTGTTATGAGTGAATCGTTCCATCAAAAGCTCCATTTGGCTTTTTGGCTCCGAGTGTGGAAGATTTTATTCGTGATATTTGGAAGCTTCTTGTAGTTCCCAATGGTATTGTTGTTCTCCTTGGAAGGGGGTTCATAAAAGAACCTGAACCCTTGACTTCCCCAATCTTGATTGTTCTATGAAGCTTCAGGGTAACCACCCTCGGGTTTTGAAGAGCACCCCACACTTTGATGAAGTCATAAGGATCCACTATTCAAAAGGTATAAACAATAAAATACTTAAAAGAAGATCAAACACACACAAACCACCCTTCAGAGAGAAGAGTGGGTGAAAACGAAGCAGAAAAAGGAACAACATATTATTTAATATTACAAATAGTAAAGACAAGAAATAAAGACTAAACTAACAACCTAACTCTTTCAACTAGTTATTGTAATTCCCCGGCAGCGACGCCAAAAACTTGTTGGGTGCAAGCTTTAAATTTATAAGTCAAAACTCACACACTAGTCAATCTTAACAAGGCCAAGTATAACCTAGCTAGGGATGCAGTAAAGCGGCTTGGTCGTATTCCAAGGGTCACAATACCCTAGGCTACTTAGACTCGGCCATTATCTAGAAAACCTATTTTTTGGCATGTGGGCAGTTGACGATTCCTAAATGAAAGTGTTCATCTAGTTGATTTTAATGTTTCTCTAGCTTTAATTGTGTTTGGGTAAGTCGCCCTAATCTTCTCTACTAGCCTACTTGAGCTTCTACGCTGGGTATGGAGATTTAGGGTTAGACAGGTATGTGTGATCAAGCAAATTAGGGTTAGATGTATGAATAGGATCCTATGGTGGACGAGGCCACCGTACCCTGCCATAGGAATGCCTTTCTAGATAGAACCCGAGATGAAACCTCGGTGTGGACGGTGGGTAGTACCCATTGAAATGAACTATTGTCTTAATGCCCCACATACGATAGGCTAGATCGAGGTGACTAACATGGGTTTAGGGGAGGTGTACTCGGAGGCATGCAGATAACCACGAAAGCCACGGAAAAGAGCTCACTCACCACATTCGCTAAACCCAACTAATTTAGACATTGCATAGTAGACATAGGCTAGGGTGAGGGATAGTTTCGGGACACACCCTACCTCGGGAGGAAAATAATTAAATTAGATACAATAGTTAATTGATAATGAAAATTAGGTTGTGTCTAATTGATAATAGTTGATCGAAATATCTTGTATCCGAATTTTGGCGACCTCATTTGTTAAGTACATACAATATTCAGCTTTGTGCAAACTTCAATTCCATATAATTTGACTTTCTTATAAGGAGGTGTGTTAGTAAATGGTATAAGATATATTATTGAACCTCACTCAACTACGCTAGTTATTGATACTACGGTTATTGACAAAAAACGTCATTTGAAAGCGAACGACTAACTATTTTATGAATAAATGTTTGGTACACAGAGAGAGTGATATCCTTCATAGTTTTGACTGCTAATGTATTTCAATTTATCAGAAAAATTTAAATATAAGGTCATACTATGAATAATAAGAAATTTAACAAAAACTATTTTTCTTATATATTTTTTTTAAGTGGATCCACCCTACTCGAAAATCCTGACTACGCCCTGGATGGGTTAGTTATTGAAACGTGCTAACTATTGACAATGACTTTCACAAAATGAATCGATCACGCCCCGACAAGGCGGCAACGACAGATGCATCGATTGTGGCACAAAAGCTGCGACGAGGGACCGATTGACAATGGATCTCTGATCTCTTCTAAGAAGAGGGATTATTCAAGATCTGTGTATGAGCTGACAATGGTTTAGCGATTTGTTAGGATGGATGGGTTGAGGGAATCAACGGAGGAAGGCAGGAGGGTGGGGGTGGGGGGATTAGTGATTTTCCTTTTAATTTTAATTTTGCTTCTCTTAATCCGCGTGGATTGGTGGAGATAATATATCGCCAACTCAGTTGTCACTCCAGTCATACCGTTAAAGGGATGGACGTAAATGACTATTTTGTATTTTTCGAAATTTGTGACTATATTTGTCTCAAATGTGGAAGTTGTGGCTATAAAAGTGTATTTTGCCTAAATTTATCGCCCAAATCAATTGTATTTAGGGGTCGTTTGGAAGTTGGGAGTCTATGAATATGTGTATTCTTACAATGTATGTATTCTAAGTGTAGTGATTGTAAAAAATAGATGATTGTAAGAATATGTTGTTTGGTAGTTGTGATTCTCACTTTAATGACCAAAAAGACTTATATAACCTTGAGGTTCTCTTTATATAGTCAACTAAAGAAGGGGGCAAATATGAAATATATATATAAAAAAATAAGGATAAGAGGTGCAAAAAGCAATTACAAAAGTAAAGCAAGAGAATCTCATCTTTTTGTAGAAATTCTAAAATGAATGATTCTAGCCATTTGATATTTTAAAGTATCAATTAAATGCATGCATTCTGAATAAGTTTATATCATAGATTGTAAATAATACACACATTCACAGAATCACTCATTTAGACTCCTAACTTCCAAACGACCCGCATACTATTCACCCAAATAACCTGTGTCAATCAACATATGTTACATATGGGCTGGAATTCTAGCCCAAATCCCGCCAGGCCCATTCAAAAAACAAGCAGCGTTCTCATTTGTCCTTTCTACGCTCGTCGTAGTAGTTCAGAGATTGAGAAAGAGCATCCTATCCTATTCCCACACCAAAGCCGTGTGACCGGAAACCCATTTACCGGCGGAGTGAGATCGGAAAACCCGAGGAGAAATGGGGAGAGAAGTGTCGGAGAGTTGCATCGACAGTTTACTCACCGAGATGGTGTCGTCGTACTGCAACCGTTTCTATGCCAATAAGCCTGAGCTCGCCGCCCGCAGGATTGAGGCCATCGGTTATCAAGTCGGTCACCAGCTCTCCGAGCGGTAAGCTGTCAATTCCGATCACTGTCTGTGCTTAGAACATCGGATCGGAGCTCCAACCGTTCTTTCCCATTTGTATGTGTTTAGCTTACGGTTACTTCGCGATTTTCCTTACTCTGCTTGGCCTGGGAGAGTGTGGAGGAAACTTTGATTCTTCAGATCTCGTTTTGTTTCATGTCATTTGGGTTGTGGTTCGATTAAATTGGATAGCGAACATAGTGCTGAGTGAAAGGTGATAATTTTTCTGGTAGTTTGGTGTTTGTGTTAGGTATACGATGGAGAGGCCTCGGTTTAGCGATCATCTTGAGGCAATTAAGTTCATCTGCAAGGACTTTTGGTCTGAGCTTTTCAAGAAGCAGATCGATAACTTGAAGACGAACCATAGAGTGAGATTTGAATTCGTCTTCTTTCATATTTGGCTTTGGTTTCCATGTGAATTTTGGTTGTTGTTGTTGTTGGAAGTGTGAGACGAGCTACTTCCTATCTTTGTGATTTTGCATTGTAGGGAACGTTTGTGTTGCAAGACAATCGGTTTCGTTGGCTTGCAAGGATGTCACTGGATCCCACGGCTGAGGAAGGAGTTCCTCAGGATCCTGCTGCTTTGGCTGAAAGTAAGGCTGCTCAAGCAATGAGCATGTATCTCTATTTCCCTTGTGGGATTATTAGAGGGGCTCTTTCGAATCTCGGGATCCCTTGTGCGGTTTCTGCTGATATATCTAACCTTCCAGCTTGTGAGTATCCTGAATCATACTTAGTTACTTACTTTGCGTAGTTATGCTTGTTCTCTGTGCTCAAATGGTCATTGCCATGGTCAGTTGTGAGTTGTCAAGACTTTGTTGATATTCTGTTTAAGGAAAACCGAATGTCTTTTATTCTTATTGTAGCATGTTTGTCCTTCAATTGCTTCTCTTTAAGCAATTTATGTTTCCTCCCATAAAGCCTTATTAGAAGATTGATTTTACAGCCTGGTGAGTGTCGATTTCTCTACTGAAGTTTGGATAGATACAGTTCTTTGGTTGCAACCCAAATGCCTTTTATCTTGTCAGAACCCACGGTATTCTCTTATCCATAATGTCAATGGATCATTTGATTGACTTATCATTTGTGATCTGCTTGGATATGAGTTATACTCTGGTTCTCATAATACCAAGTGGCTCTTGATATTACTTGAACCTACAATGTGTCAGCTATAGGTCACTTACTGCTACATGTAGTGTGTTCTTAGGCTTTCTATTCGATGGAATTTGAGTTTAGATATGGTATTTAACCCTTTCAAGACCCTTATGTGTGATCCATTTTGTGATATTGCTCCCACACCAATATGTAACCTCTAAGCCATTGTACAAGTCATCCTGACTTTCCTGATCGACGTGTTCTTCCCATCTTTAATCACAACGTGTACTCAGGCAGAGCATGAGAGATGCTTGCCCTTTAACTCAAAAACTTTTTAGTTTTTACCCAGTACTCTTCTTAGCCAAAGCACTGCATTCTGATCATTGCTATGCTTGTCATGCTTGTGAACCCGTAATCAGGTTCTTTCGTGGTTCGCATAAAGGCCTGAAGATTCTAGCAGAAGGTCGCATGAATCGAGAGTTTAAGCCCTCGTATGCAAGCTCGCGTATCAAAGTCTTGTTCATCCGAGTAATCTCCTGAACGCCTGGTGGAAAAACTGTACACACAGGTCAGCTGTAGCCTTTCTGACGAAAGATTGCTTAGATGAATCAGAAACAATTATTGCGGATCCTATCATAGACACCATTTATGTTTGCAAACCACCTTATGAATTGAAAGGGATACTAGATGACATTATTCCTTCTAACTGTTGCTGGGGGCGTGGGATTGCAATAGTTATATGGGTGGGGGCTGTATTTAATAGTAGTGCTGTGTAACATTGAAAAGTCCTCCAAAATCCTCTATTCCTATCTCTTTGTGGGCTTCCCTAGTGTACTGTTTGTTTCAGACGATGCAGGGTTCATAATTGGGGCTGTTTGTTTTTGAATTTTGGCTCTTTGCTTTCAGTTTTCACTCCATTGGGACAATATGTGTAGGCTCATCTGGGACAATAGGCGTGGGCAAAACTTTTTTGATCTTGAAATATGGTGCTAGTGACATTGAGATTAGGGTCCTTCTAACCTGGTGCGTGACAGTTGAAGTGAGTGTTTTGCATTCCATTGAGGCAGAGTATCGTGCTAGAATGTTCCAACTCTGATGTGCATTAGAAGTCTAACTGGACCGAAGCTAATTTGGTTGCCAATGCCATATCTCAGAGAGTAAGAGCAATCTTCATCCATATTCATTATTCAGCGTGTTGGATGGACTTTAATCATGCATATCCTTGCATCACAAGTAGTTGTGATTTATGAGTGGATGACTTGATGAGGAAGTTGGTGAATAAATGTTAACGGGACGTTGCTCATTAAATGTTTTGACAGGGTGCTATTAATGTCAAGTGTTTGGGGATTTTATTTGCAGCCTATAATAGTGTAGAGCCATACCGTAGGCATGGGGAAATCAGCAGTTAATGAATGGGGACAGGTTACTACATTTAAGTCGATGTGTATTGTGTTCCTTCGTCCTTAATTATTTCCCCAATTAAGTCCCACGAAGGGAAAGGATAAGGTCAGTAACATCCATTTAGGTCAGTAACCTTATGGTAAGTAATTATGAGTAACTCGTCCACATCAGCATGACATCAACATTCTTATCTCTCTTCTGGAAAGTCTTTAATTTTTCCCTTCTTAATCTTTGACGGACGATTTCTCACTCGTTTTAAGTGGAAATTTAATTTTTTTTTGCACAGTTAGATCAGATTAATTGTGCTTTTTAAAATTATATCCACTTTGATATATTTTTCGAACAAAAAAATTGAGCCAATTTTTACTAGTCTATACCATATGGTATTGACTGGTATTGAAATAAGAGCATACATATGGTTTGAAAAGCGTACCATGGTGGTATGAACAAACCAAGACTGTAGGATGGTTGAATACATGATAGTATAAGTATATCAACTATCATTTACGACTTTTAACATTGTGTACCACACGATACCACCCCGTACTAGGGTGGTATTGTGTGGTATTTTTTTGTCCTGAAATTTGTTTATACAGAAATTTGTAGATCTAAAAGTTCATGATGAACTCGTCCCTTATGTGCAAACGTTTTCAAAAACGAATTAAAAACGAAGAAGATACCATATGGTATGCAGTTGGTACTGAGAGGCCATAATTTTTTTTCTCAAAAAATATTGAAAATTGATGTCATTTTGTAGAGCACGATGAACTCGTTCCATCTGTGCAAAAAAATAAATTAATTAAAATCCGAGTTAAAACGAAAAAGACATAAACGGATTAAGAAAGCTAGGGTAAATAAAAATGACATTTAATTCTTCATCCTTAGATCGGGATTTTCTAAATGAAAGGTTCAGATTTGATTATTGATGGGTGCATAATCCATGGTTATGCACCCTATCTTGAGCCGATGCACAAGAGCATCATCTCATTATTTATGGAAAGTTTTTTTTCATACTCTAAATTTTAACGGAATATATCTCTTTCATTTTAAGTCAGAATTTATTTTTTTGCAAATATAAATATAATTAATTGTGTTATTCAAAATGATATACACTTCGATTTATTTTTGGAATAAATTTTTTTGAGACATTTAGTACCGCTCTATACCATGGTGGTATTGTTTGGTACTACATAAGAGCATATTACGTGGTATGGAAGTGTATCATGATGGTATGAACATACGAGATTATAAAATGGTTGAATACATGATAGTAGGAATATACTAACTGTCATTTACAACTTTCAATATTGTGTATCACAAGATACTACCCCTAACCCTAACCAAGGTGGTATTGGGTGGTATTTTTATGTCTGTATTTTTTTCCAGAATTTTGTAGATATAATAGATCATGATGAACTCGTTCTTCCATTGAAAAAAAAAAAAAAAAATCAAAACTAACTTAAATGCGAAGGAGATATCATATGGTATGAAGTGGTAACGAGCAGTGGCAGAGGGAAGCCATGAGGAGAGGGGTCCTGTAACTAGGGGTGTACATGGGTCGGGTGGTCCGGGTTTAGGCATTTTAATCACCCGACCCATGCACTACGGTTTGAGAAATATTAAACCAAACTCACCCAAAAAAATTTAAACCCTACGGTTTGTTTCTAATTGGGTTGGGTCGGGTTGGCGATATTTTTAAGTAAAAATACAACCCAACACAAAATATGTAATTATTCTACACCATAAAAATATTTTATAACAAATTAAAAATTCAAACGAATAAACCGAGGTGAAAGGTATCAAAATTCACAAATAATGTTTGAATTTTAATAAAATTTTATTTACTTCAACTTATGTCTAGTTTTTTTTCACGACATTTGTTGAAATAGGCTAAAAAGGTTACAAATGAACGCATCCATATTATGTTATTCTATTAAAATTCTACACAAGAAAAAGAATTACGTTAATCATAGGTATATTAAATATATGTCTAAACTTTAAGTCGAAAAATGCATTAGATTAGTGAGACCTTAAGAGAAAAACATGGCAAAATATCTTAATTTTCTCATAAGTATGACTATATATGACATATATATTTTTTTTGGACACGAACTCATACCAATAATTGGAACACGGGTTGGGTCGGGTTCTACGGGTTGTGTAATCCAAAATCCAAATCCAACCCAATAGAGGTGGGTTGTACAAAAGAAAACCCTCACCCAACCCAAAATCTTCGTTTTAGCGATAAATACGGGTGGGTTGGGTCGGGTTGGACGGGTGGGTCGGTTTGCCGGTGTGTTTGTTCACCCCTACCTGTAACCCCACTTGGCAAAATTTTGGGAGAAAAATTCATTAGATAAACAGGTTTTGGTATGATTCTACAGATATAGGAGCCCATACTTTCTGATACATACTATAACTAGGACCCCAATCAACTCAAAATTTATTAGATATATAGATTATAGTGTTGCTAATTTCTTAAGGACCCAGTCAGTTTAAAGTCTGGCTAGGCCACTGGTAACGAGTGGTATGAAATCCTTTAATCTTGAAATATATTTGAAAATTTCTCTCATATTGTAGAGAACAACTAACTTGTTCTATTTGTATAAAAAAAATTGAAATTCAGATTAAAATGAAGAGAAGAACCAATTAAAAAACTAATATATATATATATATATACTAAAAAAGTCATTAATATCACCTTTTAGATATGAGACCCACTTAAAATAAAAACACATATTTAATTATTAAAGGTTATGTACCATAGAGTTGCTAACCCTATCCATAACCTACTTAAACCTGCAAAGCTACACATTTGCCGTCCTGAATAGTATATACCAATTTCCCATAGGCAAATGTACTTATTAATCCCAACATCTCTTTATGGTCTGCGCACTGGACAGAGATACTGACAATATACATCATGAACCCAAATTCTTTTTCATTTAAGCTTTCAAAATATGTTGATGTAAGGTTTTTTTTCTCTTACAAAGAATTTACTTGTATGGCTCTTCGAAAGATAGGTTACAAGGCAAGCCAACAAAGAAGCCTAGAAAAGATCAAGGCCAAACAAATTCAAGCACAGTTGAACAATCTGTGTTTAAGAAATACAACAAGGGAATAACAAAACACAGAAAAGATCAACACAAAAAAATCTGAGAGCACCAAGCACAATCAGCTCGTCTGATCCAACTGAGTCCATGGCAATTGAACATAACGCCATAGGCCGCCTCCTGGGAGTCGCTTGGAGACGCTCAACACAGTGTATCTCTTGTGAGGGATTACATGGCGGTGGAAAGGGAAGAGGATCGAAATGCTCCGAGCTGAAAAAGCATAGGGAGACGAGGCACCAAGAACTTGGTCAAGGGAGAAGAGGAACCAAACCCCAAAATCCAAGATCTATTACCGCAACCATAAGGGCCAGACACCGCCTTCCTTCCACCGACACCGACCTAGAGGCAGAGAACTACCAACATGGGGAATGGAGGGGAAATCGATGAATCGATTCATCATGCATGTTGATGAGCCCACCATCTAGAGAGGAGACCCCTAGTGCATAACCCAACCCCAAGGAGAGCAAATCCAGAAAGGAACCATAGAACAGGGCAAGGAAAGGCCATAAAGGCTGGAGAAGCTAAAAAGCTGAAAAATCCGATTGAAAAATGTCATACTAGAGGCAAGGAAGCAAGAAAGAAAACAAATAGAAGGAAAGGGCATTGGGCCACCGCCGGTCTCCAAAGGGAGCCGACGGCAGCCCTAAAGAGAAGGGGAAAAAGGGACCTCTTTTAGAGAGAGTGGAGAGCACTAGGTTTCAAATTAAAGTAAGAGAGAGAAGTTTCACTTGAGAGTCGGTTCACTTCATTTTATTTTGAGTGGCGGTGGCCCAATGCCCTTTCCTTCTATTTGTTTTCTTTCTTGCTTCCTTGCCTCTGGTATGACATTTTTCAATCGAATTTTCCAACGTTGCTTAATAGAAACAGGTACGAAATATAACAATTAAAATAAGAGCACATTGTTAATTCATGATTTTTTCTAAAAGATCAAAATCATGAATTAACCATGCTGAAAATTGAAACAACGAAACAAATCCTTATATAACTGGCACGACGATTCTCACTCCGTATAAGCCGCTTCACTTGCCAAAGGCCCGCTGCCAAAATAAAGAACAAGTACTAGGTCTGCTCATTTATAGGGCTGCCTACTTTAATTTAGTAGATATTAATCATGTAAATATATTTTGGAATTTCATTTTGAGCAAATATTCCTTATCCATAGCTTTATGCTTGTATGATGCATTTTTGGTAATTGGTATGGTTCCTACCGGGAGCAGATCGGGTGAGTAAATAATGGGTGAGTAACCCATCAGTAACTCCTCTCTCCTCTCTCCACGTGTCAGTTACTTTTTTATTTAAATTAAATGCTAAAGGGCAGTAAGGTAAAATGCACTTATCACATATTTATTGCTGACGCGCTGACTTTTGACCGACCACATCAGGACCTCTTTCTCTCTCATCGAAAAACCTTTAATTTTCCTTCTCTTAATCTTTAACGGACGATTTCTCACTCGTTTTAAGTCGAAATTTAATTTTTTTTTTGCACAGTTAGATCAGATTAATTATGCTCTTCAAAATGATATCCACTTTGATATTTTTTTGACACAAAATTTTTTTCCAGTTATTACCAGTCTATACCATATGGTATAGTGTGGTAATATCAATATATATTTCGTTACCACCCAATATCATATGGTATAGTGTGATAATATCAATATATATTTCGTTACCACCCAATACCATATGGTATAGTGTGGTAATATCACACAATACCATATGGTATAGAGTGGTAATATCAATATATATTTCGTTACCACGCAATACCATACATTACCATAGGGTATAGTGTGGTAATATCAATATATATTTCGTTACCACCCAATACCATATGGTATAGTGTGGTAATATCAATATATATTTCGTTACCACACAATACCATATAATATAGTATGGTAATATCACACAATACCATATGGTATAGAGTGGTAATATCAATATATATTTCGTTACCACGCAATACCATACATTACCATAGGGTATAGTGTGGTAATATCAATATATATTTCGTTACCACCCAATACCATATGGTATAGAGTCATAATATCAATATATATTATCTAAAAGGAAAAAAAACAGAAGGAGGGAGAGAAAAAATCGTCTTCTGATGCCTCTCATTTCTTCTTCCTCAATCAAGAACACCAAAATGCCAAAAAAAATGAGAAAGATCGAAATTGAGGCCAACGAGTTGATGAAGAGAAGAAATGCAAAGAAAGAGAGTGGCTATAATTTTTATTCGTCGATTGCTAGAGAAAAAAAATGAAGAAGGAAGAGAGCATATCTAAATTTGAAAAGGAGATTGTGAAAGAAAAAGTAAGAGAGAAGAAATAGAGAAAGAGAAAGGATCTCGAAAGAGATTGAAAGAAAAGAAGAGAGAAGGAAGAAAGTTGAGTTGCAGAGAAAATGCATTGTCTCTCTTTCATTGAAAAGTCAGCCATTGAAATGCGGAATGAATAATAAAAATTAAAAATACAAAAACGGACAAAAATGCCCCTCCCCACCCCACATCCAGCCCAGCCACACGATTGCTCCATTCCCAATCCTACGGCTCCCGTGTGGTTACTGACCCTATCTTGGACCGTTCCTACCTAGCTATTTTGATTTGAATATAATTCTTTTACTGAATCGCTAAATGTCGCCCTAAGAATTGCTAAACGTTGCACTAACTTAAAAGTCAAATACATATATACCCTTAATGAAAATTTAAAAATTGGACCAGCCAAACAGCCCTTTCACCCCTTCACCCTCCTTCCAGCGGGACTTCCCTTCCACCCTCTGCCCTCTGCAATCTCATCCCGCCGCCGGCACCCTCTGCATCCCGCCTCCGGAGAAGAAGGTCTCGCCGGCAACCCCCTCCACCCTCTGCAGATCGCGCCCCGGAGAAGAAGGTCCCGCCGTCGCCTCCACCCTCTGCAGATCGCGCGCCGGAGAAGAAGGTCCCGCCGTCGCGAGAGAAGAAGGTCCCGCCGTCGCCAGAGAAGAAGCTCCCGCCGTCGCAAGCCTCGCCGCCGTCCCTCGCCGCCGTCCAGCCTCGACGGAGAAGAAGGTGAGAGTTGAAACCGTAGTCAAACCGCGGTTTGACCAGAGGCTGACCGTCGGTTCAACCGCGGTTTGACCGCTTTTTTCTATTATGTTTTTTATTATTCAATAAATGTTAATAACAATAAAATTAATTAAAAAATATACTTAATAAAAATAATTTAGTTATATATTTTGTCAATAATGATATAAAAATTTAAAAAACGTATTCGATAAATGTTAATTAATGATAACAAATTTAAAGAACATTATAAAAAAATTAAAAATGTATTTTTATCATTTTAATAATCAAAATTTAAAAGTAATTCGTTTATCTACTTAATTATTCATAATTTTACCTTTATTAATTATTTACTTTTATGTAAATAATGATTACATAGAACGTAACATAAATGTTCAAACTATTAATTTTATAATAGTACTCTATTATTAAATTATTGAATAATAATTTTAATTATGGAAATGATTAAGGCGAGAAATGATTAATTTTAATTATAGTACTCTATAAAAATAATTTAGTCATAATTTTAATTATGGAATCTTAAATTAATTACTTTATGTACTCTATTATTAATAATCCATTATTAATAATTCAAACTTTTTTTTTAAGATGTCTGGACATGGAATGGGTAAACCGGATATGATTAAGACGAGAAATAAGGAGAGAATGGAAGGTCGTTCTTGTAGACTTACTGCGACTGGTAGGAAGGAAAATGAAGAAAAAAATCCACCTAAGGTTAGAAGGAAGAAGAAGGCGGATGTAGTGCGTCCTGACGGCCACCCTACTGTGGTGCAGTTGTCTCTTAGTCGAGGTACTACCAGTACTCCTACACCAGAGAGCGCACCGGTATGGCATGCTAATTGTAGTGATTCCATTGACGAGGATGATGATGATGACGGTGATGCTGAGGTTGGGAATGCACCAGATGCTGGTGATGATGCTGGTGATGCTGAGGTTGGGGATGCCCCATCTCAAGCTGATTTAGGCATGGGGAAGACGGCGCGGGTCGGGATATCTTCTACTGCCTCCTCACACTTCCGTGGGCCCGATGGACGTTATGCGTCCAGACCTAGTAGCGAGGAAGGCGGAGATGGAAATAGGAAGAGGATGACCACGAGGAAAGATATGTCGTGGTTTCTTACAGCCGAGTCTCCGATGTGTTCAGGTGGACCAGTGATTCCCGATGTGATCCCTAGCTTTGGAGGTCACATTGGCTTTGTACTGTGGACTTCCCCTGAGCAGGACCGTGGAGTGTTGGACGGCTTCCATAGGCCGAAAGCTGTAGAGCCTTTGAGGCGACATAAGTGGAGTGCAGAGGGTTCCAAGGAGATGGTTGAAGCCAAGGGATTGTCTCACTTGACAGGGTGCATGATGCAGCATTTAGACATGGCTCTACTGTCGGCATTTGTGGAGAGGTGGCAGCCGGACACAAACACCTTCCACATGCCGTTTGGAGAGATTTCGATCCTTCTACACGATGTGCATCACATTCTTCGGATACCGGTTGACGAAGAGTTGATGGGAGATGAGGCGTCGCCGGATACTCTTAAGTCAGATATGGGTGGTCTAGTTCGACTTTCGGTGGATGCTCAGGTTGGTGGTAAGTGGAAGTCTAAGTGGTACGATAATGGTGCTATGCATGCAGAGGGATTGTTGGTGCGTGGGGGAGAGCTGAAGATTAAGGAGATGGAGGTGCAGTGTTACCTATTTGTGTTACTGGGATCCATGCTTTTTGTGGATAAGAGTCGTGATCGCCTTCGTCCTGCGATCAACTTGTTTCTGAAGGATCATCGACGATTGACTGATTACGCTTGGGGAGCTGGTGCACTAGCCTATCTCTACAAACAGTTGGGAGTGGCCACACGAGCGGGTAGTAAGGGTCTTTGTGGTTGTTTGACCCTGCTTCAGGCTTGGATATATGATTACTTTCCTCTATTCTGTCCGAGCTAGCTGCCGCAGTCTCCGGATGCACCTCGTGCTTCCTCGTGGATTTCTCCCCGTTTGCCAGGTGGGGATGAGGCTAGACAGAGGTTAGCACGTTATCGACAGTTGTTGGATGAGCTTTCAGCTGATGATGTGACCTGGACTCCGTACGGACGAGATGGCCACACAGATATACCTCGCTCCTTGTATACTGGCCCCATTCGCTTTTCTGACATTGCTGAGGGATACGATCATGCACGTTGTCTGCGCCAGTTTGGATACCGACAGATTATCCCCCGTTCTATGACGATACCACATGACCAGTACCGTCCGGCTTCCGGCAGCAGTTACATAGTCTTTTGACAGGAATCCTCTAGAAGCTTCCTGATTTGAAGGTGTTGAGCCTCAATGTAATCATCGTTCTTCTTGAATACCTACAGACAATGAAGAACAATTAGGAGACTACTAAAACTTATTTATGTGTATCAATGAAGATTTATTAGGAGACTAACCGTGTCGACTGCGCCAGTAGATGATTGAAGCCACTTCTTGAAGGAGGAATGAGCAGCTTCAACCCTATTAGAGCTTGTGTTACCCAAATGCCGCAGTTGATTGGTATAACATTTAGCCCACATGTGTCTAACTGGTAACCACTCAGCTGTCATATACCCCCAAAGATGTCGGTACTGTACTCCCCAACTACGTCTAAAATTGTCTAAGGCAGTATTCATGTCTTCCACTGTCAATGCATATAGCCAAGAAGCCATGATATGATCCAGTGTCGGTTTGGCTGCATCTATACCACAATGAGTCGTCCTTCGCACCTCCGCTAGACACTTTGCTCTCACATTCCTATCCATATGCCAAAGACATAATATATGAGTCGATGATGGAAACATTACCCCCACGGTCTCAACCAATCCTCCTGCCTTGTCACTAACAAACACATCTGGAACAATGGGGCCAAGAAGATGTTGCAAATGTGTCAGAAGCCACTAGTACGACTCCTTCGTCTCGTCGTACACTATTGCAGATGCAATGACAAAGTTCAATCCCACTAGTGTCATGCCGACAATCTCAACCCAAGGCATATCATACTTATTGGTCTTGTATGTTGCATCTATCACGATCACATGGCGCCAAGCTCGCACATCACTACTGACTCAGGGTGGGCTAGGAACAAGTGTGTAAGCACATTACGATCATCCATATACTGCACATAGTAACCCTTCTCCTACGCCACGCGGAAAGTATATTGTAAGGCTGTCATCTGACCAAGCTCTTCTTCCTTATCTTTTGCAACTCGTTATAAATCTGCTTTCTGTTGTGTGTTCCATTTGCACCTTTTCTCTCATTCACTGCCTTGTGGATATTCCTTGGTGGGACACCGGCTGATCTCAGCTCTCTGATGTATTGCTTATCCTCTGTAGTCAAAACATTCCTTCCCTTTGATCCCTCCAGAAATAGCTCCAACTGATGATTGTGGAAACCCAAATTAGCACCAGGATTCTTTGTATTTGCCACCCCTAGGATCAACCAATATCTATCACCTGACCGCTCAAGCTTGATCTGAAACTCGCACCCCAACTTTTCAGTAGATGTAAGAGGCCTCCTTTCCTTACTCGGATCAGGTTCCTTCGACTTCTTCTTCCTACCATGAGTGCAATGTAAGTAATGTCGCCAAGTACCTTCATTCTTATTTTTTTTTGTTCGATGCCCTCACCAAATAAAACCCAAAACCCTTGGCAATCTCAGTAGCTGCTTCATATGCTTGCAACTCCGTAGTGAATTTCACGCCATCAATGAAATCCGAGGTGTAATCATGGCCATCCGGATTGTAACTTCCAATATCCTGCAATATTATCATAATTTATAAGTGATACCCCACAAATTTTAAAAAAACTTAACATTCTATATCGTCAATTTAATGAGTACCATATGATAAATTTAAAATTTCATAACTATATTAAATTTAATAATCATCATAACTTCATATGCGAATCTATTATTTATGCAATAAATTTAATCTTAATTTGTAATGCAAAATCTAATCTTAATTTTCTAGATTAAGACCAAATTAAATATAATCTTAATTTAAGGCCAAATCTAATCTTAATTTCTAATGCTAAATCCTTCAATTCCAAAAATAATTATGCAAATAAATCTAGAAAATTATATAAATCAAAACCCAACAAATTATCTCATGGAACAAATCATAAATCATATAAAAAATAGAAAATACTGATTTGAAAAAAAAAACCATAAAATGCTGAACCGCAAGGGACCTGCGGTTGGACCATGGCTGGACCGCAAATGACCTGCGGTTGGACCATGGCTCGACCGCAAATGACCTGCGGTTGGACCATGGCTGGACTGCAAGCCATGGTCCAACCGCAGGTCATTTGCGGTCGAGCCATGGTCCAACCGCAGGTCATTTGCGGTCCAGCCATGGTCCAACCGCAGGTCACTTGAGGTTGGACCATGGTCGAACCGCAAGTGACCCGCGGTTCCCATTTTTTTTTATGGTTTTTCAGTTAATGTATTTACCTCGTCGGTGTCGCTACTCATGATTCAGACGTCCTACCGACGATATCGGCTTCAAAATGACGATGATGGATTTTTCTCTCCTTAGATAGTGTTTTTTTAGTCCAAGTGGTGTTTGTTTGATAAAGGAAAAGTAAAGAAGATAGGGGGTGATAAGTGTAACTTTAATATTTTTTAGGGCGACCTTTAGCAACTCCCTCTCCTAGCTATCTATCCACCATTCTCTCACGAATCTCCTTGAAACCTAGCCCAGTCGACCAGACAACCACCCTCCAGAAGCTTCACACTCAACTCTATAACTTCCTTACAGTAACTACTGCATTTTCACACGCCAAAGATGTTAGAAACCGAACAGAAAAATTAGGGTTACTGATCTGGCTGAGTCGCGGACTAGGTCGCTCTTTTTAAGACGCTCGCTTGCTGCTGTCAAATCTATCGAACAGGAAGCCGATTCTAGCGCGAACCATCGTTGTCGCTCTGCCTAGCGCTACTCATTTTGCTGTAATCGCTGCCTAAGAGAACAGATTCGATTGCTATTTGCTGCGTCTGGCTTCAACTCGGCCCAATCCCGTCGCTAGCACAAGCATCGATCGTCTCCGCTCTGTTCTTATACCAGTAGCCGAAAGGAAAGCTGAGTGGAGGCTACCTGGACCATATTTTTCCACGAACAATAAATTCGACCACGTACCCGGCCAAACGGAAGCTACCATGGATGATCAATCGATGAGTGGATATCTTTCTGATTTACTTATCTTGAAAGAATAATTATTTCATGGTTTTCCTTTTCCGCTTTTCGCCTGGCCAATTCAAGTTTTCTTTCCCTCTGCGGTTATGTTATGTATACTATGTATATATCCCTTAGTTGTGGATCAATTCCACTATGACTACGATTAATGGGTGAGACAGGAGGTCATGAAAAGCAAGTAGAGAAAGCTATGGGAAACTAACGATGAGGAACCAGTCATGGCTAATTGCACATCCGTCCGACGGTAAGCTCGCCCACCTCTCCTTCGTTTATCATGGTAAGCAAGAAGGAAGACTCTTGATCAGAGAGTTCCTCGTCCGGAAAAGAAGAATCAATTTGGAGTACGTGAGTTTGGTTCCCAAAAGCTTCCGCTCCTGAGCTAAGTAGCTTAAAGAACCAGGCAGTGACTTTTAAGAAAAGAGGTAACAACTGAAACCTCTTTCGTTGAATCATTATAAATGATAAATTAGATTCTATTCAATCAAGCTCTATGCATGATATTGAGAAATCACAATGCAAGAAACTAAAACTAGAATTAATGCATGTTTATGTTGACATTGAGATGTGGTGTCTCAATGATTAGAGTATGCATTGAATACATGCTATGGAAAGAATACATGATTTTGTCTAAATATATGCATTGAAAAATATATGAGAATAGAATGGGTTTATTGCTCATAATAACGATATTTTAAGAAGTACTATTATTAGTACTACACGAACCACTTAGGCTGCTCTGAGATATTAAAGTTTCAGAGAGCAGCAAGCCGAACCAGATCCATACCAAATAGAATGGTACCCTTTGTGGTAACCATAAGGTTGCCACCCAATCCTCTAAGAATGACGCTATGTTTCTCTATTAAATTTGTGAGAAACTAGGTCATAAGACACGAAAGTGTAAGAACAAGTTTAACCTAGTGTTAACTTGACTAAATAAGAGGATTTGGTGGTAATAATCACTAATGGAGTGATAGGCCTTAATGGCAATTCTGAAAAATGGTGGTTGGATATACGACGCCTCAAGGCTTGCATCTGATAAAGTAGCTAAGCTCAATCATGCATTGAGGCGTATTGAAGGAGAAAGTGTTGTTGGGCAAGACCCTCACCACTATTGTTGTTGGTTCTGGGAAAGTGGAAGAGAACCCTACATCTAGAAAGTCATTGACTATCCTAGACGTAAGGAAGGGTTAAGTAGATAAGATAAATTCTTCCAAGTGTGTCTGTGTGAAGAATTAGAATATCTTATATCACATTCCCATATTATTATTGGATGCTTGTGAAAAATATGAATTTTGTATATCCAAGCTAAAGGACCCATAAATATGTGATTAGAGAATCAGAATCAATAGATCTGATTTATGTTGATATGGGTAAACTTGATGGAAAAGATAATAAATAATTTATTGCTCTTTAGAGTGCTCTGATTGTTTGACTAGTTATTTGAAATGGTTTGAAATGCTTATTGCATTACGATTGCACTGATTATTCGATATGTGGCATGCATGTGGTAGCGTTAGAAAATCAGTGTAACATGATAACTAGAAGAGCATATGAGTGTGTTTTATGTTGTTAACAATAAAAACACATAGTTCCTATGAAACGAAATACTCATGTTGCTGTGAAATCCATTAATGCCAAGAAACTTCCATTTTAAATCAAGAAATAGTGGGGGTAGTGTCCTGCCTACTATTAGAAATAATGGAACTAGTGGGGGTAATAAATCTGAGTTTAAACTCAGAAGAAGCAAATGAACCTGAAATCTCTTAAGGTTTTTGGTTATGAATTTGTTATTTACACCCTAAAAAAGAAAGATCCTACAAGTCTGCTAGAAGTTCGAACTTCCATAAAGATGCAGAATTGTGGGAGAATCCATTATTAACGAAATGGAATTATTAGTCTAATAAGACTTAAAATCTTGTAGAGTTACCTCTTGGTTGAAAAGCCTTGGGTAATATATCGATAAAATCGAACAAGATTTGGCATTTTTGAGAATTACCTCTTGGCAATGAAGTCATGGGTAATAAATGGATTCTTAAAAGAAAAGTGAAACCTATTGGTTTAGTTTATGAGTATAAGGATCGCCTAATAGCTAAGGCTTTAAGCGAAAAGGAAAAATTGTAAATTTCTTGTTATCTATTCACCATATGTAGAATAACATCCATGTATGTTCTGATTGCTAGTGTTGTGCGTCAGATGGATTGTTAAACATGTTTTTGTGAATGGTGATTTAGATAGGAAAATCTACATGGGACAACTTATAGGGTTGTCATTCCTGAACATGCTTAGGGAGTCTATTGTTAGACAAATCATTGTAAGATTTGAAATAGACTCTAAGACGATGGCATGAATAGACGGGTTATCTCTCATGGTTTTAAGAATGACAAGTGCATTGAGTACAACTTTGAGAATGACACTTGCATTGTGAATGACACATAGATCTTTGGTACAAAGACTTGTGATGTCAATATTGAAAAACCATGATGGTTGAGAATTTTGAATGTGAAGGATCTAAATGAAACAAATGTTATGCTTAGAGATCCTAATAACTAGGAAAATACAAGATGTACACCTGCATACATGTTTGATGATGCTAGTATAAATATTTGAAGAACACCTAAGACGGTGTAAGAAAGTTAGAATATACTAGCATTTACTGTCTGCGAGAGGCAGCTGATAAACATGAAACCCGATTTAGTGGGGGGTACTTGGCAGGCTTACTGATTATCCTAGTATGAAGCATTGAAATGCTATTGAAAGGGGTCATGAGACACCTTAAAAGAACAGGGAAAAAAAATCTTGGTATTTGTTATTAAAGGTTTTGCTGTATTGGTAGGGTATAGTGATGCGGATTAGAATACCCTATAGAGGACCCCAAGACAACAAGAGGCTGTGTTTTAAACATCGATAAAGAAGCTATGTCTTGGAAGTCTAAGAAGTAAACGATCCTGGCTCAATCAACTCAGAAATAAGAAATGATAGAACTAGCAATGGCTAGTAAAGAGGAAAGTTGATTGAGAGGGTCATTACTAGAGATTCCCTTATGGGAAAGATCGATCCCTCCGGTAGTTGATTCATTGTGATAGCACCGCAGCTATTACTAAAGAAGGGAACCAGTTCTAGAACGAAAAGAGACGACAAATTTGTCGTAAGCACAGTACTGTAAGAGAACTCCTAACGATAGGAGCAATGAGAGTGGATCTTGTAAGGTCCTAACAGAATCTAGTTGATCCTTTGACGAAAGGATTATCTAGAGAGAAAGTCCAAAATACCACGAAGGGTATGAGACTTATGCCTACCGAACCATGGATTACAAGTGATGGTAACCCGACCCGATAGACTGGAGATCCCAAGAAACGGGTTCAATGGGTAATAACAAGTCATGAGTAATATTGAGAAAAGTTTATGCATAGTGAAGCATGAATCCCAAAGCCTTGGAGGTTGAGTTAAACTCTTAATGAGATCTATACTCTATGTGGAGTGAAGTACTTTACTTTGGGGGTACTTCTGATAGACTCACCTATGTGAATGTGGGAGTGAGGCCGCTCCCTATGGAACTTTGGAGGCACAAAGTTGCTAGAGCATTCACTAAACCGGGATAACGTGCATGGCCATAAACGCACGGCCTATGAGAGAATATCACTCAATGAAAACATCCGGTGTGCTACATTGTCTGAGATAGGGTTCAAGACTACGAGTCACCCTTATGAAATCGGAAGTGTAACCACTACGCTAAGGTTCAAATCTTCGCGATACCTTAGCTTATGCTCGATCTTATGGGACTATTGATGCTCAGAGATAGTTTCAAACTATTCAAGTGGGGGATTGTTGGGATGAATAGCTTTGAAAAGCTATAATGAAATTCCTAATTAATTATCCAGTATTTTCCAATAATACATAAATAAGATGGATAATTAATAAAAGGAATATTATGGAGATAATTAGGAATAATTATCTTAATAGATTATATTTTAATTATGGGAGTAATTATCTCCCTAATTAAAATATGACTTATTCCCAAAGAAAGAGGGAATATTCTGGGTTTTCTGCTCCTATAAATAGGAGACGCCCCAGACCCTCTAAACAAACCTCAAAAGAGCAGAAACACGAGAGAGAGTGAATTCATAGAGCTCCGGTCTTTCGCACAAAACCGATGAGCAAGAAAACTAGAATGGCTGTTTTATCCTGGAGGCGACTGGCTGATAGTCTGCTGTGCGCAATACGAGGCAGTGCCGCGAACGTCTTAAAGATAGCGACCTAGTCCGCGACTCAGCCAGATCGGTAACCCTAATTTTTCTGTTCGGTTTCTAACAAAAGAGAATCAGTAGTGAGTCATGGATGTACTGATGGACATGGTGAAACTTTAGTTTGACTTTGATTTGACTTTGACCATGACCTGGTTTTCGGTGCCACCATGCTGAACTAAAAAAATTCCCCTTAGACCCTCCCCTGTGTGCTCATTTCTGTCATTTTTAGTGGCACTACCTCGTTGGTGTCCCTATCAAATGGCGGGTCAAGGTCAACGGGGTTGCGTCAGTGGTAGGGACGAGAAACGGGTGCTTCAAGTTAACCCGAAATTTGGTGCTTCAAGTTTTGGTGCTTTTGATTTATAGGACGAGAAATGGGTGAGAAATTTTGATGTTTTTTATTTATGGAAAGAAAATTAGGGGAAAATTTTGTATTCGTTTTTTAAGAGAAAGAAGAGAGATTACGACAACGTTTAAACATGATGGTTTATGAGATTAATTAATTATCGATTTGATTATCACAATTTTTACATATGATGATTTAGTGACTAAAATATTGTCTATGCTCTATAACAAACCTTATTGTAGCTTTTAGGCATGACTAATTTAATATAGTAGATTTGAGAACATGTAAAGAGTTATCCTATATCAAATGCATATTATTTTGCATTTAGGTTGAAAACTTAATCTTATTCACTAATTCTCCCACCTCATTTTCATTTAGGTGGGAAACTTCCCCCCTCTTATTTTGATATCGTCATCCCGATTTTTCACTTCTCCAATGTTTCCCTCCCCACTTTTCGTTCTTCTCATTTTGCTTTCCCTCTACAATTTGTCCCTACCGAAATGAAAATCTAATAAGGGAAAATTCCCCCCAATTCGACCCACCAACGTTTCAATTCCTTTAATATTAAGCCTGATTTCAATCTCCCATAAACTGTTGTTTATAATATTAGTGTCTTGTCTAGATTTTGCATATGGATATAAATTAGGATGATTGATTAACAACGACTTGCAAAAAATTTCCATGAACCTTGATTCATATATTGTTTTGCTAAACAAAAAGTTTAGGGCTTTGCTACGGTGACATGCATGTCACGGTGACATGCACTTTTCGGTCGACCTCATATAGGATTAGGTCGACCTAATCTATTGTTTCAGTGTAAAATCAGTTTCATGGTGCCTACTTTGGAGATTCATATCTTACAATTGGCTAGATGGAAATTGGAAACTAAAGGCTTGTTTTGAAGCTGAAGTGTCCCTCTACACATTAAAGTACTTGGGAGCTCAATAGAAAGTCGAGAAGACCATTTTTGAACCTGACCAAAAGGCTATGCCAAAATTGGGAAACTGCCTGAAAATGGCTAAGTCTGGCAACGTGTTTGTCAAGCCTACTTTGGAGCTCAATTTGAGAAGCATGGATGCGAGTCAAATCCAGGAGCCTCTACCACGTTAAATTACGTATTTTATTATACAAAGGAAAGGCATTGGATGAAAGATTGAATATCTTTAAGCCTTCAAACAAAAGGCTCGAAGTTGCTGCGAAGGCTGTTTTTCTGGCAGCTTGCTTGTGCTCGAAGTCTGCCAGAAAAACAGCCTTCGTAGCAACTTCGACCCTTTTGTTTGAAGCCTTACAGATATCCAATCTTTCATCCAATGCCTTGAATTTGTATAAAAACATACCTAATTTAACGTGGTAGAGACTCCTGGACTCGACTCGCATTCATGCTTCTCGAATTGAGCTCCAAAATAGGCTTCACAAACACATTTCCAGACTTAACCATTTCCAGGCAGTTTCCCAGTTTTGGCATAGCCTTTTGTTGGGGTTCAAAAATGGTCTTATGAACTTCCTATCGAGCTCTCTTCCACTTCAATATGTAGAGGGACACTCCAGCTTCAAAACAAGTCATTAGTCTTCAATTTTCATCTAGCCAATTGTTAGATATAAATATCCAAAGTAGGCACCATGAACTGTTTTTACAATGAAACAACAGATTAGGTCGACCTGATCCTATATGAGGTCGACCAGATCTTATATGAGGTCGACCGAATTGTAAATGAGGTCGACCGGAAAGTGCAAGTCACCGTGACATGCATGTCACCGTAGGCACA
This sequence comes from Linum trigynum, assembly GCA_964030455.1. NCBI lineage: Eukaryota > Viridiplantae > Streptophyta > Magnoliopsida > Malpighiales > Linaceae > Linum > Linum trigynum. Next base: position 34,365,562 of record OZ034813.1, on the reverse strand, counting down.
CCCAAAAGTTTATACTTCACTGAGAATTAAGCTTGTAATTTATTATATATATAATTAATGCCTTTTTTTGTTACTCAATTTTGCTTCCAATTGGATTGCCGCCCAATTTTCTTTTTGTTTGATATATATTGTCGCCTAACTTTTTCATTCCCGCTCCAAAAGGCCGCCCAATTTTCGTTTGGATTGATCTATATTGCCACCCAATTTTCGTTTGGAATAATCTATATTGCCGCCCAAAAATGTTGAGATAAGAAAAAGTGTTCCCCCCCCCCCCTATTTTTAAAGTGGTGTCTGGTGTGTTGTTGGTTTGCTAATAGTGTCTATTGGTTGCAAATGTTGATATCGCCATTACTATTATTTCGTGCACTTTTCTAGTTATGATTAATTACATGACAAGTTTGCAAATCATACAAATTGACTCAACATTTTGAATATTTTTTTTTCTAAATTAAGTATATATATGAGGTAGAGATATGCTGGTTAAAAATTCGGGCTAATACCACTACAACACCCGAACTATCGCGAAAATGCCACTTGTGTACTATTGTTTTCAATATTCCATTTGTGTCCTGAACTATGATTTCGTTAGTGTTGACTTTTGTTGACCGTTAGTTTTTAACATAATATCTAGTCAGCACTGATGTGGCATCTGACGTGAAATTTTTAATATTAATTTTTTCCATCTAATATTAATAAAATAAGAAAAAGGAAATAATTAAAATATAAAATAAAATAAAAACTTAACCCACTGATCCCTTCGTCCCACCCACACAAATCTCTACATTTTAACAGAAACGTAACCCACCAAACCCCCAATCCTCTTAAACAACCCCAATACCCTCGTCGATCTGTCAACGCCAAACCTTAGATCGGCAATTCCCCAATCGGCGACCCTGCTTCTCTAACCCTTTCTCTGACGACGCCTAGGGATTCAACAAATCCGCGACCTCCTCGCTCCCTCCTCCTTCAATGCTCCTCGATTGCGACAACTGGCGCCTCAAACCGGTGCCTCAGATGGGTGCGCCTTCCACTGTAGAAGTGGTCGAGACAGATCTTCGACAACAAAGAAGAAGGGGTTGGAGTGGATCCCTGAGAGAGAAAAATCAAGCAAGAGAGAGGGTAAATCAGAGGGAGTGGCGGAGAGGAGATGGAAATGGCGACGGTGAGCGCGGATCCGGTGGTGTTTTGTTGTTGGAAGCCGAGAGGCAGAGCTTCAATTACGCAGTGTCTCGCATCATCGATCTTGCCTGCCTTTCACCGCAAAGAAGAAGAAAGAAGGAGGAGTTGGTCGGCAAAGGAAGGTCGGCGTCGCCCCGGGTACTGCCTCCCGCCTCGTACGATGACGCCTCTTCAGATCTGAAAATAGGAGTGGGAGGAGATCTACAGACCGTGTTCTTCCCTAGAAGCAGATCTGGAAGCACCGCCAATGGAGTTCTATTTCCATTTTGATTTTGTTTTAATTTTAGTTTTTTTAATACTATAATTGAATTTACAGTTTTTTTTAATTTTAACTTAATTTTTATTTAGTTTTAATTGAAAAAATATTAGGTTAGTGACGTGGCATCTATGTGGCAGCCTGATTTTTTGCCACGTCAACAAAATTCAACTTCGCGTTGACCATCGTTTGGTCAACTGTTATCTTTAACAGTCAACAAAATTGACAGGATACAAATGACACAAAATATCATAGTTCAGGACACAGATGGAATATTGGAAACAATAGGACACAAGTGGCATTTTCGCGATAGTTCGGATTTGTAGTGGTATTAGCCCTAAAAATTCTGAAAAATATTTTAAATTAGTGTAATAAAATGTGTAAGTTGGTAGCGAGTAAGGAGTAAGTAACTCGATGCGTCTTCCAGAACAACCCACAACCCGATCCACCCGACCCAAAACCGATTTGCCCCCAACCCGATTGAACCCAAACTCGATTGAACCCACATCGATGGACCCAAAACCCAACTAACCCAAAACCCAACTAACTCGCAACCCGATTAAACTCGACCCGAACCCGCCCGATTGACACCTATAGAAATAAGAATGAGAGCTACAACGAAACATAGAAACATAGAAAGAGTAGGCTGGCCAGAGAGAGGAGAAAGAAAAGAATATGGGAGGAGAACATTTTGTTCACAACTTCACATAACCCAAGCATCACACAAAAATAAATCAAATTACATTATTACTTTTACTGCCAATGAAAAAGAGAAGAAATATTTTGAATTGGGAAAAAGTACACAAAAGTGTACAATATTTTAATGGGGGATAAATCATAGTGGTCCACCAAGATTTACTTTTCTATAAAAAATCTTAGTAGGCCCACTAAAATTTATTTTGATAAAGAGATGAAGTTATAAATAAAATTTTATTTTTATTTTTATGAAATTTACCTAAACCACCTTACATTTTGGGAAGTTTGTAGAGTTTAATTGATTTTATATATTTTTTCTTGATAAAAAATTCACCCATTTTTCAAGAAAATATTTACAAAATAATTTTCTCCTTCATTTATTACCCCAACTATTTTCTTACATAACATCTCTCCAATCATTGCTTCAAAAGGATAAAAGTTAAACAAAATTAATTTTCACTTTGTTTACTACCTTTACCCTTACTCTTTTCTCATAAATACTTTATGAGAGAGTATTCAATCACCAAGCTAAAAATCTGAGTGACATAACTAAGTAGATTTTCTTTATGAACGTGTTTTAGTGGCTTTTTTTATTGTTTGTCTCTCTAGTCCTCTCTAATAACCAGTAACGATTTTGCCGTATTTTTGTAGTATTTTTAGATTTTTTCCCTCCAAATTAAAGTATTATCTTTGTAGATCATTTTAGTAGTATTGAAATGATGATTGTGTAGTGTTGCACGATGGTTCGATGATTTGATAGTAATGTTTTATTGTATTGTAATATAATTATTTTAGCCGAATAAAAAATTAAAGAAAAAAATAAAAAAAAGTTGAGAAATTAGAAAAATAAGGAAGAGAGGGAGAAAATGACAAAAATAATGAGATAGAGGAGATGAAAACAGAAAACAAAACAAAAAGAATAATTAAAAATATGGTAAATGATTTAATTATTCATTTTTAGAATACCCAATAGCAATTCGGCCATATATCTTTTTGCTCCGAGAATTGCGGAATCGCATTAGGCTAGGGTTTAGGGTTTTTATTGCCATGAGTGCCGCCGGCACTCCGCCGGCGGTCCCGCCGGTCCCTTCCAGTCACCCCCCAGACCAGCCGGTGATCACGTCTCTAACATCGTCGCCGGTGCAGGTCTCTAAGAGGTCGAAGACCATGGATACAGGCTTTTCAGGGGGAGAAGCCATGCACGTGGAAGTTCTCACGCAAGCCGCAGCGGCCGTGGCAGGGGAAACCCGAGCTGCCGAGATAGAAAACCAGACCGGACCTATAACCTCGACGACGGGGGGCTCCTATCTGGACAAAGTTCTGGGACGCCAATCACATGTGGACAGCGAGATGATCGAGGAGGAGGAACCAGAACCGATTGATAGCGATGGAGAAGGAGAGCCGGATTGCCCGAAGATTTCCTTCCCGAAAGGCTTCCACGGCCGCCGGAGCGCACGCTGGAAACGTGCTCTCGTCGTTCGGGTCCTGGGACACTCCTTCCCGTTTCTCTTCCTCCAGCGTCGTCTTCTTAGTATGTGGGCCAGAACTGGTCCAATTACCGTGGCAGCAATGGGACGAGGCTTCTACTCAGTTCGTTTCACTACAGAGCAAGATTTTGAACGAGCACTAACGGAGGGGCCATGGATGATCGAAGATCACTACGTACTCACCCGTGTATGGACAAGAGGGTTCGAACCGGAAGATGAAGAATTGTCAAAAACTCTCGTCTGGGCTAGATTGCCTAAACTTCCCATGGATTACTATGATGAGGAGCTAATAGCAAATGTGGGTAACTCTGTTGGTAGGTTTGTTAAGATTGATGAAGCTACAAGGCAAGCAACGCGGGGCCATTTTGCGCGTATGTGCGTTGAGGTCGATCTGTCACGCCCCCTTATATGCAAATATAAGCTAGAACGAAGAACGCGTCGGATTGAGTATGAGGGACTCCACAAGGTGTGCTTTACCTGTGGAAGATACGGCCATACTGACGACATCTGCCCCAAGAAGGAGATGGAGTCACCTTCCGAAGAAGCGTTCCGAACGGCCCACATCCCCAAAAGCAAGACCACCATTGAACAAGAGAGGCCAGAGATCTTTGAGGATTATGGACCGTGGATGATCGCCTCTAGTAACAGACGCCGTAGACCTACAGGAGCTAAAGATGTTTCACAGAAGCCTACCCAGCGACCAGTTCAGGGGAAGACGAACCCAGCGGGCTCTCGCTTCGATGTTTTGAACAGCCTGAACGATGAGCTACGCGAACACCAGGAGAATTTGGCTAAGGAGCGGGGAACCGAGGGTGGCGGAGCGGATACCGTAATGAGTGGTAATGACAATAATGCGGCTACACAGGAGAGTGATCGACCTAATTCGGGACCTAGTCAGCCTTTGAGAGAAGCTAAGTCAAAGCAAGTGTGGGTGCCAACCCAGCAGAGGAAAGATGGTGATGGTAGGGATTACGTTTTGCTGACCAAAGAGAACACAGTGACCAGGACGAACGTTATGCCTACTAGCCAACACCAATTTCACCACGGGAATAATGGCGAAGTAGCCCGGAGCGAGGACAAGCTGGCAGCTTCGGCTAGCCAGGCGAATGTGACGAGCACTAGTGGCCCTTTTCCTGTTGAAGCCGATCAAACTACAGCGATGCTTATCCCTAGTCAGCAAACAGGCAGGCCCCCGGACAACAAACAGCCGGTTGCACGTAGTCTGGACCTCAACAGAGACGCTCTCCTCTCTGGGGAGAATGCTTCGATGAATGGCAGCACATGTGGGAGTGCTAGCGAGAATGTGAATGAACTGACGACGTCCATCATGGACGTGGAGCAGCGGGATTGACCAGGGGAGTTTACTACTCCTGTGCATCTTGAGTTACTTTTAATCAATTTTTCTTTAAATGTTGAAAGTTTTTGCATGGAACTGCAGGGGTGCTGCCGACCCCAACTTTCTTTTACACTTTCATGAGTTTCGACGTCTTCACCACCCTAACGTTGTGTTTATTTTTGAACCAAAAATCAGCGGAGCGGACGCAGACAAAGTGGTTCGGAAGATGGGATTTGATACCAATCGAAGGGTGGAGGCGAGAGGATTTGCGGGTGGTATATGGGTACTGTGGAATTCGTGGGAACTCGGGCTGCATGTAGAGGTCACAACTGATCAAATCCTCCATATGAGCTTCAAGTTGCCCACGGGCGATGTTGGTTTCTTGTCTGCTGTCTATGGTTCCCCGGCTATGGCGACCCGTCGATCCCTCTGGGAGGATATAAGGAGACTCAATATGCAAATCGACACTCCTTGGATTCTCCTCGGAGACTTTAATGCCCTCCTCAGTCCGGAAGATAAACATGGTGGTGCGAAGTTTAATGCCTCGAGCAGCCGGGAATTTCGCCGGTGCGTGGAAGATTGTGCCCTCATCGATGCACCCTTCACTGGCCCGAGATTCACATGGAAGGGCGCTAACCAGCTGCAGGAGAGACTTGATCGAGCTATCTACAACCCCCAGTGGCTTCAAAAATACCCGGAGACTGTGACTTGGCACCTCCCAAGAGTAAAATCGGATCATCGCCCCCTGTTAGTTGCAATGGCAGGCCGGAAAACCCGCAAGAATAAAGGCAAACCATTCCGCTTTTTAGCTCCTTGGCTCCTCCATGAAGACTTCTCCAGAGTGCTGCAAGAGGGATGGAGCAACGGGTTTGATTTTTCCTCTAAACTGGCGGTTCTGACACGGGAACTACAGGAGTGGAATGCAAAAGTGTTCGGTAACATTTTTGCCCGGAAACGGAACCTGCTGCACCGCCTAAGTGAACTAGAAATGATAAATGAGAGGAGGCCTACCTCTGTAACCCACCTTGAAGAAGATCAAGTCCGGGCTTCTTTACAGGAGGTACTTAAACAAGAGGAAATCCTCTGGTTCCAGAAGTCCCGGGCTCAATGGTTCCGCGAAGGAGACTGTAATACGCGCTTCTTCCATCTAGCAACGTTGAAAAGGAGGTGTTTTAACCGTATCCGTCGATTGAAGAATGGCCAGGGGGAATGGGTGGAGGAAGACGAACAACTCGAGAAGCTGGTTCGGGCTTTCTATATCACCCTGTACACTGCAGAGGAAACAGCAATGGATATCCTACCGGCCACCTTCCCGCCGCTATCTGTGGACGTGGCGAGTCTGGACTGGGATATCTGTAGAGAAGAGGTGGTGAGCGCCCTGAAGGCCATGGGCCCCCACAAAGCACCCGGCAAAGATGGCTTCCACCCATGCTTTTTCCAGCGATGTTGGGAGACGGTCGGTAATGCTTTCTCATCCTTTATCTCCCAATGCTTCCGTGACCCTGAGCTTATTGCGTCCGTGAATGCCACTTTGCTTACTCTGATTCCAAAGAAGCAGAATCCTGTCTCAGTAGCAGAGTTTCGGCCGATTGGCCTTTGTAATGTATCCTACAAAGCTCTAGCCAAATGCCTCGCGAACAGGTTAAAACCCTTGATGACGCAGCTGATCAAGCCTAATCAAACAAGCTTTGTACCGGGAAGGAGTATTCAAAGTAATATTATTATCCTACAGGAAGTGGTTCATTCTTTGCAGACTAGAAAAACAAAAGCGGGTCACATGGCGATTAAGATCGATTTGGCCAAAGCATATGACCGCTTAGACTGGACCTTCTTGGCGAGCACCCTTGCGGCGACTGGACTTCCGATGCATTTCATCCAAGTAATAATGCATTGCATCACATCAGCCTCCTTTGAAGTCTTGTGGAACGGAAGTTGCACGGAATCTTTCAAACCGACACGTGGTCTCAGGCAGGGATGTCCCCTTTCCCCTTACCTCTTTACACTGTGTATTGAGCGCCTGTCTCATGTCATTGAAGAAGCAGTAAAGGAGAAGAAGTGGAAACCCATCCAACTCGTTCGAGGGGGGGTTGGTCTGACGCATTTGTTTTTTGCAGATGATCTTGTGCTTTTTGCAGAGGCCACTGTGGAACAGGCAGACGTGGTGATGAGTTGCTTACAAAAGTTTTGCAAGGCGTCAGGAGAGCAAGTCAGCACGGAGAAGTCGAGAATTTTCTTCTCACGACATATGAAAAGGGACATCTGCAAGAGGATCAGCGAGAGATTGAACATCCCGATGACACAAGACTTGGGCCGATACCTGGGAGTCCCAGTCCTACATGGTCGCACTACAAAGGATACGTATCGGTACATTCTCGACCGCATCGATCAGCGACTTGCAGGATGGAAAGCGGACAATCTCTCGCTGGCGGGACGGGTTACTCTAGCCGTGTCAGTGTTGAATGCAATTCCCTCCTATGCGATGCAAACTGCTGTTCTCCCGGCAGGAATATGTGACCAGATTGATCAAAAGATCCGGGCTTTCATTTGGGGTTCTCAGCAAGGGCGACGGCGTATCCACCTCATCAACTGGGAGACGATCTGTCTACCGAAAGATCAAGGCGGCTTGGGCCTCCGCTCGGCTCGTGAGCTAAATGCAGCATATCACATGAAGCTTGCGTGGACTATGTTAACTAATCCAGATGAATTGTGGGTGCAGGTTTTAAAAGAAAAATACCTCAAAACTGGACCTTCGGGTGTGCAGGTGCGGCGCCAATCGGGTGGCTCCTCGCTTTGGAGAGGCTTGCGGCGAATCTGGAACCTCACTCTGTCGGGCATCCGCTGGAGCATCCGAGACGGGCGAACAACGAACTTCTAGACGGACACATGGACGGATGGGGGCAGGCCTTTGAGCGAGCATGCTTGGACGGAGAAGGAGGGGTTCCCGGCGGAGGCAATGGTTGCGGACATGGTGACCGCCGAAGGTGAGTGGAATGTGCCTCTTATTGCCCAGTTCTTACCCGCGGATTCTCTTTTGCAGGTCGTAGGAATGCCACCACCGAAGGAGAATCTAGGGGAGGACACCTTTGTTTGGGGACTGGAGCCGAAGGGTGGGTTCAGCTTGAAGTCGGCCTACCAGCTTGCCGCGGACATCGATGGGGAAGATGGACACACAAGCTGGCGGAAAATCTGGCGATGGCCTGGCCCGAGTAGAGTCCGCCACTTCCTGTGGATTGCGGCACATGGAGCACTTCTTACGAATGAGGAGCGACGACGACGACATTTGACGGCCACCAGCAGTTGCGCGCGCTGCAAGGCTGATTCGGAGGACGCGGAACACGTCTTCAGGCTGTGCCCTTTTGCCAATCAGGTGTGGGAGCTTGCTTTGCCCCAAGCAGCTCACCCGCACGATACTCGTCCTTTTAAGGACTGGTTCATGTCCTACCTCGCTAGCCCCGAGAACCAGGTTCGATTTGGGTTTGTTTTTTGGTTCTTATGGCGTTCGCGGAATGATCTCATTTTTTCAGACATTGCGGAAGCCCCTAACAAGTTGACGCAAAAGATCCTAGCCTGGGAGGTCATTGCGCAAAAGAGTCAAGCAGCGGATAACGTTATATCACTGGGGAGGTCGGGGTCGCGTCGAGACGTGGCTGTTGGGTGGAGACCGGCCCCGACAGACTGGCTCACAGTGAACTCTGATGGTTCTCTCATCCGGCCATCAGGGTCCACCGCTGCAGGGGGGTGCTTCGAGACTGGCAGGGTCGCTTGTTAGGGGCCTACGCAATGAACCTGGGGAAATGCACGATCACTCGCGCGGAGCTATGGGGCGCTCTTAAGGGAATACAACTGGCGTGGGAGACTGGCTTTAAGAAGGTGGAACTCCAGATGGATTCGACAGCTGCGGTACACCTCCTTTCCACCACCTCACCGTCAAACCACCAACACGCGAGCCTCGTTCTTGCGTTCCGGGAACTGCAGCAGAGAGACTGGGAAATCCGTATCACTCATATTTACAGAGAGGCAAACTTCCTAGCTGATAGCCTTGCTCATCGCGGCCATATTCTTCCTATTGGTTCGCATGTTATCTGTCCTTCCGATCCGGAAATTGCCCGTTTACGTATGTTTGACAATGTTGGTGGTTTCACCGTTCGTTTCCTTAATGAGTAAGAGGTAGTGGTGCTTTGCACCTTTTCACCAAAAAAAAAAAGAATACCCAATAGCAACTCAACTTTCAATAGCTGTGAGTGAAAACAGTTAAAAAAAAGTTAATATTTTCGTATGGCTTGAACTTTGATCAAAATAAACATCCTGGCCAATCTTTTCGATCCATAACATTCTGGCCCGAACTATACACAAAAATAAACAATTTGGCCAAACCCGATGTTTGACCGTTAACTTGGACGGTCAAACGCGTTGACTAACGGTCAACGAGCCACGTCACTGTGGGTCAGAAGATCTGATAAATATGTAATTTTTTTGTTTTTTATTTTTGTTTTTTATTTTTATTTTAAATATTTATGCTGATTTGGCAGTGACATGGCGCGTTGACTAACGGTCAACGCGTTTGACCGTCCAAGTTAACGGTTAAAAGTCGGATCTGGCCAAATTGTTTATTTTGGTGTATAGTTCGGGCCAGGATATTATAAATCGAAAAGATTGGTCAGGATATTTATTTTGGTCAAAGTTCAGGTCATACAAAAATGTTAAAAAAAACTGTAAAACTTTTTAAAAAATGAAGAAACACAAAAGAAGCATTGTGTGGGCCCACAAAAGCCCTGCCAGAGCAGCAGAGTACGTCAGCAACTACCAAAATAAAATAAAAAACAGAAAAAACACGGAAAACACAAATTATAAAACAATGGACACAAAACGAAAATAAAAAACCCCACCAATTGCGAAAAAAACTGCAACAGAATAAGCACATCAGCTTTGTGAGATGACCGAACCGCCAAAACCGGCAAACACTTCCTCCTCCCTCTCCCAACCTCTTCCCAAAGTCGTGTGAACCAACGCCCTCCTTCCCTCTCGCAGAGCCATAGCTGGGAAAGGAAACCAAGAGAACCCAGTTACAGGAAAGAGAGATACAAACTTTGCCTTCCCCACGAAGTTTACCCACTTCGCTTTCCTCCCCTTCAGCCCATGCCCACGATTTCAAAACCATTAAACTCTACTTTCCCCTGCCATTTTCTTTTGCTGTTATTTCCAAGCTTCTTTCTTCCCTTCTCCGTTTTTGAATTTTGGGGGTGTAGTGTAGTGTGGGTAGTTAGTTTTGCTTGTAATGGAGAGGCTGGTGGAGGGAATGAAGGCTGCGGAGAGGAAGCAAGGGAGCTTGAAGATGCTTGCTCAAGAGCTTCACTCACAGGCCAACTCGATTCTGCGTTTCACCCTTGAATGGAAGGAACTGGAGTCGCATTTCGAGTCTGTGAAGGAAGGGTTGACGGAGCGAGGGAGGGAGCTTGCGTTGCAAGAAAAGAAAGTGGGTGAAGCGTGGGGGAGGGTTAGGGTTAAGGAGGTTGAGGTTGAGGGTTTTTCCAGGGAGTTGAGGGAGAAGGAAGGGGAATTGTGTTTGATTCAAGGGAAAGTTCTGGAGCGTGAATCCGAGCTTGAAAGGAAGGTGGAGGAGTTAGGGTTTGTTAAACACAAGGTTGAAAAGTGTACGGAGGAGCTTCGGGTGAAAGAGAGGGGATTGGAGCTTGCAGAGAGGAGATTGAATGACCTACGCGTGGAGGTGGCTGGGAAAGAGGTCGAATTGGGTTTGCTGAGCAGGGCTGTTGAGGAACAGAGAAATGAGCTCACGAGTAAAACCAAGGAAGTGGATGATTTGGCGAACCTGATTTCAGACTCCAGCTCTCGGCTTGAGTTGAAAGAGAAGGAGTTAAATGAGGTGCAAGAGTCGATCAAAAGATGTAATGATGAATGCAGGTGGAAGGAAATCCAGTTGGGCGACTTGGAGAAGAGGAGCAAGGATTGTTGTGCAGGGCTTGATTCTAAGAGGAATCAATTGGATTTGATGAATGAGGAGCTTGCGAAAACCAGGAACTTGGTTGAGGAGCAACAGCGGGAGCTTCATTCCAATGAGGGTCACCTTGGTTCGATCAAAGAGATGATTAAGGAATTCGGGGAAGAACTCGAGAAGAAGGAAGCAGAGTACGTTGAGGTTCTCAAGTCTGTCAAGGACAAAGAAAAACAACTACAGTCCCTTGATACATCAATCGAATCATCTGTAAAGAATCTTGAACTGAAAGAGGCTCAGTTAAGTGCTCTTAAAGCTGACATTGATGTCGGAAGCAAAGAGCTTAGCAAGATGGATAAGATCCTGGAAGATGCTCAATCTCAGATGAACAGGCATAGCAAGGAGCTTCAAGCTGTAAAGGAGCAGAAACTGTCTATGCAGTCATTGGCTGAAGATTTTGCTCACTTTCTCGAATCTAAAGATAAGAGTCTTGGCGTGGTTGGGAAATATCTGAAAGGATGCCTTGTGCAGCTTGAATCGAAAGTGGCACAACTGAATTCAATCCAGAGTAAATTGTTCATCTGCCACAAAAGACTCACAGCCAAAGGACAAAGTGTTGATTCCATGAAGGGGACATTAGAAAAAAGAGTTAAAGAACTTGAGATACAAGTCGAGCAGTTTAGGTTGAGGGAGGAGGAGTTGGAGTCGAAACAAAAACTGCATGAAGAGCGATGTGCTGAAGTAGAAGCGAGAGATAAGCAATTAAATAGTGTTGCTGATTTGCTGAGAGGCAAGGAGCAGCTGCAAAGTACCACAGTGAGTGTAGTGAGTTGTGTCCAAGGAAATGGTAGAAATTTGCAGCTTCTTTTGAACGAGCATTTCAAGAAGCTTGATTCCCTTCATAGTGAACTTTGGACCGCCTTGCAGAAGTCACCTGATCCAGCAAAGCTGGTGCTAGAAGGGATGATGGGGTTTTATTCCGCAGAAGGCAGTGGAGAGTATGAGTTGGCTGTTATTAGGAAGAGCTGCATTACTTTGCTGGAGTTTTTGTCTAGAATCTCCCCAACGGTTAAGCCTGAAGTGTTGAAAGAATCAATGGAACTAGCTAGAGATTGGAAATCAAAATTGGGGATAGCTCCTGGTAACTCTTTGGAGGTGTTGGGTTTGGTGAAACTTATATCTGCATTTGGATTGCCTCTTGGTTACAAATCCGGTATTTTTACAGCTGTTTACCCAAATAGGAATGTCGAAGCCAAAGAAGCATGGCAAGCGCTCGAATTTGCAGAAAACTTAGCTGGTAGGCCCTACCGTTCCCTCCTTCTTTTGTTTTAACATAGTTTGTGCACTTTCCAAGTTGCAAGTTTCAATCAACTTGGATTGCAAAACTAACTTTGAAAGAGTTCTCAACACTGATCTTAATGTTGATTTATACTATCCTTTGTTCTGTTCAATAGTCTTGTGCCTGAATTCTGCCAAACTACATGTCTCTGATTACAGTTTGGCCATGGGACTTGAAGTCTTTTCTTGTATTTGTGATTTGTTACGAACCGACACAATAGGATTAAGCAGATTGAATAAGTGCTGCTGCGTATTTGGTTTTGGTAATGTAACTCATGTAAGAACATAGCGGGTTCTTTTCCTGTATGAATAGTTAGGTTATGTCAGCAAGTATGTTTCTTTGTTTTCCCCCATTTCAAATCAGAGCACGAGCAATTGGAGATGTAGATAGGTGTCAAAAATCAGCTAGCTATAGCTTATCTTGGCATCATCAGAAGTATGTGCCTGAGCAAATTGTATTGGATTAATGAGCTTGAATGAAAATGGATATGGAAGACTAAAAAAGATAAAGCTTGTGCTCTTTGCAATCATGTTAATTCTAGTTGCTTTCGCAGTTCTTTGTCCATTGCTTGGCTTCCAAGTTACATATTCAGTTTTTATTTTGAAGTGCTTTTAAAAAATATTTGGTTTTCTAGTGTTTGATTTCACTCCTCTATTTTGCTTCAGGTTCCTTTATTCTTTCTCCCGTCCATCCTTCATCTGAAGGGCTCATGTGTTTTACCACTCTCCATGAGGCCAGTAGTCCACAGCTTCTCCCAGATGAGCCATTACCAAGTGTATTATCTGAGAATGAAGTTACTAATGCCCTTAGAAACTCACCAGACCCGGCAAAGATGATATTTGATCTGATAGAAAATTCGCTTGTGCACCAAGAGAGCAAAGCCATTATACCATGTAATGAAAGTGTCCTGAGGAATCAGGTTCTTCTTTTACAACAATTGACGAGTGTGTCGCCGGTGGTGACTCCTCGTGGGCACGAAGCAGCAAGAAGGCTGGCGGTTGCTTGGAGAGGAAGTTTGAGGCTGGAGGCCATGGATATATTGGCGTTTCTTTTGTTTCTGGCTGCATATGGGCTTGCCACTCATTTTGAAGAAGATGATGTTCTGAAACTTGCTGGGAGGATTACTCACTATAAAAAGTCTCCTGATTTATGGCGTGCTCTTGGCTTGACGATGAAGGTACCTGGTAAGTATTTCTTTTGCTTTTTCCTTTCTTTCTTTCTTTCTTCGGATTTTCCCTTCCTATGGTTTCACCCCTTATGATCCATCAATATGGCCCACCTAAAAATGCCTAAAATCTGAACTCACCCAGTTGAGCACACCAAACCGAGAACTAAAGCCACAGATAATTCCTTTGTTTTCTAGCAGAAATCATTTCTTAATCCTACCCCACATGATCACTCAGTGGGAGGCTGGGTGGTGACTCGGCCTCCTAAGTCAGCCTAGCTAACGACAAGTTGGACAGAACAAGATTTAAGTTGCCATTTTGTTACGATTCTTAATTTAGTGATTGTTTCGTTACTCGATCCATAATTTAGTGACTGTTTAGGCATTTAACGCCTGTTTTCATTCATGTACAGGGCTGATTCAAAGTCTCGTAAAGAAGGATATGTACATTGAGGCTGCTAGATTCAGCTGTGCATTTGGCCTAGTCAACGCTTACTCACCTGACCTGTTGTTCTTGAAGTTATTGGAGAAGAGAAAGCTCTTGGAGCATGGGAAGCTCTTACTTGAGTCCCAAGTAACCCACATCCTCTCTCTTTGTTCTTCGTTTAGCTTTGGCCTTGTAGTTATTTTTTCTCCCATGTGAATGAATGTGGGTCCTGTACTTGGCAAATTGCGCAGTGTGAAGCCTTCGACAAGCACATGGACTACTTAAAACAACTGCTCGAACGCGTGCTAGAGCTGAACTTTGATCCCACCCTCATCAGCTCGACACTGATCTCACATTTCCAGGACATGGCAATGCTGTTAGAACGGAAGAGAAGTAGCTTGCTAGGTGTCTTTGCTCGACTCTCTCAGCCACAACCACCCCGATTGCAAGGTGGATCAATGGAGCATGGAGCCATTGCAGTGCCTAACGACATTCCTAGCTACATGTCTAACACGAATGACCAAGTTACGCAGCAATGGCAGCAGCAGCAGCATGTATACTGGAGTCACGAAGCACAGAGGAACAAGCGTCCAAGGGCTGGTATGCAGTAAGAAAAAGATTGGGACAGTTTATTTAGTGGTCAAACAGAGTGAGGCATTTTGTCATTCATAGCCTCATATGAAGCCTCTAATTAGTAGCAAAGATCGATGCTGTTTTTTGTGTATATATATGATGATGATTATCCAGTCCTTAGTCAGTTTCTTGGTAAACAGGCTGTAAATAGTACTCTAGAACCACTAAGGTTGGTTGGCTTTAACGGGTGTATGACATGAATATATAGTTGCTTGGATGAGAAAAGAAGCTGATGTCTCGTGCCCCTCTAAGCACTTTAAGATTTACGGGCACCAAGATGGGATCATATACAAAATGGAACTAGAAGGCCTTTGCTAACAGAATTTGGTTTGGAACTAAAAGGATCATGGGGCATGTAACTTTATTCTTCTAATTTATGGAAGGCTGGGTTATAATCGGTGAATGGCAATTCATGATTATATGATAACTAGGAATTTGAGACGCCCAATGTAGCAGCTGGTTGGATAAGAGAACAGAGCAAAATATTTTGATGATTTGTATCTAAGTTAAATTTTAGGATTAAATAAATAAGACTATAAGAGAAGAGGATTGCGTTTCGAAAATCCTCTTGCGTCAAGAGTAAAGAGATATATGATCTGTTTGGCCTAATTTTTAAAACTGCTTTTATACTTTCAAAACTAAATCTGGATCAACCGTTTCTATAAGCTCAATTTAAAAAAAAAAAGTGATTTTTTATAACATAAAGCAAGCAGAAGCTGCAAATGCTGCTTTGAAAATATAAAATTACCCTTATTATTTTTTTATTTTCAATTTTTTTTATTTTCAAGAAAACATACTTTTCTCTCATTTATATAATTTTAAAAATAAAATAAATTGAAAAATAATATTAATTCATTTTTTTTTTCTCTCCCCTCCTATCCTGCTCGCACAACTATTACTTCATTTATGTTCCTTGACTATGGATCTTTTAGTTTGGAAAAGGATAAAAAACTGTGGAGTTTTTTAGTCCGTATTTTGTAAAAATGTATTGTACTGATAGTCCGACCGAGAAAAATTCTTGTATAGGCTAAATTGGTATACGATTTTTAGCGGTATGAATTGATTGAATCACGGTTGAATCACGATTTAACATAAAATACCATAATACTGACATTTCCAATATAACCTTCGATACGATTTTACAATCATTGAATCTGTGATAATCGATAAATATTATAAATCTTAGGGTGTGCCTACGGTGATATGCATGTCACGGTGACTTGCACTTTCCGGTCGACCTCAGCTAGGATTAGGTCGACCTCATTTAGAATTCGGTCGACCTCATATAGGATCCGGTCGACCTCATTTAGGATTCGGTCGACCTCATATAGGATCCGGTCGACCTAATATGTTGTTTCAGTGTAAAAACAGTTCACGGTGCTTACTTTGGATATTCATATCATACAATTGGCTAGATGGAAATTGAAGACTAATGACTTGTTTTGAAGCTGGAGTGTCCCTCTACATATTGAAGTGATTGATAGCTCGATAGGAAGTCCAGAAGACCATTTTTGAACCTCATCAAAAGGCTATGCCAAAACTAGGAAACTGCCTAGAAATGGCTAAGTCTGGAAACGTGTTTGTGAAGTCTATTTTTGAGCTCAATTCGAGAAGCATGAATGCGAGTCGAGTCTAGAAGCCTCTACCACGTTAAATTAGGTATGTTTTTATACAAATTCAAGGAATTGAATGAAAGATTGGATATCTTTAAGGCTTCAAACAAAAGGGTCGAAGTTGCTACGAAGGCTGTTTTTCTGGCAAACTTTGAGCACAAGCAAGCTGCCAGAAAAACAGCCTTCGTAGCAACTTCGAGCCTTTTGTTTGAAGCCTTAAAGATATTGAATCTTTCATCCAATGCCTTGCCTTTGTATAAAAAAGTACGCAATTTAACGTGGTAGAGGCCCCTGGACTTGACTCGCATCCATGATTCTCAAATTGAGCTCCAAAGTAGGCTTGACAAACACGTTGCCAGACTTAGCCATTTTCAGGCAGTTTCCCAATTTTGGCATAGCCTTTTGGTCAGATTCAAAAAAGGTCTTCTGGACTTTCTATTGAGCTCCCAAGTACTTTAATGTGTAGATGGACATTTCAGCTTCAAAACAAGCCTTTAATCTCCAATTTCCATCTAGCCAATTGTAAGATATGAATCTCCAAAGTAGGCACCATGAAACTGTTTTTACACTGAAACAACTGATTAGGTCGACCTGATCCTATATGAGGTCGACCGAAAAGTGCATGTCACCGTAACATGCATGTCACCGTAGCAAAGTCCTAAATGTTATTGGTGATTTTCCCTATATAATTGCCC